>CM041036.1:12263090-13680779 GCA_023078785.2 Hyles euphorbiae | reverse complement strand
CCATTGCCTAAACAGTGAATCTTTCATAACGCACATATTAATAATTTTCGAGTTGATCCAGGGGTCTTTGTTTCTTTTACTATTCAGATTAATTGTTTTTGTGTATTTAGCCTTTTTATAACAACCTTCAAAACTTGTTTTTATGAAATTGTATATTTTTTGGGGACATTCTATATCTTTTATTTCATTCCAGTTAATATTATGTAATAATTTGTTCAGCTTATTTTTATCGATAATTTCAATGTTTTTTAAGTCACGCTGTATATGATCGTTTCTTACTCCAGCGCACGACGCCATTATTATACGGTGGTCTGCCACAACAGTGTCGAGCACGGCCGAGTATAGTTCTGACGATCGATTTTTAGTTAATATATGATCAATACAACTTTGAGTAATTAGGCTACCACGTTTTTTGATTCGTGTATAATCGGAAATGACGCTCGTTAAGCCACACTCGGATATGCAGCTTAGATAGTGACTGCGAATGCTATCTTTTCCTTTTAGATTAATATTAATATCTCCTATAACGTATATATCGGATTGTGTGTGTGGTAGATTTTTAAGCGATTGCTTCAATTCTTTAATGAATAAATATTTACTTTCGCTCGGTGGTCTATATATGGCAAATATGTAAGCAGTGTAGTTATGTTTCGTATTCAATTTACCTAATATGAGTTCACAGTGTCTTTGGGTTTGGTGCACAATATTAAATGTGTGGGTGTTTCTGACATATATTATTACACCACCACCTCTGCCTCGACGTAGATTTTTATACATCGCATAACCATTAATCATAAACATAGGAGCAATATTATCGTTTATGTTAACTTCAGTAAGCACCAGTAAATCTATACAAACGTTTGAATAGTTAATGAGTTGTATTATATGACCGTAATTTTTAGTAAGTGATCTTATATTAGTGTGAACAATATTCAGATTTTTATGGCAATTAGGAACTAATTTTATGAAGTCGTTAATATCGGTACAATTAAAATATTCTATGTGATTTAAATGAAACGGTTTGGAGCCTATGATAATGTCCTAAGAAAAAGAGATCTATTACCGATTTTGGGGGCGTAACGTGGCTTCTATGTCCTTTTCACATCTTATTACAATCGATTTATCCTTATCTTCTTTACGGGCAAGCACCTTTCCCTCTTGAAATCATACATATTTAAATGAAGGGCGTAATTGCTGCTGGGCTTTCCATAGAAGTGATTTATTGTATTTTGTTAAGGCACGTCGTATAATAACTTTTGATTTGGCTATATCAGACGGAGCGCCATCCAGAATTTTTCCAACCAGTATAGTTTTTTGCTTTGAAGTTTGGACCCATGTATTTACCTGATCGCATGTCTGTAGATCAATTTGTATATTACCATCTTGTCCATTACGTCCTCCCAGGCGTCTAACTTGAGAAATTTGCTTGGGATCAAGATCCATAGTTATAGCCAAATTCATGGATATATGATCAAGATCTTCTTCAGCGATTTTCGGCATTCCCACAACCTCAATAATATTATCTATGCTCTTTTGCTCAATATTGTGTAAGCGTTGCTCCAGGGATTCGATTTTAAGTTCAAGGTGGGTATTTTTATTAGTAAGATGGGTATGCTTCTTCTCCAACTCCGTTAATTTCTTCATATGGATTTCCAAGACTTCATTAAATTCATCTATTTTCGAGCAACAAAAATTTAAAGATGCTTCAATAGGTTCAAGTTCTTTTTTTAATATTTTTTTCATTTCAACTGAGATTTCGCGCAGAAACTTCTTGGAATCAATGGCATAGTTTTCGCTAATATTTTTACGTACAGCGCCGTCCTCTTCGTCTTCATCTTCTTCTGGTAATATAATAGAAGACTTTCTCCTGGGTGAATTACGTTGACACTCGTCACATATCCATTCCAGGCCATCTGAGTTACGTAGGGCAGACAGCTGTTTTGCAGATAAACCTGTACAAACTTGGTTAGCGTGCACAGTCTTGCCACATCTGCTGCATTCTAATCCAGGATTCCTTTTAGTTAGCGTTTTATCACAACTATCACATTTAGTCATCGTATTTCTCGCTAAATAGTATCGTAGGTAAGTTGTCAAAATATTTCACTGCACTGCACCGGTATGTTGCGTGGTTCGAACGTGAATGATTGAATGAATGAATTTGTCAGTAATTGTAATGAATTCAAAGATCATCATCATCAGCCCGTTGCAGTCCACTGCTGGATATACCTCTCCCAAGGTACACCACAGAGCCCGGTCTGCTGCTGTATGCATCCAGTCGGTGCCGGAGACACCATCAGATGGCGTCTCACGCTACGTTTTCGATTACATTTCTTGGCATTCAAAGATACACTATGCAAAAAACACTATTTAATAACAGGTTCTGCGCTTGAGAATATTAAACATTGAGGTATTATACTAGAGCGGACATCGGAAACAAAATCTGGTGCGTGCACACGGGTACACAGTGAAGCGAGAGGGAAGAAAATTTTACTTCGTAGGCGTGACAGAGACAGAAATAGAATGTACCCTTCATTTTGTTACAATCATTTTGTTTGCAGTGTCCCCTCTAGTATATTATCTCAATGATATTGAATGACTTTTTTATTGAATGTAGGCGAAGAAAACTGATCGCTTAAGCCAGAATATAACTGTACTGAATATTGCATCTTCCTTTAAATCATCACCATCACCCTTCAAAATAGGAGATGGAAGGCGATGAAAGGTAATCATAGTAAAAAAAACATCAGCCATGTCACTTAATGAAACTCTGCATCAAACCGAATTCTTGAAGTAAACTCACGCCTTTTTCCCAAAAGGGTCCGGCAGCGTTGCAACCAGGACACCCACTTTTCGCCTTGTATTTTCCATCCCACGATGTGATAGGAGGCGAGCCTGTCGCCATATCAGGCACAAATACCTGACTCAAGGCCTCATGAATAGAAAATTCCATTTTATTTTTTTCACATTGACCGACCCGGGATTCGAACCCGAGACCACAGCTTTGCAATCATACCGAAATACAACTGCGCCACCAAGGTGTCATTATGATGTGAGAAAGTACCAAATCTACAATCAAGTTTTGGTGCTATAGCCAGGGTTACAAAGGCTGTATATACTCATATTACCTTCACTACTTATAAAACATGAACAAACTTTTGTTTTAAGTCTGGTTGAGAGAATTTTCTAGAAGTTCCGCTACACAACACACGTTTGTTGTGGAAGGTCGAGACTGGAAAACATTTAATTACAAGCTAACTCATGTGTGAATTCTGTAACTGGTTAGTCGTACAAAGAATACAATGGAATATAAATTCCTAGAATTTCGTTTAACCGACAATGGCCGGCTCGTTTATGCTTGCCAAACACAGAATCTAGTACATTCACAGAGTATCTTTTGTTATCTGAATAATACACGCTATTACGGAAGAGTAAATAGTTTTGTTTACTGCAGTTTTCCACGTGCACTTTTTGCTATGAATAACAATACGATCATGCCATTCGCCTGATGGTAAGCGATACGACCGCTCATGGACAGTAACAATGCTTAGCCATTCCACTGCACTCGCCATCCTGAGATATAAGATGTAGTCTCAATATGTCCAGTAGTAACTGGCTACAATTTCCTTCAATCCGAAACACAGCAGTGTATTTAAACTGCTGTTTGATGGAAGAAATGACATGACAGGTTTAACATTTCTCAATCGTAAAAGTTTCTCGTCTCCGTCATTAGCAAAATATAATAATAGGGTTGGTATTCTTATTAATTTACTTGTTCATGTCCTCGTTTGTCTTGTTGAAGAGTTAATTAATAAAGCATTTTCGCTAATTTACTCTAAGTAAGAAAACTCATTAACCACAAAGAAGTTTCAACTGGGTCAGGGTATATCAAAATTTGGAGTAAGTTGCCAATTATGTCGTTAATTAATTGGCACACATGTCGTTAATTAATGAGGTAAGCGGGAAGAATTAATTTTACGATATACTTTCCATTTTCTTTCATATGATTACTCTTACCTAACTTACGGAATATAAAATACACATTTCGAAAATTTGCTAGTTAATGTGTTTATTATTATCTGACTGACGGTAACCCTTCTTAAGAATCATCACAATCAGGCTGTTGCAGTCCACTGCCTCTTTCAATATCTCTCTCTTTTAGAATGACCATGACTAAATTTGGTATTTAGGTAGATGTGACTTTAGAAATTGTCAAAAAGGGGAGCAAAGCATATCACTTATTTAATCGCCAATGCGCTTTGCCTCTAAAGACTGAAGCAAATAATATTTTCATATAAGTTTGAAATTATAAAGCTATAAACGCACGAGCGAATTATTGGTCTCACAGGAAAATATCCTATTCCCATCCCGGGTCATTAGGGGAACGCCGGCACCTGCTACGTATTTATCACGCGGAAATCTTTTTAAAGATTTTTCCTATCCTACATACGGTGACTATGATTTACGAATTTTAGGGGATTTGGTGGACATAAATAAATATTACCCATTTATTAAAAGCATTCATAGGTCGTCTATTGAAAGGTTTCAAGTAAAATGTAGGATGACTTAAAATTTCTCACTTTTAATTCCTCTGATATTTGTACAATTTTTATGTCTGTTTTAGAGTACTATTTGCTTGGTGCAATGTACATAATAAATAATATGCTTATTATATTCTCTAGCCTTAAAAGTTTTAGTGACCCCGCAATTCTTTGAATATAACAGGCGTCTAAATACGTATATTACGTATCTTCAGACACACTAGCTTATTTTCCAATTCCAGAGACATTAAAGTGATACAACAACAAAAACTACAATGCAACTAAAAGATTCCTAACACAGCGATCGTATACTATCAGATCCTCCACCTCGATTTCTTGTGCATAAAAATAATATGAAGAAATCTAAACGGTGCTTTTTTTTATTCGCCGCTTCGCTGTACTTGTACTTCACAAGTTTAGTGCTATCTATACTAATATTATAAAGAGGAAACATTTGTATTTTTTGATTTTTGTTTTCTTATGAATAAGCTCAAAAACTACTGAACCGAAATTTTATGGCCGCCATTTTGACCTTTTTAGCTATTGATCCGATTGGTTCCGAAATCGATATCTCAGGTGAGGAACCCTTCGTTTAAATAATCTGAATTCACAGTTGGAATCGGAAATTTTTTAGCCGCCATTATGAGTTTTTAGTTATTGGTCGGATTGTTTTTTTTTATTGCAATGAGTAGCTAGATGAGCATGCATGACTTCACTTTACGCCTTTTCGCAGAAGGGGTAGGCAGAATTGCAACCAGGACCCACAGTTTGTCATGTATTCGTCCCATGTTGTGATAGGTAGCCTATCGCCATATCGATCAGAAATTTCTGCCTCAAATATCAGCTGGGCTGATAATGAATAAGAAAATCCAATATCACTTTGCCCGACCTGGGATTCCAACCAGACCACATCTTTGCAATCATACTGTGGTATAACTGCAGGCGCAGTTATCATAAATTACCGAGGTAATCGCTTCGCTTTATTTGTTTTTATCATGTAGTGTTTAGTAAAAATACAATCCTTCCGTACGGAGGCCGGACTGGCCGATATTCAGTACATTATAATAGTCGCTTCTCGCTGTTCCTATAAAGTCTTTTACACTATGCAACAAATTTTAAAGAAATTTTCATCAACAGATACTGTCATTTAAAAGAAAGGTGTATACGTAAAGCTAGTTAGTATTATTTATTGCACCGAATTGCACCATTACCATCGTAACAAAGTTAAGAAATTCAAATTATGTATTTTACCGAGATATCGGGTTAACGCACTATTTGTATAGATGTAACACTAGAAATTTCAGGTGTGGAGTGGAGTGAAAGAATATCTCCACCCAGGCGAAGCTGGGCCGGGCCGCTAGTCTTATATAAAACTAAACAAAACAAAAGTCGTAAGACGTCAAAAATTAACGTAAGAAAATGTTAATATTTATAACAACTTATGCTAATCCCAATTATTCACTTGTCAAGTTCAGTGGTTTGATGAATAATAAAGGTACAGTTTTTATTTGTTTAATGTTAAATCTTGTTATTTCGCAACGTAAACTTGTATTTAATCTAACTTCGGAGTTGGCAAGTTTACTGACTCGTCAGATAATTAATTAGAATTTTTTGATATTTAAAACTTATAACGAGAACTGACACGAAGCCCGCATTGACTTCAATGACCTGCTTTTATAAAAAAATATAAGATAATATAGAGGATGAACATAATAAAAGAACAAATAAAGACGGCCTTCTCGGGATCAGGACATCGGGATGGATATAAAAAATAAAAGAATGCCAGGGCAGTCTCAGGAGTAAATAATTATCTGGAATCAATCACCAAAAAATCTTATAATTACGGATATATCATGTGAGAGGCCGCCTGAGTAGGTGCCAACACAATGTCTATTTCTCCCGCAAAACAGCAGTGTTGTGTTTCGGTTTGAAGGACATTTTTGCCATAGTAACTACTGTACATATTGTGACTTAATAAGTTATGTCTCATGATGACGAGCGCAGTGGAATGCCAAGAACTGCATTGTAATTCAAGGTGTTGTTTGGTTTTGCTACTGTTCATAAGCAGTCTTATCGCATATCATGAACCGAACGGCATGCTCGTCTCGTCATTCATTGCAGTAAAAAAAGATAATAATACTATATTAATACAAACATTCTTATATGTACTAATAGTCAATTAACACTCACGTTAAAGGCAAAGGAAAACGTCCCTAAAAAATAAAGAGTGCAAGTGGTCACCCTACTCTGGTTAGAGTATTTACGAGGAAAAAATCCGAGCACCTGTTCGTCTCGCGGCAAATCCGGAACAGGATCGACGCCAGGTTATGATGCTTTACGAGGATTAGTGACGAAAATAGTTTATACTCCGTAGTGCTAAGTTACCCCTGCAAAGATATAAAATGTAGGGTATCAAATGTAATATTATTTTGGTTTCAAATATGCCAACAATTTGAATGCTGACGTATCAGGATCTCAAATGTATTCTACCAATATTTAGTAATAGATTATTTTTATATTTACATATTTTTTATTTTAGTATTCGGCACAAAGATTGATTACTTCATAAAAACATACATCATCTCGCGCCTATGTCTCGTTGGGGTAGGCAGAGACAATTGAGATTGATTTTACAGGAAGGAACTATTATCTTACGGCCTTATTCATAGACATATTTATAAACCTTTTTTAGTTATCGAATGTTCTGTCCCTTTCGAATGAATTTTGAGCGAAGAAAATAAAACATTCGGTTTATAAAATGTCTGTAAATAAGGCCTATAATGTACTTACTTCGAGACAGTGTATTTTTTATCTTAAAGTACATTACAACTGATTCACAATACATTCAAATCAACAGAAATATAAATTAATAACGTCAAAAACCGTTTACTCCTCGCGGTTTCATCACGGTCGCTTTAAAGACGTCACAACCCCGCACAATAAAATCAAAGTTGCAGCGACTCGCTTTAAAAGCCTCCCAGTCATGATTCCCGATAAATGAGATATAAATGCAATTTGCTATGACATTTCTACTAACCTACATCGACCACAGCTGAGTAATAACTCAATCAATTACAGTTTATTGAGGTGAAGGCATTTCGAAGTCAAGTTTTATCCTAGTTTAAATTATCAGTATATCGTGAATTTAATTCAACCAACCGGCGACAGACCAGTGTGAACTAAGGCCTTATTTTAATTGTAGATGTCCGTGTTCTTTTGATTATAAGGGCTGTTTTTTTATCCTCAACCATTGATGTAAATACTAAGGAAAGGCGCTTCAGTACGGGGGTTTCAAAAAGCTCGCCTTGAAATAAGCACAAAAATAAATATTAAATTATTTCTTAATTTAATAGATTTCGTCTGAACTGTAATAAATAAATAGTATCTTCATTTTTATAAGCTTTCTGTCATATTACAAGCGAGCTTTTTCAAAATCATTACCAGCGACGAATAATTTCTGTAATGCTCCACCAGAGATGTAGGTACTGGAGCGCGCGCACCACTTACGTCGGAACACTTTACGTGCTTTCCGCCCTGTGCATTATATACATAGGTATGTTTATGTCAATATTCTAAACAAAAGATTAATGGCAGGACACTAGTATACACTTTAACAACAACCACCAACGACCAACGCAATTGCATCGATTTTCGATTTACTTAAACTAAATTCTCGTTCGAACAACCCGGTTAATTATACAATAAACATCTTCCACCGCCAAATGCATAACAGTTAATCCTTGCCATAAAAAAAATTATAAACCTACAAGTTGGACAGACTACCTAGAAACCACTGCAGATAACAATGCTGGATACAAACCACTTCCAATAATACAAGTGTCAACAATAGATGCAGGTTCTATGACAATTCTTAGTGGAGACCTATAATCAGTAATTTATTTTCTATGACTGAAGAGATGGGAACAATATCAAAGAATCGAAATACATACTAAAAATGGACTAAAGTTTTACGTATTTATAGCCAATGGTGACTGATGGTGACCTGATTACCTATTCGCTGCTCTGCTATACAACAAATCCTTTCCGCATTCCCTCTGCTCATAAAATACGCGCACATAAAAATAACATCCGATTACGCGCTTACAAATACGTATACTCATGCGATTTTGAGTTACGGAAAGAAGGGATATCTTCTGCGAATGTTTTTAGTACTGGATTCATAATATTAGAGGAAATGTACGTACATTTTTGCAAATTTTACCAAGAGTATATTTTTTATTTTCCGTAAATTAGAAAATAAGCTAGAAGACATTTTGTGTTAAATTTAACCTTAATACGAAAAAGTTTCGCGTGATTTATTATTTCAAGTCCTTAGAAATTAATACAAAAGATTACGTAATATTACACCCAAGGCCGTAGCCACGGTGGGGCAGAGTGGGGCGCTTGCCCCACCCTGGCTTCGACATGTAAGGTACCTAAGCAACTTTAAAAAAATAAATTATTTAGGTAAAGAACTAGGCAGGTGAGCAATAAGAAAGTATGTAGGATAATTCATTCATAAATACAGATACACGGTGTTATAAGGTGTAACCTTTTGATAGGTTTGCTAATTACATATGATTATAGACTGTTGCCCCACCCTGATCACCACGGCTGGCAACGATCATGATTACACCTAAATATTTTAAAAGCTTGGTGATTCGAAAATGTTAAGCGCTCTAGTGCTACTAAATCTCATTTAGAAGTATTAGCAAAACCGTCTACACAATGATACCTGAGGATAAATAGAAGACCTGTTAAAAATACCTATAATAGCCAAAACATATTTGTGACTGATGCGCGTGTTAGAAGAGATTAAGGATATATAGTATAGACTATAGACCATGGGTCAGCAACCTACATTAGACGTGAAGCTGAGGATCTTTAGTTCCATACGTCAATACTATGCATTTAAAATAAATAAATAAAATTAAGACATCGTTCGGAATCGATCAACGAATTCGCGGGTAAACGCTTTATATTGACTTTCCTGAAGATTATGTCTATTATAATATAAATTACCTATATGGACTATTAAAGAAGATATAACCGACTCCCATTTTTATTACAGGAACATTTCAAGAACACTTTACATCGTAAGTACATGTTTTAACAAGTGCACTTTTATTACGCCAAAGCGGACGAGTTTAATCGGCCATAACTTTCAGATCGTTTTATAGAAACGCCATAGTATGCTGTGCAATTTATTGGTTTAAGTTTATTATTTTAATATTAATATGACGTTTAAATTTTTATATGAAACTTTGTTTTACTAACCAAGTTGTAACCATATGAAAGATTCTAGAAATTCCCTGAATGTAGCCTGATTTTACTAGGTCATGTAGCAATTCTTGGAAAGCAGTAATTTCTGTAAAAAATAATCTATCATCAAAAAATCTGAAAGAATTTTATGCATTTTCTTTCTATCAATCTGTCTTGTAGTTTGTTATTTAAATCATTGAAGTTTAATTACACACAACCGAAATACTGCAGTTTATTTTTATTCAATCTATATCTATAATTTTATATGTGCAAGTTTTTCGTTGCTAAAATAAAAATGTTGTTAAAATAAATAAACAAAAAATGTGTTTATTTATTTTTTATTTTTTACTCTCTGTTACATTAATAGCATCGACCTTGGGTATTCTCGGCATAACCCAAAGGTTGCCTGGTAGAGAATGCCTCAGGCAGTAAATCCGCCTTTATACCACATATTGTATAGAACGTTTTAAATAAATAAGTACTAAATTGTGAACATAATTTTTTAATTCTCACTCACAGTAAATAATATCTTATTTAACCAATATTTCACTCAACTGTATTCACACATTACTTCCACGCAATAACACATACCATTAACAAAGGCAGTGAATTTACCGCTCAAATTGTTTTATAACCTCAACGTAACCTTAAGAATAAGAATATATGAAACCTACCCGACAGATAACCAACATTTTTTCCTTTCTTGGGTAATCAATTTGGCCACACCTATCCCTGCCCGGCCATGCTCGAACGGTGGGGCGATAACAAAATTTTGCCGCTTCATAAATTTTATGTTGTGAAAAATGGTTTCCATATCATGTAGGTCACTTAGCGCGAACTCGAGAATTTCTTAAAGGATTTTCGGAATCTTTTTGCAATTCTTTGGATATGGGAACGACAGAGTGTATTTAAGCTGTATTTAAACAAGTTTCTAGTACATACATAAAGTCACATATTTTTCGCAGAAGGGGTAGCCTTCTCTCACCCAGACCCGAAATAAATATTTGTGGTCCTCACAAATATTTCTATCGGATCTAACCCGCGGCCTCTCGTTTCACAGTTAGACTCTAACGGACTGTACCACTGAGGCTGTTTAATATTTACATGCGAAATTTTAGTATTTCCTTTTCAGCAAAAACAGATCGATGTTATTGTTTGCAAAGAGATGTACACACCAAACTGCTATGCCCAATTGTATAATAAACAATACATGTTTCGTCTAACAATGTTGATAAATATGATAATGGAATAAATAAACTAAGTTACAAGCGTCTAACAACGTTAGATATCGATAGTATCCCAGGCTATAACATTATTATATTACTCGCTTCTATCCCAAAAGCAGCTGGCCGCCTCGGGTAATGTTTCTTAACCATTTGCTTTCAGTCCAAGGATTATGTTACGCGATAAACTTGCAAGAAAAATCATGATTTTTATATAGGTTTTAGTAATGGAAATATAACGATGGAGTCTGTATTTTATATGGATTGAGATAAATTTGAAGATGTGTCTTGCATAATATTATAAATAGATATATACATATATAAATTCATACCTTTTTCCCAAGAATAGGCAGAGGTGCGAGGACACTCACATTTCACCTTGTATATTCAGTCCCACGATGTGATATTACGAGCCTATCGCTATATCGGGCACAAATTTCTGACTCTGAGCTCATAATTAATAGAAAAATCCAATATCACTTTGGCCAGCCCGGGATTCAAACACAAAACCTCAGCTTTGTAACCGTGCCGTAGTACAACTACGCTACCGAGGCATAATATTATATTGAACTAAATATATCGATCATAGCACAGATGACAGTGACGGACTTCCTCTAAAATTAGTAGATTAGGGCCTCACCTACAATCTATCTATTACGAATATATTCAGGTTTTTTGTATTGATAGTTTAAATTGCGTGGTGGCCTGTTGGTAAACGGACTAGACGCGGCTGCCAACATGTTCACGGTGGTCGCGAGTTCAAATTCCAGGGCACAGCTCTGACTTTTCGGAGTCATGTGTGTATTGACAGTCAATCACCACGCACTAAAACGGTGAAGGAAAACATCGTGAGGAAACCTGCATACCATAGCGATTTATAAGAATTTCTATGGTATGTAAGTCCGCCAACCCGCACTAGGCCAGCGTGGTGGACTATATGGCCTGACCACTCTCAGTCGTACTTTCGATTGTAGAGTAGGCCCGTGCCCTGCAGTGGGACGCATATGGGCTGATACGATACGATAGTTTAAATAAAACAAAGTGGTTGATTTCCAATGCCTGAGATCCTTCCACTCGGTCTAACGTCTCATAGTAGTAATGGTAAGGGTGGCTCGCACACTTAGGTATGTTTAATTAAGATATTTGATCTACATCTACCTACAAGTTTATTAGTCTGTACTCTATAATGAACGAGAGCGGATTAATGAACTTTATGTAAATATGACATTCTTGACGAATAAGCAATATTTTAATACGAATACCCATTTGTCTCCGATGTCAGATGTATACAGTTTCGCATAAAATAAAGATCAATTCCAATTCAAAACGGAATACATTCAGAGAATTATGAACTAAATGATACAATTCAATTTTAGGCCAACAGCTATACTGACAGCCTCCGTGGCTCAGTTGGTATGACGAGAGCGCGGGTTCGACCCCCGCACCGAGACCAATATTTGTGAGACCCACCAGTATTTGTCTCGGGTTTGGGTGACTGTGAGACCAAAAAGTCTCTTGTAGTTTCTTATACCCACGAACAAGACTTAATTGATTTTAATATGGGACTATGCATGAGGCTGTTGGCTGTAAAAAAACAGATTGTTTAAATAAAGCCGATTAATATTTGAAAGCTACAAAATTGAAGACCCATGTCCATAAAATGGTAAATTATAAGCTTTTAGGTTCCTCTCCATTTAGATTCATAATCTTTGAATCATTCCATATTTTACCTTTGTTTAGATATTCAAAAGACTTTTCAACATTTGTTTAACTTTTTGAATTGAGTTTTTCTATGTAACTTGCCACGATAGTAATTACAGTTGTTTCTTTTGTAATTAACTATCTCGAATTTATTTACATTGCTATACCAGTTTTTTTTAAGATGTCGTATAATTTAAGCAATTCTTTGTCTGTGTAAATATTAAAAGAGTCTTTGTGAACAGAAGCTAATAATCTTTATTTTTTTTAAGAACATTGTAGCCAGAGTAACTACTGAATATATTGAGTCTTAACATCTTATGACTCAGGATGACGAGCGTAATTGAAAGCCAAGCATTTCTTTGTATTTCGTGTTGTTTGGTTTTGTTACTGTCCGTGAGCGGTCGTATCGCTTACCATCAGGCGAATAACAATAAAATAATACTAGGACATATATAGATAAGTAAGAACAAATCCACAGAATACTAACAGAAGTCAAGCTTGTGTATGTACTTCACTTTTGTTGCCACACTCACACTACGCTCGGCGTTCGCGCAAGGGTTGTTAACTCTGACTTATGCGTAAACATGTATCTTGTTAGTAGCACTCGTAACGTTTGCTTGAATTTTTAAAATAAAATGTATAACACACAATAATACAATAAATAAATTTTAATTTTATTTATGAACTCGCTGCGAATGGGTATCATGTGTATTCTAAGTTATTTTTTATTGTTTTTGTATAATAGGTATATGTTTTTTTAATGAAATTTATATTAAATTATTATAATCAGGTGTTTTATATACAAGTGTAATAACTTTTATTCATTTGCTCCATCTTTGCACAAAACATCTCACTATTTGCGTTCCCGAAGCGGGTGACACTCGCGCTCGCAGTGGTCTCGACTGGTTTGAAATATCGTGTCGGTGAACGCTGTCTATGTGTGCGTTGGTTTAGCGCGCTTTGTATGAAGCTTGACTTCTGGTAGTTTAGTATTCTGTGACAAATCCATCTTACTGCCCCTAAGAGACTTAATGTGATTTTTTTGACTGACACAAGTTGTAGCGGGAAGGATCGTCCCCATCTAATTTAAAATGATCCGTCTGCAACTACCATCAATCACGTCTACATATAAATTGCACTCTTTCGATCGTTTTCTTTATTTATTACAAGGATTTCCCACAAGGAATACATATAACCGTGGTGTACCTTTTTCCAGCGGTGGACTGCAACGGGATGATGATGAATAAATATAACATTAATATAACAAATCAAAAAGATATAACCTGTTTCATATTCATAGCTTATATAAGATGACTTTTGTGTGTTATTATCATAGAACTTTCTCCACGATTTGGAATTCGACTGAACCTCCTACATCCGTCTATACCCATATTCAATATTGACCAATGTTTTTTTCTTATGAAATGAAATGTATTGAAATGTATTTATTGGTCACGTAAGCAATTAAAGAGCTCTTATGACAAGTCAATACACATAGAACTTAATCTCTATATACAATATATTCTCTATACTTAGTATTACTTATTTTAATTTCTTGCTTTTATCAGTTTATTTATTTTTAAATTATTTTTATTTTTATTTATAATTAGTTTTATTTATTTATTTAGTTTTTATTCATATTTTATTTAAAGTATTAGTTATTACTTTATGGTAATTTATTTGTCAAAGAAATACATTATTTACGTTAGTCAAATTAATTTGAATTATTTAAATTATTTGTGGACCATGAATATTATTACAACGGTGCGTAGCGGTTTATAGTTTCCACCGGATCCAACGCGACCCTTCCTGAGAAGACCCAGCGAAACAAACTCAGTGGGCTTACACTACCACTGGAACTACGCGACGCGACCCAGTCCTGAGTATATCCAGCGAACAAGACTCAGTGGGCTTGTTTTGGGTCCAACTTAAGACAACGACCATAAGTATTTCCGAAACGTCCCGTATGTTTAGGCTTACTGCCGGATCCAACGCGGCCCTGACTGAGAAGACCCGGCGAACAAACTCAGCGGTTGTCTTGGTGTTGTAATGGCTTTTTCTATCTATGAAATGTTGTCACCGCCCCAATATTTAATGTCCTCATTTGTCAGACCTCTGCATTTGATTATTGATAACTAAACAACATGCACATTTACCAATACTCCAGCGTTCATGCAAATGAAGACTAATAAATACGGCAGTTCTGCCGGTCGAAAACACATTTATAACAATAGAACCCACGTAAACCGATAGAAACGTCCAAATAACGTTTGCGAATGCGTTTCCGCAACATTTTCACGATAGATTTCACTCGTCCCCCTTGTTTGCATTACTTGTACATAAAAATATATGGACCGTACCGTTTGCTTGCAATTTGCTGTTCGAAACGGATATGACACTACCAAACGGTTTCCTTGTATGAATGCTTTTGCGAAGAATCAAATTTAATGTTACCTATACTGTAAACGAAGATTGTGAAATATGAGGTCAGTCACAGGTCTCCGGACTTACACAAATATGACAAGTATTTATCATGTGCATCCATTTGCATTGCATCAACAATTATTGGTTTGATCTGCGAACAATTCTGAGGATCAAAAGCGTATCATTTTTATAGAGTAAGCCGTTAGCATATTTTTGATAAGTACCACACGGCATACGTTTCAAGTATGGGGGCGATAGATAATAATTTCAGTTAATGTTTAAAACCACATAAAATTAATGCATATATTATGTACATGCATGTACTCAGATTCGACTTGCATAATTTTATTATTTAACAATCGGTTAATTCATATCTCGGTTAAACATAAACCCTTTCCGAAAACTACATATATATTTAATTGAATTTTAAAAGAATTCTTAGCGATTCAACCGACTGGAAAATTAAACTTACTTTTACTTCTGATTGATGCATGATTATACCAACTAGATAAAACCATAAATCCCATGAACAAAGCAATCGTAACTACCAAAATTCATCGTAATGTAAATTAACGATCAATAACCGATGGCCGATAGACGTCCAAACAATAACTTTACAGATATATGGAGCGGAATACACGAGCATTGTTACAGCCCTTTCAAATGATAGCTTCGATAGACGTGCTCCGAATATAAATTGAGCACGAATTTATGAACAATCAATACAGTAACAATAGTAGGGTAATTAAATTTAGACGGTCAAAAATTGGACCTTCAGAATCGATGATAGTGCGTGTGTTTGGTGTATAATATGAATTCTGTATCAGCCCATATACGTGCCACTGCAGGGCACGGGAATCCTCTACAATCAAGAGTACTATTGAGAGTGGTTAGGCCATGTAGTCCACCACGCTGGCCTCGTACGTGTTGCTAAACTTTACATACCATAGGAATGATTTGAAATCGCTTTGGTATGCAGATTTTCCCACGATGTTTTCCTTCACCGTTATAGTGCGTGGTGATCGACTATGACACACACATGACTCCGAAAATTCATATGTGTGCCCTGGTATTCGAACTCGCGACCAAGGTGAACATGTCACCAGCCGCGTCTGGTCTGTTTACCAACAAGCCACAGGTATTTATGAATTAATAGCTGACATTCTGGATTAATACATAGGCTAATTTTTATCCCAACAAAATGTTGTGTTCCCAAATCCCATGGGATGTGCTTGGAATTAAAATTTATTCGATACTCTTTCAATCTCAAAGGAATGGGATGGAGTTTAAAGTACAGCAGTAATGTTGAGTTTAAATATTTATAACAGTTGTTACAGAAAATAGTTCCTGTGTTCCTAAAGTGGACGGGATTAAAAAAGTATCTGCACCCGGGCAAAGCTGGGCTGCACCGCTAGTTGATAATAATGTGTTCCAAATTCACAGCTAATAAGATATTTTGTATTGACACAAATATGATGAGTAGCAATCTCAAGGTGATACTTATTATTCTAATACAAAATTCCTATATAAAAACAGTTAAGTATCGTTTGAGTACAGGCCGAATTCTTAGAGAATTAAATTATTAAATATTGAAATGTTCATACAAGTGTCATATTATGTGATCATCTATGAAATCAGTTTAAAACCGAAATATCTCCATAGCGCATAAAGCTATCGTGGTGGAATGAAATAAAACATTATATTTTCGTAATATAATTTCTTATTGTAGCTTACTCCCAAAAGCTATACTAATAAAAACCCTCACGAATATAACACCTGTTACAAATTTGCGTTTCGTTTTTATACAGAATTTTTACCTAAAAAAACCTTTTTCCCTCTACGATTATACCAATTACGGTGATTAGCATTAGCTCTTTCTAGCTTCGTTATTTTTAAAATACGTTTAACGTTACAGTAAAATTAGCAAATTGGAAATTGATGAATATAAAGAAAAAAGATTTATTAGTACTAGTTAATCTCTCTACCTCTTAAAATTCTTAACAAAGTATTCTGTTTATCAAACCAAAGTAAACGGAAATTAATATTACATTTTTACACGTCAGATAGAATTTAAAGGGAATATTATTGGTTAAATATTGCTCCTGGTGGTAAATGCACTACTGTGAAGAGAAAAATAAAGAAAAGTAATCTGTCCACAGTAGAAAGATAAATATTATACCAGGAATGGGGTGTACGAAACCGGATTAGGCGCGGAACAGCGCTACCCAAACTGGACACATTTTCGTAGATAATTCTGCTTTCCATTGAAAATCGCGATGAAAGATATTGCCAGTGAAAACAAAGAGCATTCTATTACTTTAGTAATAACTTGCAACCTTTAGACCTAAACCTTTAAACTTTAGACGAAACGAAACAATCTTTATCACCAATTACGAGGTAAAGTATCTTGAATTACCAAACCTGTACCGCGACATAAAACGTCAATAAACGTCAGGTAATTTTATTAACGTGCCGGTTTAACGAAATGGCTGCAACACGAACTTCACATTAAATTTACTTTGGAATATTTCTTTCCGGCTTACCTCAGCCGATTGGTTGGTCAAAAGTGGCCATTACGACCGTACGGACCAATTACTTTAATTATAAGTGTTTTTCAAAATTTTACTGATTGAATTGTAGCCCAATTTGCGTGTAATGATTGGGAAACTAGGTCTATTAATGATTTCTGAGCGTTTATTTACAGAATACATGGGCTGAGTGTAAAGTTCCTATCGACTTTTTAGAATAAGATCCCGTATTTCTAGATTTAAATCACTAGGAAAACTGAAAATCTAACATTTACAGGTTAGCTAGTATTATGCTTTAAAAAATCCGAGATTTCTTATACGCACGTGGGCCGTACGTACTTGGAATCTTTGCTAATATCAGGCAGAAATCATATTGTTTTCTTCTAGATGAGCGTTTTTCATCACATATATAAATTAAATGATTTTCCTATTTCCGTATAAACTATTCTCATAAACTCGTGTGACAAAATCTTCTGATATTGCGTTGGCTTCAGTGATGCACTGTTGCCACTTGCCATCCGCTCCTCAACAGCCCACTACAAGAATCGTGAATAATAAAAATATTATGATAATATTAAATAACTAGTTGTCATCTTGTAGTAGAGTGTGTGGTGGTATATTGATAAACGAGCCAGGCGCAGCTGCGCGCATGTTCACGGTGGTCGTGGGTTCGAATCTTAAGGCACACCTCTGACTTTTGGAGTCATGTAGATAGTTAATCACCACGCAGTACAACGGTGAAGGAAAACATCGTGAGGAAACCTGCAAACCAAAGCAATTTACCAAAAAATCTATGGTATGTAAAGTTCGCCAACCCGCACTAGGCCAGCGTGGTGGACTATATGGCCTAACCACTCTCAATCGCACTCTCGATTGTAGAGGAGGCCCGTGCCCTGCAGTGGGACGTTTATGGGCTGATACAAAAAAAAAAAAAAAAAAAAAAGTTCGCCAACCCACATTAAGCCAGTGCCGCGTGGTGATAGTCCATCACGCTTTAAAACTTGCTCTCTATCAAAACAGTGTTTTGCAATACATTGATAGTTACCAAAATTTCTACTAATTACAGGCCTAAATAAAACTATTTAAAAAAATGAAAAATAATAACCAAAATTAGTTTTTAGTCTCAAAAGATAATCGAGTAAACTCTCAATTATTTCTTGTTAGCTAACGGTCCAAATGGTTGGCTATAAGGACTAACAAGGGCTCACAAACTACTAACAAGTAGATATTACAAATTGATGTGTCTGGCAACTAACCCGCAGCGCGACATATTATGTCCCCAAAACAAACTAAGTAAACAACGATGTATCAACATCGCTTTTTCCATAAGTTTATATGTCATAAAGAGCAAAGGAAATTAAGGCCATACAGCCTTGTAGTAGAGAGTTTTACCGCCAAAACCCCTTTTTTAAGTTTCACGGTGACAAAGCTTAAAACTGTTTAGCATCGAATATAAAGTAAATGTACAAAAGTATTTTTGAAAAACCTTTTATTATAATTGTAATGTAATATTAAATGGGGGTTAATCTAGATTACAAAACTACTAATCAAAATTAGTTAATAATCTTCAAGTGCAATTTTAATAAATTGATATAATAGTAAGTGTATTGAGCGACGCGATCAATAATTTTAAAATAGTAATCCAATCTCTTATAGTCCTCTTTAACATAATGAACTAACTTTAGTCTCGATATTCATTCTCAGAAAATGTTTTAAAATAAATTGTAACCTGACTTTTAGAGAATTACGATAAAAAATGTTAACATTTTTTTATGGGTACGCAATTTATAAAACCTTAGAATGAAATTACCGATTTTTGAATTGTCTGTAATAGAATTTATAAAACAATATAGATTTTTATCTATCAAGCAACATGTATGAACTAAAGACATTAACCTTTAATGCTTATGTGAACTAAATCACTTCGTATTTACGTTTCATTAAACGCAGAAGCAAGTGACAAACAATAAATTCATAACTGAAGCTGAAGGCTACTTGCACGCAAAGTAGGCCATTAGTCGTGCATTCAACACAAACGTTGTGTGTGCAGACCTTTAAGCTACTTTCAGTTGTATTTTATCGCACCGTCTAAGTATTTGATTAATTACCTGCCCAAAAACTACATGCAACTTGTGAGATACTAAAATAAAAATTAAACATTGTCTATTTTGGAGAAAGCTATATTTAAATTTTAAAAATCTAATGAATTTATTAGGATTTTTTTTAAATTTCTTTATAATATAAACATATTCTGCATATTCGATTGTAAGACAACTGTCTCCGAATATAATCCCTGATGGCATTAAGCCAAGTCTTGCTTGGCGACTACGGAGACTTGCTCCACCTGTGTTAAAGCTGAGGCATTTACATTGTCAAGGGACTCTAGTTCCGTGACACGTGACAAAACCATCTGAAACAGCATTTTGGAATCTATCCGAATATTGCGAACACCAAGTTTCCTTCACCAATTAATTAGGCACATAATATGTGTATAACACAGTTGGTATAACATAAATATGTGCAGATTGTATATATAAGGAACATTAATTGTGTTCCCATTACCAATATACTGCGGCGATGCTCCCAGCGAAATTTATGGGTGATTTAAAATGGTGCATCAAAAACAGATTGAAACGAGGCGCCCGTATCGACTGTCAAATTGACGGTGAATAATGACCCAGCTGAGAGCCTCTTGATCACGGAATAATTCTATTAGGCCCGAAATTTTATATAATTTATCAGAATTTTTAATCTGACGGAATCATTTTTCATCGGAAATGTGACTGAGTATTACAGGTTGAGGAAGGAATGTTGTTATGCCTTCTGAAAACTTATTAACCACTTACAATACTTAAAACAATATCAAAGGTTTTATTTGAAGTTAGTTTTTAAAGACAATTTAACCGCTTTGTTCCAGCTTAGGCGAACGGCCTTTTCAAAATTGTGCTTTCTGGGTACTCGGACCAAAAGTATTGCATTTAAACCAACCGGGGAAACCAACCCAGCCAAAATGTTTGTGCGTTGCAAATGTAGATACATATTTGCTTTGGATCTAAGTTTTTAAGCGACTGAAAAATCCCTCATAGTTCTGATAACCACGACACAATATTTTAATGTGGACTAAGGAATAAGTATAAAATCTATGTGAAAATAAATTATATTTTATTGCGTTCTTCTTTTGTCGAATTGCGTGTAACAAACATCTGAGCCCGTATAAGTATTAAAATTACAATCACGAATGAGCAATATATTAACGGCGACGAAGCCGCCGAAGTTTTGATGTAATAAACTGGGGATGACCTTGAAGTTCTTTATTTATTGGCTTTTGGGAAAATCATTATTCCTTTAAATGTCAAATATCAGACCTTGGTTAGCTGAAAATTATACGCAATAGATGTTGTTGTGTGTAGTGATTGGACGCATGATCGGATCTAACTAAGGGCTTTTGAGCTTTTTAGCCCAGGGCCCCGTGGAGACAAAAGGTCCCAAGGCTAACGTTTTTAATATGTACATTTGATGATATTATGAAACAGCGCTTAATCATTAGGAATAAATGGGTAAATTTTATTAAAATTAATAACACGTTTAATTGTCCTCTTTTTCTTTATAGTAAACCTAGATAACTCGGCAACACAGTTTTGTGACACGATAACAATTATTTGAATAATTAGTGGGCCTCTGAGTCATATTAGACCAGGGCCCCGCAATTTCACGGTCCGCCTTGATTGGACGGCTGTAAAGCTGTATTTCTTCAGACACATCACTAGAAACGAATACTACGCATAGATTGGTGATCCAGGGTGGAGGGTAGAAGGTCTAGAGACAAATCGTCCATTCGCTGGGCTGGCCTAATCAGAACATCGACAAACATCTCCATGACTGAGTGCACACGGAGTGCCACAAACCGCAAAAAGTGAAGAAGTACTCTGTAGCTTCAACCGTCGAAGAGAGGAAGTGCAATTCTTCATGTACCATCATCGGTGCAACCACGACCACTCTGCCAAGAGTGCCCCGCTGAGAAGAAGAAAGATGTATTTTTTTCGGATTTGAGGTGGGGTGCGCTAAATCTGTCGTACCTAAAACCTTTGTACTGGTGATAGATTGGTCTCTTAAATATGTGAGGCCGCCTGGGTAAGTACCACCTCAATGTCTTAGATTTCTCCCTCTAAACAGCAGTATAAATGCACTGTTGTGTTTCAGATTGAAGGACATTGTAGCCAGAGTAACTACTGGACATATTGAGACTTAATATCTTATGTCGCGAGCGCAGAGGAATGCCAAGCATTGCTTAGTAACTCATGGTGTTGCATGGTTTTGCCAATGTTCATGAACAGTTATATCGCTTAACATCAGGCGAACGTCATGCTCGTGTCGCCATTCAATAACAAAAACATTGACCTAGAACACTTATCTTCATGTGGGGTCTAAACTATGTATTTTACCATTAGGTGTATGTTTAATTTATTCGACGCGATAAATCGAAACTTTGTCAAAGCAACGCATTTAAATAAAATCAATTAACACATCAACCCCTTAGTTCTATACCAATTTCCATCCCTTGTCAATACTGTCAAGTTCATTCAACTGAGTTATTTCCCCACAGACACGACACATTTCGGAGCTAGACCGATCCAATACCAAAGGAACGGCGTTTGCCGCCTAATTACAAGCGTATTGTTGACAAAGGAGTTGATTAAGTTCCATCTAAAACATGACGGACCTAGGGGATTACGCCGGATTAATTCCTCACCGATCAGTTTATTGTGCTGTTATAGCCATATTTTGTTTTAATTTCCTTTAAATTTTCATGGATTTTGATATCGCTTCGAAAGTTTGTTATTTTTAAGATACACACATAAACACACGCCTTTTTCCCAGAAGGGATAGCCAGACGTGCCAAGGCAGCCACATTTCGCCTTGTATGTTCCGTCCCACGATGTGATAGGTGGCGAGCCTATCGCCATATCGGGCACAAATTCCTGACTCTGGGTTGATAATGAATAGAAAAAAACCAATATCACTTTGCCCAACCCGGGATTCGAACCCGAGACCTCAGCTTTGTAACCGTACCGTAGTACAACTACGCCACCGAGGCAGTCGTTTTTAAGATAGAACAATAAATATTAATAAGGATATTTGATTGATGAGAAAGGAGATTATCCATTCAAAGTATCGGTAAAAAAATATCGTAGATCCCGATATCGATACTGCTTAAAATTTATAGCATTTTTATAACTTAAACGTTTTCTTGTTATAACCTGAGCTACAAATTTTTATAAATAAAGTAATTATCATCATATTTTACGTTTTGTTCACAGAGCCAAACGCAAATATTTCTATCGGATTTCAAGTTAATTTCTCCAAGAACTCCGGGCCTGGTTTGCAATTATATTTATATTTATTGAAAATATCTATTTTTCCCTTTACGAAAAAATAGGTTTCATTGAGGGACATAAATCTTCGCAACGATACTAAGTGTCGTAGTAAAATGGGCACTCTCCTTTGGTGTCTATAGTGATAAATTTACTAATGGCATCCGGTTTGTACCCTGCCCAGAGAATTGTATGTAATATATATGTTATGAACAGCTCTGAATTTTGCTAAATAACAACTGATGTATGATCACTCTATTGTGAACTTGTTCTGAAAAGAGCTACAGTTTCCTGCCCGTTCTCCTCTAGCAAAAATAGCTTCGTGAACCGGGTGATAGTAGAGAAAAATGGATCTAAGTAAAATCGTGTAAGTCATTTATGAATCCAAACAATCTTTTCATTTATTTCGTTTTCATAGGTCCCTTCGATCAGATACAACAAGTAATAAGCAATATTTCTAAGAACACCAAAAAAAATAAGGTAAGTACCGATGTTATTACTAATATCCACTGCTGAAAGTAAAATGCCAATGTTTAATGGACTCAGATTTTTCCGTGCACCAAACCGATTTCCATAAACAAACCAAAGATCCGAGTCACGTGACCCGCGTACGAACAACATGCGAACAAACTGTACACACTGCACGTAGTAATAATAGAACTGTCAATAGCAGAGCTTTGTGCGGCCGGGGCTTTGTTTGTACCCCTGCCTCTCAACGTATTGCCTCAATGCTGTCAGTTTAAATACACTTCTATCTTAGTCTATTGGCTCACGTTAGTCAATATTTGAGCCAATGGTTGGCGCCAATAGTTTTTTATTTGCACGAACGATGATCAAGCCGTTCGCTTGATGGTAATCTCTTTATCACATATTGGCGTGGATATAACTCAGCGAATTATGTTGGCACTTCTCTTCTTTTTGTAATACTGGTCCCAGTTTAAATGTATATGTATGTAAACTTTAGTACTTAATGTTATATTAATTGCACAGTTATATCGTAAACTAGATAATATGTATTCATGATGTGCTATTAAATATTATTATATTAGTTATACATTTGTGTTATAGTCTCGCTTATTGTTGGCTAATAACCGCTCAAAACGATCGTACTAAGTGTTATCTAGAGGAATACTTAACTTTATTATTATACTTAATTGTTATTTGTCTAAAATAATTTGGAAATTCTTTAGTACTTGTATTTGGGCAAGTTAATATTTTAATATCCTTTATCAAACTGCTCGGTACAACTACAACAGTCTCGAGTTCGAACCCCGGGCAATGAGTTATTGCATTTTTCTATTCGTTATCAGCCCGGAGTCAATAATGTTGTGTGATAGGCTCGCCCCCTATCACATCGTGGGATAAAGTGAGATGGATTAGACGACGAAATATGTCCTAATTGTACCTCTGCCTGCCCTTTCCGAAAAAAAGTAAGCGTAAGTTCACATTTATATAATATTTATATTGTACATATATTCTTTATCAAGTTCAAAATTACGTGTAAAGATTTACACGAAATTTTGAACCGTCAAACAATACTACTAAAACTTCAGAAAGCATTATAATTTATACATGTGAAGAAGGAACGGCAAATCGAGGGTACGATTGAGAGGGGTTTGGTCAAATAGTCCACCATACTGGCCTACGCTACCTGAGACACGAATATTGTACCGTCAAGTTTTAAGCCTTTGAACATATCACCCACCGCAGAAATATCGACAGCAAAAATTAAATTTATGAGAACAAGAAAAATGTGACTGCCTCGGTGGCGTAGTTGTACTACGGTACGGTTATAAAGCTGAGGTCTCGGGTTCGAATCCCGGGTTGGGCAAAGTGATATTGGATTTTTCTATTCAGTATCAGCCCAGAGTCAGGAATTTGTGCCCGATATGGCGATAGGCTCGCCACCTATCACATTGTGGGACGGAACATACAAGGCGAAATGTGGGTGTCCTGGCACCTCTGCCTACCCCTTCTGGGAACAAGGCGTGAGTTTATGTATGTATGTATGTATGTTCAAAATTACGTGTAAAGATTTACACGAAATTTTGAACCGTCAAACAATACTACTAAAACTTCAGAAAGCATTATAATTTATACATGTGAAGAAGGAACGGCAAATCGAGGGTACGATTGAGAGGGGTTTGGTCAAATAGTCCACCATACTGGCCTACGCTACCTGAGACACGAATATTGTACCGTCAAGTTTTAAGCCTTTGAATATATCACCCACCGCAGAAATATAGACAGCAAAAATTAAATTTATGAGAAGAAGAAAATGTCTAGTACATATTCAATTTCGTTCAAGGCAGCTTATTCCTACAGTGACACCTGACATACCTTAAAATTCTAAGCTTAAAATACAGGACGTTACTGAATGTCGAATCTAGTTAAAACTTAAAAGTGTTTTATTGTAATTATTTTATGTTACAATAAAAGTTATGTAAGTTGTTTTAATATGTAATAAACTAACAATTATATAAACATTTTGGAAATTCATATTTCAAACGTTCCAGAAACGAAGTAATTTTTCCCGTTTCTATGTTATCAGGTATCACAATGAAATATAGTAAGTATAATCTTGTTTGTTGTCACTCACTTGTTGCATTTTAATACAGTAACCAACCATCATAAATAAATGTCTCGTATAAAAAATATTCTCTTAACCATATAACAAAAATGTAATACATATTATGAGTCCCGGTTCTTCATCAACAAATCTGAATAAACAAAAGTACGAGCCTGTAAAAATATTAGGTTTTCACTCGAGCTTTTACAAACGGCTCTAAAATGTTAATGTCTGTAAAAAGTTTTAAATACCATCCCAAAGACAAAATGAGCGGAAAAGAGCTTATTGAAAAAAAAAAGGATTTATTGTTTCATTTTCGAGGCGAGCAATTTTAATAATTGAGTTTTGTTTGTCCAACAGTTCGATGTTTTTTTATGGATGTTAATTTCCAACCCTTACATCTCCATAAACGCTACAATCATTATAGGCATTTCATTTGCATAGGTATATCGTTAGCATAAAGGAGTCTGGATGTTTAAACTGTTTTAACTGTAACTGTATGTAATGCAATGTTTATAGAAAAACAACGGTTTACAACTTCAAAACCCAAATCAAAGTACAAAATGTATAACTTCTATATTGAAATAATTTTGCCTTTCGAAGTCCTAAGCAAATAGCAAAACAATTACTGTCCAACGTTCCCGTCATATCCACACATTCGCAAATACGGAAATTCGTACATAAATAAACATTCAAAACGTGACAATGGCGGTACTATATGGCGATTTGCCAGAAGTATTGAAAAGCGCGCCATTACAGAACGGAAGATTCAAGGGCAGAAAAATGTAGGTTAGTTTATGGTAAAGTGAATTTGGCGGGAAACAGGTCAAGGATTTTGATATGACCCCCTTGTATGTGATGTAAAATTATATATTTTGACCAATGATTAGCAATTATTAATATTTTTTTCAATATCTGACAAGGTATACCTATATTCGATTTAAGCGCGCTACACCTGGGGGGCTACCCTATACTTCGGTACGAAGTTCAGATGTTGAACGTCAACATAATATTTTTCCGCTTCTAAAAAACAATATTATTTTTATTCTCTATTAAAATCATTCACTTCGTACTTAGTTTAAGATTACGACCTTAGAACTCTAAGATTACGACGTACAATACATCATACAGGATTCGAAATTTAGTATCTATGTATAGTATTAAGGCATATGTATAGTTTTACATGCGATGTTCGACATTCGTCGCCGTGTCGGAGTACAGAGTAACCCACCCTGAGTTAACCGAGGATCTGCCTATCAAACTGGAAATTGCGGTTTCCAACTCAGGACACACTATTGAATTTTAAAATCTACTGTAATGTCTACCGGTCTAATCTTCTTTATTTATATATATATAGATAGCGTGCTTAGACAAGGAAAGAAAACAGTCGAAACACTTGTATGTGTAAGAGATTTTTAATAACAATATCGTAGAAATCTCAATTGAAAGTAACAAATAAGTCTTACAGGTAGTCTTACCACTGTTATTGAAAGATAATACTATAGTTGTAAGTGATATGTAATAACTCCTAGGTAGTGGGGAAGATCACCTATAGTCTGTAGATCACCAGACACTCATCCATATGAAATAATATTAAATAATTTATGGATCCCGTGCATTGTTTTCAAATAAATTTTCTAGAGTTTTTACTTATATTTGGCTGCCCGCCAGACAGGGATCCTTGTGAAATATATTCTACCGGGAACAGCTTACTCTAATTTAAAAATGAAAAATTCAGCAATTGAGGTCATGACCTTATTTATGATTACGAATCATTTACAATTCCTATACTTTTAAGCTTATAACAAAGCCGTGCTAAAATATTATTTACCCTTAGTCTTTATTAAAGGTATTTGTCTATTTGGAAATGAAAACCAGAGACATAGGGATACATAAAAAACAACGAGTGGGACAGACAACTCAATGAGGATTGCATAAAATCGCTGGATAAAATCACCGGGCAGCTGTGGATATTTTGGAAGGAGACTTATATCAGCAGTAGATATATTCTACCTGATAATGGTAACCATTTGCGGCTTTATTCTTAGATAGTTTTAAAACCTATTTAAGTTATTATATGCTTTGTCCCTTCCAAATGCCTTTAGAATTTAGTTTGAATGAAGAAGAATCCTTCTAATATTACTAATATTTTCACTGGTAGGTCTCTACAATGTGAGAGGCCGCTTGGGTGGGTACCACCGCATTGTCTATTTCTCCCGTCAAACTGCAGTGTAAATACACTGTTGTGTTTCGGATTTAACAACTTTGTAGCCAGAGTAGAACTACTGGACATATTGAGACCTAACATCTTATGTCCCAGGATGGCGAGCACAATGGAATGCCAAGCATTGCTTTATAATTCAAGGGATTGTTTGGTTCTACTACTGTTCATGAGCAGTCGCTTACCATCAGGCAAACGGCATGCTCGTCTCGCCATTCAATGCAATAAAAAAAAGTTTGTGTGTATGTTACCTTTTCACGCTCAAACCGTTCGACCGATATCGACGAAAGGGTTTAGCAGGATACGTATGACGAGTCGGCCCCCAAATGGGAATCGATATCGAAACTTATGTTTTGATATTGACTTGATGTTCTAACACGATTTATGTACTTTTCGCGACCGACTTCTGCTTTGACCTTGAGATAGAGAGCAAAATATCTGTATTCTTGACTTTTACTAAACGTGATATATCTCTGAAGCTAATTAAGATAAAGAAATGAAACCAACGCGAGGTATTAGGTTACATTACAGAGTACATCACATATATTTTTTTATAATTTTTAGAATAAAAAATTACATTAAAAAAATAAAAACTAAAAAAATCTTATTTTTTTTTCTGAGTTCTCTGTGACTTACAATCACGAAATTAATATATGTGATGCTCCTTTGTGTGCTCTATTACCCATAAAAATTGCGTGAAAAAAAAGTTGGTGCAACACAACGAAAAAAAATTATATGTGATTCGCGCCTTGCAGTGTGACTGTATAAACATGACTCTATTTAACACGCGCGGACAAACAAACAAGTTCGAACTTGTTACATATCGCGCTATTTATTGCATCGTTTGTTTAGATACAATCGCAGTCATTTGTCTTACACAAGGAGGCAGTTTATAACTTAAATTCTGTCATCGGTATTTTGTATCAGCATTTTGAAATTATTAACTATCGAAGCAAATTATTATTAAGTCATAATGTCGAAAAAGTGTAAAAATTGTAACAAGTACCTGTGTAAGATTCCTGGTTATAAAAAAATAACCTAAAAAAATAAAAATGTTTGAATAAAACCGTAATAGTTAATGATATTTTTTGTAAGAAGTGTCGACTTATCCCATATGTTTACAAAAAAGCTTCTACTTCTAAATGTGCAAACTACTTTTAAATCTCCAAACATATTGTCATAAGATCAGTTGTTTTTTGACATATAATCATTGACGTAAAATATATGGACGGGGCGGAGAGTACGAAAAGTGTTGCCACGAAACTGGTCCGCGGACCAGTGCAACGGTTGTGACGTCACAGCGCACCGGTCTGTAAGTCGTCGACAAATGCCTAATTGTATCGTCGTGGTTGCAATAAAGATGACCGAAAGTTCACAAAAAAAAAGATAACATTTCTTATCACCGCTAAGTAAAATTATATTACCTTAAATCAGTATAACATTTATTTTAGCATTATTGAAAATCGATTCCATGGCCGCCATTGACGTAAAAATCCATGATGGCGCGATTTTCATAGACATCTTTTTGACGTACTCAATGTACTGAAGGGCCTATCCTTAGTTTTTAAATCAATGCATATAATGATATAATGCAATACTTGTGAGTAGATGCAACATGTTGAAGTGGAACTTCAATAAAATCATCACTCAGATGGTATTTATATGTAAAATCACTGTCACTACTGTTATCAGAATCTTCAGAGTAAACGTAAGTTTCTTCCGGCACTTCTCTAGTCGCTAATTCTTCAACAGATTCTTTTATGCTTGAAGATACCTCGTTAAATGCTGCACATTTAGAAGTAGAAGCTTTTTTGTAAACATATGGGATAAGTCGACACTTCTTACAAAAAATATCATTAACTATTACGGTTTTATTCAAACATTTTTATTTTTTTAGGTTATTTTTTTATAACCAGGAATCTTACACAGGTACTTGTTACAATTTTTACACTTTTTCGACATTATGACTTAATAATAATTTGCTTCGATAGTTAATAATTTCAAAATGCTGATACAAAATACCGATGACAGAATTTAAGTTATAAACTGCCTCCTTGTGTAAGACAAATGACTGCGATTGTATCTAAACAAACGATGCAATAAATAGCGCGATATGTAACAAGTTCGAACTTGTTTGTTTGTCCGCGCGTGTTAAATAGAGTCATGTTTATACAGTCACACTGCAAGGCGCGAATCACATATAATTTTTTTTCGTTGTGTTGCACCAACTTTTTTTTCACGCAATTTTTATGGGTAATAGAGCACACAAAGGAGCATCACATATATTAATTTCGTGATTGTAAGTCACAGAGAACTCAGAAAAAAAAATAAGATTTTTTTAATTTTTATTTTTTTAATGTAATTTTTTGTTTTAAAAATTATAAAAAAATATATGTGATGTACTCTGTAATGTAACCTAATACCTCGCGTTGGTTTCATTTCTTTATCTTAATTAGCTTCAGAGATATATCACATTTAGTAAAAGTCAAGAATACAGATATTTTGCTCTCTATCTCAAGGTCAAAGCAGAAGTCGGTCGCGAAAAGTACATAAATCGTGTTAGAACATCAAGTCAATATCAAAACATAAGTTTCGATATCGATTCCCATTTGGGGGCCGACTCGTCATACGTATCCTGCTAAACCCTTTGGTATGCAGATAGCTGACACTTTAGATTAACACATAGGCTACTTTTTATCCCGACAAAATGTTCCGATGGGATGTGTAAGGAATTAAAACGATATTCGAAACTTTTTCGTAATCAAGGGAAAGGGATGGGAAGTTTAAATTAAGGCAGTAACGTTGAGATTAGATATGTATTTAAAAAAGTTATCACACGAAATAGTTCCAGCTTCGAAACTGGACGGGACTCAAAAAGTAGCTGGACTGGACCGCTGGTAGGTTTATAATCTGTGTCAGCCCATATACGTCCCACTGCAGGGCACGGGCCTCCTGTACAATCGACAGTACGATTGAACTTTGTGGTTTATAAAATGTCTAATAAAGATACCGTTAATTTACGAACCTATCATAATGTATATGATTTAAATGCTATTTTCTATCGAAAATAAATACAGCCAAGTACTTACATAGTCCTGACCCTGCAAGAAACAAGTCTTGTGTCGTAGTTAGGAGAAACTACAACCAACATTTCGGTCTCAGTTCTCAATCAAACCCGAACTTTGTTTCGTGGATCGAATAAACATTTTCTCAGTGCAGGTATCAAGTTCGCAACCTCTCTTTTCTATCAGGTAACAGGTTCGATTTCGGATACTTTTTTACTTTTTTATTCAGGAATCGCACAGTTTTGTTTCGGTATCGTAACCCAAAATTAACTACGTAGAATGATCTGTAATTTATATTTTTTTCATTATCCCTTGGCTCCACAAAAGGGCTTTTTTGACAACTTCACAATTTTTATATCCCTGTTTAAGTACCTATATTATTTTGTTAAAAAACCTTAATCTAACGCGAAGTATTTTTATCACCTCAAAAACGAACCAGAGTTTAAGCATTATTAATAAAGTTTCGAAACAGAATAATTAGCTACTGTTATATGGAGGTTTATTTTTATTGTGCTATAAAATATAGGTGAGTCCCATAATGTACAATCACTGCAACAATAAGCCCATTACGACTTAATAACGACTATTATGTTACAGTAATTATAAGAGCTAGCTAATTTATTTTACTATGAACCATTTTTTACCTATGAATATAGTGTTACAATGTAACGGATGGCGCTCACTTAAAATAACTGACATTAAATAATGGACGATACGCTGAATTAATACGTAAAACTCACGGTGGTGTTAAAATTTAAATTTAACCATAACGATGGGCGGATCATATAATAAAATAAATAAATAAATATATAACACCCAACAGTCACATACATAGTCCTGACCCCACATTAAGATCGAGTCTTGTGTCGTGGGTATCAGGAACTACGAGAGACTTTTCGGTCTCACAAACACCCAGACCCGAGAGAAATATTTGTGGGCCGCACAAACATTTCTCTCGGTGCGGGGATCGAACCCGCGACCTCTCGTTTCACAGGCGGCGTCTTACCGCCTGTGCCACGGAGGCTGTCAATATAATATTCAATTTGAATATTTTCCTTAAAGGCATAAATACTTAATGGTGGATTGTCTTGCTGAATCAAAGCCAAGACCTCTCGATTAATAACTTACACGCTGTCGCTACACGGTACTCTTAACCTTTAATTTTACCTTATAATATAACATTAAAAAAACAAATTATTTAAAAAAAAAATTTACTTAGAACTTTTGTAGTCAACACAACAGTATTTTGATAATTAAATAATAGTTAAAAAAAAACTAAAATACACGCTTTAATAAGATATACAACTAAAAAAGTAAAAATAATTGATACTGAATTTAAGATAAGAAAATGGAGTAAAATACATATATTTTATTGTTACAAAGCGTGGGTTGCAGGAGGATAAGTAATTGTTGTAAACACCCCACGCTTTGTAACAATAAAATATATGTATTTTACTCCATTTTCTTATCTTAAATTCAGTATCAATTATTTTTACTTTTTTAGTTGTATATCTTATTAAAGCGTGTATTTTAGTTTTTTTTAACTATTATTTAATTGTTTTGACTAAAAACATCCGTCTACGGCTGTATTTCCAATCAATAACGCCATCTGTTCGTCAGTAGTTAGACGGCTGTATTTCCAATCAATAACGCCATCTGTTGGTCAGTAGTAACATTTGACACTTGAAGAATACAATGTTAACGCCATCTAGCGAGGAATAGTGCAAAAGAATATCATGAAAATTCATTGATTTAAAAACTAAGGATAGGCCCTTCAGTACATTGGGTACGTCAAAAAGATGGCTGTGTAAATCGCGCCATCTGTTGGATTTTTACGTCAATGGCGGCCATGAAATCGTTTTTCAATAATGCTAAAATAAATGTTTATTGACTTAAAGTTATATAATTTTTACTTAGCGGTGATAAGAAATGTTATCTTTTTTTTGTGAACTTTCGGTCATGTTTATTGCACCCACGCACGATACAATTGGGCATTTTTACGACGAATTACAGACCGGTGCGCTGTGACGTCACAACCGCTGCACTGGTCTGTAGACCAGTTTCGTGACAACACTTTTCTCGCTCTCCGCCCCGTCCATATATTTTACGTCAATGTGAAAATTATATAAATTAACAAAAATCATATTTTGCAAATTGAAAAATGGAATAATTTTATCAAATTAGTGTATTGTCATCGGTCCTCAATAAATCTACAAAGTTTGAACGAAATCTGGCCGTTTAAAGTGGGTCAAAATCGCGCCCAAAGAAGTCGGTTACAAACAAACATACAAACATACTAACAAACATACAAACATACAGGTGAAGCATGCACATTTTTACACGCTTTATATTAATAAAGCGTGTAAAAATGTACTTTCTATAGAGCTTTGAGATTGTTTTATAATCGCCTGTTCAATATTCCTAAATAGATATTATACCATCGACGGGCGATTGCATAATCCGAGCTCGCAACAGCCTTTAAAATCATCAAAATAAAATTATAACTTTTATCTTTTTTTATAGCATGGATCCGACAAATGAGCAAACAGGTCACCTATAATATCGATAGTAAGTGATCACTGCCTCCTATGCTCATCTACTTGAATCAGAAATGTGTAGCCGAGGCGCCTCAAATCGAAAGGGGAGCAAGAAGGGTAAAGGATGGGAAGAGGGAAGGGGTATTGGGCATCAAGCGATCTGAAATCTCACTTACTGAACGAAACGGGACGGCAAAACGGTCGCTTCCCGTCAATATCCTATGAGGTAGTGGGTCGCCTCGGTAGCACTTCCGGGTCTGTGCTGCGGACGAGCCTGCCCATTCATGCTAAGTCATGACTATCAACAGCGTGGCTCTCCCGCTATACAACCTATCCATGATATTAAACTCATACGTACCTACGTTAATAATAAAGCGTTTTGTGTTCTTAGAATTAGTCTATTCTTTCTTTTTAGAAAATATTAAATTATATAGAACATAATTCCTAGTTCTAGCATGAAACAGCAGCATACAACGGAACGTGTTTTATTGTGACATTGGCAAATGACGTTTCCAGCTATGACATTTGACAAGAGTGATTACAGCTGATTTGTAACAACTTGTTGGAACTTTTAATTGAGATTCAAGAATAAACTTTTGAATTAAAATTACTCATAAGGAACTGGTGGCTATCAAAACCTGTGATTATAATGGCAGATGGAACATCATCTCTTCGTATAGACTGGTTTGACGGTACTCTCATTGAAGAAACACGACCGAGTGCTTCTCAATTCGCAGATGAAGATCAGCCGAAACCAGAACCAGAACCAATAAAACCTCAGTCAATAGAGAAAAAACCAATTGGATTTAAAAGATTACTGGATATTTCTCTAATGCAGCCTCCTGGATTGACCCTCGAAGTTGCCCATAGACCAGGCTTTTGGAACCTACTCGACGAAACCGAATTAAAAGGCGATTTTATAGTTTTAATCGTAAAAATATTGGCAAACATATACACTTCATTGGAACCCGGCGAGAAATCCAAAATAGCTACACAATTAAAATACAGATTTCATAATTCAAACTTTTTGGAAAATTTAAAAAATTACGTGGGCAATCTGCCCAGTGTACGTGTAGTTGAAAAAAAAGTTAATTTTCAACTATGGGATGATGTGGAGGCATTCTATTTTCAAATTCTGAAATTGTGTGAAGGCATTATAAATTATGGAGGGAATTGTCAAGAACTCTTACAATATGTGTATGATTTATTGGAAATAACTGAAGCAAGTGTGTTAGGTGTGGCTAAGGAACATATGGAAACATTTAGTGACAATTTATTCAACAAAATAAATCAAGTAAAATCAAGAATTCCAAGATTTATACACAACAAGGTATGAAAACATTATTATACATTAGATCAAGCATTAAGCCTTCATATTATTTTAAATTAGGTCATGATATAGTTGGCTTATTCAGATATATTTGCACTTAATTAGCCTGGGGATAAAATTCCAGTAGATTCCCTAAAAATTTTTGATAAACTTGACAAATAATTGTAGTTGGAATTATATACTGATGCAATTAACTCCCTTTTAGGATTCAGCTGTAACCTAATCATTGACGAGTTACAACTGCATCAGATGTGTGTAAGAAATGTCGTGCTCAGTTATGATAGCAGGGATTGAGATAAAGTAGGATGTGACATATCACTGTACTGTAACATTTTCTACCTACTGCTTAAGAATAATGTTAATTAAATAAAACATAATATCATATACATAAAACTTATGAACTCATATACATAAAACTTATAATATTTAAATACATAAAACTTATGAGGTGCACTGTATTGATTTTAAAAACACCAGAATCAATGATCAAAATTTTCAAATAGATCATACTTTTGTCTTAATAATAATTATTAAATTGATATATTCTACCAAGAGATACAATATCCAATGTAAACCTATCTATTACTTTAACAACACTGCATTAATTATATACATTCATTTATATTTTGGCTACTTTAATAAAACTATGATTATTTTACTTATGAAAAGAAACTACATTTGTACTAGTACTGTTGTAAATATTCCAAAATATTTGGTCTTGATGTCTGCTCCAATTATTGTAATACCTCAATGAACATAATACATTACTTTGTAGTCAGTCGCTTTGTCATTCCAAATTATTACTATTTATGTTTCAGCAACCAAACAACAACAATTCAGAAATACTCATGGAATCTCAGGATCCAAACAGTTTCAGAAACCTAAATATATTTCCCTCAAGAGATGACTTGTTGGGAACAAATGAGATCAATATTAAGCCAAACATAATAAATGGCGCATATCCAAATGTTGAACATTATTTAGATGTGCAATTTAAATTATTGAGAGAAGATTGCTTTGGACCTCTCCGGGATGGAATATGTTGGTAAACATTTTCTGTTAATGATTTTGATTCAATCCATTCACATCTTGCCAAAAAACATGGCACAGGTTGTACTAAGAATATTTATTATTTCTTAAATATTTACAGGCAAATATATGGAGAATCCATCGAAAAGAAGACATGAAAACATAAGGTATATCAAAGTTAAATCTAGCTTATACTTTTCAAATAACTTAATTTGTCCACCAATATCCATTTGGGCAAAAAAGTGAAATAAATCCATAAAACCTAATTTAAAATGCCCTAAAATTAATACAAATATTTTAAAATGAATACTTTATAAATAAATGAGTTATAAACAAAGCCACTGGACAGATGATAGTTTTCTAGCAATTTTATTTAAAATTTATTCAACTATGTTTTTGCAGAGTACATCCAAAAGTAAGAATACTGCGTACTTACGTGACAAATAATAAAGTGGGACATCTGGTGGACATTGCATGGAAAGAACGACTTTCTCATGGAGTAGTGGACAGCAAGAAACTCTCATACAACAAACAACTTATGTTTGGTTCGCTGTTACTGTTCACCAGTGATAATTTCGAAACAATACTATGTGCTACCATATTGGACTCGAATTATGATCTGTTAAGGGATGGATATGTAAGTTGATTTTAGTATTAAAAATGTTAATCTATACAAAAATAAATATTTTTTATTTTATAGGTAGGTTTACTTGTCAGTTTTATGATATGGTAGTTAGTAAAAATGTAAAGAATTGACTGCTTCGGTGGCTTAGTTGTACGTATGGTTACAAAGCTGAGGTCTCGGGTTCGAATCCCAGGCTGTTAAAGTGATGTTGGATTTTTATATTATCAGTCCGAAATCAAGGATATGGCAATAGACTCATTCCCTATCACATCGTGTGACGGAACATACAAGCCTAAATGTGGATGATTGGCACCTCTGCGTATCCATTCTGGGAAAAAGGCGTGAGTTATCAATGTATATTATGCTGAAATATTAATCGAGTTTAAGATTGTTTGTCCGGCACTTTAATTTAGATTAAAACCTGTTTTTGAATATTTTCATGTTTCAATTATTTCAGATAGCAGTAACATTTCAAAACCCAGTTTCAAAGAATATATTCAGTGAGACTTATGTAATGGTAGAAAGTGAAGTTTTCTTTGAACCATATCACAGGGTGCTAAAAGTTTTGCAAAACTCTAGATTGGATGACCTGCCTATGAAGAAATATATTGTGGATGTCCAGGTAAAGTAGTAGCATATACAATATGTAAAATCACTTGTTGAAATATTTTTTGAATCAGGGTACAACTATTGCATTCTACCCCTCGACTGTCTCGTAAGCCACAATGTGGCTTTTCGGCTTTCAAGCAATAAAGAAACCTAATGTCATTGACATAGGGGCTATTTTAAATCAAGGCCACAATTTGGCGTTTATGACAATTCAGGGGCATATCCATTATGCCATGTTTTACACAATAGGCTATTTGACTAATTTCTGAAAACCATACCACATTATGAAGCGGGGTTATTTTTAATTACTATATCTATATCATTTGAAAACAAATTTACAAAATACACTGAAAAATTACACTGTCAAAACGCTCTGTCTGACAATGTGGCGTTTAGTTCGTAAACATCCGTTCCACAGATTCGTTCGCATATATCACTCATTCTTAAATCATCCATAGATCAATCAATCAGTCAATCGTCCGAATGAGTTTTTGCATTGAGGTATTACAACTGGAGCGGATTATATTATAGATCAAGTCGGCATTGCTGCAGATACGACACTTCATATATTTGTTACATTTGTTACCTAATGTTTCAGAATAAAGTAAAACGAAATATAAAAGCCCAATAAAATCATACATTTTAATAACTTATAAAGCTACATTATTATATAGATTTTAAAAACAACAAAACCTATAATAGGCTATTTGACTGTATAAAAATATTGACTTATTTGTTTCCATCCGTGTAAATAATTTAATTTTAAACATATTTCATTGTCATACATTAAAAATATTGTATATTTTGTCTAAAAACTACAATAATAATTTCATTTATTTTGAGTTTGCGCCACGTGATCGTAAACGATTTTGATTGGCTATGACGTCATGCATTAGTATGAACTACTCACGTACAGGAAATGAATGGGATTGATAACGGCATAGATGCAAATTAAATATTAAAAATACCTTTAAAACGCGTTATTTGTCATTTGTACCCGTGAATTAATAATATTATCATGTCCAATGTACTAAAATGTGAAGAAAGAAAAAAAAATCTAATTTTTTTGACAAAACCTCATTCGGACTATTGATTGATTGATTGATCTATGGTTGATTAGAGAATGGGTGACATGCGAACGAATCTCTGGAATGGATGTTTACGAACTGAACGCCACATTGCCAGACAGAGCGTTTTGACAATGTAATTATTCAGTGTATTTTGTAAATTTATTTTTAAATGATATAGATATAGTAATTAAAAATAACCTTTATTTGTAAGGTCTATAGACTCCACTTCATAATATGGTATGGTTTTCAGAAAATAGTCAAATAGCGTATTAAGTTATCCTACTAAAAAATACTTTTGTGTCAAAAATATGGATAGTGAAAAAATATATTTACAATATCCAATGTATCTGATAATAAATATATTAAATAAAATAAATAAACGAAATTTTCAATATTTACCTATTTGTCCGTAACATTAATCTTATTCTATAATTTTGTATTATAATAAATGACAACTGTCATAGCTGACTGTCAGCGTAAGGGTACATGTACCCTTGCAAATGTTCCAAATTATTTGGTCTAGATCCCCTCCAGTTGTATACCTCAATGAGCTTTTGTCAAAAAAAAAGAGAATTATATTTCTTTCTTCACATTTTATTACATTGGACATGATAATATCATTAACTCACGGGTATTGATGTCAAATAACTCGTTTTAAAGGTATTTTTAATATTTAATTTGCATCTATGCCGTTATCAATCCCATTCATTTCCTGTATGTGAGTAGTTCATACAAACGCATGACGTCATAGCCAATCAAAATCGTTTACGATCACGTGGCGGGAACTCAAAATAAATTAAATTATAATTGTGTTTTTTAGCCAAAATATACAATATTTTTAATGTATGATAATGAAATATGTTTTAAAATTAAATTGTGTTCACGGATGGAAACAAATAAGTCAATATTTTTATACAGTCAAATAGCCTATTTAATCAATTTCAGACTGATACTCAACCACCTTCTTACCTTAATACTGAAACGATATACACAATAACAGATCCCAAAGATAAAGAGGAAGTCCCAATTCCAGTACTAGATACAGATCAATGGCCCACACATGCTCTTGATCTCGACGATTCCCAAATAGAAGCATACAAATTCGCTTTAACTAGGGAATTTGCTGTAATCCAAGGCCCTCCTGGTACAGGAAAGACATTTTTGGGTGTGAAAATCGCAACTACCCTCCTCAAAAATTTATCTCTTGAAGGGACGCCAATGCTAGTGATATGTTACACCAACCACGCTTTAGATCAATTTCTAGAAGGACTATTAAATGTAACAACTAATATTATAAGGTTGGGAAGTCAAAGTAAAAGTAAATTACTTGAATCATACACTTTACATAATGCTAGAATGAAAGTTAAATCGAAATATTCTCATCTATACGCAAGCAAGAGAGCAGAATTAGAGAAGATTTTCAAGCAGATGACAGAAGTTCAAAGCGAGATTGAGAAGTGTGAGAAAGAGATTGTCTCTTATAAAACTCTGAAACCGTATCTGAAGAATGGTGACAAGAGTTATGAACTGAAGAATTGTAAAGAGGATTCTGTATTGAATTGGCTGTTCAGTCATCTAGAAGATAATGGAAAAGAGAGTGAGATTGTAGAAGCAGAAGATTGGGAGAGTTTGGATATAGATATCTCAGACGATGTGGAGACTTGTTTCTCAGAGCAGTGGGCGTTAAAAGAGATAGACTCTATGTACAACAGTATAAAATATTTGAAGGAAGTAAATGATGATCACATTGAAGGGCAGAAGATGACCGACAAGTTTGAAATGCAAATAAGCAAGGTTAGAAAAAGGTTGAACTGTTTTAAGGTGGGTTATTTTATGTTTTAGTAAGATATAATTAATATTAAATTGTTACAAACTTTTTTTATTACCACACTAACTAAATTCAACGATTTAAAAAAAACACTAATTACTTTATTTATAAAAAAATCCAACATGGTTGAAATGATTGTTTCTCTAAATTCATTTAGTAATATTTAATGTTAATTTTAAGGCCTATAATTAAAAAAAACTATTCATAATATTCCAGAGGTTCAGAGCTTTATATCAAAATGACGAGAAAAATGCTGTTGATGTTACAAAAGTTAAGGATATTTATGATTTAACTCCTGAACAAAGATGGCGTTTATATTATTCGGCTGTGGATGGCATTAAAACACAATTAATGACCAAGATGAACATCTTACTGGTAGGTACTGTTTTATACTAGCTCCAAAATATATTTATTAGTTGTCGGGAATGAAAATACAACCATGATGCCAATGATGATAATAACGCCTGCTCATAAAGAAAAACGAATAGCAATCATGTAATCTTGGAAAGTTTTGACATATTCCATGACCCATTCAATTGGTTCGAACCCCCCACCATAACAAATGGCTGTATAGCCTGTCTAAAACCTGTACGTTACATGCATTATGGGCGTTCCGAAGATCCCAGTTCGTCCGACACAGTCATTTTTATTTCCTAGGGTTGTATAGTTGCCTCCCACTTAAATTGCATTTGGACGTTCGTTTGAAGTTTTATGTGCGTACACGACAGAACGTAGAAAAAGGGTGTTGTGAAAACAGAAAGTCTGTCGTGCTTTCTGATACCGATGACACCTGGGGGGTTACAATATGATCAGAAACGAATGTTCGGACGGCGTACGTAAAACTGTACGAATGTGCCTCCTAGGTACTCCACAAAATGTTAATCCTCTATCGTACGTCGTAACTTTACGTTTAACGTACGTATTAACTTTGGAAAGCTTATAACTTGTTTTGAACGTCAAACGTTAGAACTTCTTTTGGGATTAAAAATTAGCTTCCTAGTCCAGATATCGGCAACCTTTTGAGTTGGAAGAGCTCAAAATTACAAGTTACAAAATATAAAGAGCCACATTTTTTTTCTGACGACTGTGACGACGCGTATGCAGGGGAGGGGCGCGGTAAAAAGCGACGACAACTGGCTGAGATAGAAATAGTGCCTAATAGAAAATGGTTTTCTAATATTTAATTTTTAGAAGGAATAATGTTAGCATATGGACTTAAACAGCCGCAGGTTCACATCCAAAGAGCCGCATGTGGCTCGCGAGCTGCAGGTTGCCGACTCCTGCACTAGACTAAGAACTCAATATGGTCAGGACCATGAATGTGACAATCTATTTATTTATTATTCATAATACAAATATACGGAATTGACTGCCTCGGTGGCGTAGTTATACTATGGTACGGTTACAAAGCTGAGGTCTCGGGTTCGAATCCCGGGTTGGGCAAAGTGATATTGGATTTTTCTATTCATTATCAGCCCAGAGTCGGAAATTTGTGCCCGATATGGCGATAGGCTCGCCACCTATCACATTGTGGGACGGAACATACAAGGCGAAATGTGGGTGCCCTGGCACCTCTGCCTACCCCTTCTGGGAACAAGGCGTGAGTTTATGTATGTATGTATGTAAATAGATGGCCGTGGAAATCGCGCCATCTATTACATTTTTTCGAAACAACTTGTTGTAATAGATTTTTTCATAACGGTGATAAAGATAGTTATTATTTTATTGGTTTTTATCCTAATCTTATATAGATGGTGTGGTAGATCTGGGACTGCCTCGATGGCGCAAAGTTGATGTCTCGGATTCGAATCTGGGGTCTATTTTTATTTAATTACATCGCATAGGCTCGCCCTCTATCGCATGATGAACACGCTCTTCTTTCTTAATACCATTTTGCTCTTGAACCAGTACACATTGTTACTAAAAAAATATTGGGCTTGCCCTAGTCCACAACCCTAGGCACGCCACTGGATGATGATGATTGAAACTCGGTGAATCTCCGGGAATGTCTAACTTGTCCTTAACCCGCTACGAAATCAGTCATGAAGTAAATAATAGGAGTTGAAAATATTTATTTTCCAATTCCCTATGTAGCAAAGCGAGTGAAAAATCAATTTGAATTGAATTATTTTATATTTTCAGGATCAACACAACGCCACCAGCAGTGAATTAGAAGAGGTGACCACTCTCACGGACAGTGAAGTGATGAGGAGCGCTCGCGTGGTGGGAGTGACCACCACCACCGCGGCGAGGCGGCACGACCTCATGAGGGCCTTGCACCAGTCTATTGGTAAATATATTTCCTTTCGTTAACAAAATTACCTGGGTACGTACCGCCGCAATGTCTATTTCTCCCGCCAAACAGCAGTTTAAATGCACTGTTGTGTTTCGTATTGAGGGACCTTGTAGCCAGACTACTACTGGATATATTGAGACTGGCATGAATGGCATGCTAAGCATTGCTTTGTAATTCAAGGTGTTGTTTGGTTTTACTACTGTTTATGAGCGGTCGCATCGCTTACCATTAGGCGAACGGCATGCTCGTCTCGCCATTCAATAAAATAAAAAAAAAATTGGAAATTAATTTATTAGAGCTTGGTAGAGTGAATTGGTCTGTAATCTGTAACACACACAGGCGATCGATGGTAAAATATAAGCATTTGCATTCTGCATACGATTCTTTGTAATTGTTGTATAAACACAGACAAAAAGAAGTCAGACAGATAACCAAGTTTAAAACTATAAGTTACTAGTGGTCGGGCCCGGCTTGTCGAGTTGACATCAACAACACATTACTTCGCATTTTAACTGTTTTATATTTAAACACAGTATGACTGCCGTCGACTATATTGCTTTTCCCATCTTGTCCCAATATGTTGCGTTCTGTCTCGTCTCATTCCGTCCATGAAGAAAAGCATGCAATCTTGTCCACTCCTATCCCGTGCCATCCATTCGAATATAATATTTGAATTCCTACTCACCACACAGAAATACAATATTTATTTGGAATTTAAAAAAATCAACTATCCCTATTCCAAATTTCATTGAAATTGGTCAAGCCGGTTTTTCGTGAAAGAGTAACAAACATCCATACATCCACGATTTATAATACAAACTTTCGAAATTATAATAATCAATCAGTATTGTTACTAAGCACGCCAATAAATATATGAAGATGAAATGTTATTATTTCAGTGATAGTAGAAGAAGCGGCGGAAGTTTTAGAAGCTCACGTGGTCGCCTCCCTGACTCACCATTGTCAACATCTCATACTTATTGGTAAGTTTAAACAAATAATAATGTATTTATTTATTTATAAATTATTTTTTAATAAACTAGTTTCTCATTTGTGACATTTTTTAATTATTAAAATTAAAATTATTACGTTAGTCATATTTCGGATAGCTGCGGTATTTTGGTGCCAAAAAATAATATCCAGTGACAGCTTCCATGTCGCATTCAATTAGTCGCTAGATAATGGGATGCCGCGGGTTCGATCCCCGCACCAAGACAAATATTAGTTCGACCCATAAATATATTTCATTAACTGTTTTCTGTGACTTACTCACTTTGTGCTTAATTTATACGTAACGGTGATATATCTTATAGGTATCGCAAGATACAGGCTTTGCCTAGTTAGGGTACCTCTGGTAATACTGAAAATAAATAAATATACTCAACAATCACATACAAAGTGCTGACCCCACACTAAGATCGACTCTTGTGTCGTGGGTATCAGGAACTACGAGAGTCTTTCGGTCTTGCAAACACACAGACCCGAAACGAATACCTGTGGACTGTGGTTCACACAATTTGTTTCGGTGTGAGGATCGAACCCGCGGCCTTTCGTTTCCCAATCTAAGTCTAACCAACTACGCCGCAGTCCTAAAAATAATGATATTGATTTTTTTCTCATTGTTTTTACTATTCTATTGTTTTTTTTTCTCTTTGTTTTTACTATTCTGTTGTATTTTTTTCTCTTTGTTTTTACTATTCTGTTGTATTTTTTTTCTGCGTTTTTACTATTCTGTGGTAATTTTTTCTTTGTTTTACAATTTTGTAGTTTTTTTTTTATTCCGTGTATTTAATAATTAAACTGTTTTATTTTTTTATCCACAGGTGACCATAAACAATTGCGTCCCACCGCGGCGCACTACAAACTAGCGAAACACTACAACCTAGAGATATCGCTATTCGAACGTATGGTACGAAACGGAATGCACGCGAGAACGTTGACTACACAGCGTAGGATGAGGCCGAACTTCGTAGAACTACTTGTACCGGTTGTGTATGATAGGCTGGATAGCCATCCGAGTGTACACAGATATAATGATGTGAGAGGGATGGCGGATAACTTGTATTTCTACAGTCATGATGTTTTGGAAGATTCTGAGGTTTGTTTTTTTTTACTTACATTTTATACTATTATGTGTGACTTTTCAGGTCATATGGGCACTTTTGCGGCCGCTCTCAGAGGCTTTTGTTGTCAATTTAATTGTTACTTATAAAGATTTTCTTTGTAAAATGTACAGTAAGTAATGATTTAATTGACATTAGGTAAATGTGTGTGTATACTGGGAAAAAAACTTCATTAAGAAATGTGTATGTAAGAAATGTTTAGGTGAGAATTTTAAAGTTATACACAGTCAAGGGCGGATCCAGCTTTTACGCCAGGGGGGTCACCATAATATAGGTCATGCCAGAACACGGGGTCCGATTTCAATACTCCAATTCGAAATAATGACTTTAAAGTTTGTTACAGGCGTGATTTGTGAACACGCACATACTTTTTTACTTAATTTATCGATATACAAAGAATTAAATGTGCTTATAAATTTTATCACCAAGATAATTAATAAATTTTCTCAATTTGGGGCCAGCCCAGGGTCAGGACCCCCATGACCTCCCCCCTGGATCCGCCCTTGTACACAGTCCACAAATTAGGTATTTGTATGGTTGATAAAAGCCTAATATCCAACGTAGGACTTTGTAGCTTAAAGATACCTAAACTATTTTTAGAAGCAAGTTAAAATTATATCTCAATCTATTATGCTCCTACATTTTATATACAAAACGGTTACAATGTAAGTATAACATGAAAGCCGGTTATAAAACAGTAAAGTTATTATGTCTTAAATTGCATTTGTCAAAGGTGACGGCTATTAAGTATAGTCAGTCATGCATGATATAGCGTTCTGTATTATATGGGTTTACTTTGAAATAAAACAATTATTTACGGACTCGGCGGTCCATCACCACTTAAGCTGTTAAGTAATCCCAACGTCGGGAAGTGAAAAAAGTAAAAATTAATTCAAATCCGCGATAAAATCCGTAAATAATAGTTTATTTCAATGTGTAACATTCGCATAAATCTAATACACCATTATGCATTTGCTTTATTAGGCCTGTATCTTTTATAACACAAGTATGTTCTATTGGCATCGTAAAAAAACTGACGAGGCGTCCTTTTTTCTCCCGTATTTGTCTTTCCATTTCTTCAAGTATCTCCAAGTCTTTCTAGAGTGAAAGTAAGTCTGCAAAGAATCTAAATTTTATAGAAGTTTACGTCTAGCTATAATCATCTATTTAACCCATGACGTGAATCAAATGATTGCTAGATCTATAATCTAGTAGATCTAGCAATCATATGATAAATAAAATAAAGGCCTCCGGCCTTTATTTTGCAAATAATTGACTGATGGTAGAACACAAGATTGGGAGAAAAAAAAAATCAAATTAATTATTAGTCACAAAAAGTCACAAGACAGGTTATCCTCATTTGTGGGTACTTTATTAATAGTTTCTTTCAGGGTCTGGAGGATAGCTGGAGTCATAGAAACTCATTTGAAGCGAAATGGTGTCTCGCTTTGGCGAATTACTTACGTAAAATGGAATACAGTCCTGAAGAAGTCACTATTCTTTCCACCTACAATGGCCAAGTGTCTTTGATAAAAGAGGTAAGATTAAGACTCATAATGATTCTATCTACCCTTACCCCACACATATATGATACACTAGCGGTCCGACCCGGCTATGTCTGGGTGCAGATTCTTTAAGTATTCAGAACAGTGGTATATTTAAACTCGACTTGACTGCTTTCCTTTATACTGTTTTTTCCGGCCCTTCCTATTTCATCCCATCTCATCCTGAAGCATTAAATTCTGCCCTCTTATGATATCCCATGGCATAAGCCCTATATTCCATCACACGGGAATACTACATTTTTGCGGGATAGCCTATGTGTTCTTAATCCAGGATATCAGCTATCTCAATATAAAATTTCATCAATACTGGTCCAGCTGTTAGGCCTATTGCGCCACAGAGGCTATTGAAACATTCCGCAACATGAGCAAAAATTCCGATCCAACTATTGTTGTGTGATGAGGGTCGGTAGAAATAACAAAATCAGCGAATATCATATGTTATTTCAACAGCTAAGCAAGAAATACCCACTGCTTCGTGATATAAAGATCACCGCAGTAGACAACTATCAAGGCGAGGAGAGCAGGATAGTGATATTATCTCTGGTGAGGAGTAACAAGGACGGCAATATCGGGTTCTTGAGCGCCGTCAATAGGATATGCGTCGCTTTGTCCAGGGCTAAAGAAGGTATTAAAAAAAACTTTATAATGTATTTGTATCAGGCCATTAACGTACCAGTGCAAGATATGGGTCTACTCTACAATTTAAAGTACGATCGAGATGGGTTAGGCTACATAGTCCACCACGCTGGCCTTTTTTTTCCATGGGGAAAATCCTCTTGGATCCCTGTTTACCTTGGGGATTATAAACAGGGTAAGCCGGATTTTTACCGGCTAAAAACCCCATGTGACCACCTTCAGCTCAAATAAGGGACTTCGGGATCTCACAAGGAACACACCAAAGCCCCTTTAGCACTTTGCTATCTAGCACTACGTGAGGTGAGATGATATTGTTCATCACCTGTCTTTCTCGCGTCAGTGTCCACCACGCTGGCCTGGTGCGTGTTTTCGGACTTTAGATGCAATAAAAAATCTAAAATAACAGTATGGTATGCAGGTTTCCTCACATTGTGTTGTGTACGTTACATGCATATGTATATTACATAATATACATTGTGTGTGTATTGATAATAAATCACGCGACACTTACGGGGAAAGAATACCTTCGTGAGGAAATCTAGATACCATAGAGATCTTAACAAGATTGTCTATGTATTTTTTTTTTATTGCAGTTGATGGCGAGACGGGTATACCGTTAGCCTGATGGTAAGCGTTACGACCACTCATGAACAGTAGCAAAACCAAACAACACCTTGAATCACAAATGCATTGCTTGGCATTCCACTGCGCTCGCCATCCTGAGACATTAGATCAGTGATTCTCAACCACTGTGCCGCGGCACTTTTGTGTGCCGCCAAATTTCAAAAGTGTGCCGCCAAATTTTGCAAATACATAATAATGTTAATATTATTAAATTATATCATTTAAAAAGAAAAATATTTTTAACATGAATATATATTTAAATCCACAAAAAAGTTAATTATTTTATTATTTGCTTTGCAACGCGTTTTTTCTTAGTGCCAAATTATGATGAAGCAGCGTGCATAGCAATAGGAATATGTCTCAAGGCGGCGCACACTTGCCACTTCTGCGTACAAAACGTGTTGTTTAAGTGATAGTTGGGATTCACAAGGTGTTGCATAGTAGTTACTGCACCTTTTCTTTACGATATGAGAGTAGCATTGTCATTTTTACGACCAAATATAAATGAAATTATCAAAAAACATCAAGCTCAAATTTCGCATTAAAAATATGTTTATTATTTGCTTGTAATTAATCCCTTAATAAACGTTTAGTTATTATTGTAGTATATATTAGTTTATTTCGTATATTTAAATATTTTGGCATAAACTATTTATGCAGTGTGTTGTAGTAAGTAAATAACTTTTATCTTTTTCTTTGTGTGCCGCCAAATTTTGAAATCGTTAAATGTGTGCCGCCAAATTTTGAAATCGTTAAATATGTGCCGCAACAAAAAAAAGGTTGAGAATCACTGATCTAAAATAATTATTATTTTCAATATCGTATGGCATTTCTCGGCATAGATGACTTTACTTGGTTATTTTTTACGACTACAGAGTAGTACGTACAAATTTTAATTCATAAAAAGGTTCTCAAAAAATGTGATGTTATGTTGCTGTCTGTACCTTAATATTGTCCCAATAATTGACAAATTGATACTCATTGTAATCACACTTCAGTTAGTTTATTCTTTTAAATCACGTTAAATTTTAGTTATTTTTTGTTTCAAAGAGTAATCAGTGATTTAAAGTTTGCAAGGTGTTTTCATTGTCCACCTTCTTCAGCAGCGTTAATCATTTGTCCTATGATTGATCAATTTATGAAGTTCTTAGTTGTTTTGTTAATGTTTCAAATAGATAAATGCACTGTATGAAGGCGGAATTTCATAAAAATTCTTTATCGAACATTACATAACTATCAACTAACACCCTTGGTTTTTTGATCTTTGACGTAATTCGTGCTATTTCATGTCTGTGTTAATGTTATCGAAATTAAATGACATGATAGCTGTTTATTCATTTTAATGATTAACCTACAATTTTTTAATTTTTATTTCCTTACTTTAATTTCATTTTTCGATATTTTACTATAAATTTAATTTAAATTAAAGCAATATTTTTGTGTCTTCCCATTGCAAAATAATCTCTCATATTAATTTTATTTTCACGAGCCGCATCATCAAATATAATCACTACAAACTTCTTGAGGGCTATATTTATTTTTCATTTTTTATATACTTCTTCACACCCTGGTTTTGCAGGCCCAGTGACGGTAAATACTGTTAACAATTTGACGTGCTCTAAACTCCGGTTAACATTCATTAGGATTAACTGAGATCAGTACAAATTTCCCATTTAGAAGGGTTTAGCACTGATAAATTGAAATTAATTCCGAATGAAGCCCGCGGGTCGACTTAATTAATCAGATTAAATTATGAAAGCTTAGGTTAATTACGAAGCCTTTTAAGACTTGTTCGTAGCGGTTTGTCTAGACATCTCTTTTTATAAAGGTGAAAGTGGATTGTATGTCATTGTGTTAAGATTTGACAGCCTGCGTGGCGCTGTTGGTTAGCACCGACTGTGAAGAGAGACAAATGTTTGAGTGATCCACAGTACTAGGAGTTCCTGATACCCGCGACACAAGACTCGGTCTTAATATGGGATCAGAACTAGGTATGTGTGTTTTGGGTGTATTTATTTATTAAATAGGGACCAACCCGGCTTTAACCAGGTCCAGATACTTTTTGATGTAGATTATTGTGCTCTGACAAATTTTTACTCGAACCAATTATTTTTTATCCTTACGATACTCGTCTAGGCGAAAACATGTGATGGCTGTTTAGTATTTTTTATTACTGAATAAAAAAAAAACACGACATTCATAGCTCAATTGGCTTCTTTACTAGATTTCAAATTTCTACATATCTCTTGTAATTTTATCACCTTTAGAACCAATGCCTAATCCAAATGAACCGTATTTTACGCAGTCCAATATTCAACTTGGGAAAAGTTAGTGTTTGCAAATAAAAATAGCTCCTACAAAGGATTTATGTGCAGTGTTTGCCGAGTGGTGGAATTTTATGCCGTGCCATGGATATCGCTTTATCCCGCAATTCAGTTTGTGTTCAAAGGAATCTATTCACTGTTTGTGCAACCGATACACGGGGTTTGAAAAAAAGATAGTTTGTGTTGCTGCGGGGGTTTCTTGTGCGGTTTCTTGTTTACAGCTACAACACGTTTCGAAGTGGGGGTAGCAGAAATTAACGATTCAAAAGATTTTGTGAAAGACAATTAGTATAAAGAATATTTTGATTTTCATTTTGTAGTTGTCTAAAAAAATTAACAGCCGCCGTAGAGCAGTTGGTTATACGCCGGCTGTGAAACGGGACGCCGCGGGATAGATCCCCGCCCCGAAACAAATATTTGTGGGACCCACAGGTATTTGTTTAGGATCTGGGTGTTTGTGAGCCCAAAAAGTCTTTCATAGTTCCTGATACCCACGACACTCAGAATGGCTATGTCTCAGGATGGCGAGCGCAGTGGAATGCTAAGCATTGCTTTTTAATTCAAGATGTTGTTTGGTTTTGCCACTTTTCATGGGCGGTCGTATCGCTTACCATCAAGCGAACGGAAAGGTCGTCTCGTCATTCATGGCAATAAAAAAAATAGATCTTTGTGTATATGGTGAGAATAGCTGATTAATATAGATTCTAGACCAATGACTACCAATAATAGAACAGTAATTCTACACAATAATCACAAATCAGGCACGATAATAAATCTAACGAGGCAAGGTAACAATGGTTGCTGTGAGATCACAATAGCCAAGACTAGCCATAATAGATTTTCTCAATGCAATTACTACAATTCAATAGCTTTCTTAAGATATTAAAGAACATTGTCGGTCTCTTATTTGAGTAATAGAGCTAAAGCCGTACAAGATTCTCTATAGATATAAATAGTAACATTGATGTGAAGAAACATCAAGGATTCAATTTTTAATGATAAGATATCAATGATTTTTGGTTTTGTATCCACAAACACAAAAAAAATGTCACTTTTTCAGTCATTGTAATGCATTCAAAGGTACACTAACTGTGCAGAAACACCAAAACAATTATGTCAATTTGTCCCTCATTGAAATGCATTCAAAGATCATCATCATCAGCCCGTTGCAGTCCACTGAAGGATATACCTCTCCCAAGGTACACCACAGAGCCCGGTCTGCTGCTGTATGCATCCAGTCGGTGCCGGAGACGCCATCAGATGGCGTCTCACGCTACGTTTTCGATTACATTTCTTGGCATTCAAAGATACACTATGCAAAAAACACTTTTTAATAACAGCATCTGCGCTTGAGAATATTAAACATTGAGGTATTATACTAGAGCGGACATCGGAAACAAAATCTGGTGCGTGCACACGGGTACACAGTGAAGCGAGAGGGAAGAAAATGTTACTTCGTAGGCGTGACAGAGACAGAAATAGAATGTACCCTTCATTTTGTTACAATCATTTTGTTTGCAGTGTCCCCTCTAGTATATTATCTCAATGATATTGAATGACTTTTTTATTGAATGTAGGCGAAGAAAACTGATCGCTTAAGCCAGAATATAACTGTACTGAATATTGCATCTTCCTTTAAATCATCACCATCACTCTTCAAAATAGGAGATGGAAGACGATGAAAGGTAATCATAGTAAAAAAAACATCAGCCATGTCACTTAATGAAACTCTGCATCAAACCGAATTCTTGAAGTAAACTCACGCCTTTTTCCCAGAAGGGTACGGCAGCGTTGCAACCAGGACACCCACTTTTCGACTTGTATTTTCCATCCCACGATGTGATATCAGGCACAAATACCTGACTCAAGGCCTCATGAATAGAAAATTCCATTTTATTTTTTTCATATTGACCGACCCGGGATTCGAACCCGAGACCACAGCTTTGCAATCATACCGAAATACAACTGCACCACCAAGGTGTCATTATTATGTGAGAAAGTACCAAATCTACAATCAAGTTTTGGAGCTACAGCCAGGGTTACAAAGGCTGTATGTACTCATATAACCTTCACTACTTATAAAACATGAACAAACTTTTGTTTTAAGTCTGGTTGAGAGAATTTTCTAGAAGTTCCGCTACACAACACACGTTTGTTGTGGAAGGTCGAGACTGGAAAACATTTAATTACAAGCTAACTCATGTGTGAATTCTGTAACTGGTTAGTCGTACAAAGAATACAATGGAATATAAATTCCTGGAATTTCGTTTAACCGACAATGGCCGGCTCGTTTATGCTTGCCAAACACAGAATGTAGTGCATTCACAGTGTATCTTTTGTTATCTGAATAATACACGCTATTACGGAAGAGTAAATAGTTTTGTTTACTGCAGTTTTCCACGTGCACTTTTTTTTGCTATGAATGACAATACGCATGCCATTCGCCTGATGGTAAGCGATCGACCGCTCATGGACAGTAACAATGCTTAGCCATTCCACTGCACTCGCCATCCTGAGACATAAGATTTTAAGTCTCAATATGTCCAGTAGTAACTGGCTACAATTTCCTTCAATCCGAAACACAGCAGTGTATTTAAACTGCTGTTTGATGGAAGAAATGACATGACACTTACTGGTGGTAGGTCTCTCATATGTGAGAGGCTGCCTGGGTGGGTACCACCGCAATGTCTATTTCTCCCGTCAAACAGCAGTTTAAATGCACTGTTGTGTTTCGGATTGAAGGACATTGTAGCCAGAGTAACTACTGGACATATTGAGACTTAACATCTTATGTCTCAGGATGGCGAGCGCAGTGGAATGCCAAGCATTGCTTTGTAAATCAAGGTGTTGTTTGGTTTTGCTACTGTTCATGAGCGGTCGCATCGCTTACCATCAGGCGAACGGCATGCTCGTCTCGCCATTCAATGCAATAAAAAAAAAATGACAGGTTTAACATTTCTCAATCGTAAAAGTTTCTCGTCTCCGTCATTAGCAAAATATAATAATAGGGTTGGTATTCTTATTAATTTATTTGTTCATGTCCTCGTTTGTCTTGTTGAAGAGTTAATTAATAAAGCATTTTCGCTAATTTACTCTAGGGTCAGGGTATATCAAAATTTGGAGTAAGTTGCTAATTATGTCGTTAATTAATTGGCACACATGTCGTTAATTAATGAGGTAAGCGGGAGGAATTAAATTTACGATATACTTTCCATTTTCTTTCATATGATTACTCATACCTAACTTACGGAATATAAAATACACATTTCGAAAATATACTAGTTAATGTGTTTATTATTATCTGACTGACGGTAACCTTCTTAAGAATCATCACTAATATCTCTCTCTTCTAGAACGACCATGGCTTTTGTTATTTAGGTAGAATTAACTCTAGAAATTCTCAATAAGGGGAACAAACCACATCAATTATTTAATCGCCAATGTGCTCGACCTCTAAAGATTGAGGCAAATAATCTCTTCATACAAGCTTGAAATTATAAAGCTATAAACACACGAGCGAATTATTGGTCTCACAGGAAAATATCCTAATCCCATCCAAGGTCATTAGGCAAACGCCGGCACCTGCTACGTATTTATCACGCGGAAATCTTTTTAAAGATTTTTTCCTATCCTACATACGGTGACTATGATTTACGAATTTTAAGAGATTTTGTTAGACATAAATCAATATACCCGTTTATTAAAAGCATTCATAGGTTGTTTATTGAAAGTAAAATGTAATAAAAGTAAAATGTAGGATGATTTTAGTTTAATCCCTCTTATATGTTTAAAATATTTATTTATATTTTGAAGTACAATTTGCTTGGTGCAATATAAATAATAAATAATCTGCTTATTATATTCTCAATCCTTAAAAGTAAGAGTTGTCCCGCAATTCTTTGAATATAACAGGCGTCTAAATACTTATATTACGTATCCTCAGACACACTAGCTTATTTTCCAATTCCAGACATCAAAGTGATACAAAAACTACAATGCATGTGGAATGGATTCCTAACACAGCGACCGTATGCTATCAGATCCTCCACCTCGATTCCTTGTGCATAAAAATAATATCTAAACTGTACTTTTTTTATTAGCCGCTTCGCTATACTTCATAAGTTTAGTGCTAACTTATATAAAACTAAACAAAACAAAAGTAACTTGACATCAAAAATTAACGTAAGAAAATGTTAATATTTATAACACCTTATGCTAATCCCAATTATTCAGTTGTCAGGTTCAGTGATTTGATAAATAATATAGGTACACTTTTTATTCGTTTAATGTGAAATCTTGTTACTTCGCAACGTAATCTATTTAATCTAACTTCGCAGTTGGCAAGTTTGCTGGCTCGTCGGATAATTAATTAGGAATCTTTGATATTTAAAAATAATAACGAGAACTGACACGAGGCCCGCCTTGACTTCATTGACTTGTTTTTCATTAAAAAAGAATAATGACATATCGATCTAACAACAAAATATTTATTATCGTATAAATGCGGTGTGGTGATCTGTTGGTAACCAACCTTAGGTGGCTGGCAAGACGGTGCTCGCGGTTTCGTATCCTATGGTATACCCCAGACTTTTAGGATGCTTATTATTATTATTTTTTACTGTGGATAGAATCAGTAACATTAGAGAAATAACTTAAGAGCGTATACACCTTGCGCGCAAAGTCAACTATAGGTATTTCTTCGTTAATTTCACGCACACATAAGCGACCAAAGCTGTGTGCGTAGAGCTGCCGCGTCGGCTCGCTATACAATCGGCTCAAACAACTTTGATCCGTGCGCTTCAAATATTCAATTGAAATGTAACTGTAATATAATATCATAAAAATATTTTATTTGCATTATAAGTAGACAAATATTACTGTGCAAGCAAAGAATAATACAAATTTTGGATACTAATCATATTTTCGTTATTATTACATTGTTAAGTTGCATTCAAATCAGTGTTCAATCAGTAGACACTACGGACGTTTTATTAATCATTTTGTGTTCGAACACATAAATAGTGTTAGGGCCTTACAACCCCTTACAATGACGAAATATATTTAATTTTATATTACAATACATAACATAATTTAGCCCATTATATTACCTGAAACATTATTTATACTGACTACAAAATCATTGTAGGTAATAAAAATAATTAAATATTTTACTACCAAAGTACTAAGATGTGGTAATCGCATTCCGCGCGTGGCTATTTTAACTACGCGCGGCATAATCGACTGCAGGCAGGCCGGAGCGACGAGCGATACGTCCTCCCTCTAGAAGGCCTTGCGGCGGTCTGATTTGATCCACGTCGGACAGCGTGTTTTATAGTGGTTTTTAAAATATTTGTAAAAAACATGAAAACTAATTTTGTTGAAATATAAAAATGGTAATTTATTGATAAAATGTTCTTCTATTATAATATGCAATTGCTATAAAAAAATTATGTACGATAAGTTGGTGAAAAAAAATATGTTCTTGACGAGAGTTTCTGAATAATTTCGCATTGTTTAAATTTTTATTTTTCAGGAACTAAACACAAAAAGATTATTTTTCTCAGCAAAATCCCTCCATAAGGGTCTTTTTAGTCTGATAATATTTTTATTTTCATCTTATATTTAGTGGTTTCGGTTATCTTAAGCTTCTAAATTGCCATTTAAAGCCTAAATAACGAAACTTGTGTTCAGTAATCCGTATAGTACTCACAAATTATCCATCAATCTATAATGTTTTCCACCAAAATCCCTAGATGACAACCTTTTCTAAAATTAGTAATAATTATTTTTCCTTTAAATTGTTTATTGGTGGCTATTAACTCATTTGAAAAGTCCTGTTTTTAAGCCAAAAAGCGCGTGCAGGGTATAAACGCTCTTAATATAAAGTACAAAATGCGGCCTTATAGCTCTGGGCAATTTCTTCCAGGGAATTTCTTCCTTGGGATGGATATAATAAAAGGGCAGTCTAAGGATTAATAATTATATAAATTCAATAAAAAAAATTCTTATTATAATATACGGGTCACTCATATGTGAGAGGCTGATTGAGTAGGTTACAACCACAATGCCTTTTTCTCCCGCCAAACAGCAGTGTAAATGCACTGTTGTGTTTGGTTTGAAGGATACTTTAGCCAGAATAACTACGGGACATATTGAAATTTAATATCTGACGTCACGGGATGGCGAGCACAGTGAAATGCCAAGTATTGCTTTGTAATTCAAGGTGTTGTTTTATTTTGCTACAGTTCATGAGCAGTCTTATCACATATCATGAAGCAAACGGCATGCTCATTTCGTCATTCATTGCAATAAAAAAAGAAAATAACACTTTATTATACAATCACTCTTGTATGTACTAGTAGTCAATTAAAACTCACTTTAAAGGCAGCGGAAAACGTCCCTAAAAATAAAGAGTGCAAGTGGTCACCCTACTCTGGCTAGAGTATTTACGAGGAAAAAATCCGAGCACCTGTTCGTCTCGGCGCAAATCCAGGACAGGATCGACTCAGGTTATTATAATACTTTACGAGGATTAGTGGCGAAAAGAATTTATACCCCGTAGTGCTAAGGTACTCTTGAAAAGATATAAAATGTAAGGTATCAAATGTTAAATTATTTTGGCTTCAAACGCAATCTTAATGGATTCAATAAATATTTTCATTTCATTGCATTTAATTTCAATCCAGAGTGTCAGCTATTTCTATACCGAATTTCATCCAAATCGGTCTGGCCGGTTTTGCGTGAAAGAGTAACAAACATTCATCCAACCAAACAAACTTTCACCTTTATAATATTAGTAAGGATTTTATACAAATATACATGATCTCAGGCCTATATCCGGTTGGGATAGGCAGAGACTATTGAGCTCAAAGTGCTATACGACATACCTCTTTCACTTTTTCAACTCTCATCAATCTTCATACACACTTATCGGTTTCAAGGACTTCTTATTTTTCGTTTCTTTATATTTTTTTATTGATTTTATAAGAGTGAACTTATGGCCTTATTCATAAACAATTTATAAACCTTTTTTTAGATATCGAATGTTCTGTCCCTTTCAAATGAATTTTGAGCGAAGAAAATTAAACATTCGGTTTATAAAATGTCTGTAAATAAGAACTTTTATATACCCGCTTACTTCGAGACAGTGTATTTTTTATCTTAAATTCATTAAAACTGAAATACAACACATCCAAATGAACAGAAATACAAATGAACTTCGTCAAAAACCGTTTACTCCTCGCGGTTTCATCACGGTCGCTCTAAAGACGTCACAACCCCGCACAATAAAATCAAAGTTGCAGCGACTCGCTTTAAAAGCGTCCCAGTCATGATTCCCGATAAATGAGATATAAATGCAATTTGCTATGACATTTCTACTAACCTACATCGACCACAGCTGAGTAATAACTCAATCAATTACAGTTTATTGAGGTGAAGGCATTTCGAAGTCAAGTTTTATCCTAGTTTAAATTATCAGTATATCGTGAATTTAATTCAACCAACCGGAGACAGACCAGTGTGAACTAAGGCCTTATTTTAATTGTAGATGTCCGTGTTCTTTTGATTATAAGGGCTGTTTTTTTATCCTCAACCATTGATGTAAATACTAAGGAAAGGCGCTTCAGTACATTTGGGGTTTCAAAAGCTGGCCTTGAAATACGCACTAAAATAAATATTAAATTATTACTTAATTTAATAGATTTCGTCGGAACTGTAATAAATAAATAGTATGTTCGTTTTTATAAGCTTTCTGTCATATTACAAGCGAGCTTTTTCAAAATCATTGCCAGCGACCAAAAATTTCAATAATGCTCCACCAGAGATGTAGGTACTGGAGCGCGCGCACCACTTACGTCGGAACACTTTACGTGCTTTCCGCCCTGTGCATTATATACATAGGTATGTTTATGTCAATATTCTAAACAAAAGATTAGTGGCAGGACACTAGTATACACTTTAACAACAACCACCAACGACCAACGCAATTGCATCGATTTTCGATTTACCTAAACTAAATTCTCGTTCGAATGACCCGGTATAATTATACAATAGCCATCTTCCACCGCCAAACGCATTGCAGTAAATCCTTGCCATAAGAAAAGTAATAAACCTACAAGGTGGACAGACTACCTAGAAACCACTGCAGATAACAATGCTGGATACAAACCACTTCCAATAATACAAGTGTCAACAATAGATGCAGGTCGCTGTGACAATTCTTAGTGGAAACCTATAATCAGTAATTTATTTTCTATGACTGAAGAGATGGGAAAAATATCAAAGAATCGAAATACATGTACTATGTACTAAAAATGGACTAAAGTTTCACATATTTATAGCCAATGGTGACTGATGGTGACCTGATTACCTATTCGCTGCTCTGCTATAAAACAAATCCTTTCCGCATTCCCTCTGCTCATAAAATACGCGCACATAAAAATAACATCCGATTACGCGCTTACAAATACCTATAAAATCGCATGAGTTACGGAAGGAAGGTATATTCTATACACTTCTGCGAATGTTTTTAGTACTGGATTCATAATATTAGAGGAAATGTACGTACATTTTTGCAAATTTTACCAAGAGTATATTTTTTATTTTCCGTAAATTAGAAAATAATCAATAACGGAATTATATAAAATACGCCTAAAAGTAATACATTTTGTGTTAAATTTAACCTTAATACGAAAAAGTTTCGCGTGATTTATTATTTCAAGTCCTTAGAAATTAATACAAAAGATTACATAATATTACACCTAAATATTTTAAAAGCTTGGTGATTCGAAAATGTTAGGCGCTCTAGTGCTACTAAATTTCATTTAGAAACAAAAATTTTTTTAAATATTATTTGATACGTTCTAGCAAAACATGTCTACACAGTGATACCCTAGGATAAATGCAACGTGGTTGAGATATAACATAAACTGAAAATTCGATCACATCGATAAAAGACCAGTTAAAGATACCTATAATAGCCAAAACAAGGAGTATTTGTGACTGATGAGCGTGTTAGAATATATTAAGGATAATTGATGAAGCCAAATATATAATATAGACCAGGGGTCAGCAACCTGCATTGGACGTGAAGCTGAGGCTCTTTATTTCCATACGCTAATATGCATTTAAAATAAATAAATAAAATTAAGAAATCGCACGGAATCGATCAACGAAGTCGCGGGTAAATGCTTTATAATGATTTTCCTGAAGATTATGTCTATTATAATATAAATTATCTATATGGACTATTAAAGAAGATATAACCGACTCCCATTTTTATTACAGGAACATTTCAAGAACACTTTACATCGTAAGTACATGTATTAACAAGTGCACTTTTATTACGCCAAAGCGGACGAGTTTAATCGGCCATAACTTTCAGATCGTTTTATAGAAATGCCATAGTATGCTGTGCAATTTATTGATTAAAGTTTATTATTTTAATCTTAATATGATGTTTAAATTTTTATATGAAGTTTTGTTTTACTAGCCAAATTGTAACCATATGGAAGATTCTAGAAATTCCCTGGATTTAGCCTGATTTTACTAGGTCACGTAGTAATTCTTGGAAAGCAGTAATTTCTGTAAAAAATGATCTATCATAGAAAAATCTGAAGGAATTTTAATGCATTTTCTTTCTATCAATCTGTCTTGTAGTTTGTAATTTATAATAAAATCACTGAAGTTTAATTACACACATAACCGAAATACTGCAGTTTATTTTTATTCAATCCTTATTTAAATATTTTCTATAATTTTATATGTGCAAGTTTTTCGTTGCTTTTTTTGTTTATTTATTTTTTTATTTTTTACTCTCTGTTACATTAATAACACCGACCTTGGGAAATCTCTGCATCATCCAAAGGTTGACTGGTAGAGAATGCCTAAGGCATTAAGTCCGCCTTTATACAACATATTGGATAGAAAGTTTCAAATAAATAAATACTAAACAGTGAATATAATTTGTTTAATTCTCACTCACAGTAAATAATATCTTATTTAACAAATATTTCATTCAACTGCATTCACACATTACTTCCACGCAATAACACATACCATTAACAAAGGCAGTGAATTTACCGCTCAAATTGTTTTATAACCTCAACGTAACCTTAAGAATAAGAATATATGAAACCTACCCGACAGATAACCAACATTTTTTTCCTTTCTTGGGTAATCAATTTGGGCACACCTATCCCTGCCCGCCCATGCTCGAACGGTAGTGCGATAACAAAATTTTGCCGCTTCATAAATTTTATGTTGTGAAAAATGGTTTCCATATCATGTAGGTCACTTAGCGTGAACTTGAGAATTTCTTAAAGGATTTTCGGGTTATCTTTTTGCAATTCTTCTGATTTGGGAACGACAGAGTGTATTCAAGCTGTATTTAAACAAGTTTCTCGTACATACATAAACTCATGTCTTTTTCGCACAAGGGGTAGCCAGAGGTTCTTTTGGTAGCAACAAACACCCAGACCCGAAAGAAATATTTGTGGGCCTCACAAACATTTCTCTCGGATCGAACCCGCAGCCTCTCGTTTCACAGTTAGCGTCTAACGGACTACACCACTGACGTCCGGATACTGGAACGCAACTTAAATATAAGTTGCGCTTAATATACTGGCTAAGTGGGCCGTGCGCTGTTATGAGCAGTTTATTATTTTAATGGCGTTCCAGTATTCGGGCGTGAGGCTGTTTAATATCTTTATACGAAATTTTATTATTTCCTTTTGAGCACAAAAACGGATCAATATTATTCTTTGCAAAGAGATATACACACCAAACTGTTATACCTAGTTGTATTATAAACAATACATGTTTCGTCTAACAATGTTGATAAATATAACAATGGAATAAATAAACTAAGTTACAAGCGTCTAACAACGTTAGATATCGATAGTATCCCAGGCTATAACATTATTATTATATTACTCGCTTCTATCCCAAAAGCAGCTGGCCGCCTCGGGTAATGTTTCTTAACCATTTGCTTTCAGTCCAAGGATTATGTTACGCGATAAACTTGCGAGAAAAATCATGATTTTTATATAGGTTTTAGTAATGGAAATATAAAGATGGAGTCTGTATTTTATATGGCTTGATATAAATTGGAAAATGTGTTTTGCATAATATTATACATACATACATATAACATACATAAATTCACGCCTTTTTCCCAGATAGGCAGAAGTGCCAGGACACCCACATTTTGCTTTGTATTTTACGTCCCACAACGTGGTAGGGGGCAAACCTATCGCCATATCGGGCACCAATTCTTGATTCCGGGCTGATAATAATTGATAAAAAATCCAATATGACTCTCCCCGATCCGGGATTCGAACCTCGACTTCAGCTTGGTAACCGTACCGTAGTACAACTACGCCACTGAGGCATAATATTTTATTGAACTAAATATATCGATCTTAGTGCAGAGATGACAGTCCAGACTTCCTCTAAAATTGATAGATTAGGGCCTTATCTACCATCTATCTAATACGAATATGTTCAGATTTTTTGTATTGATAGTTTAAATATAACATAATAGTTCATTTCCAGTGTCTGAGATTCATCCACTCGGTCTAACGTGTCAGAGTAGTAATGGTAAAAGTGGCTCACATACTTATATTTAATTAAGATATTTGATCTACGTCTACCTACACGTTTATAACTCTGTACAGTGTACACCACAATGGCCAAAGACGGATTGGTGAACTTAATCTAACTATGACATTCTTGACGAATTAACAATATTATAATACGAATACCCATCTGTCTCTGAAGTCAGAAGTATACAATGATAGGGTACATAAAAAAAATATCCGATAACACATTCAGAGAATTTGCCACTAAATAATAAAAATCAATTTTAGGCCAAAAGCTATAATGACAACCCCCGTGACGCAGTTGGTATGACGCTGAATGTGGAACGAGAGGCCTCGGGTTCGATCCCCGCACCGATACCAATATTTGTGAGACCCACAAGTATTTATCTCGGGTTTGGGTGTTTGTGAGACCAAAAAGTCTCTTGTAGTTTCTGATACCCACGAACAAGACTTAATTGATTTTAATGTGGGACTATGCATGAGGCTGTTGGCTGTAAAAAAATACAGATTTTTGTAATAAAGCCGATCAATATTAGAAAGCTACAAAATTGAAGACCCATGTCCATAAAATGGTAAATTAAATAGCTATATAGCTTTAAGGATCCTCTCCACTTAGATTCATAATCTTTGAATCAGTCCATATTTTACCTTTGTTTAGATATTCAAAAGACTTTTCAACATTTGTTTAACTTTTCGAATTGAGTTTTTCTATGTCACTTGCCACAAAAGTAATTACAGTTGTTTCTTTTGTAATTAACTATCTCGAATTTATTTACATTGCTATACCAGTTTTTTTAAGATGTCGTATAACTTAAGCAATTCTTATTGAGACTTAACATCTTACGTCTCAAGCATTTCTTTATAATTCGCGTTGTTTGGTTTTGTAAATGTCCAAAAGCGGTCGTATCGCTTATCATCAGGCGAATGGCATGGTCGAATCGCCATCCATAGTAATAAAATAAGCAATAAAATAAGTAACTTAGTACATTAATAAGTAAGAACAAATCCACCTTGCTGCCCCTAAGAGACTTAATGTAAATTTTTTGACTGACACAAGTTGTAGCAGGAAGGATCGTCCCCATCTAATTTAAAATGATCCGTCTGCAACTACCATCAATCACGTCTACATATAAATTGCACTCTTTCGATCCTTTTCTTTATTTATTACAAGGATTTCCCACAAGGAATACTTATAACCGTGGCGTACCTTTGTCTAGCAGTGGACTGCACCGGGCTAATGATGAATAAATATAACATTAATATAACAAATCAAAAAGATATAACCTGTTTCATATTCATAGCTTATGTAAGATGACTTTTGTGTGTTATTATCATAGAATTTTCTCCTCGATTTGGAATTCGACTGAACCTCCTACATCCGTCTATACCCATATTTCATTTTGACCAATGTATTTTTCTTGTAATGGCTTTTTCTATCTATGAAATTTTGTCATTGCCCCAATATTTAATGTCCTCATTTTGTCAGACCTCTGCATTTGATTATTGATAACTAAACAACAACATGCACATTTACCAATACTCCAGCGTTCATGCAAATGAAGACTAATAAATACGGCAGTACTGCCGGTCGAAAACACATTTATAACTATAAAACCCACGTAAACCGATAGAAACGTCCAAATAACGTGTGCGAATGCGTTTCCGCAACATTTTCACGATAGATTTCACTCGTCCCCCTTGTTTGCATTACTTGTACATAAAAATATATGGACCGTACCGTTTGCTTGCAATTTTGCTGTTCGAAACGGATATGACACTACCAAACGGTTTCCTTGAATGAATGCTTTTGCGAAGAATCAAATTTAATGTTACCTATACGGTAAAAGACGCTTGTGAAATATGAGGTCAGTCACAGGTCTCCGCACTTACACAAATATGACAATTATTTATCATGTGCATGCATTTGCATTCCATCAACAAATGTTAGTTTGATGTGCGAACAAATCTGAGGATCAAAAGCTAAAGGGGGACTCTATAAAAACGATACGACTTCGAATTTTCGGATCTTCAAACGTCCGGAGTAAGACAAAAGAGTTCCACTTCTAAAAATCAGTGCTATTCCCTATTGTACTTATCATTTTTCCGAACTTAGTCTATGGTTACGACGTACGATAGAGGACAACATTTTGTGGAGTATCTAGGCACATTAGTTAAGTTTTACGTACAGCGTCCGAACGTTAGAAGTTCGTATATTTTGAATTTTGATAAGTACTACACAGCATACGATCTTAGTATAGGCGCGATAATTAATAATTTAAATTAATATTAAAAACAACACAAACTTAATGTACCTATATAATATTATGTACATGCATGTACTCAGATTTGACTTGCATGATTTTATAACCGGTTAAATCACATTCCGGTTATACATCAAACATTTCTGAAAACTATGTCTTTTAAGGAAATTTTAAAAGAATGCTTAGCGATTCAACCGACTGGAAAATTAAACTTACTTTTACTTCTGATTGATGGATGCATGATTATACCAACTAGATAAAACCATAAATCCCATGAACAAAGCAGTCGTAACTACCAAAGTATATCGTAATGTAAATTAACGATCAATAACCGATGGCCGATAGACGTCCAAACACTAACTTTACAGATATGTAGGTATATGGAGCGTAATACACGAGCATTGTTACAGCCCTTTCAAATGATAGCTTCGATAGACGTGCTCCGAATATAAATTGAGCACGGATTTATTAACAATCAATACAGTAACAATAGTATAGTAATTAAATTTAGACGGTCAAAGTTTGGACCTTCGGAATCGATGATAGTGCGTGTGTTTGGTGTATAATATGAATTCTGTATCAGCCCATATACGTGCCACTGCAGGGCACGGGAATCCTCTACAATCAAGAGTACTATTAAGAGTGGTTAGGCCATGTAGTCCACCACGCTGGCCTCGTACGTGTTGCTAAACTTTACATACCATAGGAATGATTTGAAATCGCTTTGGTATGCAGATTTTCCCACGATATTTTCCTTGATATGTGTACCCTGGTATTCGAACTCGCGACCAAGGTGAACATGTCACCAGCCACGTCTGGTCTGTTTACCAACAAGCCACAGGTATTTATGAATTAATAGGCTGGAATAAAGTAAATAATTCTGTGGTTCTCTTGTTGCTGGTGAACCTAGAGCCTACAGATTTCATTTTGCACAGTAATATATGATTTTCTACAGCAAAACTGTCTCATAGTTTTTGATAAACCAAAACACGAATAAATGTTGGTTTAGCACCAGACACTAAATACAGGGTATATCAAGACTGCTACCGAAAACGAAGCCGGGTGGTAGTTTTAGTGATTTCAAACACAATGCACATAAATTTTGTGCAAAAATTTGACGATTTTTTTGTATTTTTTTCCTATCGTCGTATTAGGGTGAAAAATACTTAGATTTTTCTTAAATAATAGTGTACACCGTTTTATTTTTAAAGACGCTATGGTACACAAGACTTTAAATTATTATTTTAGCGAAAACTGTGGATTTACCACCCAAACTTGACGATATTTAAAAATTAATTTAAAAAATATGTCGCGTTTCTTAGCGAAATTTTTAGTTACATTGTGTTTGTAGTCACTAAAACTACCACCCGGATTCGTTTTTGGTAGCAGTCTTGATATACCCGGTATACTGAAAAGTACTATCAGGTCGGCATATCTCCTATGCATGAAACAATCTAGCTTTTGAATACCAAACATGCACCTTTATGTTGATTGATCATACAGTTACGGTAAATGATTTTCACTGACTCAGCTGTATTCCTTAAACAATGATTTAAAATCTTCAGCTACATATAATTATATAAATATGCATACTCTCACTAATTCCGGAATATATGACGGAAAATACACAAAGTACAGTTACTTTCTATCCGTCGTTATATACATATAAAAACGTTGTCTGATCTTTTTGGCATCAGCAGATTGTGAAGAACCTACAAACACATTAAAACTATCCGCTATTATGAATAAATTTTGAGCTACAATTTCGAATTTTTCAAGGAAGTTTGATATCATTACTTAGGTTAATTAAATGTAATTATTCGATTTTGATGGCAATTTTGAGGACTATATATAATAAGCTCTATAATAGGTGCTTCATTATTGATCCAGTGTACTTAATAAATTATTTACTTTAAACATTTGATGAGCATGAAATTACAATCTGACTTCTCATAAATAATTCACAACTCATTAAATTTAATATGAGCATCATTTCTGAATGGAGTATAAAACGTAGTAACCCTTCGACTTGACCGTTAATATTTTATTTAATGTAACTTATTCCTCTGTTCATTAGAGACCCATAAAGGAGTACAAAGCCGTTCCAAGTGTTTGAAAATTTAATAACCCCACGGGCATTAGATTAAAAATTAAATTTCAAATGAAGGATGAAATAATTGTCTATCCTACAAATATTATAAATGCGAAAGTTTGTGTGTTTATTACCTCTTCATGGTCAAACCACTGGTCAAATTTTAATGGAATTTGATATGAAGGTAGCTGACATTCTGGATTAACACGTAGGCTACTTTTTATCCCAACAAAATGTAGTGTTCCCAAGTCCCATGGGATATGCTTGGAATTGAAATTTATTCGATACTCTTTCAAACTTAAAGGAATGGGATGGAGTTTAAAGTACAGCAGTAATGTCAAGATTAAATATTTATAACAGTTGTCACAGAAAATAGTTTATTTATTTATTTATACACTTTATTGCACAAAAAAAAAATACAAATAAAATGAAAAACACAATCATAAAAGTACAATTGGCGGTCTTATCGCTCAAAGGCAATTTCTTACAGACAACCATGGGATGGATTTGATAAAAGGATAATTAGAGGGCAGACGTAAAGTGTAAAGAATAGGAGTTAAGACGGAAAAAAATATATAAGAACAACAAATAATTACTAAATAATAATAATATTTATATATATATACATATATATATATATATATATATATATATATATATATATATATATATATATATATATATATATATATATATATATAAATACATCAATACATACATATATATAACTAATATACATACATAAATAAATACATAGGTATTTATATATAATATAAGAGTATCAGTACATACAAACAGGAAAGTTATCCACATCAATGTGTAAATGTAGGAGACAGGTAGTGATCTTTGACCCTTTTTTTAAACGATGATAGTGACCTCGCCCGTCTTACCACAACTGGTAGGGCGTTCCACAATCGGACAGCTTTGACGGTGAACGACCCGTCCATAAAATTAGTGGAGTGCACAGGCATTCTTAATTCCAGTCTCTCTGACGATCTGACGAATGGGATCTTGAATGGGAGTCATCGAGAAATACAAAACGATCTTTGAGATAAGATGGGGTGACAGGATTAAACAATATATTGTAAAGAAGAGAAAGAATATGAGCATTCTGACGAAGCCGTATGGGCAACCACTTGAGCTTAGTACGAAACTCAGAAACATGATCATATTTGCGTAATCCAAATATGAATCTAATAATAAAGTTTTGAAGGCGCTCAAGTTTATTTAGTTGGTCCTCGGTGAGATCAGGATAGCTGACATCGGCATAATCAAGGATAGGGAGAAGGAGGGTTTGCGCTAATGAAATCTTCGTAGCAACAGGTAAAAGATTGTGTAATCTTCGCAAGGACCTAGCTGAGGCGAACAACTTACGACTTAGTTCTTGGAGTTGCGGTCCCCAGGTGAAGGACTTGTCGAGATATAGTCCAAGGTTCCTGACTTTATCACTATATGTGACGGTATGATAATAATGTGTTCCAAATTCACATCAAATAAGATATTTTGTATTAGCAATTATGATGAGTAGCATTCTCAAGATGATACTTATTATTCTACTACAAAATTTCTATATAAATACAGGCCGAATTCTTAATGAATTAAATTAAATATTATAATGTTCATACATGTGTCATATTATGTGATCATCTATGAAATCAGTTTAAAACCGAAATATCTCCATAGCGCATAAAGCTATCGTGGTGGAATGAAATAAAACATTATATTTTCGTAATATTTCTTATTGTAGCTTACTCCCAAAAGCTATACTAATAAAAACCCTCACGAATATAACACCTGTTTCAAATTTGCGTTTCGTTTTTATACAGAATTTTTACCTAAAAAAACCTTTTTCCCTCAACGATTGTACCAATTACGGTGATTAGCATTAGCTCTTTCTAGCTTCATTATTTTTAAAATACGTTTAACGTTACAGTAAAATTAGCAAATTGGAAATTGATGAATATAAAGAAAAAAGATTTATTAGTACTAGTTAATCTCTCTACCTCTTAAAATTCTTAACAAAGTATTCTGTTTATCAAACCAAAGTAAACGGAAATTAATATTACATTTTTACACGTCAGATAGAATTTAAAGGGAATATTATTGGTTAAATATTGCTCCTGGTGGTAAATGCACTACTGTGAAGAGAAAAATAAAGAAAAGTAATCTGTCCACAGTAGAAAGATAAATATTATACCAGGAATGGGGTGTACGAAACCGGATTAGGCGCGGAACAGCGCTACCCAAACTGGACACATTTTCGTAGATAATTCTGCTTTCCATTGAAAATCGCGATGAAAGATATTGCCAGTGAAAACAAAGAGCATTCTATTACTTTAGTAATAACTTGCAACCTTTAGACCTAAACCTTTAAACTTTAGACGAAACGAAACAATCTTTATCACCAATTACGAGGTAAAGTATCTTGAATTACCAAACCTGTACCGCGACATAAAACGTCAATAAACGTCAGGTAATTTTATTAACGTGCCGGTTTAACGAAATGGCTGCAACACGAACTTCACATTAAATTTACTTTGGAATATTTCTTTCCGGCTTACCTCAGCCGATTGGTTGGTCAAAAGTGGCCATTACGACCGTACGGACCAATTACTTTAATTATAAGTGTTTTTCAAAATTTTACTGATTGAATTGTAGCCCAATTTGCGTGTAATGATTGGGAAACTAGGTCTATTAATGATTTCTGAGCGTTTATTTACAGAATACATGGGCTGAGTGTAAAGTTCCTATCGACTTTTTAGAATAAGATCCCGTATTTCTAGATTTAAATCACTAGGAAAACTGAAAATCTAACATTTACAGGTTAGCTAGTATTATGCTTTAAAAAATCCGAGATTTCTTATACGCACGTGGGCCGTACGTACTTGGAATCTTTGCTAATATCAGGCAGAAATCATATTGTTTTCTTCTAGATGAGCGTTTTTCATCACATATATAAATTAAATGATTTTCCTATTTCCGTATAAACTATTCTCATAAACTCATGTGACAAAATCTTCTGATATTGCGTTGGCTTCAGTGATGCACTGTTGCCACTTGCCATCCGCTCCTCAACAGCCCACTACAAGAATCGTGAATAATAAAAATATTATGATAATATTAAATAACTAGTTGTCATCTTGTAGTAGAGTGTGTGGTGGTATATTGATAAACGAGCCAGGCGCAGCTGCGCGCATGTTCACGGTGGTCGTGGGTTCGAATCTTAAGGCACACCTCTGACTTTTGGAGTCATGTAGATAGTTAATCACCACGCAGTACAACGGTGAAGGAAAACATCGTGAGGAAACCTGCAAACCAAAGCAATTTACCAAAAAATCTATGGTATGTAAAGTTCGCCAACCCGCACTAGGCCAGCGTGGTGGACTATATGGCCTAACCACTCTCAATCGCACTCTCGATTGTAGAGGAGGCCCGTGCCCTGCAGTGGGACGTTTATGGGCTGATACAAAAAAAAAAAAAAAAAAAAAAGTTCGCCAACCCACATTAAGCCAGTGCCGCGTGGTGATAGTCCATCACGCTTTAAAACTTGCGCTCTATCAAAACAGTGTTTTGCAATACATTGATAGTTACCAAAATTTCTACTAATTACAGGCCTAAATAAAACTATTTAAAAAAATGAAAAATAATAACCAAAATTAGTTTTTAGTCTCAAAAGATAATCGAGTAAACTCTCAATTATTTCTTGTTAGCTAACGATCCAAATGGTTGGCTATAAGGACTAACAAGGGCTCACAAAACAAACTACTAACAAGTAGATATTACAAATTGATGTGTCTGGCAACTAACCCGCAGCGCGACTTATGTCCCCAAAACAAACTAAGTAAACAACGATGTACCAACATCGCTTTTTCCATAAGTTTATATGTCATAAAGAGCAAAGGAAATTAAGGCCACACAGCCTTGTAGTAGAGAGTTTTACCGCCAAAACCCCTTTTTTAAGTTTCACGGTGACAAAGCTTAAAACTGTTTAGCATCGAATATAAAGTAAATGTACAAAAGTATTTTTAAAAAAACCTTTTATTATAATTGTAATGTAATATTAAATGGGGGTTAATCTAGATTACAAAACTACTAATCAAAATTAGTTAATAATCTTCAAGTGCAATTTTAATAAATTGATATAATAGTAAGTGTATTGAGCAACGCGATCAATAATTTTAAAATAGTAATCCAATCTCTTATAGTCCTCTTTAACATAATGAACTAACTTTAGTCTCGATATCCATTCTCAGAAAGTGTTTTAAAGTAAATTGTAACCTGTATTGTATCAGCCCATATACGTCCCACTGCAGGGCACGGGCCTCCTCTACAATCGACAGTACGATTGAGAATGGTTAGGCCATATAGTCCACCACGCTGACCTAGTGCGGGTTGGCGGACTTACATACCATAGATTTTTTTATAAATCGCTATGGTATGCAGGTTTCCTCACGATGTTTTCCTTCACCGTTTTAGTGCGTGGTGATTGACTTTCAATACACACATGACTCCTAAAAGTCAGAGGTGTGCCCTGGGATTCGAACCCGCGACCACCGTGAACATGTTGGCAGTCGCGTCTAGTCCGTTTACGAACAGGCCACCACGCACTTTGACAAATTTGAAAAATGTTAACATTTTTTTATGGATACGCAATTTATAAAACCTTAGAATGAAATTACCGATTTTTGAATTGTCTGTAATAGAATTTATAAAACAATATAGATTTTTATCTATCAAGCAACATGTATGAACTAAAGACATTAACCTTTAATGCTTATGTGAACTAAATCACTTCGTATTTACGTTTCATTAAACGCAGAAGCAAGTGACAAACAATAAATTCATAACTGAAGCTGAAGGCTACTTGCACGCAAAGTAGGCCATTAGTCGTGCATTCAACACAAACGTTGTGTGTGCAGACCTTTAAGCTACTTTCAGTTGTATTTTATCGCACCGTCTAAGTATTTGATTAATTACCTGCCCAAAAACTACAGGCAACTTGTGAGATACAAAATAAAAATTAAACATTGTCTATTTTGGAGAAAGCTATTGTTTACAATTTGAAAATCGAATGAATTTATTAGGATTTTTTTTAAATTTCTTTATAATATAAACATATTCTGCATATTCGATTGTAAGACAACTGTCTCCGAATATAATCCCTGATGGCATTAAGCCAAGTCTTGCTTGGCAACTACGGAGACTTGCTCCACCTGTGTTAAAGCTGAGGCATTTACATTGTCAAGGGACTCTAGTTCTGTGACACGTGACAAAACCATCTGAAACAGCATTTTGGAATCTATCCGAATATTGCGAACACCAAGTTTCCTTCACCAATTAATTAGGCACATATGTGTATAACACAGTTGGAATAACATAAATATGTGCAGATTGTATATATAAGGAACATTAATTGTGTTCCCATTACCAATATACTGCGGCGATGCTCCCAGCGAAATTTATGAGTGATTTAAAATGGTGCATTAAAAACAGATTGAAACGAGGCGCCCGTATCGACTGTCAAATTGACGGTGAATAATGACCCAGCTGAGAGCCTCTTGATCACGGAATAATTCTATTAGGCCCGAAATTTTATATAATTTATCAGAATTTTTAATCTGACGGAATCATTTTTCATCGGAAATGTGATTGAGTATTACAGGTAGAGGAATGAAAGTTGTTATGCCTTCTGAAAACTTATTAACCACTTACAATACTTAATACAATATCAAAGTTTTTATTTGAAGTTAGTTTTAAGGACAATTTAACCGCTTTGTTCCTGCTTATAAACAGATGTAAAAATAACCATCAGGCGAACGGCCTTTTCAAAATTCTGCTTTCTGACCTCGGTACTCGGACCAAAAGTATTGCATTTAAACCAACCGGGGGAACCAACCCAGCCAAAATGTTTGTGCGTTGCAAATGTAGATACATATTTGCTTTGGATCTAAGTTTTTAAGCGACTGAAAAATTCCTCGTAGTTCTGATAACCACGACACAATATTCTAATGTGGACTAAGAAATAAGTATACAATCTATGTGAAAATAAATTATATTTTATTGTGTTCCTATTTTGTCGAATTGCGTGTAAGAAACATCTGAGCCCGTATAAGTATTAAAATAACAATCACGAATGAGCAATTTATTAACGGCGACGAAGCCGCCGAAGTTTTGATGTAATAAACTGGAGATGACCTTGAAGTTCTTTATTTATTGGCTTTTGGGAAAATCATTATTCCTTAAAATGTCAAATATCAGACCTTGGTTAGCTGAAAATTATACGCAATAGATATTGTAGTTTTTAGTAGAAATTGGACGGCTGTAAAACTGTGCATTTGTTTTGGATTTGATGTGTGGTGACCAAAGTCCCTCGTACCTAAAACTCATGGACCTAAAACATTTATCTTCATGTGGGGTCTAAACTATGTATTTTACCATTAGGTGTATGTTTAATTTATTCGACGCGATAAATCGAAACTTTGTCAAAGCAACGCATTTAAATAAAATTAATTAGCACATCCACCCCTTCTATACCAATTTCCATCCCTTGTCAATACTGTCAAGTTCATTCAACTGAGTTATTTCCCCACAGACACGACACATTTCGGAGCTAGACCGATCCAATACCAAAGGAACAGTGTTTGCCGCCTAATTACAAGCGTATTGTTGACAAAGGAGTTGATTAAGTTCCATCTAAAACATGACGGACCTAGGGGATTAGGCCAGATTAATTCCTCACCGATCAGTTTGATGTGCTGTTGTAGCCATATTTTGTTTTAATTTCCTTTAAATTTTCATGGATTTTGATATCGCTTCGAAAGTTTGTTATTTTTAAGATACATACATACACACATAAACACACGCCTTTTTCCCAGAAGGGATAGCCAGAGGTGCCAGGGCACCCACATTTCACCTTATACAGGGTATATCAAGACTGCTACCGAAAACGAAGCCGGGTGGTAGTTTAAGCGACTTCAGATACAATGAATCAATTACAATATTCACTGCTGAAAGTAAAATGCCAATGTTTAATGGACTCAGATTTTTCCGTGCACCAAACCGATTTCCATAAACAAACCAAAGATCCGAGTCACGTGACCCGCGTACGAACAACATGCGAACAAACGATACACACTGCATGTAGTAATAATAGAACTGTCAATAGCAGAGCTTTGTGCGGCCGGGGCTTTGTTTGTACCCCTGCCTCTCAACGTATTGCCTCAATGCTGTCAGTTTAAATACACTTCTATCTTAGTCTATTGGATCACGTTAGTCAATATTTGAGCCAATGGTTGGCGCCAATAATTTTTTATTTGCTCGACGATGATCAAGCCTTTCGCTTGATGGTAATCTCTTTATCACATATTGGCGTGGATATAACTCAGCGAATTATGTTGGCACTTCTCTTCTTTTTGTAATACTGGTCCCAGTTTAAATGTATATGTATGTAAACTTTAGTACTTAATGTTATATTAATTGCACAGTTATATCGTAAACTAGATAATATGTATTCATGATGTGCTATTAAATATTATTATATTAGTTATACATTTGTGTTATAGTCTCGCTTATTGTTGGCTAATAACCTCTCAAAACGATCGTACTAAGTGTTATCTAGAGGAACACTTAACTTTATTATTATACTTAATTGTTATTTGTCTAGAATAATTTGGAAATTCTTTAGTACTTGTATTTGGGCAAGTTAATATTTTAATATCCTTTATCAGACTGCTCGGTACAACTACAACAGTCTCGAGTTCGAACCCCGCGTCGGGCAATGAGATATTGCATTTTTCTATTCGTAATTAGCCCGGAGTCAATAATTTTGTGTGATAGGCTCGTTCCCTATCACATCGTGGGATAAAGTGAGATGGATTAGACGACGAAATATGTCCTAATTGTACCTCTGCCTACCCTTTCCGGAAAAAAGTAAGCGTAAGTTCACATTTATATAATATTTATATTGTACATATATTCTTTATCAAGTTCAAAATTACGTGTAAAGATTTACACGAAATTTTGAACCGTCAAACAATACTACTAAAACTTCAGAAAGCATAATAATTTATACATGTGAAGAAGGAACGGCAACTCGAGGGTACGATTGAGAAGGGTTTGGCCAAATAGTCCACCATACTGGCCTACGCTACCTGAGACACGAATATTGTACCGTCAAGTTTTAAGCCTTTGAACATATCACCCACCGCAGAAATATAGACAGCAAAAATTAAATTTATGAGAAGAGGAAAATGTCTAGTACATATTCAATTTCGTTCGAGGCAGCTTATTCCTACAGTGACACCTGACATACCTTAAAATTCTAAGCTTAAAATACAGGACGTTACTGAATGTCGAATCTAGTTAAAACTTAAAAGTATTTTATTGTAATTATTTTATGTTATGCTAAAAGTTATGTAGGTTGTTTTAATATGTAATAAACTAACAATTATATAAACATTTTGGAAATTCATATTTCAAACGTCCCAGAAACGAAGTAATTTTTCCCGTTTCTATGTTATCAGGTATCACAATGAAATATAGTAAGTATAATCTTGTTTGATGTCACTCACTTGTTGCATTTTAATACAATAAGCAACCATCATAAATAAATGTTTCGTATGAAAAATATTCTCTTAACCATATAACAAAAATGTAACACATATTATGAGTCCCGGTTCTTCATCAACAAATCTGAATAAACAAAAGTACGAGCCTGTAAAAATATTAGGTTTTCACTCGAGCTTTTACAAACGGCTCTAAAATGTTATTGTCTGTAAAAAGTTTTAAATACCATCCCAAAGACAAAATGAGCGGAAAAGAGCTTATTGAAAAAAACAAGTATTTATTGTTTCATTTTCGAGGCGAGCAATTTTAATAATTGTCTTTTGTTTGTTCAACAGTTCGTTCGATGTTTTTTAATGGATGTTATTATAATTTCCAATCCTTACATCTCCAAAAACGCTACGATGATTATAGGCATTTCATTTGTCTGATGTTTTAACTATAGCTGTATGTAATGGAATGTTTATGGAAAAACAAGGGTCTACAACTTCAAAACCCATTTTTTTTTAATTTTTTTTATTGCAATGAATGACGAGACGAGCAAGCCGTTCGCCTGATGGTAAGCGATACGACCGCTCATAAACAGTAGCAACATTCCACTGCGCTCGCCATCCTGAGACATAAGATGTTAAGTCTCAATATGTCCAGTAGTTACTCTGGCTACAATTAGGGAATGCAATCTCGTTCTCGCGAGATCTCGCCCTTTTCTAGCGAGATTGATCTCGGACGAAAAAAAGGCGAGATCTCGCGAGTTTAACGAGATTGCACTCGAGCATAAAAACATTTGATTTATTTACTAATAGTTGTTGCTAGCTAACGTGATGGAGTGCCATTGCATTCGAGTATTTTTTGGGTTATTGTTTGTTATAAAAAAAACTGTTGTCTTATTGAAATAAAACTATTATTTACGGATTTTATCGCGGATTTGGTTTAATTTTTACATTTTTTGAGTCCCCGACGTTTCGATTACTTTACAGCTTTCGTGGTCACGGAGCGGACTCCTGACTGTTGTCTTATTAAAATATTTTTGTTTGATATTAGAAGAGAAGACTGTTTATTTCTTTCATTTGTTATTTGATAGATACGTGTGTCAAAGTTTACTGCTTAGAAGTTTATTAAAAAATTATAGACAGTTTGATGCAAAGTCTATTTAAAAAAAATCGTGAAAATAAATGTTTATCTTATAATTATTATTTTTTTCTTAATTTATTATAATAGTGTGATTATATGCAAAAACAACACACTAAACTACCAATCTCGCGAGATCTCGAAATTGGCGAGATCTCACGAGATTTTATTCATAAACTCGCGGGATCTCGTTTTAGCCCCAATCTCGCGAGATTTGCATTCCCTAGCTACAATGTCCTTCAATCCGAAACACAACAGTGCATATACGCAGTGTTGTTTCACGGGAGAAATAGACATTGCGGTGGTACCTACCCAGATGACCTCTCACATATAAGAGACCTACCACCAGTAGAAATCAAAATACAAAATGTATAACTCCTATATTGAAATAATTTTGTCCTTCGAAGCCCTAAGCAAATAGCAAAACAATTACTGTCCAACCTCCCCGTCATAATATCCACACATTCGCAAATACGGAAATTCGTACATAAATAAACATTCAAAACGTGACAATGGCGGCACTATATGGCGATTTGCCAGAAGTATTGAAAAGCGCGCCATTACAGAACGGAAGATTCAAGGGCAGAAAAATGTAGGTTAGTTTATGGTAAAGTGAATTTGGCGGGAAACAGGTCAAGGATTTTGATATGACCCCCTTGTATGTGATGTATAATTATATATTTTGACCAATGATTAGCATTTATTAATATTTTTTCAATATCTGACAAGGTATATATTCGATTTAAGCGCGCTACACCTGGGGGGCTACCCTATACTCCGGTACGAAGTTCAGATGTTGAACGTCAACATAATATTTTTCCGCTTCTAAAAAACAATATTATTTTTATTCTCTATTAAAATCATTCACTTCGTACTTAGTTTAAGATTACGACCTTAGAACTCTAAGATTACGACGTACAATACATCATACAGGATTCGAAATTTAGTATCTATGTATAGTATTAAGGCATATGTATAGTTTTACATGCGATGTTCGACATTCGTCGCCGTGTCGGAGTACAGAGTAACCCACCCTGAGTTAACCGAGGATCTGCCTATCAAACTGGAAATTGCGGTTTCCAACTCAGGACACACTATTGAATTTTAAAATCTACTGTAATGTCTACCGGTCTAATCTTCTTTATTTATATATATATAGATAGCGTGCTTAGACAAGGAAAGAAAACAGTCGAAACACTTGTATGTGTAAGAGATTTTTAATAACAATATCGTAGAAATCTCAATTGAAAGTAACAAATAAGTCTTACAGGTAGTCTTACCACTGTTATTGAAAGATAATACTATAGTTGTAAGTGATATGTAATAACTCCTAGGTAGTGGGGAAGATCACCTATAGTCTGTAGATCACCAGACACTCATCCATATGAAATAATATTAAATAATTTATGGATCCCGTGCATTGTTTTCAAATAAATTTTCTAGAGTTTTTACTTATATTTGGCTGCCCGCCAGACAGGGATCCTTGTGAAATATATGCTACCGGGAACAGCTTACTCTAATTTAAAAATGAAAAATTCAGCAATTGAGGCCATGACCTTATGATTACGAATCATTTACAATTCTAATACTTATAAGCTTATAACAAAGCCGTGCTAAAATATTATTTACCCTTAGTCTTTATTAAAAGTATTTGTCTATTTGGAAATGAAAACCAGAGACATAGAGACACATAAAAAAAATGAGTGGGACAGACAACTCAATGAGGGTTGAATAAAATCGCTGGATAAAATCACCGGGCAGCTGTAAATATTTGGAAGGAGACTTATATCAGCAGTAGACATATACTACCTGATAATGGTAACCTGAGGAAGTACTTTTGCGGCTTTATTCTTAGACAGTTTTAAAACCTATTTAAGTTATTATATGCTTTGTCCCTTTCGAATGCCTTTAGAATTTAGTTTGAACGAAGAAGAATCCTTCTAATATTACTAATATTTTCACTGGTAGGTCTCTACAATGTGAGAGGCCGCTTGGGTGGGTACCACCGCATTGTCTATTTCTCCCGTCAAACTGCAGTGTAAATACACTGTTGTGTTTCGGATTTAACAACTTTGTAGCCAGAGTAGAACTACTGGACATATTGAGACCTAACATCTTATGTCCCAGGATGGCGAGCACAATGGAATGCCAAGCATTGCTTTATAATTCAAGGGATTGTTTGGTTCTACTACTGTTCATGAGCAGTCGCTTACCATCAGGCAAACGGCATGCTCGTCTCGCCATTCAATGCAATAAAAAAAAGTTTGTGTGTATGTTACCTTTTCACGCTCAAACCGTTCGACCGATATCGACGAAATTTGGTATGCAGATAGCTGACACTTTAGATTAACACATAGGCTACTTTTTATCCCGACAAAATGTTCCGATGGGATGTGTAAGGAATTAAAACGATATTCGAAACTTTTTCGTAATCAAGGGAAAGGGATGGGAAGTTTAAATTAAGGCAGTAACGTTGAGATTAGATATGTATTTAAAAAAGTTATCACACGAAATAGTTCCAGCTTCGAAACTGGACGGGACTCAAAAAGTAGCTGGACTGGACCGCTGGTAGGTTTATAATCTGTGTCAGCCCATATACGTCCCACTGCAGGGCACGGGCCTCCTGTACAATCGACAGTACGATTGAACTTTGTGGTTTATAAAATGTCTAATAAAAATACCGTTAATTTACGAACCTATCATAATGTATATGATTTAAATGCTATTTTCTATCGAAAATAAATACAGCCAAGTACTTACATAGTCCTGACCCTGCAAGAAACAAGTCTTGTGTCGTAGTTAGGAGAAACTACAACCAACATTTCGGTCTCAGTTCTCAATCAAACCCGAACTTTGTTTCGTGGATCGAATAAACATTTTCTCAGTGCAGGTATCAAGTTCGCAACCTCTCTTTTCTATCAGGTAACAGGTTCGATTTCGGATACTTTTTTACTTTTTTATTCAGAAATCGCACAGTTTTGTTTCGGTATCGTAACCCAAAATTAACTACGTAGAATGATCTTTAATTTATATTTTTTTCATTATCACTTGGCTCCACAAAAGGGCTTTTTTGACAACTTCACAATTTTTATATCCCTGTTTAAGTACCTATATTATTTTGTTAAAAAACCTTAATCTAACGCGAAGTATTTTTATCACCTCAATAACGAACCAGAGTTTAAGCATTATTAATAAAGTTTCGAAACAGAATAATTAGCTACTGTTATATGGAGGTTTATTTTTATTGTGCTATAAAATATAGGTGAGTCCCATAATGTACAATCACTGCAACAATAAGCCCATTACGACTTAATAACGACTATTATGTTACAGTAATTATGAGAGCTAGCTAATTTATTTTACTATGAACCATTTTTTACCTATGAATATAGTGTTACAATGTAACGGATGGCGCTCACTTAAAATAACTGACATTAAATAATGGACGACGATACGCTGAATGAATACGTAAAACTCACGATGGTGTTAAAATTTAAATATAACCATAACGATGGGCGGATCATATAATAAAATAAATAAATAACACCCAACAGTCACATACATAGTCCTGACCCCACATTAAGATCGAGTCTTGTGTCGTGGGTATCAGGAACTACGAGAGACTTTTCGGTCTCACAAACACCCAGACCCGAGAGAAATATTTGTGGGCCGCACAAACATTTCACTCGGTGCGGGGATCGAACCCGCGGCCTCTCGTTTCACAGGCGGCGTCTTACCGCCTGCGCCACGGAGGCTGTCAATATAATATTCAATTTGAATATTTTCCTTAAAGGCATAAATACTTAATGGTGGATTGTCTTGCTGAATCAAAGCCAAGACCTCTCGATTAATAACTTACACGCTGTCGCTACACGGTACTCTTAACCTTTAATTTTACCTTGTAATATAACTTTAAAATAACAAATTATTTAAAAAAAAAAATTACTTAGAACTTTTGTAGTCAACAGAACAGTAATTTGATAAAAAGTACTTTCTATAGAGCTTCGAGATTGTTTTATAATCGCCTGTTCAATATTCCTAAATAGATATTATACCATCGACGGGCGATTGCATAATCCGAGCTCGAAACAGCCTTTAAAGTCATCATAATAAAATTATAACTTTTATCTTTTTTTATAGCATGGATCCGGCAAATGAGCAAACAGGTCACCTATAATATCGATAGTAAGTGATCACTGCCGCCCATGCTCATCTATTTGAATCAGAAATGTGTAGCCGAGGCGCCTCAAATCGAAAATGGAGCAAGAAGGGTAAAGGATGGGAAGAGGGAAGGGGTATTGGGCATCAAGCAATCTGAAATCTCACTTACTGAACGAAACGGGACGGCAAAACGGTCGCTTCCCGTCAATATCCTATAAGGTAGTGGGTCGCCTCGGTAGCACTTCCGGGCCTGTGCTGCGGAAGAGCCTGCCCATTCATGCTAAGTCATGACTATCAACAGCGTGGCTCTCCCGCTATACAATCTATCCATGATATTAAACTCATACATACCTACGTTAATAATAAAGCGTTTTGTATTCTTAGAATTAGTCTATTCTTTATTTTTAGAAAATATTTAATTAGAACATAATTCCTAATTCTAGCATGAAACAGCAGCATAAAACGGAACGTGTTTTATTGTGACATTGGCAAATGACGTTTCCAGCTATCAGCTATGACATTTGACAAGAGTGATTACAGCTGATTTGTAAAAACTTGTTGGAACTGGAGATTCAAGATTAATCTTTTGAATTAAAATTACTCATAAGGAACTGGTAGCTGTCAAAACCTGTGATTATAATGGCAGATGGAACATCATCTCTTCGTATAGACTGGTTTGACGGTACTCTCATTGAAGAAACACGACCGAGTGCTTCTCAATTCGCAGACGAAGATCAGCCGGAACCAGAACCAATAAAACCTCAATCAATAGAGAAAAAACCAATTGGATTTAAAAGATTACTGGATATTTCTCTAATGCAGCCTCCTGGATTGACCCTCGAAGTTGCCCATAGACCAGGCTTTTGGAACCTACTCGACGAAACCGAATTAAAAGGCGATTTTATAGTTTTAATCGTAAAAATATTGGCAAACATATACACTTCAATGGAACCCGGCGAGAAATCCAAAATAGCTACACAATTAAAATACAGATTTCATAATTCAAACTTTTTGGAAAATTTAAAAAATTACGTGGGCAATCTGCCCAGTGTACGTGTAGTTGAAAAAAAAGTTAATTTTCAACTATGGGATGATGTGGAGGCATTCTATTTTCAAATTCTGAAATTGTGTGAAGGCATTATAAATTATGGAGGGAATTGTCAAGAACTCTCACAATATGTGTATGATTTATTGGAAATAACTGAAGCAAGTGTGTTAGGTGTGGCTAAGGAACATATGGAAACATTTAATGACAATTTATTCAACAAAATAAATCAAGTAAAATCAAGAATTCCAAGATTTATACACAATAAGGTATGAAAACATTATACATTAGATCAAGCATTAAGCCTTCATATTATTTTAAATTAGGTCATGATATAGTTGCCTTATTCAGATATATTTGCCCTTAATTAGCCTGGGGATAAAATTCCAGTAGGTTCCCTAAACATTTTTGATACTGTAATAAACTTGACAAATAATTGTAGTTGGAATTATATACTGATGCAATTAACTCCCTTTTAGGGTTCAGCTGTAACCTAATCATTGACAAGTTATAACTGCATCAGATGTGTGTAAGAAATGTCGTGCTCTGTTATGATAGCGGGGGTTGAGATAAAGTTGGATGTGACATATCACTGTACTGTAACATTTTCTACCTACTGCTTAAGAATAATCTAAATTAAATAAAACATAATACGATAACATATTGTATATTTAAATACATAAAACTTATGAGGTCCGCATTACCTAATTGATTTTAAAAACACCAGAACCAATCATAAAAATGTTCAAGTAGATAATACTTTTGTCTTATAAATAATCATTAAATTGATATATTCTACCACTAGATTTAATATCCAATATAAACCTATCTATTAGTAACCATAATTTTATTCCATAACTTTCTTGAAAAATGATAGCTGACAAAACTGAATTGACATATTATTTATTTTAATTTATATTTTGGTTCTTTAATCAAACCATCATTATTTTACATATGAAAAGAAACTACATTTGTACTAGTACTGTTGTAAATATTGCAAAATATTTGGTCTTGATGTCTGCTCAAATTGTAATACCTCAATGAACATAATACATTATTTTGTAGTCAGCTACAAGTCGCTTTGTTATTCTAAATTATTACTATTTGTGTTTCAGCAACCAAACAACAACAATTCAGAAATACTCATGGAATCTCAGGATCCAAACAGTTTCAAAAACCTAAATATATTTCCCACGAGAGACGACTTATTTGGAACTAGTGAGATCAATATTAAGCCAAACATTATAAATGGAGCCTATCCAAATGTTGAACATTATTTAGATGTGCAATTTAAATTATTGAGAGAAGATTGCTTTGGACCTCTTCGGGATGGAATATGTTGGTAAACATTTTCTGTTAATGATTTTTATTGCATCCTTATACATCTATTATTTTAAAAAAGCATGGCACGGGTAGTACTAAGGATATTTTTATATCATATATCATGTTTAAATTTGCAGGCAAATATATGGAGAATCCATCTAAAAGAAGACATGAAAATATAAGGTATGTCAAAGTTAATTTTAGATTATTCTTTCAAATAACTTAATTTGTCCACCAATATCCATTTGGGCAAAAAAGAGAAATATATCCATAAAAACTAATTCAAAATGCCCTAAAATTAATACAAATATTTTAAAATTAATACTGTATAAATAAACGAGTTATAAACAAAGCCACTGGACAGATGATAGTTTTCTAGCAATTTTATTTAAAATTTATTTCAACTATGTTTTTGCAGAGTACATCCAAAAGTAAGAATACTGCGTACTTACGTGACAAATAATAAAGTGGGACATCTGGTGGACATTGCATGGAAAGAACGACTTTCTCATGGAGTAGTGGACAGCAAGAAACTCTCATACAACAAACAACTTATGTTTGGTTCGCTGTTACTGTTCACCAGTGATAATTTCGAAACAATACTATGTGCTACCATATTGGACTCGAATTATGATCTGTTAAGGGATGGATATGTAAGTTGATTTTAGTATTAAAAATGTTAATCTATACAAAAATAAATATTTTTTATTTTATAGGTTGGTTTACTTGTCAGTTTTATGATATGGTAGTTAGTAAAAATGTAAAGAATTGACTGCCTCGGTGGCGTAGTTGTACTACGGTACGGTTACAAAGCTGAGGTCTTGGGTTCGAATCCCGGGCCGTCAAAGTGATGTTTAATTTTTCTATTATAAGTCCGAAATCAAGGATACGGCAATAGACTCATTCCCTATCACATCGTGTGACGGAACATACAAGCCTAAATGTGGATGATTGGCACCTCTGCATATCCATTCTGGGAAAAAGTCGTGAGTTTATCAATGTATATGCTGAAATATTAATTGAGTTTAAGATTGTTTGTCCGGCACTTTAATTTAGATTAAGACCTGTTTTTGAATATTTTCATGTTTCAATTATTTCAGATAGCAGTATCATTTCAAAACCCAGTTTCAAAGAATATATTCAGTGAGACTTATATAATGGTAGAAAGTGAAGTTTTCTTTGAACCATATCACAGGGTGCTAAAAGTTTTGCAAAACTCTAGATTGGATGACCTGCCTATGAAGAAATATATTGTGGATGTCCAGGTAAAGTAGCAGCATATACAATATGTAAAATCACTTGTTGAATTTTTTTTTGAATCAATGTACAAATATTGTATTCTACCCCTCGACTGTCTCGGAAGCCACAATGTGGCTTTTCGGCTTTCAAGCAATAAAGAAACCTAATGTCATTGAAATAGGGGCTATTTTAAATCAGGGCCACAATTTGGCGTTTATGACAATTCAGGAGCGTATCCATTATGCCATGTTTTACACAATTTAATAAATTTCAGATTGACACTCAACCACCTTCTTACCTTAATTCTGAAACAATATACACAATAACAAATGCCAAAGATAAAGAGGAAATACCAATTCCAGTACTAGATACAGATCAATGGCCCACACATGCTCTTGATCTCGACGATTCCCAAATAGAAGCATACAAATTCGCTATAACTCGGGAATTTGCAGTAATCCAAGGCCCTCCTGGTACAGGAAAGACATTTTTGGGTGTGAAAATCGCAACTACCCTCCTCAAAAATTTATCTCTTGAAGGGACGCCAATGCTAGTGATATGTTACACCAACCACGCTTTAGATCAATTTCTAGAAGGACTGTTAGGTGTAACAACGAATATTATAAGATTGGGAAGTCAAAGTAAAAGTAAATTACTTGAATCATACACTTTACATAATGCTAGAATGAAAGTTAAATCGAAATATTCTCATCTATACGCAAGCAAGAGAGCAGAATTAGAGAAGATTTTCAAGCAGATGACAGAAGTTCAAAGTGAGATTGAGAAGTGTGAGAAAGAGATTGTCTCTTATAAAACTCTGAAACCGTATCTAAAAATTGGTGACAAGAGTTATGAACTGAAGAATTGTAAGGAGGATTCTGTATTGAATTGGCTGTTCAGTCATCTAGAAGATAATGGAAAAGAGAGTGAGATTGTAGAAGCAGAAGATTGGGAGAGTTTAGATATAGATATCTCAGAGGAAGTAGAGACTTGTTTCTCAGAGGACTGGGCATTAAAAGAGATAGACTCTATGTACAACAGTATCAAATATTTGAAGGAAGTAAATGATGATCATATTGAAGGACAGAAGATGACCGATAGATTTGAAACGCAAATAAGCAAGGTTAGAAAAAGGTTGAACTGTTTTAAGGTGGGTTATTTTATTATTTAGTAAAATATTATTAGTATTAAACTTATTACAAACTTTTTGTATTACCACACTAACCAATTTTAATGATTAAAAAAAAACACCAAATACTTTGTATGTAAAAAAACCAACATGGTTGAAATTATCGTTTCTCTAATTTCATTTAATAATGTTTGATGTTAATTTTAAGGCCTTTAATATAAAACTATTCATAATATTCCAGAGGTTCAGAGTTATATATCAAAATGACGAGAAAAATGCAGTTGATGTTAAAAAAGTTAAGGATATTTATGATTTGACTCCTGAACAAAGATGGCGTTTATATTACTCGGCTGTGGATGGCATTAAAACTCAATTAATTACCAAGATGAACATCTTACTGGTAGGTACTGTTTTATACTAGTTCCAAAAATGATTTATTATAGTGTATGACAATACGAGCATGATGCCAATATGATGATCATTACGCCTACTCACAAATAAAAACACATACGCCCGAATACTGGAACGCCATTCAAATAATAAGTTGCCCTACATTTAATCGGTATTAACGTAGTTAAGCGCAACTTATTTTTATGTTGCGTTTCAGTATTCGGGCGATAGCAATCAAGTAATCTTGGAAAGTTTTGGCGCATTCTATGGCCCATTCGTTTGATTCGATTCCCACACCATAACAAATTGCTTTATAGCCCGTCTAAATCTATATTATGAATATCAAACCGATATACTACGACAGAACATGTTTGGATACTTGTTATTTATTGTTATTAGTGTCTTTGTTTATTTTATATCACAAAAAAAACAGAAACCATACGAAAATACCAACATATAAAATTATTCAACGATCACAATTACATTTTTAATGGTGCAGCCATCATTGTTTGTCTTTAATGCCAAATCTCATCGCATCATACTCTTTTTTGCCAAGTTATAAATAATAGGAAATATTTTTGTCCACTTTCCTATGTAACAAAGCGAGTGAAAATCAATTTGAATTGAATTATTTTTAATTGTATTTAAGCTTAGCATTTAAAATATTCGTATTAGTTACATACATAATTAACAAATCCTGTAAATGGTCCAAACGGAAAATATGTTACATATACGTTTTAACTTAGTTCTTTTTTTATTATTTTTCTAAATATTGGTTTAAGAGATATCCTTTAAATGGACCACCTATTATGGCAATTATCTATTTGTAATTGTTTTTGGCATTCCAAGTTACAGGCTTTGCCTAGTTTGGATACCTCTGGTCTGGTAATACTGTTTGTTTCATCTTTCATGTCATGTTATTTAAAAAAAGATTTTTTTATTTTGTTATTTTGTATTTTCAGGATCAACACAACGCCACCAGCAGTGAGTTGGAAGAGGTGACCACTCTCACGGACAGTGAAGTGATGAGGAGCGCTCGAGTGGTGGGAGTGACCACCACCACCGCGGCGAGGCGGCACGACCTCATGAGGGCCTTGCACCAGTCTATTGGTAAATATAATTCCTTTTGTTAACAAAATTATCTGTGTACGTACCACCGCAATGTCTATTTCTCCCGCCAAACAGCAGTGTGAATGCATTGTTGTGTTCCGGATTGAGGGACTTTGTAGCCACACTAACTACTGGATATATTGAGACTGGCATGAATGGCATGCTAAGCATTGCTTTGTAATTCAAGGTGTTGTTTGGTTTTACTACTGTTTATGAGCGTTCGTATCGCTTACTATCAGGCGAAAGGTGTGCTGGTCTCGCCATTCAATGCAATAAAAAAAATTGGAAATTAATTTATTAGAGCTTGGTAGAGTGAATTGGTCTGTAATCTGTAATACACACAGGCGATCGGTGGTAAAATATAAGCATTTGCATTCTGCATACGATTCTTTGTAATTATTGTATAAACACAGTCAAAAAGAAGAGTAGTCTTGCATTCGATTTCCAGTATGGTGATCCATATTGCGTAATTTTGAACTTCCACAAGATTCGATATTTTCTGATAGAATTGACTTCAGACAGATAACCGAGTTTAAAACTATAAGTTACTAGTGGTCGGGCCCGGCTTGTCGAGTTGACATCAACAACACATCTTCGCATTTTAACTGTTTTATATTTAAACACAGTATGACTGCCGTCGACTATATTGCTTTTCCCATCTTGTCCCAATATGTTGCGTTCTGTCTCGTCTCATTCCGTCCCATGAAGAAAAGCATGAAAACTTGTCCACTCCTATCCCGTGCCATCCATTCGAATATAATATTTGAATTCCTACTCACCACACAGAAATACAATATTTATTTGGAATTTAAAAAAATCAACTATCCCTATTCCAAATTTCATCGAAATTGGTCAAGCCGGTTTTTCGTGAAAGAGTAACAAACATCCATACATCCACGATTTATAATACAAACTTTCGAAATTATAATATTAGTAATGATAATAATCAATCAGTATTGTTATTAATCCTGCCAATAAATATTTGAAAATGAAATATTATTGTTTCAGTGATAGTAGAAGAAGCGGCGGAAGTTTTAGAGGCTCACGTGGTCGCCTCCCTGACTCACCATTGTCAACATCTCATACTTATTGGTAAGTTTAAACAAGTAATAATGTATTTATTTATTTATAAATTATTTTTTAATAGTTTCTCATTTGTGACATTTATTAGTTTTAATTATTAAAATTAAAATTATTACGTTAGTCATATTTCGGATAGCTGCGGTATTTTGGTGCCAAAAAATAATATCCAGTGACAGCCTCAATGTCGCATTCAATTAGTCGCTAGATAATGGGATGCCGCGGGTTCGATCCCCGCACCAACACAAATGTTAGTTCGACCCATAAATATTTTTCATTAACTATGCTGTGACTTACTCAATTTGTAGTTAGTTTATAGGAAACTGTGATATCTCTTATGGGTATCCCAATATACAGGCTTTGCCTAGTTAGGGTAGGGTACCTCTGGTAATACTGAAAATAAATAATTACACTCAACAATCACATACAAAGTGCTGACCCCACACTAAGATCGAGTCTTGTGTCATGGGTATCAGGAACTACGAGAGTCTTTCGGTCTTGCAACACCCAGACCCGAAACAATTACCCGTGGTTCATACAAAATATATTTATTTCGTTGCGGGGATCGAATCCTCGGCCTTTCGTTTCACAGCCGGCGTCTTACCAACTACGCCGCTGTAAACCTAAAAATAACAAAAAAAAATTTCTCATTGTTTTTACTATTCTATTGTATTTTTTTTTATTTGTTTTTACTGTTCTGTGGTATTTTTTTCTCTTTGTTTTACAATAGGCTATTTGACTGTATAAAAAATATTGACTTATTTGTTTCCATCCGTGAACATGATAATATTATTAATTCACGGGTACAAATGACAAATAACGCGTTTTAAAGGTATTTTTAATATTTAATTTGCATCTATGCCGTTATCAATCCCATTCATTTCCTGTACGTGAGTAGTTCATACTAATGCATGACGTCATAGCCAATCAAAATCGTTTACGATCGCGTGGCGCGAACTCAAAATAAATTAAATTATTATTGTAGTTTTTAGACAAAATATACAATATTTTTAATGTATGATAATGAAATATGTTTAAAATTAAATTATTTACACGGATGGAAACAAATAAGTCAATATTTTTAGACAGTCAAATAGACTATTATAGGTTTTGTTGTTTTTAAAATCTATATAATAATGTAGCTTTATAAGTTATTAAAATGTATGATTATATTGGGCTTTTATATTTCGTTTTACTTTATTCTGAAACATTAGGTAACAAATGTAACAAATATATGAAGTGTCGTATCTGCAGCAATGCCGACTTGATCTATAATATAATCCGCTCCAGTTGTAATACCTTAATGCAAAAACTCATTCGGACGATTGACTGACTGATTGATCTATGGATGATTTAAGAATGAGTGATATATGCGAACGAATCTGTGGAACGGATGTTTACGAACTAAACGCCACATTGTCAGAAAGAGCGTTTTGACAGTGTAATTTTTCAGTGTATTTTGTAAATTTATTTTCAAATGATATAGATATAGTAATTAAAAATAACCTTCATTTGTAAGGTCTATAGACCCCGCTTCATAATGTGGTATGGTTTTCAGAAATTAGTCAAATAGCCTATTTTGTAAAGTTTTTTTTTTATTCCTTGTATTTAATAATTAAACTGTCTTTTGTCCCATAGGTGACCATAAACAACTGCGTCCCACCGCGGCGCATTACAAACTAGCGAAACACTACAACCTAGAGATATCGCTATTCGAACGTATGGTACGAAACGGAATGCATGCGAGAACGTTGACTACGCAGCGTAGGATGAGGCCAAACTTCGTAGAACTGCTTGTACCGGTTGTGTATGATAGGTTGGATAGCCATCCGAGTGTACACAGATATAATGATGTGAGAGGGATGGCGGATAACTTGTATTTCTACAGTCATGATGTTTTGGAAGATTCTGAGGTTTGTTTTTTTTACTAACATTTTATACTATTATGTGTGACTTTTCAGGGTCATATGGGCACTTTTGCAGCCGCCCTCAGAGGCTTTTAATGTCAATTTAATTGTTACTTATAAAGATTTTCTTTGTAAAATGTACAGTAAGTAATGATTTAATTGACATTAGGTAAATGTGTGTGTATACTGGCAAAAAAACTTCAGTAAGAAATGTTTAGGTAAGAATTTTAAAGTTATACACAGTCAAGGGCGGATCCAGCTTTTACGCCAGGGGGGTCACCATAATATAGGTCATGCCAGAACACGGGGTCCGATTTCAATACTCCAATTCGAAATAATGACTTTAAAGTTTGTTACAGGCGTGATTTGTGAACACGCACATACTTTTTTACTTAATTTATCGATATACAAAGAATTAAATGTGCTTATAAATTTTATCACCAAGATAATTAATAAATTTTCTCAATTTGGGGCCAGCCCAGGGGGGGGGGTCAGGACCCTCATGAACTCCCCCCTGGATCCGCCCTTGTACACAGTCCACAAATTAGGTATTTGTATGGTTGATAAAAGCCTAATATCCAACGTAGGACTTTATAGCTTAAAGATACCTAAACTATTTTTAGAAGCAAGTTAAAATTATATCTCAATCTATTATGCTCCTACATTTTATATACAAAACGGTTACAATGTAAGTATAACATGAAAGCCGGTTATAAAACAGTAAAGTTATTATGTCTTAAATTGCATTTGTCAAAGGTGACGGCTATTAAGTATAGTCATGCATGATGTAGTGTTCTGTATTATATGGGTTTGCTACGAAATAAAACTATTATTTACGGACTTGGCGGTCCGTCCCGTACCCACGAAAGCTGTTAGGTAATCGAAACGTCGGGAAGTTAAAAAATGTAAAAAATAATCCAAAACCGCGATAAAATCCGTAAATAATAGTTTTATTTCAATGTGTAACATTTCATGTTCTGTTGGCATCCTAAAAAACTGACGGTGTCTTTTTTCCCCACGTATTGTTCTTTAGTAAGACAGCAAAGCATCTATATTTTCTAGAAGTTTAAGACTAGCGATAATCACATTTTCAATCTATGACGTGAATCTTTTGTTTGCTAAATCTTTGCTATAATATCATCACTAAGAATTATTACATATTTAAATATTTTTGCGGAAATACAATAAATAATATGTAGGTAAATACGATCTACCTAAGATTTTGTAAATAGCTTAACTTATATTTTAAGGTGTTTCACTATTAGCATATATTTATTGTAATATTTATTTTGCTAAATAAAGAAAATAAATAAAATCATTGGCACCTTTATATTAATTTACTGATGACGAATAACACAGACATGAGAGAAAAAATAAATGAAATAATGAAAGTCACAAAATGTCATTAAAGTGAAAAGACGCCCCAGTTATATCATCATTTGTGGGTACTTTATTAATAGTTTCTTTCAGGGTTTGGAGGATAGCTGGAGTCATAAAAACTCGTTTGAAGCGAAATGGTGTCTCGCTCTGGCAAATTATTTGCGTAAAATGGAATACAGTCCTGAAGAAGTCACTATTCTTTCCACCTACAATGGCCAGATGTCTTTGATAAAAGAGGTAAGATTAAGACTCATATAATGATTCTATCGGCCTTTACCCCACACATATACATGATTGATGATACACTAGCGGTAAAACCCGGCTTCACCCGGGTGCAGATTGTTTAAGTATTCAGAACAGTTTTATATATTTTAAACTCGACCTTTATGCTGTTTTTTCTGGCTCTTCCTGCTTCATACCGTCACTTTCTGACGCATCAAATTCTGTCCTCTTATATCCCTTGGTAAAGGTCTGGTGTCGGTCGCGGGTCGTCGCTGGATGCAGGCTGCCTCCAACAGGTCTCTGTGGAAATCATTGGGGGAGGCCTATGCTCAGCAGTGGACTTCCTTTGGCTGATGGATGGATGATATCCCTTGTCATACGCCCTATATTCTATGCCATACCATCGCTTTACGGTGTATTTTGTAGCAAATACATATTAGTATGTCTTGCTTATCACACGGGAACACTAAATTTTTGCGAGATAGAAAATAGCCTATGTGTTAATCCAGGATATCAACTGTCTCCATATAAAATTTAGTCAAAACTGGTTTAGGCGTTTGAGCATGAAGAATTAACAAACACAAGCTCTCGCCTTTATACAAATGATATTGACACATGTTACATAATTTTACCCAAATGTTTCTCATTACCCCAGGTGACAATGTACATAATTTGAAAAAAAAAATATGAGAATATTTCTTGTCAAGAATCGTAATTTTAGTTTTCATGATTTTTGGGCATCCCATATAGATATGAGTATTTTTACCGCATAGCTGAACTTCAGTTCGCGGTTCGGGAACTTACCTGAGCTGAAAAAGACTCGGTATCTATAGGAATAGATCAAAAGCCTTTAAACCTAAAATAGTGATTTTTGACAAAACTATCGCGCAACTTGGTGCAATGTGGGGTGGTTAAGAGAATGTGGTTTAAATTAAATACTAAAATTATGTCAATATCACCCTGTATGTATATTACATTAATGATACATTTCCTGCACGTTACCGTAACATTTAGTTTCGAATTTGCTTAGTACTCTGAAGGATTACACAACCCGCTGAGTATCTGAGGTCATTCCTTTACGGGTCATACAGTCCCGGAGTTTAATCCACATTTCACTACATTGAACAAAAAAATCCAACTTTTGTATGGGATGAGGGTAGGTAGAAATAACAAAATCAGCGAATATATCATAAAGGTTATTTCAACAGTTAAGCAAGAAATACCCACTGCTTCGTGATATAAAGATCACCGCAGTAGACAACTATCAAGGCGAGGAGAGCAGGATAGTGATATTATCTCTGGTGAGGAGTAACAAGGACGGCAATATCGGGTTCTTGAGCGCCGTCAATAGGATATGCGTCGCTTTGTCCAGGGCTAAAGAAGGTATTAAAAAAAACTTTATAATGTATTTGTATCAGGCCATTAACGTACCAGTGCAAGATATGGGTCTACTCTACAATTTAAAGTACGATCGAGATGGGTTAGGCCACATAGTCCACCACGCTGGCCTGGTGCGTGTTTGCGGACTTTACATGCAATAAAAAATCTTAAATTTATTTATTTATTTATTTATTTATTAAATTAGTACGGTTGACACCAATTACACTAATTAATAACAATTTAAAAAAAATATTCTATATAAAAAATTTAAATAATGAAAACATAAAACAAAATATTTGACTTATATCTAAGGTATAAAACATAAAGATTAAAAAAAAATTGTAGCCATATAAAAGAAAAACTTTACATATTAAAATATCACGTAGACCAAGATACATACATACATCACGCATTCGCTTCACAGTAGCACAAACATTAACAGTATGGTATGCAGGTTTCCTCACATTGTGTTGTGACTTGTGTACGTTACATGCATATGTATATTACTAGTCCCAGAGATGACGACCAAAACCATGTACCATAGCAATACGGTCGAAACTGTATAAAATCGTTAGATTATGTAATAATTCTAAACCCGACTAGGTAGGTAGTAACGGTCAAAAGTGTAGCAATTGCATGTGAGGCTATTTCTGCTGTGTCCAAAAAAAAAAGGCAGTCGGTATCATAGCAATACGTCTGATATTGGAAATGTACATAGATTTCATAATATTATGATGAATAAGTTGGTTTTCAGACATTTTGCGCGTAGTATATAGCTGCAGCGAATTTTTGAAAATGTCAACAAATTTAGCCGACCTGTATCATAGCAATCCGAATGAATTTTTTTTCTACCGTTCGTAAATAAGGCAAGATTGCAAAAAAAAAATGTTTTCAGACATTTTAGATGTCGCATGTACTCCCAAAAGAGAAAAGAACGTTTTGGAGTCGCTTGGCCGATGCCTGAGCGCTTCTTACGTTTCTGCTGCGGTGAGAATGGTTTTTTCGCATATTATACTCCTGCCACTCTCTTACTATACATAGTCACTCACCAGCTGTCCTAACCGTTGAAATAACGCTCACTTTAAGTGACAACAAACTATAAGTAGCTCAGGCGGACGTGGGTGTGTCGCTGGTTGTCCGAGGGCTCGCGGACGTTTTTTTTCTTCTATTCCCAATAATAAGGCATAGTTTGCTCATCTCCCATTGACGAAGTTTTCGGGGATGGAAGAGTAGTATTTTAAGAATTCAAAATTATCAATTATAATAGACGTTTTTATAGCATAGATACGTTGTCCGCGCTCTATTTTGGCAAGACAAAAGCAAGGTGATTGCCCAACTTGCAATCAGTCACGCTTCAATACGGTCGAGATCGAAAAGCTGTCTGATAAGGGAGGTGCTACACTGAATTCTTCTGATATATATTTTTTTTACATCTGGTTAATTCATTTCATTAATTTCAACAATTTTCAGACAGATTGCTATGATACCGATCGGTAAAATTCCTTAACATATTTAGAATGGTCTCAAAATTTGTTGCATCCGAATTTTCTTCTGAAAATATTTTTTTTCGTATTAACTAATCCTAATTTACCCGTAAAGAAAATTTTCAGACGGATTGCTATCATCATATTTTTTTGTCTCATTTTTAATTTTTCTAAATTATTTTTTGGGTACGCGCTACACTATTAACTTCTGAAAAATATGTTTTCGGTATCTTATAGCTATTATATAACTACAGTCAGAAAATCAGACAGATTGCTATGATACAGTCCGGTAAAATTTGTTGACATATTTGAAAATTCAGTGCGGTCAAACGCTACGCGAAAAATGTCTGAAATTGGTATTTTCGAGTTCGAAATAATCAAATCTATCAATTTGATGCGGTTGTGGCCGTATTGCTATGAGACAAAAATTTTGGTTGTCATCTCTCGTACTATACGTAATATACATTGTGTGTGTTGATAGAAAATCACGCAACACTTACGGGGAAAGAATACCTTCGTGAGGAAATCTAGATACCATAGAGATCTTAACAAGATTATCTATGTATTTTTTTTTTATTGCAGTTGATGGCGAGACGGGCATACCGTTAGCCTGATGGTAAGCGTTACGACCACTCATGAACAGCAGCAAAACCAAACAACACCTTGAATCACAAATGCATTGCTTGGCATTCCACTGCGCTCGCCATCCTGAGACATTAGATCAGTGATTCTCAACCACTGTGCCGCGGCACTTTTGTGTGCCGCCAAATTTCAAAATGCAAATACATAATAATGTTAATATTATTAAATTATATCATTTAAAAAGAAAAATATTTTTAACATGAATATATATTTAAATCCACAAAGAAGTTAATTATTTTATTATTTGCTTTGCAACGCATTTTTTCTTAGTGCCAAATTATGATGAAGCAGCGTGCATAGCAATAGGAATATGTCTCAAGGCGGCGCACACTTGCCACTTCTGCGTACAAAACGTGTTGTTTAAGTGATAGTTGGGATTCACAAGGTGTTGCATAGTAGTTACTGCACCTTTTCTTTACGATATGAGAGTAGCATTGTCATTTTTACGACCAAATATAAATGAAATTATCAAAAAACATTAAGCTCAAATTTCGCATTAAAAATATTTTTATTATTAGCTTATAATTAATCCCTAAATAAACGTTTAGTTATTACTGTAGTATATATTAGTTTATTTCGTATATTAATTGTTTTTTGTCATAAACTATTTATGCAGTGTGTTGTAGTAAGTAAATAATTTTTATTTTTTTCTTTGTGTGCCGCCAAATTTTGAAATCGTTAAATATGTGCCGCAACAAAAAAAGGTTGAGAATCACAGCATTAGATGTTAAGTCTCAATATGTCCAGTAGTTACTTTGGCTACAATGTCCTTCAATCCGAAACACAACAGTGCATTGAAACTGATGTTTGGCGGGAGAAATAGGCTTTGCGGTGGTACCTACCCAGGCGGCCTCTCACATATGAGAGACTTTCCACCATTAGTATCTATGTATGGGAAATCCGTCAACTCTTAATTGGCGATGGCCTTACCCCTCTCAATCGTACTTGTATTTAGCAGTAGGCGATTATGGAATGATACCGTATCATACAATATTTGTGTTTATATTGCTTTAAATTGTTGTATTTTTGTGGTATTTATTATAGGTTTCTATATGTTTGGTAATATGGATGTGTTGAAATCTGCGAGCTCTATATGGAGGTTCATAAACGACAAATTAGTGAAGCAAGATGCTATTGGAAGGAAACTGATAGTTCGTTGTCAGAATCATCCAGAAAACACTATGAATGTAAGTAAACAACTTCTTATATTTCATGTAGTATTTGTATTTAGAAATCTAGCAGTCATTATTACTCAATAATCATCCCTCATTAGATATTGCTTGAGGGAAAATCTACGTCATACAGATAGCATGGATGAAAGGAAACTAATAAAAAAATATACAAGAATGTTTGTATTTATGTTGCCTGTGTCAGGTGGGTTTTAACCAAAAGTTGGGAAAGCCATTTTTCCATTCAGTACCTACCTATCCAACTTGACATCTGCTAGAAGGACGATTACAATATTGATAGCCAAATGTTCCTACAAACATAAACGTAAAAAGATATAAAGTATAGTACACGTTCATATACAGTATGTTTTCCTGACTCCACACAATGTTTTTATATAATTTAATTAACCTGTTATTCATATTGCAGATAGAAAAAATGGATGATCTCGAAACTTGTCTCTCGGGATCGTGCTTGAGGGTATGCGAAAGAAAATAACAAGTTACCGTCTCATAGTTTTATTGAATGTCGTTTCTAAATGTCAATAAATAATTGTTAACAAATTGTTTCATTTCTAAAGCACTGCTTTAACACTTTGAACTCATCACATCATTATTTTTTCTGAAGCAAATTGTACCGGAATACAGTGTTTTACAATATACCTATTGATTTGTTGTGGGATTTACAGAATTATCTAGTGCTTTATTGTGGGATGCATCATGAAGTAGGATTAATTGATTGTTTAGACAAAAGGTGCATTTTACCGTACCGTTTTATAAACAGATGCGATAGGTCGCGATACGAAAAGGTACTACTTCTTATCCCACAATAAAGCATGACATTCCAAAGTACAACACTGGATTTACAAACTGTTAAATTTAATGATTTTTGAAAGGGATATTCATAATAAATAATTTTAATTTTACTATGTTCAAATAAATACTAAACATAAATTTTGCCCAAAAAAATACAAAGTTCAAATCAACACTAATAGAATAACAAAAAAGGTCATATTGTGCCTGTTTGTTGTTTTTTACCTCATTTGATTGCTTTAATTCGTTTACGTTTTTTGTTTTTGATCTAACGTCGCGTTTTTTTCAACCACTAAAAGTACATTTTGCATCCTGAAACTAAAGCGGTGACTTATAAAAAGATTAAACGATATTTTATGGTGTTTATGGAATGAATAGTTAATATCCAATTTTTTTTAATTTGTCGAAATTTAAATTTATACAAATAGTATAATAACGCAAGTCACTTTAGTCACAAGTATGTACGTATGTACTCTCTTTGAATATATAAAATTCACTACAAGCAATAAGCATTATTTAAATAGTTTTATAATGAACCCGGATAGCTAAAAAGTGGATATATTTAGATTAAATAATAGTTTATTTTACACTAAATACGTTTTTACTATTTTAATTACCTACGCTTTTAAACCGTTTCTTATTAAAACTGAAATATAAAAATAAAGTTAATTCATCTTCATATTATATTTCTCCTAAAAGTATACTGGAAGTAACACAACCAAGTTGATTGACTTTTAAAGGATCTTACTGGAACAAACGTTTTATAAAAAATAAATTTCCATTCTAAGACATCATTTGAACGTAATCATGAATAAATCATCACTAATTATCCTTTACAATCAGTATGTAGGAAGGTTTTACTATACATAATGGAAATAACGATCAAATTACTAAAGTGATATCTACCCTACACTAAATAAAGCTAACCACACAAAATTATACAAAAATCACAATCTGAATCAGCCAGACACACATTTTATAGAAAAATAGATTCAAACAAGATCTTAACCGATCTTTATATTATACATAAATAAAAAAATAAAATTTAATTCTTCATAAACAATAATCACTATTAAATATAATAAAGATAAAGCCATTATCTGGTATTACAATCTAAGTGTAAGCTGTTCAGAGTACAATATCAAAGTTCGCAAAAACATTATACAATAAAAAAATGACAGGGAAATCGATATTAATACATAAAAAATCAATGGTATGTAATTTCGGCATAAAACATTACCCATTTATGAATTAAATTATCATTTGTCAAATCAATCAATTAAGGCAATCAAGCCTCCGGTAAGGCCAAATGTTAGTCGATTTCGGAATACATCAATCGTGGCGCTCTGCGGAAATTTCAAAAATATGCCGCTTTACTGGTCTCAAAGTTGTATCATTTGTAAGTATTTTAAAAATTACAATTCGTGAAGTATTGCATGTGTTATTAAAAGATAAGATTGCAAGAATATTGTCAAATCCAATATTTATACTAATACAACATAAAAAATATATGCAAATATATATTAGAGTGATTCGAGTGACAATTAATGAAAATGACATTTTGTTCATTCATTGTCACTCGAAAGAAAAGGATAGAAGCTTAGAGTAATTACCTCTAGAGAGATTCACGCTGTAACCGCACATGAGACATCAATAGCTATATCTAGCAACTCAAGAAAATAAGCGCCATATTGTGGCCTTGATTTAAAATAGACCCTATTACAATGACATTAGGTTGCTTTATTGCTTGAACGACGTCGCTTTGTCTGGCGAAATTCTTTTTTCGCCCAACAACAAAACGCGGCACGTCACATGAAATAGAACATTATTTTGCATCTCATTCTTACATAAAGAAATTCGTATCGGTGTGTCTCATTTTTGCGATGTACAGTACATTTAGGCTCTCTCTAGAGGTAATTACTCTAAGGATAGAAGGCATAGCGACGTTATTCAAGGTAAAATTTTTGTGCTTCACTTTTATATACGGAATGCAATCTCCATTTGGGTATAAGCTTCTTGGTTTATACACTACCCTCATCCCTACTGCGATCTGTCACAAATCACAATTATAAATAGTTTATTTTACAGTGCATAGACATCGAATTTTGAATTTTAAAAGCACTCAAAAATTCATCATTGCATTATCTGTACATTTCAATTCATATTGTTAAATATTTTAAAAAAACTAGGCATTATTTTGTATAACGTAACGTTAAAATCAAACTCCACTATGAACGGCCGAAAAAAAACATATTTGCATATCAGTTATCAATAATTACGCGAGATTGTATTAAGTACATTTTAATCACGAAAGCCTCCAATTAAGCAAAATATCATTCACGTTATTTTTAAAGAAAAATATAATAAAGATAAAGCCTGTGTCCATGGTATTTTAAGCTGTTCAGAGTACACGAGAAAATATTTTGGTACCTACGTAAAACTTCCATTTATATAACATTTTTCCATTTCATATTTAAATAGATGCAGTGAATACAGCATTACAATCATAAAAACAATAAACATATGTGTGTATATAAACATAATAACAAATTTAATTCAAATATTTTTCAATAAAATATTTTATTTTTCTATCTTCACAGATGTTTTTATGTACGGTTATTGTGAAATAACAATCAAGCGAGCGTTATAATGTTAAATATTTTAAATATTTTGCCTCACAAATGACTCGGCTAACTAAACACTGCAAGTACCATTAAATGTGATAAAGTCAATGTCATATTCAATAGAAACAAAAGGATCCGGAAAATTTATTTATAAACGAAGGATAAGCCCTTCACTACGTTTGCAGTTTGAAAAAGATGACCGTGAAAATCGCGCGAAAATAAATATTAAATTAATTTAATTCAATAGATTTCGTCTAAACGGTGTTAAAAAATATGATCTTCATCTTTATTAAGCTCTGTCACATTACAAGCGAGCATTTTCAAAATAGCTGAGAACAACGATTATTTCAGTAACGCTTCACTAGAGATATACTGGCGCGCGCGCACCACTTACGTTGGAACACTTTACGCGCTTTCCACCCTGTCTATATATTTATGTCAATTGGCCGGAATTGTGCTGCAATGCTGAATATATATTTGCAATATTAAAGTATACGTATTCAATATTTACAACCATAAGGTTTTTAATATTTTCAGTATCTAAGTACCACATTTTGTTAATCGTGAAAAAAAAAAGTGGCAAAAAGCCATGTCGACAATCGAATTAATTTTCAAGGCCCAAATAATAAATATTATTAAATTAATTTTATCTCTTTGACTACCAAGTTATCCAAGATCATTTTACTGATTTAATATTTTTATTCATTCCTTTTTCTTCTAACGTTACTAGAAAACGACAAAACGGGTTTCAAAAAAAATATTCGCTCTTTATTTATCACTTTTTTTATTAAATTACCTGATGGTAGGGATAAAAAAATCAAACACAGCAATAATTTTATAGCAATGATACACAGGACTTAATTGAGGTTATTTAAAACCGTGCATTTTAAAATTTTGTAGTTTAAACGTCGTCTGTAGCCGTCCTCTCAATCAGAGACAAGAATACAATATTGGTTAATCTAAAATAAATATACGTACAAAATAAATACCACCTCATTGTAAACACATTCACTCTTTAACATATACGTTTTTATTATATTTTTCCGGTCTAGTTAGCCCATTATCAACGACATACATATATATATATATATATATGAGTTACACTTAATTATGTCCTCGCAAACTATTAATGGAAACTATAAAACAGCATTCATTTTAAATTTTAATAGTTGAATGAACCTATTTTGTGTTCGGTTAATTACTATCAGTGCAATGAACTTGTGAAACCTAATTCGATAAACCCCTAAATAACTATAGTTTAAGCCTATGTACCCACGGTACGAATTTGTCTATTAAACTACGCAGCTTTGGTGCAATAAGCTTCATTATTCAGCATCCGTATTCTATTACAAATTATATAACAATTGTAGATGGCAACTGCAAGTGAAAATACATACGTTTTTCTATCCACTTTCATTCCACAATATGAGCAGCCAATACAGGATTTTAGTATAAAAAAACATAGTTGGTCATTATCACAATAGGTCGATTTATCTAACAACCGCTTGATAAAAATATCCTTTCGGAAAATACCTAGTCCCGTCCAATTATTTCTTGTCTCTAAGAAATTACAGTGGAATTTGGGACGTAGAAATCAAACCCACGCCTCCAAGGATGAGTCTATTTACACAATCGTGAGTCTAACGGACTGTCATAAAAATATTAAGAATAGCAAATAAACCATTAATATGGTTCTCAAGATCGTTTGACACCATTCATTAACATAATTAGTATAATCGAATTGTGTTTATACGAATTTAATTATTTAACGCTATGCAATTACCTTATAAAAAAAACATTACACGATCTCCATATACGACTCAACCGCAATTGTTATATCATTTGTAAGTAATTAAATTAGACGCTCGCGTCGCAGCACTGTGTACTGTCATCGCATTACGTATCACAATAGCAATCACCAAGCCAATTTATCTAATTAATAAGCCTCTATAAAATCTTCAATATAGCCTACAATATTTTGTGGAGCCTCTAAATGTACGTGATGAGTTCCTTCTACTTCCACGTATTGGACGTCTGCTGTTTCTTTTAATTTTTCAATTACTTTTAAGTAGTAATCCAGCCTGTCCCATTTCTGACCTGGCAGCGCCCTAAGGTTCAGCACTTTGCATTTTACCTTGCTGGCGTACTCCAGCGCTGTTTCGATAGACATCATCGCCTGACCTGATACCTTCAATCTCGGATCCCTTTTGAAGAAGTAGCCTTGTTTCTTCATATGAGCAGGCGTTCGTGCCATGCCTCTTCGCATTAAAACACGACAATTGTCTCTTGACACCGAACCTTTGTACGCGTCACAGACTATATCAATCATTTCCTCATATCCATAGCATGGAATTTTGTCTTCAGTCAAATTTTCGTATTCCAAATTTTTGTCTATACCCCAACCAGCTGACTTTACCATAACGGAAGGTTCTCTTACTGCTGGACTGGCAATGTCTATACATATAATTTTATCAGCGTCATCAGGGAAGGTAGCAGCGTACATGAAACTCAATGCTCCGCCGAGCGAATGACCCATTAAAGTAATTTTGCTCCATTTGAAATGCTTGACTATTCTTCGCAGCAGAACGATGCCGTCCCAGAATATATAGTAGAGCATACCTTTAGGGTAGTGGGAGGAGTAACCGTGGCCAGGTAAGTCGATACAAAGGACTGAAGTGTTGACAGGGAGGAGGGGTATGAGATTATCCCAAGTTCCGGCGTTATCTTGCCATCCGTGGATTGCAATAATAGGCTGCTTATCTCTTGGACCCCACCAGCGACCAGCAACGTGGCCCCATGGCACCACGATTTCAATTTCTTCCACTTTATACCCCGGCGGCAGACCTGGAACGAGAAAAAAAAGAATTTTGTAAATCATCAAGCATGTTACAAGGACATAATTTATTTACTATCGCAGTATCTTGTGCTCAAAAAATGACAAGACAATGTCGATAAAGCGGAATTTGAGTATAATTTTAATGCCTAGAACTAAGATAGTCAGAACAAGCTAAATGCATTATCAGAAACGTGGTTTTCAAGTTATTTATTATTAGATCGAGATTGTTTCCTGATTCCATGAAGAAAACTAAAAGAACTATTGAGTCTAGTTCGTTGTTATTGTATGTCCCAAACTATCAGTTTATTGGCTAGATCCAATAAAACTGATATTTCTTTAATCATCCTTAGCGAAGCTCCACCAACTAAGTTCTCAAGTTATTTTGGTTTTAAACATTATTGTGTATCACGATCGGCCATAATGAAGTTAATTTTACGTCTCTGTGCACTTTTAAAGGGAAAAATATCTTCAAGGATGAAACCGTAAATTTGTGATGTCCAGTTACATTCACTTATTTTTATCTAAATCGCTTCATCGTCGACTGAGATAACCTAAATATCTGATTAAGCAAGTCCTTACTTAAGAGCGTATACACCTTGCGCGCAAAGTCAACTATAGGTATTTCTTCGTTAATTTCACGCACACATAAGCGACCAAAGCTGTGTGCGTAGAGCTGCCGCGTCGGCTCGCTATACAATCGGCACAAACAACTTTGATCCGTGCGCTTCAAATATTCAATTGAAATGTAACTGTAATATAATATCACAAAAATATTATATTACATTATCTAAATTATTATCTAAATTTGTATTGTTCATTGCTTGCACAGTAATATTTGTCTAATATAATATAATACAAATTTAGATACTAATCATATTTTCGTTATTATAACATTGTTAAGTTGCATTCAAATCAGTGTTCAATCAGTAGACACTACGGACGTTTTATTAATCATTTCGTGTTCGAACACATAAATAGTGTTAGGGGCCTTACAACCCCTTACAATTACGAAATATATTTAATTTTATATTACAATACATAACATAATTTAGCCTCGGAATTACATCCCATTATATTACCTGAAACATAATTTATACTCACTACAAAATCATTGTAGGTAATAAAAATAATTAAATATTTTACTACCAAAGTACTAAGATGTGGTAATCGCAGTCCGCGCGTGGCTATTTTTACTACGTACGGCAAAAATCGACTGCAGCTAGGCCGGAGCGACGAGCGATATGTCCTCCCTCTAGAAGGCCTTGCGGCGGTCTGATTTGATCCACGTCGGACAGCGTGTTTTATAGTGGTTTTTAAAATATTTGTAGAAAATATGAAAACTAATTTTGTTGAAATATAAAAATGGTAATTTATTGATAAGATGTTCTTCTATTATAATATGCAATTGCTATAAAAAATTATGTACGATAAGTTGGTGAAAAAAAATATGTTCTTGACCAGAGTTTCTGAATAATTTCGCATTGTTTAAATTTTTATTTTTCAGGAACTAAACACAAAAAGATTATTTTTCTCAGCAAAATCCCTCCATAAGGGTTTTATTAGTCTGATAATATTTTTATTTTCATCTTATATTTAGTGGTTTCGGATGTCTTAAGCTTCTAAATTGCCATTTAAAGCCTAAATAACGAAACTTGTGTTCAGTAATCCTTATAGTACTCACAAATTATCCATCAATCTATAGTGTTTTCCACCAAAATCCCTAGATGACAACCTTTTCTAAAATTAGTAATAATTATTTTTCCTTTAAATTGTTTATTGGTGGCTATTAACTCATTTGAAAAGTCCTGTTTTTAAGCCAAAAAGCGCGTGCAGGGTATAAACGCTCTTAAGACCTAATTAACAAATCTGGAAGCAATTGCATGACATAATATGTGGATTAAACTGTAATAATGTAGTCATGAATATCAAACCAACGCGTCAGGCTTATGAACGGAATCAATGCAGCGGTGAACTCAGTTCCAACACAAAAAAATAATAGAGCAAAAGCTCTACTATGTGTAGAATTAAAGGCTACCTGACTATTTACGACAATGAGGAAATAACCTTCGCGCTGGTGGGTCTACTAAGATTGCGTTGCACCTACCAATCACTCTATCTTATATTTATACTGCTGTGCCCTTTTGCAAGGCCGGGATTAGCTCATAGTTTGAATCACCCCAACTGAGCCCACTTCTATCGATTGGTTTATTTCGGTGTGATATTTTCAAGAGGTCATAGGTGAAGGCAAAGAAAACTATAAACAGTATAAATATTTGCCTACTTTATACACATTACTTTGCAAAATCATGTTTGAATAAGTAGGTATTACGAAATCATTACCCATTAGCCGTTGATGGTCTATATACGTTATACAAACAAATGAATTCATTGCAGTGTTTATATTTCGGTATGTGTCGTATTTTAACTAAAGAATTACCGGTGTCTAGCTAAATGTTACCCTTGTTATTCAGAATTAGTAATCAATTGACCAAGCGAGTCACCTATCTATTTAAATTCTAGAAGGAATTCTAATACCCGCACTACGACACGCATTTTTATTATGATACACTGCGATGTGATAAGTGATAGAGTATGTGTATGTGACAGTTTGGTATCTTTCGATCAAATTAGTCACTTGAGAGGTTTCCAATAATCATGAACATTCTATGTTGCCGTTGGCATGCAATACAAATTCATAACTTAGAATTTTTTAATACATATAACTAAGGAGCCCTCCATCTACTGAAACTAGTAATTGAATTCAGTTGACATTGACCGCTTTTGGTATTAGTTGAATCATTCAATTGATGCGCATAAACAATTATGAAAGAATTCATATTTTTACAGCAATAACTCAAGAAAACCCCATCATAATTTATATCTCTGAATGAAACAATGGAATCGTTAAAAACTACATTGATTTGTTTGCATAACTCCAACGTCATTAAAATGCAATCATTGATCTCTTAAGTTTTAAAGTTCTCCTACTCCCGTCCAAAGATTAGTTACGCAGATTTCATTCTCTGAGTTTTGGGAATTCATAAACATCCGGGATCACGCTATCAAGTGACCAACTTACTTTTCAAACCTAAAGTAGCACTGAATCGGTTTATCTCAACAAGATCTGATTAACAAATGAAACATTATGCAAATACTGTATAATAATATAAACAGTTGCATTTATTTATCGTTCTACACTTCTCATTCGTTGTGTACGTTACAAGAATTTTTATTGTTGTATAATAAACACAACAACAAATAATGGACGCATTAGTCAACAGTTCGACACTTATCGCTACTCCACAATAAGACATATCTTGTACTGGGAAATTAACACATACTGCAAAGAGCTTTTTGGTCCTACATCCACTGATACAAATATTTATTTATAAGCAATCACAAAATATACGAAGGGATGAGCAGCAGAGCAAGGACAGCAAAGCAAAGTCCGGTCTTAAATTACTACCTCGAGTATTTCAAACCAAAAATCTCATACAAAGTAGACCGTCTAATCTAAGAACCGAACTAAAGGTTTCTCAACCCATACGGGCTTCCTCTGTAGTCTACCCCAATGTTGTACGTATTATGTCAAAAGCAAAGAACTATTTACGTAGACTTCTTGTGGCGCAGAGAAAAATTCGTAACATCACCTTCATTATTGTTCCTCCAGAATTACAGAATTACATCTTGACAAGTTGCAAGATTTTAACAAAATAATTTTGGAAAGTACTTCTTTAGAAGTAAAAAAAATGTGGCAAAATATTAATTATTCAAACAATTGCGAGTATAACGTAGATCATAGATCATGTCCTTGACTAAGCAATGACAAATATTTTATACGATAGTACATTGAATTTTAGTGCAAGTCAGGTACAAAATCACGTAGTTTTGTTACTGTTTCGAATGTTTAATAGAGTGTATAGCCTTTTGTACGCAATTATTCAATTTGGCAACGCTTATTCGGGATAGAAAGAAAATTATCTTTTTCACAGTATGTGTATGCCAAAATTGCTCCAGTGGTTCTATCGTGACATTTTACCACAATATCGACATATATATGAGAATAAATTAATGTATATTGGTTTCAAATAACTTATCCTAATTGGATTTCTAGTGCTCGATGTCGAGACGATTTTGGTTTGGCTTATTTATCCGAACAAATCAAAAACCATATCAGTTTTTTAAGTTGCACAGTAATGTACAGTACTTTGTACCTTTTGTATATTACCCATGATATTACTATAGTCAATAAGTCATCCGAGTAAATATTGCATCAGTACCCACTCGAAGCTGTCATGTCGTGTTCCTCACATTTGCTATTCGGTATTTTTTTACGTAATGATAATTATGGTTACGGAAATTATATAGACTTGTATTTCGCACTGACTATCACTTCGATATCATTTGTATTGTAATAATGAGATAAAGTCAGTGTCCTAATTAGTAAAACAAGAATAGTATAGCGCGGTTTGTCGTATAAGTTTGTATTCTTTTTGCTAAAACTTCAATAATAACCTATTTTTTAATTATGGCCCCATAACAACGTCTTATCTACATTTTTATTTTTTCGGTGATTGTAAGTGGTTTGGGGGTGATAACATTCCATCAAATTAGACTTTCTTAACTTTTCTACATACAAAATAAATAAATCTGTTATTAATATTAAATTTATATTATGAATGAAGACAGTATTACTAAACAGAAGTAAACTAAACGAAAGCTGTAAAGTAATCGAAACGTCGGGAAGCCAAAAATGAAAAAATTTAACCAAATCTGCGATAAAATCCGTAAATAATAGTTTGTTACAAAGTAGTATAATATGGATTAGGTTATTAATTATTATTAATTTTTGTAAAATTTTCGTAACAATCTTATGTAAGTCGACCATTAAGAAAAATAAAAATATTTTTACACTACTGCTTAGAATATAATATCACCGAGACGGTTTTAATTAATTACATTTTTATACAATTCTTTAAATTATTGTTATTTTTTCAATCATTTTATCATAATTATACTCTTTAATAGTTTGCAATTAAAGTTATACAGCGTAGATAATTATTTCTTTGTTTTGGTTGGATCCAGGAAAAAAGATATTTATCATATTACTAGCGGCCCGGCCCAGCTTCGCCCGGGTGCATATAGATTTCTCTACAATAATGTGCACGCATTATACACATAAACCTTCCTCTTGAATCACTCTATCTATTAAAAAAACCGCATCAAAATCCGTTGCGTAGTTTTAAAGATTTAAGCATACAAAGGGACACAGGGACAGAGAAAGCGACTTTGTTTTACACTATGTAGTGATTTTTCAGTGGTTGCGATCCCATTATAAAATCATGAACTAAATTAAACAACAACATTATAATCATATGCACAAATTCCGCGCCACATTTAAAATCCGTAGACAAAAATAGAAGATAACACAGGAGGAAAACGAGTATGAACTGGTAGCTCCACTGATGGACACTATAAACGAGCACGTGCGTGATTTAAATCTTGCAAAAGTCAGTGACAGGTATTAAAGATAGATAGATTGTCACGACTTATCATTATGTAAATTTATAATTAAATCAGACATATGTAGATCGCACACTTACAGCCTTATGCATATACAGCCGCTGCCAATAAACAATCCCAATCCAAAATTTGCCGTTTTAGATTGACAGCTCAATCTTTTTTCTGATGCTATATTGCCAATAATCAATCTCAGTAGTGAAAAAACTATGGCAACATGGTAAATGACAAATCGAAAAGTAGAAAACAATCCAGATTGTCTTCAATCTAATTGTTTCGATTGATTATTGGCATCGGCCGATAGTGTTTAAACCTATTTTAGTTATCGATTAGTTTTGTCTTCTTTGCTCAAACTGAATTCAAAAGGCGTTCGAAATGGACAAAACAATAAATAAATAAAATAAATAATTACAATGTTTTCGTATTAAATTATAATAATTCAAACAAAACTATAAAAACCTCGGTAAACGATTAGCCACATATTTTTGTCATAACAAACAATAAATAAAAAAGTTAATTCGGAATAATTAATATCCCGACAGCATATGATACTTCAAAATTATTTTATTTTTTATTATAAACGAAACATAAACAAAGTAAAAAATAACAAAGAAGAATAAATGGTAATTAGTATTGAACCAAGGTCTTAGTTTGCACAAGTTAGCGTGCATTTTATCAGATTTATTTTGTGCTCAAAATGTGCGTCATGCCATAATATTTTCATGGATGGATCCATAATTATATTTTTAGTCTGTCACGGCCAGTACCTTTTTTTAATACTTGGTCCGGCTAATGAGCAAACAGGTCACCTGATGGTAAGTGATGACTGCCGCTTATAAACATCATGGATGAATCATGGATGTGTTGCCAGCCCATCAAATAGGGACGGGAGCAGGAAGGAAACAGGATGGGAAAAGGAAAGGGGTGTCGGACATCAGGCAATCTCACTCACCAACGAAACGCTACAGCTAAGCTGTCGCTTCACGTCGTTATTTTGTGAGACAGTGCTGTCCACTTAAAATAATATCTGGCTGAGTATGACTATTTTCCGGCAGTCGTTACAATTAAGTTAGCCGGCTCAAAAACGGATTGCAACATGTGACACGTGGGAAATTTTATTCCTATGAATGGCGTGACGACCATGCCGTTCGCCTGATGGCAAGCAATATGACCGCTCATGAACAGTAGCAAAACCAAACAACACCTTGAATTACAAAGCAATCCTTGGCATTCTACTGCGCTCGCCATCCTGAGACAAGATGTTAAGTCTCAATATGTCCAGTAGTTACTCTGGCTACAATTACATAACATTATTGTGAATTTTAAACTTGACAGAAATCGCTGTTCGAAAGGATATATGCATATCCTATCACCAACGTCGTGTAAATATCATATCGTATATGCATAATGGCACAGTTAATTGATGACGCTTGCCATAATGGTACTTTGCCTGGACTGCCTCAGTGCCGCAGTTGTACTACGGAACGATTACCACGCTTAGGTGTCAGGTTCGAATACCCGGTCGGAAAAAGTTATATGTGATTTATAAACTTATTATCAGCTCGGATTCTGGAATTTGCCCGAAATGGCGATGGGTTCGCCCTATCACATCGTGAGTCGGAAAACACAAGGCGAAACGTGGTTGTCATGGTAGCACCCCATCTGGGAAAAAGGCGTGAGTTTATTTATGTAGTAGGTATGTGTAGCACATGCATGAAGAAAGCGAATCGATTTTCTCTCTCCAACCGGCACAATTTTACCAGCCTGCAAATTATAATGTTCACTATACGTAGACACACGACGTAATGTCACACTCGAGTTCAAACGATAACAGACACGTTTCGCATCAGACCACCTTATAGAATGCTACCTAATCTTTAGGTATATATTATCATATCGTGATTATAGTCACAATAAAACACACAGACTGAAATATTATATGCATTTATACGGGTATATCAAGCAACCGAAAACGAAGCCGGGTGTTAGTTTCAGTGACTTACACAATGCAATCAAAAATTTTGAAAAAATTGCGGCTTCGTTTTCCGTAGCAGTCTTGATATACCTGTATAAAAGCAAAGAGATAATTTGCCAGTCGACAATGTATTTCAGGGTGACAATTGCTAATGATTTGACTGGTGCAATATGGCAATTTTACGTGCCAGTGAAGGACATCTCAAAAGGTTGAGACCTCAGTTCACGCTATTTTATTATTTTATATCTACACTTAAGTACTACTTAACTAAAGTAAAAGGTTAACGCCCGAATACTGGAACGCAACTTAAATATAAGTTGCGCTTAACTATGTTAATCCCGCTTAAATGTACTGGCTAAGTTAAGAGCAACTTATTATTTGAATGGCGTTCCACTATTCAGGCGTTAATGACTTTGTCTACGTCTTTAGTATAAATTATAGGTGTTTGACGAATTCAGCAGTTGTCTTGGAGATCATGCGCCAGATTATATCAAAAAACTATTTTGCGGAACATAATACAAAAATATCGTGAAAATTAAATAATTTTTGTCCTGACGGGATATATGTAGGTCAAAGCCAGAATTGCCCATCGCAAGTGGTTCTAGATATTTGTGACTAGTTTTTATTTTGAATTTTTATTCCAAATAATAAGCGTGATTGCAAAAATAATCACAAGGAAAGATATTAACTTTATTATCAATGTTGTATCATAGTGACTAAGAGGTATCAACTATCAATGTTTGGACTTTGCTCATATTTGTAAAATAAATAATAGCATATGCTTGATATGAAGAATAATAACTTCAGAGCTTCTGAAAGCGGGCGGAACGCCGATACTGAAAGTCCTTCAGAGGCTCTTCAATTCCGTTCTCCTCGAGGGCTCAACGCCAGAGGCATGGAGCAGGAGCGTGGTGGTACTGTTCTTCAAAAAAGGTGATAACACTTTGCTGAAGAATTACAGGCCCATCTCGCTCCTGAGCCATGTCTATAAGTTGTTTTCGAGGGTCATCACAAATCGTCTCGAACGCAGGTTTGATGACTTCCAGCCTCCCGAACAAGCCGGTTTCCGAAAAGGCTTTAGTACCATAGACCACATCCATACGCTTCGGCAAGTTATACAGAAAACCGAGGAATATAACTTGCCGCTTTGTTTAGCGTTTGTGGACTATGAGAAAGCCTTTGATTCGATCGAGACTTGGGCTGTGCTACAGTCTCTCCAGCGGTGCCATATCGACTATCGGTACATCGAAGTGTTGAAGTGTATATACAACAACGCCACCATGTCGGTCCGAGTACAAGATCAGAGTACGAAGGCTATTCCACTACAGAGAGGCGTGAGACAGGGAGATGTCATATCTCCGAAACTGTTCACTGCCGCGCTGGAAAATGCCTTCAAGCTCTTACAGTGGAAAGGATTCGGCATCAACATCAACGGCGAGTATATCACTCACCTTCGGTTTGCCGACGATATTGTAGTCTTGGCAGAATCGCTGGAAGACCTTAGCACTATGCTCGAAGACCTCAATCAAGTCTCCCAACAGGTGGGTCTTAAAATGAACATGGACAAAACGAAGATCATGTCGAATGTCCATGTTGTGCCCACCCCCATCGGTGTTGGGGGCTCGACTCTTGAAGTTGTTGACGAATATGTCTATTTAGGACAAGTGGTCCGGTTAGGCAGGTCCAACTTCGAGAGAGAGGTCAATCGTCGAATCCAACTCGGTTGGGCAGCGTTCGGGAAACTACGCGACGTCTTCTCGTCCAAAATACCTCAGTGCCTTAAATCGAAAGTCTTCGATAGTTGTGTGTTGCCAGTGATGACTTACGGCACCGAGACGTGGCCTCTCACTATGGGCCTTATTAGGAAGCTCAAAGTCACTCAACGAGCTATGGAGAGGGCTATGCTCGGGGTTTCCCTACGAGATCGAATCAGAAATGAGGAGATCCGTAGGAGAACTAAAATAACCGACATAGCCCACCGGATTAGCAAGTTGAAGTGGCAATGGGCAGGGCACATAGCGCGGAGATCTGATGACCGATGGGGTCGGAAAGTGCTCGAATGGAGGCCGCGTATCGGAAAGCGCAGCGTAGGACGTCCACCTACAAGATGGTCCGACGACCTGATAAAGGTCGCGGGACGTCGCTGGATGCAGGCTGCCTCCAACAGGTCTCTGTGGAAATCATTGGGGGAGGCCTATGTTCAGCAGTGGACTTCCTTTGGCTGATGGATGGATGGATGATATGAAGAGGAAATACCTTGACTTGAATAGAATGACTTGTCAAACCTTTTTAGCATTTTTAAGCCATCTTGTGTAGATTCTTAGTATCGCCTATGTGGAATCTTATTTTGTTGCTGTTTCAATATGATTCAGATTTTTTTTAACATGAGTCCAGTGATCAAAGGTTGCCCACTATCTCTATTCTTAACATTTGCTACGTCTAATCGTCTCACAAATTGATGTCATAATCATCGAAATTCTCAGCCAAAAAAAATCAACTGATGAATGTAGACCGCCTCCAAATATTTCCATAATGACCTTAGAAGTGGTTTGCATCTAGCTACAAGTAAAAAAACATCTTAGTGAGAAAAACAAAAAATCTCATATTGTGGACGCCGCTGTTATTAAGTTCGAGGCATAACCGGCATTTTGTACTTATTTTCATAGTTATAATAAAAATAGTTACATATAAAAAATATTATAAGGTAATCGAGGGTTTTAAAGAGACATATGTATTAAAAGGTACGTTTCCGACGAGTTCGTAATTTTAATTCTTGTATCTACTAGTTAGTTCCGTTTTTTAAAATGGAAATAAGAACAAATACTGAATGCCATAATATTTTATCGATATTTTTATCGGATTAACGGCAAAAGTGGCGAAGGATGATACGTCATATTATACTAACTTTTTATAGTAGTTTTTATTTTATAGTAATTGACGGCAAATTAAAAGTAGCCAAGGGCGATATATTAGTGTAGTAATAAAACACTGCCTCTGCGGGGGCGCAGTTGTACTACGGCACGATTGCGAATCTGTGGTCTCGGGTTCGAATCCCAGGTCGGGCAAAGTGATAACGGATTTTTCTATTCATTGTATCAGACCGGAGTCAGGAATATGTGACCAATATGGCCATAGGCTCGCCCCCTATTACATTGTAGGATGCACAAAACAAGGTGAAAGTTGGGTGTTCTGGTTGCACATTTGCCTGCCCTTTCTGGGTAAAAGGAGTGGTTTCTGTATGTGTGTAACAAAACACCACACATTTGTTTGAAATTAAATATCAGAATTAGCTTGTTGGCAAAACAAAAAACCTGACAAGTGAATGTAAAATATATCTTGAAACTTTAAGGATTAATAGCTCAAATTATATTAATATTCGTTTTTATTTGTGTCAGATAAATTCAGGACTGCCTCGGTGGCGTAGTTGTACTACGGTACGGTTACAAAGCTGAGGTCTCGGGTTCGAATCCCGGGTTGGGCAAAGTGATATTGGATTTTTCTATTCAGTATCAGCCCAGAGTCAGGAATTTGTGCCCGATATGGCGATAGGCTCGCCACCTATCACATTGTGGGACGGAACATACAAGGCGAAATGTGGGTGCCCTGGCACCTCTGCCTACCCCTTCTGGGAACAAGGCGTGAGTTTATGTATGTATGTAGATAAATTCAGAAATTATGCTGTAAATTGTGTTGATATTTACTACGATGGAATTTAATCATAATATCGCACCCCCGGTGCAACAATGTTACTTTTGCAAAAATGCAACTTTGCAGGAAAAGCATTTGAAACTTTGACATCGTATAAAAATATGATATTTCAAGACATAGACACGTTGAAAAGCTTCTATCACAATATAAACTTTTAATTTACTGTTAAAAAATTATGACCACGTACCTAATATTCTAAAAAATACAAGATTATTTCTTTATACCTTCCGACCTTTGCAATTTTTGCATAAGTGACATTGTTGCACCGGGGGTGCGATATATGAAAGAACTTGGGGAAATCTTTGCCTAGCAGAGGGATCTTTTAGGCTAGTATGGTAATCACTACATAGTATAAAACAAAGTCGCTTTCTCTGTCCCTATGTCCCTTTGTATGCTTAAATCTTTAAAACTACGCAACGGATTTTGATGCGGTTTTTTTAATAGATAGAGTGATTCAAGAGGAAGGTTTATATGTATAATATGTACATATTATTGTACAGAAATCTATTTGTACCCGGGCGAAGCTGGGCCGGGCCGCTAGTCAAAAATATGTTATAATCTCATATCAATAATATTAAGGCATAAAGCCTTTTAGCTTTACAAAATGTTTTTCAAAAGACATATTAACATCTACCCATGGATGGATTCACAATGGTGAATCATTTTTGCTATAATAATATTCTATGTATTTTGCTTATTTGTATATACTGAATATTTGCATATTAAGCTCATTACTAATGGAATCTCATCTATACATATAAATAAAATTGAACTGACTGTTTTAAAAGTGAAAATAGAAAAAAATGTCCAACTACATATCGTTATATACACAATACCTGTGCCGAAAATGATATTTAAAAAAAATTGTCTGTCTGTCTGTCTGTTTGTTCCGGCTAATCTCTGAAATGGCTGGACCGATTTTGACGGGACTTTTTTTGTCAGGTAGCTGATATAACAAGGAGTAACTTAGGCTACATTTATTTTAGAAAAATACAGTAATGTTGCAATGCCTCCCACCAACGAATCAATATCACATTTACAAAATATTGTATATAAAGAATTTTTTCAATAAAGCTAATACAAAAAACTGAAAATAAATGTGTAACGGGAGTTTACCGCCGCTCGCTAAGAGATGGCGCCATCGTAGAATTCGATCGCGGTATGGTTTCGTTACAAAGGTTGATAATTAAAATAAAAATGCAAAAACCAAAACAAAACTAAATAAACTATTTAACTTTTTTGTTAAATTCCATGCGGACGAAATCGTGGGCACAGCTAGTATTTTATATAACTTCCTGTGTGGCATGCATATTTTAGCTTGGTTTTATTTTTTTGTTAAACTATGATTTTACGAAATAAAATCTTTAACCAAAACTAGTCAAGCCTGATTAAATCCAGCTGTAAGTGTTATTTTTGTAAACCATTTTGAAAGACAGAAAACTTTAAAACATTTGGAAGAGATCTTATTTGAGTTATACTACTTTTTACATTTTATCAGAATTAACTTAAAACATATGTTTGATATATTATTTTCAAACTTATCATTATTTTCATCATTGAATATCAACTAGTTACTGGTTATAATATTTATTTTATTATTTATGATCATTTTATTGCTTATACAAAATGAAACTAATGCATTTGAAAATTATCAACTACTTACTATGTTAGTGTATTATTTTTTATAACATTAATAATATAGTAAAGTTTGCAATATTTTATCCATTTTTATTGTTGTGGCCTGTAAATTTCTTGAGTCCATTTATGTTTAACAGCACTTATCAAAATATTTCATTATTAACAGCCTGTGGTAATTTTCAAAGCTGGACAAAGTTAATTCTAATATGCAAAGAAATTATGTTGATGAAATATTGTATTGGTTTTGCCTATATTATAAATTACACTTTTCATTTCTCTTTAACTTGTTAAGCTTTTCCACCATCACTTAATTTGTTAACAAGGTTTTAAATTATATCTCCACCTCAAAGTAGGCACAATTAACACTTGGACAAACACAGTTAAATAAATATATTGAATGTAAACAATATATTTTATACATACTCCTTAGTATTGGAGGATTTATTAACATTGGTAATTGTCAATAAAAATAATGATTTTAAAACAAAATGTAATTAAGTAATGTTTGTATTATATTTAAGTAATAATTTAATATAATTTATAAATGTTCACTATATTAAGTACCTAAACAAATTTTACTGAAGGGCAGTTTTGTTTGAAATATAATAATCACTCTTAATAATCTAAAACTGTAAAACATCTTTATTTTTTCTATATTTATTTCATGCTTGCTTAATTTATTAATGGCAACATGAATAGAAGATAGAAATATGAGGATGTCATGAGATATGAGAATCCCACCTTGTATAATCAACTTTGTAAGAGCATTTCAGTTGGAAATATCCCAATATAAATTAGCTGTAATGGGGATATGTGTCAAGCATTATAATATGCTAGCTTCCTATATCTTTTGGATCAGTAAATGACAATTATATCACCACCACTATCTATCCCACTATAGATGCAACAAATTTAGGTATTGATTTTTTACTGCGATGAAAACTGTCTCATAGATCGATAATCATTAAAAACCTAGTTACACAAACCATTCCTATTTAAACAATTTAATCAGATCATTGTTTTGAAACAATGAATTATTCATAAAACGACGAAATCACGCAGTCTATTGATGCAAATGCATAAAATTAGGCAATAAAAAGCAATCAATATTCAAAATAAAAATTACCTTCTTCAATCTGATGCCCGTTCATTTTCGTCTCTGCCAACCTGCGACAAAATTCCCACTTGAAACTACTATATTTGAACGAAACAATATAGCTATCAATCCGATCACGGAAGTCACAAGTGCGCGCCGACAAACCAACTTTAATATTGTTCGAAAATATAGGTAATCGATTACATATGCAAAGACCAGTTTACGCTAGCAAAGGTGACCGCTACTGCAGCTAAAGCCGAAGCGTTAATAAAACTCGATTACATGAACACAACCACGCCGCGCACGTGTGTACAGTGCAATCATTAAATAATTATCATCTTGTGAATATTTATCTTTTACCTCGATGACGAAAACCGACGATTTGAATTGAAAGGCGACTGAGAAATGTCAAATTACAGAAGTGACACATGACAGATAGAATAAAAATCATAGATAAAAATAGGTTATTTAATAAGGCGCGCCATTCGCGCGCGCGCTATTTCAACGCGCGTCAAAAAAACATTGCAATGAAAAAAATGAAAATCTGTGAGGTTATTGATGTAATGTCTTGACGCGCAATCGCGGTGCACTTGCAATTAAATTTACCTTTTAGTGCAAAATGGTATTGTAATTATTTAGCTGCGCGTGAGCTGCATGTAAACTATGCGTAAGCTTCGCGTGTGCTGCGCATCAACCGTACGCATGGACGTAATATGTCGTATGTAATACTTTTGACATTATTATACTGATACGATTTGTAGGATGTTTCCTTACTGCAAAGATTTTGAAAGATTGAAACTGTACATGTGCTGTACGATGATCGAACTAACCCCTCATTTGAGACGTCAAATAGGTCAATACCTAACGATCAAGTTGCGATCTGAATCACGAACATAAAACGCGCAGCAGTAAAATACGCTCAAGTGCTCGCGTGACGCGAACTTGACGCGAACGTATTTGATAACGGTTGATAAAATTAGAGTACGAAAAGGGCTGTTTTGATCGAAACTTTGCTGCAACTGCACTGCAACTGAATTTATTTTATTACGTGAATCGCTCTACCATTAGTTTGTTCACGTTAAGGCGATTTTAAAACGCGACCCTTTTTAACGAGCACTGTCGGATTTTTAAGGTTGAGCATTGCACGTAAAATTTTTGTTAAATTAAAATGTAAACGCCCCGTGCGAATGGGGCCTAAAATTTTATATAAAGCCTATTTTATACAATCAAAATTAGGAAACAAGCTAAGCATTATAATATAATTTCATCATAGGTAATAAAGTGAACATCGCTAAATAAAATACATATTACCATCAATAGTTACAGTCCATAGAAGTGCATAATTATAAAGTTCGTCCAAATATTTTATCATTATGTAAGTTAAATTAAATATTTGACCAGATAAACGAATATATAGCAGACATTTAGTTAAGAAGTACAAGTTTAAATAATACTAACTCAAGTGCATATTATAAGCCCTATTATCGAGCAAATTTATTTGTCAAACTTCACGTTTTCTTCAAACATTACCTGAGACGATCAAACAAGAGATCAAACATATTGCTAGTTGATTCAATTTAGTCTTTGTCGTAACGTAACAACGAGTTTGTTTCGCCGGGTCTTCTCAGGCAGGGCCGTGTTGGATCCTGTTGTAACATTAAATCGCTGCGCATCGTTTTAGTAAAACTCATGGAACAGTAAAATATGGATTAACATACACAATGTATTTCCTTGGGTAGCATATTATAAATAGTTAAAAATAAGAAATAACGACTACCAAAATCTAAAACTGAATATAAATTTAATCAATTATTTTGTAAATATAGAATAAGTATTATGTATTGACTTCTCATAAGAGCTATTTAATTGCCTACATGATCAATTAATCAATTTCATTTAATTTTTTTATGAATATATGGATATATACATAGCTGGGCACCGTTAATCAAATAGTTAACTTCGTTAATCGTTAATCCGCTACAAAAAAAGTTAGCTTCGTTAAGCGTTAAAGCGTTACATTTCGGAAGAATTAACGCAAGTTAACGTTAATCGTTAATCCGTTAATATGTGTAAAATTGCATTTTTATATCGTTGCGTTAGTGAACTTATACAACTTGTTGGTTTAGGTTCTGGAAGTTAACAGGTTAGGAATAAAACAAAATACTTGTATAATTCAAATGTGTAATTTAATCGTCGGGCATAAGGTGCATATTCCCCTTCATGAACATTAATATGTTGAAGTTCTCGTCTGAAAGCGAGGCTCGTTTTGGTGTTAAAATGTCTTTACCCGTGGAAAACAGACGTTCAACTGCAGCGCTTGAGGGTATAGTAGTATTGTATTTAATAAATAGATTTATGAATATCTGTTCCCCGAGGAATGCAGCATCGTTGAACGAGTCTTTTGATTTCATATCCAGCCACATTTTAACGAGACTTTGCGCTTTACTCTTTAAAGAGTTGGAGCTCTCTTTGGTTTTTCTATAGACTGAGTGACAGAATTAAAAAAGTCTTCCTCCTCGTCATCATCGTTGTTACTCGCATTGCTCCCTCCGCCAGTTAAACTATCTCTGAGAGTAATTTATAATAACAACAAACAAAACATTCGTCACTCTAAGCACTGGCGCTAAGTAATGAAATGATCAAAGGAAAAAATATCTTCGCAGTTTTCTCGCTCGCACGTGCCGGCAAAATATATCTAGTTTTGTTTTTGTTTCACGCGCTGCCACGCGCCGCCCGGCACTTGTCATTCGTTTCATACTTGTCTGAACCTGTTTTTCGCGCCGCGCCGCGGTGCCGTGCGGTAAATAGTAGGCATTAGATTAACGATTAACGGGCTTCTGCATATTAACGGAAGTTAACGTGTCCGTTAACATTTTTAAAAGTTAACTTAAAAGTTAATTCGTTAATCAAAATGTTAACTTCGTTAATTAACGATTAACGGATTAACGAGTTAATGCCCAGCTATGGATATATATATATAATATTCATTTATATACACAGTCAGGTCATAAGTATTGTCACATAGTAAAAACTTTTCTTTTAGAATGCTGGCCACAAAAAAGTTTATTGAATTCAAATTTCGAATTGTTCATGAAAATAAAAATGTATACTTTTTAGAATTTTACTCATTTTAAAATATGGAGTGGACGCTTAAAGAAGACCGTGTTGCAGTTATTGCGTTGCATCGTTGCGGTTACGCGCCAATTCACTCAAGACATCCTTGATTAAGGCAGCCGCCGATATTGACATGGACCTCGTTCGTGCTGCGATAGACAACTGGGCGCGCAGATTGAAGGCCTGTATTCAAAATCACGGAGGTCATTTTGAATAAACTTTAGTGTCATAAGAATCTATGTTTTGTTAAGTTCATTTTGGTATATAAATGGTTACTGTGCACGACACGTCTCAAACTAACTCAATTTAGTTAAAAATAAATAATTATTTCCTCAAGCGTTTTAATTTTCCCAATCCTCACACTATGTGCCTACTGCGCATGCGCAGTGCGGCTACCGAGGAGGTGAGGGGGCTGGGGGGCGCCTCGGTCACGTGGTACAAGCGGGGCGGGGTGTCGTTGAACAAAACTGTCCGCACCCTAAACCCAGCCCGCATTCACGCCCCGGGAGTCCTTAGGGATGGGTGCATGGAGTGAGGGGTTGCGCGGGGATGAGCCCCACATTATTGTGTAGAAATTAACACGATTGTAAAGAAAATGTGTAAACGAGTGAGAAATAAAGATTATGACGGGTGCTGAAGGGTGAGGGGGGGGTGAGCGTGGACCGAGAAAGAGTATAAAAGAGGGGTGGTTTGGCCGTATTGGCAGCTTCGCGCCGGGCTCCGCCAGAAGAGGATCTCTCCAAAGGAAGACAAGAAACGAACCGCTGCTCCACGCTCGCCCGCCCCTCGCTCGCTCGCCCGCAGGCCCGTCAGCCGTTGAAGAGAATTGGTGTTTTGAAAATTGAACCAAAATCCCTGGGAAATCTATCACGCACAGTTACATAATGAATAAACTTGTTTAAATTATTTTATATTAAACATGTGACAGAATTTATGACCTGACTAGGTACTTATATTTCTATATCTTCTTTCGATTTCCCCTCCATAACATTGGCATGTCCCGATTATTATATATGAAATACAGTGTAATTTTTTTTCGTAATAATACCACTTAATGTGGAAGTTAAAGTGAAGTTAAATGTGGCGAAGACCGAGTACATGGCTTGCGGGAGTACGGACCCCCAAAGCACCGAGATAGCGAACGAACTAGCCGTGAAGACGGACAAGTTCAAGGACCTTGGGTCGTACTGCATGAGTCCGGTGACATTGACCTTGACGTCAAAGCCCGTATTGGCGGTGCTTGGTCTAAGTAGAGGGAGGTCTCGGGCATACTCTGCGATCGCAGGATTCCGATGAGGTACAAAGGTCTCATCTATAAAAGCATCTTTCGGTCTTTGCTCCTGTATGGTTCTGAGACGAGGTCTGCCCTCAAGCGACACGACCAGGAGTTGGAACTCTTGGTTCACGTATGCTGCGGTGGATGTGCAACGTTACGCTTTTGGACACAATCGGTAACGAGCACATTCGTGACAGTCTTGGTGTCCGCAATATGGCGCAATATATTCAATATTCTCGAATTTCGACCGAGGGGACGACCAAAGAAGCGCTGGCTATATGAATGTCGCCAAGGAAGATAAGAGGGTCAATGGCCTTACTATTGAGAGTGCTATCACAGGGTGTAGCGTCCGCCATAATGCCAAACATAGCAATGACTGTGATCTTGTTTGACTAACACTGCGGTCTACGTTCAAACATGTTTGTCAAATGGGTACGCCGTCAATCCAAATTTTCATCAAACACGACAAACACGCGTCCATGCAAACACGTGGACTGTTTGACAAACGCGTCCAACACAGCCGCATACTATCACATGATTTTATAAATACGTATTGATCGTTTATAGAGTCCTTTATTGATGGTTTGTCAATACTTCTTAGTGCTTTTTAATCTGTGTTTCTCTTGTTAGTCTGTTACCTACGTCTGTCATTTTCGGACTGTCATCGCACGTCAGTGCTGTCAACAGCGTCAGAAGAAACAAGAAAAGTGTGTATCATTTTTACGTCTACGTTGGCAAAATATAATTATAATGGCAGACAAAAGGAAGACTAAAAAACGTAAAGAGGTGAGTTTTTCATTTTCTACAATGGGATGGGACCACGAAAACCGTTTCCATATAGCGTTGTAAATATATATGTATAAGTTTCCATAATGCGAATCCTCTCGCCGCTGTGAGGTTTTACAAATTACAGAACAATTTCATTGTATTTGTTTCGTTGGTCATGGATTACTTTATTGATTTTGGATATCTGGATAAATTTGTAGGTATAATCAGGTCGCGGCGCGTGTTAATTTGTTATGACGTCGTCGTCGTGATTGAATGTTTGGTTTAATATCTGGCCGAATACCAACGTGTGCTTTATGCGTAGTTCTTAGTCTTCAGTGTCTTTGTATGGAGAAATGCCGGCTATTTTTGGACATCCTTTGTTTACCGCAAACACAACAAAGCTGTATTAACTATGAATGTGCAAAAATAATTGTTTACATTTTTAAACAGTCTACCTAGAAACTAAATAACATTTAGCTAGGCAGCATGTTTCTTGCCTTTAGCAGGTTCCTAACAGAACTTCATATTTGAAAATTATTTATTCATAGTTAATTTCTTTTTTGACTACACATTTTTTAAGCATTATATTCCTTAATTAGTTAGACAGCTCCATGTACTTAACTAAAAATAATGAAGAGATTCATAATGATTGTAATTTATTAGATTTATAATAATCCCCTCTTGATAATGTTGCTCGTCAGGTCCTTAAACATTGTTTTATGTCTTCTACATGCATATTCATTCATGCTATAAAATAGGCTTAATTTTTATTCTATACATTTTTTTAATTTTGTTTTTATTTGTTTACAGCGTAAAAAGGTTTGATACCCTTTATTTAACACTAGCACTTTTATTTAGTTCATGTTTTCAGCATGAATCCACTGTATTTTCAAATCACCATTGACAGTGGTTTTATTTAGGCTTATTATTGGGTGTAGTTTATTTATGTAGAGGGTTAAATTCTGGTATTAAATATAATCAATTATTTTCCACACAATTGACACAGGAAATGTTATATGGATATATTATCAATTATGCATTGTTATCAGATTCACTTAGAAATTAAATTAATAAGACTAAGGGTCTCTTTCACAATCTTCAAGTAAACCGTTTTGATTAACATTAATTGCCAAGTAAAAGCAAATACGACATAGCCCAACGGATTAGCAAGTTGAAGTGGCAATGGGCAGGGCACATAGCGCGGAGATCTGATGACCGATGGGGTCGGAAAGTGCTCGAATGGAGGCCGCGTATCGGAAAGCGCAGCGTAGGACGTCCACCCACAAGATGGTCCGACGACCTGGTAAAGGTCGCGGGACGTCGCTGGATGCAGGCTGCCTCCAACAGGTCTCTGTGGAAATCATTGGGGGAGGCCTATGTTCAGCAGTGGACTTCCTTTGGCTGATGGATGGATGGATGGAAAGCAAATATCTTCCAGTGTTTTCACAAGTGAAAACAAAGAATATTTCATTTAATATTACATCAAATGTGTAGGAAAGTACTTATATATATTAATTACATTTTAAAATATCCCCTGCCGCCTGTGTGTCAACATATTTTTTGGTTTAAAAAAGGATGTTGAGTATTTAACTTATTTTAACCATAATGTAAATACACTAATTGTTGCGGCGCCAATGCGGCCATTATGGTACTGTATAGTGTTGCTTTAGTGTTGTGAAATTGGCATTTCATGTTGCGGGTGATGACTAGCCTACTTGACGCTTTACTTGAGGGTGGTACAGTTGTGGTTAAGATATTATTGGAAATGGAGTTTTCTTTGTATGTTATGGGCTAGTAGTTTCATTAATTGTATTAAATATTTTATGAAAACATTGGTTGCAGAATATAAAAATGCTCCATTATATTTACTTTACAAAAATATTGTCTTGAAATCATGTTATGGCCGCATTGCTTCAGCGACATTTAGAAATTGGCTATGAACTTCTGATTCTCCAATTGGATAATCTGCTTGATAAAGATTGCACTGAATTCTACATAACAATAATTTCCAAGAAATATGTAAAATATTTTACATGAACACTTTTTTGTTTGTGTCTGTCTATTTGTGAGTGTTTCTATGTAGTAGCTTTGTTTTATCTGTAGTTTATGGGTATTAAAAAGCCAGAGGGGCACAAAATGTAAATATATTACAATAACACATTTCTCACCTTGCACTGAGTATTTACAGAATACAGGTGTTTTGTGTTGTTTTATACAGTAAGCCACTTTGATATTTGCATAAGTAATGGGCAATGTACTATAGATTCAACTTATAATATCAAAAACTGTTAAGAGCGTATACACCTTGCGCGCAAAGTCAACTATAGGTATTTCTTCGTTAATTTCACGCACACATAAGCGACCAAAGCTGTGTGCGTAGACCTGCCGCGTCGGCTCGCTATACAATCGGCTCAAACAACTTTGATCCGTGCGCTTCAAATATTCAATTGAAATGTAACTGTAATATAATATCATAAAAATATTTTATTTGCATTATAAGTAGACAAATATTACTGTGCAAGCAAAGAATAATACAAATTTAGATACTAATCATATTTTCGTTACTATTACATTGTTAAGTTGCATTCAAATCAGTGTTCAATCAGTAGACACTACGGACGTTTTATTAATCATTTCCTGTTAGAACACATAAATAGTGTTAGGGGCCTTACAACCCCTTACAATTACGAAATATATTTAATTTTATATTACAATACATAACATAATTTAGCCTCGGAATTACATCCCATTATATTACCTGAAACATAATTTATACTTACTACAAAATCATTGTAGGTAATAAAAATAATTAAACATTTTACTATTTTTTTTTTATTATTTTGAAATGTCTTTATTATCATAACTTAACATAACAAGTTTATCTACTAACTTTATAACATAATAACAACATTTTTATAGACTTAATCGTCTTTACAAATATTTAACATAGGGAAAAACAAAATTAACAAGGTTATAACGGTGGATGTAGATACGATAATGCTGCTACTTGACTCATATTTTGTCAAATTAGGTAAAATAAGATTAGTGTAACATCGTCAAATTTGACGGTATTCGTAAAATTTGTTATCGCTTAGTGATCGAATGAATACAACAACCCGGCCGGCTGTGCCAGCGCAGAGTGTGAAGTGGGAGTACTGACGTCATCCGCATTCAAGAAAGTAGTGATGGGGCAGCCGGTATCGACAATATTTATCGGCATAACAGAGATTTTGCAGTCGGGATTTGCCAATATTTGATATTAGTTTGTTAGAATGAGTAGGATTTTTAATCAGGAAAAACTTTTTGGATAATTTGAGTACATATTTTTTTATTAAAGGTAATCTTATTTGTTGCTGGAGCGAATGTAGGTTTGTGTATAATGAGGTGTTATAAGCTATTTTTAGAGCCTTGTTTTGAATCAGTTGTATTTTTTTATAATTAGTATCACATGTACTACTCCAAACAGGTGCAGCGTATGTTATACATGGTCTAATTAATGACGTGTATATACGTAATTTTGTTTTGGGGCTAAGTTTACTACTTCTGTTAAATATAGGACCTAAAGCATTTAGTGATTTAACGCCTTTGAGATGGAGTGCGTCTGTGTTGAGAGACCAATTCAGTTTACTGTCCAATATTAATCCCAGGTATTTAACTGACTTTTGCCAAGCTATTCTATTGATGCCGTCAATCATAATTGTTTTGGTCGGTAAAGAACGCTTGCGAGTAAAAATAATAGCTTCAGTTTTGTGTACATTAAGTTTCAGCCTCCATGTAGAGAAATATTTATTTAATGAGTTATACGACCACTGTAAACGAGTGATAATGGTATCAAGATCGGCAGAAGTAGTAAAACTTGCAGTGTCATCAGCAAAACAGGCCAGGTGTGTGAATGGCTGTGGTTTTAAGTCGTTGATAAAAATTAGGAAAAGATGGGGTCCCAAAATAGAGCCTTGCGGTACTCCAGCAGGTATTGGATGCGATTTAGAATGTCGGCTATTAATATGTACCGAGAACGATCGACCCGAGAGATAGCATTTGATCAGCTTGACAAGATGTAAGGATACTCCGGACTTGAGTAATTTGTGTATGACACCGTTATGCCAGACTGTGTCGAAGGCTTTTTCCAAGTCCAGCAGTACCATACCGGTGGATAAGCCTAGGTTTAAATTATGAGTAATGTGTTCCGCTACCCTAGCTAGCTGATGGACCGTGGAGTGATGTTGTCGGAATCCGAATTGTTCTGGGATAAGCTTGTCGCTCATCATAAACAGTAATCTCTTGGCGATTACCTTTTCAAAAAGCTTGCCTATGGCTGGGAGTAGACTTATTGGCCTATAATTTTGAGGAATACTTGCATCTTTTCCAGGTTTTTTGATCGCAATTACTTTTGCTTCTTTCCATGCCCTTGGGAAATAGCATAGTTTTAGACAGTCGTTGAAGATTTTTGTGAGCAATATTATGGCTTTTTGTGGTATATGTTTTAACAGAATATTATTAATGCTATCATGTCCGGGTGCTTTACGATTTTTTAACTTTGATAATGTTTTAGAGATTTCTTTAGGTGTTACAAGACGGAAGTCCGTAGTACCGTCATAATGTTCAATGTCTTCAATTGACTTTTTTACTAGGTTTTCAGTTGCAATATCACTAGTCCAATTATTTGTAAGTAACATGTTATCTAAAAAGGCTCTTGCTAGTACCTCACACTTCTCGGATGTGTCAGTTGTTAGGGAACCTTCCGTTTGTTTAAGAGGAGGAATGGTTGATGGTTTTTTGCTTATTGATTTGACTAATCTCCACAGATCAGCACTCGGGTTATCAACTTTGGCAAGTTTTAGATTCCAGAGATGATCATTGTGACTCTTAATTTTGCTTTTAATAACTGACTGGAGATAGTTAACTTGAGCGAATAGTATTTTTCGAGTAATTCTATTGCTTTCGCACAGGGCGCGTCTACGAAGGTAATTTTTATCTTTTATTATATCCTTGATGTAGCCTGGTAGTCTAGCTGGGCCTGTAGGTGAAGGGCCATGAGGAACATATAAATTGCGTGCTTTAATTATCACCTCAGAAAAAGAATTAACAGAAGATTCAATATCGGAAGTATCTGTATGTAAAGATGTAGTCAAGGAGATATTTCTGTTAATGTAAGATTTATAGCCTTGCCAATTGGCTTCGGAGTATCTGTATTGAATAAAATGCTTGCGAAAATAGCTACAGTTAATAGAATACACTATTGGTAAGTGATCTGAAGACAAACGCGGGAGAGCTAGCAAGTCAGCAACATCGAAACAATTTTTGTTAATAAGCACATCAGGATTGGATGGAGTATGATTGCTATGGTAATGGACAAGGGTAGGTAAGGAGGGTGCAAGGACTTCGTATTCATTGTCAATCATATGATCGTATAAGATTCTCCCTCGATCGTTAATAGTATCGCAGTTCCAGTAATGATGTTTTGTGTTCAAGTCGCCCATAATTAATACGGAAGTCTTAAGACTGAGTAAATTTTTTAGGTCACATTGTAATAGTGATTGGTTCGGCGAATGGTAAACAGATATTAGGGCTGTTTCTTTGCCGGATAATGTGATGTTAAGGCCTACACATTCGATTCTTTGCATGGGAGGAATATAGAGGTGACTGTGGGTAATATCAGATTTGATTAATATGGCTACCCCTTGCCCGCTGCCATCCAATCTTTTGTCTTGACGGAAGCAATAGTAGCCAGGTATGTCAAAGGATAGGTTGGAAAACATATTACTACCAAAACATTTTACACATGTAAACATTTTACTACCAAAGTACTAAAATGTGGTAATCGCAGTCCGCGCGTGGCTATTTTTACGACGCACGGCAAAAATCGACTGCAGCTAGGCCGGAGCGACGAGCGATACGTCCTCCCTCTAGAAGGCCTCGCGGCGGTCTGATTTGATCCACGTCGGACAGCGTGTTTTATAGTGGTTTTTAAAATATTTGTAGAAAACATGAAAACTAATTTTGTTGAAATATAAAAATGGTAGTTTATTGATAAGATGTTCTTCTAATATAATATGCAATTGCTATAAAAAAATATTTACGATAAGTTGGTGAAAAAAAATATGTTCTTGACGAGAGTTTCTGAATAATTTTGCATTGTTTAAATTTTTATTTTTCAGGAACTAAACACAAAAAGATTATTTTTCTCAGCAAAATCCCTCCATAAGGGTCTTATTATTCTGATGATATTTTTATTTTCATCTTATATTTAGTGGTTTCGGATATCTTAAGCTTCTAAATTGCCATTTAAAGCCTAAATAACGAAACTTGGGTTCAGTAATCCTTATAGTACTTACAAATTATCCATCAATCTATAATGTTTTCCACCAAAATCTCTAGATGACAACCTTTTCTAAAATTAGTAATAATTATTTTTCCTTTAAATTATTTATTGGTGGCTATTAACTCATTTGAAAAGTCCTGTTTTTAAGCCAAAAAGCGCGTACAGGGTATAAACGCTCTTAATCCAGAATTTGTTTGGGCACAGAGACGAATTAGTGAACATGTATTGACTGAAAAAGAATGGACAAAGTTGTTCAGACATACAACTTCAAAACGTCAGAAGCGTTGACTTTATGCGCGAACCGGTCGACTTTTGTGATTTTTGGGATCTCTACAGATTGAGCGGTCTCTGTTCTAGAGACTAAACACTGTATCAGCCCATATATGTCTCACTGCAGGGTACGGGCCTCCACTACTATCGAGAGTACGATTGACAGGTGCTAGGTCATATAGTCTATAGGTCATCCGTCATATGAGATTAGATGTAACAAACAAACAAATAAAAAACTCTTCAGCTTTATAGTACCTATCGATTAATACTATATACACGTCAGACCCTCAGAAGCAAATATTTATTACTGACATCACAGTTATTGTCACTATGACTCAATATTAGTTTTCCTTCCCGATACCGTCCATTCATCGGGTATCCCCTAGCTGTGACACTTGCCAGTAGTACGGAAACTCCCGGCATCGTAAAACATTTGATAATACGTCGAGAGTGGAAAAGCTTTTACAAAAATATTATTTATTAATTTTACAAGTCCCAAGTGTCGCATAAAGTGAATATTAATGAATTTATGAAACTGATAAGGCATTGATAAGTTATAGTTTATGTTTTCGCGACGGAACAGTCACGGCTACCATTAATTTGCTCTACAAACCGCTGTCCTACTTTCACCTAGCGCGGACTAACTGTCGCATTATTGTGCCGAGTGGCGACCAAGTGTGTGAGTTCCTTTACAACATGAGAGATTATGTGAGTATTACTTTTGTTAGTTTAGTAAGATTGAGATACAACTAGATGAAATGTGTTTGTTTTGGTTGAATTTTAGGGCTGATAATCGAATATGAATTTGTCGATTTTGTGATTAAATCGGTGGTCTGAGTGAAGTGTTTGTATGATTTTATTACATAAAACAACGCTCCATTTATTATTTGTATTTAAACTATATTAAATAAGGGATGCATTGTTGGCTGTTGATTGTATTTAAATTGTTTACAAGCCTAGTAGATGCAGCCTATTGGAACATTCTAGATTCTGAAATTAACAAGAAGACATGACTAAAAACAGTTTTATTTTGTGATATTGTGTGATTCGTTTTTCGATGACAATGCACTTCAATTTCAATAAGGATACCTATGTAGAACAAATGCGGAATGCATCAAATTCCTCATAAAAAATCGATCGATCGTAAAATTCTTAGCCAAATATAGCCCACTAGTCACTACGGCTTTGATATGAGACTAAATAAAAGAAGATCGGATTTTATAAATGCCTTTACAATTGCTAGTAAAAAAAAAAAAACTAATAATAATTTGCAAAACTTCGAGTGCAAAGTCTTCCAATAACTAAGGTTTTTTCACCTCGGCAGAAATGAATACGTAATTTGGTGTTAAAAAGTAATAATGATAGGTCTTCGACCTCCGTTTCGTTTATTTTATCATTTTCCTGTGCAAATACAATGTTGCTTTACTGGGAATGGGATGCGGATTAGAGATTATCGTAATTGTACAATGTATTGGTGATATATTAAGTATATTTCTCTAAATAAAACGCATATAATTATTGAGTATACAGTTCGTAAACTCAGATCCGGTTTTTATTTTTATAAATATATTTTTAAATTACTGTCTACAAAGCAACTTGCTAACCCGCGTTGGTCACTATCGGCTTAGAACTTAAGTCTTTCCTTAAATAATTTTGACACAAGTGATTAGCACACAGTTGTATCATAGTCCTTTTTTTTATCTGGCCCGGTATAGTGAAAACACTGCGCCTGATGGTAAACGCGAATGCTGTCCAGAGTATCGAATGGCATCAGGCATTTTTTGACTTTTACAATACCTTGCTTCTAAGTGTTTCTCAGATGTCCAACTATATCTACAGTGAAAAATAATTTGGTTTTCTTTCTTTCGTTTAAAATGTATTATGTTCCAGTGCATTTACTCTGCCAACAAGTAAATAATAGGTTACGCATAACAATCATGCTCACTTGACCCCAGTCTGACGACGAATGCAGTAAAAAAAACTAGTATAATAGAAATTAAAAAACACACATATTTACATGAAAAAGTTTCTTTGACCCCTATGATTTATCGAGGGCGTATATAAAATTCAAGTTCATTGTCATGGCCAATGTTGTGACCTTTCAATTATGTAAGTTTCGGTCGATGGGGCAATTGACGTGCGGTTCAACTGGCACAAGATTTTTATCGCGGTGCATACATAATATCTTTTGGCAGAGTAAAACTTGATAATCCACTCGGATTTGCTGACAGCCTCCGTGGTTCAGTCGGTTAGAGGCCGCCTGTGAAAAGAGAGAATTTTTTTTGCGGCCCACAAATATGTCTTTCGGGTCTGGGTGTTTTTGATACCGAAAAGTCTCTCGAAGCTTCTGATACCCAAGACTCTATCTTTGTGTGGTGTGAGGACTATGTATGTGACTGTTGGGTGTTATTTATTATATTTGCTTGTAGTAGCTTACATCATGAAGTATCAAATCAAAGTAAATCGCTGTTTCCGTATCGGCCCATATACGTCCCACTGCAGGGCACGGGACTACTCTACAATCGAGAATACAATTGAGAGTGGTTAGGCCATATAGTCCACCACGCTGGCCTAGTGCGGGTTGGCGGACTTACATACCATAGAAATTCTTATAAATCGCTATGGTATGCAGGTTTCCTCACGATGTTTTCCTTCACCGTTTTAGTGCGTGGTGATTGACTATCAATACACACATGACTCCGAAAAGTCAGAGGTGTGCCCTGGGATTCGAACCCGCGACCACCATGAACATGTGGGCAGTCGCGTCTAGTTCGTTTACCAACAGGCCACCACGCACATAATCGCAGTTTAATTTAACTGTTTATAATGGCTTGGTCGTTGGCTAGTAATATTCGCTGTAAATGATCGCGGAAAACCCGTCGTAAGGTATGCAAGTGTGTCACTTTTTTTTTATTGCAATGAATGGTGAGACAAGCATGCCATTAGCCTGACGTTAAGCTATACAAACGCTTATGGACAGTAGCAAAACAAAACACTCTGAATTACAAAGCAATGCGCATTCAGCTGTGCTCGCCATCCTGAGACATAAGATTCTAAATCTCGTTTTGTCCAGTCACTCTGGCTACAATGCCCTTCAATCCGGAGCACAAGATTGTATTTAAACTTCTGTTTGGCGGAAGAAATAGAAATTGCGGTGGTATCCAGATGAACTCTCGGGTTCTTTGGCTTCTCGGGCTCAATTGCGGGTTGAATTTGTAGACTCCCTCAACTACTCAAAGGCGTAACCTTGTTGACCCGCGAATGATTATCATCTCTCTTTTTCCAATTCCCCATATTGATATTACTCTTTTGGGCTTACATACATTGTAATAATTTTATCATAATCCTTTGACAATGCGAGACTTCTACTAAGGAATAAATCGAAATAGTTCTATTTGTTTGTGTGTATTGGAATGAATGTGTAAAAACAAATGTAAAATGAATGAATCCGTCCATCACAAATTAATAATTATACCAAACTATGCAACATACGACGTTATTTATGAATTAAACAAATTATTTTTATATATTCCATTGCAATTTTCCTTATAAAATTACTTTGTCAGATTTTTGTCATGACCACATCTCATCTTTAATACTTTAGTAGTCTGGAGTTAAAACTATTGGCTTAATTTGATATTTATTTTATCAGTATAATGAAGCGTTTTATCGACCTTTTATTATTAGATAAGTGTGAAGTAAAATATCCCAAGAGATTCATTGACCTCGATATAAATTATTACTAATTACGGAGAGTCTTATAATTTATACTTTTTTGCAAACAATATTTTGTATGTTAGTCTTTGGCCAAGTCCAATTTGTAGTGGACATTTTACACGAAAGAAGAAGTTTAATTTTAAGAAGATTTTTGGGACTCACCTTCATACCGTGATAATTAATAATGTATACAAAATGGCGGTGACATAAGTATTTTTTTTTGGACCACATATAGGGTACCGCATCAGCAGCCCATACACCAAATTTTATTAATTTATCACCACCCGTTTAGCCACAGGATAGTTTTTTAGTTTTCAATATTTAACCACCTGCTGTAGCGATTTGGCTAGGTCATTGACACAAACGAATAATAAAGGTCAAGTGCAATAAAATACAAGGTCTTATTATTAGTTGCATAGAAATAATATCAATAATTGAATTTAGACCTAATATCCATGATAGTAATACTCATAACTTCGCGACGTCGTGATGTCGAATAGGCAACGTCGCGTCGTTGATCAAAATGAGGCTAGGGTGGCAACGACTTCATCGATCATACAATATCAATATTATCGATATAATTCAAACTTTATTATTGAAAATTAAAGAATTCAAACTTTATTAATAAAAACCTTTATTTATCGACAATATTAAAAACAAATGTAATACATAAAATGAGATACACAACTCACATCTACATTTTATACCTACTTAAAATTGCTATGGGTCATGTGGCAACATCCGAGACATTATTCGGTATCATTCTGTATGGGTACTGTTGAGACGCATTTTTTCAAAAGCAGGCGCTATGGTGACAATGTAGAAACCCGCTGATTAGAATGAAACTTGGAAAATAACTTTTACTAAGTCTTTGTTTTTGTGTATTTATTTGTACTGAGGTCTTTTTGGCACGCTTAGAATATGTTCTGATAACTGTGTTAATAAATATGATATTCTTTGACATTTACTGCCCTAAAAGTATTTAAATATGAATCATGCGGATTTCATATTTCAATTAACGACATTTATTTACTCTCGATAAAAATATCGATGAATTATTTTATGCATCTCTAATCGTGCATCCTTCCCCACCGCGCCTGCTCCTGGGATTACCCGCGACTCCTGGGCAGTGTTGCAACGTAATTACACTAAAACTATTTGTGCTTCATTTAATGTAAAATACCAAAACAAAGTATAAAGTAAGAATAAAACATACTGGAATATGACTAACAAGACAAATAGTAAAGCTATTTCTGACACCTACTAACTGTTTATCACTACAAAATAATGATATAGGGTCTTTTATTTCACCGAGCCATCCTTAAATTTTCAACCAAACCATAGATTCGATCTTAGTGTGGGGTCACGACTATGTATCTCCACTACTTTATGATGAATTTTAGAAAAGTGACACATACAGCGATTAACTTCTTTAGTCTTTTTACGGAATACTTGTAACTTTTAAGAATGTGTTTATTTTCGCTTTCTATGAAAAAAGCCCTGTAATAAATAGTATAATAATCTCCTCTATTTTATATCCATCTACGATATTTTTACGAAACTTTTTCTGTATTTTTTGAAATCTAACCTAGCAACACTGCGATCGGCGATCGAGCGACGGTCGAAGGTCTGGTGTCACGGGCGGGGGCGGGGGCGGGGGCGGGGGTGTAAACTCGGGAGTCGGCACCCCCGCCACCTCGTCAGTGAGCCGTACTTGTTCTTTGCGAATGCGCGTGCGTTGCTCACAACACATTACGAATTACGATAGCATTTTATGTTCATGATATCGCGATTTACAGCTGTGGAATACACTGATATGATTTGTTTGAAGGTCTATTTAGTGGCAGTAATATTTTACGCGACGTGCTATTTTCATCCCCCTTCGCAAAAATAAGACTGAATTTGTGTACTAATTGTAAGTGGCATCGTCGCTCCCAACCCAATGAAGCAATTTTGACTCACATAATTTGTGTAAAAGGTGACTTGATTAAGAGCGTTTTCATTAATTATTCTACGAATACAATTATGCCTAAAAACTACAAAGGATTCATCGCGCCAAATCAATTTAAAGCCATTTGCGACGCGGCGACGAAAAATGCGGCGTTGCCGCTCTTATGTCTGGGTCAACTGAGGGCAGTAGGTAACTTATAAAGCGTGTTGTATTTAAACCAATTTATTTTATTATTTAGTTTGTTTGGAAAATATAATTTTTTCAATTTTAATGTGATTTAAAATCTAATAATTTTAATTTGTTTTAATTTACGTTATTTAATGACGTTGTAATTTAAAGCAATTAAAACACCGACACTTTGTATATGTTATGGGCCAAGTGATTAATCGAGCATTATTCATAATGCCCGGGCATTATGAATAATGCAAAGTGCCTATTGGGCAGAGTGATGTAAAGCAAATTAAAATCAAAACAATGAGCCGAAGTGGTAGAATTTAGAATAGAGCAGCACGAGGGGGTGGGTTGGGAGGAGTGGAGGGGAGGGGGAGTGTCGCGCCTCCCCTGGTAACACTCCCATGAAAAGGTAACGCACCATTCCTGAGAAATATCTATTATAGCAACCTAACCTTTGAAACACTTGTTGTCAATACAAATTAGCTTATGCATCGTCTCCGGCGCTACGGGAAGTTCAGCCCCTTCGCCCTTGCGTAACAAAAGATAGGCACCCATGCTCACCTCCGCAGCTTCGGCTTATCCTTCGTTACAGCGGGCGGGGGCTGCTCTCCCTCCGCGCCTTCGGCATTTTATATACACTCTAGGGTCGGTAACCAAAAGACTACGTGAAGTCGGGGTGTTCCGAGTCGGTTTTGGGGCACAGTCGACCTAACTGATCCATAAAGTGCGTACACTAATTTTCTTCTGAAGATAATTTTTCGGACGTTAAAAAACAACTAAACATAAGCAGATCAACCTTTCTAATTTATAGATCTATCGCAGATGCGACAATGCGGCATCGCACCACGTAAAAAATCACCTATTAATCACATTGCCCGATCATCATGTAGCCATATTCATAATGCCCGGGCATTATGAATACTGCCCGCATTAATCACTTGGCCCATAACATATATAATATATTCATAAATCCCATCAAAAACATCCTGTAAAAAAATTCCAAGTCTCGCAGCTCAGGTTTTCTACCGCAAAAAGTTGTCAGATGCATGTAATACCAAGTCGATTAATTTATTTAGTCCTTAAGGGACCTTCTATATAAAGTTATTACGTTAGTTATTACCATATCAATCTTAAAAATTCTTTACGATTTAAATAAATGGATCGACTTGGCCATCGCATGAAAACATAATGTATCGTACAATTTATACATAATGCTGCTGGCCAAGTCGATCTATTTATTTAAATCGTAAAGAATTTTTAAGATTGATATGGTAATAACTAACGTAATAACTTTATATAGAAGGTCCCTTAAGGACTAAATAAATTAATCGACTTGGTATTACATGCATCTGACAACTTTTTGCGGTAGAAAACCTGAGCTGCGAGACTTGGAATTTTTTTACAGGATGTTTTTGATGGGATCTCACGTCTTTTTGTAGAGTCCTACTTTTTTCCTTTTCGGTACTTCTTACTTCTAGAATATCACTAACGATTTTTCTTAAAGCCTCTGTCTTATGGATTTTTCTTATTTTTGTAGGCATCAATTTATCACAAATATAGCGGATTTGATTATTAATGTTCTTTCTTTCATTGTAATTGATATTTTCGAGCTATTTAGTCTATTTATTTGCAAGGGCATGTGACATGCTGAATACACCATTTCCTTCTCTATATCCCCTCCTGTTATGCCTCATATATATAGATATCTATCTACAACTATTATTCCATTATATACGGGTACAATGATTCATTAACTGCAAATGTAACTTTGTAATCCTATACATTTATATGGGATTACAAAGTTATCCGCACCGCCGCTCATGCCCGTCAAGGTTAAAATAGTAATACAAATTGCCCTTAGTGCGACCGAAATGGCCATATTTAACGGATTTCTAATGCATCCAAACGCGCCACGTCATGTCAACTACTAGTTGACAGTTGGTCTATCTAGAAAACTAGACACAAATTATGAAATGTTTGAATTTTCCCTTACTTTAGACACTAAACACTAATTATATTCTAAATTTGAAGGTTCTATGTCTGCTAGAAGTGCCTTAGACTTTTGATGATCGGTCAGTCAGTCAGTGAGTGACAAAATTAAGAAAGTTTGACTAGTTACAATTCTTAAACTACTGGTTCAAATTGAATGAAATTTTAAATATACCGTGTTTACACAATGCCTGCTTAGTAACTGAAAATTCAGGCTTCATGCTTTAGCCACAACGAAGTTATAGGGGGTTGAAAATGGTCTGAATTGCTTCGAGAAAAGAATGTTACGGCCTATAGCTCGACTTGGACGGGGGCTCGGCCGCGCCCCCAGATACTAACACTTAATAATTGTTGTGTGTTCAAAACTGTTCAATTATTTAGAGACAAAATTTCGGAAGTATTATTTGAACGTCTGTAGCTTTGTATTACAATATAAAATGTAGTTTATATTCTAATACATGGTCGTGGAGATATTACGAGTTTGAGGAATCAGTTAAAATGCTTTAAAATTATTAAATTATCTGTCAGATCAATACTCGTATAAAAACCGAAATATTCATAAAACCATAATTAAAATCTAATAAAAATGAATATGTCAATGAAAAAAGAATATATCAATGATTTTTTTGTAATGATATTTTATTAGGTACTCATTTCTAGATTTAATTAAAACCGTCACGTCTCCACCGTCCATAACTGGATAAAGGGTTAAAATTGACATGTATGGCATGTATTGGCATTATACACTAATTTATATACCTACCTACTACATAATGTAATAAATTTTGCAGGATTTCGGCGAGCCCGCCGAGTCGGAGAAGCCGACCAGTGACGAATACTCCGTCGCCAAGTGGTTGAAAGCGAACGTGCCCACCAAGAAAACTAAATTCCTCAATCATCATGTGGAATATTTCACAGGTATATATATACTTTTCTGCACGTTTGCGCGGATTTATTATAAATTAGCGGTCGGGGCAAATAGCTTTTGAATCCAGTCCACATCAACAACATATTATTTTGCGTACTAACAATATTTCCCGCGCGCCGTCGACTATATTTCCCGTCCCGTTATATCCGGTTTATGTCCCGTCTCATTCAGTTCCATGACGAAAAGCATGCAATCCTGTCCTCTCCTGTCCCGTGCCACCCATTCGAATTTGAACGAGTACAAAATATATATATGTATTTGTGTTCCTGACTCATCACATTACATTTTTTCAGGATAAAATGTAGCCTATGTGTTAATCCAGGGTGTTGCCCCCAAATTTTATCAAAATTGGTTCAGCCGTTTTTGCGTGAAAAAGCAACAAATATCCATTATCCATACTAACAAACTTTCAGCTTTATAATATTAGTAAGGATTTTGCTTTATACTATAAAACGATATTTCAAGTAATCGATTGCGGATGGGAATGTACGTTTGTAATAATGACTACTAATGATAGTTCGTGACTTGCGTCATACAATATTAACCACAATCTATTCTAATTCTAATATCAATGCGAAAGTAAATGTTTGATGCCTTTTCACGATTAAATTACTAAAGGGATAGTAATAAAATTTAGCCAAATGGAAACTTGGAATCTGGAAACATAGGCTACTTTAAATTACATAATTCAACCCTCATTCGTAGAGAGTTGATAAAAGAAATTGAGAACAAAATATTTTTGACCAGATTATTATCAAACTTGGCTCCAACACGACCAATTTTCTGAAGACTGTTGTGTTTTTAAATATCACACCTATGTTTTTTAATACTGGCTTGAAAAGTTGTCTACAAAAAACCTGTTATTAAGAGCAGTTTATAGCCAAGGAATAGAACTTTGGTCCGACTAAAAAAATCTACAATTGCATACCGTTATCTATGTTTACATTTAAAAACTGCAACAATTTGCAGCACGCTCCATATACGATCCTAATGAAAATATAACGAACATAATGTACTAAACATAATAACATGCGTTGAAAACTGACCCACATTATATAGGTTATCGGATAAACCGCACGAGTGAACTTCAGTGAGGGAACTGATATTTGCAAGAATTTTTAATCGATGTCCGGGATTTTTTGTCATTATGTTTCTTGACGTCACAGTAATATGTATGTGTAATTGTTGAATTTATTTATATAAGTTTGCCCCTGATTTAGTAGTTTCAGTGCATACCTACTCAATGCGAACAAACAACCAAATCATACATAGGTTCATTTATTAAAAAATTTGATAATTTCATACTTTTAGGATCGAACCCAGGGCATCACAATTCAGAGCTACCACTCCTACGAGACTATTGCCAACGATTAATATAACCCTTGATTTAATTCAGTGGTTCTTTAATGCATGTTAATTTATGAATCGATTCAGAAAAAACTTTTATTTATTTACATTTCAATACCTCTGTATTAATAAACAACCAAACAAGTCAACCACGTAGCTAGTCAGAAATTTTGTCAAATGGTCTCTCATGAGTTACTGTTTAAGCACCACTGATTTAAATGATATTATGTAATGTTTCAGGTACGAAGGCGGTTGACGCCCTGCTCACATCAAAATGGGCGACGGGCAAGAATCCCCTGTTCACAACTAGACACGAAGTGACGGACTTTCTGCATCAGATGTTGCTACACAAACTCTTCCATAGAGCTAAAAAGGTATATTATTTTGTACAGTTAAAAGAATCATGCATAAACTCACGCCATTTCCCAGAAGGGGTAGGCAGAGATGCCAGGACACCTACATTTCGCCTTGTATTTTTCGTCCCACTATGTGATAAGGGGCGAGCCTATCGTCATATCGGGCACAAATTCCTTACTCCGGGCTGATAATAATTATTAGAAAAATCCAATATCAATTTCCCGTCTCGAGATTCTAATCCGAGACCTCAGCTTTGTAACCGTACCCTAGTACAACTACGCCACCGAGGCAGTCTTTTACAGATTGTATGTCTTTTTTTCTAATAATGAATTCTTACATTTAAGGTACCGGTCAGCGAGCAAGAATTGAAAGGCAAATCTAAAAAGAAGGAACTGGAGAAATCTAGCAAAAGTGGTGACGAGAAAGATGGAGACAAGAGTCAGGCCAGCGCCTGTGAAGGAAAGGTAATAGTAGAAGTCTTTTTAACTACACATAGGCTAACTTTGATCAGTATGCTAGATGTAGCGCACAAAAGTATTACTTTTAAAAATGCGTTACTTTTTCTGCGTTACTTTGAAAAACCAACTAATATAAAGGATCCTACACACTATGCACTCCGGTCGTGATCGGTCATATGGTCCTACTTGAATCCTACTTGCTCTTTCCACCTATTCCTGTATTCAGCCATAAATATAATATAAACAGTGCATGTTTTAAAAGAAAGTGTTTCCCTCCCTTCTAAGACGTTCTATTTACCAAGATGCCTTTTAGTATATATTTTTAATTTATTTTTCTGTATAGTAGTTTAAGTTTGTGTACAATAAATATTAAAATAATAATAATCCAGGTAGATGTAGTATTTTCAGACGCTTTCTAAATGTCCCTGATTTCCAATAGAGGCCTAAAGTGGTTTGTACCCGCACTTTAACCCCTCTAAAACGAAAATAAACACTAATAATAATTTACCCATTAATCAAACAATTAAATCTGTCTCTAATCAACAACTATACATTCCAGGACACAAAAGACTCGAAAGAGAAAGAGAAGAAGAAACGCAAGATCCGACTGGAGATGCACATGGAACAGTTGTTCTTAGACACGGCGGACGCATACGTGTGGATATACGACCCGAAGCCGTGGTACTACTGGCTGTGCGGTATACTCGTCGTCATTGGGACTATTACTGTCTGTATGTTCCCGCTGTGGCCTGCCACTGTCAGGTAAACTTTATCTTTTTATTTTATTTCAATGAATGGCGAGACGAGCAAGCCGTTCGCCTGATGGTAAGCGACACGACCGCTCATAAACAGTAGCAAAATTCCACTGCGCTCGCCATCCTGAGATATGATGTTAAGTCTCAATATGTACAGTAGTTACTCTGGCTACAATGTCGTTCAATCCGAAACACAACAGTGCATTTACACTGCTGTTTGAAGAGAGAAATAGACATTACGGTGGTACCTACCCAGATGAGCTCTCACATATGAGAGACCTACCACCAGTAAAGTATTTTTCTTTTACGACTGTTCTCACACCCAATAAGGTTCAATTTACAACAAGGAGGTTGTGTACTGAGTATCTTGGTGATTGATTTCCTGGTGATGATCCATAGTATTAATAGTATTGCTTGGTGTGGTGTTCTCCAACATGTGGAAATATCGTAGACCAGCATAATATGGCATTGCAAATACAAATCTACACTCTACCCCACACAAAATAAGGTTCAATTTACATTGTGACATAGGAAGGGCGTATGTGTACTAATGCATCATTTGCCTATACTAAATGAGACTCTGCTACACACCCAATAAGGTTCAGTTTGGCACAGGAAGGGTGTGTACTACCTGAGTGTCACGGCGGCAGGATTTCTGATGATGATCATCGCTCTAACAGTACTACGAGTGGTGGTCTTCTGCCTCGTGTAGAAACACCGTAGACTACAGCATTTGCAAATACTAATTTACACTCTACCGCACACAAAATAAAGTTCATTTTACAATGTACGTCAGGAAAGGCGTGTACTAATGCGACATTTGCATATACTAAATGAGACTCTACCACACACACAATAAGGATCAATTTGACACAGGAAAGGCGTGTACTACCTGAGTATCGCGGCGGCTGGGTTCCTAGTGATGATCATCGCTCTAACAGTACTACGAATGGTTGTCACCTGTCTTGTGTGGAAATACCATAGACCATTTTGCAAATATTTACTAATTTAGACTCTACCGCACATAAGATAAAGTTCATTTTACATTGTGCCACAGGAAGGGCGCGTACTAATGCGGCATTTGCACATACTAAATTAGACTCTACCAAACACACAATAAGATTCAATTTGGCACAGGAAGGGCGTGTACTACCTGAGTGTCGCGGCGGCAGGATTTCTGATGATGATCATCGCTCTAACAGTACTACGAGTGGTGATGTTCTGCCTCTTGTGGAAACACCGTAGACCATATCATTTGAAAATACTAATTTACACTCTACCGCACACAAAATAAGGTTTAATTTACAATGTACCACAGAAAAGGCGTGTACCAATGCGGTATTTGCCTATACTAAATGAGACTCTACCACACATACAATAAGGTTAAATTTCCCACAGAAAGGGTGTGTATTACTTGAGTATCGCGGCGGTTTGGTTCCTGGTGATGATCATCACTCTAACAGTACTGCGAGTGGTTGTGTTCTGTCTCGTGTGGAAACACCGTCGACCATAGCAATTTCAAATACAAATTCACACTCTACCGCACACAAAATAAAGTTCATTTTACAATGTACAACAGAAAAGGCGTGTACTAATGCGGCATTTGCACATACTAAATGAGACTCTACCACACACACTATAAGGTTCAATTTCCCACAGGAAGGGCGTGTACTACTTGAGTATCGCGGCGGCTGGATTCCTAGTGATGATCATCGCTCTCACAGTGCTACGAGTGGTTGTTTTCTGCCTCGTTTGGATCGTGACACTGTCCAGACATCACCTGTGGCTGCTACCCAACTTGACTGAAGATGTGGGCTTCTTCGCCTCATTCTGGCCGCTTTATAAGGTAAGTCAAAGAGGTTTTTTTTCAATAAATAACACCTAACAGTCACATACATAGTCCTGACCCCACACTAAAATCGATTCTTGAGTCGTGGAAATCAAGAACTACGAGAGACTTTTCGGTCTCACAAACACCCAGACCCGAAATAAATATTTGTGGGACGCCCAAACATTTCTCTCGGTGCGAGGATCGAACTCGCGGCTTCCCGTTTCACAGCCGGCGTTTAACCAACTGCGCCGCAGAGGCTGATTATGTTAATTCCCTATAGTATTGATATAAATAAATCTATCTTTCTCATAAGCATCCCCTATCATATCACATCTTAAAACTACTAAAATATTTTAAATAAATTATAATGTTTTATATTGTACCTTTACAGTACGAATACCGAGGCCCCGGTTCTGACAGCGACAAGGCGAGTAAGAACAAGAAGAAACGCAAGAAAGACAAGAATTCGGATGACGAGGCGGAGAAGCCGCTGTTGCCACCCGCGCAGGAAATAGAAACCACGCATGTTGACAACACGCCAATAGTCGAGGACAAGTAATATATTTTATATAAATACTGTACACAGGTCGATATAATTATGTCTTAGTGTTGTAGTGTAATATTTCGATTAGTTTATATCGATATTTTTTGTAACTCATCACAGTTTTAAAGTTAAACAAGACAGTTTTAAAAATAGCTATTCACTAGCCGACGATGAAAGATAAAATTTTGTATCCAATCATTATGAATTACATGTATTAACGGATAACTATTAGGCAGACTATAAGGCGCAAGTATTCGTACATTTTTTTTGGCAAATGAAAAAATTACTGTTAAATTATCCATTTCGGTACCCGAGATACATCGAAAAGGGTATGCTAATGTCATATCGTACGCCTGGTACGCTATGACAGAACCGAATCCCTTACAAATCTTAGACTGAATAGAAAAAAGAGCAATTTCAAACTTGTTTAAAAAATCTAAAAAAAGCACACCTTTTTATTAAACCATTTATTGTTTCACAGATCGACAGAGCAAGAAACCGCAGCACAATCGGCTGAGAAACTATCCGAGTCTGAGTCAGAGAACAGCCAGCGTTCCTCCACAGACAGAGACTTCGAGATGGTCGAGCCCGGCGACCTGGAGCCAGACCGAGACTCCAACACATAGACACACTGCTTGCACTGGGCCTGGGCACTCTAATCTATACACCCTGCATACATAGACCACACACAGACCTTATAATAAACAAATTAATAAAAAATATACACAACTGTTATAAAGTCCCCCCTTTTTAAGATCAAGTCTTGTATAGGTATCAGAGAATGCGGGAAGTTTCAGTAAATACTTGTGTGTAAATCTAAATATCGATAAATTTACATATCGATATTTTGCGAGGGCGGGACAGTCTCGGTATCGATAATTTGGGATTAAAATAGCACAGCTGATTAAGTGGCTGCGTGTTTGCCACAAGTGATTGTGAACCCAGATGTTTTCAAAAATTATCGTTTTTGTCATTGTCACAAGTCTTCGTAACTTGATGTGGGGTCAAGAAAAAAAAAATTGAGGCTTTCTGCAATCTCTACTTTATCTCATTTTTATGGTAGATATTGCTTAGAGCTCATTTTATATAAGCCATTTTAACCCTGAAATATCGATATATACTAAAATATTAACATTTAACATCCAAGCATCAAATAAAATAAATTTACAAAAATCACGATTTTAAATTTTACAATATCTAAATTAAAATTGATAAGTTCAAGCAAAAAGTAGGAAGTATGAGGAAAAAGATTATAAATTTTACTTTTCATCAACATATTTAATGTCACTTTTTGCCATATCAATGTAATTTTGACACATAGGCTTGTTTTGAGATTAATAGATAGGTTTCAGCTATAAATCACAACATCAACAGATAAAAAAATACCGTACAAATTAATGATAAAATTTCAAAAGTGTTTTTCCTTCCTATTTTCTTTTTTGTCTTTTCACGTCTCTCGAATTCTATCCTAAAAAAATTGACTACTTTTCGTTTTATTTTTGGTGAAATTAGTATTGTATGCATTTATTAGATAGCTCCTATAGGTGATAGTATTGTGGATTTTTCTCGACTAATTTGACGAATGCTAGGCCCAGTGGGGAGGCGAATCAGAGACTGTAAGTTGAGCTAGAGTTAAAACTTAGATGTATAAATTTAAAGTATTTCTCTTATGTGGGTATTGTCTATCCAAAGTATAATGTAATCAGAACGCGACCGTACGATTTCATTGACGATGTTTAATCGGTGTCCGTAATACATTACGTTATTTCATAGAAAATTGTTTGCAAATTTACATACATAGGCAGCAATGTGAACGCTATGACGTGTGCTCAGTTCGATGTCGTATTCATTACGGACTAAATGTCACATGTACGGCAATTTAGTCAAATTGTATTTATTCAGGTTGTGTATGTCCATATGTGTTATAATTTGTTACGTACATTGGTACCGTTGTTTTGTACTGATCTGACGCGTGGTGGCCGATTTTAACGAACATTTTATTCATCGCAATGTAAAACGTCAGAATAACATGTAATATTTTTTTATCTAGTGCTCAAGGTATTCAAATATCGAAATCTTTTTGGGGCTATTTTAAAATGCATCTGGAAAGTAGATTTTTATAATTTTATTTTTGTAGGTGTGGGTAGTTTTTACATATTACTGAGCACTAGAGGCAACATGTGATGTAATATTTGGCCAGTTTGTTGAACTCGGTCGCCCAGCCTAGACATAAATATGTATTTTGGTGCTGTTTAAATTGTGAACCACACGCAAGTGTGCCCTTTGGGATTTTATTGCATTTTCCAATTATTTTTTTGTAAATATATTGATTAGCGCCGACGCCTAGTGTCAGGCGAGTGTATGTTATTCATCGGTCATTCAATAAAACGGCAATCTTTTAATATTTGTTTTATTTAACAAGAAATATTTGATCCCTTATGCATAAACTTACAATTTCATGCACCATCCTTTTGCAGACTAAAGGACATTGGAGGGGAATATTACTACGCATCATAAGGGGTTATATGTCATAACTAGGAGAAAAGACATTTTATGCAGTCGCCAAAATTAGAAACTATTCTAGTCCAACAAAAGTGGGTTTGTAATTTACACAGAGCAGAAGTGAAACTTCAGAAAAGCAGCCTACGGAAGAAGAAGGAATTATAATCATGAGAGTTAGTCTCAAGTTATTTTATATTTAATGCAAAATTATCTTACTTTTACTTTAATGATGGATCTGATCAAACTCACTGAAATGATAATGAAGGTAGACTAACCTCAATTCTCTGCTGCCCTAGTACTATGTATTTGTGATCTGAGAAATATTTCACATATTGGTGACATAGGTTTAACGAAACCTCCTTCCTTTCTCTGCTGCCCTAGTACTTTTTGTGCTATGAGAAATATTTCGCATATTGGTGACATAGGTTTAATGAAACCTCCTTCCTTTCTCTGCTACCCTAGTACTTTTTGTGCTATGAGAAATATTTCGCATATTGGTGACATAGGTTTAACTAAACCTCCTTCCTTTCTCTGCTGCCCTAGTACTTTTTGTGCTATGAGAAATATTTCACATATTGGTGACATAGGTTTAACGAAACCTCCTTCCTTTCTCTGCTGCCCTAGTACTTTTTGTGCTATGAGAAATATTTCGCATATTGGTGACATAGGTTTAACGAAACCTCCTTCCTTTCTCTGCTGCCCTAGTACTTTTTGTGCTATGAGAAATATTTCACATATTGGTGACATAGGTTTAACGAAACCTCCTTCCTTTCTCTGCTGCCCTAGTACTTTTTGTGCTATGAGAAATATTTCACATATTGGTGACATAGGTTTAACGAAACCTCCTTCCTTTCTCTGCTGCCCTAGTACTTTTTGTGCTATGAGAAATATTTCGCATATTGGTGACATAGGTTTAACGAAACCTCCTTCCTTTCTCTGCTGCCCTAGTACTTTTTGTGCTATGAGAAATATTTCGCATATTGGTAACATAGGTTTAACTAAACCTCCTTCCTTTCTCTGCTGCCCTAGTACTTTTTGTGCTATGAGAAATATTTCACATATTGGTGACATAGGTTTAACGAAACCTCCTTCCTTTCTCTGCTGCCCTAGTACTTTTTGTGCTATGAGAAATATTTCACATATTGGTGACATAGGTTTAACGAAACCTCCTTCCTTTCTCTGCTGCCCTAGTACTTTTTGTGCTATGAGAAATATTTCACATATTGGTGACATAGGTTTAACGAAACCTCCTTCCTTTCTCTGCTGCCCTAGTACTTTTTGTGCTATGAGAAATATTTCGCATATTGGTGACATAGGTTTAACGAAACCTCCTTCCTTTCTCTGCTGCCCTAGTACTTTTTGTGCTATGAGAAATATTTCACATATTGGTGACATAGGTTTAACGAAACCTCCTTCCTTTCTCTGCTGCCCTAGTACTTTTTGTGCTATGAGAAATATTTCACATATTGGTGACATAGGTTTAACGAAACCTCCTTCCTTTCTCTGCTGCCCTAGTACTTTTTGTGCTATGAGAAATATTTCGCATATTGGTGACATAGGTTTAACGAAACCTCCTTCCTTTCTCTGCTGCCCTAGTACTTTTTGTGCTATGAGAAATATTTCGCATATTGGTGACATAGGTTTAACGAAACCTCCTTCCTTTCTCTGCTGCCCTAGTACTTTTTGTGCTATGAGAAATATTTCACATATTGGTGACATAGGTTTAACGAAACCTCCTTCCTTTCACTGCTGCCCTAGTACTTTTTGTGCTATGAGAAATATTTCGCATATTAATAATAATAATAATAATAATTTATTAGACACAACATTTTAGTTACAATTCACAGTAGCCCTGTCTCCTAAACTAAGAAATACTTGTGTATTAGAAGAGCAGTTCCTTCCCATACAACTTACAATTTGATGTGCCGAATACTAAAGAAAATTTAAAACAAAATAAAAAAAAAACATTACAAAAACAATTAAAGACTCTAGCATCACAGATTAGCAAACAACTAGAGACTATTTATTTTATTTTATACCAGTATACGCTTGTGTGTGTGTATGTGTGTGTGTGTATGTCTCTGTGTGTCTGTGTGTGTGTGTGTGTGTGTGTGTGTGTGTGTGTGTGTGTGTGTGTGTGTGTGTGTGTGTGTGTGTGTGTGTGTGTGTGTGTGTGTGTGTGAGTATGTGTGCCGGAAGGATATAAGAGTGAGATCTATTAAGCAAATAGGTTTTCCGAAGATTCATAGGTAAGCGCTTTTAACCAATTTATAATTTGTCTTTTGGCTTCGTGGTCTCTGATACCTCGAATATTTATGCTTTTATTTATAATGTTGTATAGACGAGGTCCTTGATAATCGTAGTGCCGCCTTGCAACCATACTTCGAACTGAGGGCACTTTGCAAAGATCGATTCTTTTATTTTTATCTTTAGGAGGAGCTGATTTATGATAACGTTTGAGACATTGAAATATAAATGTTTTTCTTACAGATAAAACTCCAGCTTTGTCATACACGTCTACTGTGGGGTGCCTATACGGTAGATGTAGAATAACTTTTAATAGCGCTCTTTGAGCTCTTTCTATTTCAATTAAGTGCGACTTTACCGCACCACCCCATGAGCATATGCAGTATGTTATTAAACAATGACAGAGAGCGTTGTATGTGTCAATAAGAAGAGGTATTTCCACAACTTCTCTTACACCCGTATTCACAAACAATACTATGAGGACGCATAGTGTAACCAAACGCACAGAATTGTCAATTTTGATTCATAAACAATACTTGAGTGATGAATGTCACTATGCGTTCACTTAAGGAGGCCCTCAGGTAAAGAAACTCAACAGCTATTTTACGCAACGCATAGTGTCGATTGAAAACGTAAAAGTGACAGCTGTGAATGTATATGCCATTTCATTTTATGTATTTTGCACTAAGGTTTTGTATTAAGTTTTTTTCCATTTTCAATATAATGGATTACAGCAGCGAGGAGAAGTTCTACAATTATATTGATGATACTTATCGTCCTGCGTTCGGTAAGGACACCGAACGCAGGACGATATGTGCAAGAAATATTATTCGAGATTTACAAAATCCTTTCGATTTTTACAATGACAAACAATTTAGAAAACGCTATCGATTTACTAGGGATATTGTTCTTCATGCACTTTTGCCACTAGTCTGAAAGTCCCAGTGCACACCTCTGACTATTTGGAGTCATGTGTGTATTGATTCTTTGATAGTCAATCACCACGCACTAAAACACTGAACGAAAACATCGTTACGAAACCTGTATACCATAGCGATGTATAAAAATGTTTATGGTACGTTAGTCCGCCAACCCGCATTAGGCCAGCGTGGGGGACTATATGGCCTAACCACTCTCAATCAATCTCTCGATAGTAGAGGAGGCTGTGCTCTGCAGTGGGGACGTATATGGGCTGATACAGATACGGGAGTTTTCAGGTTAGTAATCATCTACGTATTTGGATGCAGGCTGCCTCCAACAGGTCACTGTTGAAATCATTGGGGAGGGGGGAGGCCTATGTATGTTAACACCCACAATTTACCGCTCAAAAATGTGGGAAATAAATTTTATTAAATATTTGGAACGTAAATATTTGAAGTTGTCAAAGACGTCACTCACGAGTAATTCGCGGGACATGCGCGGCACCAATTGTCAAACACCAGAGAGAAATTAGCAACAGTAATTGACCAATCACTGATCCGCATTAGACACTGTGCGTTCCCATAGTAAAAGGGTAACTCAAGTATTGTTTATGAATAAAAAAGCTGAGCGGAACGATCACTATGAGAAATGTCTTACTTAGCATAGGGTTACTTCAACACTGAGTAAAGTATTGTTTGTGAATACGGGCCTTAGTTTTTTGAATACGCAAATGAGTCTTCTAATCCTTTTAGATATTACGGAAATGTGCGCCTTCCAATTTAGGTTGTTGTCGAGATAAACACCAAGATATCTAATTTTAGTAGTTCCCTCTAGTTTACTACAGTTACAGTTTATATCATTGTTGTTACTTAAATTACAAGGAAAAGAATGAATAGTGATTGAGAAGTCTTGAGGAGGCTTTGTCACTGCCGTTTTATAAAAGCAAACATATTTTGTTTTAGAGGTATTTAGTGTTAACAAACTCTCTTCGAGCCATCTAGTGACTAGTCTGAGGCCCTGGTGAGCCACACTTTTTAAGTAGTCCCAACTCGAGCCGTGAAATAGAATAACTGTGTCATCTGCAAACATGAACATATCTGCAGCTCTGATATTCATCTGACATAGGTCATTAATATAAACTAAAAATAATATCGGACCCAAGATGCTCCCTTGAGGTACTCCATAGGTACAAGCAGCAAAGTCACTGGATACTTGATCGACACGAACTTTTTGAACTCGATTTGTCAAGTAGTCACTAAACCAGCCATGTGGTATTCCTCTGACACCTATATTATGAAGCCGAGTAAGTAGCAGTGGTATAGAGACAGTGTCAAAAGCTTTTTGCAAATCCAAAAAGACACCTACGCATTTCTCAGAATTTTCCAAGTAAGTAGTAAGTTTAGACGTCATTAGTAAAACAGCATCATCCGTCGACTTTTTCTTTCTGAACCCAAATTGATTATCATGCAAGAAATTGTTGCTTTCAAGATAGTTAATTAACCTTTTGGCGACTACTTTTTCTAATATTTTTGTCAGGGTTGATAACAGGGAAATAGGTCGATAGTTGTTTGGGGATGATAAAGATCCTGATTTGTGTATGGGAATAACTATCGCTTGTTTTAAGATTTTTGGAAACTTGCCAGTTTGAAGACTTATATTACATATATATGCAATGGGTTCACAAAGATATTGGCAATATTTTTTAAAGAATAATGTGTCTAGATTGTCCCACCCAGGTGTACTTTGGGATTTAAGACTACGGATGATGAGTCTGATTTCTTCACTATCTGTCAAATAAAGTGACATAGAGAATAACGGGCCGCTTCTATTTGAGATTCTAGTCAAATCCTGATCGGTTTTACATAATTTACTAAGAGTCGAATTTGCAAGGTTACTTCCAACATTGGTGAAAAATTGGTTGACTTTATTTAAGGATTCTTTAGGCTCGTTTTCAATGTTTAAAAGCTGTGAGGCTTGTGACCGCTGTGGATTGAGATTTCCTACCTCTTTAATCAAATTACAAGTTTTTTTCAGGTTACCTTTTGCGTTAGTAAATTCCTTCTTGTAATATTGTTGTTTCAGTGATTTTGCTAGGCCGTTACATATGTTCCTATATTTTTTATATTGCGTGCAGAGTTCAATATCTTTCGGTGATTTTTTGGATTTTTTATGTAATAGGTCTCTTTTCCTCAGAGATCTTATTACACCTGGGGTCATCCATGGTTTAAGCGGCTTAAATCTTTTAGGTACAGTAACGGTAGTTCTATTATTATTTATTAAGTATTGTAAGTCATTAATTAGTAGTTCTGTAGCCGAGTCAATATCTGTAGAGAGGTATATAGAGGACCAGTCTTTAGCCTTCATATCGTTTGACATTTTTTCATGATCATAATTAATTTTTACTGAACGATCGCTACGTTTAGGTTTTAGTTTTGAGTTTTCTATATACAGTAGGATTGGACAGTGATCGGTAAACTCATCAAAAACAATTGTTTTGATGGATTTGTAGCCTTTAACCATGAAATGATCTAAACAGGTATTTATCCTGGTGGGTAAATTGACACATTGTCTTAGACCATATGAGGCCAGAATATTCAGATACTCTGCCGCCGGACCAAACTGGTTATTCGGCATGACATCAATATTTACATCTCCCGTTAATATAATGTTATGATTTTTAGTTTGAGACAAAATCGTATTTATGGAATTAATATATTTTCTGGGATTACGATTTACTGGTGGTCTATATGTACAGATTATAGTTAGTGTTGTATTAATGTCTATTACCAAAAAATTACCGTCCTCTAACAAGGGCTCAAAAGAATTAGATAATAAGTTACTTTTTACGTAGGCAATGACTCCGTCATTCTGGTTAATTATACGGTTGGTGCGGTACGAAGTATAACCATCTAATGTAGGAGGGGTACTATTCTCATCCAGCCAGCATTCTGTAAGGACAATAATATCCAATACGATCTCAAGTTGGGCTATAAATATAAGAAGGCTATCAAAGTTACAATTAACACTTCTTATGTTTAGTGTTAATATAGATAAAATGTGTTTTTGGTTTGGGCTATAACTAAGTACTTCTTTGCATAGACAAGGGTTTAAACACTTGGTGCATGTAATATCAGATGGTTGATCTATATCATTAACAATTTCATTATTATTAGGGTTAAAATTAATCATAGCGGTTAAATTGGTAGGACGTTAAGTTCCAAGGACTAGAGGTGTTATAGCTCAAATATGGTCTGGGTTCTATATTTGAAATATCAATCGCGGCGGCGTGACGACATAATGTGTTAGTGTAGTGTGAGTTATGTGACGTGTTTATTGTGTACTGATATCTTAAGAAGTTACTAATGTTGTATAATATGTATGTATAGGTGTGTATACATGGTATGTAATGAAAAATTAAAATAGCTAACAATGGAGACTTAAATATAAAAATAAATTTGTGATATAAATTTAAACAAAATAAAGCTAGTCAGTCCTGAGCACGTAAAGCATTAATATCAAGTTCTGTTTCAATCTTTATATGTGACGAGCCATCTTCTTTGCGAACAAATACTTTGCCATGGGACGTCCAACAGTATTTATAGCTGTGTGATGATGCGAATTCCCGGGCCAGAAAGAATAATCGTTTCGATCTGGGTGTAAGATTGTCTGATACAAAGACCGGAGCAACTGTACCTTCAATATTTAGGTGTCCTGAATTGAGTTTGTTGGAGCTGTCTTCCTTATTAAACCTTTTAACCGCTGCGAGTAGATTCTCCTTAAGGGGGACACTTGTAAATTCAACTATTATTGGTTTAATGGACGATTTAGCTTTAATTCTGAAGGCATCCTTTATGTCTCGCGATTTTATCGGAATATTTGTAATTTTGCCAATTTTTATGACACAGTCAACCAGATCTTGTTTATTTTCCGAGTTCGTTTGTGGAATATTTCGTATTTCTAAGCTTGTTGCGCGGCTCTGTCTTTCGAGTTGGTCAATTTTTTCTTCAAGTTGCTTAATTTGCTTTTTATCCTCAGCTCGTTGCTGGTCCAAGTGACGCAGTTTTTCGAAAGTCTCGTCGTATTTTGCAGAATAGAAGTCCACAGCTTCTTGGAGTTTTGCGTTTTGCTCCTTAATATGTTTCATTGCGCTTTTGAGCTCTCTAAACATCTTCATAATTTCGATCTTGAAGTTGTCATTGTCCCTTGTATCCGCCAGGTTGGTTGGTCTTGCTCGGTGAGTAACATAGGATGTGGACGAGTCGTCTTCCGAAGAAGTACTGTTTCTGACTTGTACCACAGGAGATATGTGGACAGTGGACGATTTAGATGGCGTCTTTTTCGTCGGGGTCCTTTTAAGCGGCATTGTTCAGGTGCACGTATTAGGAGTACAGAAACGGTGCAGAGGTTCGCTCTAGCGGCAATTTAATACAAACTTACAAATAAGTGCACGCGCTAGAGCCACAATTGTTCTTGTTTCTCAATAGTTTTCGATAAATTGTACCAGGATACAATGACTATTAAGAGACTGATCGGTGAGTGCGCGCACTGTGGCTATTGACAATTCGTACAAGCTTACGTCCAATATAGTTTGACTCTTCATTAGAGGGAGACAGCATGCACACAAAAGTTTTATCTGTTGCTATCTCTTTCCCACTTACTTGCGTTACAATACGTGATTGGTTTGTTGGTTGATGAGTGATGGATTGTAGGCAGGTGGGCGTCCACGCTCAGTGACAACAGTTGAAACAGTTCCGCAACTTTATGCACTCCTAGTAGGTCAAAGCATTAATTTTTAAATTATTAATTTAATATTTAATTTAAATACGGACTGACTTTCACAACACGTCTGAACTGCTCAGAGATCCGGGGGGAAGGGCTATATTGGTGACATAGGTTTAACGAAACCTCCTTCCTTTCTCTGCTGCCCTAGTACTTTTTGTGCTATGAGAAATATTTCGCATATTGGTGACATAGGTTTAACGAAACCTCCTTCCTTTCTCTGCTGGCCTAGTACTTTTTGTGCTATGAGAAATATTTCGCATATTGGTGACATAGGTTTAATGTTTTCGTCATACGCCAATAGATTATAGACAAGTTACCCAAAATTTGCTTAGTACCACAGAAGGATTATGCATGATGTTAGAAGTGCCGATCAAAAATAAAACTATTGATCGAAGGTTATAAGTATATTAATCATATCAGAGTAATCACTTAATTTCCCAAAAAATATATTTATTTTATTTATGTTTATTTCCTTTTTTGTTTGTTAATTTGTAGATTCTCAAGGAAGTAGAAAATAAAATAACAACATAAACTAAAGTATATCCTATAAAAAAAAACAATATTCAAAATATCACTTGTACATATATTCAGGCTAATTTAATATGGCTATATAAAGGCTTTAACTACGAGTTTGTACTTAATATTTAATAATTATAAATTGCCGCGTTTCTCCTGCTCCAGTTCTATTGATTCAAACAAAGTCTTGAAGTTACCAGCACCAAAACCCTAGAAACAAAATAAAAAGTTTATTGTATTACATGTATTTTTAGAGTAGTAGGTAAATCTTTAGCAAATATGTACAAATTTAATTAATAGCTTTGTTAATGAAACTTTTCATTACATAAATATTGATAGTTCTAATTGAATTTCTTTAATATTCAAGTTTTTTTTTTCACAAATACTTGGCAACACTTTTTTAATTAAAACATAGTAAAGCTGGCGAGTGGCAGCACTATCCTTGAGCTAACATAGAAATATAACAGCGAAATGTTAATTAATTAACCCATAAATTCAAAACAATTCATCAAGTCACTCACATTATGATTCCTCCTCTGAATAACCTCAAGGAACAGCGTGGGTCTATCCTGTGTGTTCTTGGTAAATATCTGCAGCAGGTACCCGTCATCGTCATAGTCTATCAGGATGTTGAGACGTTCCAGAATATCAATACTCTCGGTTACCTTCACTTTACTGTGCTTCAGTTGCTCACGAATCAGAGTGTAGTATTTTGAGGGAATCGACAAAAATTCTACACCACGCTCGCGGAGATTTTCAATCTGAAATATTTTTACATAACCATAAATATATCCATGGGGTTCAACCTCAGGCGGTTATCAAGGGAATTTGAATAGTTGTTACGGAAAACCTAGAAGTACTAAGATTTAAGAATTGTTCTGTAAGGGATAAAACCCTCAACAATAATAAATGGTAAACGATGAACGAATAACAACAAGTTTTGGCAAGAGTACTATAATGGTTTCTTAGACTTACGCGAATGTTACACTTGAAATAAAACTATTATTTACGGTATTTTATTGCGGATTTGGTTTAATTTTTGCATTTTTGACTTCCCGACGTTTCGATTACTTATCAGCTTTCTTGGTCACGGGGCGAACTGAGGTACCTATTAGTCATCCGCTCTGACTGTTACAATTTAACTACCCTTAATTTACAGCTATCCAATTAAAAAGTTAATCTGTTTTTGCGTTCCAATCTACGCTCACTGTATCCCAAGAACTAGTCCGTTTCCTCCGTCCTTCCTTGTAGATTGGCGACGGCAATCATTCACCATCTGGTGCCGTGCAAAAATCACTTACAGTAGTAATTATATCTTCAGTGTTGATAGCGATGTGCTGTACTCCCGCGCCGCCGTGGTACTCCACGTACTCTTGGATCTGGCTCTTCCGCTTGCCCGGCGCCGGCTCGTTGATGGGCACCTTCACCGTCTCCTCCCAGTTGGCCATCACCACGGACCGTAGCGCAGAGTACTCTGTGCATACTTGCTTGTCGTCTACTGACCAGAATCTGGTGGAAGTGATGTTTGTGTAGTACTGGTTGTTACTAGGCCAATGACAGTGAATGAAATAAAGAATATTTATTGAAGAGGACTTGTTAATTAAATTTAGATATAAAATATCAGTAGAAATGAACGAAAATGCTGCAAGTATTGCCTCATGTTACCCTCATGATGTGAATAATAAATTATACCAACCGTAGGTTTAAAATAAAAGGACGTATGAGACTATTATTGGCAACACTACATTAATTGTGACCGAATTTTATTCAGTTTATGTAAACATACCTATGAAATTGCAAACAGCGTTCGTACCACGAAGCCGCTTCTTCCATACAGTTGTCTGGCTGGTTACCAACAATGTGGTCGACGAAGTTTATTTCCACTTTTGGTCTGAAAATATAAAGAATCAGCTAGGTACAATCACTAATAATTAGTATCTACAAAAACAACGCAAATGTATGTAGGCCATACAAATAGGTATAGGTATTCGTTATCCGCAACCAGCGCAACGCTAAAAGTAAAATGATTAGCTTCTGTTTCTTTGAATCTATAATAGGAGTCAATAAATATAACAATAAATAAACATTATGAAATACTGATATCTGGCTATGGCGGTACTATGGCTCAGGAAAACGCTGGGTGCTGTCTGATTACAAAGAAGTAGCTGAGACAATGCTTAAATTAATTTATTCCAAACATTCTGATTTCAATGGCTACAGACGATGTTAAATAGTTAGGTAATATAATGACTTACAAGTATTTGTTGATGGCGTCTTTGTTCAACAGTTGGTAGCCAGGAAGGAAGGGTCCTGAGTACTTTGATCTATCTACGAGCGTGTGTGTGTTACTGCCGTACTATAAAGTAATTAAAAAATGCAAATTAGATACATACTTATCAATTAAAGCTAGCCCTACCTAATTTATTAATAATCCTTTATGTTTAATATTTTTTAAACTATTTTCTAATATATTAATAATCCTTTATGCTTCATATTTTTTAAACTATTTTCTTTGTTATGCGTTTACCAATAATAATAATACAGCATGGATAGTTCAACTAAGAGATAGACACAATACTGAAAATAACATCCTTGCTGAGGAACAGACATGTTGCAAGCTTCGATCAAATATTATACACTGATCGAAGGTTGCAGGAAACAAAGCCAAGGCTGTAAAGAACACCTAATCATAGATTCGATCGTAATAAAACAATTACACGCCAATAAACAAGATATTTGCACAATGTACATTGTATAGATTACAATAAAAAGAGATTTTTAGTTTATTTGCATACAGGGCATATCAAAACTGCTACCGAAAACGAAGCGGGATGGTAGTTTAAGCGACTTCAACTACAATGCAACAGAAAATGTTGGAAAATAATTTTGATATTTTTTTTTCATATGATCGTATTTGTGTAGTAAATAATTTTTTTTCTTAAAATAATAGCATATACCTTTTTATTTATAAAGTCTCTAAGGTATAAAAGAGTTTAAATTATTATTTTAGCAAAAACTATGGATTTACCACCCAAAAATGATGATATTTAAAAAATGACAAAAAAATATTGTCGCGTTTCTTTGCGAAATTTTCAGTTGCATTGTGTTTGTAGTCACTAAAACTACCACCCAGCTTCGTTTTTGGTAGCAGTCTTGATATACCCGGTATATTTCAATCTTCAACTTACCGTCTTCAACGTAGCCATTCTGACCACGCCATAATTGTCTTTCTCCTCCCACAAGTCGCGAACTACCACAGCTCCTTGTTTCTTGGCGTACTCCAGAATGTAGTCCAGGTTTTCTACTTGGAACGCGACGTCTTTCACGAAGTCTCCGTGGTAGGCAACCTCGTTGGAGAATTCCGTCTCTTCTGGTTCATATTGTGCTTGGAACACGAACACTATCTGTAATTCACAATCGTTAGTTTTTCAAAGATCAAACATCCAACTTCATTGTCTTTTATCTGGTTATTTAGGATCATCTGATATCTGATGTTACTAGTAGTTAAAACAGTCTAATATCTCTTTTTTCAAACATCATTTAAATATGTTTACGTTCCATAAAATCCCATGTACGGACTCAGGTCTCCCCCTTTTCTTCCGTTAGCTTTGTCTTTCCATCTTTTCCATTGAGATTTATTACATCATATTTGGATTCCTAAATTCCACTCTCGTAAAACAGAAATATTTATCTACGTAAACACATAAATATTTATCCACATAAATATTTCTGTATAGTGTATACCCATCCTTATACCACATTCAAAGCATGAATACAGCTCATCATGATTTATCTATGAGAATTTTCCGATTTATTTTCCGACAAGCTATGACTAGTGAAACTAATTATAGTAAAATTGAATATGGATAGACCTTATACTTCCGCATATTACCTTATTCATCTTGACGGCATGCGACGCGATTTTTCTCGAACCAGTCTCGAGTCCGCTGTACGCCAGCGGCTCGAAGCCGAACCTCGTCACATAGTAACTAGCCGCCTAGAACAAGTTTTGCTCAAAATACATAAAAGTTCTAAAAGTCAAACTTGGATATTAAACAGTAAATACTTATTTAAATGGCCCTTTTTGTATTTTGTTCCATTTTCAAATGTTGTTCTATTTTCAAAATTAAACGACCTTACGACAGTCTAAAACTTTTAAAGACAATATTTATTTCATTAATTCGCGGTCAATTCATTGGTCTATTAAATTAATTTACATTCCCTATCAGTAGTCAAAGTTTTGAATGTATCTTTTTTATCAATGCAAAGGATTAACAATTAATTGTACTTGCGGCCTCAATTGAGAGAAACAATTGACAGCAATCGTTCTGAGGGAAGTTGCGAAAGTTACCTGCTTTGCATTTGACACCCAAAATGTAACGTGATCGAACGCTAAGAATTTGCCATTTTCTGGTTTTCTACCCTTGTCTGTGTAGGAGGTCTGAAAAGGAAAGTATTTTGATTAATAATAATTACTTACCTACATGATACAAATGTATAATATTGATAAACTCGCATGAAAACACAGTAAATGTCACTTAAATTAAAAATAGACGATTCAACCAAGTCTAATCCGAAATATCAAATACTTTGCATACTTCTATGTTACATAAGCTCATTGATATTAAAATAAATTAAATATTCATTGGTTAAACTGGTTATACTGAGCGTTTGTGGCAAAACAAACAATAAAATGTGGTTTAGTCTAGTTTCGCTATGAATAAACAAAAAATCCCACGGACTTATATTTTGTATGTACCTATAGGGCACTTTTGTTACATTAGTACTTCTTCTCGCCTATGTAAGAAAGCTAGAGTAACATCCCATGAGTGTTGGATATTAAATACACAAGTTTTCAAATAGTCGCAAGTTTATGAAGCCATAGGTTTTCAAGTTTTGACACATTTAACTACTCCTGCTTTTGCTCAATGGATTTTAAAAAATAATAATAAAAAATAAGTACATTAAAATCTTAAAATACAGAAAAAATGGAAAATAAAAAAATCAACTGAGGACGATAAATAACACTTTTCCGAAACAACACATATTTTATTATTTCGTCAAAGGTTCGGGTTAAAATAAATTATGATTTTTAAAGCTTATTCAATTATAATTAAGAAATAAATAATAAAAAACGAATTTTAATTTAATAAGTAGAGCAGTAGAGAGATCAATCCAAACATTTTTTCTTAAAACCGGCCTAACATGGTTTATTCAGACTAGCTTATGCAGCTTGTAGAGCTTACTTAATATTTTTTTGGATTGATATTTTCGATCCTAATTTACAAGAGTTTCACTGATTATAGCTCGAGCAGGATGGTTTATAAATTATTATTTCATATCGTATTTTAATTATCAACTTATTGTTATTTGTTTCATAATTGTTTGTACGCAAAAACGACTCACACTTGGCTATTTTTGTTATTTTGCGAATAAAGCTAATGTTTTTCATACTTTAATTTACCTAATTTATTTCTTAAATAAATTATTAGAATAGGTAATTAATTATAATTACAGTAATAGATTCAATTATATCAGGTTGTTTATAAAAGAAATGCTTACCATTTTCACTAAGTTTGTTTGTAAAACACCACTATTCGTTGCGTATCCACTCAGAACTGAAATGTAATTCCTGCGCGATCGGTTTTATATATAAACCAGAAATGTGAGGTGTAATAAAGGTTTCTTACAAGAAAACAAGCTGTTTGTTAAGAACCGTTCACATGCGTATTATCAAATGCCGGCTTTTACCTGCGACTTCGTCTGTGATGAAATCCATAAGCATCAGATCTTCTCAAGAACGGTGTATGTTATAGAATTGAAAATACAGTATTTTCAATTTCGATTAAAAACTGTACATCATCATCATCATCATCTTAGCTACAGAAAGTCCACAGCAGAAATTAAGCCTCCCCCAAGGATCTCCAAATCGACCTGTTGGAAGCGGCCTGAATCCAGCGACTTCCTGCAACATTTTTTTTTTTAACTTAAACCAGGTCGTCCATCCACCTTATAGGCGGGCGTCCGACATTTCGTTTACCTGAACGAAAAAAAACTGTACATACTTGAATGTAAACCAAAGATAAGACTCGGGAAATTTTAAAGCGGCTCACGTTAGAGTAAGTTCTGCAGACTGTCCCGCCCTCACCACCAATGTGACTCCTGTAAGCCAGGATCAACAGTGGCACGCATTGTAATAACACCGAGCTTTGAAGCTCGGCGAATCTCCAGAAATGTCTAATTTGTCTTTAATACGAATGAGTTAGAGTGAGTTATCAGGTGTTGTTAACACTTTATTTGTGTCAGAAGAAAATTTAGAGGCAATTAGAGCTTCCCTACCTAAATATTGGGGTTGATCGGCAGGTTGCCGGTAATACTTACCTTCCAACCTACATGCACATAGCACACTTGCGGAAGTTGGGACTGGGCCGTGTAGCTAACAAATACTCCTTAAATCCCTCGGTGGTCGTCGCGCTGCTATACCTGCGAAATATACTTTTTTTATTCCGTATGTCCATCAAGAGAATCCGAGCAAACACCGCATGCTCGTTTGTCTAAAAAAATATCACCTAATGGTAAGTGATTACAGCCGCCCATGAGCATACACAAAGCATGGATTATAAATGTGTTAACCGCCCAGTGGGAGAAAAAGGATGGGAAGAGAAAAGGAGTGCTTGACATCCGGCAATCTCACTCACCGAACGAAACTTGACAGCACAATGACTTCACGTGGATCTTCTATAAGTCAGTGGTACCATCTCAGATTATCTCACCCATTCATACTGGGCCAGGATTGACAACAGCGTGGTTCTACCACTTTCTACATAAATGTAATTATACTTAGGTGCATTGAAGCTCTGATTTCTTTTTAATACGTCGCTTTTGCTTGAGGCCATACCACCTCAATAAATTTATAATAGGGCAGCAAACATTACTGGCCAGAACGGAAGTGCTTTAGGCCAAAAATAGCAAACTTATTAAATACCCCATGATGCCCAATCAAAATAGGCGAGTGTGGCGACATCTTTAGTTTTTAGCTGATGACGCGAAGTTGTTTTAATGCGCTCTACAAGTCAAGCCTTCTTTGCGCACTGGTGCTCTTAAACAAGCATTAGGACAAATTACGCTTTCATATATTTTTCAGCCCTTATACTCACTGCCTATTGAAGATCATTGAGTTTCCCTGAAATCAGAAATTCGATTGGAAATGATTAATGAAAATATTTGTTTCAATATACTTATAAAAGTATTTGTGAAACTATTTTTTAAGGCCTGAGGGTCGAATAGTAATGTGCAACAAATAGCGGCTATGTGGCCTGAAATTACTTTTAATCTGCCATTTATTGAAAAACAAGAGCGAGATCTTTGCCCACCAGTGGGATGATAAAGATCAAGAAAAAAAAATATTTGTCCATGTAAGACTGTCGTTCGGCGCATTGCTCGCGCCACCAGATAATCAATATGTAAATGCGTATATTTATTACAAACTGGAATTTATCAACGCGCAAAGCACAAAAACGGGGAAGCGTAGCGTCACACACTTGACCTACAGCGGTCCATCGCTGCAATTTTAAGGACAAGGTAATTAAATTATACAGCCTACGGTAATTTACGAAATTGTTAAATATTTGATTATTTTATTGGGGAAAGTGATAATTTTTAGCATTTTTTAAATATTTATTACGTAATTATAAAATAATAATATGGTCCATACCTTTCTTTTAATGCTTTTGTAAGTTTCCTTTACCATTATTTAGATTTAAAAAATCCTTTTCTTTTTAACATTGACCTATGTATATGAAGAAATTAATTAATGTTTATCTATACAATTTTTTGAAATTATTATTCGATTAAACAAGTTTTATTACTTATTTGTCGAATGTCGATACACATTTTCATTGTATAGTACTAATATAATATACACGCAAGTAATATAAAAAAAACTGTACATACATGAGTGCGTCTGTAGGGCGACCATGACGTCAGAAAACAAAAATATTTCAATGCATTCGAAAATATATAATTTTCGATGAGACGATCTATTTCTTAAGGCCATAATTATGAAAAAAAATTGCATTTCCAATTTAAAATTCGATTTTTAACTTTGTGCAATAAGTTGCAGTCATGCACGCGGGACAAAAACTGGATTCGATCAGATGTTCAAACGAAAATAAATATTTGCAAATTACGATACCTGATCAACATTTTCAAAACCATCTCCTTCACAAATTAGATGTCCCGGTAATCGAATGCTGGTCTTCATAAAATGTTTCAAATGTTGAGGGCTCTATACAAAACATTTTATAGTAGTTTATAGTAAGTTGTCTCCACCCCACGTCATTCGCTTGGCAGGTCCGGTCCGAGACGGACGACTGGTCTTGTAAATAGCGTTTCAGAATATTGTGCAATCGTATACGAGATTTTTCCATGACATTTAAAAACTTTATTTTTATGGTTAATAATATAAAAAATAGAGAAGGAAACTTGTCTAGAAGACCCTAAAAAGTCAGTTTTGTAATGTTTTTAGGTTTAGTTGACTTTCATGCTTTACTAGTTGATGTTTGTTGTTGAATCACAGAATATTATCAATTATTCCATCGTGCTAATATATCATCTTTTCTTTGTAGTAGTACATAATATGTGGGTAGCTATGTCTGTCTTTATATTTTGTGCCCCGTAATCCTAAAAGAAATAGTAAAAAAATATCTCGAAATAGACCCTATGCATGGTCGTAGTTTTTCGATAAATTATATTACCTGATTAAAAGGGATGTTAAATAATTAATTCAAAGTAAATTAAATAGTAGATAGTGACTTGTGACGTGAAAATATACAAATGAAATGAAATAAATAATGTCATCCTATTCATTTAAAGAATCATATTGTTTTTATTCACTGATATTTTTGGCAATATCGAATTTTATTTATATCTATTGGATAATTTATCAAGCTCATCAGCTTGGTTATTTAATTCTGTAGTTTTGATTATATTCTTAACAGAAACTAAAAGGATTTTGGTAGTAAACAAAAAAGGCATAAAAAGTCACTCTATTCAACTGCGTATTCAACTGCATATTCTTATTCAAAACAGGCTTTTATAAATCACGTCATATTACCAATATATATAAATATTCATAATAACAAACAGACAAACAAGCTCTGCTGTTTACAAGTCTTATGTATTACAATATGCGTATTCAATAACAACACTCGCGCGTAATATTTCTTGCGACGCGACGTGGTCAACCGAAGTTGAAGGAAGACAATTATTTCTCTACCTTGTTCATGATGAATAGTTTTTACATTTATTAACTTCCCAACGTTTCGGTAACTTTTTGCTTTTGTGGTCTCGTAGCGGTCTAACATTGTCAAACATCGGTATAACATTCGTGTAAATCTAAGAAACCATCATAGTGTTTATGTTTGAAAAAATATTATTTAGGCTTCTACTAAAACCCATATAGAAATATTAGGCATCGGGATTGAGCTATAGATTAACTAAGTGGTAGAGTCTTGCAATAGATCACAGAATCGATTTTGATCTATTCAATCTAGGTTTTAACAGCCTTCGTGGCACAATTCGTTAGACCGCAAGTGAGGCCCGGGTTCGATCGCCGCCCCGGATCTGGGTGTTTGTGAGAACGATAGGTCTTTCGTGCTTTCTGATCTGATATACCCACGACACAAGTCTCGATCTTAGTGTGGGGTCAGGACTATGTATGTGACTGATGAGTTATTTATTGAACAGATCGTTAAACCTTACAAATGGATACCTAATAGATCAGGCAAAACTTAACTGTTGGAAGTCATTTAGTGAGAGAAATTGTTGGAGACAATAATCGGCTTTAGGAATTTCGCATCCATCCTTAAAGTGACCACCACTCATGATAGATCCTTCATAATGACAAAAACAGGTGTTTTGCGTTTTTAGTTAATTCATTGCTTATTCATTTGATATTAACTGTTGGATTGCACTACATATATTTAATATCAAATGCACTGTACTGATTTGATCGTGAAAGTAAGAAAACGAACACTATTATCAGCACTCTAAGGGTTCCAATAGGCTCGCCCCCTATCACATCGTGTTTAATATGCAACTGTATAATATGCAATAAGCCTGAAGACATCCAATGTATTAAGGTACGATGGGGATATCCTGACAGGATAAAAACCCCAAATTAAATAAAGATTAAAAACAAGGGTGCCAATAGGCTCGCCCCCTATCACATCGTGCGATGAAAGGTAAAACATAAGGTGAAACGTAGGTGGCCTGGTTACACCTCTGTCTTTTTGGGAAAAAGGTGTGATGTTTATGTATGTAAGGGTTCCAATGTAAAAAAGTAATTGAACATACGTTTTCATGAAATGCAATTGGATTAGGTTAACAGGTTTTGTATCGTTGCGCAGTGGGTTACGGCGAATGTAATGAAACCGGATGCGTGTTGATAAATACTTTGCAGTAATGTTAATTATTTAAAACGTAAAAAATGCGTATTTTGGAATTAAGAAAAACTCTGTTTTGAGGAATTGTTCCATTTGGTGGCCACATTACTTCATCGCACCATCCTCCCGGCAGCAATGTCATCCACATACCTTAGAACCCATATCATCTCGTACTGTGCGGTTCTAGAGAAACTTCTTCCCACGTAAAAGCAGGCTGTGGATGCCACACATTACGTGGGAAGAAGTTAGTAAGTTAGTGCTACCAGCAGAGGTTGTCCCAATTGAGTATAGCATGGGTTTCTTCAAAATAGCAGTCAAAAGGTTCTTACGGGGTCGGCAACGTGTGAGTGTTACCTCTGGTGTTACAAACGTTTATAGGCTACAGTAACTGCTCATTATCAGGCGGGCCGTAAAAATAAATAATATTAAAATAGGTTAGTAGAAATAGTTGAAGGTATATAAAAAAGGAAATATTTGAAATTTGGGGAATAGGGTGCTCCCCTCTCAATGCGAACTGACCTGAGTATCCTTGGTGTGGATATCCGCTGTGAACTCAATCCAATCCGCCCACTCCCTGCTCGATGCCTTGGATGGATAGCAGCGGCGGGCCATCCGCTTTGTGAATGATGTAGACGTTACGAGCAACTTGAGTCACTACAATTGCGGAGGGATGTCGCATCTCTAAGAGCGTTCTACCGTCTGTGCCACGGTGAATGCTGTGACGAATTGTTCAATTTGATCTCCTCCTCTCCATTCCTAAACAGTACCATGTGTGCTGGCTTGGAAAGCCATAGCTTGACAGTCCATACCATCTCGGCACCAACCAAAAGGTCTGCAAATTATTTTTTGTGCCGCACCGTCAATCTGTGGAATTGTTTGCCGTCACGCGTATTCCCTCCTTCCTATAATCCTGGGTCCTTGCGCCGTAGTGTGAAGAGGCATCTTAGCATGCCGGTATAATTGTATCGAATGCCATGGGACTGCCGTCTGATGCTATTCGATACTCTGCCTGGACGGCATTTGTGCTTTACCATCAGGCGCAGTGAAGTCATCATGTCGATCCAGTAAAAAAATATATAAATATTAGGTATTTTTCAATGTCATTAGTAATGCATTACCTATAGAAGTGAATGTTGTTTAATCAGCTGGTAGTAACAAGTATTATTTAAATTAAAGAATAACATGATTCACATTACTTATTTAATATTATTTTCTTATTTTTCTTTACTATTGTAATATTTTCAGTGGACTACGCTAGATCCTATAGCGAAGCATTTGCTGATGTTATGCTAATTGCTCACTGCTCAGATAGACTAGACATTTTGTATCTCTCTCTCTTCAGTCACAGGAACTCCACTGCTAATAATAGTCCTATTTGTTTATAAAGTAATTTTGGGGGAGGAAACAATTTTTTTGCAGTATTCAAATGATACCCTAATAATACCAGCCCTCTAAATTCAGATCGGGAGGAAAGTGGGAAGGAAAATGGATGGGAAAACCGAAGTGGAAAGGGGCCAACCCGCACTAGGCAGAGCTGTGAACCCCACTTAATGGAAATTGTAGAATAGAGAAGAAAAGTCCCGTGTTCAACAGTGTCCTATAATGTATAGATAAATTCTAATACAATATATGTCTGCAATTCTAATTCAATACAATACAATACAATATACCGGGTATATCAAGAGTGCTACCGAAAACGAAGCCGGGTGGTAGTTTTAGTAACTACAAACACAATGTAACTAAAAATTTTACAAAGAAACGCGACATTTTTTTTTTATTATTTCTTAAACATCGTCGAGTTTGGGTGGTAATTCCATAGTTTTTGCTAAAATAATAATTTAAAGCCTTGCGTGCCATAGTATCTTTAAAAATAAAAGGGTGTACACCATTATTCAAGAAAAAAACTATGTATTTACCACCCTAATACGACGATCGAAAAAAAAATAACAAAAAAATTCGTCACAATTTTTTGCACAAAGTTTAGTTGCATTGTGTTTGAAATCACTAAAATTACCACCCAGCTTCGTTTTCGGTAGCACTCTTGATATACCCTGTTGTATGTCTGCTAGGTTGCCAATACATCTACATACCAGATTGTGGTGTAATTCATGGAAATGTTCTTGAAGTAGGAGATATTTCACTTTTATCTTTGGCTAAATTTTAGTCCGCATTCAGACGTATTAAAAAAACTGAAACGAAAATGATTTATAATTTTATTTCATTCATACATTTTAATACAATAGTCATCATAAAAGAAACTATTAAGGAATCGATGATTATCAAAGCATTATAATGAGCAGTAAAAAGAGAAAATATTGATTGATACTTCTTAATAGACATTAAAGCTAAGTAATTATGAAAACATCCCAGACACAATCAAAACATGTCTTAAAAATAGCATTTATTTGCTTATGTTAGCAAGTGTTTTGTAGAAATACTATGCAACGCCAGATTTTTCTGCTTTGTCTTTAGTGTCATTCTTCTTTGTGCTTTCCAAACGCTCAATTGCTTCGAATACCCATTTATAATTCATGGCTCCAAATCCCTGGAAAAAATCATAATCAATTTTACTTTCGGTAAGCAGCGGCTTGTATGTGACGCTGGCTTTGAAGAGTCTAAGAGTAGCGGTAGCCGCTTACCATGAGCCAAGCCGCTAGCTCGTGTACTACGGCAATAAAAATAAAAATGTCGAAATTCTCTCCAACACTACTTTAATTTGGAATATTTTAGTGATGTATTTAAATTCTTGATTATATTTAAATTATATTCTGCTTACATTTTGCTAATGAAATCAATAAACGAAATGGGTCATGTGCCCTATTTTTTAAAAGCATTTTATCAGTAATTAGAATAAACAAATCAGCACAGAGACCGAACGACCATAATGACGATTATGCCATGTCGGTCATACAAAAACCCTTACCCTATGATTCCTTCTCTGCAGGATCTCAATAAAGAGCGTTGGCCTTGGTTGCACGTGTTTCGTAAATGCCTGCAACATATACCCTCTCTCGTCGAAGTCTATCAATACATTCTGCTGTTGCAGTTCGTCGATGCTCTCCGCAACCACTACAGAACTATCTGCCAGCTTCTCTCTTATCAGGTCGTAGTATGTCGCAGGCCAAGTTAGTATATCAGCTCCACGGGATTTCAGATCACGCATCTAAACAAAAGTACAATCTTAGCTTACTGGCTGGTTATTTTACAAGGTTAATCTATAGATGAGTAGAATCCAGGGTCAACGTCACATTGAAATGAAGGTGAAGTAAATTTAGACACAAAATGGGAAGATCGGGAAGATAATATAGCGAGAAGTATTAGCTGGCTTAGTCTACATGATATAGGTTAGTTTACAGGGTAAGCTATTGGTTAATAGATGAGGAAAATCTAGTGTCGCATAGAAATGAAACTGAAGTAAAGATTGACGCAAAGTTGGAAGATAATATAGCAAGAGGTAGCGATGGCGAGTTGTCCCGTGGCCTTGAGAATACAATCGCCTTTTTTCTTAGTATGTCTGATGAGATGGTAAGGTTGTTCGAATAAGCGTCACACCCAAATACAAAGCATAGAGATAGGCTTAATAAAATGAATTTATTTTTATACGTCTTCCATTCGTTTATTTTATTTTTGACACATCGAGTACTGAATCAAATAGTGATGGCCTGATGCGTTATCGAATCAATTTTTTATAACAAACGATTTTATTTTTGAACAAGTTTTAATCGATTTAATACATATTTTATTTTTTGCTCCATGCATTGTTTTATAAAACTTCAGGGATATTTAAGTTACTTGATTTAATAATTATATTAAAATAAACCATTTACTCATGTTAAGTTAATATTCTTATCACTTCCGTCGGCAATAGTAATGTTGTTAAAAACAAATTGTGAAACGGCAACACTGGGCAGACAGGTGACGCGCGCCGCCATTTTGTGGTCACTCACAACGTATTGAATAGGATTGGATTCCAATACAAAAAATGTGACAAAAGAAAAATATTGATGGAACGCAATGATGTTGCTTTGTATCGATGCGAATTTTTAAGACAAGCTAAAAAAATAGAAGACTGGTCGAATGTTGTTTTCACCGATGAAACTTGGCTCAATGCGAATCACACGGTATCAAAAACTTGGACTGACAACACTGCTAGCTCCTCGACCGCAGTGCCAATGGGAAAAGGTGAAAGAATTATAATTTGTCATGCAGGAACCGCAAAAGGATTTGTGCAAGATGCTATGTTAGCTTTTAAATCAAAGAAAACAGGGGATTACCACGAAGAAATGAATTCCGAAGTATATGAAAAATGGTTTCGGGAAATGTTATTGTCACTCGAACAGCCATCAACAATATTTATAGATAATGCGTCCTATCACTCTCGGCAAATTAACAAAATGCCAACGCAAGCCAGTAAAAAAAATGAAATAATAAACTGGCTCCGTAACAATGGCGAGGAGGTGGACGAGTCCCTATTAAAAGTAGAGTTACTTAAAATATTAAAAATGAGGAAGCAGCCTAAACGATACGTTATAGATGAAATGGCTGCAGAACATGGGCACACCGTCCTTAGAATTCCTCCATATCATTGCCAGTATAATGCCATAGAGCTAATATGGGCGCAAGTGAAAGGATATGCTGCGAGAATAAATACAACTCCTCCTTTCACCGCAAACAAAATGCTGGAGTTGCTTAAAAATGCGTGTGAAAATGTGACGCCTCATAACTGGGCGAGTGTCGTAGATAAGACGAAGAAAGAAATAATGTCTGATTGGGATCGCGATGTCGCATTTGACAACTTACCCATGCACTCATTAATAATTAGTGTTACTGGGGATACGAGTGACGACGACGCCGATTCCGACGAAACAGACGATTGTTTATAAATAAAAATATTAACAAATTACCTTTTAGTTGTTTTAATTATTTAATCCTTAAAGTACTATGAATTCCAACATGGTTTAACTGTTTATTACAAGTAGGTACTAAACATTTATTTTCGTTGTAATCATTGTAATTATTTTAAATTAAACTCTTATTAAAAGTCACTTCAATACGTATACCTTTATTCATATTAATTAATTTGCAGCAAATACATTCGATCCTAATATTGGGTACTATATTACGTTTAACTGTTTTCATTAGCATTTTAATGTAATTTTATTTCAAATGATTCCGATTGATTGATTCTATTTAAAATCGTTTTTGTTATCTGTGGTCATTCGTTACGAATGGCACAACTCTAAGTGGGCGTTACCCGTCAAGAAAGTATCTACTTTTATTTCAAAATATTGTTCTACTGTAATGTCGTACTTTATAGGCGTGAACTGTCAAAAATAAAATAAACGAATGGAAGACGTATAGTGTCTATCAACGTTGCTGACAAAAGGAACGAAATTAACAAACGGCAGTTTGTAAAGTTTGCTACCACACACTTATGTCCCACTACAGGGCACGGGCCTCCTCAACATCAAGGGTACGATTGAGAGCAGTTATACCATATAGTCCCACCACGCTGGTCTAATGCGGGTTGGCGGACTTTATATACCATAGAAATTATTGTAAATCGCTATAGTATGCAGGTTTCCTCACGATGTTTTCTTTCATCGTTTTAGTGCGTAGTAATTGACTATCAATACACACATGTGACATGACTCCAAATGTCAGAGGTGTGCCCTGGTATTCGAACCCGCGACCACCGTGAACATGTTGGCAGCCACGTCTGGTCTGTTTACCAACAAGCCACCATGCACTTACACACACGCTATTACACATTCCTTTCTATAATCTTTTCCATCAAACGAACCAGATCGGTACCAAACTGACGAATAGGGAGAGGTAATCTACTGCTGCTAATCCAACTATATTAACAGTACTAAAACATAGTAAAGTAAACAACAAGAATCTTACGGTAGATATGATGTCGTCTGTATAGAAAGCAACGTGTTCTACTCCCGAAGTTCCAAGCGCCTTCACAAACTCTGTGGCTTTGCTGGAAGGCCGCAGACCCTTAGCAGCTTCGTTCAGTGACAGCTGGGGGATACACGGTTATTACTAAAAAGGCCCGACAAATGAACGGATGACAAAATGGATTGAGGTTGGTGACAAAGATGATCACCATCGTATGCTGCTATTTGTCATGATAGAATTCATCAAGATACCTTTTGGGCATGATTTGAGCGTGCAACATAGTAGTTTAGCAGGATTACGATTAATTTACTGATGCCGGTTCACCGCATTTTTACTAAACTGCCTACACTCTACAGCGGTAGTACTGATGATCCTTGCGAATTATTTGCAAGGACCACCTGGTTTTCAGAGTTTAGGTGAGCCAGTCATCCACTTGCGTGGAGCAGCCCTTCAAAATTGTGTTACTTGTGTCACCTCAGTGACACATGCATCCAGTAACAATGATATTCAAAATGAAACTTTTCCGCCGGTTGCCTGAGAGTCACACGCGCCGGCCAGGTCATTGTTTCGCGGAGAATCTTGACATCGCGATGCAAGATTTACCCCTGAATTGATCAGCGCCATCCCTCGCCCGCGGAGTGAACTAAATCCTCTGCCTCTACCCTTCCGTAAGGGGAAGCAAGTTGAAGATTATTGATTTTCTGGCATTCTCCTTCGTATGAAACCCAACAGCAATTGTCAGTAAATGCGACAGTGGCTCCCGTTCATTTCAGGTCTGTAGGGCTGTATTCAAAACATTTTATTGTGGCTCTACGGTGTCTAATTCATTTGAGAAAAATCTGTATAAATAGAAGGTAGACTGCTGTCTCTATGTATATTGCAAAGTTAAGTATGATACACGTAAAACGCATAAATGTTTTGATAAAACACAATTTAAAGCCACAAGAGGGTGCGAGCTGGGGTACCGCAAATATTTTGTTTCCTATTTGGGTAAGGTGGGACCGAACAATCCATCATTTTTGTTTATCCCAATACTGGAGCGTGGAAATAATGTATTATGTATTTATTAATGGAATAGAAATATACTGCTGTAGCAATTAAATCATGACTGATAAATATGACTATAGGCTCATCAGAAAATAAGTTCGGTAATCTATCAAAAATAAATATACCCAAAATTCCTAAGTTTAAGTTAAGTCACGTGTTGTGTCATGGGTATCGGAAACTATAAATAGTTTATTTCTTTATTTCTAAACATCCGAAATAAATACTTTTTTCTTATTGCATACGTCCGACAAAATCGCATACAGATCACCAGATGGTAAGAGATCACTACCGGCTACCGCTCATGATAATCCACAACGCTTGGATCATAAATGCGTTGCCAGCCCATCAAATAGGAAGGGGAGCAGGAAGGAAAAATTATGAGAAGAGGAAACGGGTACTGGGCATCCGGTAATCTCACTCACCAAACGAAACGGGGCAATAAGAGACAATCGTACGGACTCGGACGAGCCTGCCTATTCATGCCGAGTCATAAGTGACAACAGCGTGGCTACACCACAGATATATGTATACGTCTTGTGAATCATACAAATATTTGTCACAGCGCCGAGATCGAATCCGCGGCTTATCGTTTCACTGCCGGCGTCTAACCAACTGCGCCCTGCTGGCTGTTAAATTGAAGCTGTACTATGAGTGGCATTCAGTTGGCAGTGGCACTTCTGCCGAACCTTTCAGATACAGACGTAAGTAATAGATATACTTACGAGAACGGTTTCATCTTCATTAATAACTGATGCCGAGTTGATGCAGGAATACGGCACCAGGTCGTGCTTGTAGTCCACGCACCAGAATCTGTTCAATAAAATGAGCTTTATTTGGATTCGAGTAAATTAATAACGCAATAGTTCATTAGTCAGAACAATTTGTGTATATTCGGTTTCCAAAGTGCTGGCCTAATTATGACTCAGGAATTATACAGATATACACACAATGATAATTTTTACCTAGTGAATGCTTTATTTGGACTGCACAGCAATCTACCAAGCATCGCTACCAACCTCCATGTGCAAAGAGAAAGCTTACTTTGGGCTACAGACATAATAAACCTATTGTAAGTAATGACTAGAGACTTTCCCGCCCTCACACCTACCACTGCAACTGCTGTGGGCTGATATGATGATGATGATGAAGTAATCCTGGTTGCTGTAGAGATCAATCCAAACCCTGCAGTAGACGTTTTCACCACAGTTAGAGCACCGTATATATCAAAAAATCCATAAGAGTCTGCAGCAACCTAAGGCTGTCGTTCGTCTTAGGGCCACTATCTTTTCTAACAGATTTTAGTGAGTTAATTGTGACCGTATAAACAGCAACCTCTGCCTCCACTCACGGTCACTGTGGAAATTATTGTAGAAGGTCCATGTCCAGCAGTGGACTTTCTTTGGATCATGGATGGATGAATGGAAACTAAGGGTGTTCACCTGTGCATGTTGAGATTTTTTTCGTACCACGACACAGAGTCCTCCAAAGTACCATCTTCCATATTACCTTCGACGTGATCGATGAACATCAAATTCATAGCAGGTCTGAAATAATTACGGTTATTTAAATAATTATAAAAGTTAATATATATTTAGAGTGGCCTAATATTTCTAATGACAGTGTTTATGAATAGCAATACGTAATGTCTATAATTTGATTTACAAGTGAACGAATTTATTTTAAGTAAGTATTTTGCTTTTCAAAAATGTCATTTGCTAGATACTAGTTAATGTATAATTATCTAATGTAAAATGTAAAATGGGCATAATGTAAGTGATAAAGAAGACAAAAGTAAAATATTCACATTTGGTTAGTAGAAACTAGAAACAATAAGAATAACTTACAGAAGTTCATTTACCGGATCTTCTTCGGCGGGTTTGTATCCTGGTAGAAATATCCCTGTGTATTTGCTTCGGTCGATGAGAGTGTGCGTGTTGTCCCCGTACTAGAAAATGTAAATATAAGACATTTTTTCCCCCTTTTTAGATACTTGATTGAAGGGTCCCCAAATAAAAAATAATAAAAAGATATAGAATTATGTTTTCCTTTCACATTCATTAACCGTAATTCTGGAACCCGACATCTATTTACCGAGTTACTGTGGTTGTTCATGTGCGAGTATATTCGCTTTCCATCTGATTCGAAATCGTTCCCTTGGTTTATAGGCACGATATTGAGTTACTTGGAATGTAATTATATTTTGATACACATTTTATCTTCCCAATTTCAAATTAAAATTATAAAATACTTACGGTACGCAACACTGCATATCTTACAATTCCGTCATCGTCTTTTTCCTCAGTAATGCTTTTAACAACTTCAGCACCTCCTTCTTTAGCTCTGAGCACAAGAGCATCCAAATCGTTCACTTCAAACGCAACATCTTTGACAAAATCACCATGAGCTGCCAAATCTGCTGATATTTCGCCGTTGGATGTAGTAGGCGATTCGAAGACTACTGTGATCTGTAAAATATTTAAGCTTCCATCAGCCAGAGCCACATAAAAGCCTTTACTTGAATTACGCCTTCTTAAATGAATTTTACAAGGTTACAAAGGCTCTACGTCCAGAAACTAATTACAATCTTTATTAAGAAAACCTATTGAAGTTTTTTTATTAACTTGATATAAAACAAAGGTATATTAAGTTTGATTTCTGGAATATTTCTACTTTGCTAAAGATTAAGTAATGGGCCGACAGTGACTGGATGCGTAAAGCAGCAGTCCTGATTTAGTAGAGAACCTTTAGAGAAGCCTATATCCAGTAGTAGACTGCGACGGGCTGATGATGATGATGAATGATCAATTACTACGATAATATGAACTGGAATATTATACCTTGTTTAGTCTAACTGCATACGAAACCACGGGTTTGGTTTCCGTCGCTTCTCGGACAGCTAATGGTTTGAATCCAAACCTTGTCACGAAATAGCTGGATGCCTGAAAATATTATGAGACAATATTCTCCTAAGAATATATTTAATTAATAAATAAATAAATACACCCTACAGTCACATACATAGTACTGACCCCACATTAAGATCAATTTAGTTTTGTGTCGTGGGTATTAGAAATTACGAACGAGTTTTCGGTCTCACAAACACCCAGACCCGGGACAAATACTTGTGGGCCTCACAAACATTTGTCTCGGTGCGGGTATCGAACCTACGACCTCTCGTTTCAAAATCGGCATCCAACCAATAACGCCACAAGTGGCGTTTTTTTAAAATAAATCTTAAATATAAAAGTGGATACTTCGGGAATATAAATAATGTTTTTGTAAGGATTTTCACTACTACTTTTATCTTACAAACATACTTGTCGATAGTCAGACCAATTATCATGTCTTTTTAATAAATGTGGAAATGGTACAGACTTACAGTTTTGGCATTGGCAACCCAAAATACCAGGTGATCGAAGTTCAACACTTTGCCGTCGACTCTCCTCTGCGCCTTATCTTTACCATTAGTCATATTGCTCTGAAAATAATAATAGGTGAATCAAAATATCATATAATATTTAGAAACACACAAATGTATTTACTTAAAGTGGAGATTTTAATTGCACCAATAAAGCAATTGGTTGGAATTAGCTATTGATTTGAAATATTATATCTCATTGTTAAAAAAATATGTATAGACTAGATAGATGTTTCAATTAAATTATTATGAACTCATCTAGAAAGAAAGAAAGAAAGAAAGAAAGAAAGAATGAATGAAAGAAAGAAATACATTTACTGAAGGCGCAAACACACATAGGTAGGTAATAAAATAACAAAATATACATAAAATAAAAACATGACAAAAATACTATTATGCAACAATATTATGTGACTAAACTATTGCGCCGACAATGGGCCTCCCATTCAGCTTTATGCTGCAGTATGGGAAAAGCAAACTGCAGCGCTGATTTTCAACGGGGTGCCCTGGTGAGACACGAATATCCAGTCGGTAGGCTGACAAAACATTACCATAAATATATGTTAATAATCACATTTTTTTAGTGGGTACGCATGGTATCTTCTAATTGGAGTATTTTACGAAGATTTTATGTCAAGGTAAGAAATACAAATTAAAATAAAATAAAATGATCGTAAACCTACCTTACTCGTGTATCTAACAGATTATTATTATATTCCATTAATTTATTAAGTGCGTGGTGGCCTGTTGGACGCGGCTGCCAACATGTTCACGGTGATCGCGGGTTCGAATCTCAGGGCACACCTCTGACTTTTCGGAGTCATGTGTGTATTGATAGTCAATCACCACGCACTAAAACGGTGAAGGAAAACATCGTGAGGAAACCTGCATACCATAGCGATTTATATAAATTTCTATGGTATGTAAGTCTGCCAACCCGCACTAGGCCAGCGTGGTGGACTATATGGCCTAACCACTCTCAATCGTACTTCCGATTGTAGAGTAGGCCCGTGCCCTGCAGTGGGACGTATATGGGCTGATACAGATTAATTTATTATTATTAACATTTTATTACATTAGTAAGTAATAGTAATGTTGTTTTTTAATATTTATTTTTTGTATATCTTACTTCGTTTAGGTTTAAACTGAATGTTAATTTTCTTTTATTATTATCTTTCTCACAAAAGTTTACTCGTTTTGAAGCATTTGAGGATTCTTTTGTAACCCTCTCTTAGGTACCCTAAGATACACGCATGCCTAGTTTTAGTTTTTCTAGATCTGAAAATATTGAAATGCATATATGCCAATTATTTTTAACTTACTATCTCTATTATTGTCACACCTGTTATTTTTGTGCAACAAACAACGGCAAGAAACGTGAAAACGACAACTAACAACTCTAAATCGAATCAAAGAAATATCTGTGACTTTATTTATACCCTTTGAAATTGAACAGTCGTATAATTTACAGCAATTATAGAAATAATAGTCCAGCCCTCGATACAAATATTGTACGTGGTTAACATACTAAATAATGTTTCTGAGGCTACAGTCTGAATACAAATGAAACTAGAACTCCTTGGTGGTTTAATTATTCAACTACTTAGAATGGTAAATATCAATTACTACAAATGATTGCCAATGGTAAGATATTCGATTAACAGGGCGGATAACGCATAATCTACATAGGAAGAAGTTGAAAAAAAAAGAAAAAATAAGGCAATAGTATAAAAACTCGTTAAAACAAAAAATAATATTTTAAATCGGTTCATGCGTCTTTGAGTAATCGGTGAATGTATGTTCATCGATTACTCCAAATAGATTCCGACGAATTATCAATTAAGAACCTTTTTAAAGACGGGTAAAAAGGATTGTCAGTAAGGAATATAAATTACAAAAATATAACATACATAGATACATGCTCTACGAGGTAACACGTACAATAAGCATATTTGCTGGGTCAGCAGTTTCCGCAAATATTACTACAATCATATATATCAAGCGGCAGTTCGGAAATCGAGTCGACGGTGTTAGGTCGCGCGTGCTCCGTATCATATCTATCATTTAATAATTAAGTTTCTATAATATATCAGTTTTATCATTATCACGGACTATCATTTTAAATCAACATCTATCAACCAACATAGTACGACCGGCTAGCAGTGGCCCGTACACATGCATAAACTCACGCATTTTTCCCAGAAGGGGTAGGCAGAGGTGCTAGCAAGACACAACGGTTCGCCTTCTGTTTTCCGTCACACGATGTGATAGGGGGCGAGTCTATTGCCATATTAAGCGCAATTCTACTCCGGGCTGATAATAATGAATTCATAAATCTTATACCACTTGCCACAACCCGGGATTCAAACCCGAAACCTTAGCTTTGCATCATACCGTAGTACAACAATGAGCGTGTCCTCAGTTAAAGGAAATAACAAAAATCTCAACGAATGCTTAACATAAATTTCAATAAAATTAAAAAATAAAACAAATGAAATTAAAATTGAAATTGTTTACATAACAATTATACAAGACAAAATCATGGAATTATAAATGTACTTGTAAATTAATCAATAAATAAAATTAGTAAAATAAGTTTAATGGATCGCAGAAATATACAAAAATGCATTTATATGTATAAAAACATCTACTATTAGTCTTCGGTACTTAGTAGTCAGTACTGTGCTGATAAAATATATATTTATTTCTTTTTTTGTTTATTTATTATATCCTAGAGTGTGATACTGCAGGTTTTTTCTACTAGCACAACAAAGTCACTACACAACATTTGTGTGGTATATGCAGTGCAGATTTAGGGATTACGTGCATAATTATGTGGGTATTATTTGAGATTTACCGTATTTACAATTTTACTGGACAATCTTTTTTTATTGCAATGAATGGCGACACAAGCATGCCATTCGCCTAATGATGATCGATACGATCGCTCATGGACAGAAGCAAAACAAAACACCACGAATTACAAAGCAATGCGTGACATTCCACTGCGCTCGCCATCCTGAGACATAAGCTGTTGAGTCTCAATATGTCCAGTAGTTACCCTGGCTGCAGTTTAATTCAAACCGGAACAAAACAGTGCATTTATACTGTTTGGTGGGAGAAATAGACATTGCGGTGACAAGCTTTTAAGATAATACAACGTTTTAAAAATTATAGGAAAATAACAACTTACTGTAAAGATTTCCACGAACGAATCACACCTTTGAGAATCAGATTAAAATTGCATTTTTTCTACAACACACTTCTATTTATAAGAAAATATGATATAAGGTCACTTGATTAGCAGGTTAACTAATGAAGTTCTTTTAAATTAATAATTAACGTTTGAATTATTTGTTTGCACTTTTAACATATTCCTAGTGTCTCTTATTGCGTTCTAATAAAGCCTATTTTTGTATGAAATTAGACAGGTGTATTTTGGGGTCAGATGATGTTGATAAGAGATGCTATCTTTATCAAAATATTCCACCAATCGAAGATGTTGAAATTTCGTGGTAGAGTGGGCAAGGCTCTTAATTATGTCTCAGTTCCTATATATGGTAACAAAATAATTGCGAAAATATGTAGATTACTTAATAATAAGCATAATGGGCCCTGAGATAAAAATTTTATCATTAGTTTAAAACATATGTGACTTTTTGGTACCTGTCACAACACGGGCGCTGAAAGAACATCTGTAGATCCCTAGAACATTTATTTTGGTGCAAAATACCTTGGTTGTACCCCTTGATAATGTGTCTAGAAAATTTCACGACGATCGGCTGAGTTGTCAAGGCACAATAGCCAAAAAACACACACACATTCGCTTTTGGATTTATATCTGTGAGGATACCGCCATTAATATTAGTATAATTTTGTCAAATCATTTTGCCAATCTACCCTCAAGTTTAACAGAGATGAATTTATCATAACTTATATTGCGGTTAAGTTGTCGAGACAAGATAAACATGATCTTAAATAATTATATGATTGGATTAGCGGTCGGGCTCGGCTGCGCCCGGTTACATATAGTTTTTGAGTTCAGTCCACATCAACAACATATTATTTCGCGTATTAACTGTTTAATATTTAAACTCAGTATGACCGTCGACTATATTGGTTTTCCCGTCCCGTTCCATTATATCCAGTTCTATCCCGTCTCGTTCTATTCCATGACAAAAAGTATTCAATTCTGTACTCTCCTGTCCCGAGCTACCCTATCGAATTTGGAAGCGTAGCAAATAAGTATATTTGGATTCCTGACCCATTCCTCGGGAACACTAAAGATATAAATTAATAAGGGAGGTAAAATGTAGCCTATGTGTCAGCCTGTCTCTATACGAAATTTCATCAAAATCGGTCAATCCATTTTAGCGCGAATGAAGTACAAACATCTATACATTCATACTCACAAACTGTGGAATAAGGTCCTAAGAGAATGGTGGCCAAATCATGGTAAACGCAGCGTTGCCCCTTCGGTGGTAAGATGGGTGGTAAGACTTTGCTAATGTTTTAGAATCATCCAAGTTTCGGCCACAGAATAGTTTAGTATTCTGTGGTTCGACTGCCAAAAGACAGAGAAAAGTTGCTTACTATCAGATGGGGATGCTGGGTCTTACCAGCAGTGGGACCCTACAGGGTGTGGATGATTATGATAGGTATATTTTAGAAGGTATAAGAAAGGTAACAAAATTGTTGTTTTATATCATTCTGTCCGCCAACCCGCACTAGGCCAGCGTGGTGGACTATATGGCCTAACCACTCTCAATCGTTCTCTCGATTGTAGAGGAGGCCCGTGCCTTGCAGTGGGACGTATATGGGCTGATACAGATATCATTCTGTGTGGGTACAGACCACACGGTTCGACGCAGTTTTACTGTTCGTCGTATGGCCGCTTGAAGACAATGGTTTTAAGAAATGGTCCAGCGCGAATAAAATGTAGTCCATTACGCTGGCCTAGTGCGGGTCTGGGAGTCTGGGGATTTTAAATTGAAATTTTAAAAATTGCTGATATATGCAGGTTTCCTAGCGATGTTTTTCTTCACTGTAAGGCATAGGGTGTGGTGATGGCCGTTCAATACAGACATGACTCCTAATTCAGAAGTGTGCCCTGGGATTTAGACCCACGTCCACCGTAAACATGTTGGCATCTGCGTATAGTTTTTGGTGTATTTATCATTGTGTGGTATTGTCTTAGTAGTCTTACTATTGGTCATTAAAGTTACTGTAGCCAAGGGTCGGTTCGGCCAGGGGAGTTACTCTATGATCCGACTCGACTTTCGAATGTTGAAGCCTCGTACTTAAAACTGTACGAATATGCCTAAGTATTCTACAAAATGTTTGAATCTTCTATCGAATGTCGCAACCATAGATTAAGTGCGGAGTGAATGATAAGTGTCATAGAAAATAGAATTGATTTTTACAAGTGAAGTATGCCAGAACGAAGAGTTTCAAAGAACCTGAAACCCGCGACACAAGACTCGATCTTAGTGTTTGTGTAATATCATTTATGTATTTATTAACACATTTAGTAATTAGTAGAGATCCAGCCGCATAAGTCTCGGCAATATTTTTCTATTTTGTTGCGCAGCAGTTACTAGTTACCATGTAATAGTAAATCTGTTGATATAGAAAGCTTAAAGAACTAATGCACTTATATCTTTGAAGAATTGTTGTTGTTTATGTCACTTTAAATACGTGTAATTTTTCCATACATACATACTCACACCGTGTTTTTAGAAGGGTTAGGCAGAGTTGTTACCAAGACATCCACTTCACCTTTGTGTGTTCATTCTCAGGATGTCATAGGAGGCGAGCCTTTCGCCATATCGGGCTTGGTTGATAATTAATAGAAAAATCCAATATTCATTTAATGTAACTACCACGGAGGCAGTCAAAATTTCACACTATAAAAGTAAATAAAACCACAAAAATCGAGTAATAAAATAATTTCTTTTATTATACACATACATTATATTTACATAAAGATCGCAAGTATATTCATTAACATAACGGAGTATTTCGCTTGCACCTACATTAGTGTTTACGATAAGGCACCCATGAGGAAGCTTCTGTACGGCCGATGCTACCATGGTCGAAAACTTACAAATTGTGACAAATTACATTTATATAGCCTGACTAGGGAAATAACTATACATATTCCAATTAATTTCGTAAAATACAAAAAAGTTACATAGTTAAAATAACTATAGTCCGACAAGTTCGTCCGCGACCGTCCTACGAAAGCCTTTGAGGGAGAATGATGTTCTATAGACAATAGAGTAATGTGGATCTAATTATTATTTGAAATCTTTTTTACAAATGTTCACTCAGAAATTAATGTAGCGTTTTAAAGACATTAATATTTATTTCCATTATCATTCCATATGTATGCACACCTCTACAAAGACCTCTGCACACTACTCAAAAACATCTTTAGTTAGCTTTGAATATAAATACGCTACGATATGAATAATCAATAATATTTTGGTGGTCTGAAGCCCTTTCTTAATTGTAGAGGAGGCATGTTCCCAAAAGGAAATGTTTAAGAATTGTTATATTAGTACTGTATCAGCCCATATACGTCCCACTGCAGGGTACAGACCTCCTATACAATCGAGAGTACGATTGAGAGTGGTTAGGCCATATAGTCTACCACGCTGGCCTAGTGCGGATTGGCTAACATATCAGTTTCAGTCATAGTGACGTCATAAAATTCTCTTAAAGTTTATTTCCCTAGTCAGTACACAGCTTAATTTTTCGACCACAAGCTAAATCCACTGGGAGACTACAAATGTACACAGAACGCTTATAAAAAATCAGATACAAAAGACTAGGAAAATGTTCCTACCAGTGGATTTAACTGACTATAATGGCCCATTCATAACAGGTAACGACTTATAACTAATATTTACAACATTAAGTGTACGGAAGAAAATGCATGCAGTGTCTGTCATATACGCTATTAAAATATATTTGTCTATAAGTACCATTATGTGCAAATATTCCCATTGCGCGATGGGAATTCCCCATTTGCAGTCAACGGGAAAAACATGCCTGTGCTTAAAATGAAATTACATTGGATATACGTTGTGTTCTTTTTTATACAAAATCAAAGAAAATCAAGAATATACATCATTTTAATACAAGAATACATTTTTTCAAATATAGTTTGAAATATAGAAAGTACATTTGATATCTTCGAGACTATAAATTTCATTCACAATATCTCTGAATTTAAAAGAATAAAAGATTTTAATACACATTATTTCATTATATTTCCAGTTAGGGTCTGGTTCCACACAACGCAAAATTGCTAGCATCTTAGTTCTATTGCCATACGTATACTGAAAAATATCGATCACATGATATACACAAAATAAATCAGTCGCCTTATAATTGACTTATTTAATTCGATACTCTTCACAGTTATCATGGTCATATATGGTCACCTAACCTATTCACATGATGGCATGTTGTAAAATGGTAAATTCGGTAAAAATGTACCTTTAGCGTGGTAACTGTATGTAGTTACGTTCTCTTACTTACATAGAGGGAGTACATTTACAAAGATTACTATAGAGGAACACGAAGCGCTTAAAAAATATTAAATATACATTGTGATAGATTTGGTATACAAGCGGGCTGATTAGTGTAATGACGGATTACACGTAAAAATCTGAGATCAAATTTATTTATATAGATTCATATTATCACCGCTTGTCGATTGGAGCGTTTGGTACGCCGCGTTTCCACGCTCAATGGATCAAGCCCCTTATTTGCGGTGAAACGATTCAGTCAATACATCTAATTTTTACAACCATTCTTTTTATCTCATATTTGTGCACAACCAAGTAATATAGAATACAGTAGACGACAAAGCTTTTTTAACAATCGCAGGTTATCCACGTTCAAATACATATTTGACTTTTATAAAATTGTGTTCAACGACGAATGATATGGACAATTTTGGGTACAATTTCGCCGAGATAATATTACGACATTTATTACCACACAGGGTTGTGTCAACAGTTCATAAACCACAAATATTTTTTAGGTTATTTTTTTTCGATAGATTTGTATTAACTCATTGAGTTTCTTCAACAGCATTGTTTTCATAATTTTGATTCGATGCCTAATTATTTATTTTCAGAATATTTTGATATTTCTTACAATCGTGTTGTAGTTTAATGTCGTCATATTTTCTCAGACTCATTATTGTCTAATTATTTCGCCAATCAATTTAGCAGCATTTTAATCTTGTGTGTCACATCATTCATCGTTCCACGTACGAAAATATATAACATTGGTACAATTATGATACGCACTGACCTCTGTATACTACTGGAATGGACAATATACGCAGTATGCCTATCTTAATATCGCCATTGTGGCGCTGTAAGCATTGACACCGGTGAGTGTCTACGGAACTAAAGTGACAGATTCGAACAAGAAGCTTATACCTAAATACAGATTGCATTCCGTATAAAACACTGAAGCACAAAAATTTGATTTTGAATGCAGTCGCTGTTGTCTGCTATCCTTTTCATTCGAGTGACAATGAATGAACAAAAAGTCATTTTCATTCATTGTCACTCTAAAGAAAACGATAGCAGGCAACAGCAACGTCATTCAAGGTCAATTTTTTGTGCTTCACTTTTATATACGGAATGCAATCTCCATTTGGATATAAGCTTCTTGGATTCGAACGTCAAACTTACTTTCAGCAAACGTCAAATTTAATTCTGGAAATGCTTGAATTTGACGCTATTTATGGACAGAAAAATTAATATTTTCTTTTATAGTTACATCAATACAAAGCCCTTTCATTCAAACAAATATTGTAGAGAAGACATATACCCAGCAATAAGAAACATGAGAAACTAAAATACATTAAAATTCTAGTCCATATCCAGTAATTAGAGGTTAGTCATCATACTCCAGATGCACATATAGAAGGAAGCAGTGAGGTCACGCACCACAGCCCGCAGTCTGGCGTCTACCGCTGGATGTGACACAGCGTGGTGGGCTCCACCAGGGCGGCGCGCTCTACCGCCACCACGCAACCGCCCGGGGCAACCAGTAGTGGTGCCGCGTTACCCACCCACACCTTCTTCACGTCTTCGGATGCGTGCTGCAAGGGAGACATGTAGCCGCCTCTGGAAATAACAATAATACGGAGTTAGTTATCGGTTTGTGCTAGACAGCATTTTTGCGCATATTTGTAAACTACTTTCTTATTCACTATCCTTCCATGGGAGTGAAAATCGGCATAATTATCCATCTCTCTTCTCTTTCTAGCCTACACTTCTCTTACCATCCCCCATTATATTAACTTTATCATGTCAGCATACTGCATAATATTTAGTTTAGCAATGAGAATCATTGGTATTTCAAATTAGCTCCGCCGCCTTTTTTATTTTTGAAACCATAGCATGCTCTATATTTGTGCTATCGCTAATTGCCCACATATAATTTGTAAACAATAATATTATAAACATTTTACACATCTTAAAATTACACACACACAAAATTCACTTTGCAGTTTCTTCTTTAAACGGTTTCTCGAAAAAAAAACTCACTCCTTCATAAACTGCACGAGATCGTATAAAATATTATCCGATCTTTATGAATCACAATCGCACATCGCAAACTTGCGAAAAGCAATTATCGACTTCACATGCTATTTGCGATTGCTATTGCTATTCATTCCAATTCTATTTACCTTAATTTCCGGTCGGCGTGCAGCAGAGCGTCTGCCTTGAGCAGCCGTACCGCGACAGCCACCAGTATGAAGAGTATCAGCGCGCCGCACACCGGCACCGCGATCGTGGCCGCCTTGAACCACACCTCGCTGTTGTAGTTAGCACCGCGCTCGCTCGCTACTGCGTTTGAGTCTGGAATGGAAAATTATACGCAGATTTAGCAGAATTCGTACTCTCGATTGTTGAGGAGCCCCATGCAGTGAGATACATGGGCTGATACAGATATAGACATACTAGTAGTGGTGGTGGCGAAGTCAACAGCTGATTGTACACTTTCATGGTGAAGGAAATCAGTGAAGGAACCTCCATAGCATGGAGTAATTAACAAGAATTTGTAGGGTATTGAAAGTTAGCCCACCCGGAGCACGCTAGCGTATACGTATATTTCGCTCATCGAGCGACCCTAAGCGCGACCTGAATGCGCGTCCTAAGTGATTATTAGGAAAGAATTGAATTTGAAAATGACTTGAGACTTGAATTTTTGCTCAACATGGCAGTAGGCTCGCCCCCCATGGTAGAACAAAAATGTCGCCAACCTTTGTAACCATTACCTACATTATACAGGGTTAAGTCTATGTATATTTTAACAAACCTTTCCATAATTGAAAAACGTGATCGGAATTGAAAAGGAAATTGCAATACACTGCAATTTCCAATTAATTTGAATAACATTAAACTAAAAAATTGGACAAGACTTGTTCAAATACATTAGCAAACAGTATGGTAATTGGCGCTACGTTTATATTCCAAGTCTCGGTAAATGTAAGAACTAAGAACCGGATATTTTATTGGAATACATTTATCATGTGACTCATGTTGTGCTGACACCCGTCAACCCATACTGTTCAATGTATAATAACCTCTTGTGTTATGATTTCCTGGTACTGCGTTTAAATTCTTGGAGGTCTGTCTCCTACGTATATTAAGTTGCTATAAAGATTTAATGCTCATGCATTTTAATACGTAATGCAATACAAATAATAACATTATAGAGTCTTTAGATTTATCAAATAAAATATCAATGCGAGTGATTGTGGAAGAAGAGGCCGCACGTTCATATCTTTGAGATCAGCAAAAAATAGCTTCACGAGTTTGGTATCGCAACATACAGAAGTTAATATAACATATACATTCGTTGAATACCTTCATTATATTTGTATCTAATTAGGTCAATAAGGGAGCGCTTACTTAAAATTAATTTGTTTCAGTAATTCTCCATAGAAACGTTCAAAAACTGTCATTAACAGCGGGAAACACATCAAACTAAAAAATACAACAAGCTTTTCCACAAAAAAAAAAGAATTCCTGAATTTTACATGTTTTATGTACCTAACTTCAGTTTTATTCTTGTAAGAACGATAGATCACAACACTAGACCATCTATCACTTTTTACAATTCAATATCACATATTGATACAAAACAAAATAATTCTACACCGTCCAGTACGCATTTTTCCATTTATTATTGTGGAGGCCTTAACATTTCTAAGAACTCGATTGCAACAGTTTGCAACAGTTTGCAGTTTCATAGTTCGCTTACGATTCTTGTTAGTATCGTTCCGATAATGATAATGTCACGCCGCTGATAAAGAGTTTTAGGCCTACACTAATGTGCTTGATTAACCAAATTTATTTCATTTGTGTGTTAATTTACACTTCTTTTACAGTCGTAGGTTCGAGGCTGGGGTACGCAACTCGAAATTTTTGAAGTTACGCGTGTATTTAAATTTAATTATCACTTTAACAGTGAAGGATTGTGATGTAACTGCGTGAGAGTTTTCTTAGAAGATTAAAGTGTTTGTTATCATCCAAAACGCGGTTCGAAAGTTTGGTAGTGTAAAGTCTAGGCGACCACACATTTCTCTAATAGTTTATATTGATTTTATTTTTTTTCATCCTTATTGATCATATTTAATTCGGAATAAACAGCCGTTGTTGCTGAGCTTGAGATTTCGAAAGTTTTAAACCTGCATCACCTAAATTATTAATTTTCTTTGTACCTACAAACTACAAAGTAAATTTTAAAGTGTGTTTTTGTATATGTTTTTTACTTTAATCACCTTACTTGCCCATTGTGTGTACTAATTGGGTAAATGTTCTGGACTTTATCAAATTAGATATTAGTAATTTTTTTCCTGTTTTGACCTACAAATGGGATACGATTAGCAACCGTATAGTGGGAAGGAACCACGTTATTTTGCATAAATAATCACAGGCTTATACTTAGTCTCCTAATTATTCAAATTATCAGAAACTTAATATTGAAATAGGTTTTTCAGTCTTCGCGAGTCAAAGGACAAAAAAAAGGTATTTCGATATACCGATCGACCGAAATTAAATAGGTATATAAATTCTTACTTATATATCGAACAAATCGGCTTAAAATTACCCATCAAAATATATCAACTGAATAACGGAAATTAATGGTATTAAAATTCATTTCAAAATTTCCCACAGGGCTATCTGAGGCGTGCGAACGATTTTCGCACTTACTCCTCTTACCTAAAACTGAAATTACATATCGTCGCAAATTCCTTCAACAAAGGAACTTAATTTGAAACAATAGATCGCAACCGAGGGCCTCGGGCTAAAACCATTACGATGTTATAAAACGAACTAGTTTCCGCTATAGTTTGATTGCCAACGTCAAGCCCCTGGGGGATTATGACGCGGAATAAATTATATGCCATTTGCAGCGTGTTAATTCTTATATTTCACTGCTGGACATAGGCCTCTCCCGAGGTATGCAACAGAGCCCGGTCTGCTGCTTTAAGCATCCAGTTGCTGCAGACCTTCTTGCGTAAGTGACGACTATGAAGTCTTATGTAATCTGAGCTGAGATAGACTTTAAGGACAAATTGTGTAAATTATACATACATACATAAACTCACGCCTTGTTCCCAGAAGGGGTAGGCAGAGGTGCCAGGGCACCCACATTTCGCCTTGTATGCTCCGTCCCACAATGTGATAGGTGGCGAGCCTATCGCCATATCGGGCACAAATTCCTGACTCTGGGCTGATACTGAATAGGAAAATCCAATATCACTTTGCCCAACCCGGGATTCGAACCCGAGACCTCAGCTTTGTAACCGTACCATGGTACAACTACGCTACCGAGGCAGTCAGAGAGCAGTGTAAATTATAACATATTTTAAATGTAACTTTAAGTAAACATCATATTGATTTCAAACGCATAATTTAAGGACCACTTCAAATAGAGTAAGCTTAAATTGATCAAACGATGTATTGAATTATGGTGGATAATGAACCGATGATCCGTTATATAGCCATACTACACTACCGGTGTATTATGAAACCGGGTATACTTATGGAATAAAAAATTAAAAAGAAAGAATAAAAAAAGGGTTGATATTTAAAAAAAAGAACTAATTCACGAAAGATAGTTTAACGCCCAAATACTGGAACGCAACTTAAATATAAATGGCGCTTAACTACGTTAATCCCGATTAAATGTACTGGCTAAGTGGGCCGTGCGCTGTTAAGAGCAACTTATTATTTAAATGGCGTTCCAGTATACGGGCGTAAGACTAACTATATGTATTTTAAATTTAAAAACGAGAAATGATGTCTATTGACCATTTGAAAGTCTTCTCTTACAATAGAAATCGTATTCGTAACACATATCTACATATTGCAAACACACACTGCAACATTTGTGCTAAGATTTATGACAGCAATTACTCACCGATAAATTGTTCTTAGAACGTCCAAGCATCTCATACGCACTGAACGATGAACTAAATGTATGAAAATGTGGCGCAATTTCAATTGCATAAACACTGCAATGTTTGAAAGACAGTAAGTCACATCGTTTCAAATTATTTCATCATCCCCAGCATATTATAAGAGACTTTTGTGGCTATAAGAGCTACTTATATCTATGTATGGGTCTTAAAGCTATTGACCGCTTTTTTAAAGGTCCACTACAGAAACCTACCTAGAAGGTGGATGCCTATTTTGTTATGTACAAATACTACAAAACTGTGCCAATTTTCATGCGAGGATCATAATTATTTATACAATTATTTAATTAGAATGTTACCACACTGAATATTCTCCACATTGCCTTCAAGTGGTGTGAATCACTTGTTTACATTCGATAGGACGGTCTCTAGAATAATATCTTTGTTCAGGGAAATGCGCGACGCTCGTCTCGTTGAAAATAATAAGGTCGCGAGAAAAATCTTTTGTGTCAACTTTACAAGATAACTGTCGCCGATGTTTTTATTTCCGTAACAAGTACGGAGAAATTTTATAAACAACTTTTTTACAACGAAGAATATATCAATAAAATAGAGATTATAATGCAAGAATAAACGAAGAAGAGCAAATATTTATTTTATCTAAAAATCATTTGTATGCTTTTATCGTGCTATTATAATATTGAGTTTTGTTGTATCCAATATTACGAAACAGTTTATCCAACACCCAGATCCGAAACTTATGTTTGTGGGTCACATCGACTTGTCTTTGTACGATGATTGAATCCAGTGTCTCTTTATTCAGTCTTTTTCGTTATTCTTTCCAAGCCTTTAAATCTACGCTACATACGATACCATATATTTATATACAGATATAGATATGTTAGTATTTCCCTCAACGCTTTTGTGACTTTTCTTCGTATGAGGATTGAACGTAGTGCCTCATTTTTTGACCCACTTGAAACGGTCAGATTTCATTCAAACTTTGTAGATTTGAGGAGGATCGATGACAATACAGTAATTGAAAAATTATATGACTTTACCCTATCCAGAAACTTCAGTACATAAAAAAAAATTGGTAATTCACACTCGGTTTCTTACCAGACCTTTTAATCTGCGCCACATCCGATACAACTATCACATACATATGTATACGCAGATATACATACATACATATTATATTAGTGTTTCAACGCTTTTGTTTCAAGTCTTTTTGTTTTCATACAAGGACTTCACGCAACTGCGCAGTTATCTGCGGCCGGTTGAACAAACCAAGTGTTCTATTTTAACAATAATTTATTAATCGTCGTGAGTCAAGTCCCAACTTGTCCCGACGTGTGATTAGGCATCTATTTATACGCATTCACTTATCAACATTGTTAATTAACATATTTAATTAATGTTGCGAATTATAATGCTTTTCTAGAGGGTTTGCCTGCGTTATGTTTAGTATATTTTTCATGATAGAACAACACGTCCAGTTTTCAGGAACCTAATTGCAACAAACCATTTAATTCTGTTAAAAAATTGATTAAAACAACCTTTTATTACGTTTTTGATTTGCTCCCTATTTGTTGAATTTTGTACTGAAAATTAAATTCGTATTCCATCATAGCCCAGAAAGTATATTATCATTATTTTTTATTGAATATTTATTTATTTCTCAGTTTAATTTCCTAAGCTCATATCTATATATGCTTACAAGATTTTACCCAACAAACATATTCTTTATGCAACAAATGAGCAAAATCGCAATTAAGCACCAATTAACAACTGACCTGCCTGCTAGTTAAAAATTAAAAAAGAAACCTTTCCCACTATGTAACACAAACTATTACATCATACTATGTAGCGAAATAATGTTACCGCCGGTAATCACAAGCGGTACGCAACGTGTGTTCAACAGAATTAATTCCGCTAATGAACGGATAGCCCGCAATACATGCCATGGCGTGTAATTAAAAAGCAATTGGAACAAATGCTCGCTTGTCACATATTTAACTACTCTGCCTGCCCTTGTTCTACACTTACGTGATATTGTGAATTTATAGTTGAGAAAGCTTTGTAAATTTTATTACGGTTGGAAACTCTTTCGGGTTTAGACTTTAGACATTTCAGTCCACCACCCACGATTTGGTAATACTTGCTTGTGTTATTATAGAAAGTTGAATAAAAATAAAGATAATTATTATCACCTTTAAGACGAAATCTATAAGATTAAGTTATTTTAACATTTATTTTAGCGTCACATCACGGTTTTATTTAACTCCAAATGTACCGAAAGGCCTATCCTTAGTTTTTAAATTAATGTAAATTTGTTAAACAAGCAAAATTGAATTTACAGATACACAGGTTACCTCACGATTATTCATCATTAAAGCTAGAAATTACACGTAACTTATAAACGATCATTTTATAATAATGATCGGATATAAATTACCATTCCTGGGTTGTGCCTTTCCGCTCCAAGCAATAGCTATTATAACTATTATGAATTCAAGAATATAAAACCTTTATAATACTATTAGCATTGTTGCTAAGCGGCTATATGCATTTATAAGCATATGTCAATGGTTGCAATGCGTTTGCGATTATTGACCCGACTGCGAACTCGGAACCACTTGATATCAATCTATTCCAATGCGCTATTTATAGACGTTTATTTTCAGCAAACGTGTTCCAACTCGTTTTCAATCACTTTTTGTACTTAGGTTTTTAGACGGAACAATTTAAAGAACTTAAACAGCAATAATAGCCTTTGAAACGTGGATTCTTACTTGATGTTTAGCTATAGACGCGGTGTCTTGTGAAGGAATTATATGAGATAATACAACAAAATAACTCTCTAAAACTGTATTAGTACGTTTTGAAATACCTCACCACCGCCTTTTATTATCAATCTACTAACCATCGTTATTGGATGGTTGTGAACATAAAAAAAATCAGGTATTCCAAGAAACTCGTTGAGCTTCAATGCTCGGTGTTCTGAAATGCGTCTTGACCATCCTGGCTCAAAGGAGTGCAACTATATGTTTAAGCTGGTTTACTTTTAATTATTCAATAGATCCGGCAATCGAGCATACAGTTCGCCTGGTGACCTGATAGTAAGTGATTACTGTCGTCCAAGAACATCCACAATGCTATGATGCACTGATGGTAGGTGTCTCATATGTAAGAGGCCGCCTGGGTAGATACCACCGCAATGTCTATTTTTCACGTAAAAATCAGTTTAAACACACTGTTATGTTTCGGTTTGAAGGACATTGCAACTAGAGTAACTGCTGGACGTATTGAGACTTAACATCTAGCCTTAGGATGGCGAGCGCAGTGGAATAGCATGAGCTGTCGTATCGCATACCATCTGGCGAGCGGCATGTTCGTCTTACCATACATTGGAATAAAAAATAATATGATCATAGATTGTCGGCCAATGAAAGCGGGAAGGAAAGATGATGGTAGGAGGAAAGGCGTATTGGGTATTCGTTTTCTGTAATGCTCACCTAGATCATTAGACGTGATGTTGAGCCTGGCACGGGCTTGTGGGCTGTCCTCGTGGTTGCACAGATCTCTGAAGCAACAGAGCACTAACGAGTAGTCTGCGGCTTGAGGCGGCCTCCCTGACACCGGGGAGTCGTGACACCGGTTTAATGCGTCTTCACTGTAAAAAAGAAATTAATTTCATATAAATAATGTACGGATATAGGAGTTGTAGATAGTGATAAAGAGCTCTGGATCGAAAGATTAAAGTATAGAAATCGTGTTGACAGAAAAAAAAATGTGAGTATAAATGTCGTGAGGAACAATCCTGCATTATGTACAATTACCATCTATAGTAGATACTAAAATGTGACGGAAAATTGATACGCTATTATTTGAAATAAAAATACGTGTAAAGAAGGAAAATGAAATCAAATTCCTGAACTCTTTTCAAGACTTCGAAGACTTATCGTCCGAGCTGAATAATCTACCGAAGTTATTACGTGGAATTCTTTATTATGCTATTTTAATATAATATACACACTACTTGGTTAATTAAGTTAAATTAAATTATATTAAGTTAATTAAGTTAAATTAAAGCGCGTAATAAAATCATAGACGCCCCACTTTCAAATCGAAGCATGTATCATACAAGGCAAAATGTGGCACCTTTGCCTAAATTGTATCCATTGGCATGGGACTGCGATCTGATGCCAATTGATATTCTGCCTGGACGACATTTGACGAGATCAGGTTCAGTGTTGTCACTATGCCGGGTCAGAATAAAAGAAAATAACCTCTCCGGGAAAAACACGTGGAGTTTATGTATGTAATAAAATCAATATTCGCGCAAAACGCAAACACATCCACATATCAATGGAATTGTATCACCTATAAGGAATGGGGTACGAAATCGATTACACGCTTCATTTCACACCTTGGGTCACAAAAACCGATTACAGAACACGCAACGCTGTTATGCGAATAGTCGGTCATTGTTTATTTTTTATTAATTATAGATTTCTGTTTGACTTTCCATCGTCTCTGTTTACAATAGCGTTCGAATGATTTGTTTGTGCTTCTGTAGGTATTCGTGTTTGGACGTGTGTTACTTTCAGTGCGTTATTTATGCATTGCATAGCTTTGTCTAATATGTTTTTTTTTTATATAATTGAGATAATGTTCTATAAGAGTTTAGTAACATTAAACGCGGAAGAATTTCCTGGTGGTAAGTTTTTATAGCTGAGAGGCCTCCTGAGAGACCACCACAAATGTCTATTTTCCCACTAAACAACTGTGTTAATACACTGTTATGTTTCGGTTTGAAGGTTTGAATTTAAGAATCAAAATATGTATCTTAAAATTACACACAAAATTAATTGTAATTCCAAGAAAGAAAAAAATATCTCTTTACTGTCTTTAATTGTTAAGATGTTGCTACATATCAATATTGTATAGATTCCAGCTGTAAAATTACAGTTATAAGATGTTTTATAAATCAATAGGCATGAGTGAAACACGAATGAATTCCATTGATCACAAACGATTGTCGTTTATCAAATGCTTCAATAGTTTAAATTGATTGGAAGTGACGGGCGCGTGCCAAAGATTTCGTAGCGCTATATATTTTATTCGCGACGATATATCTTTTAGATCATATGTTCAATGATAAATCATAATGTTCCTTTATTTGAATAGTCTTATATAATATATTTAGAGTCTTCAATTAACACCGCCGGTCATTGATTTAATTTGATCTCAAGATCTTTAAACGCACTAAAAAGTAGTCGTATTTCAGAATGAAAGACTGAGGTTACTGACCTTTCGGTAATAAACATATCATATCATACCTATCATAATATCAGCCCACATACATCCCACTGCTGGGCACGGATTTGTATTATGATAAAAAACATAGTCTAAAGTTGAAGCCCTAATCTCCCACGCAGACCATACTTCACAATTCCAGTATGCGCGAAACAAAAGCACATCAAAACCAAGTAAACCACAATGAGTAATACTCCAAAATGGATGCATTCCGTATCTGTCCCCGCACAGTGGGGTTACTCTATAAAAACGATACGAAATTCGAATGTTCGGATGTCTGACGTCAGGAGTTAGATATAAGATTTCCACTTCTAAAAATCAATACTATTTATTTGTACTTATCGCTTTCTCTGAAATTAGCCTATGGTTGCGACGTATTATCGAGCAATCCAACATTTTGTGTAGTATCTAGGTAGTTAGGCACATTAGTGAAGTTTGACGTACGGCGTCCGAACATTCGAAGTTCGTATCTTTTTTATAGACTAACCCCCGAGATCATACGACATCGTTCACAGAATACAAAACGTCTCGCGTCGCAAACTCACGCAGGTTATTCTCACGGAGTCGACGATTTACATTAAATTAAAATATAGCCATGTTAATAGTTTGAATATTGATCGGCTTAATGTTTGTTTATTTTAACTTGGTTATGGCTGTGTTTGTGAATCGCGTTTTATGCTTTTTATATGGTATAAAAGCGTATGTACTTGTATTTTATGTGCATATTCTTAGTGATCGGGAAGTGTTGGGATTATAAAATCTTTATCTTCTCTTATTCTCTCTTATTAAGTCCAATGAACATAGGCCTTTATCAATCATTTATTTAGCAATATATTCCCATACTTTGTTTTTCTATGCTTTCCGCACCCGTTACTATTAAAGAGTATTTGCCCACAAACTTAAGAGTTTCTTGCCCTTTATTCAATAGTGAAAAACGCTTTCCGAACCGAGTGGTAGATAAAAAAAATACTGAATCTAAATGATGCTGAACATTTAAATGGATTCAATAATTTTATTTATTCTTTACTGCACACAAAAGAACAAAATATTACAATATTTAACAAATAAAATTAAAGAGTACAGTTGGCGGTCTTATCGCTCTAGGCGATTTCTTACAGAGAACCTTTGGATGGATAAAAGAAAAGGATAAGAAGAGAGGGCAGTATAGAATTTAAAGGTAAACATGCTCTAAAAAGGAATATATAAACAAATTATTTATAATTAATATATTATACACAATATATGATATATATTTATATAATATAATTTATATACAAGTTATAATTAAGTTTTTTCCTATCTCTGTCCTTTCTACACTTCACTTCACTTTTCACTACAATATAATTTTGTGGAATACATAAGCACATAATGGAATCTGTGTTGAAAGCCTCTATTGATGAAATGAAGGACGAATTTCATAAACGGATGGCTGCATTTGAGAATGACCTCCTGAAGTCTTCCAACGTGAGTACGGGTCCTTCAGACTTGGCCGCTGAATTTGCGACCTACAAGGCTTTCGTGACCCAGGCACTGAATCTCCTTCAGCAGCAGATTGAAGCGCTGACCAACACCGTGGACACCATGGAGATGCAGAGGCGTCGCAAAATGCTGCTCATCCATGGCATAGCTGAGGTTGCCGACGAAAACCCTGTGCAGCTGGTTGTCGACATTGCCAAGCAGCACCTCGGTATTGCTGATTTTAAGGTCTCTGATCTGCAGCGCTGTCATAGGTTGGGTCGACCATCCACATCAAAGAAGCCGAGACCCATGATTGTTAAGTTCCAGGACGTTGCTATCAAGGACAAGGTTTGGTTCAGCAAAATTAAATTAAAAGGTTCTGGTGTGACTCTGTCCGAGTTTCTTACAAAACGAAGACACGACATTTTTATGGCGGCTCGCGACAAGTTTGGCGTGAGTAATGCGTGGACTCGGGACGGTAACGTCTACATTGTCAGCGCCGGAGTTAGGCATCGCATAGTGTCGCTTGGTCTGCTGGATAAGATCAACGTAGACACACCTGCTAAGCCGACTCCAATCAAGAAGGCCATAGCTGTGCCGAAGACCAGGCGGGCTGCGACTGCCAAGAAGTAGTGTATGTTTTGTTTGTTGTGTTTGTCCCATCCAGGTAAACCTCTTAGTCATATATGTTTAATTTGTACTCCATTATTCTTCATTCCATTTAGTGTTATTGTTGTTATTTTCTTTGTCTTGTTTTGCTGGCTGCCTTGTTTTCATTTTGTTATTTTTCCACCCGCTTTATAAGAAACATCATAAACTCAAATTTTTGGTGTCAAATGTCAGTTTTGACATTTACTGAAGTGTCATTTCGTTCTGAAACTGATGTAAGTCTGTTTGAATTTTTTGTTTTTGTATAATTTGTTTACCTGGACTTTCTTGTCTGTAAAACTTTTTTTTTTATTTCCCTATAGTTTTTGTTATTATCTTATTATAAATTTGTGACCCATTTAACATATTGTATTCCATAATTTATTTCCATTTCCTTTTTTTATTGTTTATTAGTGAATAAGTTTAATCAATAGTTTTTTGCGTTTTGTTATTACAACCGGCAGATGGATATGTATTGTTTTTGTTGTTTTTTTTTAATTACTATTGTTTTGTTTTTGCTTTTTCTTATTTTTCTGAATTTTAGTTTAAGATTTTAATATTTATTTATTTTTATTTTACATTTATTTTCAATTACACTAATGTCTGTGCTTCACTTTAGTAGCGACAATTCAGACAGCGAAGAGTTCTTTTCTGCCTGTAGCGACGACAGCTTTGTCAGTGTTCCTTCACTTGCTGACTCTCTCTCTTGCCAGTTCTCTGACGTCCCTAGGAACTTCAATGTGGTCCATCTCAATGCCCAGAGTATTCCGGCTCATTTCCCCGATATGCTGGCTAGTTTTGACTGTACTCATATACATGCTATCCTTGTTTCAGAATCTTGGTTGAAACCATGTCTCTCTTCCTCAGCTTACTCCCTTCCAGGATTCCACCTCATCAGAAATGATCGCACAGGACGAGGCGGTGGAGGTGTTGCTATTTATCTCCGATCTCAGTTTCGGTATGCCGTTGTAAGTGCATCCCCACAACCTCCACCATTAAATTCTGGCGAACACCTCTTCTTAGAGGTGGAATTCTCACTTAAGAAACTTTTACTCGGTGTGTACTATTGTCCTTCTCTTCGCGTCGACTTCTTTTCTTCTTTCGAAATTATTCTTGAAAATTTTGTCCCATTGTACAGTCAGACCATAATCATGGGTGATTTCAATACCTGTATCCTTAAGAACGATCGTCGTTCTATCTCCTTTCTAAATACTATTAAATCCTGTAACCTTTCTACTCTTCCTCTCTCTGCCACTCATCATTCACCTAACAACACTCCTTCTCTTCTCGACCTTATTATTGTTTCCTCTCCAAACCTAGTTGCCAAACATGGTCAATGTTCCGCTGATGCCTTTTCCTGTCATGATCTGTTATTCCTTTCTTATCGTGTCCGTCCCCCCAAATCCCTTCCTAAAGTCCTAATGCAACGGAATTTTCGGGGTATGAATCTTGATAATCTTCGTAGGGATGCCGATAGCATTGACTGGAGCTCTATTCTTCTTTCAGACTGTGTTGACACTAAACTGCATACCTTCAATCAAAAGTTGACCGACCTTTATGACAGACATGCGCCTGTTAGGCCAATTAAGGTCAAGCACCAACCCTCACCTTGGCTCACTGCAGATATCAAGGTATTATTAACAAAAAAAGCGTCGGCCAAGAGTAAATATAATCGTCGTCCAATTGAATCGAACTGGCTGAAGTATGTAGCTATCCGGAATCACTGCAGTAAGGTGTGTAGAAATGCTCAACGCCGATACATTCACAAGTCAGTCGAAAACGATGACCCAGCCAAAGTCTGGAAATTTCTAAAAACACTGGGAGTGGGTAAATCACCACAAGATTCTATTCCCCAATCTTTAGATTTAAATTCCTTAAACAGTCACTTCTCTTCTCTATCCTACTTTGATGGGATGACTAAAAATAACACCATTAAGCATCTTTCTACCCTTAAAACTCCCGCTTGTTCTACCTTTGCTTTCAAACAATTCGCCACTTGTGATGTTAAGAAGACGATTACTCTTTTGTCATCTAACGCTATGGGTAGCGATAATGTTAGTCGTAACATGATTCTCTATGTCTTAGACGAAACCCTTCCTATCATTTCCCACATTTTAAACCACTCCATCTCCACTGGGATCTTTCCAACTGCTTGGAAGGAAGCCCACATTATCCCTCTTCCCAAAAAGTCCAATGCATCTCTGCCTTCCGAATTTCGTCCTATTTCCATACTTCCTTTCCTTTCTAAAGTCCTAGAACGTTTAATCCATTCCCAACTTAATGATTTCCTCTCCGAGAACAACCTCTTAAATTCTCTCCAATCTGGGTTTCGTCCAGGGCATAGTACGACCACCACTTTGACCCATATCACAGATGATATAAGATCCGGCATGGAGGACGGTAAGCTGACAGTCTTAGCTTTGCTAGACTTCAGTAATGCCTTCAATACCGTGGACTATGACGTATTACTTTCCATGCTACGGTCTCTTAACATATCTCCAATGGCTGTTGATTGGTTTCGTAGTTACCTGTATGGACGCCGGCAACGCATCCGTGTGGAGGATAGATTTTCCTCTTGGTGCCCCGTAGCTGCTGGCGTTCCTCAGGGCGGCGTGCTATCTCCACTTCTCTTCGCTGTATTTATTAACTCAATAACCAACTTTTTACGCTCCTCCTACCACCTCTACGCAGATGATCTCCAAATATATACTCAGGCACCCGTGGACAATATGACCGATGCAATTGCTTTTATTAATACAGACATCCAACACATCTGTGATTGGAGTAGAGCTCATGGTTTGAAGATTAATGCCTTGAAAACCCAAGTCATTGTAGTCGGTAGTCCTAGGATGATCTCGAAGCTGGATTGGAATCAACTCCCCAGTGTTTATTGTAATGGGATAGCCATCCCTTACAGTGACACCGTCCGCAATTTGGGCTTACATATTGATAAGTCACTTACTTGGGGTCCTCAGCTTCGTGAAACAAGCCGTAAGCTGTTTGTTTCAGCTAAGTCCCTGCGAAGGTTACGCAACTTTCTACCCGTCACCACGAAGATTTCACTTGCACAAACCCTCCTTCTCCCCATCCTTGATTATGCCGATGTCAGCTATCTAGATCTCACCGAAGACCAACTAAATAAACTTGAGCGTCTTCAAAATTTCTGCATAAGATTCATATTTGGTCTTCGCAAATATGATCATGTTTCTGAGTTTCGTGCTAAGCTCAAGTGGTTACCTATACGGCTTCGTCGGAATACTCACATTCTCTCTCTTCTTTACAATATTTTGTTTAATCCTCTCACTCCATCTTATCTTAAAGAACGCTTTATTTTTCTTCATGACTCACATTTGAGGTCCTTGAGGTCGTCCGAGAATCTTAAGCTGAGAATGCCTGTGCACACCACGACATTTATGGACAAGTCTTTTACTGTCAAAGCAGTTCGATTGTGGAACGCGCTTCCTGTTGTGGTGAGACAGGCGCAATCGCTGTCGTCGTTTAAGAGGCAAGTTAAGGAGCATTACCTCTCACTTTAAATAAACAGATTTTAGTGGATAATGCTATTTCCTACTTCTAAATCATTTAAAATTCGTATTTATTATATATGTATATATATGTATGTAGTATTATATATGTATGTATTTATGCCTTTTATTATGTATGTTATATTGGTGTATTTTTATGTTTATATAGTTTGATTATTACATAGTTTCCTCACTTTTATTTATTTATTTTACACTGCCCTCTCTTTCTCCTTCTTTTAAATCCATCCCATGGTTGTCTGTAAGACATTGCTTTAAGCGATAAGACCGCCATTTGTACTTTTTTTTTTTTTAATTTCTGTGTGTTGTATTATTTTTTATGTGTACAATAAAGATTTAAATAAAATAATAAATAAATAAATATATAAATACTTCTATAGATAGACATACATAATTATATACATACTATAAATTACCTATTGAGACAAAAGTAGGAAATAAAACTTCTTCATGCAGCTGCTTATAGGGAAAGGTAATAATCTTTAACCATCTTTTTGAAAGATGTCAGTGTTTTCGCCTGTCTTATGACAACTGGTAGTGCATTCCACAGACGAACGGCTTGGACTGTATACGACTTATCCATAAAAGTCGTGGTATGCACAGGCATTCTCAACTTCAAATTCTCCGACGACCTCAAGGTCCTTGAATGAGAATCGTGGAGAAATATAAAACGTTCTTTGAGATATGATGGAGTAAGGGGATTGAACAAAATATTGTAAAGAAGATTAAGAATATGAGCATTCCGACGAAGTCGTATGGGTAACCACTTGAGCTTAGCACGAAACTCGGAGACATGATCATATTTGCGCAGACCAAATATAAATCTAATGCAGAAATTTTGAAGACGCTCAAGTTTATTAAGTTGGTCCTCGGTGAGATCGAGATAGCTGACATCTGCATAATCAAGGATGGGGAGAAGGAGGGTTTGTGCAAGGGAAATTTTCGTGGCAATGGGGAGAAAATTGTGTAACCTCCACAAAGACCTAGCTGAGGAAAAAACCTTACGGCTAATTTCCCGAAGCTGCGGACCCCAGGTGAAAGACTTGTCCATATATAGGCCGAGATTTTTGACTGTATCACTGTATGGAACAGTGATACCATCACAGAAAACAGATGGAAGTTGGTCCTGATCAAGCTTCGATATCATTCTGGGGCTGCCGACAACAATGACTTGAGTTTTAGATGGATTGACCTTCAGTCCATACTCTTTACTCCATGAACATATATGTTGGATGTCAGAATTGATAGCTCCAATCGCGTTAGCCATCATGTCCAAGGATGCCCGAGTATAAATTTGCAGATCGTCAGCGTAAAGGTGGTAGGAGGAGCGAAGATTATTGGTAATAGAATTAATAAAGACAGCGAAGAGTAAAGGAGATAAAACGCCGCCCTGAGGTACGCCAGCAGATACTGAGCACCAGGAGGAAAAACATTCCTCAAAGCAGATGCGTTGCTGGCGACCATACAGGTAACTACGAAATCAATCAACTGCTGTTGGAGATATGTTAAGAGAACGCATTATGCCAAGTAAGACATCGAAATCGACGGTGTTGAAGGCATTACTGAAGTCCAGCAATGCTAAGACAGTCAGCTGGCCTTCCTCCATGCCCGACCTAATGCCATCCGCAATATGAGTTAGAGTGGTAATTGTGCTATGTCCACGACGAAATCCTGATTGGAGAGGATTAAGGAGATTTTGTTTCGAGAGGAATTCATTCAGCTGGGTATGGATTAGGCGTTCAAGGACTTTTGATAGAAAAGGGAGAATGGAGATAGGACGGAAATCTGTGAGATTGGATGCATTAGATTTTTTTAGCTGAACATTGGCGTACCCCAAGGATCTCGACATCATAGTGACAGGCACTATTGTCAAAGTTTAATCCAATGCTGTTTCAAATCCACATTAGTAAAACTTGTTTAATTATAAATCGTCAATGTTCACTAAAATGCAGTAGTATACTCTCATGAAGAATTTTGATAATCCAGTAGTATCTTTCTGATTACGTATTCATTACTTCTTCTACGTAATGAAGTTGTTATATCGAAATCGCGTCGTCAATACTTAACAAGTTGGAACATCAGTTTTACATAATTAACGCATTACCCACAATTAATACAAAGCTCGTCGATTTAACTACGGGTTAAATGTATTGCCACGTTTAATTACTCTTCTATACATATTTAAACAGCCTTCCTGGCACAGTTACTGAAACGACGTCAGTGAAACGAGAGACCACGGGTTCGATCCCCGAAACAAAATTTGTTTGTTAATGTTTGTGAAGTCCACAGGTCTGGGTGTTTGTGAGACCGAAAAGTCTCTCGTAGTTTCTGATTCACGACACGAGACTCGATCATAGAATGGTGTCAGGACTATGTAGCTGACTGCTGGGAATAATTATTTATTTCCAGGTTAACTATAATATGTTAGTACTTATGACTTGTGATATTTTCATGAATACTGATCTGTTTTCATGAAATTTTAAAAAGCACGATATTTGCTGGACGACATTAATTATGTTACTTTTATTATGAAATTGAAACACACAAAGATGGCATAGTTAGATGAAAACTATGATCTAATTTTTACATGGCAAGTAACTACTTACTGAAAAAAGAAGTCAGATTGAGAGAAAAAAAACGTTGGTTGACTGCCGGGAACAACTTGCGGGTTTACATACGATAAAAACTCTCGTAAAGATCAATAGATACGATATACAAATTTCCACACGATAATTTCCTTGACCATTAGATTCAATTAGGAAATTAGTATCTCGTGCCTTTGCTTAAATAGTGTTTTACGTAATAAAATTCACGAGTCAAAGTTTGCGATTTGCATAAAAATGTTGCGACCCGTGTAGGCGCAGTTCAATGCAGTAAAAGAGTTTTTCCGTCACAATCAAACTGATGAGCTCTGACGTCCCGATTGGATTATAAACCATTATAATTAACATATTCGAACGTGTGTCGTGTTCTCACGGGAAAAGTTAGTTTTGAGGTCGTCCCATCGGTTCTATTCAAATAATTTTCATAGAATATTCAAAATATTTCTATCGCGGTTTCGGCGCGATTGATTGCCGTCGCGTCGCTCCGTTTGACCGTTGGACAAATGATTATGGCTTCTTGTTAATTTTGTGGGATTTTATGCGAGTTGATAATTAATTTGGTCATTAGGTGCTGATGAGTCTAACAATTATTAGCTCATTAGCAAAATTTATATTTTCAAATATGTATGTAGACTGAAAATATCAAAAGATATGGAAATGGACTTTCTGTAGATTTTTCAGACTAAAGCATGAGCAAGCCGCTTATCTTTTTCTGGGTAAGGTTGTCATAGGTCTTCTGTTTCTTTCTCTACCTTTTTTCCAAAGGCTAGTCTGTTGCTTATCTTTTGCTGGGTAAGGTCATCATAAGTCTTCTGTTTTTTTCTCTACCTTTTTCAAAAGCCAGTCGTTTTTGACAAGAATTATTATGAATTGGAAGTGTATACCGTTTGTTCTTTAGTTGTAGTTATACCATAAAAATGTTTTCGCTCGTGATCAATGCCCTAAGGTTGTCGATCGAACACTTAACAACATTTCTCATCATAACTATCACTTTTAGATGTGTACATTTCAGTGCACTACGTTTAACCGTGTAAACAGTAGCAGTATAACTCATAAGACTATAAGTAATAATGCAGTTCTGACGTCATAGCCCCCGTTGTATACAGTTTAGTTGTGTCTTCGCCTGCGTTATCTTATCACGCTAATCCAGTGATTCTCAACCACTGTGCCGCGGCACTTTTGTGTGCCGCTAAATTTCAAAAGTGTGCCGCCAAATTTTGCAAATATATAATAATGTTAATATTATTAAATTATATCATTTAAAAATAATAATATTTTTAACATGAATATATATTTAAATCCACAAAAAAATTAATTATTTTATTATTTGCTTTGCAACGCGTTTTTTCTTAGTGTCAAATTATGATGAAGCGGCGTGCATAGCAATAGGAATATGTCTCAAGTCGGCGCACACTTGCCACTTCTGCGTACAAAAGGTGTTGTTTTAGTGATCGTTGGGATTCACAAGGTGTTGCATAGTAGTTACTGCACCTTTTATTTCGTTAAAATTGGCAAATGTATGTGATTCTGTTTAATATTAATTTATTTGCATGTAGTGTCAATTTATAAATTTGTAAACTTATTAACTTTGCACCACATCCACACAATTTCAGAAAGGTTTAATTTTCCATATTCATAAATTACAAGTGAGTGCATAATTTAAATTATTATAAATTCATAGGTAATATTTGAACCATTTTTTTTAAATATTTTGACAATATTATTTTTATTTTATCAGATCCTTCTGAAAATGGTTAAAAAGAAGAAAGTTTAATGATGATATTAGTGATAATGATAACGTTAGGGACCAAGTTAATGAGCCAACCCCCGGCACAAGTAAAAATACTTCTTGCTCAAAAAAATACGTTGTCCATCGGAAATATAATGATGACTTTTTGAAATTTGCATTTACCTCTAAATGGAAAATGACATGTTCCCGAGTGTGTGATATGTGGTTTTAAATTATCAAATAGTGCTATGGTTCCTAGCAAACTCCAACGTCGAATATAAATGAAATTATCAAAAAACATCAAGCTCAAATTTCGCATTAAAAATATTTTTATTATTAGCTTGTAATTAATCCCTTAATAAACGTTTAGTTATTATTGTAGTATATATTAGTTTATTTCGTATATTTAAAAATTTTGTCATAAACTATTTATGCAGTGTGTTGTAGTAAGTAAATAATTTTTATCTTTTTCTTTGTGTGCCGCCAAATTTTGAAATCGTTAAATATGTGCCGCAACAAAAAAAAGGTTGAGAATCACTCCGCTAATCCTTACCGCTAGGTCATTGGAGAATAAAGTATAACCTTGACTATCAATATTTGATGTACTAATATTGGATTTAGCTTAGTTGGTATACTAAAAGTTATTACGTTATTCATTGAAACAAACTATTGTTTACAGATTTTATCGCGGATTTGGTTTAAGTCCGATCCGTGACTACGAAAGCTGTTAAGTAATCGAAACGCGTGTCGGGAAGTCAAAAATGTAAAAATTAAACCAAATCCGCGATACAAATCCGTAAATAATAGTTTTATTTCAATGTGTCATTAACATTCGCGTTAATCTAAGAAATTATTAATTTATGTTTTATATTATCTATTTCTTCAGTCACAAGTCCACTGCTGAACATAGGCCTTTCCAAGGAATTTCATCGAGCTGTTGGAAGCAGCCTGCATCCAGTGACATCCTGCAAACTTAACTATTTTTTATACTAGCACGACAAACAATTAAGACCTAGTGCAAGTAGTACCCATGCAAGCTTATCGCTTTTCGGGAAAATCTGGGTACATGGAATTTCAAATACGATGGCGTAAGTGTGGATTGGTAAGTGACATAAAGATTTTCTCGTCTCTCTATTATTTACCTTCAGGTTTCAGTGCATATTTTTTGCTCGGCAACAAATAAAGAAATATCCATACTTCTATATTACTATCGAATAGCCAAACAGCAGTGTAAATGCACTGTTACGTAACTACTGGACATCAAAATCTTATGTCTCAGGATGGCGAGCGCAGTGGGATGCCGAGCATTGCTTTGTGATTCGAGGAGTTGTTTGGTCTTGCTATTTTTCATGAGCGGTCGTTTCGCTTACCATCAGGCGAACGGTAAGCTCGCCTCGCATTTCATAGCAATAAAATAAAAAAATATTTATTGTATCACCAACAAATTGTAAGTTGTAAAAGCTTGGATATCCTTACTATTATGGTGAGTTACTGTATGTATCCCCCCTCAAAAGCCACGATGATATCTTAAACATCTGGCCAGTCTAAGGGATATAAATATAACACTAATATACAACTAATGTATAATTCTAAAACCGTAGTACTATATTAGTAATTAGAGAGCCAATCTGGAAAACTATTTTATGGAAAATAGAATCGCGGCCCTATTCACAAACCATGTTTTGTCCTTTTCTAACGACTTATAAATTCAATGTGAGCGAAGAAGACAAAACATTTTATAATTAAAATAGTTTTTCAATCTATCTAATAATAAGTCCGTCTGTCTATTACTTATCTTACATATTCCGTTATGTTTTACACTTTATTTATTTATCATATGATAATTCATTATTTAATACAAATAGTTAAATGCGAGTACTAGTCTAAATGATAATAAAGAATTATATAACAATATTTACATTACGTATGTAGAGCATTAACTTCAAAGACATCGAGACACAGTACAGTGAACGAACAATAACGTTTATATACACAAATCATTAAATAACTCATTAAGAAGCTCTCGGAAAGATAGCGAACGCTGTTCGAAAATAAGAAAACGAAGTTTTAATGAGATAGCAGAACAAAATTCTTTGGAGTAGAAAAAAAACCTAGGTTTTTTGTTTCCATACTAGTTCTTTTTACAAAGACTGCATGTTATGACACTTAAAGCATTAATGATTTTATATTCAGGGTCAAACATATTAATTACTCATAAGGAAGTTGAAAACTAGGTCTCACAACTCCACATAATTATTTATAACAACTAATTACAATCCCTTCAGATTAAATTTTTTTGCGATATGGTTTTAAGTGTGCATAAAAACTTATATTGACTTTATATTTAAGATAATAAGAATAAAAGAAAACTAACGACGAAATAAAAACAAAATGCAAATAATTTCAATTAATGTTACACAAAAACGATGTTGCGGTAATTTATATTCTTTGCTTAGCTCCGACTGTCTCGACCTCAACTCTGAAAGAATAAAAGATCTTCGACCGCAAGCTAACTGCGTTGAACAAAAAACAAAACCATCTTTCTCAATGGAGATAAAATAAAGAGCGATTCAAAACAAGAACAAAGGAATTGTACATTCCCTAATGGATAACAATAATCTAGCGAATACACTTAACAGATAATGAAGCATATGCATACAAATAGTGACAATGAGTCAACACATCGAGGACAGCGCAACGCGCAATACATACCGACAGAAATCAGATCAATCAGGAAAACGCAATTCGCCGGCATAACGATCATTATATTGTACCGCTGGTAAGAAATTTCAAATAGATTAAAAGCTACAAAAAGTAACTAGTTGGAAACAGTGATACGAGTTACAACGCGGAACCCATTTCAAACCTTATTACTCAACTATTAGTAATCATTTTGTAATAAACTGTATCGATATGAGTCGGGTCGGCGCCCGTCCAGCTGCTATCTAGTAGCTTGACCTGCCACTCAACCCCAGGCTACGTACAGTCACCCTTATCTTAACAAACGAGGACATCACAGACAATACACAATAAATAACTCGAACGAAATTAATTACCGATAGTATAAAATAACGTCTCGATGATAAATCTTAAAGAAACCCGACGATCGTTAGCGGAGATAATGCAAGATTGCCAAAAAACGAGCAAAAATTATTTAAAGCAAATAAAAGCGGGCATGCGCCCGAGGAGAACCTGTTCCACTCGGGCCCGGGTCTAACCGAACGAGATAATCAAACGGGCGGATAATTTCAAAGCATAAAAACACAGCCGCTGCGTGCCTTCGCTGTAATAATTAATATTAAAAGAGTTGAACACACCACAAGAAACCGAAATCGTGCTTACACAGTGATTGACTAGAGATTTTAATATGTGTCTAATGAACAATGATTTACAAACAAGTCTCGTTAGTTTTTATGGTGTAATAGCTCTTAGGTATTTATAATGCAAATAACATTCGAACAACATTGTTGACCAACCGACCAGACAAACTGGAGTCAAATGCGAACAAGTGAAACGCGTTAATAAAGAATAAAGAGCCGATGCTATTCAATCAAGTCTTTATACCGTCACAGATGATGAAAGAGCCGTGGTGTAATTTCGAAATCATCGAAGACAAATTGATTGAAGATACTCGAAACACAACGCGTACAGTGTATACATTAGCCGGTTGCTGCGGCGTGATAAGCAAAATTGATGGATGACAGTGCACCACGCATGCAACGGGGCTGTAGAGTTCACTATTCGGTATAGGTTATATATAAAGGAAACACAGTTTGATTTCCGACAGACACACTATTCGTAAGGCGCACCAGCAGCAAGTGTCCGGTGAGTGCAGGCACTGCACTCACCGCACCCCCACCACTACCGCTCGCCCCACTAGTAGATGTGTCATCATTTACTTATATGTTACATCTACCTTTTACAAAATTTAAAAAAGTAGAATTAGTTTTTATAGTCAAATATTAAAATGTTCAACATCATTTAGATTCAGTCATTCTTTTATCTACCACCCGGTTCGGAAAGCTGTTTTCACTAGAGAAGAACGGGCAAGAAACTCTAGTGTTGCTCTTTTCACAACTCTTTTTTTTTTACAAATTAGTTTATCAAAACAATCATCGAACAATATTAAATTCAAACGCTATGTATGTTATATAATATTAAACACATCACTTATTTATTTTCGACACTTGCTTCGTCATCGGTGGTGTCGTTATTTGAAGAATTATCATCACCATTTGTGCAGACTACTCACTTTCCTTCAACCCTCTTGGAATGTACTATATTTCTACGTAACCGTTCTTATAATATTTTATTTTATTTTATTCGGAAAACAAACAGTTATATATCTAGGTAATATACAATATTAAAATTACAATTAACAATTAACATGTTTTCACTTTTTATAAAGCTTATTACTACTATATGGTCGACAACTTGTTTTTCTTCACTGTATATTAAACATATACCTTCTCTCCAATATCAATATTAGATTCCGTTGCTTGCCTCTTTCTATCTGTGTATTCTTTTCCTTGTTTTTCGTTAGAGTATCCCTGTCTCTTGCTTCTAGGTCAGTAAACTAAACATCAACAACGGAAGGCAACTTATCTCTAAACTGACGCCCGTAGTTGTTTCAATATATCACGGTTCTGCTTCTCAACTTTCCCATTTTGTTGAGGCCAATAAGGAATGCTATGGTCCAACCGAATTCCAAATTCTTTGCAACAACTTCAAATTTGGTATGAACAAACTGCCAACTATTGTCAGCGGTAATACTTATGCGAGCCTAAACGAGGAAAATCTCTTTATCAAGAATCGATGAAGCAGAATCGAGACATACATATATAAACTCATGCCTATTTCCCACAAGGGGTAGGCAGAGGTGCCAGGACACCCACATTTCGCCTTGTATGTTCCGTCCCACAACTTGATAGGTGGCGAGCCTATCGCCATATCGGGCACAAATTCCTGACCTTGGGCTGATAATCAATAGGAAAATCCAATATCACTTTGCCCAACCCAGGATTCGAACCCGAGATCTCAGCTTTGTAACCATACCTTAGTACAACTACGCCGAGGCAGAATCGATGTTCTTAGTAATTTTGATTTCTTTATATCTACTAAGATAATCTATAATAGTAAAAGATAATGGCCGATAGGTAAAGGTACGAGATAGTCTATGGCTGTATCAACCCAGGATTGATTGGCAGTTTTCTTCTGCGCATGAGATTAGGAGAATTTGGAGCGGAAACCAGAGTGCAACCCTTGCAAGCTCATATATAATGTTCAGCATCTCTATCAATTTTGGGCCTAGGCACTTTTAGACATAGTCTTATTTTCATAGCTACAATGCCTGGATGGTCTTCATGAGCAGCTGTTAGAAAGTTTGATTCAACATGATGGGATAACAATTGTATTCTCATGTAATAGTAAATTGCCTTGAGAACGAAGTTCCTGCACAAAGACCTTATAAGCGTTAGCACTCTGGTCCCAGCTGTTATATATTCCGTTTCTGACTAACTTTAGCTCTAAAGGCTCCCTCGCAAACTATTCTTGACTCATGAAAGGTAACTCTGCTACAGGTCGATATTGGTCAACAACAAGTTCGAATAATTATTAACATCAAAAGCTGTGGTGACTTATCACCCACAGTCTTGACACAGTATAGACCACTTTGAAATTATTTTTATTTTATTTATTTACCCACTTTGTACAAATTAATAGTACAGGCAGACTTAATGCCTAAGGGCAATATGTAATTATATGACTGTAAGCGCAAAACATTTTTTTGCACACGGCTTAGAGTCAGGTCCAAATATCACCTCTAATCGCTTGTGATCACTGACAAGTTCAAAACTATCTTTCCCAAATAGGTATGTATCAAAATGTTCCACCACCCAAACCAACGCAAGAGCTTTCTCAGTCTGACAATACCGGTTCTCACGGTCTGTCAGATTTTTTATTGCTGTATGCAACAATTTGAGGTCCGTTAGTGCCATTTTGGACGAGCACAGCTCTTAAACCGACTGGACTAGCATTGGCGAAGGCTTGGGTACAGTCAAGCGGATCGTAGTAGCCTAAGGTCTTAATTTGAGTCATAGCGCTTTTCGACCCCTCAAACGCCTATTTTGTTTATTGCGCCAATAAAATGATATTTACACCTTTGCTTTGTTTTAGTCTTTGAAGTTAGCGCAAAGGTTCTGTCCAAGTAGCTAAGTTAGGGATCCATTTTCCTACGTAATTACTTAGCCCTAAAAAGCTTGACACTTCACCCGTAACTTTTGGTTCTCGAAACAATTCGATTGCCTTTACATATTTGTCTAAAAGGCTTAGGTCCCTCGGAAGATAGCTGATGACCAAGAAAATCTATTTGATTTACTCGAATGCACATTTTGTATCGTTTAACAAAACTTTGTAGTCTTGTGCAAGGCTCGGCCTCATTGCTACCATAAACGACTATATCACCAATAAAGTTGGCGACTCCTGTACAAGACAACAGGATACTTTCTAATTTATTTATTTTTTATATTTAATATTTGAGACACACGAGTTTCACAAAATGACGCGTTTGTACCTAAACAGGCAGAGATAGTCCCCGGCTACAAATGAATGTATTTTAGTATATTTGGTACACCAACAGCACAGTATACATAATATTCTTAAGTAAATTAACCATTGGTCTAATACACACGTACACGTGCCAATAACAGGCGAACACAACATTCGTTTAGACATTTATAAAATGTCGTGATATGTCTACTGTCCTCACTTAGCTCTAGCTGGTGGACAGTCTTTTTTTATTTATTTTTTTTCAAGTTAAGAGAAAATGATAGCATTTCTGAACTTTCGAATATACTGTTCCATATTGTGCAAGGATAGTTCTCCATAATGATAGCTCTATTTGCTCTCCTTATGTCTACGCAGATGCGTACATCACCATCTGCTTTTAAGACCGATACTAAGGGAGAGATCCAGTCAGGCTGGCTATTAATTGGCTTTATAATATCTGACTCAATAAGTTCTTAAGTTTTCTTATTAAATTTAGACTCAAGAGGAACAGGGTCTTTACGACAAGGCTGAGCAGCTGGTTTGATTGATTTATCTAAAAAGATATGAATCTGAACATCTTTAAATTTTGGAAACTAATCCAACTTTTAGAAAGCCAAAGGACGTGGCAGTATAATATGTTCCTAGCAAATTCCCATTACCATCTTTAACTACATAAAAGGTGGCTTCGGCTCGGGGGTAGTTGCTGCCAATTGTAATGATTCAAAAGATCCTAGTACAATTAAAGTATTACATGCATTAGCATGAATCTCTTGTTTGGAGATTTCACTTGATTTTCAACTAGGACCCTATTGTTCTTGAGAACTTGCCATGTAACATCATTAGTAATATTGCATTTACGACCGGAATCTATTACCATCTCAACTTTGACACCCCCCTAGCGTACATTTGATAGTGTCGTCATAACGTCCACAGGACTCGATATTTCAAGTTTTTTTTTTTTTTTTTAGTACCCTCCATTATATTAACCGTTAGGTATTTACTTGATTTCGACAAACCAAAATTATTAATTTGTCGATTCACTCCTCCAGAGCGTTGGTTTCGGAAATAATTTTGTCAAGAGTCACATCATCGGTAAGGGTTAGAATTGTTTCCCTTAATTTGGCTGACTTACATTTCTCTGTGACTTGAACAATCACGTGTTCGTTAGGGGCAGTGAATTGACATTTAGAGCTCTGGTGTCTAACTCTACGAGAATATTGTCATTATTTTTTCCTCCACTTCCTTATTTGATGAGCCTAAACAAGTGACGCTCATAAATACCACTTTTTATTTTTTTTTATTATTATTATTTTATTTTTATTTATTTTTTTGGAGGAAAAGTATTCGTTTAGCATGTTGACAGCGACGATAAATACATCGTTGTCATTATACTAGTATAATTATTACTAGTAGTTTCTACATATGCACCAGGAATATTATAATATATTTTTTGTAGGGTTGACCCGTCCATATGCAGGAGCAAGGCCTTTGTCCCCTTTTACACTAGTAGTGCACACTCCCATTTTTCCGGCATAGACCAATTGAAGCTGAGTCGCTGTCACAGTCAAAAGACTCCAAAGGTGGTGTTTGCGACATATTTATGGTCTACCCAGAAGGCTGGAGTAATTTCCTTTTAGGTACTGTTCCGAATAAATCGAACTACCTCTTGATCTTATTGTATTTAACTTAAGGCCATTTAGCCTGTTCTTTATACAATGCAAGATCATTTAGGTACTGTTTGCATAAGCAAACTACCTCTGACAACAATGTTAACTTTGATTATTGACAGACTAAAAAGTGTATATTTGAACATCGACATCGAGATAACTAACGAATGCTATCCAATGTTCAACATTTGCGTTTAACCAATAAAAGAAAATGTGGGTAGATAATAATTAATCATAAAAATCGAAGAATATTTCACACTGTATCAAGTCCATTACAATATCTTGATTTAAACATTCTTACAATCATAAATAACAGCTGTTTATAGTTTATATCCAGAAAATGGTTTTATTGCTTTAAGTTTAAATATATCTTGTTAAGCAAAACCCACATTCTAATCTGTCTTTGCCAATAATCAAAGCATTTAGTCATTGATGTGCTACATATTTAGGTACCAATCAAAGTAACTAAATCAGTTCCGTTTTGCAATAACAAGTGCCTTGTTATAGATGTAATTTAACAACTTAAGTCAGTTACGACGATTCAATGCCCATAAATACTTTAAAGATGCTAATAAAACGCAGAAACAATTATGTAGGGCACGAATATTAACAAAACTGATTTGCTACCGATTTACCTCTAAGCTCATGCTTAGTTTTTAAATTGTTTGGCACATACCTTTATAACCTTAATTTGTGGATGGCAGGGTCGCCACATGTAGAGTTCACTATTCGGTATAGGTTATATATAAAGGAAACACAGTTTGATTTCCGACAGACACACTATTCGTAAGGCGCACCAGCAGCAAGTGTCCGGTGAGTGCAGGCACTGCACTCACCGCACCCCCACCACTACCGCTCGCCCCACTAGTAGATGTGTCATCATTTACTTATATGTTACAGGGGCCAACAAAGAAATAATTAATTCCATGAAAGCCAAAAAGAATGACAGGAAATTGGATGTTCTAATGTCGGGAGTAACTCATAATTACGGCGCTGTAAATATTGTCAAGAAAAATGCAGACGTACCGAGGATTACGTATATATCCGCTATTAAATTTGAATAAATAGCTATGGTAACAGAAACGTTTAAGCTAAAATTTAATGCTGCCGTAAATTTTCATTACGCTTGCTATGGGTTCGATTTGCGGCATAGTCCATTAATTCTTTTTACGGATGTTTGACATTTAAATGTTGCCTCAGTTGCCGATAAAACTTCTAATTAAATATGATACATTCTGAAGCGAGTTAACAATTAAAGACATTTGTTGAAACTGTCACATTTTTAAAGCTTTAAAATGCAGTTGTATTTCGGTTTTTATTTCTGAGACGCAGAGATCGAGTATAAAAAAATAATGTATTATATCAATGTCAGAATTTATACTTGGGAAAGCAATATCATGTGCAGAACAAAACAAGAATAAAGCCATCTGTAAATGTTAGTTAAAAATAACTGTGTAATGTTTTAATGTTATATTTGTAAATGGTTTATCAGTTTACAGTCATAATAATCCGAATGTTTTTCTTAACATTAATTCGACTTTTATAGAGCAAAACATTGTTATCAGGATGTAATGTGATTTTTTAAAACAAGTGTTCTATAATGTTAAACGAATTGTTTACTTAAATAATATTGTGATATAACTACAATTATTGCGTACAATGCTCACGCAAATATTAGTCAATAATGTAAGCTAATTAGTCTTGATGCTAAAATTAAAAAGGAAATATATACAGACGGATAAAATCGAACGTAATAAACATATACCGTTTTAATATATTCACAGAATTTCATTATAGACAAGGTATTTAAATATCGAAGATTTAATACACCTTCATGGTGCGCAGGCAAAATATCAGCCATTTCAATCTATTATATTCTCTTTCTACAATAGTTAACGCCTTGACGTAAAGGATAACGTTTCGTTTGCGCTAATTACATAAATTGCATCTTGGATAGCATTTGTATGGTGGGATTTAGCCAATGGCGTTCTACAACGTACAAAAGTCATAGCTTACGCCAAGGCGTAAACAATTGTAGAAAGAGAATAGATTAGAAGCGTTTGTAACTTAGCTAAGGGGACTGAACTTATAATTTATGACACTTTCAAAACAATATTTAAGATATGGGTGCCTATATACTGCAAGTCTCATTTATTCGCGCTTTGATTCTGACAATATACCTCAATAACCTTATACACGTAAACCATACGGTTTAAAATTCTATGAATACGAAATAAACGTGTCATTGAGTATTCTGTACCCTATGGATGTCATTTAGATAGAGAAAGGATTGGCAATAGGACGAGCTGGATGTGACCCTTCAGGACTCCCTAGGGATAAAAGGGAAGAGTAACAACTTACTCATTAATGGGAAACAGGGGTAATACAATGTTCATAGGTAGACTGGCAAAGGAACTGTTACTAAGACATGTGTGTGGGTAGTCAACTATCACGCACTGTAATGGTGAAGGAATACAGCGCGTGGAAACTTGCATTTCAAACTTTCAAGAATTTCAGTGGTGAAGTCCGCCAACCCACACTTCTGCGTGATAACTTACCTACTAGTGGACTAACTTAACCCATGTAAATCCAATTGATTCTAAATGCGGCCCGTGCCATGCTTTGGTACATACATACATGGGCTCTCTATTTCTTCAGCGATAAGAATTCTACTGCTAAACATAGGCTTTCTTGACAATACAGATTTGTCATACATGGGTTGGATTATTATAAAGGCCTGGTACTTACGTGTCAGCCAAATGATGAAGGCAGCCGTGCATGGCATGGCGCGTGCGTCGAGGCAGAGCGCTGTAGCAGCCGCCACCTCGCGGCGACCGACACAGGTACCCTGTGCTCACACACTCAGCTGTGTTGCAGTAGCACCGCACTCCTTCTGTGTCGCTTTCCTTGCCATCTGGGGGAGAAAAACATATTTGTGGTAAATTATGTATGTTTTGCTACTTTTGGGGTATGATTCATCCATCATACAGAATGGGATCAATGGTCATTTTAATTGCTTGAAGTCGACTTTTAGATTCAGTAGGATTATATTAAAGATAATTGAGATAATAAGTTGGTTAAAATATATTTCTCCATTGTCTTATTCTTTTAATGTAATTCAAATTCGACGTGCCCTTTCAAAGCTCTAGTACATGCTGTTATTTCGAAATCCATCGAGAGCCGCTAGTATATTGACATACTTAAGATCGTCAATAAATAAATTTTGCAACAAGCAATAAAATTATCAACCCGACGACAAATACATTGAAGTACTGATATTCAAACGACAATAAAATACAAACTTGTCTCCAGCTTAGAAATAAATACATAGAATTGTCAAATGTCCGAGATAATCCCGTGTGTATTCCGCTCGTTCCACTTCTTAAGCTTTATTTATATCGTAAGGTAAATTTATGTCTTAACAATGCCACACAAAGTGCCACTAATGCCATCATGCACAATAGAATATCTATAAAATACATCTATTGCAACAGTTCCGTGTTCACAAACCGATTTGAAAAGTAGACATGCTAATAAGATGCTAATGACACCAGCTTTAGAACACGAGATCAACGCACGACTTGGAACATAAAAATTGGAAACAGAACTGTATCACATAAAAGCGAAATGGACCGACAAATGTACGAACACTATACTCAAGTGACAATATAAACCGTGAATAAGTTGAAGTTAGCACAGGAAATGGGAATTGCAAATGCAAAAGGAAATGCATTGGCAATGTGTCTAATCGTGAGTGTCGACGAGGTGGCGCCTGGCGGTGTGTCGTAAAATTTGATAGCATTCGACGTGGCGAGTCTACATTATACGCCGGAGGTACGTACAGATGTTGACACTACAACCATCAACGCCCACAGAACTCATTACACGGGAGTTAAAATAAACACAAATTAAACTCAGTGAATTAACAACATCTCGTCGAAATATCGAGTTATAGTTCATGTTCTTCGATACATTTTCAATGCGTTTAGAGAAAAAAGTCTCCGGCTTCCATGAAGCCCAGCGACGACAAGCCGATGAACCGGTAAAAATAACATACAGCTGGTCCGGAGCGGGCACTGTGTATGAATAATGCACCCGTCATACTCTACGGGCCCCAACATAAATATCTTCACAAACGGCCAGCCTCCGACCGTATTCAATGTAAATGCTTCGACTCCAGACGATGAAACAAAAAGAAATTAATTTCAGAGGGACGCCGCTTTATTTGCTCTCTAGTCTGTTGGTGGAAAACTTAAAGAGGACCCCCCTTGATGTCCGACGTCTTTAGGGAATAGTTTTTGTTTGTTTTTGAGTTAATATTCCAATGATTAGTGAGTTGTCCGCTGACGATGCGCATCGGCGGGACATCGATAAAGATGCACGATTAATTCTTGGAAGAGCGGACATGATGAGAATAATCAAATTGTAAAAGGCCATTATACGAGTAAATTAAGGAAATTAATTCGTTAAGCTACGAATAATTATAGGATTCTAGTAAAAAGCCAATCATTCCACCACTACCAAGTTTATAAAAAGTTTAAGAATTCCATTTATGTTTGTTCCAAACTGGTGGACGAAGACGCGACTCACGGCGAAGCAAGCAATAAATAAATAATTAAAGAATAATAAAAAGCAAACTGGCCGGTATAAAAACGGCACTACAACACACGGCAAATAAATGAACCTCCGACCGAGGGAAATTGGAAACTTTTAATGGTGAACTTTAATAGATTCTGCACGCAAAATTGCTTTCATTAATTACAAATGCCCGAGCGTTTGTTATGAAACCGAGATTCTATTCGGTCGTTAATTTTATGTTGTTTGTCTTATTGTTTCGCTTTATGGCTTATTTTATAGTTTAATTGTTTAAATCTATTCTTGAACATTTACACGGACCTCGAAATATACGATCAGAGATGAGCTCATTAGCCGTACAATAATTAGAGTTATCAACGCATCTCACGATATAGACGGCTGCCATTAGACCGACTTTACAATCAATTTCAACTCAAAAAGGAAGATACAAACGGAACGTCGAAGGATAAAGGTAAATAAAAAATAAATAAACAAAAGAGAAAAGGTCCCGGCATGTTATTTGGGATTGATAAATGGCCCTCCGGAGATGTGAGTGAAAGGGATGCGGCGGATAGAAAGGGACGGCCCGATGCACCTAGTGGAATACGGGACGCATAACTATATGTAGAAACATTATAAGATAAAGGAGAGTGCTCCTTATCTTTACCAAACTTAGTTAGATTTATACCACTGGCACTTAACATCAATTTACTTTTAGGAGCACGTGGAATTTTTTGATGGAATTCAGACGGTCCTTTTACATTTGTTTGGCATGCGCTTAAAGATGTAAGCATATAATTTAGCTGGATGTCCGAACAGTTAATGGTGTCAGTGCTTTCTATCTCATTTAATCAATTTACATACTATGATTTATGATACAAAATACAAACGCAAAAATTATAAGTTCGTTTTAATATTTACTTCGCATAACACTACAGAAAAACAATTAACAAAAAAAAACCTGTTGGCTGTTGCCATGGAAGTGAAGCTAATATCAAGAATTCTCAGAGTTGATAATTTTTAAACCCAATCGAAAACACGTTTTGCTTTAAAAAAAGTTTGCAAATTAAAGCCTGAACAAAAAAAGGATGAAATTTTTATCGGATGTAAAGGCAATATTTTAAAAGAGTAAATATTTAACATACGCTGGTATCGGGAGTCGGGAGCCGGTTTGGGCCGCGATTGAACTGTTCTCGAGACTCGAGAGCAACGATCGAGCGATCGTTTTATGAGATAAAGAAAAACACAGTTTTATAATTAAAACGGCGGGGCTTCCACGAATTTTAGTGTCTCCGTCTCAACCGAAGACCTTATAGTCCGCTTAAGCGACGAAGTATTTTTCATCGATGTTTCTCTTAATTGTATTTCTTTTGGTCCAAGAAGCATTTGGGTTTGTATTTGTAAATCTTAACAATTTTGCCAATTATTCACTAGAGACGAATTGTTGTTAGTTAACATGAATTATTGTTTCGTTTGTCACGAATGTTTTGTTAGCTGTTTGCGTTTCGACTGAGTCATTAATGCACGTCGTCTATTGCCAATCGTCAACCTCTCTATTAATCTTTCAAACTTTACTTACAATAACACGTATAGCTAAGATCTTGAATGTCTTCAATTTGTCAATGAGGTACGTTGTAGGTTCATATTCATAGTTCTAGTAATTAGCAAAACAAATAAAACCACTCCCCGAGTTGAATGATGGACGCTGTGCCGATCCCGTTTCTCGGCGATGATCAAAATGGAAGTCATTAGTACATCTCTTCAATTTAATTACGCAACGACCGCCTATTCGCCGTATCGGGTTCCAAGCTCATTTCTTCAGCACATTTAGCTTATTTCAGTACGGAGATTCAATTTAGATCGAGCGTACAGATAGCGCAAAACTCACTTCGCACAGAAATAGTCCGCTATTTACGTCCGATTATCTGCGAAGGTTCGTACCGAGTAGTCTTTCAATTTTATTACCAGCGTGTACTAAAACGCGCACCGATGACTTTCACATATCATGAAATCAACAAAGTTAGAAGTCGTTCTCAATTTTATGTGGCCTTTCGTCATTAGAGCGCTATAATTAGCGATCATTAATCGTTTATGGGCACGGATCCCGGTAGGGACGCAATCAAACATACGGAAACCTCGAAAACATTGGAACAGCTATCAGATGGTAATAAGCGCCTAACTAATGTTGCGACAACGGCTTTCTCTTTGCGTTCACACGCTGTCTGGCTGCGTTTTATCTAGTACTTTATTACGTTAATAGCGATTGTGGCCCGCGCCGCGGCCGGTTTCTCTGCTATTCAGATTGGTGCCGCCATAACAGGCTTTATGCTGATTGGATGACGCGGAAAAAGCAAGGCTGCGTGGCGGCCTTGTTGTCGCATTCCATCTCAGATATTTATTAGCTGTCAATTGGGGACCGTTTGATTTGGTTGGTGTCGATGTGTGTGCTTGTCCGCAGTTTGGGCACGGGCGGGTGTCGTGTCCGACATGTAATAGTTACGCAGCGGAACGCGGCAAGAGTCCGCGAACGCGTTAACTATCAGTGCATCGGTGTGGAATGTTAAACAGCCGCCCGTGGCGCGCTTTAATAACTAACAACACTAATTTATACAGACCGAGGTTGGTTTTATAGGTTCGCATCGGCGGCTCGTATCGGATGTCGATTCATCCTCTAATTGCGCGCTGAATTATTTTCCGTAATGGATGTCCTAGGTTCGTAATTATCCGCCGCGGCGCCAGTAATCTGGCTGAGCCGCGGGCAATTTCCATCGGTATGCGAGATGAGAAGTTCTTTGGGTCGAGTAACGTTTCTGCGATCGCAAGCCCTGATCGCAAGAAGTCGGGTACAGAGTTTGCAAAGTGCTACACCCTGACAAATCTCGCAATCTCGCGTCCCACATCACAGGACAAGAGGATTAAAGACACCGAACATGACATATCGAACGGTATCTTAATGAGCCGATGCTAGATACAGAAGTCTGCTTGGTGTATTTTACCGTTCAACATTACTATATGATAAATACGACAATTCTATTAATAACCAGCAATGCAGTAGATTATGTAACCTGAAGTCCATTAAACGACCATACATCAACGAAATTAGCACCACAAGTCATCCACGAGCAAAAAATATTTCAATGAAGACATAAACATCTGCGGTATGTAGCGGGAGAATTAATTTATCCGACGCTGCTTTCAAACCAGTAATAAGCATACCCGCTGGCTATACCGTGCATTGTGGAATGATTGCTGCTGATGAGGTACATGGGAGATTAGATGCAGTAAAACTTCACAAATAACTCGGCTCTAGATGCAGGAGTAATACCATTGCGTCATATTCAATCTACAGGAGAAATTTGAGGCATCCGTGATATTTCGCGAAATACTGAATTTGTTTAAAGACAAAAATTTCGTTTTTCCGCTGTGATCCAAGATTGTGGACTGAAGTTCAAAACTCCGTCAATAAAAGCGATCTGAGGAAGGCGTGTGATACTGAAAACAAAGCAGCCAATTCTAATGCTGATGTAAATATTTAACCAATGTTCTTAAAGAACCTTATTAAAATCTATATATAAACGTCAATATCTCAATTGACTCACCACAATAAAAACTCGTCATTTTTTAACAAGTAGCACAACGAAGTGTTGCGGACTTGGGTATCACTTCACCCATTTTGATGAATAAATAAAACGGACACGCTTTCCGATTGGTCGATTTAAAATGCACATGACAATCGATTGTCTACGCAGTGATGTAACTCGATGAAGACATTTGGTTAACATTAACCCGGAATAGAACCGTGGGTCCGCATTTCTTTCGAGTCGATGCAAATGAGCGATTTTCGGATCTGTGATACATTGCGTTCGTGGCCCTTAACGCGAAGGCTTAAAGATGTCTGATGACACACTGCTAGGGACGCACTATACTAAGTTGTTTAACACAATTTAGATAATCAGACTACAAATTTTGCTAAGGCTTGAATTAATGACGTTGATTTTAAAGTTAAAACAAACACAATTAATACGGTACTAGTAGCAAAAGCAACAAATGGAACATGTACTCGTATTACACCAAACAGTGTGTCATTTCTTGAGCTTCTGTTTCTACATTTTAAATCTGCAACAGATAAACGCATAGCAATATTGAAAACCAACCGCAACGTCGAAAACAGTCCGCCCGTGACCACGAAAGCTGTAAAGTAATCGAAACGTCAGGAAGTTAAAAAAATGTAAAAACTAAACCAAATCCGCGATAAAATCCGAAAATAATAGCTTTATTTCAATTCGTAGCAACAGATCCTACAGTAGTAACAACAACAGGCAACGCAATTGGCAACTGCGAATTTAATAGCAACATCCCTATGTGATATCGTTGATTCGGCGCACGTCTCGTAGTCGACGAGGTTATCGCTGCTTTCACGCCATACGAATAACATTTGAATAATGCGTTCGTCGAACTTCTAAAAGTGCAAAGCTAGAACGCCACCTGTTGTCCGGCGAATCAGTTGCACGCGTCCGGAGTCGTGGGCTGCGGTCGCTACCTGACTTTTTTTAACCTCTATTTGTATTCGAACTCTTTGGTTGAAGTTATTGAGGTGTTAAATCTTATAACACTGGCACATTATATTACTGAATTCTAATTTCTCGATTAAAAAAGGAAGTACTACAAGTTTCATAAAACGCAATGCGTATTTCCTCAAAATTGCAAACAGTGCTTTTACAAAGTGATGTTACCAAAAATTCATACCTCATTATGCCATTTATTTGCAACGAATTTAAGGATGTGAAAAGCATTAATAAACCCCTCATTGTCCCGTCTTTTAATGGCTTTAAACAGATTCAAAAATACTCTGGCGGTATTAAAAAGCTCTTCTCTTTATACTAAGCCGTTGCTCAGACAAAAACCCACCTTATTCCAACGCCGTAAGAGTAATAAAATATCATAAGTATGTTTATTTTCTTTCCGCTCGTTTATTGAAACTTCAACCCGTTTACCCTTTTCGATTGTGCATCAGGCAGTGACAATGCGCTGGCTTTCAATTCGTTTTGTGTCATAACAGCACTCAATCATCTTGTTTGTGCACCGGATCACTGTTATGAGCTTCTGTCGTTTTACGCATATCAACGCTTTATGTTCCTATTGTTGGATGATTTAAAGGATTTTTAAGGTTGTTTAGTGCATTTGTGGTTTTATTTGCTTAGCGGCAGTTCAAATTCGCTCTGATCTTTGAGCTGTAGCAAGACCAGAAGTTAATGTATAAATCAAATAAGGTTGAATTAAACAACAAATCAAACAACTTATTTTTCGGATGTTTCAAGAGTTAAATTTGAGCAGTTGGGCAGTTCTAAAATAATCTTAAAATTGCTTTATACCTGATGTAGTATATACTATAACACGTAGAAGAAACATTCACACAATTTTCATGTTCATTCTTGTTGCTTTGGACAACAATTACTACTGTTGATTCTTTTCATTTCACGAGTATTTGTACCGTTTGCAGTAGTTACAAAACAAATCAATATTGTTTCACGTGACCAAAGAGAAGCAAAAGTTTGTCAACAAACCGTGTGTCACATATGTAAACATTTTAATGGCGTTTAGCGACATAGGTGGCTCGTTGCGACATGTTTAAGTTAAAACTTGTGACATATTAACACCTCGCTCGGTTTTTAGTTCATTGGCGGTCGTTGTGGGAATATTTGAGTTTTGGAATTCCTGTATTTCTTCTGAATTCTTACGGCAACATATTCCATCTATGGATTTCTTAATATAATGGTTTCTTAGGTTTACGCGAATGTTACACATTGAAATAAAACTATCATTTACGGATTTTATCGCGAATTTAGTTTAATTTTTTACATTTTTAACTTCCCGACGTTTCGATTACTTTACAGTTTTCGTGGTCACGGGGCGGACTGAGGTATTGGTCGTCCGCTCTGTGACTGTTACAAATCAACTACTCTTATTTTACAATTATTAAATTAAAAAGTTAATTTAAATAGTTAATCTGTATTTGCGATCCGATCGACGCAGAAGGAATTTCTTAATATACACAGTCACATACGTATTATCGAGCTGATGGTAAAATATTGTCTTGTGTCCCGGATAAACTACAATTTATTGATTTCACAGCAGTAGGATTAAACAGTCGACAACAAATATTGAAAAAACATGGAAATACATATTTACAAGTTTCGCACTGAAATCAGACTTGTCCATCGTTGTGTACATGAGCTGAATAAATCGTTGCACCAAAAAATTAGGTTACTCAACAGCCGACTTAATCGATACTCCAAAGTATATTGTAAAAGTATTTTTACCGATGAATGCTAAAGTATCATGTACCCCATTGCATCCAGCTGAAATGCGACGTGATTAATTTTCAAGCGTCTGCATTCCGATGTTATCCGAACGCAATACGCTTTCGATTTAATTAGATCGTGAAAAAACGATACACGAGAACCGAGCGTCTGTTGCAACGTGAAAAAACGTATGAATAGATAATGACGCTACTTTTGAAGCATTTGTTTAGCATTTTTGTTAATTTACCGTTCATCGTGTTAAATACTGCAGGTTTATAGCTGAAGTTAACAGCATTAGAAGAATTTTTGAAGCAAAAAAATTCAAGATCCGCGGATTAAACAATAATGAGAAACTTACATACATACATAAACTCAAGTCTTATTCAAATAATGGGTTAGGGTTAGATCAATTCAATATCAATTTGCCGAACCCAGGATTTAAACCTGAAGCTATAGCTTTCGTCACCTAAGAGGCCAATAAAAAAAAATGCGAGCTGAACGAATGTGCCAATATCAAGCCAAGAACTGAACTTCTTTAAGCATAAATCACAATACTCTTTTTTATTACTTAATTGTGTAAGCTTACCTACAATTCTTACAACTCAAACCCCGCATGAATCCACTCTAACAGTACCATCTCGAGCGCGCTTAATATAAACATGAAAATAGATTTTTATTTCATACCGCGGTCCGTTATCATTTTTATATTGGAATGCTCTTATAGAATTTCTCCGGAGTCGATGGCACGGTGAAAGAAGCGCGCGGAATGCGGTCGGATGCTAGCGAAGACGCGGAATTCACGATAACCCCAACTATCTGTTCTCATTAATTACTCACGCAGTCGCCGCGAAACATCGTGTCAATTTGTTCAATGATTTATTTTAATATATGTCGTAGAAATCGTATGAATATGGTAATAAAACCACGCTTATTATTCCAGGCGTGTCAATTCACAGACATGACATCGTATTTTTTGCGGCCGTGTTTTGTTGGTGACGTGCGTATAAATTAATCATTAGAAATTGTCGTATATGGTATCAGCAATAGCAATGAAAATGGACGTGCTTCTGATTTTTAACGTAATTGGTTCAATCATTTTGTGTTTCAGTGCCTTTGAAGAGGTTGGTCATACTGTAGTTTGTTAGTTACATAATATATCAATAGTTCGACCGAGGTGGTGGTACTACTGTCTTACAGAAAACAGACGTGAAGCCAGTTTTGTTGTCGTTTCGTTGGATGAGTGAGATGGCCGAAGACAAAATACTAGTCGTAGAGACGCCGCTCTGTAGTCGTAAAGCGATATTCGGTAGCCTATGCATATTTATTTTGTAGTAAGCTTACTGAATTCTGTTGCTTATGTGATGGCTTGACGTGGCACGTGCTGCTATATAAATCGCTTAATAATATCTTAAAAATCTTAATGAAAATTACAATAAGCGTCTCGAATAAAATAAAAAGGTTTCTGAGCAACAAGTAGAGGCAACGTTACGTTTCTTTGCGGTAGTTTCATTTGTCCCGCCTGCTGCATGTAACATAAGCGTTTAAACAGTTATGTACGTGGCTATAAATTATAAGTTATTATAACTAAATCAAAACGCACGGCAACGAGGTTGGGTTGAGCTGAGGCAAAAACTCATACAATGTGCAAGCAACGAAATGACGGAAGAAAGTTCTTAATGAATTTTAAACTGTAGCGGTTGTGGAGTTATTATGATGAATTAAGGGGTTTCTATTAGCTTGTACTGACGGATTAACGTCGGGATTGCCCTTATCTTGCCCTACCTAGAAATGCCGTGGTTAATAAATTATTCGGTCGACTTGGTGCCTCACTAGAAGGTTTTTCTAAGGAAGGAAATCATTACCAAGCACCGCAGTAGGTATACATATTGAAAGACGAGTATGCTTGATGGTAAACGATAGGACTGCTCATGAACATAAGCAAAACCAAACAACACTATGATTATCCTGAGACTTAAGATCCTAAGAATCAATTTGTCCAGCAGTTCAAACCAATTTTTTTGATGAATGAAATTTTTTACAGCAATGACTAACATTGTTTACAGCAAAAATACTTAGATTAATGCAAAATCTCTTATAAAGTCGGCTTAATTCCCTTCAGTATACTGTAAGCTGGTGGTATGTGCGCGAACTTCCTGCTCCGTGATTGGTCTCTCTTTATTGATGCCGCTCAATGCGCCACGCTTGTTCAGCGCACTTGAAGCTCACTTGTAATTTATCTCTTAGACTACTATGAAGCATTAATATGCCTTAGGCATGTGGTCTGGGAGGCATTAGCCTCTGCTTCATTATAATAATTTACTAAGGTTTAAAAATGGTTTTTAAGTATCTGGAATTATGCCTGTGAATTTCTATTTGTTTTGTTAATATTTACGTCACACACCACACCCTTAAATATAATAAGAATAAGCGGTTCGTTCGGAAAATTGACAAAAATAATAAAATTTATATTGCATTTTGTTATGGATATGAAGTAAAAGGCCAAAATATAGTCCTCACTGTTCCTATTCACCTTTTAGTGTCAAAAATGTACCTAAAATTACTAAGATGTCATGAGTATTTATTGGGCGGTTGTGGAAATGAGGAGAGAAATTGCCACAATATAAAAATGTTGTGTATTAACTATCTATAAGCTATTAATATACATTACATAACTACATCGTAAATAAACAATAATTCTTAGTAGTCAGCCTTCAATCAACAATCAATTAATAGAATAATACATTAAGTTTTCCATTCTTGGAGGCATAAATTACAACCATCATTCATAATGAAGTTTCCAATGCGATTGATGCGATATATTACAATATTCCGTGGAATTCTGTTTTATTTACGGCGGATTAGAAATTACAAAATTATGCTTACTATACACAATCCATGGCCGTACAAGTTTCAACTTTAATTTGTGGGAAAGAAAGACGAAATTAAATTGTCACTTTCACCAAGTTAAGACAGAGATCGGTGTCCAAATTCTTTTGAAATATTTTATTTATTTTGGGAAAACATTTTATTGGCTTTGTTGAGAACGTGACAATCGACTAATTTCATTATTATAATGATGCTCTGAGGCTATTGGCGTAGTCGGTTTTAATTAAACCTTTGACAAATTAGGCTTGGGCATTGTTGATATATGATAATAGGGAATATGAAGATAAGAATGTCGTATATATTGTTTTATAACAACATAATTTATTATAACTGTAAATTATAATTAAATTGTCCCACGGCGGGGCAATGCACTCTTACGATTGGGAGCGATTAGGACTTAGTGCATCGCACTGGCCTAGGGTTGCTAAACTTTAGATAGCTTTGCAATTTTATGCGATAATTTAGGGACATAGGTTTATTCGAATTTTTAATTACTTTTTTGAGTGAAAATTTACAAACTAATGCATACAGTCGGCCCAAAATGAATTTTATATGTTGTATATGATGATTTTAAAACACCCCCTTAAATCTAACACTGATATACCCTACATACTCGTAGTACTGACCCCACACCAAGACCGAGTCTTGTGTAGTGGGTATCAGGAACTAAGACATTTCGGTCTCACAGACGCCCAGACCCGAAATAAATACCTCTCTCACAAATATTTATCACGGCTCCGGAATCGAACCCGCTACCTCACGTTTCACAGACAGCATGAGCTACGGAGTCTGTCAAATCTGTCATTTCGCTATGACTTGACGAGCTGCCGATATCAATCCTAGTAGTAGTATTTTTAAGTATTGCATGCTTACTTAATGAGTGGTCTATAATTTAATATTAATTTACATAACCATGCCATGCCTTCCATACATTAATGGCCAGAATACACGTTAAAATCAGAAAGATGCCGTAGTTTCTCACCAATAAACATGTCATTATACCAAAGTCGTAAAACTTTCGTGACTCCGCTATCAACTATATTATGCCATAGTCATCAAACTAATTAACTGGAATTATAATAGAAATACACCAATTTCGTTTTGTAACAGGGGTTTTTAAATAATCGCTATAAAAAGATATAGGTATTTATTTTACGTATAAAAGGGGATTGTTAAATGCATTTTCGTGACAAATATAAAATTAATCGGTTTTGTACTGAGACACAATATGTTAAGTCTCAATACGTCCAATAGTTACTCTGGCTACAGCTTCCTTCAATCCGAACCACGACAGTGCGTTTACAGGTGTTTGGCTGGAGAAATAAGACTTGATATATTTTTTTTGTCAATGTTACATCACAATTTATAATACCCATAAATTAATTTCATTGACTTTCGTCAGCATTAAAAAAGCATTAAACTTAAACCCAAGGATTATTTTATTACTTTCAAACCCCATCAGCTTTCATCACAAAGAGGCTACTTGCACTCGTCACTTCACCTCCGATCACTGTCGTATCAATCAAGATTAAGGCTCAAGCGCGGTGCCGACATAATATCAGGAGAAATCGCGCGTTTTCATACATTTTGTATGAGATGTACTAGATCCCGGTACGCAATTCATTGGACTGTTTTTATGGATTAACTGTTCTGCAGTTTCAGTTATCCCTTCCATAGTTGGTTTAGTAAAGCAACTTGGCTTCTATGGGCTTGACAAAAAACTTTGTTATCTTTATCACGAAGCTTTATATCAATAAAATTTCAAGTCAAATGTTTCTACAACAAATGTAAAATGATGTAAGAGAAGAGTGTGGACAGATAAAATAAGTTTTTAAACACATACATATGTGGTCTGCGAAATTCGGCAACGCTTATATTAACAAATCTATATTTACTATTGTCTGTAATCTCCATACAATCTTGGACAACTCTTTTTAATTCAAACCTAGAACTACACGATTTATAGCTCATGTAAACCAATAGCCCAAAATTCCCAGTGTTAAGTATTAAGCATGTAGTGGTTAAAAACACGGGGCAGAGTAAACAAAACGATGAACTACCGACGCCACTCACAGTGGTACAAACGGCTCTCGTTCATTTAAAACAAATATTTAACTGAGTTTTAGCTTATTAGAAGGGATTGAGTCAAGAGCGGAAGCGTTTAACTCTACAGTTAATATTTTGAGAGCCTGGTTATGTTTATTTGTTAAGGGGTTTAAATTATCTGACTGTGAGAGCTATTGTATTTAGCATATTCATATTTTATTTAGTACACTTTGTAGCTCAAACAATTTGATAGAGTTTAACTCGCTCGCCAGAAAATAATTTCTCAATATATGTTATTCATATTCCAATTATAGCTCATTTTTTTCAAAGAAAAACATACAAAATTACTTACATAGTTTTGAAGTACATTTTCAAATATCTTTTAATGTTTTTTGGAAAGTTTAAGCCTCTCCACCTTTAAAAAGATCACTATTCGGTGAAATACATAATGAAAACACTATAAAGTATCTGTATTTGCCTACAAGAAACAAATATCAAGATACTTCAAATAATTTTACTTTGTAAATGAAGACCGCGTCCAATACCGCCATAAGCTTACAAATTGGACGCAAGTAGCAAGTGAAACGCGTAATGTACACGTTACAAAGTAGAACCGACGGGGGCGATGTGTGGTCTGTACGACCGGACGCGGCGGGATACCTTTTTCGACGCGGAAATGTGTTTTAAGTTTTAAGCAAATAATGTTTATTAGAAAAAATCTCCGCCGTTATTGGTATATGGTATAATAATGAGCATAAGTTATGTTTACTTAATACCCGAACGACAACAAGTCAAATATTTTATGTTCAATAGGTTTGGTGTTTATGGAAGAGATTTTAATATCTGTATTAACTTTTACAGGTTGTTGCTGTTGAATGATGCTGAGTGTCGTAAAGTCTAATCATATGATTTCAAAATTTTGAATCCACACCGACTTTTATTCTTGTAATAAAAGTTTTTTAAATTGCTATGAATGGCGAGACGAGAATGCCATTCGCCTGATGGTACGCGATGCGGCCGCTCATGGACAATAGCAAAACCAAACAACACCATGAATTTCAAAGCTATGCTTGCCATTCCTCTGCGCTCGCTAACCTGAGACATAAGTTAAGTCTTAATATTTGCAGTAGTTACTTTGGGTATAATGTCCTTTGCACCGGAACACAACAGTGCATTTACACTGCATTTACATTGACGGAATAATTAGATATTGCGGTGGTAGTTAGTTATCACATTAGTTATCTACCCAGGCGGCCTGGCGGCCAGACCTAACACCAGTATTTTCATTTGTTTAAATCCACTTTTAATGATCCTAGAATACATTAAGCTGGATAAAATACACATAAATATAATAACAGTACTTTCGCCATCTGTCTGGAGTGTGCACGATACCTCTATTACAGCAACGCGCTATAATTAGTACGAAGCCAATCTAACATCAATGCAGTCAATCCAGTTTTAGAATAAAAAACAACATCAACTAGTCAAGAAAGCACAAGCAAATTAAAATACCACACACCTTAACAATATTCAAATTATGAACTGCAACTGACGACTGTGAGTCGACGAAGAGCTGTGCTTCACTACGGAGTTCGGAGTAAATTGCAGGGCAGAGGTTCCCAATATTTGTCAATCCACGGCGCATTTTCTATTTTGTCTAGGCGCCCTAATCTATCTAGCTGGTCGAAATAGTTAAGTACAATGAGACTAGCTAGGTAAATAGGCATACAAATTGAATTTAAGAACGGATTGTTTCGCAGAATCGACGACGGAATCCGATGCGTTGGTCTGACCAGATCCGCAACACTCTTGACTCTACACTCCAAAGCGCCCTTTACACCGCCGTAGACAGAACCAGATGGAAACAGTTCGCTAGGATTAAAACGATGCTTAAGGAAGGTCAGCACGAATCAAGTAGGAGGTGGAGGTTTCGCAGAACCTTTCTAAACTTTTACGGCGCACACTTTGAGAACCTCTTTTGTGGTGTAATCTGCAGCAATCACTGAGGGTCTGAATACACGCCGGCGGACGAACTGAATCGGCAATTATCGAGCCGGGCCGATTATTTGCCGACAAGACGATGTCGTGCCGACAGGGCCCCGCCCAGACCATTACAGGGTTATGTAGATTTATTGTGTTTAAAAAAATTATAATACTTGACTATTTAGGCGCAGGCTTGGACGATTTGAAGTTGCACGATGTTTTGACGCTGGTAAATCGGTAATGCTATAGTATAGTGTTCTTGCAACTATCACATTATACAGGGAGCGCAAAAAAATGGCGCACTTGCTCAGATGGGTACAAGGGCATAATATTAATATCGTAATAAAAAAATAATATTTGGAAAATACCTATCCGTTTTGAAGTTATGACCGTTTAAAGTTTTAAGTTTAATCACCACTTTTTCGCATAAAACCAGTTGGAATGGATGAAGAACAAGATTTAAACACATACGTATTTTTTCGTTTCGTCGTTAATTGAACGGTTAACGAATTATACCACGAAAACCATTTTTAACAGCATCAAAACTTCCTTAGACTTCGCTTTAACCGTTGTTTACACATGGGTAAGGTCATGAACTCTTAGTTGTATAATTTATCCTTCTCTAATTTCAAAACAGGATATTTTTTGTTTCATTTCAAATAAATAAATCAGTTAAACAGGGACGTACTTAGATTTAAGCGTCAATAAATTAACAACATAATAACTTTAGGTGCAGTTGCATCGTGTATGGATTGACTATTTTGTTTGTCATTATTTTCCTTAGTGTCACAAATCCAAACTGAAAGACACCAAGAAATCACACTGGTCATCGCTTAAATCATGTAAGATTGCGAATTTAATTATAATTAGAAAAGTTTTGGTAATACCTACATAACATTTAAATTTTCTAAATAATTAATATTCATTGAAAAAATAATCTGATGACACTGATTAATAAAAAATAAGATTTTTAAAATGATGGCCCAATTCGGCCCTATTAGTCAAAGGAAGCCGCCGGTCATAGTGTACTTCGTCGGATCCAACGCGGCTCGATTATTCTTCCTTTGAGGTTGCCGCCGCCCTTTGTGAGCGCGAGCCGAAAGGCGGCGATTTCTTTGTCGGTAACTTTTAGCATTTTGCAAAAGAAGACCGACATCTTGAGGTGTGTTCACACCAGGGCTTGTTACCGATACCAATTCACATTAAAAGTATCGGTAAATACCGGTATTTTCATAAAGATACCTGTGTATCGTTAAAATTAAGTAGCGGTAATTGAGTATCGTAACAAAACACAAACGTTATGATACCATAACGTTAACAATTACCGGTATTTTTTTACGTCGATAACATTAAAAATATCGGTAATTTCGTATCGTTACTTTATGCGACGTTGCCGATGTTCTCAAAGCGCGAATAAACGTCGTTGTGCGTCCCACGGGATATACGCGCTGTTGCCGTTCCGTTCCTCCACTGCTCAGGCGTCTTTTTCGAACGTTACCACATTTGCAAATTGTGTAGTGTATTGTAAAAGAGTTGGATAAATATTTAAATAAAAATTATTTATGTAAGCAATGTGATCCTGTAGGTGTGTTAAAGACATCTACTCATCATTTGGCAGATTCTTTTGATGCATTTTTGCAAGAACCACTTCTTCCTTCTACAGAGAATGTCCTGGAGTATTGGGAAAGATCACGTTACATTTTACAAGTTTCCTTCATTATAATATGCAATATCTACCACCGTGTTAGCTGCGCCATTGACACAAGTCAGCGTAGAAAGATTATTTTCCTCTCTCAAGTTTGTGATGTCAAATTACCGATTCAGTATGAAGGAGGACATTATTGAAGACCTATTATTTATACGTAGTAATAATATATTTTCAAAATGATTATTTGGGTGATTTTTTTTAGCTACATATGGTGGATTAAAGCCGGTGCTTACTTGGCGTATCGATGGGGGAACAATTTATAAATCCAAAGCATTATCGTCTGTGTTAATCATGGATGTGTTTATATACTACATCCATGGTGTTAATACATTTGATTTAAAAAATAAAACTACCTACATATTATTATATTTATTGCTTAATTATAATCATTAATTTTTTTTATTATTATTTTTTTTATAATTTTTTTTTCCACATGTGTTTTATACTAATCATTATAGAGGTTTACAGTGTTAATTATTCACTTTTTATAATTGGCAAAATAATTGTTAGTTGTATTCGCTTTTGTCATTTATAATAATAATTAGCGTGTGACCTTTCGTAGTATTGAATAAATAAATGTAAGTAATAAATCATCATCATCATCATATCAGCCACAGGAAGTCCACTGCTGAACATAGGCCTCCCCCAAGGATCTCCACAATGACCTGTTGGAAGCGGCCTGCATCCAGCGACTTCCTGCGACCTTAGATCGTCCGTCCACCTTGTAGGCGGGCGTCCGACATTTCGCTTGCCTGTACGTGGCCTCCACTCGAGAACCTTTCGGCCCCAACGGTCATCGGTTCTACGAGCTATGTGCCCGGCCCACTGCCACTTCAACTTGCCAATCCTATGGACTATGTCGGTAACCTTGGTTCTCCTACGGATCTCCTCATTTCTGATTCGATCTCGTAGGGAAACTCCGAGCATAGCCCGCTCCATGGCTTGTTGAGTGACTGAGCCTTTTAATGAGGCCCACAGTGAGAGGCCACGTCTCGGTGCCGTGTGTCATCACTGGTAACACACAACTATCGAAGATTTTCGATTTTAGGCACTGAGGTATTTTGGACGAGAAGACGTCGCGGAGTTTCCCGAACGCTGCCCAACCGAGTTGGATTCGACGATTGACCTCTCTCTCGAAGTTGGACCTGCCTAGCCGGACCACTTGTCCTAAATAGACATATTCGTCTACAACTTCGAGAGTCGAGCCCCCAACTCCAATGGGGGTGGGCACAACATGGATATTCGACATGATCTTCGTTTTATCCATGTTCATTTTAAGACCCACCTGTTGGGAGACTCGATTAAGGTCTTCGAGCATAGTGCTAAGGTCTTCCAGCGATTCTGCCAAGACTACAATATCGTCGGCAAATCGAAGGTGAGTAATATACTCGCCGTTGATTTGATGCCGAATCCTTTCCACTGCAAGAGCTTGAAGGCATTTTCCAGCGCGGCAGTGAACAGTTTCGGAGATATGACATCTCCCTGTCTCACGCCTCTCCGTAGTGGAATAGCCTTCGTGCTCTGATCTTGTACTCGGACCGACATGGTGGCGTTGTTGTATATACACTTCAACACTTCGATGTAACGATAGTCTATGTGGCACCGCTGAAGAGACTGTAGCACAGCCCAGGTCTCGATCGAATCAAAGGCTTTCTCATAGTCCACAAACGCTAAACAAAGCGGCAAGTTATATTCCTCGGTTTTTTGTATAACCTGCCGTAGCGTATGAATATGGTCTATGGTACTAAAGCCTTTTCGGAAACCGGCTTGTTCGGGAGGCTGGAAGTCATCAAACCTGCGTTCGAGACGATTTGTGATGACCCTCGAAAACAACTTATAGACATGGCTCAGGAGCGAGATGGGCCTGTAGTTCTTCAGCAAGGTGTTATCACCTTTTTTGAAGAACAGTACCACCACGCTCCTGCTCCATGCCTCTGGCGTTGAGCCCTCGAGGAGAACGGAATTGAATAGGCTCTGAAGGACTTTCAGTATCGGCGTTCCACCCGCTTTCAGAAGCTCTGAAGTGATTCCGTCCTCACCCGGCGCCTTGTTGTTTTTAAGTTGTTTGAGGGCCATCTCAATCTCACACAGGCTGATGTCCGGGATATCATCGCTAAAGTGTCGGATCAACTCGGCTCTCGGGTCTTCGGCCGAGCTAACAGTAGGTTTGGCAACCGAGGTGTAAAGCTGTCCGTAGAACCTCTCGATCTCTCTTAATACCTCTGCCCTCGTCGATACCACGCGGCCTTCGTCCGTTTTCAGCCTAGACAACTGGCTTTGCCCAATAGACAAGTCTCTTGCAAACACTTTGGAGCCTCCGTTCCGCTCAATTGTCTCCTTAATGCTCACAGTATTGTGAGCACGGACATCGTGTCGCAAGGACTTCCAGATCCGTCTATTGAGCCGCCGATATGTTTCGGCGTCAACGGAAGACTGCAGCGTCAAAGATCAACGTTCGGCCATGAGGTCAAGAGTCTGGATCGAGAGTTTTTGTGGTCCATCTCTACGGCGAGGTCTAAAATACTTAGATCCCACCGTATGGACAGCTTCTACTAAACCGCTGTTTAACTCGTCCACTGCAAGGTTTTCTTTTAGACAATCAAAGCGATTTGTCAACTCGAGTTGAAAGCTCTCGGGGTTTTGGATATGGGCGCGAGTAGGTCGGAGCGTAGACTTCATCAAGCGACGCCTTTCTAATTGGACGTTGATATTCAATGTGCCCCTAACCATTCGGTGATCACTTCCGGTTTTCACCCTGTTGATCACAGAGACATCACTGAACATCCGTCTATTCGTCGTCAAGATGAAATCTATCTCATTTCTCGTAGAACCGTCAGGACTCAGCCAGTCAATAAATAATTAATTAAAGTAATAAATAATTAATTCCAAATCTATGTTCCAAATAAAAAAAACAGAATGATTAAACATTTTCTTTGTTTTATTTGTTTTCCCTATTCTGTGAATAAAAGGAGCATCTTTATTAATAACAATAGTTATAGTTAAATATTTACATTTACGATTACACATAAGAACGATAGGGAATATAACACAAAATTCAATTATTCAAAATAAAAGCTTTTTCCTGCCCGTACGGAGTAAATCAGGCCGCATTCGCCTAACCTTTTAAAAAATGTTCCTCTGTCTCAGTTAAATCTATTTCACTTGAATGACGACTTCTGATGGTGTGTATAAAATGCAAAATTCTCGCATAAACGCGTGTCCGCATGCAGGGCTGGATAAATTGTAGTTCGTCATGAATTAATTTTGAAAAATGGTCATTCCTTGCATCAATTGGAATGTCGCTACAAACGATAACACAGTCTGAACAGTTTTTATTTTTCAAATGGGACTCTTCTTTCTTGCCGCCACATTCACCTACTTGCTGTCTTCTCTGTATTTCATCGCGTAAATTAGCTTTTAGTGCCGCATCTATTTCTTCATAACACATCCGTTGTTTGGAGGCAAAAACGTCAGGTGATATACTTCTTTTTGCTAAAAAGAAATGAAATATAGTCATAATATTACAATACGAATATTTAACTATCACCAAGAATTTTATAGAATCAGTATTGTAAGGACAAAACGAAAAAAAAATTAGGGTATGTGTTTATGTGTGTGTATATAAATGTTTACCTATGTTAAATCAATTGGAAATACGAGAGTAGGGACGAAGGAAGTTATTGTGATATTGAACACAAAAATAATTGTCATAAATAAATAATACGTCCATCACACATTAGTTATGTAAGTTATGTTTTGCATTGTCATATCGAAAAGAACTATCTCTAGAATTAAATCCGAATCAAAATTACCAGAACCAAATATATATTTTTTAATAAGTTCGTGTAACTGTCGCACGCGATTGATGTAAAACTTATTTGAGATATTAAGAGATGGCGACTTAGTTCAAAATTGTCACAGACAGATATGCAGATACACACATTCACACCCCTTGTTTTCGTTTCGGGATAAAAAATATTTTCCAGATCTATTTATTTAAATGAGTAACATGCATAAAATATATATAAATTAATAATAATATAATATAATAACACCCAACAGTCACATACATAGTCCTGACCCCACACTAAGATCGAGTCTTGTGTCGTAGGTATCAGGAACTACGAGAGACTTTTCGGTCTCACAAACACCCAGACCCGAAAGAAATATTTGTGGACCACACAAACATTTCTCTCGGTGCGGGGATCGAACCCGCGGCCTCTCGTATATTCTTTCAATTGTCTAAATAACTAAATAAACTTACCCATTCTCAGAAAAAGACGTAAAATTCCAAATCATTAAAGTTTAAATTGTGAAGACTGCCCGTTATTTATTTGGTGCTTATTTAATCACAAACGCGTGCCGACTGCCGCCACGCTCTTCGCATAAATGTGGTTGGTTAGCAAACGTTACGAGTTGCCGGGAGCAAAGGTAACGAAATAAACTCATAACGTTAAAAGTATCGGTAAGTTTGGTAGTACCGGTATTTACATTTAACGTTAAAATAACGTTAAATTGGGTATCGTTACTTATGAATTTACCGATACCTCCTTCGAGCTCCATTAACGATACCAAACTTTTACCGGTATTTCAAGCCCTGGTTCACACTACACACTTGATATAACTTAATTTGATTAAGTACCTACTCCGATATAAAAGTTACGTTAAAAAAAAGATCTTATTGGACTGATAGAATGGTCCTTACTTGCTCAAGAGCTTATAATATTATTTAAATATGTCATCAACCGATCCAGTCATTTACAAATTGCCTATTTACTTTTGCTTATTATTGTATTTAACATTACTTTAATGTGTTTTGAAAATAATGTTACTTTAAAGTGATAAAATTTCTTCTTAATTCTTATACCTAGAGAAATGTCGTCTACCATTATAGCATAGAATTTGCATATGAGACTTCTGTGAGATAAAATTAGTGAAATCAATAAACACTAAGCACTAATTTACTGCACTGGAGACCCCGTGCCCTGCAGTGGCACGTATATGAACTGATACAGTACTAATACTAATTGTTCACATGAATTATTATGAACTCAAATAGGAAAGCTTTGTATCTAATGTGAACAGGCCTTTATCTTTCAAAAATCAAAATAATAATTTATTTTTTATTAGTTGAATTCGGATTGCGATCGCGTGTGCATGTATTAGTCGTGTGCATATTATTGTAAATTCGTTTTCAGTTATTTTGAGTAAATTTTATTAATTTCATCATGCTTTGAACATTACCCAATTTGATAGCTTTTGATGTAACTTGTGAAATGTGAAATGTAAAAGAAAAAGTGATTTGTGCTACCAAACTGTGACAGTGTTTTCGTGCGGGTTTTGGCGGATCCTGCGCTTCCATCCTTGCCTATCAAGGTCATTACGGTTTACATTACAAGGTCAGTTAACTATTTTAGTGGTCATTAATGACAACTAACCAGCCCATATGGGTCACCGACGGCCTCCGTGGCGCAGTTGGTAAGAACTGCCTGTGAAATGAGAGACCGCGGGTTCGGTTTCTGCCCCGAGACAATTTCCATGAACCATAATTATTTTTCTAATACCCGCGACACAAGATTTGTATCTTAGTGTGGGGTTAGTACCCATGTATGTGACTGTTGACACTTGACAGTATTAATTTAATATCTTTTTTATGTACCCTGAGCGTTATGTATACAATCGCACGACTTATAAGTAAATAATGAGCTCTGCTTATTTATTGTTGAGTGTCTACCGTTCAGTTGCAAGGTTCAATCACTTTAGCCGCTTAGCGTAATGTGTTAAGGGTTAGCATATGTAACGTTAGTTTTTTTTTTCTCGGCATCTTTCTTAATATTCGCTAGCGCCATGCAAATCCGTCTTAATTAAGATGCCTTCACCATATACTATAATGTATATTGGCAGGTGCGCCGTTTTCTTGTCCACCCTGTATTTATTTATTCTCCGAACATATGACATATTTTGATTTCTAGAAATAAGACTCATCCATACAAAGTAGATGGAATACCTAGCCGTAAAAAGCGGTATATAATTCCTCAAAATTACCTTTATATTACGCAGTGCAGCTTATTCATTCGTTTAGGTACCATATTTTGGTAGATATCCTGATACATCAGAATTAGAACTCTTTTCTGTCTCTTTTAGCGTTGATTATAAAATAAACAAAAGGCACTGTAATTTATGTTAGCTTACACTATTCTCAAATCGAGGTATAGATCGTCTACGTTTTTTTGGCATCCGAATGCGTTGTTGTCATGATGTCAGAATATTAAGGCTCAATTGCACAAACTAACTTTGCCAATACCTTTGCCCTTGAAACTGTCAATTCCATACATTTGCAAGGTCAAATAAATCTCAAATGTATGGCGATGACATGTCCATAGGCAAAGGTATTGGCAAAGTTACTTGGTGCAACTGAGCCTAAGAAAAGTTTTCTTTCTTCTTATTTTATTAAATTGGTAACATCCATACTATTAGATTACAAGTATAAATGCTTGGTGTTTATATTATGGAAAAGATATCTCCAATAATATTGATTAGATACATTATAAATAAATTATTTGTAGCTCTAAATTTCGCCACAAACCAATAAAAGATAGATGTATTATACCGTATTTCCGTCGACTCTTAAACGTATTACTTGTGCACAGTTATTTTAGACAAAAAGTAGTCTCGCACTAATCTATGCACTTATATAAATACGCGACGGATATGTGAGATTACATCGATTTGACGATAGGATCTAGCATAAATTATTCTCTTATATTTGTATAATACTGACTAATCGCGATCATGATTTGAAGTGGCGGTTTGATTTTAATTTATACCATATTAATAACGTTAAAACGGGTTTTGCAATCCACGATAAATTACAGAAATTAGTTTAATGAACTTTCACCTCAATGCATTCAGATACTAACGTCGGTATTCAAGCTTGTCTTAAAATAATACAGGCAGAATGAAGGTAGGAAAGAAAAAAAAACACAGACCACAAAAAGACGAGTATACAGTCTTCGGTTGCGGTCGAGTTTGAGTAAGATAGCGTGTGATACGGTGTATTGACGTGTTAAACTTTCTATTAGCCATTTGTTACTTCTGAATACTATGGTTAGGAAAGTTCACGCAGTTTTTCTTTCACGCCCCGATGGTTAATTATAAGCAATTTAGCATTTTCAAACCTTCATCGTGCGGTGTTTAACTAATTGTGAAGTAGTTTTTGCTACCGCCGGCACACAGTAATTATTTATTAGAAGTAAAACACTTTTACGTTGAAAATTACGCGAGGAAAGCGGCACGTAATTTCTAATGTTCTGCATGAAATGCTTCACGAATGAAATTAACCTAAGTGTGAAGAAATTCTGCTTGCATGGCGTTGGCATGTTGGAATTCTTTGGACTATTTACTCCCTTAATTATATTTCATATGCATTCGTAGCTTAGTTTTGCAATGAAATTCACGTATATAAGTTGGAAGCGGAGCTGATAATAGAAATTGAAGTAAAAAATATTGAATTTTATCTCAAGAACACAATAATGAAGTTGTGTGATTTTCTTTAGTCTAACCTGCCGCTTTGTAAAAACATTGAGCATTTAGCAGCCCATACTTCAATATTTGAGATCGAAAATTAACAGTTCTCTCAGCAATTCCCAATACCCCTTCCCATCCCTTACCCTTCCCGCTCTCATCATTTTGATGGCCGACAACTAACTTATCCATGATCCAAGCGTTACCGGGAGTTCATGGGTGGCAACGATCACTTGCCATCACGTGACCAGGTTTGCTAGTTTACCAGACCTATGCTATAAAAAATTGTAATGATTGGTCTTTATCCCCGATTCGACATAACTATAGTAGAATTACGAAGCCACAGCCTATCAGCTCCGCTACTCACGTAAACATACAATTATTATAAATGTACCCTTAGTTATTCATTTTTATCATTCGATGCAATTGAACAGCTGCACAGTGTCGATTATATATCATTGGACGTTTAATTAAATGAATAAAACGCAGGTGATGTTCAGTGTATGGCGCCACGCACCTGTATATGGAAATTGCTATTGGAATACCTCCCCCTTTCGTATTCATATAAAATTGCATAATACGGACATCATTTATGTGCTTAATGCGATAATCTTGTTGTATTAATGGTTTGGGAATTTAGTTGCGTTTTATTAATGATGTTTGTTTTTTTATTTATATGAAACGTTTTCTTGTCAGGTAACTCGAAACTAGTGGTAAAACACGTATAGGTCTTAATTCCATTTATTTTAAGTTTTTTTTTATTGCATTTAATGGCGAGTCGAGCATGCCGTTCGAATGATGGTAAGCGATACGACCGCTTATGAACAGCGGCAAAACCAAACACCTTGAATTACAAAGCAATGCTTTGAATTCCACTGCGTTCGTCATCCTGAGACATAAGATGTTAAGTCTCAAGTGATTTCTAGAGACTTTTTATGCAGTGGAAATATATCATTATTTTATATTATAGTCTATACACTTCTGTATCTGTATCAGCCCATATACGTCCCACTGCAGGGCACGGGCCTCCTCTACAATCGAGAGTTCGATTGAGAGTGGTTAGGCCATATAGTCCACCACGCTGGCCTAGTGCGGGTTGGCAGACTTACATACCATAGATATTTTATAAATCGCTATGGTATGCAGGTTTCCTCACGATGTTTTCCTTCACCGTTTTTGTGCGTGGTGATTGACTATCAATACACACATGACTCCGAAAAGTCAGAGGTGTGCCCTGGGATTCGAACCCGCGACCACCGTGAACATGTTGGCAGTCGCGTCTAGTCCGTTTACCAACAGGCCACCACGCACTTACACTTACTTACGCTCTATACACTTATTCATATTTAATAAACAATTTCCCAAACAAAACAATAACCAAGCTAGCTAAAACATACTGAAATAAAACACAATCAATTTATATCAATCAAAATTTTTTCAAATACAATTTCATCCAAAAACGTGTAATTAGCCGCGTACTGACTAGACGCGCAGCCTCGCGCGGCAGCCTCAGACGTTTGCCGCGGGACGGTTGCCTCGCGAGGCAGCCTCGATGTGTACATTTTTTGGATCGAGGCAGCTTCGCGCGGCATGGCCGAGCCAGTTTTGCTCAAGAGAAGTTTTGAGGCAGTACGTTCGGAAAGCTACCGCCACCACTGCTATTCTAATAATTTTACGGCTTGTAAAGTAAAGAAAACGGAAACCTAAACGTTTTTGGATGAAACTATTATACCAAAACAGATTAGATTTTTTTCTTCAAGTCAGCTATTGGAATGTTCATTTTCTAACTTATTCTCCATGCATCTTCTCTTAATCCTCTATTAGTATAATCGGGACATTGCGCATCCCAAAGTCTTCTATATTCACCGTATAGTTGTATTAATTTAAGACACTGTTCTTTATCCATGGCGCTAACCTGCGATGAACAAGCGAGGCGAAACACAACCGTCTTGATTGAGCGCGGCAAACGTACCGAGGCGCCTTTGAGCATGGACAAAAACCGACAACGCTCGGCTCGGGCCGCGGCACGCTCGGGCGAGGCGGCGTGTGCGTTTGCCTCGAGCGAGGCACGTCCCGACTAGCCGAGCATTTGCTTCGCGCGGCAGGCCTCGCGAGGCTGCTCGGTCAGTCAGTACGCGGCTATTTAGGAACTCTCGGAAATGACACGGAACGTTCACATGCTCTAAAGCATTAACCACGCGGTCCTATGATTTGATGGGTTAACGATGCCGTAAAATTCCTCCTATAATCACTGGGTGCGTCGGGAGCGCTGATTACAGGGTCGCCGCCCATCGGTCCCGGATTCAAAACCAAATGGCTGAATATGACCGTTACTATTAGTTGTTAAAATTGATGAATCGTTCGCGGTATTTTGTTTAGGTATTTTGGGATACAATTATAGATGGGATGAGCCTTAATATAGGTCAATGTAAAACTTCACTGGTAAATATAATTTTGTAAAAAATAAAATATTCGAAATCCGTAAAAGATACGTATATGTTGCGACCACACCGTTAACATGAAAAATACATTAAGTAAAAAATATATGTAAAATAACATACGTAGGTACTTAAAACAACAAAAAATCGAAGTACTCAATTATTTCAAGTTTACATTTAAAAAATAAAATTGCAATGAGGGGCGAGACGTACATTAATTTCGCCTGATGGTCAGCGATACAACTGCTTATGAACAGCAGCAAAACCAAACAACACATTGAATTACAAAGCAATGCTTGACATTCTACTGTGCTCGCCATCCTGACACATATGATGATGAGTCTCAATTTGTCCAATAGTTACTCTGGCTACAATTTCCTTCAAACCGAAACACAACAGTGCATTCAAACTGCTGTTTGGCGGGAATATCAGACATTGCGGTGGTACCTACCCAGGCGGCCTCTCACACCAGTGGTAAAAAAAACAGCACGTAAAAATCTACATCAATTAAATACACAGTTCGTTTTCTATCGGAGGTATCTTCACGATTTAGCTCCTAATTGTAAGGGCCGGTATATCGCGTGTGTACAATAATTGCGTGATCGTTTTTTGTTTCAACCTCCTTGAGTCAATTTACAAACGTTTCTTTGTTGAACTAACTGGTTGTTTTGCTGATGGTCATCCAAGCTGTACTATGCGGTTCAACTAAGAATAGGACTGACCCTGCGCCATATTGGTTCGTAGTAGCTGTCAAATCGCACAATTTAGGTAGGGTGAGCAAAACAAGATTTCTTAAAATAATATTTTTGTTGAATAAAAATAATATGTTTAATATTTAATATTAATAGTGCGTGGTGGCCTGTTGGTAAAACGGACTAGACGCGGCAGCCAACATGTTCACGGTGGTCGCAGGTTCGAATCCCAGGGCACACCTCTGACTTTCGGAGTCATGTGTATATTGATAGTCAATCACCACGCACTAAAACGGTGAAGGAAAACATCGTGAGGAAACCTGCATACCATAGCGATTTATAAGAATTTCTATGGTATGTAAGTCCGCCAACCCGCACTAGGCCAGCGTGGTAGACTATATGGCCTAACCACTCTCAATCGTACTCTCGATTGTAGAGTAGGCCCGTGCCCTGCAGTGGGACGTATATGGGCTGATACAGATACAGATACAATATTTAATAATTCGTAAAAAAATTAATGAATTAATAATGTCGTGTTATAGTTACTCTCTGGCGAATTATTGCATATGAAGTAAATAAAGAATTAAAAAAAATTACTTTTTTAAGCTATTTATGACTAAACATTCTTGTTTATGTGTCCATATAACATTTTGTAATTGTTTCAAATTATTTAGTTATTTTATGTTCAAGAATTCGACTATGTGAAAAAAAATATAATTGATGTGTAAATATTTTTTTGTTGCTAACCATACTTTTCGTGTGATATTTGACAACTAAAGGTCATTGACGTTCCTATTCTTATTTGAAACGCATAGTACCGTTGCTAGTATTTTTAGATTTAAATGCGAATAAAATGCTTTAAATGCCTTCTATAATCTCTGCTTACCCCTGTGGGATACAGGCGTGACGAAGATGAAGATGTATTTAAATGCGAATAGCTTAGTTAATTTCGTACTACTGGACTGGATGTCAAATCTCAAAAAGGTGGAAAATGAAAGAAAAAAATTCGCAGGGACTGCTTCTGTAACTTGGGTGATATACTCTTGGTTCTCTTTTCTGTAGGCACGAATGATTTATATCAATGCATATTATGGTATAATACTAGAAAGCATAACTCTTTATTTTACCACCACAAAAGAAGATACACAAAGTCGAGAACAATAAAAAAAAAACAAATAGACACAAACTGCGATACACTTGCGATAAATATTACAGTTCTAAATATATTATGCCATCCGGGCGATTACAAATACGATAGAGTCAGCTAAAAACAGATTTTTATCAGTTGGCAAATGTCATTCATTACAGCGTATCAAAACTCGATCAACGACTTCAATACAGTCACAACTCGCCTGTGGTCCCGTCTTTAATACTCAACATCCCTAATTTTTTAAATGAAATTTTAGAAAAACTATTAGCACATCCGCAAACAACCTATTTATATTAAAAAATTCTGTGCCGCACCGTCAGGCTGTGGAATTGTTTGCCGGCGCACGTGTTCCCTCCTTCCTACAATCCCGGGTCCTTCCGCCGTGGTGTGAAGAGGCACCTAAGCAGGCCGGCATAATTGTTTCCATTGGCATGGGACTGCCGTCCGATGCCAATGGATACTCTGCCTGGGCGGCATTGACACTTTCCATCAGGTGCAATGCCGCCACTATGCCAGGCCATTATAAAAAAAAAAAAAAAAAAAAAAAAAAAAAAAAAAAAAAAAAAATTAAGAATATGTTTGTTCAATTAATAACAGGAAAATCAGGCCATTAACTCTTTTTTTGTTCTGTCTAAATATACAACTTGACCATGGAATAACACAGGACGTCGTAAAACCACTAAACCGCATAGCGATTTTACTAAATATTCTAATGATTTTTATTCTTTTGGTGATTATCAACATCAATTAGTGTCACTTTTTGTCGCCTCCAATTAGATTTTTTGCACACCAAAACTTTAATTAAAATTAAATTTGTTTTATTGTTTTTATTCCTTATTGAACACGAGGTAAAAACCAAAAATATCGAAATTTAAAATAAGTACAAAGTACAAGACAACCTCTTCCAGGCAATATTTGTATAGAAATAAGAGAAAGGAGAGAGAAATCGCAGTTATAGTTGCACAGAGACAAAAATATACACAAACATAACAATATGACAAATTGATAAATAATAAAATGTACATAATCACATTCATTATATTCACTAACAACATTAATTATTTCACTATTTTCTAATTTTCGTTTCAATCTTTCAAAACTAATTCAATTAAATTCTCGCAATCACATTATAACAAATTGTACAACTTAAACATATATTTATTATTATTGTTCAAAAAGTCCTATTTACACGGTCTACGATTTAACATTTCCCTCTATCAACTATCCAGTAATTATTTATAGTTACTGCTTCGAAGTTTAGCTAATTGACATTAAACGCACACCGTCCGTCATTCGTGTACCCGTGTCGAGGACGTCAGTTGTAGCATTAAAATACTTTTTATTATGTTTTATTGAGTGGCAGAAGAGAAAGGACATTTCCTTTCTCTAAACTTATATAGGTGATGGAATAATTAGGGTTAGGTTTATTGAAAGGATGTAGGTAATGTATATCAAAAAAGGTAGGTATCTAAAAAGATTAAATTGAATCATATTAAAAAAGAACCAATTAAGAGGACTATTCCTCGTAGAGCTTGATTAGAATCAATTATTAGCTGAAAAAAGAACCATTGTAATCCTATTCAATTTTGAGGAATTCTATTCTCTAGCTACGAAGATATGAACATCGGGCCTTCACGATTTCTTTATTTCGAGACCAGATTACAATTTGGCACTCAAACACGATCGTTCCGCTATAATAAAAGGATTATTTCAAGATGTGTTTTCTAAAAAGTACTGGTAAGATGAAATGAAACACGTTGAGAGTCATATCTTTTGGCGCTTTTTAACACGTAATAGAGCTTCAATCATCGATAATAAAAACAATCGAGAAAAACTCAGATCCGATTCGTGATCGATTTAATTTCGATTTCTCTACCTGCCTTGATCGTTCTGGGCAATTTTGTTAACATAATTCGATTTTAATCGGCGAGTGCCGGTTTGTGCATCGGATGGGACTCGTGTGATTATTATAATGTGAGGGCGGTGGTGGCGACTCTTTGTGTTTACAAGTAATAACATACGCTATTGTGCCTTTAATTACAGTGGTTGTGCAATTCCGCTCTACATTCTTACCTTCAATTGTTTTTATATTTTAGTTCCTTTTTTAAATAATAAGTGTCGTGTAAGGATTTATGTTTTTTACGCTTGAGACTGTCCCGCCCTCACCCATAGTAACTTATGTCTAGGATCAACAGTGGAACGCATTATAATGACACCAAGCATTGAAGCTCGGCGAGTCTTCGGAAATGTGTAATTTGTCTTTGACCCGCAACGAAATCAATAAGAAAGTTAAATTAATAGGAGTGGGAAATTGATTTTTTTAGTTTTTTTTTGTATCAGTTTGTAACTGTATTCTGTACAGAATACAGTTTTTTTACGCTTACATCGACACAGTCTTTTGCTTTACTGATATTGTGTAATAGCTTCACTGTCAAGTGTGCTCTGTGATTTATCTAAGCCCCAATATAGATACTCTTAACTCTCAGCTTTTGCATCCGACATCTTCAAAACTCAGCAACATATCGTTTCTCGTTCAAATACGAATTCAAAAGTGACACCATCATAAATAACAATACAAATCAAATTTAATTAAAACGTCGATACAGAAATTATTGATGTTTATTGAATAAAAATTAATTGAAGGTGCGTGGGTGACGAAAAATGGTCCATCTTTGTTTTAACAGCCCGAAGGTGTGTATAGACGATACTATCGATGTAATTTTGTTTGTATATAATTGATAGAATTCGTTAACTGTCTACGTGGCTTGTACCGATTAATTTACACGATGCAACTGAATAAATTCACATAAAGGAAGACATAAAATTATTGAAAGTGGATGTTTACCCACAAAGGGATGGTAGGAGTGTTTTGGTGATCAACGGAGGATAGAAAAGAGAGTTTTGTCCTTTAGCAATTGACTTGCCATATTCGAGGTGATAATGAGGAAAGATTTACAACCAATACATGTAGGAACTGTATATACAATATACATATAAAACTAGGCATACTATAGTACCATACAAAATATACAACATATTATAAATATAATATAAATAATACTAAAGAACATGTTAAATGAGTAAAGCGAAAAACTTACTGCTGAATTCTAAAGGATCAACAAGCTTACGGAAAACGGAGTTATCGAAATATATTTGAGTAAATATCATCTACAATCACAAAATTGTAAAATAAACATATATTTGTGTTTATAAGACTCATTAACTTCATTCGTGGACAAGCAAGGTTAAATTAAACAGTCCAATAGCTACGTTGAGTGGCCATCGGTAAACTACTGACAAATCAATTAGGGCCGATGTGAGCCTCAGAAATAGCCATAAAAAATAATTTCACCGTCTCCTAATTGGACCGTCTAATGAACACATGTTGATTCCACCCACTCGATGTAAAACGTCGTATAACATAAGTTTTAATAGAAATGTTTATTTTTATGTATAATGTAAAATATGTACATAAACTAACACCTTTTTCCCAGACTGTTTTAGTGAATAGTAATACACTTTTCCCGACCTGGGACTCGAACCCGAGACCTCAATTTGCAATCAAATCGTGTTTGTTTTAAATACTATTTATGACTAACATAATCTTGAAAGAGAATTTGTCTTATAAAATGATACTTAAAATGTAATAATTCGTCAAAAATCTGAAACTAGACTATATGAAAAAGAAAGGGGTAGACATTAAAAAAAAAAAAAAAATTGCAAAGCTCAGAATGGATAGCGTCACAAAATGCCTCGATTCATGGACGGATGAAACCCACAAGCTCTCTTCTCACAAATGTTAATTAAATATTTTAACCCAAGAATATTATATTAGAAAGCGTTTTGCGCGTTTCGCTGCATGTTTTCCCTGGCTAACCGCGCTTTAACGTGCACTTAAGTTTCACTTGCAAGACAATGGTCTATCCATTAGTGCGACATCGTTTATACGTACTCTTTCTTTTTAAATATCTGCTAACGAGCACACCTTACCTAATGGTCAGTGTATTTTTTAATACAGAACGTAGCAAAATGGCTATACTTTGTATTCACAGAGTGCTGTATAGAATATAGGGAGTTACTCTATAAAAACCGATTCGAACTTGGAATGTTCGGATTTTCGACGTCCGGAGTAATAAGTTTTCCACTTCTAAAAATCATCACTATTCTCTATTATACATATCATTTTCTCCTAACTTAAGAGCGTTTATACCCTGCACGCGCTTTTTGGCTTAAAAACAGGACTTTTCAAATGAGTTAATAACCACCAATAAACAATTTAAAGGAAAAATAATTATTACTAATTTTAGAAAAGGTTGTCATCTAGGGATTTTGGTGGAAAACATTATAGATTGATGGATAATTTGTGAGTACTATACGGATTACTGAACACAAGTTTCGTTATTTAGGCTTTAAATGGCAATTTAGAAGCTTAAGATATCCTTAACCACTAAATATAAGATGAAAATAAAAATATTATCAGACTAATAAGACCCTTATGGAGGGATTTTGCTGAGAAAAATAATCTTTTTGTGTTTAGTTCCTGAAAAATAAAAATTTAAACAATGCAAAATTATTCAGAAACTCTCGTCAAGAACATATTTTTTTTCACCAACTTATCGTACATATTTTTTTATAACAATTGCATATTATAATAGAAGAACATCTTATCAATAAATTACCATTTTTATATTTCAACAAAATTAGTTTTCATGTTTTCTACAAATATTTTAAAAACCACTATAAAACACGCTGTCCGACGTGGATCAAATCAGACCGCCGCAAGGCCTTCTAGAGGGAGGACGTATCGCTCGTCACTCCGGCCTGGCTGCAGTCGATTATGCCGCGCGTAGTAAAAATAGCCACGCGCGGAATGCGATTACCACATCTTAGTACTTTGGTAGTAAAAAATTTAATTATTTTTATTACCTACAATGATTTTGTAGTGAGTATAAATTATGTTTCAGGTAATATAATGGGACGTAATTCCGAGGCTAAATTATGTTATGTATTGTAATATAAAATTAAATATATTTCGTAATTGTAAGGGGTTTTAAGGCCCCTAACACTATTTATGTGTTCGAACACGAAATGATTAATAAAACGTCCGTAGTGTCTACTGATTGAACACTGATTTGAATGCAACTTAACAATGTAATAACGTAATAATAACGAAAATATGATTAGTATCCAAAATTTGTGTTATTCTTTGCTTGCACAGTAATATTTGTCTACTTATAATGCAAATAAAATATTTTTATGATATTATATTACAGTTACATTTCAATTGAATATTTGAAGCGCACGGATCAAAGTTGTTTGAGCCGATTGTATAGCGAGCCGACGCGGCAGCTCTACGCACCCAGCTTTGGTCGCTTATGTGTGCGTGAAATTAACGAAGAAATACCTATAGTTGACTTTGCGCGCAAGGTGTATACGCTCTTAATCTATGGTAAATGTACGATAGAGGATTCCAACATTTTGTAGAGTATGTAGGCACATTAGTGAAGTTTTAAGTACGGCGTCCGAACATTCGAAGTTCGTATCGTTTCATAGAGTAACCCCCGTGGCTATGGATGATTATTTCTCGTGATTCGACACAATTACTTGTTCAATTGATTCTTCACGCTCCACTTAAAGGATCCACAATATATCGTGATGTTTCTTTTTCGATGGGCAGATAGCTATTAAGCTCCCCTTTCATTAGTCGGGGAAGCTGAAAGGGGTATACCGGAGTTCGCGAATATTAAAAGTCGTTGGGTTATTAATTAACTTTTATCGTTCTATGTTAAACTCCACGTAATAGCAACAGGTTTAAGGTATTTTCGTGTCTAACTAAGTTTAAATTATTATAGATGTTTATGTAAGTATTTATAACTTATGTATAAATATTATACTACGTATGTGTATTTATTATGTTACGTATATGTATTAAGTATATTATTTATGATTATCTATTTAATTATTTATATCTATTGGAGCTTTTCTTATCTTTGTCTTTACACTGCCTTTACTTTCTCCTTTTATATCCATCCAAAGGTTGTCTGGTAGAGATAGCTTGTTTATTTATAGTGTTATGTCCTATTTGTTTGTGTATAATAAAGATTAAATAAATAAACTTTTAGCCCTTACTGTTTTAAATATACGCAGAAGTTTCCGAGGTGCTCAGTATTTAGTTTATGATCATTAAATTCAATGAGAGACGCCGTAAAGCATGCGTGCGGCCGTAAACTGGCCAAGTGCTCAAGAGGTTGTGCAATCCAACGGTTTAACTATTGTGAAATTATTTACGAATAGACGTATTTATGGTTTAAACTTTAAAGGCAAACGTATATATGTGAAAATGTGATAATGTTTGTGTTACTTTATTGGCTTTTAGTAGCCTAGTTTGTGAAATGTATCGGTTCACAGGCTTAGCATATGATCGCTTTAATGTTAGTCCACTTTACATACATAATAGATTCTTGTGAAATAGTAGATATGTGGGATTTTCTATGTTCTATCGAATCTGGGTATTTGTGAGAACGATATAAGACTTAATTGATCTTAATGTGGGGTCAGGACTATGTATGCGACTGTGTATTTACTATTTATGTATCATAGAAGTTTGAAAGTACATAATATTTAAATGTTTTCCCGAGAACAGCACCAAAGAGTCATTAATGCTTTCAATTTCAGATACTAATAAGACAACGTTAAAACACATTACTATAGCTACCTTATACTCCCACCCAAACCATAATTGATTACTTTTCTGTTTCTACCAAGCAGTAATATATTTTCGACACAAATTATTACTAATTTGCTCGGTCAGTGAAACAATACGTTTTGACGTCGAATGTCGTGACTAGGCACTATAAGTTGTGATCATTTAAAGCGACCGTAACATTCGCGGGGAGCGGTAATAAATAACGTCAATAGAAGAAAATTATTACCAATATTCACATAATGCAGGCACCTCGTCTGACTCATCACGAACTAGGCTATTTACTTAGCTGCTCTTCACAAATATATTAGATACATTCGCGGCGTACAAATGATCAATATTTGTATATAAAGTATCGGCGTTTTGAGGGCAAACATTTTGTCACAATCAGGTTTGTACAGACAGCGTCGAAATGAATATCACATGAAAAGAATCTGCACGGAACATTTAAATTCTATATAATTTCTATGCCAATTATTAAATTGTTCCAGATTAATGATGGCATTAAACGATCGATCAGACTTGATGATAAATTATATCTAAATACACGATGAATTATAGTGGTTAAACTATGTTTAAAAATTGTAAAATTCTATCCACTAACTCAACTAATTTTACAGCAATCTATTTTATATGTTATGAAAACATTATAAACCATTTTTATTGCTTGGCTTGGCTCCACTGACAAGCGACATCCGATTGGAGTATTAAAAAATTAATGAATATAATATTTTACAAATGGAGCAGTTGAAACGTATCACTAACGAATTACATAAAAAAATAACTGCTAGTGCTGTACGGCGACTCGCTAATAAATATCGATAACAATCGTAAAGCTCGCATTTTGGCATGTCATCGATACGATAGCGATCATTACAAGCGACAGTGGCGCCAAAAACGGGCGCGCAATGAGGTCACTGGTGGCGTCGAGCCAAGTGCATATAAAACGAGTCACGGCCCGCCGCGCCGCACCGACGCCAATCATCGTTTTTATCGATAATTTTGACACTGTATTACAAAGGGGGACGTAATTTAAATTTTTGTAATACAGTCCGTGTACACAGTCATTCACTGCGAATGCAATGAGTGATTTATATTTCATGTTGCCAAATTATTATTGTAAATACTTCTAAAGATCATTACTCAAATGGCTTCTGCGAGTAATGGCGCGGATCCAAAACAAATTAAAGGTAGTGTTTTATCGTGGTTAATAAGTTTTCACCTCCGCATTTGAGAGACAATTTTGATGCATTGAAAGATTAGCTGGCCAGTTTTATTACAATTCGTAATGTCGGCGTTATAATTTTGAAATTAATCGAGTGAACAAACTATCGCAATGGCAGACGGCCAAAGAACAGTGGCGCCAATGTTGCGGACAATTACAGATATAGGAGCTGTGTAACACGAGCTGTGAATTAAAACCGTAATGATTAATACGATTCCGCTGCACAAACGTCAGTCGTAAAGTTTAATGCGCCAAATATACTGCGCCTATTTAGTTTCGTCCACTAGCGCTGTTATTACATAAATATTTACAATTTATTTATACGATCTCGCATACACTAGTTTTTACGGGTAATAAAAAACGAGCGGCTAATGGAGCGTAACAATTATCACAATGCACAGTGGAGAAGACAATAGTGATGGGCGTGTTGTTCGCTAATCGTTGATCGAGACAGGCGCCGCGGCTCGGAATGGGGTCGGCAGGCGACAAGCCAAGCGATGCGCGACCCTGCGACCGCGCTGCAATATCGATAAGTGGATAATCCCAGCAATTTATTAGGGCTGTTTGTGACAAGACGCATCGCGACGTCTGCTGTTTATTAATTGCATTTTATAGTCGCTTCTAGCTTCTACGTATAGTAGTTGCAATGTGTTCGTGCTATAAATAATAAGTGCGAACTGCGAAGGACTCGGCGTTCCGAGAACCTTTGGCTGTGAATAAGTATGCATAGACAAGTTTTATGTAGACAATTGCTTTATTTTTAGGTTGCATAATATATTGAACCTAACCGCCGCGCCGCGCCATTAATTTTAATCCAGGAGCTAAAAGACCAAGATAATGTTTTTAATGTTGTCATCAACAAATATTTGTAGAAACTCCTGCAAACTGTGCCAATCTAACACACATATTTATCTGTAGAAATATACCAAAAACACCTGACCTCACATGAAATATTATAACAACTAGGCTATGTGATATTGCTAAAGGAATTTAAAATGAATTAAAACCACGAATATACCAATCCATAGTACAAATACACCTCTATTGCGCTATACAAACAAAATAATTGATCAAAACAATCAACACCAATGCCAAAACAGACTAAAATCGAGACAAAACACGACAATATTGTATCGAACGGCGACAACACCTATTGTGTCGAGTGTGACGTGTATCGACACACGTCGCGTCCCTAGCGGATGTGGCGGCGCCCGGTGCGACGGCGGACTGACGGCGCCTTTCGCAAACAATGCACATCCCTACTCCTTGCATCGAAAACTGTTAATTGTTATGCTAATTAAATTATTTTTATTGCTTTGTTTTGTTTTTTTTATTGGTAAGTGTGATTTTGCAGGGCTGAGGTTCTTTTGGGAATGTGTGCGTTGTGATTTTAATTAATTATAATTTGAGTAAGACAGTTTGATAATAAATAATTATTGATTAAAATTGGCCTCGCTTATTTTATGGATTTGTATTGTGGATCTTTAAATTGAGATTAAGACAGCTCATGAAATCAATTTAGGCTGCATAGTTGTGAGGGAAAACCCCGAGACAAAACTTGATAATTCCGTAGAATGTATAAGAATTTTAAAATAAGTGTGCCAGCTTGTGCGAGGGCAATCACATAATTTAAAACCAAATAATGACCATTACGTCTTTAATAATAAGGAGACAGTATTAACATGTGCTTATATTAATATTTACCATAGCTGGAATGTTTACTCAGGTTGTTCGTAGCATCTGTAACACGTAATCGTAAGTCTTACCTGAAACAAAAATAGTAACAATTAGTTTCAATTATCTTTCAATCATATTCAAAAATTGTAACATACTGTCATAAAAGATGTTCAAATAGTATTTTTTCCAATCATCTAGTTATCCTTGAGGCTACTTAGTTGAATCAAACAATTTTATATTAGCACATTACAACTTTCTCAGCTATGTCCACCCTTCCTTACCATATCCTGAGAACAGTCTCTCTATCAGTTAATACCATCGTTGATAATTGTGCTAATTATAATTCAACTAAACTAATAGGTACCATTTGACGTTCATACTTTTCAAATTTAAAAAAGTATAGACAGTAACTCACACTATTGCAAGATTTTCCGTAAAACCATTGCGATATACGGTAAAATGTTATTGATATTGTATGAGTTACGAGTGTGCAAAGTTAAGTATCAAACGTCAAACGGCACCTATTACTTAAGTTGGAACATGCGCATTTTTTTTTTCAAGTGGCATGCTTAAGTGATCACAATCCACTTGCTATTTAAATTAATAAACTTAAATATTTCGCTTCACACTGTCTAACACACTTTCAATTTGTCAAACATCCAACAAAACATCGTCCATCCTAGATTCAAAGCGGTCCATCCATATACTGCTAAAAATATTACCCTCTAATTACTCAAGGTAAAGCGCAAATACGGAACAAAGCCCAGCATAAACAATATGCCGAAAGCGTCCATTATTCCTGTGATGTGGAATCAAGAAGGCCTGCTTGTACACGTCTATGTTGTTTAAATCTGTCTGTACTCTGTACGTAGTGACGAGGCGGGCACCACAAGTGGCTGTGTTTATTTTTCCAGCCGGCATAATATAAAACTCATAAACAATCATACGATTTACAGCCGGCGGCAGTCTGTACGGTTAGCATATTCATTTATTCAAAAGCTTATCAACGTAAAGACTATAGAAAAATGCGTAAAAGGTCAAATATACAATAACAAGAGCCCAAATAATAATGTATTGCCTCCTTTTTCTAATCTAATCGTCCTTTATCATCAAATGCTAGCAATGCGTCTAGAGTGTCTCTGGCTATTGTGGCTATGACTTTTGCATTATTTGGGATATACGTTTTCTTCTTTTACGTTGCATAAATATTCTAGGAATAAATTAACTTAAGATCGGTGTCCACAACGTACTTCTTTAAGGCTGCCTTTTCTTTTTATTTCCATGTGCAAACTACATGTGCCAACACAACATTTTTTATAATCCATATTGCGAAACGATTTAGTCCACCATATAATGATTGGTCACTTGCCTGACATTAAATCTTTTCGGTAAATTAGCCCCGAAGATTAACCTCATACGAATTGTCTATATTTTATACAGTTGTAGTGTACTGTATTAGCCCATATACGTCCCACTGCAGGGCACTGGCCTTCTCTACAATCGAGGGTACGATTAAGAGTGGTTAAGTCATATAGTTGCTAGTTTAAATTTAATATTCTTTAATGCCTAAACAAGACATCAACAGAAGCGTGTGTACTTGAGAAGAATTATGCGTTCTTAAATCTAAATTAATAGGTTTATATGTCAAGGCTCGGTATCAAATTAATTCAATATGAATTCTGTCGCTCAAACGAACTGGAGTCAGTTGTACAGCCTAGTTCCCAGTAGGTTTAGCCAATAACCCACTTTCGGAAACTAGGATTGTCGCCTTGGCTTTGCAGACCAAGTTCATTTGACCAAGATTTAAGTTACTGATTCGAAAGGCTTAACCTCATTTAAGAGAACAAGGTTTTCGAAGGTTCGCGTTCGGTGTACGACTGAAATCTAGGATAGGAATCATTCAAGCAATAATTTCTATCGAAATACATCACTTTTGTAGTCGTTTTTTTTTTTCTTGACTATTCTGGATGTCTATTTTTAAATCGTATTACAATATTCGTTAACCTATAACAAAAATCTTTTACAAATTTAATGTAAATATAGATGCGTCATTCATATTTCAAATTCATAATTATTTTTTATGGTGAACATGCTGGCAGTACATTTTTTTCGTTTACGTCCACATCTGTCGCCAAACAGCGCTTACGCATACATGTACCAGTTTACTTAGACCTCCTCTATGCCATATGTGTATTACATTTACCATAATTGCAAAATCGAACAAATATAAAATGAACATTAATTAATTATAAAATCGCATAAGGGTTTAACTTGTACTTGTTCATGAAGGTTTTTAGATTTAAAAAAATATAAATTAAAAGTGTTTTAAATTACCTTTGATGAGTATGAAGCCTACAATTTAGCATATCCTTCAAAGTGACAGAAGAAAATCACTTCCCTAACAGAAATAAAACAAAACTCAATTACCGATATGGAATACACAAACATTTCTTATTTCACTTCGCAGTAACACATGTTGAAATAAAAACGCGCTTAAAATAATTTTACAGTCTGGTACTTGAATTTTTTCAAGCGACTGCATAGTTCTTCGTAAGCTGGTCGAGCATACCCCCTTTTGGAATAATCACCGCCTCTAGAATGTTCTATTTGTAGTCGATATCCCACCGAGACTATAAATACACGACGATTAAGAATAGGACTATGTTATGGCTTTGATTCTAATTACATTCATAAACGAACTGACATAAACGAATTTCACTGGTGGTAGGTCTCTCATATGTGAGAGGCCATCTGGGTAGGTACCACCGCAATGTCTATTTCTCCCGTGAAACAACACTGCTTAAATGCACTGTTGTGTTTCGGATTGAAGGACATTGTAGCCAGAGCAACTACTGGACATATTGAGACTTAACATCTTATGTCTCAGGATGGCGAGCGCAGTGGAATGTTGCTACTGTATATGAGCGGTCGTATCGCTTACCATCAGGCGAACGGCTTGCACGTCTCGCCATTCACAGCAATAAAAAAAAAAAAAAAACGCATGTGAGTCAAGATTCTTCCTAAAATCTAGATGTTACTAATTGATTTTCATCTATTAAAAGCTAAGTAAATTGCCACTTGGAAAACATATCCTAAAGCTAAATTGAACATTTATACTTCTATTTGAAATTTAATTCAATATGTAATGACTAAAACGGTGAAGGAAAACATCGTGAGGAAACCTGCATACCATAGCGATTTATAAGAATTTCTATGGTATGTAAGTCCGCCAACCCGCACTAGGCCAGCGTGGTGGACTATATGGCCTAACCACTCTCAATTGTATTCTCGATTGTAGAGTAGGCCCGTGCCCTGCAGTGGGACGTATATGGGCTGATACAGATACAGATGTAATGATTATATCACTGAATATAATCGATGACGTCCACTCATAGGGTAGTCAGACGACCTGGTAAAAATCGCGGGACTTCGCTGGATGCAGAATGCCTCCAACAGGTCACTGTGGAAATCATGGGGGGAGGCCTACGTTCATCAGTGGACTTCCTTTGGCTGATGGATGGATGGATAGAAATATGTATGAGTAACTTTTTACTAGATAATAAGATTTAGAAAAATACTAGTAAATCAATTGGTCTTTACTCGATCAGTTTGTTGTACATCGACATTACTATTCCTATAATAAACCATTTTCAATTTCGCTCTGATATTCGTTTACCACTTCACTCTAGAATGTTCTTTGCAACTTTATATCCCGATAACATCCCTCGAAATTTTCAACACATCCTAATTATTCCGTCAAATCTATTTTAAAACAACAACGCATGTTTACAGAACAGTTCGGTTTTCTCATAACAATCCTCATGAGCAGGCAACAAGTGCTAGCAGCTAGACTGTGTAAATTAATTTAGGTCGCAAGGTCGGCGGGCGAAATATGGGCGGACCGAGGCCAACGGGGGCTATTGCGGTTAAGTGAGCCGTACTCGTGTGAACTGTCATTTCCATTGTTTTACCAGGTCACCTGGATGTAATTTTCCATTTTTGGATCATATAAGTCTTGATTTGGCTTGGCCCTTATTGGAGTTGTGAGGGGATTGGGATTTTGGTTTGATTTACTATTATTCATCTGATGTAAATGTGAACGAAGATATAAAACATACTCGTTGATTACCAATTCTATAGAATTTATTAATTACGATAAGAAGACCAATCTCCAAGTTTTTGGATACTTTTCCTTTAATACAAAAGGAGTGGATACAATCAGCGTTACTACATAATATCCAAAGACTACAAGATACAGAAAATGGATTTGATTGTTATTTCCTTTACAGATTTTTTTAAATAAAAGCATGATATCGTCATGTGTATGGCTTGTAACATTGCTATTTTATTAAATGAAACCATGTCAAACATATAATGCACCTTTATAAAGCATCAGAAACGGTATTATAATTGTAGCATATGTTAATATGTTATGAACCTCATTCCATACAAATGCACTTTTAATGAAGTGACCAAGATATTAGATATAAGCCAGACTGTCAACAGGTGATCGAACAAATGCTGCCAGGTGGTATAGAAAAAGTTTCTATGCGTTCCATACAAGCATGGAGATATTTTAACCTCATTATGTCCATATTTTTATTAAACACCTTGTAGGGAATGCTAAGCCGGTGTGGACTATGCCATAGCCATCTCAATCAAACTGTATGCAATAGAGTCCCGTGCTAATAATTGGACTTCTGATTATGGCCTGATATGAATAGTAAATTAAGATGAAATACCTACTTTCTTCAGGAGTTCTAAAGTATTTCAAGATTATGTAAATTTCCGTTACGTTAGCATAGTGGACTTAGTTCTAGTCTCTCTAAGCTCTTTCAATGGTATAGAAGGCAGCAGCATATAGGCCAATTAATAGCCTTTTGAATCACTAAAAAACGATCATATCATAATAATATGTTTAATATTAAATGGAAATAATATTTTCATCATGAATTTTATTCAAATTCTGTTAAATTTTTTCGGTAAGATCTTCGTTCGCCGTTCTTCGTTTGCCTCATTTAAGAGCGTTTATACCCTGCACGCGCTTTTTGGCTTAAAAACAGGACTTTTCAAATGAGTTAATAGCCACCAATAAACAATTTAAAGGAAAAATAATTATTACTAATTTTAGAAAAGGTTGTCATCTAGGGATTTTGGTGGAAAACATTATAGATTGATGGATAATTTGTGAGTACTATACGGATTACTGAACACAAGTTTCGTTATTTAGGCTTTAAATGGCAATTTAGAAGCTTAAGATATCCTTAACCACTAAATATAAGATGAAAATAAAAATATTATCAGACTAATAAGACCCTTATGGAGGGATTTTGCTGAGAAAAATAATCTTTTTGTGTTTAGTTCCTGAAAAATAAAAATTTTAAAACAATGCGAAATTATTCAGAAACTCTCGTCAAGAACATATTTTTTTCACCAACTTATCGTACATAATTTTTTATAACAATTGCATATTATACTAGAAGAACATCTTATCAATAAACTACCATTTTTATATTTCAACAAAATTAGTTTTCATGTTTTCTACAAATATTTTAAAAACCACTATAAAACACGCCGTCCGACGTGGATCAAATCAGACCGCCGCAAGGCCTTCTAGAGGGAGGACGTATCGCTCGTCGCTCCGGCCTGGCTGCAGTCGATTATGCCGCGCGTAGTAAAAATAGCCACTCGCGGAATGCGATTACCACATCTTAGTACTTTGGTAGTAAAATATTTAATTATTTTTATTGCCTACAATGATTTTGTAGTGAGTATAAATTATGTTTCAGGTTATATAATGGGACGTAATTCCGAGGCTAAATTATGTTATGTATTGTAATATAAAATTAAATATATTTCGTAATTGTAAGGGGTTGTAAGACCCCTAACACTATTTATGTGTTCGAACACGAAATGATTAATAAAACGTCCGTAGTGTCTACTGATTGAACACTGATTTGAATGCAACTTAACAATGTAATAATAACGAAAATATGATTAATATCCAAAATTTGTATTATTCTTTGCTTGCACAGTAATATTTGTCTACTTATAATGCAAATAAAATATTTTTATGATATTATATTACAGTTACATTTCAATTGAATATTTGAAGCGCACGGATCAAAGTTGTTTGAGCCGATTGTATAGCGAGCCGACGCGGCAGCTCTACGCACACAGCTTTGGTCGCTTATGTGTGCGTGAAATTAACGAAGAAATACCTATAGTTGACTTTGCGCGCAAGGTGTATACGCTCTTAAATTACAATTATTATATAGTCACGCTTGTGTTGTGACATGCCAAATTACAATCCCAATTCGGAAGCTATTTACTGCCAACAATCAATTTTATGATCATACAATTGAAAATGCTGTTCATTTGTTCGTTCGTCTTGTATAGTTCTAAGATCAAAGTTCTAATTAACATAAACCTATGTAGAAATATCGTTAAAATATAGTAATCCGAACAATAGTGCTTAGGAAGGAAGCCAGAACATGCCTCTGGATAAAAACATACGTTTAAGATAAACGGCCTTATTTATAGATAGTTTTATAACCTATTTTAGCTTTCAAATGTTTTGTCTTCTTCTCTCAAAGTGAAATCGAAAGTCGTTCGAAAAGGACAAAATACAACTGAAATAGGTTTTAGAAGTGTCTATTAAATAAAAAGGCCATAAGAATTTATCATTTATAATTTCTTGTAAATTAAGATTAATGTAATACATTGTCTTTTCGGGGAATTAATATGGCGTGTTCGTATTTCAGCGCAAATTCTCACAGCAACGACACGCGATCTTCTAATTTACGGGAATCGCGTCAAAGCGACGTCGCCGCGCCCACGCCGAGGCCGATCCCAATGAGAGAACAATAAAAAACACAACAATAGTCGCAAACTAGAGTATTACGCGAATACTATAATAAATTGCCGCTTTAATGAATAAATTATGAGTACAACGTGGTGCCGCGGGAAAAAATAGCGCTCTAAGTGCGGCGCCGGCGCCAGCGGCGCAACACTGAGCCTTGCACGCGCTCACCGGAGCGGCCGACCGAACAAGCGAAACTCGACTAAAACAACATTACCTAAAGCCCAAAATGACAAACAATCATAACAACATATGACCTTTTCACACCAGAGCCATTTGAATGCGCTCATGCGACCGTAGCGAGTCATTACGATACTTGAAAGTGTTGCTTCTAAAAACCAAATCAAACTATTCTCTATTCCCTTAGTATAGAGGCGATAACGAAATCAAAGGTGCCGTAGGCAATGTGTCTATCCTTGTCTTTACTCTAAAGTGAAACAGAGAAGTAAAATGTAAAAATTGTATTCGCGAACGCAACCGCACAGAGCATTTTGACACAACATGAAGCAAACGAAGTGATAAATATCTCAGTTTGGACAGACGCTTTGACTGGCAAACTCAATTCAATGCAATTTTGTACATGAACACGGAATATAATGGAATTAACGTGAGAAAACCCACTTTAAAGTATAATATTAATGGACCACTTAAAGACATCTAGCTCTGAGGATAATCGCCACTTAAAAATGCTCAAGCAATCAAAAAGCAAATAGGTTGGACGAGATTCAGAGATATTATGAAACTTAACGGATAACCGGCTATGTGTACAGATTATATTCAAATCAGCAGCAGGTGCGTTTGAAAGACGAAAAACATAAATTTCGATTCGATAACAGATGTTTGCCAGCCGTCGACCATACTTGAATACGCGATCGAGATTATTTAGAGCGTAACGCTTTATGTAACCAGAAATAATCCCCGTTTGCTAACATAAATGATGTAATTTTATCAGATGCTGAGAAATCTTGTTACAACGTCCACAGCTTGTTAAGTCGATAAACTGGGTTTTCAGATCACCTGGATTTTGCTACGGGCTATTTAAAACCTCTCAATGCTATACATAGTTTCGTTGTAAAACTCTCCGTAGAATAAGGTGGGTACAAAACAGGGCAAATCGATATACTGCTCGAATATAAAAAAGAGAACGAAAGAACCTTTACTGTCCACTTCTTGATAAGAAACCTGTTATCAAGTAGGATTCAAATAAAAAAATCCTCGTCTGAAACACAAATACAAGACAAATAAGAAAAGTGAGCGTTATCTAAACACAGCCGGTAATCGTGGCCCAAACCTCTTAAGCGTCGTCCTGACCGCTAGTATTATCTACTTTCGAGACGCCGCTATCTTCAGTTTGCCCTGGTGCCACAAAAACTACAAAACTTTATCAACATACACGAACCTCAACTTAAGCCGGCCCCTATTTTTACTCCCCGATGCTTTTAGCCGTATCGGAGACCGCTCTACTGAGATTTATAACCGTCTGGATCGATTTACAGGTCGGCGGAAGTCTACATTAGGTAACGGAAACCTGCGAGTGCTTCGGACTGGTAATTTTAGACGGTAAAAGCTATGGGACATTGTAAAGAGCTCTCAAAGATAATTGAAGTGGAACGCGTTAATATAAAGTGTTTTTTTGATATCATTCTTGTCCAAACATATCCTTAAAGTGGATTCCTTTTACGAAAAGGAAATAATTACACAATATTTCTGAATGCTTTTAACGCTATCTACCGAAAACGAAATGTGTAATTACAGAATGAGTGTGTAAAGATATTTATGAATTTATAGGGTGGTCCAATCTTATGCTCTTAACATGATTGAAGATCGGAGCTGAGCTCTTGAAGTTCCATTAACGGGTAATGAGCGTCCGAAGAATTTCGAGTGACATCGCATGATGGAGTGGCGCTAGATGTGTCGCTGACAGGTACCGAATGACTCAGCCGCAAACAAAGCGAAATATGAGAAAAGGAACAAAGGATGTAGTGCACTCAAGTTGTAATTTAAACACGAAAATAACAAGAAATTTATGTAAGTGTCCTTTTGTTATGATAAAAGAATGTGCTGGAATATTTCAGTGAAATCATCCAGTATTCGTTTGACCTATTTTCTTCCCTAATTCTAAGTAGCGATATTGATGAATACCAAACCTATTGTTCTACTAATTCAGATGCTTGAAAATAGGATATTTTCTGTAGAGAAAAAATTGTTTTTGTTTATGAATAACTTCCACGTCTGAAAATTATATTTTGAACATTAAAAAGGGTATTTAGTACCACTTAGTTTGCTGTATTCTATGTATCTATTTCGGCGAAACAATCAAACTAAATGAGTAGTCAAGGCAATTTACAAGTCCAGAGAACCACTATTTGTAATGGGAGCAATGCGTGGGGATAATTTACAGGATCCAGTGCTAAGCTTTCAAGACTGAGGTCGTTAATCACTTACCTCGACGTGCTAATGGCGAGTACGTCGTAATTAGCTTCGCAACCAAGCGTGGCGAGTTTAGAAACAATATTTTAACAAACGGAACCCCACTCTAAGAGCGCCAAAATAGTAATAGAAACCCAGGTAGAATTTTTTTGAAACAATTCCTCAAAAAAAGTCTGCCCTTGTTTAGCAAATCGAAAAGTACAGGTAGGTCGTACCTGTTGGGACTTGTCGAGAACAAAAGGAGCTCCTAGAGCCGACGACCGTTAATGGCACTGTATGATGCTGTGTGGGCGACTAAATCAATTAGGCCATCCGCCGACGCCATTCCCGGAATGTCGCCGACAAATGAGTGGAAGCGATAACAGGATAAGACGACACTGTCCGCTGACTCGTTTTGCCCTTTTGTATCTCGCACCCTCGCGGTTCGTGATAACACCACCTTTTCTTAATTGCTTTTCTGTGTTTCGTGATTCTTTATCATCGGATCGCATTAGTCCTTCCATCGAAAGGTTAATTTTATCACTTCAATTAACAGCCATTCGCATAATCTGTTGTCAGATGAGTGTTTTATTATTGTCGAATAATTCACATGTTGATAATATGTAAATTATTAATAAAACTTTATTGCTTGCGGCAAAATGTTTTGAGGTTGTAAATCTCGCTATAAAATCACATAAACGAAAAGACGTAATGTGATTTATTAGAAATGCTCAATAGTGAACTCGGTGAGTGAATAGTGCGTGTAAACTCTCGTTTGCCAGCGCTATTCAAATGTAATTGATATTCTGCCGATAGCTCAGCATCCGCTGCGCAATTGATAAAATGTAACAACCGTTTGTATTCCGACATCGACTGCTGAACAACAGAAGCCTGTGTCTGCCATAAAAGTAAGATAACGCGCTGATTCACAAGTGCAAGTGCTTTCGTATTGTGAATCACATCCTTTATGTTTAGTATATTGGGGTGTTCTACGTTTCCGTTATTCTTTTTGATTCCCAACATGCCGCCGCGCGGTAGTCACTGCTCGATGTTGTTTTGGGACTGAAACCATTTGATGTTTTTGGCTCTCATTCAAGAGCAAATCGTATTTTTAATTCAAATAGAGTACTTCGATTATACAATTGTTAAAATTAAAGCTAACAAACCAAAGGCGGAGTTATTGATTCGATCGGGAATGAAACGTGTTATGCCGTAACAGTGAATAAGGTGAAGGCAGAAATGTTACGGCAAGTGTTAGGGCATTGTAGATTGGAAATTGCCACGTACAGCGATAATACAGTAATTATAAGCGGCAAACTTTATTGAGGTTATATTGTGGAACGTATTAGAGATGCAATCTGTATAGTCCCTGCCATTTGACCTTTCATTATAATTGCTCATTTCGAGTTAATTAAAAAATTAATTTTATAAAAAACAGTGTTAGTAATTATCGATTTGAAAAAAGTATATTCCTGTCCAAACGTTTTTACGTTCCTGTTTTATTCTTTACTTTTGTTGTTTATACCTAAGTTACTTTATTCCTCTACAGCAGTGATTCTCAACCTTTTTTTGTTGCGGCACATATTTAACGATTTCAAAATTTGGCGGCACACAAAGAGCGCCTTGATTAATATTCCTATTGCTATGCACGCCGCTTCATCATAATTTGGCACTAAGAAAAAACGCGTTGCAAAGCAAATAATAAAATAATTAACTTTTTTGTGGAATTAAATATATATTCATGTTAAAAATATTTTTCTTTTTAAATGATATAATTTAATAATATTAACATTATTATATATTTGCAAAAGGAGATGTGCTATCTTGGGCCGTTTTGTGTACGTCTAATACAAATTCTAGAAAAAAATGTGGAATTCAAATAAAATACATTTAGATTTCTTGGACAACAGGGGGCTTTATACAAAAATGTGATTGTTTTAGTACAGAAGCAATATTTTCTTCTATAATCTGTCCTCCATGATGCCTAATTGTCATTTCGTTCAAAAATGCGCGAACCCACTATCTTTAACTTGAATATGTCTTATTTTTAAAACCCCCCTACAAATTATAATTATTGTCTATATTTCTTTTTCTATATTCTTCGCTTTTTAAAAGACGATATATGTTGTTGAAGAAGTCACTTTTATTATTTTATTTATATTACATGATTTTAGTTTAAGAACGAAAATGTTTAACTTGACAGCAATTGCAAAACTACGTCTGTGGCCGTAATTCGTATTATTTTTTATTATTCGCATACATTTCGCAAATGTGTATTTGCTTCTCTGTTAACCTGGCTTTGTTTTATGGATTCTGATTCTCGGAGATGATATATCTTGACGTTTAAATGCAATTACTAGTTCGTATTTTGGTGAGTAAACATATATATTATTTAGAAAGCCACATGTAAGTAATACTTTTATGTTTTTCTATGTTCATATTTCTCTTCTAACCCACAATTCTACTTTTCAGCACATCAAAAGTGGCGCTTTGCTTGAATTGCACTTCTGCAATTGTTGTGAAATGGTTGAATTGCACTTCTGCAATCAAAAATTGAAATGGATTCTATCATTCAACAGAATCTTAGTAATTACATGGGATGCCAATTCACTCTCGTATAGAGTATTTCAAAACGTTTTATTGCTGAAATGGCAGAACAAGAAGTAAGTATTCTATTTTCTTCATTAACTTGGGAAATGTATGTTTTATGCCAATTAATCAAGGTCAATACAAAGTATGGAGTATTACAAAAGTATTCATGTTTGAGCTGAATTGCATTGTGTCCACAGGACAAGTCTACTAGTACATAAATATGTAAGAAGTGATATTTTATATATTGTTGTTTAAATTGTTAAATGAATTACATTTTCTTTTATTTCCCTCTGGACACTCAAATGATCTTGTGTTATGTATAATATATTATATTATTTCCATAATAACAACACTATGTCTGATGGTAAGCACAAATGCCGTCCAGGCGGAATATCTAATGGCATCAGACGACTGTCCCAAGACATTTCATACAATTATCCGGCCGGCCTGCTAAGATGCTTCTTTAAACAATAGTGAAAAGACCTGGGATCATAGGAAGAAGGGAACACATGTGACTGCAAAGAGTTATTTATCCATCATAATTCTTCGATAACTTCAATATTAAATCTTTTTTATTTTGTTTTAGCTATCAGAACAAGCAATTATCTGTACAAACTGCTGGCTGCAAATAAATCAAGCTGTAGACAATGAGCAAGATTTTATTCCAACTCCGCCGTAAGAAGATTGTATCAATCTCGATTCTTTTGGACATATATAACACCCACAAGTGCTTCATGTTGAAAGGAACATAGCTGCACACTGGATAGTGGGTTGCTGTACTCATACCATGATCATACTGTGGTATTTAGCCTTTAGGTTGGGCTAGGCAATAGTACAATATCATCGGAGCATCGGCATTGTTCCTAGATGTTTTGACTGGAGATTATTTTTAGGCGAATATAAATAAAAAATATAAAGCAAGATCTGGTTGTACTTTATTGTCCTTAAGTTTTGTTTAATTTTAGTTTTCTTTCATCAATTAATCCTACTTTTTCCTTATGTGTGCTCAGAAATAACCAGTTAGAATTAATGTCAAATACATTATTTGAAAAATAATATCTTAGAACTTAGGATAATATTATTTTTAAGTATGCAGAAGTCTAATATACCAAAGTATATTAGACTTCTAGGGGTAGACCAAATATAATGTTTAAAATGTTAGCTTGTACAGAAATGATTGCTAGTAAGTTCTTTTACATTAAGGTATAGAAATATACATTAAGGTATAGGCTGCTATCAGATTCGATCCCATTTTTATAGCGTATTCATTTGTATGGACTATAATAACTAAGAGCTTATTAAGTGCATATGCCTAATAATAAAATGATTATTTATTCATATGCACATAGGGCACACCTCTGACTTTTTGGAGTCATGTGTGTATTGATAGTCAATCACCACGCACTAAAACGGTGAAGGAAAACATCGTGAGGAAACCTGTATACCATAGCGATTCATAAGAATTTCTATGGTATGTAAGTCCGCCAACCCGCACTAGGCCAGCGTGGTGGACTATATGGCCTAATCACTCTCAATCGTATTCTTGATTGTAGAGTAGGCCCGTGCCCTGCAGTGGGACGTATATGGGCTGATACAGATGCTAGCAGTCGCGACAAGTGATCAGTCTGTGCCATGCTGTATCTCATGACTAGCAGATTTTTATTGTGGATTATTTAAATAGGTTGTTTAGCAGGTATTATGCACCGCACTTACGGCCAGATATAGGTACACTATCTTAATATTAAATAACTATAAACATGACGAGATTCTGACAGACTTGTTGCAATTTATTGTATAGACATTATGTTATATTATATTAGATGATCAATAAAGCATGATACTAATTCCGTTGACGTAAAAACATTTACGAGTTATATAGAGTACAGTAATTTATAGCACAGACGACTAAAAATAATATTTGATTTATAGGAAAACGAATTACGACTTCATATTTCATAAATGTCAAGTTTTGACATCGGTTGTCAAATATGTCGTTTCAGACGCCATATTGTTCCCCTTGTAGTGTTGCTGTTCTTGGCTTGGTATTTATTTTTGTATAAAGATAATATGCAACGTATAATAGTATTTCATACAGAAATCGAATGCCAATTTCCCTAAGTAAATTTGGTGTAATGTACTACAAACGGCCCAAGGTCCATACATTTCTGGCCCATCTCCTTTGGCGGCACAGTTTTGAAATTTGGCGGCACACAAAAGTGCCGCGGCACAGTGGTTGAGAATCACTGCTCTACAGCTTTATGACTCAAAATTAACATCCGAATACTTAAACTTTGATCGCCGCTGACAGGGTCTGTTTCAACGTCCAACTATTTGGACTACATATAAGTATAAAAAAACAAAACATCAAAGAAAGATGGGAGCATCGTGGACCTTCATAAATATTTTAATTCGACAACGATGACGCAGCATTATACAGTCTATTGTACGGCATTGTTTCTATACTTAATATAATACAAATAAGCTTGGAATCCCTACCTGAGTTTTTACATTGTGTTTTGATGTTGTTAATACACATCCATGACTTTTTGAAGATGATATGATATTCCAGTCTGAAAGTGTCCAATATAAGGGATTTAGTAATCAGACAATAGTAAAGGTAAATTCCTCTCAAATGATCAAAATAAGAAATAATTGTATTGTATTGTATCAGCCCATATACGTCCCACTGCAGGGCACGGGCCTACTCTACAATCGAGAATACGATTGAGAGTGGTAAGAAATAATAATGAGCATATAAAATCAGACAATAGTAAACTGTTAATTCTTACCAAAATATTCGAATTTTAAAAAAGAAGCAAAATGTTGAAATCCGATATTAAAGACAGCAAATGATTCACGGGAAACATGATAATTACCGGCATTGCCATAATGTCAAGTTGAAAATAAAATAATAAAAGCTTATAATTACGGTCTAAAAGGTCTATTATATTAACATTTAATGACTGGTACAATACACAACTGGTTGCGCGTGTACAATTTTCATAAAACGCTCGAATATTATCGAACAAAACGTCTTCATAAAAAATGTGAAATCAATTAACTCTATTATTAGCCTCCGCCAGTAATGTTAAGTACCCTGATCAGACTTCTAATTGAAATTAAAACGCGTAAAGATCTAGGTTAAAATTTTTATATTTACAAAATTACTGATCTAAAGAAACTTAAAGTAAAGTAAAGAACAGAGAAATAGCGACAGAGATAGAAATAGAATGTACCCTTCATTTTGTTACAAAAATTTTGTTTGCAGTGTCCCCTCTAGTATATTGTCTCAATGGCGCCATATTATCAAAGTTATAATTGAATTGAATGTACAAGAAAACTCAAAATTAAGAACATAACCGATAAAGATATTATCTAGCAAATGTAAACACTAGTAACAACCTGCATTACAAAGGGCAGGACTTCGAACAAAACAAAATAACATAAAGTTTCTGAACATATTAATAAAGTTGCAAAGTACCGTCGTTTATTTTCAAAGGTATTCCAGTTTAAGCATAAAAGATGGCGCAGTTACGATACCAAGCTCCAGTTACATTATTTTCTTTGTCCTCCACACCTCCTACTGTGTAACCACTTCTACATTTAGTTCCATTCTCAATCAAATTATGCGCATGATATCACAGTCCCACAGCGAATATATAAAATTTATTTAGAAATGTTAATATTCATTGTGCTACAACAAAAGCAGCTTCAATACCTATCCAGATTTGGCGTCTATGCATATTTGCATAAATTATTTAAATTGTTACAAAGGCATTTATTGATTCATCAATGGTATTTTATTCTTGTTTCGTTTCGATTGTTTCCAAATCATATTTGTTAAATGTTTTATTGCCAGTTGTTTGCATATTCTCGTGCGATGTATCTTTTAACTATTAAGTCAATTTAAACTCTAGTTATCATATAGCAGCGACACCTTATTGATGTTTCAAAATATAGTAAATTACTTTTCAAAGTTAATAAAGTAAAAAATCTGATGCAATGACATGATCTAAAGCGGATGTGTCCTGCAATCAACGGCATAGGTTATCAATCATGACGTGTTCCGTGGCGGTCTACTTTTAGCTGCGACGCCGTACCTACAAAACAATAAATCATTGAGCTTCAAAGCTATATATTACTTCAATAAGATATCTTAGCTTTAATCGTTCCTTGAAACGATTATTCTTCCATCAGTTGGTATATTTCATGGAATGTTTAAATTATAGTTTCGTGCATCGAGAAACCTCATTAAGAATCTTGATCACAAAAGCAATACAATTAAATTGATTTTTTTCCAATCAAATTTGGATATATGCTAAAGATAAAGTACCGTTGGTCACATTATTTTTTGCAATACCAAAATGCATTTTGGCATCATTAAAGTGGCAACATTAGCATACCGGGCGGTAGGCGCGCGGCGCCGGCGCATGTCCCATACATACCCGCCATATATGTTGGATACTTATATGTCTGCCTGCTTATATAGCAAGTTGTCTATTTGTCCAACTGACATCTGCCGCATACATTAACATAATGGTATGGTGTTGCAAATGTGGAAACTACAGAAGGGATTCACTATGAATTGTTAAATTAATGGAGACCGCCAAGATATAGATGATTAATTGTTGAATGTAATTTTCTTCGTCGCGGGGAACGGTGTAAGCCACAGTGCAATAATCATCGGACCAGAGTTTGCTTCGCTGTTATTTCAAACGGTAATCTTTATTATCCTATGCTTATGTGGGCAATAAACAACACTGGGAAATCTTTGAAATGACCGCGTGTGTGTGCTAGAACATCACATTCTCAATGACCCAATAGTAAAATACCAAACCATTGTGTCTACTACAATCTCAAAACGATTTGATATAAAACATATTTCAAATACCAATTTAAGTGCGGCTATAAATTGAGAACAGCGGAGGTATTTAATTACCAACGCATATATCTTTTGTTGTAAGGGTAAGGTAACATACACCAATTCAGTTTCCATACACGAAGTACGTAAATCTTCATTTGCCTAAAGGCCACAGTAAATATGGCCGGGCGCCCCGCATACGACGCAAACTGGATGCCGCGATCAGATGCGCAGAGGTTTTTTTAAAAATACATGGTAACAATTTGTTCGTTTATGCTGGCCCGATCTGATTTCAGGACATATTGTGCGTAATGTTTTCTTTAAGCGGGAGCATAATATTGACAGGTTTAGTTGCAAGTTAAAAAGAGGACTTCCATACAAGGGACAGAAGATATTTTTTGAGTTGTTAATTTTATAAGTGCGTGGTGGCCTGTTGGTAAACGGACTAGACGCGGCTGCCCACATGTTCACGGTGGTCGCGGGTTCGAATCCCAGGGCACACCTCTGACTTTTCGGAGTCATGTGTGTATTGATAGTCAATCACCACGCACTAAAACGGTGAAGGAAAACATCGTGAGGAAACCTGCATACCATAGCGATTTATAAGAATTTCTATGGTATGTAAGTCCGCCAACCCGCACTAGGCCAGCGTGGTGGACTATATGGCCTAACCACTCTCAATCGTATTCTCGATTGTAGAGTAGGCCCGTGCCCTGCAGTGGGACGTATATGGGCTGATACAGATACAGAATTTTATATCGGATCTGTATATCTTGTCCTTATCGAAAAGGTATTGAACATTTTTGTTCTCTTGGGAAGGACTTCATTTAGTCATTCCTACTCCAGTCTAGTTCTGTCATTCTTAATAAATAATTTTATTTAATTTACATAGCCATTGCTTGAAAAGTCTAGCGCAGGAAACATTGCCTACTGACCCGATTTACGACAGAATATCTTTATATGGCGAGTGTTAATTTGACGCACGACCGTTATCACGAATAGTTTGCCTCGTGTAACACATGCCGAAGATGTTACAATCCATGTTTAAGATTAATTAGATGCAAGTTTATATTTAGCAGTGTTGGCTTGTATCATGGTAATTGAAGGTGCTAATAAATCTATATACTTCTTCATCTAAACTGCTGGGCGCGTTTTCCCCACATTAGTTCAGTTCAGTTCTTGTTTTTGGCTTCTGCGGTGTTGCCATACTCCAATTCTGCCGGGTTTGCACCACATTCTTCGAGGGGGGCTCAAACTTGACATTGACTAATAGGAATAAGCGAATGAATATTGTAATTGATTAAATGAGCCTCTTACGGATATAGTTTACGTTCTAACAACTAAACCAGAAAAGTTAAATTAATGTTTGAAATTTTTTGTTAAAAAATTAAATACACACGCCGGCACAATTAGAGGAACACGCACAAAAATTAGTTTTTTTTTTAATTTTGTTTGCTGTTTGTTTAAATGGTCTTTGTTTTTATATTTCAGCACCTTCAAAAAATTAAATGATGCAAAAAGATTTTTGGATATTTAGAGTTTTATCGTTAATTATACGCTCTCAAGTGTTTTTAAGATTTTTTCACTTTCAAGTGGTTTCACAAAATTTTGTTTAATTTCATTTTATGTGACTTTAGATATTTTTATTGTTATTGTTTTTAGAGTACCTGTCTTGTAGGATATAAAATGAGTGGCTTACCTTCCACTGAAGTTGCCAGAGCGGTAACAATGACTGAAAATGGTCAGTCGCGCATTGGGTGTGTCGGTATCTGTCGTCTTTCTCAACGTTAAACGTTAGAGGCACATAGGTTCTTATGTGCGGATGCCAGGATAAGGCAGAAAACGGTGAATCAGTACCCAGGATGATCATTTCATACGGCTGAAAACTTTGAGAAATCGTCATCAAACGGCTATTCAAACCCGAAACATGTTACATGAAGTCCATGATGGTTATATCAGTGAGCGTACAGTGAGAACACGTTTAAATGAAGTTGGACGGAAGTCTTACGTTCCGTCAAAAGCTCCAAAACTCGAGGTGGTACATAAAGTAGCCAGATAAGCTTTTGCTCATCAACACCGCGACTGGACAAATGAGTGGAGCCGAGTTTTGTTTAGTGATGAAAGCAGTTTTGTTGTGAATTGCATAGAAGGAAGGGAGAGGATCTGGAGGTATCGAGGAGAACGCTAATCGAGGAAACTTTACTGAAAGAGGTGTGTTATGGCGGAGGGTCAATTTTGGTATGGGGTGGTATATGTTTGAAAGCACGCGCGGAGTTAATACTTATAGAAAATGGGTCTTTAGCTGCACAAAGATACGTCGCAGAGATCTTAGAGTCCCATGTATTGTCTTTTGCACCATCCATAGGCGAATATTTTTTATTTATGCATGATAATGCGCGGCCCCACACAGCGCAAATGGTTCGCGACTACTTAAATCAGGCCCAAGTCGCGCAAATGGATTGCCCAGCAAGATCACCAGACATGAATCCGATAGAGAACGAATGGGACGTTATCGGAAGAAAGATAAATGGAAGAAACCAAGCCCCTAAGATCGTCCAAGGATTAAAATTCATGTTAGTGCAAGAGTGGGAGAATTTGTCGCAAAAAAATGATTGATGACGTCATTAAAAGCATGAAGGATCATATCCAGACTCTTATCAGAGCCCGTGGTAGCAATACGCATTATTAATTTTCTTAAATTATTTCTGTAAGTTTTTAAAATACACGATTACATTTGACAATACAGAAATTTCATTTTACTGTATTTCCGTTTAATTGCATTTGCGTCATTAATTAAAGTATTTTTCACTCAATTATAGTAATTTGTTATAAATTTTGCCTCATTTTAAATATTGAAAAATAAAAACATTCAGTTATTATAATATTTTCTAAGAAATTCAATATTTAACGCGTGTTCCTCTAATTCTGCCGGCGTGTGTAGATCACCAAGTGTTAGCTTATTTAATGTATAGCAGGTGAAAGGCTAACAAATGTTCTAACTGTAAAAAAACAATACTTATACTACTAATCACTGAGGACATTGGACGTGGCAAGTCGCCAATGAGCGTTAGAAATTATTCGCATTCAGGCGATCCAGTTAATTACCGGGCGATCCAATTAATTAATACTATCAAAGGTATCATGAGTTGATGACTGACATTCATATTACTCCTGTACATCTTTAAATAGGCTATCTTCTAAAAGCTTGGACTATAACCAAGGTTTGCTGTTCTATAAAAATATTTTCTCCTGTTGGTCTGATATTCTTAAATTTTCGCTGATCATATAAATACTGGTCACTTTTGGGTTTTGGCTTACATTTTTACGAAAATGTTTTACCCAAAAAATTACCTATTTTAATTCCCAATTATTTAATAGTAAGAATACAAATCAAGGATTTCATGAGTATTTTCAGATTTCGAAAGAGACCTGATAGAAGCGCTCTACATTTAGCAAAGTGAGTATTTAGGCGGATTAATACCTTGATGTAAATCATTCAAGTATGTTTCACTTATTTTTTTAAATAATAATAGTATTCACTTTAAACATAGCTTAAGATTAAATTTTTTTTTTTTGTTTACATATTAAAATTACTGTTTTCATAAACTTAATCAACTTTTGCAGTGAAAAAATATTAGGCTCCTTAAATGCAGCAACAAGCATAATAAACAAATACACAATAAATTCAAATAGGCCAGTTTAGAGGTAGTAAAATGCAGTGTGGAATAGTAAAATCCTTTTATTAAACACGTATAAATTAATGTAAATCGCAGACGGCGATAAAGCGGCGCCTCGCCCCTAGCTTCTGTACAGACAGACAAACAGTCGTGGGCGCTAACTTGTAATTGTATACGGGGGAAATCTGTCGCCTTTGTCCTACGGGTGAGGTTGACTGCATTGAAAAATACAGTTTATATTAAACTGCTTATTTTTTAAATTTGTTTAAACATATTATTAGCCTGCTTATTTTTTTAGATTTGTTTAAACATATTATGTAGCATATGGACATAAAATAATAGTTTTATTTCAATGCGTATTATTCGCGTAAATCTAAGAAACCAATATGTAGTTAGGTTAAGCTAAGCAGGTGTCACTTATTGAAATTAGATTTTGGGAGACACAGAAGGTAACTTTTCTATTTCAAATTGGATTTTATTTTTAAAATTTAACGGCGTATTTGTGTTAAAAATAAATAAATTTAATGAAGACAATATTCTTCAAAAGACAAAATTTATTAAAATAAGTATACCTACATTAGTAATGTTTTATTTAAATGTGTGTTTTATTTTCTTTTTTTACATAAGGGCAAGATTTCTCCCTGAAAACTCAATTGTTTGTTATTATTGAGTAAAGCTCGAACTCATCAATAGTACTTTATAAATGAGTTCTAGAAGAAACACCTATTAAAACCCGATCTAATAATTTGCTACTAAATTTGCTGCTAAATTACAAAATGTAAATCAACTTATTAAAATAAACCTGATTGGCTCGACATAGTCGAGTATTGTTGCCGTCGATCACACATATATTATATTATATTATAATGAAGACCATTTTTAATACTTATTTAGTAGTGATATAAGAATATTATTGTAATAAATAGCAATGGATATACATATGCAAAACTGGTACACGAAATACGTCATTTATTTGCTTTTTATATAAGGACGATGACACGGAACTATATGGTAAGTGCTTTCTCTTGGAGATATAGATACCTAATTTAATTGCGAGTGAAAAATATAGTCTATAACATATTCTTCTTCGTGAAAAATAAAAGAATCAGAATTCAAATGTAGAAGTACATTAGTATTCTCTGATTCTTTTCATACTCAAACAACAATCTTTTGATAAAATAATCTCAAAATCCTTTCACTTGATTAGTAGAACTAGTAACCACCACATACCGTACCATACATAACATTGACAATTTACAAATCTTTCCTACTACATAAAATATTTTGTACTAATTAAAACAACCGGTACAACGCTGGTTCATTTCTGCATAGCCGATCCATTACAAGCTTTGAAATTTGAATAACAATGCATGCTAATGTGACAAGATCAGACGAGTGGCCTTAAACTGCTCGAAAACAACTATTTATGGCGGCACAATTGAATTTTACACTTTTTTTGTCCACTAATGCATATATGAATTAATTGCGCAGTATTTGTAATACAAATATATTTTTATAGCAGATTAATCCGGTATTGAATTTTATGAGAGCTTAGTAGTTTTAAACTAGTTCCAAATATATTTATTTATTTATTTTATATCTTTTTGTATGTACACACCAAAGGAAAACAAAAGCGATTTGAGCTTTAATTAAAGAGTACAATGAGCGGCCTTATTCCAATGCATAAGAGAAAAGAGAGAGAAACGGTATATTTGTGGAAGATAATATTGTCCGTTCCCCAGCTATTCGCTGTGAGCAAGGCATATGTTTAATAGCAGGTGACTTGTCGCTCAAGATGTTATGTGAATTGATGCCAGGAGTTCAGTTTTTTGAGCTAATCAATTCTTATATTTCTTCAAAATTTTGCTTTAGATACATTTACTGTATTACTTAAGTTAATTAAAAGTGTATTCATAAAAGTATTTCGGATTCACATTTAAGTAGATGTCAGTCAGATTTTTCATCAAACACTTTTCTTATAACTTACTAGATTGTGCATCAATTTTGTGAATAAAAAAAGCACTAATGTACATTGCGCTGGTTACAGATTTCAAGAATAATTAAGAATTATATTCTTCGATGGACAGACGAGCGCAAAAGTCTATTAAGATTAACTATTTCAAAGGAAATCCACTAGAAATACTTGTTAAATTTATTGCATGATAAATATACTACAAGATGTTTCTAGTATCGATAACGAAGGAAAGTGTAACAATTATCCAGTATAGGTTGGTCTGTGAACCGTCTTAAATTGCTTTAGATCACAGCTTTTACAACATTGGTTCAAACAGCATTAGAAGCTACATAAATAGCGACGGTAAAATAGACAAGTGGTCATTTTAAAATGTGTGGACGTTCGCCTTAGTTACAAAGACTGTTTTATCGTAAGCTTGATAATCTTTATCCTCCCTTTAACTTCCCGCATTATCAAAATATGGCATCATTTTTGCGATTCCTAAATATTAATGAGCCGTGGCAATCACTAACTAGTTATAGTTGAGCCGCTTGTTGTTTTGATACCTAATATCAGTTGATACGAAGTGGTCCTACAAGGTACAGGCCACAGGGATTATGTCCACCCACACAAATTCACGCTTGCAGTAGAAGCGATAAATAATGTTAAACCGTGAACGTGACCTAAATTACACGATTCGCGCGATGTGGCGAGACCAACAGATGTTTTTGAGATCGCAAACAAAATGCTATAGTGGCATGCATTGGAATGGTTATATTTTTTACCAATTTTACTCGTGAGGATTTGGAGCAATTTTATTGTGTTTTCTTTCTGTTTTTGGGTCGAGAAAATCACAGCAGTATCAGTTATTTCCGCAAATGTCCTTTGAGGAGTTTTATTTAAACAAGTATCGGTACTTGTTTTTACTGTCAAGTATTCAAATTTGAGAGTTTTCAGAGATCGCATCACTTGGAAAAACATCATTACATTGATTCGCAGCCGTAACAATGTAAAATGATGCAAGTATATAAATTACGGAGTTAATCGCAGTTTTCGCTCCAGTTGTAAGTGCGCGCACCTCAGAAATGCTTTCATTGAATAATGGCTGACCACCCACGTCTGTTGGAGCAATAAATATTTATAACGGATAACGTTTCGAAGAATGCTATACTTCCGTGCGAACGCGCCAAACATGTTCCTGTGAAAATACAATATGAACAGCGCATCAACACCGCACGAGTACATCGCGATCTGTACAATTTCTTATTTAGTTGTCAAAACATCTGAGAGATATACAAACAAACGTAATTCTTGAATTACGAAAGATTTCGCAGCGGAATCTGCTAAGTTTCATTATTACTCCATCGTTCGTTTTTTGACAGTGTTTATTGTGAGTGAGAGTGAGTGATTTTTTGTTTTGTTTAATCGGAGTCTGGAGTCAATGTGATGAGCATTGTGTAAACGACGCGGCTGATAAATTGTAGCATGTGACGTAAGGAGTTGATGCTGACATGATTTGTAACTGGTCGGTTATACAAAACAACTTTGTGAGCGTAACAACTCAGTTTTTATGGTAGATTTACACACTTTACTATCCAAATAGCAGACTTTGCGTTGGAGTGTTCCCTATTATTCCTTGTAAAGCTATAAAAGACATACAATGTCCGATAACAACATCCTATATTTTGTGTTAAGTATTGCCATAAACTATAAAAGTTGATGGTTTATATAATAACAAAACAGCCCATGACGCCGATATCCGTGAAGATGCAACGCGTAAAATCTATGCCCGTAACAGACAAAATTAAACTTGATTAATTAATGTTTTATTGCGATTTAGAGGATCAAGGAAAATTGCTACTACAAGAACATGTTTTTCAACATCTTGACTTTCTTTCATGATATTATGCTTAGACACTCCCAATAGAAAGATATAGTAGCAATTTAAATTTTTAGAATAAGATAAGAAATAACGTGTAAACTATTGGAGAATGTAGCAAATGATACCAGCATTTCCGCGATAATTCAGCGGTAATTTAAAAAAACCTGGAACATGTTGCAAACTCGTTATATTAATTGTATCCGACGTGTTTAACTGCATTTCGGCATGAGCTTAAAGTAATTGCCCTCTTCTAGAAGTTCAAACATAAACAATTTATCAACACGTTCCGAAGTTTATTTTGTATGTTAATAACCGTTCAATAACCACAGTGTACAATGTTAGCGCTTGTAATAAATCACGTCTGAGGAAAAGGCTCGCTGCGACTTGTTAACAAGCACTGACGAAACATCGATCAATCGAAATGCTGCAGATTAATTGAGGCTCGCGACGGAGCGACAGAGGGAGGACATGTGAATGCTTTTAATTATTTTACAACTATCTGGATAATCAATAATTTTATACGAATTTTATGTTAGAAGACATTTAAAGCATGCTGTTTGGTTGATGATTAAAGTTATCATTCTAAGCAGAACACGATTGTCCATCAAAGCCTGTACTAAAGATTTGCATAGCAACCTGTTGGAAGTGGGGTTCGATCAGAGAACTCATCTAGTTCATAAAGTTTATGGTAAAACCATATATCTTTAAGTTCGCCGATTACATGGAGTGTAAACAATTCCATAATCAGTCTTTTATTAGGGTTAATATGTTTATAAAAAAGGTTATGTAATGCCAATCGTAAATATTATTCAATTTGAGTCCCCAATATATTTTGTTGACTTTGTGACGCAGTTCTTGCAGACTTCAACACTATCGTTCTCTGATTTGTTAAAAATATCCGGCACAAAGAACATAAATGTGACTGTTTCCCGTTCCACTTGTACAAAATTAACAGTGCATTAAAAATGACAAAGATATAGCTGATGAACACTATCAATTGTAAACTAAGGAGACATAAACAGGTAAAGTATAAAAGTACATAGAGGTATACAATTTTATTGCTAGTTAGATAGGACCTAAAATGGATTGCGTCGGCGAAAAACGTTGACGTAGGCACATATTGCAGACACAAGCAGTAATGCTGTTCCAAATAAAGGTTTTTTATAACCAGTAAACGAATATACGGGACATTATTAGAGCATAGACTAAACTGGTAATATGTTATCTCTAAAATATTGTACCACAACTTGTTACAATAAAAGAAAATACTCAATTATTACTTCATTATTAGATATCGTGCGTGTAAATCAAAGATTTGTGATTAGCTGATAACTAAAGAATCAATTTTGAAAAATCTGACAAAAAATGGGCACAATTTTCTATACATATTTTTTCAAATAATCAAAACGATTTGGAATGTAAACATGACCACGTCGACCAATTTTAGAAAGGGCACTTCTACTCAAAAAAGTAATGAAGATACATTTTTTGCCAACTAGACATGTCCAATTGGTACAAATTGTCCAAAATATCGAACTCTTCGTTCACACATCACAATGAACCCATTTGTCACACGACAAATAATTGAAATAGCAAAAACTGCAACCGCAGCTGCGGTGTGAAAACTGTTGACGTCAGAGAAAGCGATGTGACTGAGTCTTTGTGAAATGCGTCATGCTCTGCCGCATTTAGATACGGAATTTAAACTTCTGTTTTACCGTACTCTCATTACTTTCAGATTGTTATGTAGGATGAATGTAGGCGAATGAGCCACGTTACAATTTTGTTATTTACATAAACCGAATATTTAGTAACTAGTGCTTTACATTTTGGGTCTGCAGCCTCATTCGCGGGCTGGTGAATGACAAATAGGAATGCAAGATAATCTAAATTACACTTTTTTTTAATAAAAAAGAAACAGAGATTATATGGTCGGCTTGGAAGATGCCTTGAGTTAAATTAATGACAGTAGAGAAGAATATTATCTTAGAGTAGAAACACTGATTTGAGAATAGAAAATGTTTGCGAGTCAAAACCATCTAGTGAATATGTTAAACAAATAGCAGCATCCGATGATACCTCTATTCACGAAGTATTTCTTTAGTTCGCCACTAATGTAGTTGGTGGTCAGATTAATTCGGTAGATGACGTCCTTACCGACAATTTGTCTGCCATTTTGCGGAACAGCACACGTTGAATACATAGTTAACATTCGTGTCTAACAAATCCCCGGATTCTTGGACCTACATTGTGAATATTAATAATGGCATAACGTTTTTGAAACTACATTTAATTTGCCTACACCACGTCGCCGTGTACTAAGGTGGAGTCACCTTCGTAAAGCGAATGCCCAGGCCGTCTCGCGCATACATATAACCTGCTTAGCGAATGCATTGCAACGTCGTGATACGTTGGATTAATGCTCTATTTGCAAGGTCCTGACAGAACGCGACATCATTTTAATATTAATGCGATGGTGGACGGTTTAATTTTACTAGCCTTGGTGGCTTTGTTCTAAAGGAATATACATTTTACTATAAGCGATGTGTCCATTTTGATTTGATGGTATAACCAAGAGTGTTCAACCCATTAATCAACACTTCTTAAAATTTAATGGTAATTTGTTGTGTTACTGATGACTGTATTATCGTTTGGATAGATCTAATGTTGAATCGAATAAATAGCGTCAAAGTTATTTAGATATATTTTGATTACGTTATTCTTGAAACTTACTGCAAATAAAATATATTTAAACAAAGATAACATCTACTTTGCATTGTATTTATATGAATAGCATATATTTTTCATGTTTGTTCTCAAACAAAATCCGCCACGGCACAGCGAACAAAAACATAAAGCGGTCGTTTTAGCAGATAATGTAAATTAGTGTAATATTTAGCGTGTAGTTCATTAATCGTGGGTGCACCGAAGCGTGACGTCCGGTTGGGTCTGCGGTGGCGGCGGGAATGGGCCGAAACCGCGGTGAGCCGGCGCAGGCGCCACTGCAACACTGGCGCCGCGCTTCCGGCAAGTGGAGGAAGTCAGTTGCAACTGTCGTTTCGATATGCACTACTAGTTACGTTCGACTTGTATCGAGTAGCACTTCGCTCATTTACACCTCGATTATTGTGCATGTTAATTTTTTATACTCAACTAACTGTTTTGCGTATTAGAAAATATCGACACGGAATAATCGACAATTATTTGTAATGACTGCAACATGATGTTTAAACGTACTTTGAAGTCAAACAATTACAAGTCGATTATTCTTGCGATAAGGAGCACTTGAATTTTGAAAAGTAGGTAATATTAAAATTCAAGCATAGTTTTTATGGCGTATAAGCTAAAACGTAAAATTCAAACGTCTTTAATTGTTCCAGTACATAAACCTCGGTTCTTTGGTTTGTTAGCAAAACACGAGCATAAAACTAATTTACACAGAGTATAACATCGGTAGTTTGCGCGGGAACTGTTCGCAAATTTACACACACTCGCGATGTTCTCAAGTGATGAAAAATAAAATCTGTACACGATGCGATGCACGCACTGTTTCTCGGAAAATGTTTGGCCCCGTTTAATTTCGAGAAACAATTCTTTGTTCAGCGCCCATGACGCATCGGTCAAACACATCTAGTAGGTACAATAAACTTTGTAAACAGTACACAAGTTGGTAATAAAAATAAACATTGCTGCCTACTTTCGTCTACACTCGTCGTACTGTGCGTGAGTATTGTTTGTACGTTGTATAATTTTGTATTGTGGGGGAACACCAAATAATATTAAAACAATAGTTCTTTGAATTGTTATCTGTTTGCTTGTCTGACTGCACGTCGCTTTATTGTATTAAACCGCTGAACCTATTCCGATATATTTTGCGGTTAGTGACCATATTGTGTGCAATACGTGACCGTCCTTTATGGACTAATTTAAAATAAATTTTATTGTATTTTTTGTAACAACGGAGCGACGTGGATGAAATAACAAGAACAACAAACTTTTACTATATACAAAGAAACATATTTGCACTAGCAATGACTCATATTGATTAAATTTGAATTGTTTTATACAATTAAGTGAAACAATCGGCGTGCAACAAATAATAATTCACCGTGAAAATTTGCGTGCGCGGCGTAAAACAGTACCATTTCGATACACTTTTTTAATATGCCGGCGAACAAATAACAATCAACCGACTCGGTTAATAGTAAATGATGTCCGTCCGTAAACCCATAACACCAGGGGAAAGCTGAATGCGTCGCCGCTCATTTTAGATTGGTAAAAGGGATGCAACGACTTTTATGGGCGTCCATCGTCCTTGATAAATTACGTAGATATTACCAACGCACTTTAAAACTACCATTTTAGTTTTATGGAACATAAAGCTGGTTAAATAAATAGTATCTTATAATTCATCAGACTAAAACTAAACATGCGTGTTCGACGAAGCATTAAAAATAGCTACCGTTTTATTCTACAAATCGTATATCTACTGGCATAATGTTTTTCTTCACAGTATTAAACAAATTACCGCGCGCAGGTGTACCAACATCTGTCTAAAATATGCACGCACCGTGGTAACGATATTGGAGCGAAAAAAAAACTGTAGTGATCCCGAAGGTATCAAGTCCCCTTGTGAAATAACTGCGTGTTATTTTCTACCTTAAAACTGATGAATAAGGTTGGAAATACCGTGGATGGTTGTGGAGTGATTACCGGCGCCAGTATTTTGGCGCCAGACAACTGTTAAATGGTATCCAACCCTCTGTTTGACTTGGTCATATATTATTTAGTTGACTCGCTTATTTAGTGTGCGAAGCTGTCTAGTTTGATTCTCACCGAAATAATCCTTTAGTGCTTACCTGTAACAAAAATATCATAAATAAGTATACAGTGAATACGCATTATTTATTGTTTGAAAGATACGATCGTTTATCATTACGAGTTTGGAACAATTTATGATTTTATGTAATACACTTTTATTAAAGAAATATTTACAATCTTTATTGTATCGAGTATCTTATCAATAATATCATTGTCTACGAGACCGTATGGGTTCTTATACGGTACATATATTTAGAAAATATGCATACTTTACGCCAGAGATTACTGTTAATATCGGAAGATTCAAAAATCCAAAGAATATGCAATACATATTATCACCGTACAGTATTGCAGACAGGGCTAAACCTCTATCGTACGATCATTTGATAAATCCACTTAACTTACATATATCAGATGACGTAGTTAATATGCCAAATTCAACAGCAAACGCTTAACAATGCATTTACCAATGAGTATAATATAATCCATGTGTTTATAATTTGTAACCACTAGACATCGTCCGTCCTACATATCGTAAAGGACAACCGAATGTGTCTTTAAATATCCATAATCATTGAGCTAATACACATAGGAAATTAACTCAATTTGAATAATATGAATATTCAAGATGGCATCTTTGACACATCATCTACTCGGCTGCTGTTAGGATATTTGTAGAAAAACACTTGAACAGTAGAATTGCTCTACGTTTTATTCGAATAGCGAATTTGGTCATTCAATTTTTTATCTCCCCAATTGAAACGGTCTGCTTTATGCACAAATGCTTGAAAGGATCGACACACGCGTCCCAAATTCCAGGACGGGTCGTAAAAGCAAAACGTAAAACCCTCGCGACATGTGGCGACGCGGCGCCGCTGACGTTACGGGATTCCACCCGACGATTACTAATGAGTCGACTAGCCACCGCGTTTGTTTTGTACTAGCTTTAATGGTCCGCCTGGTACAATGCACCCCCGCGCGCTTTTGCCTGTTGAATGGTTTGAATTCTTTATACTTTAGAATATTCGCTGGCATTTTCGTTCTATTAGTCTTTATAAAATTATATTTTTAATTATACATCGTAAGCTATTTAAGGCGGATTTTAGCGTAAATTAAAGACATGAATTACGTTTTGGTATAAAAATGCTTAAGATTTATTACAAAATCAAAAATGTTACTTTGATATCGATTTTTGACAATATTGAAGAAGTTGCTTTATTCACTGTAGACGAATATAATATTTCACATGTGAATGAAATTTTAAGAAACATTACATAGCAGAAAAAGAGAGATAGGATTGCAATAAGATTATAAATATGTTGCAATACAAAAAAGATAATAATTAATGTGGTTGATAAAATTAATACGTTTGCTTTTAGAAAATACCGATTCATTTTCAGTAGATAGTTATAATTTTTCCGATTTACTGTTAAAATAATATAAGTAAATAATAATAGATATTGTAGTATCGCAGATGGATGACCTAACAAATGTATGGGACGGAATGTAAGATAAGGAATATCGATGATGAAATATTTCAGGGATACGAGTATATTTCCTTGTAGCATTTCCTCAGCAATAAGTTCTTTCCCACGGATGTCGATGATGAATGTAAAATAATCTCCATTGTTTAAATTAAATCAGTTACCAAACTTTCAAATGGGACATTCTAATCAATCATTTTTTTTCTCACAGCGAAAGATATTGTATTGTAGTTAGCGATAACGCGACTCGTCAAGCCATTGAACAAAGCCGCAAGCGATAGTACATTGTCAATACATTACATACATAGGTACATATGTATGATAACCGAAACCAGATACGAATGTGGCTTATCGGCTGGTGATATATTAGTATTAGTATTTACTACTATTATTTTAATCTTTAAGTTCCAGTGAGTATTCTTTGTGAATGCTATTGATACGTTCGTGATTATAAAGGGGTAGCCACGGGGGGTGGGATTACCAATTATTTAATGAACATGGCGGCACTCATTTGTTCCGTGTCGGGTGTGTTTATGCATACATTTTCACACGCATTTGAAAGTCTCCAAAATCTTTGCACATTATTCAATTATTTATTGTTTATTTTTTTAAGAAAGGCTAGACTGACTATAAAAATTAGTAGAAATAAATGTAAAATGTAAAAAAAATACTGACAATAAGCCTCCACTAATACTTATTTTAAAATAAGCACCTTAATATAATATATTATAGTAAACTAAGAGTAATATCTCTTACAAATAACAATTTACAACATTTGTCAACAATATACAATAGTAACAAACATACATTGTGTTGATAACAAATATTAAAAGGAGAAGAAAAGAAAAAAACGATTTATTGGCACAATGTGCTAGAAGAACATAAATACTAGAAAAAAAGAACGAAGAATAAAATACGTTATGAAAATAATAACTGTAGTTTTTCAGCAATAGACATGAGAAATTACATCAGCAAAACGTTGCGTCGTTGAGTCAACAAATTCTTTTCCGCCAAGTTATGACACAAAATATCTTTAATTCAGCAGTACGTAATATCTTTTTTATTTCACAACATATTTCACCTATGTAACAATGGATGTGTTACTTGGTTACATCACACTTCGGTAGTAGCAGTAGTTAAGTTTGCACTAATTAATACACATTGTCCCCATAGTATCGACAACGTACAGATTAAACTTCTATGAAGACAACCGGCTTCAAATAATAAATTAGGTTGTCTTAAAATGTTACGAGTATGGGTGTTTCTGGGGCCGAAAAGTCTCGTAGTTCCTGATACCCACGACACAAGACACGATCTGAGTGTGGGGTCAGGACTATGTGTATGTGACTGTTGGTTGTATTTATTTATCTACTTAATATCAGTCTAATACAAAAAACTGAAGTGATATTGCTTTTTCATTTCGCATTTTGTTCTATCAGCAGATGTATCGAAGACCTTAGTCATATCTTCTATCCCTCACCAGCAATAGTCATCATATTACCTACAGCCATAATATAATAAGTTACCAAAGGCGATGGTTTTTCATTGTTAAACTCGAGGTCAATGCACAACTAAACAGTTGACTGATAATGAGTTGATTGCAATGATCGTAAATTTTCTTCAGACAATTTTTAAAGTATACAGGTACCTAATACTTTTATTGCAGTAATTCACATGATTAACCCGATCGGCTATCATAACATTCTTATTTGTAGATATCATGACAGTTGGTAAAATATTTATTGTTGAATTACTGAAATGTTTTGTTCTTTTTTATTGCATAGGTCCGGCAAACGAGCGGACCGGTGATCTGATGGTAAGTGATCGATGCATGAAAATCTACGAAGTTTGGATCATGGGTGTTTTGCCGGCGCATCAATTCGGGATGAGAGCGGGAAGAAAAAAAGGAGGGAAGAAGAAAGGTTTATTGGACATACAACAATCTCACTCACCGAACAAAACGTTCTTATTTCAAGCCTTTGTGTAAATATTTGAAGGAAGATTTACCGTATTGCACTATGAAATTTCTTTTTAAATCCACCGTCATATATAGCCGGCAATATTTATGGATAATATACATATAATCACATGACTTTCATACGACATTCCATACCGGGTGAAAGCATTACTTGATCCCATATTATCGGAAACAAGGCATTATGCGGCGCCAAGTCTGCGAATTATCAGATCGCTTGATAGCATATCGATTCGCAATGACGTCACCCAACTATCAATACTTGTTCAGACACGAAACATTTAACTTCAGCAAACATCAGATAAATAACATATTTCTTGGAAAATATAAATAAATATTGGGTTAAGGTTAAAGTTATGTAGGTCGCTAGATATAGAATACAGATATAACAGAAATAATATAACCTTAAGTGGACGGTGTTAGTCAATTTTAGTATTTTCCGCGTGGTCAGTATGCTGTAGTCAACCTTCAGTAATCTTGTTTTTTTTTTTTTGGGTTTTTATAGCAGCTTTAAGACGAAGTATCCCTAAGAGGCTTAACGAACCTCAGTAGAGTCTTGCCAGTATAGCTGAGTTACAGAAGAAAATCTTCTTGTAAAATTTCTTCATCGCTGGTACATTCATGTGTTTTTAATTTTTCTCTCAGTACTGATATCGCTTGATGGTGATTATGAGACCTTAAGTCTTTTGAGTGTATGTCATTTGCAATTAAAGATAAAACGAAACAAGTGTTCTAATATGTTACTTAAACAAAATATTAGTAAAAATAACCTGCCCAAAATATGAATTTATTTCAGTGGCTTTAATCAACAAGTACTTATTGGATTGAACCACTTAAAAAAATGTTAAACCTTATCTTGCTTCCGATTGCAGATCAAGTTGATTAACAGACAAAGATTAACACGGAAACACGATTAAACAATAAATCGATATTGCTGATCCGTAACTTGTAAAAACACAACCCTAATTCGCAAACAGGTTTTAACTGGAACTTATTATCGAAAGTAATTAAAAAATTCATCCTACATTCACATAATTAGTTCTGACCGTAAATTATTTGACATGTATTATGTCGTGAGTATTAGAAACTACGAGACTTTTCGGTCTAAAATACTAGTGCTTCCCACAAATATTTGTGCGGGGATCGAACCCGCGTCCTCTCGTTTCACAGCTGGCGTGTAAATTGTGATAGCACTATACCGCCAGGCAGTGTTGCCAACCCCGATTTAGACTTAAACTGTAAACAAGCTTTCAAAAAGCTGTAGAAAACTGTAAAATAATACTTAAAGAACTGTAAATCTACAGCTTTTTCTTATTTTTAATTATTTAATACTAGCAAAGGTCTTTGATACTAGTAATCAATAAAACATCATATAAACTTTTAATTGTAACAATTTAACAAAGGTATTATCAATCTACAGTATCACTACTAACACTGCCTCGTTTTCGATTTGCACATCCTCTTAATTTTCTATTTCGTCTTTGTTTTTAAAATCGTACATATTTTTATTAAGCCTCTTTAAATGGTCATTGATAGTATTATAGTAGGTATTGAACTCGAAACAATTTTTAATTTCTGTTTTTGTGTACAAAGTACCTTTTATAGTAGTCGTAGAAAGTTTATTTCTTATTTCAAGAAAAAACTGTAGATTTGGAGGTCTGAACTAAAAACTGTGAAGATATCGAAAAAACTGTAAATCTACAGTTAAAACTGTAGAGTTGGCTACACTGCCGCCAGGCGACAGGCGCGGCCGTCTAGCCGGCAGCGACGAGGCGCCAGTCACCCTCCGCGGCGCGGTGTCGCTGCAACGGCTGTTTATCTCGGCTTACATACTCACAATACAAACGTATAACAGCAATGAGAGTTATTTGTATTGTTGCATGAATTCATACCAATTCGTACAAGCGGGCGGACTTAAGTCCTTACTAAAAAACTATTTTTTTTTTATTTTAACACGCTGATGTTAAGTGTAAATGCCCGAGTATCGAATGGCATTAAAGGGAGGCGGTACAATCCCAATTATGTCGGCCTGCTGAGATATCATATCATGATGAGATGAGATATCATGATATATCATCATACTACGGCGAAAGGAAACGCGTTTGGCGGCAGACTATTCCACAGCTTGACTTTAGTGAAGACCCGTGATTGAGAAAGCTGAGGATAATATTAGTACGAGAAATTAAAATTTAACTAAAATGCTTCATATTAGGTCGTAACCTGAAGAATACGTCGCCGACAAATTACAATCATTTTAGCAAAGTGATTATCTAGACCCTACAATAGTTGTCCAGGTAGAATATCGGCTGGCGACAGATTATGACCTTTCACCATTTATCACAATTCATTAATTCACCAAGCCATAAGAAATAAGAATCCAGAATTGCACGAAGAAAAGGACATCACGAAACATCATAAAATAAAACCTAAATAAACTCGCATAACAACAAGGCAAACATGAAAATTCGATAAGGAATAAACTATTGTAATTACTTTATTATCATTATTTGAACATAACTTAATTAACACTTAGCAAATAACTTAGTCAGCCAGATAAAGGTGCAGATAACAACGTAATAACACCGATGTCCATTAATAATGAACGATTCAGTTGTGACTAGGAATATTAATATTAGGATTTATAATTTATCTCAAAATCACTACCGAATAGAGAACAACTAAGGCTAATTGTAAGAAAGAACGCATCATGGTAACTTTTTGTTATTGCAATGAATGGCGCGACGATCATGCTGTTTGCTTCGTGGTAAGCGATTCGACCGCTTATGAACAGTAGGAAAACCAAACACCTGGATTGCAAAGGAATGATTGGCCTTCCATTGCGCTCGCCATCCTGAGTCATAAAATGTTAAGTATCAATATGTCTAGTAGTTACTCTGGCTACGATGTCCTTCAAACCGAAACACAACAGTGCTGTACACTTCTGTTTGGCAGGGGAAATACACATTGCGACGGTAACTATCCAAACGGCCCCTCACATATGAGAGATCTTCCAGTAATGAGTAAAAAGAACCAGTAGCCTACATAAGTATAATTCTAAACAAATCTAGATACAATCTCACTGGCATAAATATCTCGATTACTTAGGAGCTACCGTCTCACTTCGGTAGAAACTATTTTAACTGCACTGCATTTACAAAAAGGTGGATTAGGGTCAATTTGTGCGCCAGTATATTAAAGTACGATATTCACTACATGTCATAGTCCCAACCAAAAGTTTTCCAAACGAAGGAGATTTGCAATAAGCTTCCATTAACAACCTTCGTCAGATTACAGAGCATAATATCCGAACCTTGTAAAATGAAAACAGTTTTATTTTTAACCACAAATTGGTGTTAAACACTGTTTAATTAAAGCGAAAATAAGATTAACGAGTACACAAGATAACTTGTGAACTTGAACCGCGATAAGGATTTTGTTAGTGGATTTTTTTTATCTTAATAACCGGGCCGAGAGCGGGCAGAGTAAAGCGTTCTTACTGATTTATCAACGTATAATTAACACGTGATTAACACACAACTATTCCGCAATTAATTAGCATGAATGGAATTTATATATTTGTAGGATGTCGGTAATAAAATCCATTGTGTTAATTATTTAATTATAATTATCACCACACGTTATAATTAACGGATTAACGGTTTATCCGAATATCTGCGACAACTTGTTACTTTTATAGTGAACACGCGTATGTCTATGCTTCACAGCCGACTGCTGGATCTCGAATATCCCTTGTCTACGATCCGGACGCGCTTTATAATGCAAACTGTCATGCTCCCACCCTTACTCTGACTGTGGGTAGTGAAATAGAACCACAGTCGGGTTTCCTTTAATAAAATTACTTCTACAACTACCCGTAGATTACTGACGGCCGATTTACAATTATTTAGCATATGAGCCTTACATAAGAACACCCCGACACGGCCATACTGACGAGCACACGTCCTCGTGTGCGTGTCTATATATCATGTGAAGACAAAGAAATCATTCGTTCGTTCATCCTGACTCAGTTCACATAATATAACAATTTGAAAAATGGTAATAATTATTATACAGTCTGGTCCGGAAAGAATTCCCTTCAGACAACCATTCAAGTGCGCAGATTGTTCCTTCAGTTTTAAAACTGGACCGAACTGTGCTAGACCGGGATAATTCCCCTTTAGCTTACACAAATTTCCTTTTTCTTTTCATAACTGGGCAGATCAGACTGTATTTTCTCTTTTTTTCTTTCACAGGTCTCAAAGAAACCCCTCAGTAATTATTAATTGTTAAATTACTTCTTGTGAACTGTGTCTATGAAAATGTTAACCTTACAAATCTTTCTTACTAAATGCTATTGCCATTTAATGAACTCTTGGAATCAATTATAACTTAAATGTTTGAGTGTATTATTCTCATCGAGCCTAGCTTGATTCTATGCTTCGGGAGTAATAAGAGTGCACGGGCACCTTGATGTTTGAACCATAAAGATGTACGAAACGTGACGTAGGTATAAACGTTTTTAAAATTACCACCGGATCCAACGCGGCCCTGTCCTGAGAAGACCCGGCGAAACAAACTCAGCGGGCTTACTTTACCACTGGAAATAACGCGACACGACCCAGCTGTGAGTAGATCCAGCGAATCAAACTCAGTGGGCTTGTTTTTGGTCCAACTACTAAGCAGGTCTTAATACATTAAGAATTGATTTTGCTGCGCCAATACAGCAGTTCGGACCGGCGCGGTGGGGCGTGCTCTGCACCTGCCGTTTCATCGTTGAGTCCACGAAGTTTGTCTGGAACAATGCAATATCCCTTTTTGAGATTGGTATCTGTGTACCTCTGCTTTAAGGTTGTGTTTTCTTTAAGTAATCTATCAGTATCTGTATCAGCCCATATACGTCCCACTGCAGGGCACGGGCCTACTCCACAATCGAGAACACGGTTGAGAGTGGTTAGGCCATACAGTCCACCACGCTGGCCCAGTGCGGGTTGGCGGACCCACATACCATAGGAATTCTTATAAATCGCTATAGTATGCAGGTTTCCTCACGATGCCCTCCCTCACCGTTTTAGTGCGTGGTGTAATCTATATTGTTGCGCAATTCCTCATATTTTCTTAAATTGCTCTACGAATAAACGAAAGTAAAATGGCAAAACCAAATTCAAACAAAAATGGAAAGATCTCACCCATTTGAAACACTCCTGTGAAGATGCAGGTGTCTTGGAACTTCCAGGGCACACAGTCACAGCTCCATGTCACTGCTCCTGATAACAATTAATGGCCTAGGCAGGCAGATGAGTTGGTGTGTCACCTGATGTTAAGCAGTCACCGCAGCACATGGGCTATTTCAATACCAAGGGCATAGCTGAACAGATGTGACTCAATCTTTCTTGATTGATTCTAGTAGTAGGTTTATTTTTTTCGTATAACTCCTACATGTAGGTAGTTACAATTTGATAGTCATCGATATCAATGTTACAATAGATAAGACGTTATTTGTGTCCCACCTAGGTGCAGTACATGTACCGTACACGAATCTTTCAAAAACGCGTAAGCGCCATGAAATTCGCGGCGCTTTCGACCTTTTGGTCGCGAGAAAACTACATCCTGAAAGCGATCTAGCGCTGCATGGTTATACTGTTTGGTTAGACCACTAATTATTTGTTCTACGCTGCAGCGATTTAGATCCAACTTTTACCAAAATCGAACGGGACATTTGTATGGGATAGTTTCTCTATACGAAGTAATTTTATCTAAATGTTGATAGTCATGTGATAGCCACAAATGGCAGTCACACATGAAAGACACACGACAGCTACACACGACAGTCACATACGTGAACCACACATGACAGCCACATACGTGGGCCAAATATGACAGTCACACACGTGAGCCACACACGACAGCTACACATAACAGTCACCAGTCATCATAATTTACCTCAAGTTGTTAGTGATGGTACTCACGTCAGAATCTGCGCCAGCTGATGTTGATAACCAAGCGGTTGCGGCTATACTGCGTAAGACGATCCCGCTTCTGATGTCGGATGACGGTAATAAAATCCATTGTGTTAATTATTTAATTATAATTATCACCACACGTTATAATTAACGGATTAACGGTTTATCCGAATATCTGCGACAACTTGTTACTTTTATAGTGAACACGCGTATGTCTATGCTTCACAGCCGACTGCTGGATCTCGAATATCCCTTGTCTACGATCCGGACGCGCTTTATAATGCAAACTGTCATGCTCCCACCCTTACTCTGACTGTGGGTAGTGAAATAGAACCACAGTCGGGTTTCCTTTAATAAAATTACTTCTACAACTACCCGTAGATTACTGACGGCCGATTTACAATTATTTAGCATATGAGCCTTACATAAGAACACCCCGACATATTCATTCATTTGTTTACTGTTGCTAATACAGCGGTCAGTAAAAATATTTTCAATATGTGGACTGTTATTTTCTAATAATTACCAATGTGTAATTAAATATTTCCAACAATTAAATATTTACCAATATGGACTGCGAAAAATATGATACACATAAAAATGTAAATTAAAATATAAAGTATGTAAGCACTAAGCAGATGTCTTTGTTTTTAGGTAAGCATGGATTATACATACATACATACATACGTTCTATGATAATTTGTATAATTATTGGCTATTAAAGAATTACTAAGGCCTTGGTCCCTTAAAATCCCAAAATCAACGCAGATACTTATTGGATTACTGACATAAATCAATTTGTTTGCTAAGTGAAGCAAGCATTTTGACCTGTATTTCTGAGTGTTTAATTCGAATTATTGCAACACCGGTGTCCTTTAATGTGGGCGCGGTGAGTACAGCCGCTCAGTCATCGGCCACCTTACGCCTACTGCACCTTTTGGGTCAACGACAGGGATTTGCAAGACTGAAGACGCACATATCCTGAATATGACCCCGGTGATGAGATATCGTAATAAGAATTAACTTATACATTTAAATACATATAATAGTGCTTATGGTATAATCGTGCTTGTGGTATAATCGTGCTTTTTGGAATAGGAGAAGGTAGAGTATGGAACGCTAAGTTGAACGATCCCGAGTGGCTAACACAATACTTATTCGATTCGTGTGATTATTCGTATTGAAATCTACTTCTAGTGATAGGAACTTCATTATAGCTGATCGTAGGATGCCTATGTCGGAGGCATGCCCAAAATTTCAGCTTTTATAAAGTAACGAAAGTCTGGCAATCACGGGCTCATGGTCTATTACTATGATGTTGATGAATATTGTGTAAACGACAATTGTCAACACTGTTGAATTGTTCAACAGGCGATATGAGTGAAAACGAGGCATTAAAACATCGCTAGACGTAGGTTTGAATACGCGGAATCGCGCGATATATCGAATAGGCAGAGTATTGAATGGACCTGTATTTAAAAAGAAAAGATTGACGAAACTGGATGGAAGAAATGTTTTTGTTCCGTTCAGGATAGAAATAAATACTCCTTATTTATTTATATCCTGATTCTTCTTATCCTTGTCCTCCTTATCCTATTATCCTTGTTGTTATTGGCTTATAGCCCACACAAGTGAGATGATACCTAATTCTTGTAGACCTATTATCATATCCCCCGTCTACACCGGCAAATTATTAATTCTTTGGATTAGAAAACTATTTTAATTCAATAATAAATTACATTTTATTAGCATAATTATAATTATAATTTAATGATCACATTCAAATCTAAATTATGCTTTAGAATATTAAGTAATTGCAAAAATACTTTCTTATTTATTCTTGCATTTCTACATGATATGCCATATTTTTATCATGGTTTTAGATGTTTTGTACTGAATATATGTATAAGTAATACGTTAATGCGTTAAATAATGTTGACTAATAACATGTCATTACATGTCGTGATTTGCATTATTGTCGTAAGATAATTAAAAACATCAAAAAGATAAGCGAAAGCATACATGTTTTAAACATCTGAAATCGGGTTGGACAAACGGCGATTACTGAAAACAATTTGATATGTAATAAATATTTTTAATAAATTTAACATACATACATACATAAACTCACGCCTTGTTCCCAGAAGGGGAAGGCGGAGGTGCCAGGGCACCCACATTTCGCCTTGTATGTTCCGTCCCACAATGTGATAGGTGGCGAGCCTATCGCCATATCGGGCACAAATTCCTGACTCTGGGCTGATACTGAATAGAAAAATCCAATATCACTTTGCCCAACCCGGGATTCGAACCCGAGACCTCAGCTTTGTAACTGTACTGTAGTACAACTACGCCACCGAGGCAGTCAATAAATTTAACGATTATCTCAATGCATTTAATAGAAAGATGCAGCTATTAAAAGCCACTAGCATCCTGCCTATAAAATCTACAATACACGCTTGCTTCAATAGGCCACTTACCGCCAACCTACTGCTGAAACGTTCTGCTTTGTATCCAAGCGTTTATCTGGTGCCGCCGGGCTCCCGCTATGCGGCCCAGCCAGGCTTGTTGAGAACGCTTTTAATGAGGTAGGAAAACTACGGAGTTAAGTGGCTCTGAACACAGAAATTTTGCACTTTTCACAATTTCTAAACGTTCGATAAGTATGGGTATTGTTAGTGAGGTTATCTTTGTGAAAATAAGATACAGGTATTGTCTACGGGTTAAACCGCTGCTATAGAATTTACATTTATTTGATAAACACACTGGCACGTTTCTTTATATACATATTTTAGAATAAAGTTGTCAATTAAAGTTGTTATCCAGCGGTAGTTTGGAATAAGGAGAGCAATTTAAAAGGCGCGCGATATTATAATGTAGGGATTTAGTAGCATGGTTCGTTAATTAAAACATTCGAAAATCAAAACACTTACCATTTAGTCCAAGGTCCGTTGACTCCGAGGAGGCCTCATCACTGTAAGCCGCCGAGAGCTGGTACAAAACAAGTACAAAACACACGCTAAAATTAAACGCCGCCATGGCAACGTCAATTACCACTTATTGTAACTAATAAACACTACGCGATCACCATAACGTGTGTACTATTGCCATAGAACATCATCAGTCATCACCGAAATAAAAATCTAAAAATATCACAATACAATATATCAATCACAGTTACTGTCATAACACACGTTAAAATAATCCAGTGTAGTGTCTGTTTGTATCACTTTTTATTTGTTTATGTTACCACGTGATTATTTATGAAAATTATTGAATACGCGTCTCACTTTGTTTTCGTGTAACAATAACACAACACACCGCGTGAGCGATCAAAGCTCGACTGACTGAATGAAAGAAACGTGCGCGAGCGAGCTAGCGAATGTTCACGCTGTGATAGTGTCGCGGCATCTGAAACATGTGGATGTTGTTATCGATATCGGTGGTTTGTGCTGAATTTTTACTAACAAGTTGTAACATGTTTATTTTAAGATTACTACTCCGATATTGTTGGATTACTGCAATATTGTCTTGAGTTAATTTTTATTTCTAAGCAATCTATAATTCGTTGCGTAAGTAACATATTATTATCATTTCTATGACTTGAATTCAGAAAATAGTATATTAAAAGCAAAAAATATCTTTGAGAAGATTCATGAAGCATGCGTACAATACAGGGTGGACAAGAAAACGGCGCACCTGCCAATATACATTATAGTATATGGTGAAGGCATCTTAATTAAGACGGATTTGCATGGCGCTAGCGAATATTAAGAAAGATGCCGAGAAAACAAAAACTAACGTTACATATGCTAACCCTTAACACATTACGCTAAGCGGCTAAAGTGATTGAACCTTGCAACTGAACGGTAGACACTCAACAATAAATAAGCAGAGCTCATTATTTACTTATAAGTCGTGCGATTGTATACATAACGCTCAGGGTACATAAAAAAGATATTAAATTAATACTGTCAAGAGTCAACAGTCACATACATGGGTACTAACCCCACACTAAGATACAAATCTTGTGTCGCGGGTATTAGAAAAATAATTATGGTTCATGGAAATTGTCTCGGGGCAGAAACCGAACCCGCGGTCTCTCATTTCACAGGCAGTTCTTACCAACTGCGCCACGCAGGCCGTCGGTGACCCATATGGGCTGGTTAGTTGTCATTAATGACCACTAAAATAGTTAACTGACCTTGTAATGTAAACCGTAATGACCTTGATAGGCAAGGATGGAAGCGCAGGATCCGCCAAAACCCGCACGAAAACACTGTCACAGTTTGGTAGCACAAATCACTTTTTCTTTTACATTTCACATAACACAAGTTACATCAAAAGCTATCAAATTGGGTAATGTTCAAAGCATAATGAAATTAATAAAAATTTACTCAAAATAACTGAAAACGAATTTACAATAATATGCACACGACTAATACATGCACACGCGATCGCAATCCGAATTCAACTAATAAAAAATAAATTATTATTTTGATTTTTGAAAGATAAAGGCCTGTTCACATTAGATACAAAGCTTTCCTATTTGAGTTCATAATAATTCATGTGAACAATTAGTATTAGTACTGTATCAGTTCATATACGTGCCACTGCAGGGCACGGGGTCTCCAGTGCAGTAAATTAGTGCTTAGTGTTTATTGATTTCACTAATTTTATCTCACAGAAGTCTCATATGCAAATTCTATGCTATAATGGTAGACGACATTTCTCTAGGTATAAGAATTTAGAAGAAATTTTATCACTTTAAAGTAACATTATTTTCAAAACACATTAAAGTAATGTTAAATACAATAATAAGCAAAAGTAAATAGGCAATTTGTAACTGTCTGGATCGGTTGATGACATATTTAAATAATATTATAAGCTCTTGAGCAAGTAAGGACCATTCTATCAGTCCAATAAGATCTTTTTTTTAACGTAACTTTTATATCGGAGTAGGTACTTAATCAAATTAAGTTATATCAAGTGTGTAGTGTGAACACACCTCAAGATGTCGGTCTTCTTTTGCAAAATGCTAAAAGATACCGACAAAGAAATTGCCGCCTTTCGGCTCGCGCTCACAAAGGGCGGCGGCAACCTCAAAGGAAGAATAATCGAGCCGCGTTGGATCCGACGAAGTACACTATGACCGGCGGCTTCCTTTGACTAATAGGGCCGAATTGGGCCATCATTTTAAAAATCTTATTTTTATTAATCAGTGTCATCAGATTATTTTTTCAATGAATATTAATTATTTAGAAAATTTAAATGTTATGTAGGTATTACCAAAACTTTTCTAATTATAATTAAATTCGCAATCTTACATGATTTAAGCGATGACCAGTGTGATTTCTTGGTGTCTTTCAGTTTGGATTTGTGACACTAAGGAAAATAATGACAAACAAAATAGTCAATCCATACACGATGCAACTGCACCTAAAGTTATTATGTTGTTAATTTATTGACGCTTAAATCTAAGTACGTCCCTGTTGAACTGATTTATTTATTTGAAATGAAACAAAAATATCCTGTTTTGAAATTAGAGAAGGATAAATTATACAGCTAAGAGTTCATGACCTTACCCATGTGTAAACAACGGTTAAAGCGAAGTCTAAGGAAGTTTTGATGCTGTTAAAAATGGTTTTCGTGGTATAATTCGTTAACCGTTCAATTAACGACGAAACGAAAAAATACGTATGTGTTTAAATCTTGTTCTTCATCCATTCCAACTGGTTTTATGCGAAAAAGTGGTGATTAAACTTAAAACTTTAAACGGTCATAACTTCAAAACGGATAGGTATTTTCCAAATATTATTTTTTTATTACGATATTAATATTATGCCCTTGTACCCATCTGAGCAAGTGCGCCATTTTTTTGCGCTCCCTGTATAAATCCGAAATGACTTGAAAAAAAATCGTTCCCGAAACCTATTATGAAAAGGCGATTACCTAAAAGCTGAACCACTTGGCTGATTACAGTTAATTTTAGAATAGAATCTTAACACAACAAACATAAATCTTAGAAATTATCGATAGTCGATATTTCAGCACGTGGACGCACTAACATACAGATGACAAAAAGCAGCGTCCGTAATTAACTGCCCGAACCTTTGGAACGAATTTTAACTTTATTGCCTAGAACTTTAAATCGAAATTATATTATCATTAATAAGCCGTAAAGTCTATATTCCATAGCAGTGTGTTTTTGCATGCACCCGGCGCTAGGAGCCGGCCACGCGGTGCACATTCTTTGCGATGCTCGAACTTTTTTGAGAAGTAACCAAAAAGGAAAGATAACTTTCTCAAAAGATTTTGGGACCGATCTTGACAAATAAATTGCCTTTGACTTAAAAGACGTTCTTTAAAACCTTTTTGTATTGCAAGCTTTAAAGGATTTGTAAATATAGGTGGCAATCACAGGTGGCAATGTGGGGAGTATGATGAGGATTTAATAGTTTATTGGGGACGTTTTATATTTCGCTCTTCTTTATGACGTAGCATTGATTTAAGATATTTTTATAATTTGGTTTTAAATCCAATTAATTAATATTGAATCTATCGTCTATCTCGTGTTTGTAAAAAAATATTTTTTAAATATTGCAACGGAAATAAAGATAATATTAAATCTATGAATAAGAAAGAGAAAATTAATAGTTTGGAAAAAATCCTTTATCGATTTGTCATCATAATCCTATTCTCAGTTTAAATCACGGCAGTCATTAGCAATTTTTTTTCTTAATTCCTCGAACTAATTGCCAGTGCTCATTAATAAAACAAAAAGTGGTCGCATTCGAAATTCGAAACAAAGAAACAAAAGACATTCTAAAGACGTGCACACGCGCTTATAAAAAACAAAGCGGTGGAATCGAGCCGATGCAACGCTGCTTTTGTTAAGGGTCGGAAACGGAATGCGTCCGATGTATGGCCCGTTGTTAGCGGTACAGAATAAACTATACTTAAAAATTCAGATGGTTCCTACTGCGTAATGCGCGACCGATTCATGCCTACATGAATGAACTAAAGTGCTGAGCTTATTTTTTTACTACTTGGCAATAGATGATCGCGTCATGAAATGTTATCCTGAAAAGATAAAGGGTTTTGTACACATTGTCATGCATATTAAATGCGCTAGGAGAAAATAAAAATTATACGAAAAATCGGGGTACCGGTGGGAACGAATGAGGACACGGACCTCTGACTTTTTGAAGAAATTTGTATTTTTTGGTATAAGTCAATTACGTGCTATGGAATTTTACGGCGAAGCAAAAGAATCCGAAGAAACTAGCATAGATGTACAATAACTGAAGTTATACATTCATAAGTTATGCCTATTATTACAGTACAAGAAGTGCGTCAGTCCTCACTAGTCACTAGGCAAATGCGGTGAACTATGGTGTTTACCCTTTTGATTGTAAAAAATAGTTACCTTTTAATAAATTGTCAGTTAAATATTATAATCACTAGCACTATCTGTCTTTATTTTCAGGGGTATAATTTTTTATGTCCGAAATTATTTCCGTAGGCACTAACAAATCGGACATGACCTACCTACAGTAATTATTCTTTGTGAAAGCGACGGTGTTCAGGGGCCCATGCATATTAATGCTATAATGACTCTTTCTTCTTACTTATACGTAGGTATTATCAGCCAAGATTTATTACATTCGGTAATGTTTAATTGTTTTCAGTGATGTTTTTATCACGGTTAATTTAATGACTTGGGCTCCCTTATGAAATTATGATAGATGCTGCTAAATTCAAAAAAGTGTTTTTTTAAGAATAGTAAAAGCCTTCAACTTGTTACTTTATTTTAGATTTGTGGGTTCGATTCTTGTGTAAGTACCTACGTAGTTTTTACCTTTTTGTACCTAAATAATTGTGGCACTCAGAAGAGTAGAAGCACACCTATTCTTTTTATAAAGTGCGTGGTTTGATCAGACCAGACGCGGCTGCCAACATTTTAACGGTGATCGCGGGTTCAAATCCCGGGTTATACCTTGAACTTTTCAGACTCATGTTTGTATTGATAGCTAGTCTATGAACTCGTGAAATAACCTCGTGAGGAAACCTGCAAAACATAGCGATAATAATTTCTATAATAAGTAAAGTAAAAGCTCAAAAAGCTACTAAGTCCCATTCAGCCTCATTATGCCCGGAACAATGCCCTTTCACTCCGATAGTTTTGCTAATATTGTGGCCGAGATGGTCCCTAATCATCCTCGCACTACCATAGTTACTTAAGTTGTTAATAATATTAGTCAAACATGTCTCAACGAGTCCCAAAAACACAAATATCTCAAGTATTCGTTTTTATATTTAAAACCACTTAAAACTATTGTTTTATTGCAATAATTGCCATAAGCATGTCTAGACTTAACAAAAATGGCACAAGGAGCCAGTGCTGTAAAATAAAATAAAAACAAAAGAATTTTATAAACCCTCATTGTGTGGTGTAATTACCTGGCCGAAATTCTGGGAAGGTCGCGTAGCCGTGCGGGCCCTTAAGTCGACGGTCCACTGGCGCTTACTTCGCTTTTGTCGCTTTTTTTATTATTATCGCTTTTATGCGATTATTCTATTGTTTAGTCAAGCGTTTTGTTTTCTACTTTATGACTTTATTAGCTGTGGACCGTTAATTTAGTGATTTTATCCAGTTTATTCAGCCTACAGCCTACTTCAAAAATATTATTGAATTAAAATTGACAGCCTCCGTGGCGCAGGCGGTTAGACGCCGCCTGTGAAACGAGAGGCCGCGGGTTCGATCCCCGCACCAAGAGAAATGTTTGTGCAGCCCACAAATATTTCTCTCGGGTCTGGGTGTTTGTGAGACCGAAAAGTCTCTCGTAGTTCCTGATACCCACGACACAAGACTCGATCTTAGTGTGGGGTCAGGACTATGTATGTGACTGTTGGGTGTTATTTATTTATTTATTTATTTAATATTGCCTCTGCAATATTCATATTCGAAACGAGAAAATTTATAAAAAAATGATGGCTAAAATATTTAAATACGATATTTAAACAGTAAAAAACTTACCATCTAATGCATTGTAGGTATTTCTTTTGCGAGTATAAAATACAATATTTATTTATTTATTTTATTGAAATAGTTTTGAATTGAATATTCTAAAGAGGAACATTTTTTTTTGTTTGCGTTGAACAGGCTCTGAAATGACTGAACCGATTTAAAAAAAAACTTTCATCATTAGGATTTTAATTACCCAGTATGGAGATAAGCGATAGAATATTTTCAAATGCACCTTGACGGAGCCGGGCCAGGCTGTCAAAATAAATATTAAGTTGCATTTTAAAAATCGAACAATGTAGAGCCATTAAAAGTGGATAAAAGCTTGTAAAAGCCTCCTCTATGGCCCCAAAGAGATTGGCGCCCGTCCCACCGTCTCTTATCAACAATCGCAGCCGGAGATAATTGTGAAAAACTTGCCGCCGAACAAACAATAGCTTAAGTAATTTACTCTTAACACACCTCCGTGGAATGCTTTTAAACGGCGCCAAGTACCGTTACATACGTCAAGTTTATCTTTAAATAGGATAGTGGGAATTAAACATACATTTTAAGGAATTATTTATCTAGTAATTTTTAGATATTTTTTGATGTTTTACGGTCTTTAGTCATTACCAAGACGCTACAATGGAGTTGATTAAATACAGTGCAGTCTATTTAATAATCGTGAGAAGTGATGGATAAAGTTATTTATTTTAATTTATTTATTTGCTTTATATACAAATTACAAACAGTTCAAAGGCGAACTTCATGGCAGAGGCATTCTCCTACAGTTTGTCTTTAGATGAAGCAGAAATGGAGCACAACAGGTTTATTTCACATTAAAATTAAAATAAAAAAAATGCTTCATAATTTAAATACATTAAACAAACTTGTATTCTTTGACGATATGTCGGCACACAGTCGTTCCACTTTAGATGTCACGTTTATTACGAATAAATACATTTTGATAATTGCATTTTATTCGACAGCCTCCAAGGCGCAGTTGGTTAGACGCCGGCTGTTAAACGTGGGACCGCAGGTTCGAATCCCAAACCGATACAAATACATATATGTCTGGGTGTTATTGAGACTGAAAAACCCTTTCGTATTTCCGAATACACACAACACAAGACTCAGTCTTAGGGTAGGGTCATGACTATATGTGACTGTTGTGTTTATTTACTTATTAATTTATGTTTAAATATTAATTATTGTTGGTTTTACATACATACATACATAAACTCACGCCTTGTTCCCAGAAGGGGTAGGCAGAGGTGCCAGGGCACCCACATTTCGCCCTGTATGCTCCGTCCCACAATGTGATAGGTGGCGAGCCTATCGCCATATCGGGCACAAATTCCTGACTCTGGGCTGATACTGAATAGAAAAATCCAATATCACTTTGCCCAACCCGGGATTCGAACCCGAGACCTCAGCTTTGTAACCGTACCGTAGCACAACTACGCCACCGAGGCAGTCAGCAGCAGGCAGTGTTGGTTTTAACTATGAAGAAATTTCCAAAATACCTATGTGTTTATTTATTAGCACTAATCCACCTCATTGGCTGCATTATTATTTGTCAATTGATTATCTATCAAGTCCTGTACTTATTTATGCATTAATCTATTATTATGTTTTATATGCCTCTCTGTGACTGCCTCGGTGGTGTAGTTGTACTAAGGTACGGTATTATTTTCAAAATATTAAAAAAAATTACTTATTTTTAAAACATATTTAAATTGCCACTACACATGTGCTCAGTACATACAAAACGGTTTATACGCGATTAGAAAGTGCCGCAAGCCTATCAAACTGATGTTGGCCAACGTATTACCTTAATATGCAAAAAGCCGGTACCCTTAATAACGTGGCGAGCGATAGCCCGCTCGAGCCAAAACAAAAACTTGCAGTAATTTGATTGAGTCAGAACATCGGCCATCTCCTTAATTTTACGTTGGGAGTGCTGTGCTTCTCAAACTAGTTTTCATCATTTTAAAATAAAATACCAAACCTATGTATTTTTGCCAAACGACACTAGCCCAGCGTCGTGAACTTTATGGTCTAACCCCTCTCAATCGTACTCTCGATAAAGATAATAAAAAATATATACAGTTGAATTGAGAACCTCCCCCTTTTTTTGAAGTTGGTTAAAAAGTTAAAGGAGGCTTGTGCCCTGCAATACAACGTATATGGGCGTATATATGCAACGTATATGGGCTGATATAGTACATTAGTTTGTTTTTTGCTTTTTTCGTTTTTTATATAGGTCTGGCTTGACGCTTTGGTCTGATATAGTCACCCTAAAGAACATTCTGCTAGGAGACAATTCACATTCTTGCGATATAAAGCAGGATAAGAAACTTGTGACTGATCCTATGGAGCTTTATTTACCCAGGTATTGGCTGTATGTAATAATAGACTCTAGAGGTGGACAGGAGCGCAACTGGAAAACAGCTCAGATATTACGTTAATAGAACCTACCTACCCAAAGTATAGCAAAATATACATATTACTATTAATAAATATTAGTGCTGCTGAAGTGACGCAGCCTCTAAGGCTCCTCTATGTTTTGTAAAGTAAAGTTTTGGACAAGTTATAACTGAAGTTTTAAATAGTACACCCACATTTTTTTTTAATGTTCAACGCTCGATTAATTGACAGTATGATTGATAATATTAATGACGATTAATTGATGAATATTGATAGTCATATGTTATAAATATCACTGTATTAAAATCTCATGTGAACGAGGACACCAGAATTTTCATGAACCTTGAACAATACAATAACAAGGAACGTAATTAAAACTAGACGCTCCAGCTTGAGGTGAAAATAATACGAACTACAACCCCCGAGAGTTAAGGGGTGGAATATTTTGTTCAACACGCGAGCGAGGGAGGGCGCTGATCAATTCAGGGGTAAATCCTGCATCGCGATGACAAGATTCTCCGCGAAACAATGACCTGGCCCAGCGAGTGTGATATCAGGCAACAGGCGGAAAAGTTTCATTTTGAATAATAAACTGTTACTAGGCGCTGTGTCACTCCCGTAGTGACACAAGTAACAGGAATTTTGAAGGGCTGCTCCACGCGAGTGGATGACTGGCTCACCTAAACTCTGAATACTAGATGGTCCTTTCAAATTGGGACGGATCACCATCAGTAACAATAAATTCTCAATGAATGTAGTAATGAATCTACCCATATACGTCCCACTGCAGGGCACGGGCCTCCAACACAATCGAGAGTACGATTGAGAGTAGTTTGACCATTTAGTCCAACACTCTGGCCTAGAGTGGAGTGTGGACTGGCGGACTTTATACCATACAAATTCTTACATATCGCTATGGTATGCATGTTTCCTCACGCTGTTTTTTTCGCCGTTATAGCGTGTGATGATTTACTATCAATACACACATGACTCCTAAAGGTCAGAGATGTGCCTTAAAATCACCGTGAACATGGCAGCTGCGTCCAGTCCGTTTACCAACAGGCCACCAGGCACCGGGCACTTCATGAAGTGCGGCAATCGGAACATTTGGATAATATTAAAATTCTGAAAGCTCAACTATAGCTTGGTATTTAGCTATTTTTGTCGAGAAATAAAAGCAGTACTTAAATATGGAGATTTACACCAATTTATGTCTCCAATGTTTCGTTGAGTAAATATAATTAGCCACAACTAACTAGAAACAAGGTAACTACCTCTAAGATTGAAAACAATTAAACCGTATTTTATGCCCATAAATACCCTAGCTGCAAGCCGATCGCTCATATACTACAATATTGCATGTAAAAGTTTTAGGATCTCTGCCTCTCCCACGAAACCGCGAACCCGAGAGCAAAAAGTCTTATATAAAGCAAATATTTTATTTTTCGAAGCCGCACCATAATCAGCGGCGACCCGCCCGTCGTGGCCGCAGAATCATTTTCAACCAATTTTATCTCCATAAAAAACGTGTAATTTGAATACTGGACCTCGATATTCATTTATCTTATGACTTTTTTGAGAATATTCGTTGTTGTTTGCTAATTATTTTATGGTATGGTTGTAAAACGGTAAAAGAAAACATCGTGAGGAAACCTGCATACCATAGCGATTTATAAGAATTTCTATGGTATGTAAGTCCGCCAAACTGCACTTGGCCAGCGTGGTGGACTATATGGTCTATCTACTCTCACCGTACTCTCGATTGTAGAGTAGGCCCGTGGCCTGCAGTGGGACGTATATGGGCTGATACAGATGGTTGTAATATGCAGATTTCACCTCTGTATTCGTATAGAGGAAGATTATTACAGATTCCAAAAACTCCGTAATGGTAGAAAGATACATATAGAGCGTTTATTAGCTGTCTAACAACCAGCTAAGATGATATTTATAATAATAAATAAATCAGTCAGTCCAAATACATCATCATACATCATCATGCCTCAAGATTAAAAGGGCTTAAGCCATTGTCCATACTGAGCTATTGCAGGTTGACGGAGTTCATATGCATCAGAAATTCTCGTCAGGGGGCCTATGATATTCAGATATGTAAATGTCTCATCGTTCGCTAATGACGTGAGTATAGACAGTGTTGAATCTTGAATAACAGTACAAGAGCATATAAACGGATTGAAAATCTTCAGTCTTCTATGATATGTAAGGGCTCCCAATCCGCACTAGGTCAGCGAATTGGATTATATGGCCCAACTCCTCTCAATCGTACTCTCTATTTCAGGGGGTCGTGCTCTGCAGTAGGAGGTATATGGGCCGATACAATGCAGTACAGTCTTCAGTCAATTATATTATTGAGATAATAATGCGAGGTTGTCATGCTAGTGACAAAATATTAAAAATAGTTTTTCTTTATTTATCGTATTGCTTGAGATATATAAACAACAAGAATTTGTACTAGTAATCTAATAGTATTAGCATGTCCAATATAATAACATGTGAAGAGAGAAAAACTGGTCGTAATATATTGACAACATCATGACATCAACGCATTCCGATGCCTAAAGACTGTAGACCAATGCTGTAGACAATCTAAAATTATATTATAATTTGACATAACTTACTTGTATTGAAATTGTCTACATTTGAACCAGGAAGTTCTTCGTCTGCTCTCGATTACAGCACACGGTGGAATGAAAAAAGTATCTACTTACAAGCCTTTTTGATCGTTGATTTTTGGGGGTAGAAAAATAATATGTTATGATTAATATTTGCAATTATAAAATGAATTGTTAACACAAGACGATGACCACTGGTGGCAGGTCTCTCATATGTGAGAGGCCGCCTGGATAGGTATCACCGCAATGTCAATTTGTCAAATACAGTAACAGTGCATTTATACTGCATAAACGCACTGTTGTGTTCTGTTTCGATGGACATTGTAATTTGTAGCCAGAGTAATTACTAGACATAATGAGACGTAACATCTCATGTCTCACGATGGCGAGTAAAGCTGAGTGAAATGCATTGCTTTGTAATCCATGGTATTATTGCTTGGTTTTTCTACTGTTTATGAGCGGTCGTATCGCCGACTATCAGGCGAACAGCATGCTCTTCTCGCCATTCATAGTAATAAAAAATACATATTGAGACTTAACATCTTATATCTCAGGATGGTTAGCGTAGAATAATGCCAAGCACTGGTTTGTAATTCATGGTGCTGTTTGGTTTTCTACTGTAAATGAGCGGTCGTATATCTTACCATTAGGCGAATGGAATAATGATAATTGTTATAATGTACAAGGAATTGGACACCCTCGAATGAAAAAAACGCTTATGACGTGATCAATCATTAATTATTGACCTGAGTGTTGTGGGTCAACAAAGCACCCTGCAAGTTCTGATAGCCACGATAAAACACAGTCACTTAGCTTACTGTTTGATGAAGACTATATTATTTTCTTGCTAAATTAACACGTTCGCTGCGTGAAATTACAATAATGCGTTATGACAGCACGTCGAAGGATGGGCCACTTATTTTTAAGATTATTGGCAGTGCGTCATCCGATGATAACTTTTATATAAGAATTATGAAGAGCATTATCCACTGTCATATTGTGAGCAATATATTTTCAATCAGACCTCGTCGACTCACGTTTGGAGGTCCTGTCGCTTTACTTTCTGTCGACGTAGTGTCGCATTAGGGCAAGTTAACAAATGTCCAGTATGGCACTACGTCTAGAGCCGTGTGTCATTTAGTATGACAAATTCTACTGTCATAATGTGGTGTCAGGGTATATGGTCACTGTCAGCGAACGTGTTAAATATTATTGTATGAAGGCTACTTCGAGATGCTATGAATAACATTAAAGCAGAAAATGTTTAATAGTCATCGATTATTCTTATTATTTCTTATATCTATACTAAATATTTAAAATTAAGCAATAAAATATGCAAATAGATATTATTTGTAAAACACAAAAAATATTGATTCTACGAATTTAAATTTTCGTGTCCATCAATAAACTGTTTATTCCTTTTCGGCGTCCTCTTGGTTGCGACTGTTGTTGTAGCTTGTGTTGTTGTCGTTGTTGTTGTTGTCGTTGTAGTTGTTGTAGGTGTTGTAGTTGTTGTCGGTGTTGTAGTTGTTGTAGGTGTTGTAGTTGTTGTAGGTGTTGTCGTTGTTGTCGCTTCTGTTGTAGTCGTGGTTGTGGTTGTGGTTGTAGTCGGTGTTGTTGTAGTCGGAGTTGTGGTTGTAGTGGGAGTTTCTGTTGTCGTCGGTGTTGTAGTTGTAGTCGGCGCTTCTGTTGTTGTTGTTTCTGTAGTGGTTGTGGTCGCCAGTGTCGTTGTAGTTGGTGGTTTAGTTTCAGTAGTTGTGGTGGACGGTGTTGTTGAAGGTTCCGTGGATGCCTCAGTTGTTACTGTTGTCGATTTAGTTGTTGTTTCTTTTATGAAATGTAGAACCTGGCGTTTTGCAGTTGTTGCTTTTGTAGTCCTTATGGTAGTGCTGCCTCCAAGTATATGCTTGACGATGCTTAGCGGTATCCAATGTCCAGGCATGTTTGCTTCAACGGGATTTGCTATGAACAACAGCGGATCGTTCTCAGGATCAGGCCATCTTGCTCCTATAGTATTGTGGATCACGACTAGTATGATTGCGAACTTAATTAGGCCCAGTACCACTGAAATTAGAGGAAATATGGTTTTAAGTTTAAATTAATAAATGTTTTTGATATATTTATTGCAATTGATCGAAATTTTCATTTTGTAGAGTTTCAATATTCCTGTAGAAGCAATTACTAAACCTTTTTCTGTTTCTTAATCTATATTACTCCTAAGTTAATCTGAAAATTTTGTACAAAAGGTTTGTAATACTTACTTTGTATTTATTTGAAATTGATTTTTGTCTATATACGTCATGTTATGCATTGTTTTCAATACTAACAAGAAATGGTATGCAATAAAATAGAATTTGCAATATTTTTACGACTCTAACATTTTTATGTTTCATATTTTAGTTTCGCAACCATATCAAATACAAATATGTTTTGATATTTTTGTTTCTTAAGCTCTATACATGTTTCAGTATAAAATATTTCGGGGTTGTGAAATATAATTTCAATAAAATTTAATGCAAAAATCCTGGAACAATAGGCTCTCTCTCTCAATTCTAAGACTATTTTTACATACTAGATTTTATGTCATATATTATTTATTTTCAAATATTGGTTGTTAGACTTTGCTAAATAAATTCATTTTATAACGTTCCTTAGGGCTTTTGTCCATCATTTATCATTAGGGGTTTGTTCTATTAATTTATATTAGCCTAGTTATTCAAAAGGTATATAGGACTAAATTACCTGTCATTACGCAGCACGTATTTACATTCAAGAGAATAATAACCAGGGTAATTTTCTTATAATAAACAGTTATATGCTTAGCATTCTTATAATTATCATCCATATTTCCGTTGCATGGTAATTAACGCATGTAGATGTGTTAATGTATGACGCATATCCTTGACTAAAAGTATATTTTTATATTATCTTTACTAAACCTTAGTCAGCAATGATCCCAGAAACATTATGTGTGTTCGAAAGATAGTTTTATAATTTAGGGCGAATTGTGTTCCACAATTTTGGGATAGAGGAAGATAATAATTAATGCACCACATTGACTAAGAGTACATTCATAGATTATATATCACATAATTTTGAAATTGTTTTAAAAAAAAAAGTAATTGTACAGGCTTCTTGAATCTTGACTATATTCGAAAGCAGCCTAGCCCGGCATAATGAAGACACTGCGCCTGATGGCAAGCGCAAGTGCCGTCTAGGCAGAGTAGTAATGGCATCACAAGACAGTCCCAAGCCATTCGATACAATTATACCGGCCTGCTAAGATGCCTCTTCACACTACGGCGGAAGGACCGGAACCTTAAATAATTTAAATAAATGTTCAGAACATTGAATAAATATAATACCATAAAAAAATCAAATGTTAGCGTTTTCGTGTCCGTCCATCGGTTGTTTTCGTTTAGGTTTCGCTCTTTCTGTAGGTGCTTCGGTAGGTGCCTCAGTAGGTACTTCTGTAGTTGTAGTAGTTGTAGTTGTAGTGGCTTCCGTAGTAGTAGCTTCTGTCGTAGGAGCTTCTGTTGTAGGAGCTTCCGTTTTCGGTTCTTCGGTAGTAGGCGGTGGAACTTCTGTCGTAGTTTCTGACACCGCTTCAGTTGTCGTAGGTTCTTCTGCCGGAGTTACTGGAGCTTCGCTAACTGTTGTTGTTTCTGTTGTCGGTTCGGGTGGGGGCGCTGTTGTCGTTGTTTGGATGACGACTATATTGGCCTTAGTTAGTTTTAAAGGTATAGCTCTATGTGTTGTAGTTTCTTTTTTCGTGGAACGTTCGAGAATTATTTTCACCACGCTCAATGGTATCCAGTGTCCTGGCATGTCAGATTCAACAGGATTCGCTATGAATATCAGCGGGTCGTTACTTGGATTGGGCCATTTTGCTGCAGATATACTTAATGTCGCCAGGGTTAATATACTATCGACGATACGGTTCAGCAACACTGTAATAACAATAAATTCGACACTGTTCACATTTTATTAAGTTGGATATGTTAATATTTAAGATTACTCGTATAAATGCGTGATTTTTATACTATTAAAATATATCTCAATAAATAAATATTTTTATATTATATTTGAAATTTGGGAACTCGCCACATGGCTATAGAAAATATATTAAGTTTACAATATTTTTACAATAAATTTTGAACAGAATTATCACGTCAATACGCTTACTTTTTTATATTATTTTACGATGAGATACGTAAGCTTTATTCATATTTTCGACAAAGAATGAAAAAAAAAGAAAGTGTTTTGTTATCGGAATTTATGTCCAATAATAATAATGTTATTTGTACTGTAACTTCGATATTACTTTCCACTCAAACAAGTTGTGTATATGCATGTATTTTTACTGCTATACAGTGGCAATCGCCATGTATTATCCCAATCATCATCATAATCATCTGAGCCACAGGAAATCCACTGCTGATCATAGGGCTCCCCCAAGGATCTCCACATCGACCTGTTGGAAGCGGCCTGCATCCAGCAACTTCCCGCAAACTTAGCCAGGTCGTCCGTCTACCTTGTAGGCGGGTGTCCGACATTTCGCTATTGTATTTATAAAACTATAAAGCTGCATAATTATTAATTGGTCATGTGTAGAAAAAACATAAATTTAAAGAAGCTAACGACGACGTAATTTCCGCATTTTCCAACTTGCACAGCACAATTGAAGAAGGACAGTTCTGTAGTTTTGCATATACTATGTACATTGATTATGCTCAAACGTAATAATCTTTTTTCCTTTTTTTTTACCTCCTTAGCCCTCATTTGGTACTATTCTTGCGACTTGGACGCGTTAAAACAAGACTTCAAATTGAATTGGATCCAAATGTACTTAAAACTGTTCTGGACTGTAACAATTATAAAGTATCTTCGATTATTTATTTACTATGCAGGTCTAAAGTTGTAGTTGTATAAATTACTTTCTTTTTTTACAATTTACGTGTTATCGTTAAATACATAGTGTGGTTTAAAAAAAAGGCTATTTCCATTCTCAGTGACGAGATGGCGCTGCTCAGTCCGATGTGTTTTCTGAATCGCGATGTCAAGATTCTCCGACGTTCATATATAAGTCTCTCACACTTTCAAAATAGTTTTTTTTGAGACTTCCATGTTCGCGCGTGCTGACGCATCGGACTGGGTTCACATCCAGAACATTGCGCCTCAGCACGCCCGACCACCGGACGGCAAGCCATTGCCCCGCGAACTCCTCTCGGTCTCGGCCGAGACCTCGAATAACATTGCCGACATCCCGCCCAATAGACCCGCAACGTGAGAGACGCTCCAGTGACTGCATGATCCGAGCGAACTGGTCAAATGTGTTGCTGAAAGTTTGTTGCGCCGCTTCTTCTACTCAGAGATAACACTAGGAAGCGGTGGTAGGAAATTGCTTTGACTCAGTTCGCGTCATGTCAGTCACCCTCGGGAGCTCTCTCACACGTAGACATTCTAGGTCTCTTGGCCGGCCAAGAGAAATATAGTCATTTACCGCGTTCGCATAGTCCGTATCGTTCGGACTATAAACCCAGGATCGGTACCGTTTTTACGGACCGCAAGGATAGGCCACAATCGTTAAGGCTTTCGCCTAGGAATTGTAGCCACAGCGCAGTACCTCCGCAATCACGGAGGTCCCGCGTTCGTGAAGTCTCCTGGAAAATCGTTTCCACATAGTTCCGACCTCCGTCATAATCGAATTATATTCTAATGAAGGGTATCGTATTTACGGACCGCTTGGACAGACCACAACGTAAGGACTATCGTCCTGGACCTATTGCCACAACGCGGGGCCACTATAACCCGAGGATCTGGCAGATTCTCGTCGTTTCCATCGGACACCGTTTATCCTAAATATGTGATTACGTGAAAATATTGTAGGCTTCAAATCGAAGCATAAAACTTTGCTAAATACAGGATGCAGGTCCCTTGACACTTTGAGAGTTTCATTGTTACTTTATTAATATACGGATTACAGCATGCTCCGTACTCACTCAAGTGTCAACAGTCAACGCTTACAACAGAAATATTGAACTTAGTCAGTACTTATAAGTAATTACTAATTAGTATAAAGTATTATTGAGTAATCAGTAGTGACGACTAGCGAGCAGCGACTGAAATCTGAATTCAAAGATTATGATAACTGATGAATCAGAATTCAGATGAGACAGTCACCTGCTTACAGCTGTGAGTGTGTGAGTCTTTCATGTGACGCGCTGAAACTTCTCTTGTAGAAAATAGAGATAGGGCAGTATGCCACTGCTGATACATATTATAATCAGGACATATCAGGGTCGGCTACTGCAAACAAGGTCAAACATAATAATATTAATGAATAACGACAGAAATAAAATACAACATTTTTACAACACATTTACTGTGTGCATAAAGAATGTAATTAACACTAAAAATATTCAGTCTTTATACATAAGTCTAGTACATAAATCGGTCTGTTGGACCGTTATGTGCGAAATGGTCTTTCAACACTCATCTTGCAATTGGGGTACAAATTACCCCGAGTAACAGTTTCTAATTAAAACATTGCGTAAGTCAATAGTATATTAAAATAATCTTTTCCTTGTGTTTTCAAATTCATATTTTTGTTCTGTATGATAGCTAATTCATCGACCGTGGACTCCAAACATAAACTATATCTTTATTGACAAGCTTTATGAAAAGGAGGGGTAGGTGATATCGGTCTCAATATGTGAGTTCTTTTTATGCTTTCTAGTATACGAAATGTCGCTATAATCTTTAGATAGATTTAATTCAATGTTGTTATGTCTCTAACACCCGGTGTATTCCACAAAACAAATTATTTTCATTCCATAAAAACTGCAATTAGGTAAGTCATATTTCCTACAGCATTCGTTGTAATAGTCGAATTTGTTACATGATCCCGGCTTCCGACCCTTGTATACCAAGTGGCTTAATCACCATATTTCAAAGTGACTCAGCCCGTGACATCATACATGACGTCATACCATTCGATATGGACTCGTCATTACTGAAATAGTCTGAAACATATGTTGAATCGGACGGAGTTTGTAAAAGCGAGTATAAATAATTTCAACAATTTAAAACAACTAGGAATAGGCTTATTCTATTTGGTCACACGGCGGGTAGATGCAGTCCACGTCTATATAGAGCTGGTTCTGGGCGGTCAGCTTCTCCACGAGGTGAGCGAAGGTGGGTCGGTGCTGAGGGTCTTCGGACCAGCACTCGGTCATGAGCTGGTAGAAACGTGGCGAGGCTCGTGCTGGCTTCGGCAACCTCCCGCCGCCAGTCAGGAACGACGGCACTTGGTGGTTGCTGAGATCTGAGTATGGGAATCCACCTGGAAAGGCAATTGTAATAGATATGAGAGAAAGGTAAAGAATGGAGGCATTGCATTTAGTTAAAACTTCCTTCGGTTGGGCAGCGTTCGGGAAACTACGCGACGTCTTCTCGTCCAAAATACCTCAGTGCCTTAAATCGAAAGTCTTCGATAGTTGTGTGTTGCCAGTGATGACTTACGGCACCGAGACGTGGCCTCTCACTATGGGCTTTATTAGGAAGCTCGGAGTCACTCAACGAGATATGGAGAGGGCTATGCTCGGGGTTTCCCTACGAGATCGAATCAGAAATGAGGAGATCCGTAGGAGAACTAAAATAATCAACATAGCCCAGCGGATTAGCAAGTTGAAGTGGCAATGGGCAGGGCACATAGCGCGGAGAACTGATGACCGATGGGGTCGGAAAGTGCTCGAATGGAGGCCACGTAGCGGAAAGCGCAGCGTAGGACGTCCACCCACAAGGTGGTCAGACGACCTGGTAAAGGTCGCGGGACGTCGTTGGATGCAGGCTGCCTCCAACAGGTTTCTGTGGAAATCATTGGGGGAGGCCTATGTTCAGCAGTGGACTTCCTTTGGCTGATGGATGGAAGACTTCCTGTCTCGTGGACATATCGTAGTTGTTGCAAATTGTAAAAGAGTTGTGGTAGATTGTAATAGTTTACTTGATAAAAGTTGAACATGGAAACACGCACGAAGCCATAGAAGAAAAGAAAGTTGAATCTAAAAAATGACGTACGTCGAAAGGATGCCGCATAGTGATGGGGCCATTATTGAAAGTTGTCATGATAGTCGATTAGTTCATCGTTCCCTCCCAAACACTCTTTGAAGAATATCTCAGGACGACTTGAAAGGTTCTTTACAAAATCATCATCATGTCTCACAATTAATATACCGATGCAAATAAATATTTGTGAATGGGAAGCGGAATGGAACATGGCGAGATTTTTTGCCTATTCTTCTCTTGTTAAAACTACCCATTTTACTATGAAACGTAGTATCGGTGCGAAGTTTTTTGTCCCTCGATGTAACCTACATTTTTGTGTACGGAATATATTTTCAACAAATATAAATATAATTGCGACTCTGGCCCGGAGTTCTTGGAGTAGTTAACTTGAAGTCCAATAAAAATATTATTTTACCTTTAGCTCTGTGAACAAAAGTAAAATATATTCAAAAATGTAGTGAAACCTACCCAAGGTAGCAATTTCCCATAGCAGTACAGCGAATGCCCACACATCGGTCTTGCTGCTGTACTGCGAGTGGAGAATGGCTTCCGGAGCCAGCCACCGCAGGGGCACTGGACACGACCTGGTGTGGACATACACTCCAGTCCTGGAGAGGCCGAAGTCAGCCACTTTAAGCAGACCCACGCTGTCCACCAGGATATTACGCGCTGCTAGGTCTCTGAAATTGGATTACAGATATTTTAATAGCTATATTAAATATAAAAAAATAAAAATAGCCTTTATTTACTACTTAACTCACAAAAATACTTATTCTAGGTTTTATTTACTAATATTAAATATACTTATACTCAATAGTGACATAACTCTAACCCTAAAGATACAAATTTTGTCCATACCTATGAGAAACTACGAGATCCGTTTCGGTATAATATTGCTTAGGAAAATGTGATTATTTTAGCGGTAAATGTAAATCGAAAATTAGGTGAAGAAACTTGCTTTTCACATGATAAGTAGAAGTCCTCCAACCTGCTATAAGCGTATGACCTAACCCCTTGAATTAAATTCTCCATAGTAGGTGAGTAAAAATATGTATGTTCTAAAGTTTGACTTAAAAAAATAGTAAGGAAGATAATTGTGAGGACCAAGGACGTGCGTAGTGTAAGTTGATAAAATTAAAGAAATAGAGTCAAGCTCTTTGCTCATGAAACAACTATCTGTCATTCTGTCATTCAAAATATTTTTAACACGAGTATTATATTTTTAGGATCGCTGTAAAGTAGTTTACACTACAAGCGTATTTAATTTTATTTTTAATTTTACGACCCGAAGATATACATATATTTCGAGTAGCCGTTTAATTCTCGATAAAACGCAGTAAGACATTAATAACCACGGAAGCTTCATCAAATTTTGATATCGAATTGCCCCAGACAGGTCCCAATTATATTTTTGTTTAGACATAAAAAACAACTTTTACGAGCTGACATATTTTTTTATACATTTCCAGATAATATAAATAAGCTACCGGTAGCCCGTTTGAGAGTTGAAAGAATTGTCGACTATACAAAACTGTATTTACAGTTTTGTATAGTTAGGTCTATGAACGTATAAAAACCATTACTTCTCTTCATTTCATCTCGAGTTGATTTTTTATTTATCATAACAAGCTTATCTGCCGTAATCCGTTGGACAACGCAATGCCTATTTGTTCCGCCAAACAGCAGTTTTCAGGTATTGTTGTGTTTCGGACTGAAGGACATTGTAGTCAGAGCAACTACTGGACATATTGAAACTTTACTTATGTCTCAAGATGGCGAGCGCAGTGGAATGCCAAGCATTGCTTTGTAATTCAAAGTATTTGGTTTTGCTACTGTTCATGAGGTGTCGTATCGCTTACCATCAGGCGAACGGCATAGTCGTCTCGCCATTCATTGCAATAAAAAAAAAATCTTAACAGAACCTCGTTTCCACTTCTGTCGGTAGCAAAGGACAATGGCGAAATCGTATTTGCATGAATAACGCGTTTAGAAATGTCATACTTGATAATAATAATATGATTATTTTTCATGAGTTTTCAGCATACTAACTATAGTTGTGTAACGATTTTTAAGTTTCACAATAAAATAAAAAGCTTTATTGACTATTATGTATGGCCGTCAGGTATTTTTCAGCAATGGCGTAAGGTCTTTTAAGCCGACCAAAAATATTTTTTATCGAATCTCGCAAAATCAAATAAGTAATGTAGACTTTTTCAGCAGTATTTCTCAACACATTATTGTTTAGGAACGGCAGCGGAATTCATTTATATTTTTTTCACCAATAAACGCTCTAAATTTACATCAACTAAAATCATGTATGGAGAACTGCCATTGTCCTTTAGCTATTAGCTGGATATCAGTATTATCGTGCGAAGTATTACTATTTATTACATAAACCTTTAAACAAATCACTCAACAAGTATTTAACTTAACAATATGTCAATGAGTCTAAGTTTCTGCCTCTTACAAAGAGTGAACGTGTTATAATCGTTGTTGATGCGTGCGTACCTTTAATTTCTCCAAATATTTCTCAACAGTTTTATGCGTAGCTTCTAGACCTACGTCTGTCTTTCAATAGATTTAACGGACCGAAAACACGTATTTATTTATTTATTTATTTATAACTTCATTGTACACCTAAAACTAACAATACAGAAATAAATGACAAGAAAAAAAAATGTACAAAAGGCGGTCTTATCGCTCGAGGCGATCTCTTACAGACAACCAACCATGGGATGGATAAGAGGGAACAAAAGTTTTGGGGTACCATGAGGTGTACGAAAAGATAAATGGACATATATCTATAAGTATACATACCAATGCATATATAAATAAGTATATATATATATATATATATATATATATACATAAACATAAACACATACATAAATAAATATTATAACTAACATGTATCAACATTATGCATAAAATAACCATAGCAACAAAAATATATATATATATATATATATATATATATATATATATATATATATATATATATATATATATATATATATATATAATATATAAATCTGAATATATATAAATAAACACGGTATATGAATATGGGCAGCGACTCTGCACGCCTCACTGTGACAGGTAATGAATTCCACAGCCTAGCAGCTTGTACAGTAAACGATTTGTCATAAAATGTAGTGGAATGCACTGGGATTTTAAGTGTTAAGTTCTCCGATGACCTCAGGGATCTTGAATGCGTATCATGAAGAAACTCGAATCGGTTATTAAGATACGGGGGAGAATGGGGATTGAAAAGTATATAATAAAGAAGTACATATGTAAGTGAGTTGATGGCCTTTGAAAGTGAACGAGTAGCAAATTAGGAACAGGGTTTTTAGATAAGATTTTCAAGCTGCTCAGAGTCTGTTGAGTAACTTTTTCAGAAAACAATATTATAGACCAAAATAACCCAAAAAATTCTTGCCGGATTCCTTAAACATTTGTTTATACTACGGTATACATATAATTATAAATGAAAACTAAAAAGTTAAATGTTGTGAACCGAGAAATTGATTCGATTGCTAGGTCGGTTATACGGTATATTTCTGTGTAAGTTTAAAGATTTTATATTTGCCCGTCATTGCGAATAGCCTTTACCACATTAAAATCTATGGGTTTGTCTATATCACAATACCTACATCCAGCTCTGAAATTAGCTTAGCCAATGTTCGGTAGTATTAGTTCTGCTTGTTGTAGATACACGCGTATGTTACATGTACGTAAAGACAACGACTTTTGTCTTGGAATAAGAATCTCCTCAGACATGTTACACGAGATAATATTATTTTTTCCATCGCCTAAGGCGATCGGCTGAGTACTGCGAAATCCACGGATTATACTGGGAAAACATTACCACAGTGTTCCAGACCCAAACCACGTACCTGTTTGTTTAAGAATCACGATTCGAATTCTACTCTATACAATATTTGGTTTGGTTTACTATGCATGGATTCAATCTCTAGTGACAACAATGTTGTTATTCCGTCTGCGCTTATCCAATGTTGTAACTAAATTTTTATGCGCCCACTTGGTCTAAAAACTTGGGCTAATCTTGGTATAGCCTTTTTGAGTCCCTCGGATGAGCACCGTTTGGCTGGTCACCGCTCGCACCGCCTTAGTTTCGGCACTGTCTTATCCATAATTATTTAGCAAAATTGCAGGATTAAGAGGCTTATTAATTTACGGCCGGCTGCCGACCATCAGCCCTTTAAAGAAGTGGACTTTTAGTCCACCACGCTGAACATATTGCGGTTAACACTTCAGTTTTAATACTGTTGTTCTCGACTTTATAGTGCAAAACCTTGAAAGCAAAATATAATTAACTAAGAATATACTTTAAAAACTAATTTGGCGTTGCCCTAGGTTTGAATACGAGGCTTTATTCTCTTTCCCATATTAATATAATTTAGGAATAACACGCCTCTCAAAATAATAATAGCAATGTTGACTACTCTAATATTTGGTAAGGCTATATTACTAGGTGCTAGAAAATTTTATGATATGTTTATTGTATTTTAAACAGGGACCGAAACCGGTATCGAAAATACCGGTATTTTTTGGTATCAACCGAAAAAATAATACCGGTATTTTTAATGGTAACCGGTATCCGCCAATTTTATTGGATTCCTAGAATTTAACCGGTATCATACCGGTAACCGAAATAACGGTTACCTTTATGTTTCATGCGAAGTTCCCTTATAAGTCAAAGCGGGGGCAGTGCCTGTGTGTGGTTATACCGCCATTTGTCTTTACTAAACATTATGGCACTATACCACACAATTATCTTTACTCATTTCATGATTTTTTCAACAGAATTACCCACAAAAAATGAAATGAACCGTATCCAGCGATATTGTGTAAACAACACGACGAGTATGATTTTTATTTGTTATGTAACAACAACGCAATTTCTTTTGCATACATGATACAAGGTCTTTTTAGGTTACCGGTATTAAAAGGGTTCCCGTTTATAAGGGTAACCTTTATATTGCGTCATAGCGGTTATCGAAATCTTAAAGGTAACCGAAATTCGTCGATACCGGTACCGTAATGTCGAATGGGTTTCGGTCCCTGATTTTAAATGCAAATTAGCAACTTTTATTATTAAATTAATCACTAATATTAATCATAAGAGAGTTTTTCAGTAAGCATTTAATGATTGTTAGTTGTCTATTCATATTTATTTATCGAATTACTTTTAAATAAAGTGATTAGAAAGCGCAAGAAAACAAGTCCCTATTTACGGTTATAATTATTAATAAACTAAAATATTAATTTCATTAAAATATATATTACCTCATCTATTGGCCATTAAGGTTCGTTAAACAACTTGTAATAGACAATATCTTGCTTACTTCATAAATAACTATTACTGATTTATGTAATATGTTGGCCCATATAAGCCTTATTAAGAGCTATAGAAAAGAAAATAAGGTCTGTATTACTTAATGATGGATGGTGTTGTATAGAGATACTTGGTTTTGCTTCCTTAATTAACTTTATTGTTTGTTTCGGTAAGTTGGTTAATCAATCTTGCGTAGATTTCGATTTTTAACCGACTTCAAAAAAAGGAGAAGATTCTCAATTCTGTTGCTATGACGATGAAAAAACGTAGGAAATGGAGTTCTTATAGGTATCTATGTTAATAATAGTTGTGTCAGCTGTCGCTAAGGCCTTTATTTAGTATTATCAAAAAAAAAAGATTTATACGATTATTTATCGTATTCAATAATAAGACCACTAGCAATAAGTTACACTGATCGTCCAATTTCTATAAAACATAGTACCTATTATGTATGTTTTTTAGAACGTTCATAAACCTATTCTAGTTAATATTTTTTTTTGTCCCTTTCGAATGACTCTTAAATTCATGTTAAGCAACGAAGACAAAACATTCACTAGATAAAATAGGGGTTTAAACTGTTTATGAATATGACCTTAGTCTGTAAGAAAACTGAGAAAAAAACAAGATGATCTCACTAGATTTTTTACTTAGTTATTTGTAGTTACGCTGTATGTAATTCCCGATACCAATAATATGCAATCAATCACGAAGTTTCAGGATTAATTCGTAAGAAACTCGCACTATATTTCTATCTGATGACCGCTCCCAAATATGGATTAACTTTTACTCAATCTATCACGCGGTTAGCGGATCTATTTCCATACACTCTATATTTTTATTTTGCAATAATTTCTCTTTGTTTGAAAATGATACAGGTAAGATTTTTAATCAACTTCAAAAAAAGGAGATTATCTATTCGATGTGTATGTATGTAATGTTGTCAGAATTGCAGTTTTTTAAATTTTGGTTGCAGTTCAACAATTGCTATCCAACAATATATCAATATTGTTCTTATTCGGTTTGAAGAACGTAGTAAATAACTAGACATTAAGATACGGAACACCCAAGGTGAAACGTTTGGTTTTGGTGGCAGCTCTGCCTACTGCTTCTAGGAGAAAGGCATGAGTTTATAAATGTATGTAAAACTTAAATTCCGGCACAAGCTATGCGGTGCCGTGCGGTGTATTGCTTACTCATAAGTCCTAGTGATATTGCTCTCATTTATGAACAGGCGTTAACCTACTCATCGAAACATGCGAAGTTCGTATCGTTTATATAGAGAAATCTATTCCGTTTAGTAACAGCCCAGTTTTGTCTTCTCATTTTCGCCATAGAAGCAGTATGCGGGTATAGAACTATAAAATTTTTAAATACAACAATATTATAGCGGTAAACTTATAAATCGTTGATCCCTACATAAAGTATCGAAATAAAAAAATGTCATTTTTGCATTATATATTTGTATTTGTATGAACGCAATAAAAGATCAAATATTCCACTTTTCTTGTTATCTCTGTAAAGTAGTGGATTCACAGTTTCGCTTGTTCACGTATGGTACCATCGAAAGGTATGTTATTGAATTTGATGCTTGGTAGGCCTATGTCCAGCAATAGGAGTTTTGTGCCGACGAGAGATATATCGAGACTATATCGAAGGCTATAAATAATACGGCTTCAATAACTTACCTATGAGTGATGCCCCTCTCTTCGAGATGTCTCATGCCCAACGCGACCTGCAGCGCGTAATCTCGCATCGTATTTGAGTCCATGTGTAAAGCGGGCTCGGCTACATAATGGTCTCGGGTCATCTTCCTTTCTCCGTCGGAGCACTGCTTGCCTTCCGACAGGGCTGGGTCCGAGTCGCTCAGCGTTGTCAAATCAGCTGCGGAAAAGTGAGATTGTGTGATTTGTCGGTAATGACAGTGTCGAGTTTTTTTCAACTAAGACTGCCTCGGTAGCGTAGTTGTACTAAGGTATGTTATTTACGGTTACAAAGTTGAGGTCTCGGGTTCGAATCCCGGGTTGGCAAGTGATGTTAGATTTTTCTAATCATAAACAGGAATTTGTGCCCGATATGGCGGTAGGCTCGCCACCTATCACATCGTGGGAAGAAAATTTACAAGGGGAAATATGGGTGTCCCGGCACCTCTGCCAACCCTTCTGGGAAAAAGCTTTGTTTATCTATGTATGTATTTTTTATTTTATTGCAGTTAATGGCGGGACGAGCCTGCTGTTCGCCTGATGGTAACCGATGCGACCGCTCATGAACAGTAGCAAAACCAAACAACACCTTGAATTACAAAGCAATGCTTGGTATTCCACTGCGTTCGCCATCCTGAGACATAAGATGTTACGTCTCAATATGTCCAGTAGTTACTCTGGCTACAATTTTCTTCAATCCGAAACACAACAGTGCATTTAAACTGCTGTTTGGCGTGAGAAATAGATATTGCGGTGGTACCTACTCAGGCAGAAAATGTATGTATGTATGTATGAACTAAGAGTGTCAAGTTTGTTTCATTAGCATTCCCAAGCAGAGGAGTTTGCGGTCCGCCTTATGGTTAGAGCTTACCGCCGCTCATGGAACTTCGCAACACCAGTGGCCCAGGGCAACCAGGGCTCTGCCTCCCGTAAGGAGGTATCTGATAGTTTTCCGGTTGATTTAGAATCTAGCACCAGGATCGGGTAAGGCAGGCATAGTAGAATTGACCAGCAACCGCATTGTGCATACCTTTTTTTTTGTGCTAGTAAATATCATAGACATGAATCTACATAGATGACGAATGAGTGAAATATAAGGGTCAGTATTTCCCATGTGCTGTGGCGTCACTACAGTGGTTTTGTGATTATATTGACCGAAACTCATTTAAAGTTGAACTATGTTTTGAAGAACCGATATTCTCAATAGACATACGTTATTTTATGCAATGAATGGCGAGACGAGCGTGCCAGTCGCCTGATGATAATCTGCTCAGACATAGCAAAACGAAACAACACCATGTATTACAAAACAATTTTTGGGGTTCCACTGCGCTATGGAGACTGTCTCACCTTCACACCAACCTGTGAGCCAGGATCAACAGTGGCATGCAATGTTATTACACCGAGCATTGAAGCTCGGCGAGTCTCAGGGAATGTCTAACGTCTTTAACCCGCAACGAAATTAATCAGAAAGTGAAACTAATAGGAGGAGGAATCCTGAGACATAAGACGTTAAGTCTCAATATGTATAGTAGTTACTCTGCCTATAATTTCCTTCAAATCGAAACACAATAGTCCGTTCACACTGCTGTTTGGCGGGAGATATAGAACTTGTGGTAACTTTGTCTTTTTTTTTCTGAGATATGATCTATAAACATTTTGTTCCGTGCATTTACATTGCTGTTTGGCGAGGGAATAGACATGGCGGTGGTACCCAGGCGGCCTCTCACGTATGAGGGACCTACCAGCAGCAAGCAATAGCAAAAGTCATCGCGAAGCACAAACATTGAGGTCTCACGTTAATTTTGCTCGTATAAAATAAACAGGCGTTTGCTTCACTAGAAAAATATATAAAGTATCCATTTATGTGGATGATTTACAGAGTTAGTAAATATTTCGAGACAAAGCATTTATTTCGGTTCTGGATGTGTATGAGACCGAAAAGCGTTTTTTACGCCTAATGGTAAGAGCAAATGCCGTTCAGACAGAGTATTGAATTGCATCGGACAGCTGTTCCAGCCAACCAGCTAAGATATCTCTTCACACTAAGGCGGAAGGACCCGGGATCATCGGAAGGAAGGAACACGCGTGAAAGCAAACAATTCCACAGCTTGACGGTGCGGCACAAAAAATAATTGGCGAACCTTTTGGTTCGTGCCGAGATGGTTTGGACCATCAAGCTAAGGCTTCGCTCTATATACGAGTAAAAATACTAAATTTAAAGTATTTAAATGAAGTAAGTATTATTTATATACCTACCAAAGTATTAACTTGTAATTATGTTGTATTCAGGATTGCCTTTCTAAACGTCGAGACGAGAAAATCCTTAATAGTTAAACGACTAATAAATTACTTTATTTAATGAATCTTTAGCAAGATCTTACGAAAATCATTCAAAGCTTCCAATGGGACTTAAATTTTAGGAACTTATTTATTAATTTAAATTGTCTGATTAATGTTCTATACTCACAGTCTGCTTCAGAAGGTCTATCATTTGCATCGCTGTCGATCCTTCTGGTAACATTGTACCCTTGTGTCTCTTTCCTTCTTCCTCTAGCTGCCCTGAGTAATGACAGCAGGTCGCCCCTAGGAGCGTGTTCTAGAAGAGCGATGAGTGGCGCCCTCTTTGTGCAGCAAGCCACCAATCTGATCACGTGTTTGTGATAGCCTACGTGCTTCAACATCGTAATCTCGCGGAGGAAATCTCCCATCTCCTCCTGACTTGCGTCTTCTGCAAAAACATAGATTTATACATTAGGAAAAACGGGTGTAGTTGCTAAGCCGAAGGAGCAATGCCATAAAAAAAACTTTTTCATTAATGCAGAGGCAAAAGATTATTTTTGTATGCAGCCGCTTTTTTCGCGATTTCAGGTCTGGTTCCACAGTTAAATTTGTTCATTGAAATTAGTTCTTATAACATTCCCCTTTTAGCTTATTACGTCCTTTCTGGCGAACCCTGTATATGTGTGATCATTATTTTATAATTCTCTGTCTGTATCAACCCATATACGTCCCACTGCAGGGCACGGGCCTCCTCTACAATCGACAGTACGATTGAGAGTGGTTAGGCCATATAGTCCACCACGCTGGCCTAGAGCGGGTTGGCGGACTTACATACCATAGATTTTTTTATAAATTGCAATGGTATGCAGGTTTCCTCACGATGTTTTCCTTCACCGTTTTAGTGCGTGGTGATTGATTATCAATACACACATGACTCCGAAAAGTCAGAGGTGTGCCCTGGGATTCGAACCCGCGACCACCGTGAACATGTTGGCAGTCGCGTCTAGTCCGTTTATCAACAGGCCACCACGCACTTTTATTTTATAATTGTTGTGGTCTAATGCCTTTGTGTGAGTTATGAGAGTTGAATTGAGAAAAACTACCATAGGGATAAATCTGAATATGTCGCAATTCGGGCCCAACTTATGTGTACTTTACTATACTATATAAGCCTACATACGTCTCACTGCAGGGCCTGGCCATTCTACAATCGAGAGTACAATTGAAAGGGGTTTGACCACATAGCCAATTTTTTATACGATTGCAATCAGGCAGAGATCACGTTGACTGGCAAGAGCTAGTTATCTTTCCGGTAGATACTCTATTTTGATTGCACTGATTTCTGATTGCATTACATTTTTTTTTCAAGAGGAAAAGCTATTAAGCTGCCCTTTCGGTACCCCGGGGGAGGCCGAAAGGGGTATGTCAGTGTCTCTGGCCTTCCAGCCCGGTACACACGCGGATATTGTGGCCGAGCTGGGTCCCTAGCAATACCTACGCCAGCATACTGACTAAAAACCTCTCGATAACCCTCACACGCATTGTGGACAGCACCGGACATCCCAGGGCGAAGGGCGCCCCGATTTACGTCCGCGAACCGCCCCGCGCAAAACCATTGCTGGGCCTTATGTTATCATTATGAAGGCCCAGATTACCTCCATTTACACCCCCCTTTCGGACGCCCGTAAAGCTGTTATGGGCGTCCATGACGGAGATGAGGCTCCATCACACGTCTCGGAGTCGTTATACTCGAGGGCGCACGGCCCTTGCCGTGTGCCCAGTGACTCCGATAACCCCTTTAGGTCGTCTCTTACGACGGGCAGAGGATACCGTGGAGGAATTCTTGTACCCCCAAACCACAGGGTAAAGGATAAAGGCGCCGGTTCAGCCGTTTATTACCCGACGCTTTCTTCTTTGCAGGCGGCGAGCGGGATCGTTCCGCTCACGATCCCGATCTGCGCTCTCCTTCTGCGAAATTACAATTTCACAGAAGGAGAGCATTGCCTGCCACGACCTCCGACTCTCTACCATGGAGGGAATCACGACCGAGAGCGAGAGGTCTACTCCGACGGCTGCACGGAGTCTCATACGTTCATCACCCCAGGCTGGACACTCCGAAAGAGTGTGCTGGGCTGTGTCCTCCGCGCAGTTGTCACAGTGATGACACACGGCTGTCGCTTCCTTTCTCGCCACCCGCCGCCACAGGTATCTGCCGAAGCACCCATGCCCCGATAGGACCTGTGTCAGGATGAACGTCATCATGCCGTGGCGCCTGTTCAGCCACTGGTCAAGACCAGGACGCACTGCTGCAATGCTCCACTCACCAGCACTAGGATTGTCCAGCCTGGAGCGCCACTCCTCCACGGCGGCCACGCGCAGGGAGGCCCTTTTAGCCTCAACCTCTCTAAGGGCTGGTAGTTCCCCTCGGCGATACGCTTCCTCCCGCCAGTAATAGACCGACGAAAGGGCTTTGGCGTCTATGTTCCAGGGAAGAAGACCAGCCAAAACGCAGGCCGCCTCATGAGAGATCGTGCGATATCCTCTGATCATCCACTGCGCTACAACTCGTTGCGGTTGACGCAAGAGAGCAGCACAGCATCTTCTCAGTGATTCAGCCCAAACGGGACTTCCGTATAAGGCCATCGATCGCACGATTCCCGCGTACAGTCTCCGGCAAGAGATGCCGGGACCTTCGAGGTAAGGAAGCAGGCTAGACAATGCACCTGCTGCCTTGATTAATTTCGGTCTCAGGCTTTTAAAATGAGCATGGAAGTTCCATCGGCTATCTAGGACAATTCCAAGATACTTCATCGAAGTTGATTGCATTACCTTACTCTTTTTTGATTGCATTACCTTACTCTTTTTTGATTGCATTACCTTACTCTATTTTGATTGCATTACCATTCGGTTAAATGCTGACAAGATAGTAGTGCAAATACACAAACTATGCCAAGCAACTTGTTTCGGGCCTGCAAAACTTCGAAAACCCAAGCATATTAACATTATATTGGAAAGGTGTGGTACTCCATACTCAACCATGGAATCTTTATTGAAACCTTTTTATGACTTGCAAATGGTATCATGAAATATGAAAGTTGATTGACCATAAAGGTACCACGACCTACCATTACTGTATGTTTTGTCAGTCATTACATAAAATCAATATGTAATGTGTTTCTCGGAATAATAATTGACAACATTATCCCACGCGAAGTATTATGGTGACCTTAATAATATATGTGTATGCCAAAACTATTTATTCTGAGAACTAGATTAATTTATTTTTTGTAGGAGGATTTGTATGTTATGTAAACTTCGCAAACTCGCACTAGGCTAGCGTGGTGGACTAAATGGCTTAACCGCTTTCAACTGTACTCGCGATTTTAGAGGAGGCCCGTGCCCTGCAGTGAGCAACAGTAATAGGGGAATTAGTTTAAGTAAGTAGAAAGTTTAAGATGGTTGGATTCTTCTAAGATGGTTGCTGCAGTTCAAAGAATTCGACCTTGGACTAATTAAGCTAATCTGGTAGATTTTTTAAATAATGTAGATAAAAGTGACTGCCTCGGTGGCGTAGTTGTACTCCGGTACGGTTACAAAGCTGAGGTCTCGGGTTCGAATCCCGGGTTGGGCAAAGTGATATTGGATTTTTCTATTCATTATCAGCCCAGAGTCAGGAATTTGTGCCCGATATGGCGATAGGCTCGCCACCTATCACATCATTTGACGGAACATACAAGGCGAAATGTGGGTGCCCTGGCACCTCTGCCTACCCCTTCTGGAAAAAAGGCGTGAGTTTATGTATGTATATGTAGTTAAAAGTTAATAAGTGTTCTATGTTTTGTTCTTCAAAACATAATAAATGCAGAGTGGAATTTACAAGTATTTTCAATCAATTAAACAAAGGAAAAAAAAAATAAGATTTTGATTAGTGAGACCGTTTCTGATGGAAGAATTTACTATTGACACATAAAAATTTAATTGAAGGATACATAGCTTACGCCTAACACTTAACGTGTACCTAATTACAGAAAGTAGAGTGCATAAATATGATTCAAACCCGTGATATCATGGGTCATAGGCTATACACATTGCCACTATACCAGTAGGACGACAATTTACAGATACATAGGAAAATATTAGCACTACATTACCGATATTAAACTAGACACTTAGTTGTATGTACTAGACACGCCACTAATATGAGCTATCAATCATAAACGGGACAGCGTTGAGTGATGACGTAATAAATTTTGATGACGTGCATGTCATTACGAGGCAATTGAAGTGTGAGAGTTGGAGAGGCGAGTTCATCTTGATCGAGTTGTATCCAACTTTCATTTCCTAGGTTATGTTTATGTAATGATAATTGTGCGAGAGCAAATACGTTTGACGAGGGTTCAAGTGTAAGGAAAACAGAAAATATTTCTTTAAGTGTTGTGTGTACAGATATTTGAGATGTTTAGAGAAATGTGGAGATTAGTTGAACGCATTTCCGTGGCGCAGTCGGTTAGGTGCCGCCTGTGAAATGAGAGGCCGCGGTTTCGATCCCCGCACCAAGAGAATTGTTTATGCGGCCCACAAATACTTCTTTCGGGTCTGTGTGTGACCGAAAAGTCTCTCATAGTTCCTGATACCCACGACATAAGACTCGATCTTAGTGTGGGGTCAGGACTATGTATGTGACTGTTGGATATTATTTATTTATTGTGTTAGATGGAGATATGAAATGTATCATAATCCCGGATAGAATAAGCTTCGATCCCATGCCTGTATGATTTCCACAGGGTATTTAGGAGCCGACGCGTTTGTTTCTTCTTCTTTCTGTATGCGTTCTATATCAGATCATTTGGCTTATTTGTTGCAATTATTTTAACAAATTTTTGAGGTAAAAAGTTGGTAATGGTTCCCTTCATAGGGGTTTTTTTGCCGTCGACTGTCGAGTGATCCGCCCGCATTCCCGCCAATGCAACTCCTATAAGCCAGAATCGACAAAGGCCCGTGTTTTAATGGAACCTATTATCGCAGTTCTCAGTCTCTGGAAATGTATAACTTATAAAAAATAAATAAATACGTCCAACAATCACATACATAGTCCAGACCTCACATTTAGACAAAAGTCTTGCGTCGTCGTGAGTATCAGAAACAAGGAGAGACTTTTCAGACTCGTAACAAATGCCTGTGGTTCACACAAATATTTCACAGATATTCCACGTTTTACAGCCTACACCCTGGAGGTCTATAAGTCCATGTCTTTAAATCTGTTATTCCGTAAATATGTTCATTAAGCTTTGTTAAATAAGTTTTTATGTTTAGACTTTTTTTTTCTCAATTTTAACCAGTTTTGTATAATTATTGTAGACACCTAAAATTCTTATATTGTATGCCAATTTAGCCGGCCATAGTCATACAGATAAATAAATCGTAACAGCTTATGTAAACCTATATCCACAATAAAATTATTTGAAATTACCAGTGAGCATCTTAGCAGCGACGGTGACCGTCTCCCCTCCCGACATGACCAGCTGCGCCACGTACACCTTCCCGAAGGCGCCGCTGCCGATCAGCGCCCCCAGGTGCACCCGGGAACGACTCACCTCCCAATCATCACCGCCTTCGTCTTCTGACTGCAACAAAACATATCCTGATGTAATGGAAGCTGTTCTAATATGTCTAACTGTGACATACTGGCAACATTGTGTGTGTGACTATGACATTATGTCATTATGTATGACACTGACTGTCATAATGACAGTGGAAAAGAGTCCATTTACTATTCCTATCGGCTTTGCTTTTGTAATTTATGTAGGATAAACTGATATCGGCACTTGGGATAGCACACGTTACTTGGGATTTCAGATTTCCTTGATTTTTTTTTGCCACTGCTGCATGAAATAATCAGCCAACTTAATGAAGGTTAAGGTTTAGCTTAAGCGAGAGGTGATAAAGATAAAACAGCTTTAAATAACAAAATAAAGGGCTTTTCTAATTATATTTTTTACCACACGAAGCTCAAAAACAAGCAAAAATGCTAATTTATACTCACAGGAGTATGAAATTCCACGCATACGTACCTCAAATATTTTTTGCGTGTAGAGAGGGCTCTCTTCCATCTGACCTCGGACAGGAATTTCATTATTTCTGTGGACAAAAATGTGATTCGTGAGTTCAAACGATACATGATGCGTTCATTGGAACGTATTCACAGACGTGTCGGTTAACGGAACGCGTGATCGAATATCGAATTCAAATTGTATGATAAAATATTTTTATTTATATGTAAATATACGTAGACATGTGCGCTAGCAATCTTGTTTATTTTATGTTTTATTTATTAGGATCTCCAACGAAGATAACATGTAACAATTATATTTAACTACATACATACATACTGGGTATATCAAGACTGCTACCGAAAACGAGGCCGGGTGGTTGTTTAAGCGACTTCAGACACAATGCAATAGAAAATTTTGCAAAAAAAGCGACAATTTTTTTTTGTTTTTTTTTTTTTCCTATGGCCTGATTAGGGTGGTAAATACATGTTTTTCCTAAAATAATAGTGTATACCCTTTTATTTATAAATACTCTAAGGTATAAAACAGTTAAAATTATTATTTTAGCAAAAACTATGGATTTACCACCCAAAAAATAGAATATTAAAAAAAATCATTAAAAATTAATGTCGCTTTTCTTTGCGAAATTTTTAGTTGCATTGTGTTTGTAGTCACTATAACTACCACCCGGCTTCGTTTTCGGTAGCAGTCTTGAGATAACCGGTATGTATCCCTCTACGTGTATCTTAAATAATAGGAGAGTACCTACAGCTTGCACGGGGTTTGTTAACAACATTATAAGTACAATTAACCAAGAATGGATCAACATAAAGCAATTAATTATCATACATACATTCAAAAACTCACGCCTTTTCCCAGAAGGGGTAGGCAGAGGTGCCAGGACATTCACATTTTGCCTTGTATGTTCCGTCCCACGATGTGATCGGAGGCGAGTCTATTCCTGAATTCACAAATTCCTGATTCCGGGCTGATAATTAACAGAATAATCAAATTTCAGTTTGTCCGACCTGGGATTCGAACCCGTTACTTCAGCTTTGTAATCGTACGGTAGAACAATTGCGCCACCGAGGCAGTTCAGTTAATTATTATAAACCTACAAAACTGGATAACATTGAATTACATATAACAGAATATCGAACATTACGCGTGCTTAAAGTCTTTAAAAGCGATAATATAATAATCCCGCCGATATACGACCCAATGTAAGGCACCGGCCTACTCTGTATTAAAAACACGATTAAGAGAGCTTAGGCTGTCCACTACGATGGCCTAGTGAAATTTAGCAGATTTCAAATACATTAGGATGACTTGTAAGCCATCATCGTATTTTTCAAGATAATTTTCTTCACCGTTTTACCAATCGGTACAAACATTTTTTCAAATATTATACCCATGCAAAGTTGGGCCTCGATTTCATCACGAGTACAAGTGATAAATAGGTGTTGAAAAGTAAAAAAAACCGAGGCTATGGATCGGACAGATTATGCGTTGCAGCATCGCTTCGTGCTGCCGAGTACGCAATAGAGTAGGTACCCACGAGAGATGCGTGATTTGTCGATGTCAAATATTTACTTCATTTATTGACATTATTTACATGTCCTACTGATGGTCTTTCATATGTGAGAGGCCGCCTGTGTAGGTACCACCGCAATCTCCGACAAACAGCAGTGTAATTGCGCTGTTGTGTTTCGGTTTGCAGGACATTGTAGACAGAATTACTGGACAGTATCAGTTATTACCTAACTATTTGTCTGACGGTGACAACTGCAGCTCATATTGAAATACTTTTATCAACACTTTATCGACACTTCCATCTATATCGATAAAGTTATTGGCGTGGAAAAGGGTCGTATGTCGCAGGTCAGTTATTGCGCAGGAGCTCTACGATGATGTAAGCTTTACGTAAAATGCGTCTCACTAGAGCTGCGTACTACGATTTGTGCTCTGCCGTTTTGATGTTGTCATTATTTTGTAATTCTACATAATAATGTACGGTTTTACCGGATCGCAAAGAACAAGCATTTGCCGGCGACTTGGCTTGCGTTATTTCTTTTTAATTATAAATAAATACACCCAGCAGTCACATACATAGTTCTGACCCCACATTAAGAACAATTAAGTCTTGTGTCGTGGGCATCAGAAACTACGAGAGACTTTTCCGTCTCACAAACACCCAGACCCGACACAAATATTTGTTGGCCACACAAACATTTGTGTCCGTGCGGGGATCGAACCTGCGACCTCTCGTTTCACAGTCGGCTATTTCACCAACCGCACCGCGGAAGCTGTCGGCATTATGTTACCGAAGCTATTCTTGAAGCATATAGAAACGAGTTTATACTCGTTTCTATATGCTTCGAGGTTATGGTTAGGCAAAACCAATAATATTGTATTGACCCATATATAGGTTATTTTTTTTCGGTTATGAAGTCAGGGTAAGTGCATGGCTTGTTGGCAACGGATCAGACGCGGCTGCCTACACGGTGGTTGCGTTTCAAATCCTAGGGCACACGTCTGACTTTCCGAGTCATGTGTGTATTGATAGTCAATCACCACGCACTATAATGGTGAAGGAAAACGTCGTGAGGAAACCTGCTTACCTTAGGGATTTTTATAAACCTAATTATGGTATGTAAAATCCAAACGGCACTAGGCCAGCGTGGTGGACTATATGGCCCAACTCCTTACAATCGTGCTTATGGTTGCAGAGGATGCCCGTGCCCTACAGTGGGATGTATATGGGCTGATACAGAAGTCAGGGTGAATGGATCAATTTTGTCAAACTTTCTGTCATAATACAAGCAAGAATATTCTAAATCATTGACAGTGACGACTAATGTCCGTAACGCTCTACTAGACATGTACTGGAGCGCGCACCAATTACGTTGGTACACTTTACGCGATATGCCCTGTCTATATATTTATGTCAATGGTTCAAGTTTCATTCATTCCTGGGTGTTGTGAGACCAAAGAGCTATTTATGCATTAGGTAATGATGTATTAAAAAATAAGATTAAAGATGAAATAAAAAAAAGCCTTAATCTATAAACAAAACAAAATAGAAGTATCAGACATATTAAGGAGCAGGTGTGAAGTTTATCTATAGCGTGAAATATATCGCAAAGCCCCAGCAAAGGTGTCGTATTATTTACGTAGGACGTTTCTACATGTTTATCTTATATTTTGGCTTAAGCCCTTGATGGAAACGGTCCGCACATCAAATATTTACAATCCGTGAAACATTTTCAAGGCCGACGGATTTATCAATGTAAAAGGATAAATATTTTGTTTGATAAATGTGTTTGGATAGTTCTGTACGCGGTATCGTTTGTAATAATTCGGTTTTGTGGGATAATACATTTAGAGGTTAGAAAGGGCGTTAAACGGAAAAATTGGTCCGTCGGAATCGTGTTAACACAGAAGATTTAAGGACCCTCTTAAGCCCGGTCCATTTTCTCCCAAAATGAAACCTGTAGGCCAGTATCAGCAATTTTTTTATATACCTAAAACTGGTAGTCTAAAAAATGTAACGAATAATAAAATATAGTTTGGGGACTCTTGATAACATTGTAATGTTCAACGCGAACATGCCAATTATTGTTGTCGTAATAATTCTAGTATTATCTCATCGATGTTTCTTTTGTGCAAATAATAAATAAATTAATAAATCTCAACATATCATCATAAATCGCACTGGGAGAACGCCTTGTTTCATTTCATTATATTTAAGAAATCAACCACATTATTTGTAAAAAAAAATGACATGATGAAGACGATTAAAAATTACTCAAAAATTACTTCATCATTGGTAATTATATTATGACCTGTCTTGTTCCGCGGTTGGTTAGAAACTATGAGGAACTCTTCCATCACACGAGCAGACCTAAATAACTGTTTGATTCTCGACGGTTTCATCATATTAGTATGGAGATCCCACCCGCTGTCTTTCCTTTCACAATTGGCTCTTCGCCAATTAGGCTACGCAGGCTGTCTACGGAGAATGAATAACGAGAAATAATTAGAGTATATAAATACAAAATTAATTCATTATTAGTGTTTATTTAAGGAACAATATAAACTTTAAAATACATATTTGAGCAAAATCATTAAAAAGTTCTTACAAAATCTAATTATTGAGTTCGTAAGGGTTACAAAGATGTAAAGAAGGTAACATTAACCACTAATAAAGGTTGACAGTAAAAAAAAATAATATAGTGCGCGGACGGTTGAGAAGACGACTGTATAAAGAGAGCTAGCAAGTTCGGTAACAATACAAGCAATCCAAATGATATTAAGCATTAACCTTGCCAAAAAACCAATATTACTCATGCTTGGTTGAAGTGATGGGAGGTCTAAAGTCGAAGAGACTTTGAATTTGTAAGGAAAGAACGAAAGCTTTACGACTAAAAAAAATATCAACAATAGTCTTCCAGAGTTGAATGGCCAAAGACGACCGTTTCGTCTTTGAAGATTGAGCAGGATCAGATTTTGACAGTGGTTGGGAGCCCATGTGATAGAAAGTAAGAACCGAAATCATATAGGTAACAACTTCTTAACTCTATCGAAAAGAATTACAAATCTACCAAATAGCAACTGTGTGCCGAATAAAGCAATGAAGAAGATTATCGATTTAATTTTTCATTTATTAGTCAATCATATTTCAAAATACAGCAAATATTGCAGCCCACGTTTTGTAATTGCATTTGCACAAATTATTGAAGGCAAGTGGGTCCAATTAAGCTGTGTATCCTTGCAATGCATCTCCATTTAGGATGGCGGCTATCTAGATCGTATCCACTCACTTGCCCTTTGCTCTGCGATGCGTAGACCCATCGCCATGTCCAACTGTCACTTTGTAAGTTAAGAGATGAAGCGATTTTAGTATGTCACTTGCTAGCTTAAACTTTGTACGTGTCCTAAGACTTATTGATAAATATAAATCTATGAATTTGGGGAAATTATTCGAAACCAAAGCACATATCACTTTCATTTTGAAGGGTGAATCATTAAAAAATCAATATCCTACACGTTCAAGAGATTTTTAAATTTATGTTAAGTGTATAAATCTAATTTTTGTCAGAATGGTAAACTAGAGGTGATTCAGTCGTGAAATTGTACAACTAATAATTCTGCAAGATGTACCATTATCTAACAACTGTAAGTGCGAAATGAGGGTAGAAATGGAGGAAAAACCACATTTAATTATAATTATTGGTTATTGAAATTTCGAATTTCAACGGTATGAGTTGATATTGGATTGAGATTTTAGTTGCCATTTGTTTCAATAACTACAACTATAGCCATAGGTACTTATATTGACTTCAACTGCGCTTAGAGTGACTAATAAGAAATTAAATTATCCTTTTCTACACTTATCTAGACCAGAGATTAAAAAACTAACTGTCACTATGGTAATGTTAATTAAAAAATGTTATAATAACCCCTTAAAGGTAAGGTTCGCTTAAAGGTTTGAGTTTATATGAAGTAAGATTTCATAACGATGATAATAATTTCTGTAATTTTTTGGTCATTTGTCGCATTTTAAGAGCCATTTTCTCTTAAATTGTACCAAAGTAAATTTGTAATAGTAATACGATTACGTATTCTGAGTCGTGAACGCGTGAATTAGATGCGCCCGCGCACCTTCCCGACCATATAGGGACAGTTGCATGGACAGTAGTTTCCTAACCGTATAATATAGTTTTTGTAGGCGTTAACCAATGTATGGGTTAAACAGAGTCTGCCATATACGCTCGTCTCTTTATGGAATGGTTTGGTAATTGGATTATATATTTTATAATCATTTTGCCTTTTTAGCAGGTTATTAGTGTTGAGTTGGGTATGGTTAGGTCCTGGATTCGAGTTCCAGGTGAGGTAATATTGTGAGTTTTCCCAGACTGGAATTTCCACGGGCGGCGAACAATAAATGCCATTAGCGACACTCTTACTTATCTTATATGATGTTGAAGTGAGCTAATTTTATAATTAATATGAGTATTTATGATAAATATATAGACAACGTGAGATGTAGTAAGAGAAAGCTAATTGCTTTGTGAGTCTTTTTTGATGGTGTTTATAGGGACTTATGAAAGTTTCAGTGATGTTATGTGTTCCAAAATAGAATGGCTTTTAAAATTCTCTAGATGGTCTAGTCAGGAACGTTTGTTTATCTTAATTCAAACCATCACATTTCATTAAATTAAATTATAGTCTAATTCGAAATACTTTATATTCCGTTAATAAACGCACCTAAAAAAATAAACTTTAAAACCCAATAGGCTATTTGACTGTATAAAAAATATTGACTTATTTGTTTCCATCCGTGTACTTAATTTAATTTTAAAACATATTACATTATCATACATTAAAAATATTGTATATTTTGGCTAAAAAACACAATTATAATTTAATTTATTTTGAGTTCGCGCCACGTGATCGTAAACGATTTTGATTGGCTATGACGTCAAGCGTTTGTATGAACTACTCACATACAGGAAATGAATGGGATTGATAACGGCATAGATGCAAATTAAATATTAAAAATACCTTTAAAACGCGATATTTGACATTAATACCCGTTAATTAATAATATTTTCATGTCCAATGTAATAAAATGTGAAGAAATAAATATAATTCTATTTTTTTTGACAAAAACTCATTGAGGTATACAACTGGAAGGGATCTAGACCAAATAATTTGGAACATTTGCAAGGGTAAATGTACCCTTACACTGACAGTCGGCTATGGCAGTTGTCATTTATGCTATTTATTCTAATTGCTTTCAAAATACCGTACTCCCAACTGAAGACATGTAAAAACCATTCCAGTTCACTTGAAAAAAAATATAGAATTTAATTCCATACGTAAATTAACGATAATTTGAATAAAGTAGCAAAAATATTAATAAATTAGATTATGTACCAAAGCCGTTTTGACAAATGTCATATTTTAACAAAATTATAGAATAAGATTAATGTTACGGACAAATAGGTAAATATTGAAAATTTCGTTTATTTATTTTATTTAATATATTTATCAGATACATTGGATATTGTAAATATATTTTTTCACTATCCATATTTTTGACACAAAAGTATTTTTTAGTAGGATAACTCAATACGCTATTTGACTATTTTCTGAAAAACATACCACATTATGAAGTGGAGTCTATAGACCTTACAAATAAAGGTTATTTTTAATTACTATATCTATATCATTTAAAAATAAATTTACAAAATACACTGAATAATTACATTGTCAAAACGCTCTGTCTGGCAATGTGGCGTTCAGTTCGTAAACATCCATTCCAGAGATTCGTTCGCATGTCACCCATTCTCTAATCAACCATAGATCAATCAATCAATCAATAGTCCGAATGAGGTTTTGTCAAAAAAAAATTTTTTTCTTTCTTCACATTTTATTACATTGGATATGATAATATTATTAATTCACGGGTACAAATGACAAATAACGCGTTTTAAAGGTATTTTTAATATTTAATTTGCATCTATGCCGTTATCAATCCCATTCATTTCCTGTACGTGAGTAGTTCATACAAACGCTTGACGTCATAGCCAATCAAAATCGTTTACGATCACGTGGCGCGAACTCAAAATAAATTAAATGATTATTGTGGTTTTCAGACAAAATATACAATATTTTTAATGTATGATAATGAAATATGTTTAAAATTAAATTATTTACACGGATGGAAACAAATAAGTCAATATTTTTATACAGTGAAATAGCCTATTATAGGTTTTGTTGTTTTTAAAATCTATATAATAATGTAGCTTTATTAAAATGTATGATTATATTGGGCTTTTATATTTCGTTTTACTTTATTCTGAAACATTTGGTAACAAATGTAACAAATATATGAAGTGTCGTATCTGCAGCAATGCCGACTTGATCTATAATATAATCCGCTCCAGTTGTAATACCTCAATGCAAAAACTCATTCGGACGATTGACTGATTGATTGATCTATGGATGATTTAAGAATGAGCGATATATGCGAACGAATCTGTGGAACGGATGTTTACGAACTAAACGCCACATTGTCAGACAGAGCGTTTTGACAGTGTAATTTTTCAGTGTATTTTGTAAATTTATTTTCAAATGATATAGATATAGTAATTAAAAATAACCTTCATTTGTAAGGTCTATAGACCCCGCTTCATAATGTGGTATGGTTTTCAAAAATTAGTCAAATAGCCTATTATGGAACTTTTATAAAGACTCGGCCAGACAGAGCGTCGCGCTGACGTCACCGCTCTCACTTACTACCTTTTGTATTTGGACGATAACGTAATATTCAACATTCACACGAAGCAAATTCGTCCGTCTTTTTATGTTGTGAGATAAATGATCTTTTTGTGCAGTGGAGAATCTTAACTCAGCAATGTGAATTGCGTTTGATATTAAAGAATAAAAAAAAGATGAGATGAGCTTGTGCAATACGCCATTGATTGTTTCCTGACGCTTGTGTAGAGAGCCCGTGTCTGCAGTAGGAATTCTGACAATAATAATTTTATTGTTATCAAAGAAATTTATTGCACACATAATTGATTAAATATCAACATTAATAAATAAAATTACATTAAACTGGATAGCCCCGAATCCATTGAAAGTTGATTGATTATAAGCTTTATAATATCAAAAACTTCCAGGGAAATCTATCCCAAAATAAATAAACACAGATTTTTTTTCTGGAACCAAATCCGCGGCCCCTAACCCTACAAATTCAAACAGAAGCTTCGCACAACGACGTTCATAAACTAACTATACAATGGAAAGTGATGTGAATTGAACATTTCAATATTCCCAATGATATTTGCGTACGCCATTGTGAACACGCGAGCAAAGTCGCGGGTAAAAGTAGCATCGTTTCTCACGCCGCACGCCGTATTTTACAATCAATATGTGGTGTGAATTTAAACGCATTCACTTATTCCATATCCGTGGATATTACGCAAGGATTGCTTTCTACATGGTATTTGTGATTCATCGTAAAACTGTTTTGAGTGGTTAACAGATGTGAATATTGGATTAAATTAATAACATTAAAAAAAGAGTTGAGATAGATTTTTGAATTCTTTTCTTCACAGTTGAAACATGTTACAAAGCGGTGATCGTATTGGATAATTAAAACATGTTCTAAAATACCTAGTAATTGAAAAAAAAAAAAATTATTTAGGACAGTTAAGCTAAGCTTATTGGCATTTTTATATTTACAATGTTACTTGTCTGTATTCTTTTAACGGTTGTGTGGTCTTTTCTGATTAATTTTCAGGTACAGTATGGTTTCATAAACGATTGTTTTTTTTAATTATATATTTAATATTTATTCACAAATAATTTTACATTAATATATATACAGGTAACCATGGGATAGATATATAAATAGAATAAAGAAAGGGCAGATATTTATTTATACTTTACTATTTTTAATTTTTTGGTTCTTGAAATCTGGTAATTTCGGCAGTTATATAGGATTCTATAATTTATACTGTTTAAACACACTAGCATAACCCGGAAGGAATATATTCTTCCAAAATATTGTCTTGGCGGACTCTAAGCTAGTATGACTGACATTACTATTTTGAAACTATCAGGTCCATACAGATCACAATTTAATTGAAACGATTACAAATGAACTATCGTGGAGACTCTATAAGGATATAACAGCAAGGATTTGCGAGAAAGTTGTTGCATAATACAAGTCCAATAGTCCACTTCAAACTATCGAAGACATCTGAAAGGCTTTGGTGACGTAACGCTCTGCGTGGTGCGGCAATCACATAGAATATTTATATCCAAAACGGTAGCTATGGGGAAGGGGTAATCTTGATACAGTATACGTGGATTTCATTTTTTGATACTTTGGCGAGCGCTGAAGCAGGTGCGGACCGTGAAATTGTGGAGACCTGGGCTAATATGACTCAGAGGCCCACTAATTATTCAACTAATTGTTATTGCGTCCCAAAACTGTTTCGCAGAGTGATCTAGGTTTATATTAAAGGAAAAAATAGGACAATAAAACGTGTTATATATTTTAATTGATTTTAGTACCGTGTAATTGATCTTAATGTGGGCTCAGGACTATGTATGTGACTGTTGGGTGTATTTATAAAACATTATAAAGATATTAATTTCGTGGTATATTATTCCACAGCCAGTCTTAACCAACACCACGGCGGAGGCTGTCTAAATAGATGAGCAAGCATCAAACAACAGAAGATCTAAATGGATGGCGAAAGGAGGGAGGTCATCGGCAATCTGACGATACGTGACAACAAGGGAATTACTTCACTTCGGTTGCTTTTAGAGTAACAGTCTTAGTCGAACTAGCCTAATACAGTTATTTTTGCCTGCATAGGTAGACACATCGTATCCATCGAAAGTGTGTCGAGCAGGGTAGTATACCTTATACTCAGAATATCTAAAAGATATTCGTTGAAGGTCATACAGGTATATGCGCCGACCTCGACACACCCAGATGAAGAAGTAGAGGAAATGTATGAGGACATAAGTCGGGCCATACATACTTCCAAAACCTACTTCAATGTTGTTATGGGGGACTTCAACGCAAAGTTGGGCAAGAGAAGCGATGCAGAGTTGAAAGTGGGGCAATTTGGACATGGGCAACGGAACCCCAGGGGTCAGAGGCTGGCCGACTTTCTGGAGAAAGAGGGACTCTTTGCGATGAACTCTTTCTTCCAGAAGCCGCCTCACAGGAAATGGACCTGGCTGAGCCCTGACGGTTCTACGAGAAACGAGATAGATTTCATCTTGACGACGAATAGACGGATATTCAGAGATGTCTCTGTGATCAACAGGGTGAAAACCGGCAGTGATCACCGAATGGTTAGGGGCACCCTGAATATCAATGTCCAATCGGAAAGGCGTCGCTTGATGAAATCTACGCTCCGACCTACTCGCGCCCATATCCAAAACCCCGAGAGCTTTCAACTCGAGCTGACAAATCGCTTTGATTGTCTAGGAGAAAACCTTGCAGTGGACGAGCTAAACAGCGGTTTGGTAGAAGCTGTCCATACGGTGGGATCTAAGTATTTTAGACCTCGCCGTAGAGATAGACCACAAAAACTCTCGATCCACACTCTTGACCTCATGGCCGAACGTCGATCTTTAGCGCTGCAGTCTTCCGTTGACGCCGAAGCATATCGGCGGCTCAATAGACAGATCTGGAAGTCCTTGCGACACGATGTCCGTGCTCACAATACTGTGAGCATTAAGGAGACAATCGAGCGGAACGGAGGCTCCAAAGTGTTTGCAAGAGACATGTCTATTGGGCAAAGCCAGTTGTCTAGGCTGAAGACGGAGGACGGCCGCGTAGTATCGACGAGGGCAGAGGTATTAAGGGAGATCGAGAGGTTCTACGGACAGCTTTACACCTCGGTTGCCAAACCTGCTGTTAGCTCGGCCGAAGACCCGAGAGCCGAGTTGATCCGACACTTTAGCGATGATATCCCGGACATCAGCCTGTGTGAGATTGAGATGGCCCTGAAGCAACTTAAAAACAACAAGGCGCCGGGCGAGGACGGAATAACTTCAGAGCTTCTGAAAGCGGGCGGAACGCCGATACTGAAAGTCCTTCAGAGGCTCTTCAATTCCGTTCTCCTCGAGGGCTCAACGCCAGAGGCATGGAGCAGGAGCGTGGTGGTACTGTTCTTCAAAAAAGGTGATAACACTTTGCTGAAGAATTACAGGCCCATCTCGCTCCTGAGCCATGTCTATAAGTTGTTTTCGAGGGTCATCACAAATCGTCTCGAACGCAGGTTTGATGACTTCCAGCCTCCCGAACAAGCCGGTTTCCGAAAAGGCTTTAGTACCATAGACCACATCCATACGCTTCGGCAAGTTATACAAAAAACCGAGGAATATAACTTGCCACTTTGTTTAGCGTTTGTGGACTATGAGAAAGCCTTTGATTCGATCGAGACTTGGGCTGTGCTACAGTCTCTTCAGCGGTGCCATATCGACTATCGGTATATCGAAGTGTTGAAGTGTATATACAACAACGCCACCATGTCGGTCCGAGTACAAGATCAGAGTACGAAGGCTATTCCACTACAGAGAGGCGTGAGACAGGGAGATGTCATATCTCCGAAACTGTTCACTGCCGCGCTGGAAAACGCCTTCAAGCTCTTGGAATGGAAAGGATTCGGCATCAACATCAACGGCGAGTATATCACTCACCTTCGGTTTGCCGACGATATTGTAGTCTTGGCAGAATCGCTGGAAGACCTTAGCACTATGCTCGAAGACCTCAATCGAGTCTCCCAACAGGTGGGTCTTAAAATGAACATGGACAAAACGAAGATTATGTCGAATGTCCATGTTGTGCCCACCCCCATCGGTGTTGGGGGCTCGACTCTTGAATTTGTAGACGAATATGTCTATTTAGGACAAGTGGTCCGGTTAGGCAGGTCCAACTTCGAGAGAGAGGTCAATCGTCGAATCCAACTCGGTTGGGCGGCGTTCGGGAAACTGCGCGACGTCTTCTCGTCCAAAATACCTCAGTGCCTTAAATCGAAAGTCTTCGATAGTTGTGTGTTGCCAGTGATGACTTACGGCACCGAGACGTGGCCTCTCACTATGGGCCTTATTAGGAAGCTCAAAGTCACTCAACGAGCTATGGAGAGGGCTATGCTCGGGGTTTCCCTACGAGATCGAATCAGAAATGAGGAGATCCGTAGGAGAACTAAAATAACCGACATAGCCCAACGGATTAGCAAGTTGAAGTGGCAATGGGCAGGGCACATAGCGCGGAGATCTGATGACCGATGGGGTCGGAAAGTGCTCGAATGGAGGCCGCGTATCGGAAAGCGCAGCGTAGGACGTCCACCCACAAGATGGTCCGACGACCTGGTAAAGGTCGCGGGACGTCGCTGGATGCAGGCTGCCTCCAACAGGTCTCTGTGGAAATCATTGGGGGAGGCCTATGTTCAGCAGTGGACTTCCTTTGGCTGATGGATGGATGGATGGATAGGTAGACACATACGGTCCTGTTGGGAAGCGATCAACGCCGCTAATGGACCTTTTCAGTGCTACGGGTCTAGCACAACGAGATCGCCGCCTATTTTAAAGAGCGTACGTACTCTTTATAAGCCTAGCTTTTTATACGAAGGATAGGTCATGATAGTGCTATTGCAGTCGAAACTACGTACAAAAAGGTATTTAAATAGTTCAGAAGCGATGCTGCTTTCTCTGTAAGCGGGACGCATCAGACCGTGGCGGAATGCTGTAAAATTAACACTTACCTGGTGCTAAACTTATAGGCGTGTAAACTTTATGTCACAACTGCTCTGTCACATACATGTCACATATACTCATAGTAGCCTTGATTTTACTAAATAAATACATCGTCGTATAAATACAAAATAGGCAATTCCACTCTTTTTGAAGTATGTTAAGTCGTACTTACGATAAAAATCATGAAATGTTATCCGACCTGTAAATCCCATAAAAAACTGTTTTAAATTTATATTGTTGTTTGGCGGCAGAAAAAGACATAGCGGAGGTACCTACCTATGCAGCCTCTAACATTTGAGAGATCAACCACCACTAACAACCTTCGTGGAGCAGTTGGTTAGATACCGGCTTTGAAACGAGAGGCCGCGGGTTCGATCCCCGCACCGAAACAAATATTTGTGTGAACCACAGGTATGTGTTTCGGGTCTGGGTGTTTGTGAGATCGAATAGTCTCTCAAGTTCCTGATACCCACGACACAAGACTCGACCTTAGTGTGGGGTCAGGACTATGTATGTGACTGTCGGGTGTATTTATTTATTTATGATTAAGTCGATGATGCAACCTCATTTTAATAAATCATAGGTCTATCTTGGACTAGAATCTAGATCGGCCTTATTTCACTGCTAACTATAGTTAAATATCAAACACTTACAAAAAATGAAAAGTATAAACTGTAATTTCGTTCATTAGTCAGCAAGTGCTCATATAAGTCTCCTTGATGATTTAATGATTTAAACTGTCCCAAGCCAACATATGGTTACTGGCTGGCCATGTTCTGATTGGGTCGAGATGTACTCGTCTGCAATTATGTGACATAGCTTTGCGTTAGTTAAACCCAACCTTTTTTTAAGTCCAACGATCTTATTAATACAGGGTATATCAAGACAGCTACCGAAAACGAAGCCGGGTAGGTTTAGTGACAAAAACACAATAGACCTTAAGTTTTTGGAAAGAAACGCGACATTTTTTTTTTGTGATATTTGAATATCATCGTGTTTGGGTGTTAAATCCATGGGCGTAGCCACGGTGGGGCAGATTGGGGCACTTGCCCCACCCTGGCCTACCTGCCTACCTACCTGTAAGGTACCTAACCAACTCTAAAAAATAAATTATCTATGTAAAGTACTAGGCAGGTGAGCAAAAAGAAAGTATCGAGGACAATTCGAATTATAAACACAGATACAGGATGTTATAGATTGTAACCTTTTGAAAGGAAAAAAATACCGGGGGAAGACCGTGGGTATGGATTGCTAATTACATAATATAATGTTAGACTGATGCCCCACCCTGATCCCACGGCTGGCTACGATCATGGTTAAATACATATTTTTTGCTAAAACAATAAGTAATAATTTAAATCTTTGCGTACTATCACATACATACATATACATAATCGTCACGCCTGTATCCCATAGGGGTAGGCAGAGACTATAGACCGCCACTTTGCTCGATCCTGGCATACTACTTTCGCTTCATCCACTTTCATCAACGTCTTCATGCATTCTCGTCGGTTCAGGGTACTTTTAACCTGACCCTTGTTGAGGGTATCACCGATTTGGATGGTGTATGTTCGGTGAGGTCGACCCCTACCGACTCTTCCATCCACACTCGCATTATGTATTTCTTTCGTAATTCTCCTTTCATCCATCCTCTCTACATGACCAAACCATCGTAACATTCCTTTCTCAATTCTCGTCACTACATCCTCTTTCACTCCACAAGTTTCCATCATACTATCACAATAACTTTTTTTATGTTTATTTTATCTTGCCAGAGATATTGAAACTGATAACTTCCAAAGTAACCACGATCAAACTTTAAAATAGCAGATTGTGTGATCCCTGTTAGAGGTATCCCCAGACAAACTTTCAGCTTTATAATATGATGAAAGTCTGGCAGCCACGGGATCTTGGTCTATATGTGTCTCTGCCCACTACAATTTTGCTATAACAGTGCATTGAATATATCAAATAATATTATGAGTATCAATAACGGAGTTATCAGCAAACCAGAAAATTTGGCACAATAATCACAAAAAATTTCGCCGTTTCCTATTGTAGTAAGCAGGGATTAAGATCTGCATCTCTTTGAACTTGAAAGGAGACTCTCGTCATAAAGTGGAACGCGTGTGGGATGATGCTATTCTATACTAATATCATAAAGATAAAATATTTGATTGTTCGTTTGCATTGAATCGGCTCTGTAACTAATTTATCGATTAGAAAAATTCTTTCACCATTAGGATCCTACATTATCTCTGATGAACATAGGTGATAGGATAATAAAAAATAAACGTATCTGCACCCGGGGGATCCCGGCCATGTCGCTAGTTTTATGTTATCGAACTGTTTTACTGAAAATACTAATGGTTCTATCAAACAAAGTAAGTAGACGGTGGCATAATTCTTCAGAATTAGAAAAAGCATTCAATGTATTACAGGCGGCAAAACATAATACAACAATATTATAATATATAATATAATTGTTATAATAGGGCAGCCTATTATTACGCTTAGGATGGTTATTTAAAAATATTACACGAGAAAATACTGCCCAAACTGCTTTCATAATTAGATTAAACCTTTACATTGGTAGGGCGCCTAAACAAACCCGCTTAGAAGTAGCAAACGGGTCGCTATCACCGAGTAAAGAGGCATTTAACATTATTATGTTGTGGTAAAGTACATACATTTCGGATCAAATATTACAGATAATTTTAAATGATTTTGTAAGAAAAATATTATACATAAATTTAAAAAAAAGTCTATTAACAGACACGCTAAATGTATAGACGTAATATAAACAAATATAGAACAAATTCCAATTTTTTAAAATTTAATTTTGTAAATGATCTTTCACTATTATTATCAGTCATAGGAAGACTCCTTAATCAGTGATCACAATTCTTTTCCAAGGAATGTCACAACTCCTTTTCGAAAGGCCTGCATCTATGAACTTCCTTTAACATTTTCTACACAGTCTGTTTCTTTTCTTTCGAACTCTGACGCTAAAAACCTCATAACGACAAACCGAAAAAGCACGCAAAATATATTAACCGCGCCCAAAGTGAACTATTTCTGTTGCCTATACTTTTGGACGAAGAAAAAAAAGCAATTTATGTAGGCTTTCATGTTTTGTCCCGGCTTGACGAGTGCTCGTAACAGGCGCACAAAGCAGTTTCATTACTCGCATAATACGTATCGGCAACCAAATTTATTCGCTGCTTCGTTTGTTACTCAGACCGAATTTTCCAATCATACATTGGCATATAATTCCACTTGTATTGGATCAAAGGATCTGAAATCAGATGTTAATGGTGTGTTAATTTGTAATGGGTTTGGTACTAACTACTTAAATTATTAGTAATAATTACTTAAAACTGTAAACCATTGCTTTTAACAAATAAATGTTTCTTTCTTTCTTCTTTCTAAATTTATCGCTAACAAATTACCAATTTCCGTGCTTATACTATTAAACCAAAAAATAATACACACTGGTTTTAATTAGACAAGAACATCAAAAGTCTGTATTGAACTATTGACTGTATGACAGGTCTTCGAGACCGATGTATACATACCACAGTCTACATCGAAAACAAGTTTGACCGATGCAAATCACATTAAAAAAATGTAGTCAGCATCCCAAGTATTTAGATTAAGCAGCAAACAACCTCTTTATCCCATATAAGGGACCAACGGATGTCAATTGAAGCGTTTAAGAGTTACATAATCTGTGGACATTCGTGTGGATTAAAAAACTGTGATGCAATGTTTAATGAGTAACTCCACTCCGTATTTGTAAATCAATTTGCATAATATCTTTATTTTTTATCAACATCCGGGAAAGAATGTTGTTGGATTAATTTTAGATAAAATACGTAATTTGAATATTTATGTTATAATTAATTAAAACAATATAAATTCGTGATCATTGAGGAAGTTTTGAGTTAAAGCTGAGATTCCTAGTAAGTTTTGAACCTAGGATATACTCTGATTTTTCTGATGCTCTCATTGCCATCTATGTCATCGTAAATAACTGTTGCGCGGTTTAATGGAACAGGCAAACTTCTAAGGAGACATTCATAAAGTATTTTTTTATTTATAGTTTAGGCATTTGTCTATAATCTCACCCGATCGAAATTGACAAGACTTAAAGAGTTCCAAATTAGAACACACATATTGTAAAATACCAATTAGTCTAAGGTTAATCTTGCTACCTGAAAGTTATAGGTAAGTAGTAAAATTATAAAGCAAACCTCTTTTTCACTTTGTAAATGCCTTTGAATTAATGAGAATTCAATAATAAAGTAGTAATTACTCTAACAATAAACATAGACGGATTATCTGAACTTTTATAGTCTCCAATACATCAGCAGATGTAAACATGTGCTGCTTGCGGTAGCAAGGTCTTGTACGGAATGCGATTTGTTTGCAGATGAATGGGCGAATATATTAATCGAGGCTTCATTGCCTAACCACTATCAATCGTACTCTCATATGTATATGGGCTGATACAGATACAGATTGACAGAGTGCTTGAGGTTTTTTGCGAGTGAGATGCAAATGTAATAATTTTAAGTGATAATGTAAATAAATAAATAAATCAGTAAACAAAGCAGGAACATGCAAATAAACTGTCACAAAAAGTAATCTTCACCACGTAAAATATCGTATAATTGACACGTAATTCTCACGACAAATTCCGTCACGTCTACGTGGAATTCCGGTGTGACAACAATGGAACACGCGACGCTGTTTTGCTTTCATTGATCTTGTCACTTGAAAGATGCACAGGGTAAATAACAATGCCTTATATAAACTTGTTACACCGGTTTATTAACTTTATAATAATGTACGGCGGTCTACAGAGCGGAATAATACGTCTAAATTGTGGAAGTGTTTTATTTCCTCTCGTTATCAATTTGCAGTAAACGATGGCATCTTTGGCGTTAATATTACTGGATACTGAAATACATAATAATGCATATAAATGTGAATAAATAAATGCACTCAACAGTCACATATATAGTCCTCAACCCAAATTTAAGGTCAATTATGTCTTATGTCGTGGATATCAAAAGCTACGAGAGACTTTTCGGTTTCATAAACACCTAGAGCCAAAACAAATATTTGTGTTCTTCACAAACATTTATCTCGGTGCGGGGATCGAACCTGCTATCTTTTCACAACCAGCGTATCACCACATGCGCCACGGAGGCTGTATATCAGCCCGTAGTATCTTTCGGTGTAGACATCAGATAACTTCGAAATATTTGTAGAGAAATATTAGTTGTACAGATTACTTCGCAACATTTTTTGTACCTACCGATAAAACAACCTTTAATATAGAACACACGCCTAACTTCTAAGTCTGTAGAGTGGTCTGGGTTCGAATCCGAGACTTCCAGTTTGACATTCTGTTTCACACACGATTGCTCTACCACTTGTTCTTAATCATAAACTGTGAAATTTATCGATTGTCTTTCAATACTTCGGTTACAATGAACCAAAAATATCCGTGTAATGGCGAATAATCTCATTACGAGCGTGATTATGCAACAACTTAATTGACTTTCGTCTCGCTTAAGTGCTTAATTAACCGGCAAAAGTTCAAGCCGTGAGAATACACTTGTTTTAAAGTAACTATGAATATTTAAGATAATTATGCTTTTTTTATTGCAGTGAATGGCGAGACAAGCTTGCCGTTCGACTGATGGTAAGCGATACGACCGCTCATGAACAGTAGCAAAATCAAACAACGCCTTGATTTAAAAAAGCAATGCATTCCACTGCGCTCGCCATTTTGAGATATAAGATGTTGAGTCTAATTATATCCAGTAGTTACTCTGGCTACAACGTCCTTCAATCCGAAACACAACAGTACATTTATACTACTGTTTGGCGAGAGAAATAGACATCGGGGTGGTATCTACCTAGGTGACCTCTATATATGAGAGACCTATCATCAGTAAAATTGAATGCATTTCTTATAAAGGCGTATAAGCTTTATGACAATCTACATAACATTCAACCTCAATCAACTTCATATTATGTCATCTAGGGTGTAAGCAGAGGAGTCACCAGTATCAAAAGTTCACCCAGTTCATTGACCCACAATGTGAGAGGAAGCAAGAATAGAAAACTGCGATCTTGGCTTACGGAATAGCCTCAAAAACCAGGGGAGATACTTTATGATCCGATATGAAACTTGAATGCTATATTAGAATGTTGAACGTAAAACAGTACAAATGAGCCTATGTACTCCACCAAATGTTTCAATCCTACAGGCTACATCGTACGTCGCGCGTAACCATAGACTAAGTTTGGGCAGAATGATAAGTATTATAAAGAGTAGTATTGATTTTTAAATTGCCCTTTTAATGTATAACTTACTTCGGGCGTCGAACGTGCGAATATTCGCTTGGTTTAGAATCACAGACTTACCCCCCAGGGAAATTGGGAAATTGAGATCCTTAATCCAGATGATCCAAGAGCACAGAATATAAAAACCCTGTATCTAAAAACAATAACTCGAATTTATGTTTTTTTTATAGAAGTTAGTATATTGTATCAGGGAAACGGACGAGACATTGTAACTATACAATGACTTATATCATATATTACCGTGAAATATACTTGCAATAACATTGTGAAGTAGCAATTGTCGGGTTAGCTACGCTTGTCATAAACTTTTATTGTTTGATCAACCGTGTCGTGGACTTATCGCTTATTATTGTAAAGGTAAGCGTCCATTGCACCGGTTGGGATAAAGCTAACGACCCACAAGGCTACACTATTGACGCACTGATGAACGTTACAAAAATATTTTTTTGTATGTTAATTGCGGCTCTTTTTGGATACTTTTATAAAGTGAATGAAGTTTGTTTCAAGAATAATTAAAAATCATATAAAATAAAAAATAAAAATAATATAAAAAATCGTACATAATTTTGGAGCAGTCCGTAGCATTGGGACGTATTAGATAAAGTTATTCCAAAACTAGGCCATGTGCACTTACCATAACAAATTTTAACACGTTCGAACTCAGATGAAAATGTGTTGAAACAACGAATTAACATTTAAAAAAATATTAGTGGCTTTATGAACAATTGTACAGGGACGGCGTCAGGCTTGGACGCTGAGGGTGATAGCCCACTGCACCGCAGACGAGACCTCACGCTTTGAAAGTAAAAATAGCCTTAAACCCCTGAAAAATAATTTCTTCAGCAAATAAAATATGGTAGAGCGACTATTTATTTTAAATCTTGCTTCATTATTTTATCAGTTTTTTAGAATCTACGAGTATCATTACTAACTCCTTGTGTTTCAGGTAGCTGTATTATGATATATATTCAGTGTATATCGGCGAGAAATGACCATATCATAAATGAAAACCTAATTGAGACTGAACTGTGTTTCCCATAAGACAAATTTTAATCACTTTGTCATACTAGAATATAAAAATAAAATAAATAATTATTATTTTGTATATTTTGTATTGATATTTGTCTGTCCCGCCGCCTCTGGACTTGAAGATCACAGATGCTGATTAAACGAGCTGGTCTGATTACCGCGGGTCAAGTTTATTTGTAAATCGTTTCGAAAGTATTAGAGCGGCCATATTGTATTAAACATGGTTTCATTAAACGTTATAAGATTGTTACTTTTAAGATGGTTTTAAAGTTTTGGGAAATCATTAAACATCAACCCAATCTATTTTTTAGATTGTTTTTTTTTTATTTATAGCAAAGGATCGGTTTGGATATTCGAATGAAACCTATGTAGCAAACAATACCTAATGAATAGAAGAGTTTCAATATTAATTTTATCCTGAATACTAAGTTATGTCATTTACTCATGTATTTAACATAATTTTATTATAATAAACTACTAATTTATTTTGTGTCACATGCTGTATCCAAAATGCATTCGATTGACTCCAATAAAATACTTATTTTACAATGAAATCATACCTCCTATAACTGTGTGTGCGTTTGACCCCAAAATAAATAATCATATTGCTAAATAATTAAACAACGCAATTAATAAAAGACATGATCACGCAATACTAAAATTAATTCGGATTATGTTTCTATTGATAGTTTTGAGGTTAAATGTATTCAATAAAAGATTGTGTCATGTATTCAAGTGTTAATCACTTGCTGTCGACATTAATTTATGTTCGCCTTTACTCAATTTGTCGGTGCCGTGATAGGTAACTGTCGAACACTTGAAAGGTTCAATGGGTTTCGTAGTTGAAATGTATAGCCCTATGAAATAATATTAACTAATTATGTACTGATAATTGAATATTCATATTTATGCCAAATATGAATAGACGATCGGGTTACGTGACTTTCCATTCACCAGAAACTAGATTAAGCATTCAATTAAAGCCAGTCTCCTCAGTGCCATATGATTGTTTTCACGAACGTTTTAAAAGAATACAACGCAAAAATGCGAAAGATTTTTTAAATTGGAAAATTATGCTTATCTAATTTATGACATTTCAATGAATGTTTTCGTTGATCCTGATTTATTTGTGTTTATTTTCAAAGCACAAGGTGGCATATTTTAACATTTTATAATATTTTTTCATATTGAAATATGTCGGGGCTATCTATCGGTTCTGAGATTTCGACCATAGATCGCAACGTGACTGTCGAAAATGTTATTCTTGATTGCCCTATTCATAATACTTCAATGGTGATGTATGATTATTGCTAAATTACTTGTTTCTTTTTAGATTGAAGCATGGCAGTGTGTTACGTAACGTAATTACCATAGATATGGCGTCAATATATCTATGTTAATATTACTAAATCCATAATATACATATTATTTAAAAATATCAAAAAAACTTATTGAAAAGCAAAAATAAATCCCTACTAAGTACTAATATATTATAAATGTGACCGTAAGTTTGCTTGTTACATTTTCACGTGTAAATTACTTAACCGATCATCATGAAACTTTGTACACATATTCTTGGAGGTATCAGTAACATAGGATACTAATTATGAAAAAAAAAATTGCTAAAGATAAAAAAATATTTTGTCCGAATTTTACATTTTGGCCGCCATTTTGAAAAGTGTATCTGCACCCAGATGGAGCCGGGCTGGACTGCTAGTAGATAATACACCCAACAGTCACATACATAGTCCTGATCGCACATCAAGATCGAGTCCTGTGTCGTGGGTATCAAGAGCTACAAGAGACTTTTTCAGTCTCACAAATACCCAGACCCGTGCAACCTACCAACTGTGACACGGAAGGTGTTATTAATAAAATTTATGGAGGGTTAATTAATTTAAATTATTAGTAATACAAATATCTCTACTGAAATAAAATCATAATAATTATGCTAAAAATAAAGGGTCTAATTGAACTTATAAAGTAAAAAAAATCTATTATAAAATTAATTCCAAGTTTTGAATTTCTTAAAACTATTTAATTTTCAGATTTACATTGTCTTTATTTATTTAAAATCAATAATCAAAATATTAAAATCTTGAACAATTTCACTTCAAAATCGACAAATAAGTACTGAAAATGCTCAAAAAGATAGTATACTACAATCATATTCTTATACAGAACAAAATATGACGATACAAAAGTTCAATCCCCAAACGTATAATTTCATGACTCGCTCAGCATTTGGAAAGTTACCGTACATCTTGAAGAATTATTGCTTATTTCGTGTATCCTTTTACTTACATTAGAAAGTAACAAGTAATTCGGCCGAGTATTTGTAATTCAGTGTATTTCTGTTGTTGGATCGATGAAAGTACGGAACTCAATTACTTGAGCGTCGAATGCGCTGCACAAAACGTGAATGATAAAGGTCATTGTTATGGGACAAATGTATTGGTTATATAATAATAGGAGTAGGAGCATCAATATTCTTGGATAAATATATTTAAGTGAATAGTTAATGTTCTTTGGTTTTCCATCGAGTTACAGGACAAAGTTATTTCGACTTTCCCTAAAAATATCATATTGAATAAGCTGTTGTATTGGAATATTTGGTGATTTGTTCGACGTATTATTATGAAAATAGATTGCTTTGAATTAAAGCGTGATTGTTTTATTGACAGCCTCCGTGACGCAGTCGGTAAGACGCCGCCTGTGAAACGAGAGGCCGCGGGTTCGATCCCCGCACTGAGACAAATGTTTGTGCGGCCCACAAATATTTCTTCCGGGTCTGGGTGTTTGTGAGACCGAAAAGTCTCTCGTAGTTCCTGATACCCACGACACAAGAATCGATCTTATTGTAGAGTCAGGACAATGTATGAGATGGTTGGGTGTTAAAAATGTGAATGCGTTGTGATTTGTGAAGACCTGGTTTCGATTGTCCGGTCGGACGATATAGTTTACGAAAGTTTGAAATAACTCATAGGAATTGGCTTCGATCATCTGCTAGGCAATATAAATAAAATGGTGAATCCTACTGCCTACCCCATCCAATTAGCAGGCGTCATGTTTAAGTAATATTTTAATACTGGTCTAGTCGCCATACTGGACATCGGCATATTCCGGTCACGTGACGTAACAAGAGGTCATATTACCGAGCTTGCGTGTGCCAACCCGTTCGTTACGAGGTGCTATCATTTCCTAGGTATCCTATGTAACCTAATTCCCATATACAGTATGTTGTATGCAAATGGGAGATACATGTTGCCTTCATAGATTACGTATTAATTAAAACTGGGTTTGTTGTTTTTATAATAAAAAGCATAAATATGTGTAAATACATAAACTCGCTCCTTTCCCAGAAGGGGTAAGCAGAGGTGCCACATTTTGCCTTGTATGTTCCCTCCCATAATTTGACGGTAATCGGGCGCAATTCCTGACCCCAGAATGATAATGATAATGAGTAGAAAAATCCAGTATCACTTTACCCGACACGGGATTCGAAGTCGAGACCTCAGTGTTGTAACCGTACCGTAATACAACTACGCCACGGAGGCAGTCCAATTAGTATAATAAAAAATATATCTTAATCAATGAATGGCTAAATGAGCATGCCATTCGCATGATGGTAAGCGATACGAGCGCTCATGGACAGTAGGAAAACGAAACAACACCATGAATTATAATAATTGGAATTATTGGAAAAAATGTGTAAACTAAAAAGTAATGAAACATTGTTAATTATCTAATTTTTAAGTTATCATTATTATATCATGAACGTGGCTGAAGCGGTTCAAGTGGTCAAGAATCGGACCAGATGGTATAACACCGTGCGCGAAGGTTTGTTTCCCGGATGACTCACAACCCCATTGAGGAATCGATGCAAGGACCTGGCGGAAGTTATATAATAATGATAATTTTACTAATAACTCTGGCATAAGTGACAGCTTCCGTGGCGCAGTCGGTTGGACGCAACCTAAGAATCGAGAGGCCGCGGATTCGATCTCCGCACCGAGAAAAATGTTTGTGCGGTCCATAAATATTTCTTTCGGGTCTGGGTGTTTGTGAGACCGAAAAGTCTCTCGTAGGTCCCGATACCTACGACACAAGACTTGATCTTAGTGTGGGGTTTTGACTATGTACATATGTGACTGTAAGGTGTTGGGATTATAAGTCGCTTGTTTTATCGTGGTGGGATTAATTAAGGCTGGTGCTTCCTTAATAATTATTAAAGGTAGTCTTAGTGTTATGTGATGCACATTAACTACAATTTAGCATTTCTAATCGGTGAGTGGATTGTGATATATTTCCCACGATGTGGCTCGGTTCGTGACCTATCACAGCTGCAGACTTCTAGATTTATCTGTTTACCTACCTTCATGAGGTGACAATAAGTGTTTACAATTGGCGGGATAGATCAGTTTATAAGAAAATATGTTATTATGCAATCTTTTATATCATGCATAAATATGCATAAAACTAAACAATATTAAAATACGCAACATTGATTCGTAAAATAAGATTATTAAATGTCGATAAATTCCAGCAATAATTTTTATTTTTAAACTATCGTGAACGAAATCATTAAGTTCTTTTGAACCTTATACATATTTCATATTGGTCCAAAAAATATTTTTAAGAGAAATTACAGTTTAACCGGTTAGATCATAAGATTGATTCATTCATTGACTTTACTGCGAAATGTCTTTAATATGTATCATCATTAGTTATTGGGTAAAATATTCAAAAAAGGACAAATATGCATCTTATTCACTATTAGGCATAGGTCGCACTAAACATGGTGGACTATGGCCTAACCCTTTTCAAATGAACTCAATAGAGCAGAGTTCCGTACAGTAGCTCATTATATGCTATTACTGTTCAGTACGTTTATATCACGCTAATGTGTATAATTCAGTCTCTAATCATCATTATCCTTATCCATAATACTAGAAATGTATTTGCGAATCATAAAATCATTAGTAGACCCAATGGTTAAAAAGTTTACTATCTTCTGTGTAGTTAGTTCAATTCCGATTGAAGGAATTAGGAAATATGGATTTATATCGCTTAAAAATGTTGTAATAAGCATTTTTTATTGTGAACAGACCTGCGGCATAGACTAAAGGTGAAAAAAGAGGAAAATTATTCACACAAATGTACAAATTCGATTAGTATTACATAATTAAGTCGAGTGACAAAGGATATCTCTAATCGTTGAATACTGTACCAGCTCTCCTAAATTTTGAGATTCATCATAGTCATTATCACAAAAAAATCAAGCATCCAATACTCTACTTCCATAGTTTTTGTGCTAAAATGACGTCACATTTAATCCAGTGTGCGAAACTCATTATGAGGAAATGTGTCTGAGGCTTATTACGAGACCGCTCACCAAGTATCATGTCACACGGGTTACTTAATTGCACTGCTTCTTACTGCGTTTATATCAAAAGTGTAGTTTACACCAGTTTATAGATGTATTATATTTTCTAATCGCCTTTTGAATATTCATTCTTTTTTTTTGTTGAAAACCTCAAACAGTCCCTCTCATCTTAACAGATTACCGCTTTGACCAAATACACATATTTTCTAGATCCGTCGCTAGCCTCTTTATAATTTATATTTATAAAAAAATAGATAATGCTATTTTATGTCGGTATGTTCGTCGCTTAGAAAGAAAGAAAGATTTGTTTTATACCAATTAACAAAAAAGAAAATAATATGTATACACAAAGCATCTCAACACAAACCAAATAGGGAATATTACAATTAATAAAATAGTAAAGAAAGACATTAATTTTTTTTATAAAGATAAAAGATATACTTTGTTTGTATGATAGCCTCCGTGATATCGCAAGTTCGAATCCCGCGCCGAGACAAATGAGTGACACAAGAATTATAGTAGAGTAGAAAGGCAGGTATGGAGCAGTAATGGCTGATGTGTATAAGTAGACTTCTATGCACTGAGGTTTAATGGACTTTGGCCTAATCTATCTCAAAGGAACTTTTGATTGTAGAGGAATCCATTGTGTAAAAGTGAGCGTTTTTTGGTAAATATTAGAGTAAATTACTATGTTGTATATAAATAATAAATCAAAACCCAGCATATCAGTATATTACAACCAGTAACACCATAAAGTTAAGTATACAATATAACAATTTGCGGTGGCGAGTAAACAGGGGCGCCACGTTGCGGTGTGAACCAACCCTAACATTAACCGAATAAAAACGGAACATTAACAAATTGCTACAAAACATTTGGTTATAGAGTTTTATTGAATTCACGTTTTCAACTTTGTCACGTTTTAATAGTGAGATATATTTTAGTCGCTAGATAAAAGAAGGTTCCAACAGATCAATCGTTGATGTTATTGTTAGAAAGAGTCTTACAAATACAGCCTAACCTCTCAATCGTACTCTCAGTTGTAGAGGTCCTGCAGTGGGACTGGCTATAATCCTTTATTCCGGATCACATCAGTGCATATGCACCACTGTGAGTTGAAATAGACATTGCGGCGGTAATTTCAGGCGTCCTCTCACACATGAGACGTATCACCAGTAGTAGTAATGGGCATAATAGTGATATCATGAATATTGTGATAGCTATAACATTCTTCATGAATACGTGTAATGTCATATTCGTAATAAGAGATGGCTTCTGTTTGTAATGGTAATTGCATTACGTCGGCGAAAGCACATTTTACTCTCACTATCGCATCAGGTCACTATGATGTAAATGTCTGAATCACACATCGCACAAAATAGCACCTTAGAATTATCAAAGTAAGGTACAAAATGAAATGGAGTAATAAGAAAGATATTGTTCATTTGATTCCTCGACTACGTTCGGCATGAACCCGTTCCGCGCATTAATTTCATTTTCATACGTTTTTATGTTTTATGTTTGTATAACTTGTTTATAATGTTCTCAGCTTGTGTTCATGTAAATATTTTGTAAAGAAAAAATGTATTATGATCAATATTAATTATGAGTAACCAGAAATACTCCCCTCTTAATAACCTATAAATATAATTTAAGGTGAAACGTCGAAAAAAAAAAGTACATAAAAAATGTGTTGAAAATTACTATTAAATAACAGCAAAAATAGAATGCATAATTTAGAAAGTAATTTATTATAATCCGACTGGTTTACCAAAGAATTAATCTAAAAGTGCAATGTGGTGAACAAAATAAGCATATCGCACCTCCGGTGCAACAAAGTCACTTTTGCAAAAATGCAACTTTTCAGGAAAAATATTTGAAACTTTGACATAACATAAAAATGTGATATTTCAACACACAGACAAATTGAACAGCTTCTATTACAATATCAACTTTTAATTTACTGTTAAAAAAAATATGACCACGTAATATTCTAAAAGAAATAAGATTATTTATTTATACCTTCCAAGCTTGCAATGATTGCATATGTGACTTTGTTGCACCGAGGGTGCGATATGTCGGCAGACCCCCGTAATATATTGGCTGTGATGAATAAATCACTCAGCCTATTAATAAAATTTCTAAGTTTTCTCAAATATGTTGAATACTTAAATAGCGTAAAGGTTAGTTTGAATAAAAAAAACGTATAATTGTGTTTTACGGAAAACGCTATTGAATTGTGTGAGTCACAAATGTATAAAGTTGAAAAGTATGAAAAATAAAAGTTAAAATCAAGTTAGTTGGGTTAGACAACCTGTAAAAAATAGGCGGGAAGGCTTATTATTACTTTATTTGTACAGTAAATATTTTTATAGTCATATCTTTTTTAATCCCATTGACAGTGGCCGTGGGTTGAAAACAATTATTGCGAATAAAACCGAACGATTACCATAGTTTAAATACACATTAAGGAGGTTAACGAGATAAAATTACTTTTTCACTTGAAAATTTTGAGCCAATTCGACGTCTTTGAGTATTCACCGAGCGGAAATTATGTTCAAAAATGATTATAATTTTGATAAACTCGCTCGAACCCATCACGAAACTTAAATAATATGTCAAAGAAAGACGTTATTGTAGTGTATTAGATTTCTTTACGCGGTAATATCCTGCGATGTCAGAGGAAATTGTTGGATGGTGAAAATATTTAAAAATGTACTCTTTGTAGCTTATTTTTGAAAGAAAATTACAATCGTAATGGTATCTTTGATATACGCGAATGTGACACAGTGAAATAAAACAAAATTTTACGAATTATCTTGCGACATAAATTGAGGATGTGATAATTATTAAATTACCAAATTCGCAATAAAAACCTTAAAAAATAGTTTTATTTCAATGGAATTACAATCATTATTTATTATTATTGTCTATATACATTTTTGGTTCATAATACCTCATCACTTATAACAAGACTCTTCGGAAATCGAGGGTTTGATGGGGAGGTTTTAGGCCTTATACTAACAGATCTAATATACCTACAATAGAAACTATTTTAAAATTGGCATTCTTAGACCATAGACTTAAAATTCCATAGATATGATTCTAAAATTGGCAATGTAGACGAAAAAAAATACGGTCTCAGCGGAAATAAATGTAAACTGGTTTTTCTTCAAACGCGCCATATTTGAATGGGTCACTGAGGCATGGTTTCTACCTTCTGACGCTATCCGGATGGCTCCTAATTAAGTGCTATAGCCATTGGCTATGGCCTAAATCATTTATTCTGGCACATCATAATGACTGTACTTCATCTGATGGTAAGAGCAAATGCCGTCCAGGCGGAATTTCGAATGCATCGGACGGCAGTCCCATGCAATTCTAATGCTTCCTCTACACGTCAATAGATGCATCTTCAGACGATGTCTTCGAATGGGTGTTGCGATCGTCAAGTGGAATGAACTGTTTAAATAACATAATAATAATTATTAAAATCTATTAAATGACACAAACCGTGCATTCTACTTGGAGATCGCAACTCCCTAAGGCAACGTCTGCAGATGTTGAAGTATAGAGGAAGCATCAAACGAACTCGCGACTATAGAAAAGTGATTGACGTTGCGTATTTAGCAGTGCGCACTTATTGGCTTCTTCCATTGGATAACTAAAAAGAGTATTATTAAACTGGTAATTCTATTATACTCACACGAGTACAGAAAGAAATATCAAGTTATATTATATGATTTTTAAATGGCTCACTTACAAACGTCATTGAAAATTTAAGAGGTTCAATTTGCTTATCGTAATTGCCTTCAAAGGAGTTCCAAGTGGAAAATGTGTTTTACAAAATCCTCATATTTGAAAGTGACCCAATTAGTGATTAATATTAAGTATTGCCAAATGTCGACGAAAAATATTGGTCAATTGATGTCAAAAAGTTGTGATTGAGCCTGGCATGACAATAGGCATTATAGGCTATATTTTGAGGTGGAAATAAAATAGGCGAATTAAGGAGAAAATGACTGAATTTAGCTGACATCTTCGAGGTCAAAGTTTGTGTAAAGTCAAGGATATATTTATCAAGTTACAAACCTTATGGCCTGATATGAACCCCCTTTTTTATTACGGACGGAATTTGAGCACTAGCAGATAGAGTGCATTGTAAAATTTATCTTAATTAATTCAGGAAAAATATATACTTTTTTTTATTTATTTAAAATTACAAATCACTTAATTACAAATTTATGCACAGGTCCCACGAAACCGTATTTCGGTTTGACCGTGGAATGTAAGCTTGTGAAGTTTCTAATGATGCAAGAATGCGACAATCAAACATATTAAGCTAATTGAATATTACACACAAAATAGTAGGCCAGTGTCATTATTTCGAAGACATTTGCATATGAGGAAAATAGAGATTTTAACACATTCCGTAGCCGTCGTGCTAACAGTCGATTCACATTTATACGAGCATGGAAGTTGCATTTAAAAAGTATGTGAAGAGCAACAAACCGCGTTTGACTTAGATGTGTCTCTCTCATTCTTTCTCTCTCTCTCACTCTCTCTCTCTAGTCACTGGAAGTCCACAGATAAGCGTATTTATGTATTTAAGCTTTATTGTACACCATAAATAAAACAATAGTAGACAATTCACACAAAAAAAGTACAATTGGCGGTCTTATCGCACAAGGCAATTTCTGACAGATAACCATTTGATGGATATAAGAGAAAAGGACGAAAGTTGGGGCAGCGTCAGGTGTACGAATAATACCTATAGATAAAAGCGTATGTCTTCACCAAGGATTCAATGTAGGAAGTGGCCTGCATCTAGTCTGCATTACCTAACTATTAAATACTAGGCGAGTAGGCAAGGCGCGTATCCAGTTATGACTCATGAAGTTTGCATGAGCTAGTATTCAAATTAATGGCAGGTTGGCAGGTGCTTATAATCTATTTGTTTATTTTATATATAAACAGTGGTTGGCCTGTTTATATATAAACAGGCCAACCCGCACTAGGCCAGCGTGGTGGACTATATGGCCTAACCACTCTCAATCGTACTTTCGATTGTAGAGTAGGCCCGTGCCCTGCAGTGGGACGTATATGGGCTGATACAATATATAAACAGAATATAGTCGAATTTATGCCACAGGCATTATCTTACATTCTAGCTGTGGGTCAAGCAGAAATGGGTCAAAGCGGGTTTATTCTACATTAAAAAAGAAAAAAGAAAACGGCACATAATTTAAATGCTCTATAAATACGTCAACATATAAATTATATACAATATACAAATATTTAGAAATTAGGATAATCATGAAAGTATTATGATTAACTTTCAACATTATTTGATATTTTTTTCAAGAACCGTGTAGTGTATTGTATGATTACCTCGATACGGGGATCGAACCTGCGCCCTATCTACCTATAGCCGGCGCCACTGCTCCACGGGGTCTGTGATGTTAAATCCAGCTTTGTAAAACTTTGCAAAATATTTTTATGTTTTATATACTGGTACAAAAAAGTTGTTACAGTGCGCATGTAGTACTGTTAGCATGTAGTTGCATCTACTTACATAATACAAAGATATAATTATGCTGTGTATAATTATGTACTGTATATTGTGTACATATTAATTATAAATGATCCGTTTGTTTTTATTTTTATTTTTTATTAGAGCATATATCCTTTTAATTTAAGACTACTTTCTCTTCTGTTCCATTTTTATATATCCATCCAAAGATTGTCTGTAAGAAATCGCCTAGAGCGATAAGATTGACATTTGTACTCTTTATTATTATTTGTATTATGATATATATTTTTTTGTGTGCAGAAAAGAATCAATAAATAATACAAAGACATACAGAAAAGATATCAGTCTTACATTACATGTTGCACTAAATAAAGTAAGCTTGATATGTTTCTGGTCAGGGATGCTCCTATCTAGTGGTCATGGCCTGTCCTAGTATAGGTGCTACGAGTACGCGACCTCGGCCCCCGAGCTACTGCATTCACCTTAACTTCCCGTCCGTGACTGCAGTATCCACTCCCTCAGGCCATACCCTCCTTTCCTATAACATCCTTTACCCACAAATCCTATTTCCTTTCCCCGGTTAATGGCGGGCAGCAGCGTCATTAACGCCAGTCCCCTACTGCGCTCGCCAACCCGCCTGCCAAGCGTGGCGAGTAACGGCAAATACCCCCACAATGGCGACACAAATAGAGACCAGGCCCCCAGTCCCCGGCAGCCCCACTATTCCTGGCTATGGTAGCAGTCATGGTTACGGTGGGGCAGGGGGTGCTAAGAATCCCCGGGTTGGCCCCGGCTACCACCCCCGACGACGACTGGCCCTGGTAACACACAACGTACGCACATTGAGAACAGACGAGAAGATTGTCGAACTGGAAGAAGAATTGAGCAGGTTACACTGGGACATTCTGGGGTTATCGGAAGTCCGAAGAATCGGGGAGGATACGATAACCCTGAAGTCTGGTAACCTGCTCTTCTACCGGGGGGACGACCAACAGTCCCGAGGAGGTGTCGGATTTCTCGTCCACAAGTCTCTCATCAACAACATCGTATCCATCGAAAGTGTGTCGAGCAGGGTAGTATACCTTATACTCAGAATATCTAAAAGATATTCGTTGAAGGTCATACAGGTATACGCGCCGACCTCGACACACCCAGATGAAGAAGTAGAGGAAATGTATGAGGACATAAGTCGGGCCATACATACTTCCAAAACCTACTTCAATGTTGTTATGGGAGACTTCAACGCAAAGTTGGGCAAGGGAAGCGATGCAGAGTTGAAAGTGGGGCAATTTGGACATGGGCAACGGAACCCCAGGGGTCAGAGGCTGGCCGACTTTCTGGAGAAAGAGGGACTCTTCGCGATGAACTCTTTCTTCCAGAAGCCGCCTCACAGGAAATGGACCTGGCTGAGTCCTGACGGTTCTACGAGAAACGAGATAGATTTCATCTTGACGACAAATAGACGGATATTCAGAGATGTCTCTGTGATCAACAGGGTGAAAACCGGCAGTGATCACCGAATGGTTAGGGGCACCCTGAATATCAATGTCCAATCGGAAAGGCGTCGCTTGATGAAATCTACGCTCCGACCTACTCGCGCCCATATCCAAAACCCCGAGAGCTTTCAACTCGAGCTGACAAATCGCTTTGATTGTCTAGGAGAAAACCTTGCAGTGGACGAGCTAAACAGCGGTTTGGTAGAAGCTGTCCATACGGTGGGATCTAAGTATTTTAGACCTCGCCGTAGAGATAGACCACAAAAACTCTCGATCCACACTCTTGACCTCATGGCCGAACGTCGATCTTTAGCGCTGCAGTCTTCCGTTGACGCCGACGCATATCGGCGGCTCAATAGACAAATCTGGAAGTCCTTGCGACACGATGTCCGTGCTCACAATACTGTGAGCATTAAGGAGACAATCGAGCGGAACGGAGGCTCCAAAGTGTTTGCAAGAGACTTGTCTATTGGGCAAAGCCAGTTGTCTAGGCTGAAGACGGAGGACGGCCGCGTAGTATCGACGAGGGCAGAGGTATTAAGGGAGATCGAGAGGTTCTACGGACAGCTTTACACCTCGGTTGCCAAACCTGCTGTTAGCTCGGCCGAAGACCCGAGAGCCGAGTTGATCCGACACTTTAGCGATGATATCCCGGACATCAGCCTGTGTGAGATTGAGATGGCCCTGAAGCAACTTAAAAACAACAAGGCGCCGGGCGAGGACGGAATAACTTCAGAGCTTCTGAAAGCGGGCGGAACGCCGATACTGAAAGTCCTTCAGAGGCTCTTCAATTCCGTTCTCCTCGAGGGCTCAACGCCAGAGGCATGGAGCAGGAGCGTGGTGGTACTGTTCTTCAAAAAAGGTGATAACACTTTGCTGAAGAATTACAGGCCCATCTCGCTCCTGAGCCATGTCTATAAGTTGTTTTCGAGGGTCATCACAAATCGTCTCGAACGCAGGTTTGATGACTTCCAGCCTCCCGAACAAGCCGGTTTCCGAAAAGGCTTTAGTACCATAGACCACATCCATACGCTTCGGCAAGTTATACAAAAAACCGAGGAATATAACTTGCCGCTTTGTTTAGCGTTTGTGGACTATGAGAAAGCCTTTGATTCGATCGAGACTTGGGCTGTGCTACAGTCTCTCCAGCGGTGCCATATCGACTATCGGTACATCGAAGTGTTGAAGTGTATATACAACAACGCCACCATGTCGGTCCGAGTACAGGATCAGAGTACGAAGGCTATTCCACTACAGAGAGGCGTGAGACAGGGAGATGTCATATCTCCGAAACTGTTCACTGCCGCGCTGGAAAACGCCTTCAAGCTCTTGCAATGGAAAGGATTCGGCATCAACATCAACGGCGAGTATATCACTCACCTTCGGTTTGCCGACGATATTGTAGTCTTGGCAGAATCGCTGGAAGACCTTAGCACTATGCTCGAAGACCTCAATCGAGTCTCCCAACAGGTGGGTCTTAAAATGAACATGGACAAAACGAAGATCATGTCGAATGTCCATGTTGTGCCCACCCCCATCGGTGTTGGGGGCTCGACTCTCGAAGTTGTTGACGAATATGTCTATTTAGGACAAGTGGTCCGGTTAGGCAGGTCCAACTTCGAGAGAGAGGTCAATCGTCGAATCCAACTCGGTTGGGCAGCGTTCGGGAAACTACGCGACGTCTTCTCGTCCAAAATACCTCAGTGCCTTAAATCGAAAGTCTTCGATAGTTGTGTGTTGCCAGTGATGACTTACGGCACCGAGACGTGGCCTCTCACTATGGGCCTTATTAGGAAGCTCAAAGTCACTCAACGAGCTATGGAGAGGGCTATGCTCGGGGTTTCCCTACGAGATCGAATCAGAAATGAGGAGATCCGTAGGAGAACTAAAGTAACCGACATAGCCCACCGGATTAGCAAGTTGAAGTGGCAATGGGCAGGGCACATAGCGCGGAGATCTGATGACCGATGGGGTCGGAAAGTGCTCGAATGGAGGCCGCGTAGCGGAAAGCGCAGCGTAGGACGTCCACCCACACGATGGTCCGACGACCTGCTAAAGGTCGCGGGACGTCGCTGGATGCAGGCTGCCTCCAACAGGTCTCTGTGGAAATCATTGGGGGAGGCCTATGTTCAGCAGTGGACTTCCTTTGGCTGATGGATGGATGGATGGATGATATGTTTATTGTGCATATAGGTTAAAAAGTTATTTAAAGTTATGTTGCATGACATTCAGAATATAATTAATATTGTTGGTTAAAGCAATTAATAAAGCATTTTACCGTTTTCCAAATAAAGTATAAAAAACGTGTAATCTTTTTATAGTCTGTTCTAATAATAATTTTAATAAAGGCACTCGTAAACGACTAGCGTTAATTAATTTATAGACACTAACTTCTACAGATATGAAGGGGCGATAAACTTTTTACGACAGTCTTTCCCACGACGCCACAGTAACATTACACATCATCCAATAAAACCTTACTTAAATTACTTCTCGATTCGTGAACTGTCTCGCGATCACCGACATCCATACACCACAGTCATAATGATATGTCCAAACAAGTCCCAAGCGGAAGTTGCGAAAGTTTCACGTCATAAACATCCAGTTAAAACTTGTTTACGTACCGTTCCATCGTCATCTTACGTAACACAATACGAGAGTATTGTACTAATTGTGCGTTCGATTTTTAATCTGTATTTTACGTTTTATTCCCGATATTTTTAATCTGTCGCGGTTGGTCTTGAACATTTTACGAAATGAGGTATAATGGGAAATAAAATTCAACAAGTATAATAAATAAAGAAATGTATGGATTGTATGACAGTATTAGTATGGACTTCTTATGTTCTGAGATTTCAAATCAGATGTTATATTTTTACTATCAGTTCAGTTTTTGTTTTTAATGGCATATTTTTACTATAAAAATATTTGAAATATATATTTGAAAATTCAAACGCCAAAAGGGAAAATGCAAATGTCAAGGTTTACGCAACATTATTGTTGAAGAGCGGCAATAGACGCGTGTTACGCAATTAATATTTAGCGAAACTCTTATTTTCTGTATCTGATGTTGCAAGCATTTCTGAATGCATTATGCAACGTGGGGTCACGCTGCCCCGGCGTTGCGCAACACATGTCGCCCACATGGACGGAGAAAACAACACTTTCTACCTAGACACCTGTTTCACCTCACCGTGTTAATGGATCCGCGGGGATGTGTTAAAAACACACCGCCGCTGTGCCCCAGGCGAGGTTTTCAAATTTGTATTACATTTTTTTAAGCATTATGAGAACGGTTAACCCCTGATGAAATTACCAACCCTTTATTAGCAGGAAGTAGGTATTCAATAATAAAATATGTTTAAGTTTATCTGTTTTTATGCAAAAATAAAAAAGGAATTATAATACATCTAGAATTATCATACATTAAAATTACTATTTACATAAATACATTTAGGCACCGTAATTTTTTCTCTACTTAACACTAGGGTTGTCGCCGGCTAACCAGGTATCACAAAGGTGCGCTCGATGCGAGCTCGACGCGCCGTCTAGTAAGGGCCGGAGTGGCCAGGGGGACCGTAGGAGGTGGACACACCGGAGCCGCCGCCGTGGCCGCCGCCGATGCTACCGCCACCGATGCTGCCACCGTGACCGCCGCCGATGCCGCCGCCAATGCCGCCGCCGATGCCGCCCAAGCTTCCGCCAGAGATACCGCCGCCAATGCCTCCGAGGCCACCGCCGATGCTGCCGCCGCCGATGCTACCGCCAGACAGACCACCGCCGATAGAGCCACCGCCGATACCACCGCCGAGTCCACCGCCGAGAGCACCGCCACCAATACCGCCTCCGATGCCGCCTCCGATGCCACCGCCCTCCTTCTGGGTCTTGTACTTGATGAAGTAAACTTCGGGTTTGGAGGGCTGAGTGGGAGCGACGGTGGGGATGGTGATGTCGGGCTGTTCGTCGGGTTTCTTGACCAGCACGTAGACGAGGGTCTTCTCTTCGTTTTGGGCCTGGGCGGGGATGATGGGTGCGACGGGTGCGGGAGGAGCGGGCGCCTTAATGAAGATGATCTTGTAGTGCTTCTGGGGGATGGATCCTCCGGTGATGATCTGGGGGCGCTGTTCTTCGGGTTCTGGTGGGGGAACGTGGACGTAGATGTGCTTCTGCACGAGGGCGCCGCCTCCGAAACCGCCGCCGATGCCGCCGCCTCCGATGCCGCCGCCGCCGATGCCTCCGCCGATACCGCCTCCGAATCCACCGCCGATGCCGCCGCCGCCGCCGGCGCCGAACCCTCCGCCGATGCCGCCGCCGGATGAGAAGCCTCCGCCTCCCGACGAGAATCCGCCGGAGGAGAATCCGCCTCCAATGCTGCCGCCGCCGATGCCGAAGCTGCTGGAGCTCAGCCCGCCGGAGGAGAAGCCTCCGTGGCCGCCGCCGATGCCGCCTCCGATGCCGCCACCGAGGCCGCCATGGCCTCCTCCGAGCCCGCCATGGCCTCCTCCGAGCCCGCCGCCACCAGGAGCGTTGTAACTGTAGCCCGCCTCAGGCCTCGCTGAGCCGAGTGCCGCGACGGCAGCTAATACCTACGGAAACAATCCAAACACTATTACAAGGAGCTCGGCTGTATTGATCGATTGCGTCACAGAATCACAATGGTGATGAATAGAGCCGAGCGGGTCAGTGCGAGGTCACTAGGAAGCTCGGGAGCGCCGGCCGCCGAGCGCCGGGCGCCGAGCGCAGGCCGCACGGGTCACTATTCACTTTCACTGCACACGAATACCTACCAAGAACGCTTTCATGTTGTCTCACGGAGGTGTCGTGGTTGTGTGATGCTCTGTGCTGGCGTCGGCTAGCTTTTATACCGGTGGATCGTCGACGCCTCTCTCCCGGGCTCTTCCTAACATTCGGCCTTCGGGCCATACGAGAATTATGATTTTAATGACACCCGTCCGATTCTTCTTCGGTGAAAACAATGTGGATCTCGGACATTGGACACTTTCACGCTCATCTCGCGCAAATTGACAAATCAATTGTTCTTTGCCCATATGATTTGTCGTTTTCCCATTGTTGTAACATTACAATTGTCTTCTATGTGATAAACACGGCGCCGGATTTCATATAATATGTAATGTATTTCGACATATATTTTTTGGTTTGCTCCAGTTTCACTTAGTGTATGTACTTCTTCCTTATCACTTTAAACATCGCGAAATATTTAGTTAACATTTTTCTTTAGTTTTAATTGTATTACACATGGATTGTATTGCAGCAGTAATAGCTTCCTCATAGCATTTGAGAAAGGTTTTGTGCAAATAGTCTATACTCGGCTAGACTTATTGCTAATCGTCATTGCATATAATATTGGCTGTGTCTGTGCCCCATCACGATAAATATTCCTTATCGGCAAGCTGATAATCACAGGATATCGTTTTTCTGATTGACCGACTGAGATAAATTAAATTTTTGAAGGCTTTTAGCTATCATTTGGATGAGAAATCGTAAAAAAATCTTGTCTAAGGTGAAACATAAATAAGTTAAAACATATCTAAAAAAAATCGTTGTGAAATTCATGACGTAAGATGATTTTACTGACTTCGAAATTTAATTATTGTTATGATAATTCTTTGACCCCGCTACACCGGAATACTAATTAAGAAATTTATTAAGCTATTATGATTTCTTGTATTTTAGTCTGTGTATTTTAGTTTAATTTGCCAATAGAGTAACCAACCGCAGAATAAAATGTTGATTCGATTTAACATTGAAATTAAATTTTTAGCTTCCTCTTTGCTTCTAAAAGTAATTATCCTTTAACCATGTGGGTCACTGACTAAGACACATTTGTATTATTGACTTTATATCTTTTACCTTTTTATCATCTTTGTATTAGACCAAATCGTGCTTAAGAACAATTATAGGGCATGTATTTAGCTGCACAAACATTGTATCAGATTATATACGTATATATCATTGCATCAAATCTCAAGAGGTCAGCCGTTATAATAACATACTCTTGAATTATCAATATCCTTTCGTTCTCGTTCTAAAATACACTTCTTGTTTTATTTTAAAAATGTTTTGGCATAGGTTCTATTTGTCTCACTTTTAGACCACAAAGCTTATTTCTATGCCAATTTCAGTAAAATGCGATTTATAAAAAAAATTTGAAGAAAAGCTCATTTAAAATTGACTGTCAAAGCTGACAATTGTACCTAATATCTCACAGTTCACTGCCTGCTACCGCCACACCTGCTACCGTAGAACCAATGAAACCTCGTAAAATGTTTTACATTATGCCGCGGTGGTGCAATTGTATAAAACAATTGCAACGCAAAGGTCTCGGGTTCGAATAGGGTTGGGCAAAATGATTTGATTTTTATATTAATTATCAGCCCGGAGCCAGGGATGTGCCTGATATGGCGATAAGCTCGCCTCCTATCACATCGTGGGATAGAACACACAAGGCGAATCGTGGGTGCCCTGAGAGCACCTCTGCCCTTTTGGAAAAAGGCCTGATGTTTGTTTATCACTACATAGTATAAAACAAAGTCGCTTTCTCTGTCCCTATGTCCCTTTGTATGCTTAAATATTTAAAACTACGCAACGGATTTTGATGCGGTTTTTTTAATAGATAGAGTGATTCAAGAGGAAGGTTTATATGTATAATACGTACATATTGTACAGAAATCTATTTGTACCCGGGCGAAGCTGGGCCGGGCCGCTAGTTTATTTATAAACTTTATTGTACACCAGGAAAAACAGAAATTATAACAACGTATAAAATAAGTACAATCGGCGGCCTTATTGCACTAAGCAATCTCTTCCAGGCAACCTTTGGATGGGTATATGAGAAAAGAAAGGGAAAGGTTGGTTTGGTTTTAAATTCAGCTAATTAATACTGTTTAACATTAATTACTTACATTATACTAATTTTCAGTCATAGAGATAAGAGACCCACGTAAGCATGTCAGTTTAACTCTGAGTATATCTAGATTTTTAGGAATTAACAGCCTCCGTAGCGCAGTTAGACTCCGATAGTGAAACGAGAGGCCACGGGTTCGATGCCCGCATCAAGATAAATGTTTGTGAGGCTCACAAGTATTTGTCTCGGGTCTGGGTGTTTGTGACACCGAAAAGACTCGTAGTTCCTGATACCCACGACACAAGACTTAATTGATCTCAATCTGTATGTGACTGTCAGGTGTATTTATTTATTTATTGACCGATTAGTTGGTATCTTAATTTTATAGTACACCTAACATTAGACGCCTTACAAGCGTAGTCATAGAATAAAGTAACTTTGAACGTAATCTTAACGCCATACATTTGAAGTACCAATTTGTGGTGGTTCCCATCTTAAACTCAAACTCGTGAAGTCTGTATCCCATCGATGTTGGCAGAGATTATATATTGCTGTATGATTATATAATGCTATTTTGCTCTATCCTGACGTATTACTTTCGTCGGCTTTCATAAACCTCTTTATGTACGAAAGTTAATTCAGGGTACTTTTGACCTGGCCTTTGTGCAGTCGAACTGGTGGGTGTAGATTTCGCGAGATGGACTACACACATCTTCCACCATACTTTTGGTCGAAATTTCTTGACGAAACTGGTCCTTAGATTTAAAAATATGCAAGGCTTTGATACGCGTCGTTTTAGTTGGTACTCGGTTATCTTACATCGGGGCAGGAAATACAGCGAGTCTCCGCATCCGCCTCGGCCATACCAGGCCAGAGCGCATGTTTAACTAACCCAGATACGCAGGAAAAAACTTATATGCACCCGATTTAGCTTCATTTAGTAACTACGATCCATTAGTGAGCGTTTATAAAAACTTAGAGTAAAACTAATTAACCTAATTAATAAATATACATAATAGTTACACATAGTCCTGAACCCTCATTGGTATATAATCTTTGAATGTTAAGTTTAAAAAATGACATTTTTTTCGTTCACCCAAACCTGGAACAGATATTTGTGAATCAAGCAAACAAACATTTGTCTCTGAGTGGACATCAGAGCAAGATACCGACATAATGTTTAATTTTTTCTCTGATGGTAAATAAGATTTTGAGGTAGAGTTTGGTGATACAAAATGAGCTATAGTCATTTGACATAATGATGTCGGCTATTTTAATTTTTTTCATACCATCAATTATTGTCATTTAAACGTGAGATTGAGTCAACAAAGACAATAGGCATAAAAAAGGTAATTTGTATGAACCCCATTGCTCTTCAAAGAGTTACATAATTTTACTTATAGCAAGTGTCAACCGAGTAAGAAAAATGGAACTTAATGAACACATTTCGGTTCGTTTCATTATACAATATTATAGTCAAAATATTTCTTTAAAATAGTTTTGAAAGACGTTAAAACTACTTAAGCCCTTTGTTTATTTCGGCGAGTATTTAAAAAACACCTTTGGGCGTCGGTGAAACGCATAAATACCGGGCTTAAATAAGGCCTCCGCTATACGAGCGATTTTTCCCATATTTTTTTCTATAAGACCGACATAATAAAAATAAGAAATGTGTTATTGGACATATTCTTAGCCATAGTATCTTTAAAATTTTAGGTTATTTTTATATAATGTATTAATCATCAGACTAGATCGTTATTAAAACGATTTATTAAATATTCTGTACATTATAAATTAAAAAAAAAGACCGACAAATAATTATGGACTGGTATACAATGGAGACTTTCCCGTTCTCACACCTCCCGCTACAACTCCTATAATCCATGATAAATAGTGGTACGCACTTGACACTGAGCATTTAATCTCACCGAGTTTCCGGGAAAGCCTAATTTGTCTTTAGTCCAATGAAATAAATAAGAAAGTTAAATTAATGCGTGGTATTGTACTCGCCCGAATAGCGAACAAAGTACAGAGTGGTTAAAGACCCGTCATAGTGACCCACGTAAGTGTCACGACTCAGGTTAATCCTGTGAATACCCGGATACAATCAGACCGGCATAATTATATCGACAAGCGAGAGATGAACGAATCTCACGTCCGTTGATCTGCACTGCGATTAACATCAAGCGCATTGTTTTTTGTTGCGACAGTAAAAATAAAAAAAATAGCAAACTGGTCATCCCATGGTAGGTATCACACCACGCATGAACACATACAAGTTTTGGATCATAGGTCTCGGTCAAATCCCCCTTTTGAGTTAATATATAATTAATCAGAACGGGGATGGCGATTACCTTTGAAAAGAGGATATTTATTAAGTACATATTAAGAATTTAAAAATATATTTAACTTTCCTGTGGCATTAAAAACTAAATAAATAACATAAATAAATAACACCCAACAGTCACATATTGACCACACTAAGATCGAGTCTTGTGTCGTGGGTATCAGGAACTACGAGAGACTTTTTGGTTTCATAAACACCCAGACCCGGAAGAAATATTTGTGGGCCGCACAAACATTTCTCTAAAAAAGCTACTTTGAAAAGTTGGGGACTGACAGATGTCATGCGCTGAGAGCATGATCTGTTACGCTGTTTGCTAAAATCGTTAGTAATAATGTTTACGCTCGTTTCTAATAACAGGCTGAATGCTCGCTTTGTAACATGTTGTAGTACGCCCCGTAACACCGGTCAATATCAACCTTGATATACGAAGAAAACCGTTTAGGTAATAAGAAAAAAAAACTGATGGTATTAAAAAAAAACTAAGTAAAAGGGGGAAGTAGTAGGGATATCTTGCTATCTCTTTGTATCTGCGTTGTAATGATGGTGACATCACAGCTCATGTTTATTTATTTAACACCTTATTGTACACCATATACATAAAAATGACAAAACAACATGGAAAAAAATGCACAAGTGGCGGTCATATTGCTTGAAGCAATCTCTGCCATGTTTAGTCTTATTTTTTTGGTATTTTACAGTCACCCCTATTGCTAGAACTGATTTACTAAATTTTTTTATGTATTGTATTGTATCATCATCAGCCCATATACGTCCCACTGCAGGGCACGGGGCTACTCTACAATCGAAAGTACGATTGAGAGTGGTTAGGCCATATAGTCCACCACGCTGGACTAGTGCGGGTTGGCGGACTTACATACCATAGAAATTCTTATGAATCGCTATGGTATGCAGGTTTCCTCACGATGTTTTCCTTCACCGTTTTAGTGCGTGGTGATTGACTGTCAATACAGACATGACTCCGAAAAGTCAGAGGTGTGCCCTGGGATTTGAACCCGCGACCACCGTGAACATGTTGGCAGCCGCGTCTAGTCCGTTTACCAACAGGCCACCACGCACTTTACATTTTTTTATGTAATTGTTCAGTATTATTCTGTGCGGATTCGACTTATTATTTTTGTTGGTCTATTTTCAAGATCTTTAGATACGGATCGGGATCGCATATTAATTTCAGTCGTTAGTAGCATATATGCGCGGGGCCTAAAGTGAGCGTTCAACTGAACCCGTGCCGATAGCAAGTCGCGATGCTAAGTAAAAGGATTTAGATTGCGATCACATGTCACTGCTCTATGACATAACTTAAATGTTACAATATACTCGTACGCCACAGAAGCCGGTATAGTAACTTTGCATAATTGAACAAGTATTATGACCTTATTTATGTCTCCATCGAGATTTGTTAATAAACACGTGTGATGTACATTGCTTCTTCGTTGAGTGAGTTTTGAATATATGCCCCCTAACTAGAATTATTGTAGTTGAAACTAATTTATTTATTATTGTGAGGCATTCTCTACAGGTGAATGAGTGATGTAGTGAGATATGAGGTATGATCTTTTAGGATGATATAATCTTATGAGGTTTAAAATTGTGACGATTTTGTTTCTTTAGTATTGTTTTTATTGTTGAGAATATATTTTCGGAACACAATTGTTTAACTTTTTAAAGATTATGAGATTGATTTATGACACTTACCAAAACATATATAATCATATTTACTTAAGCTATAGGTACCCTGGATCTACAAAAGGTGAAAGGTCATTCAGAGATTATTATATCTAGAGAGAGGCTATTTTCGGTGATTGTACCGCTATATGGGATGCAACTAATGGATTCGGGCAACTCATTTCCGATTTCATATTGGAAACCTACACAAATTCAATTAACAGACCTAGGACCCGAATCTAAGACTTACGGTTCATAGCCCATGCACGAATCTAGACCATAAATAAATAAATACCCCCAACAGTCACATACATAGTCCTGACCCCACACTAAAATAGAGTCTTGTGTCGTGGGTATCAGGAACTACGAGAGACTTTTCAGTCTCACATACACCCAGACCCAAAACAAATTCCTGTGGATCACACAAATATTTGTCTCTGTGCGGGGATCGAATCCACGGCCTCACGATTCACAGACCGCGTCTAACCAACTGCGCCACGGAGGCTGTCATGACTATAAAGATAGAATTACTAAGACTAGTTTTCTAGTTATATAAATTAGTATCGGTTAATCAGTAACACGAGCCCTTCTGAGACAACTATCTATCGTAGGATTAGTTGATGAAATAGCTGCTATTGCAATGGAAGGCCAGCGGGTTCGATCCCCGCACCGAGAAAAATATTTGTGTGGGTTGGACTGTGTGAATATCGAGTGCATTCATTTATATAAATCAATATTAATTTATATCAGGTGGTGTTAACAGCACATGCTGAATGTTGTTCATGAATTTTTTTATTGCTTTTTAAGGCAACGATTGTTTTTTTTTCATCTTTTTTTTATTTCATTACTACTTTGTTCTTATTGATTAGTGTCTTTTTCTGCTAATTGAATGTGAAACGTTATTAATGTAAGCTTGTTACAAGGAATAAAGTGTTCTTTATTTCTTTTTTTTTAATACAATACCTCCGAGCTTCCGACTTTAAGTGTGGGGATTTTTGATCGTAGCCTAAGCTTAGGATTAATATAATAATTATTACTAATATACAAAACTAATACACTCTTAAATTAACATTTTTATTATGAATGCCGAGACGAGCATGCCGTTCACCTGATAGTAAGCGATACGAACGCTCATGAACAGTAGCAAAACCAAACAACACCTTGAATTACATAGCAATGTTTGGCTTTCCACTGCACTCGCCCTGAGACATAAGATGTTCAGTCTCAATATGTCCAATAGTTACTCTGGCTAGTGCTTTACACTACTATTTGGCAGGAGAAATAGACATTGCGATGGTAACTACCCAAACGGCTTCTCAGATATGAGAGATCTACCAGTAAAAAGAACCAGGGGACCTACTATACTCATCCGAAACGTTTCTCTGGCATATTGGTAGTAATTCCTTCAATCCAACAATTCAAACAATAAAGCCCCATTACTTTTAAAATTACCTTCCCTCTCAACTTTCATTCTCAAGCATCTCATCCAACAAAAATTACATCAAAGCGAATTAAAGTACACATAATTAGTATTCAAAACAGTGATAGATCTGCAAGCCATGGACCTAAATAGATTAGTGCGGAAAGTGTGCCGGCGTCTGAGATCATCGGCGGGGCGAAAGGCACTGACCACGCAATTTCACTATATATAAGCAGTGCCTTACTCGATATCTGAGATGATACGTCCCCAGTTCAGACGCATTCACTTAATACATTCATATTTATAATATCTTGCTTCGAGCTGCGGTGACTCTCAGATTTAGAGTTCAAGGTTCTAGGGCCGTGGTTCCTAACCTGGGGGTAATTACCCCCGCGGGGGTAAAAGTTGTATTTTGCGGGGGTAACAATGAGCTTGTGGTTGTCTTAAGTGAAACAAAATCCAATATTACCAAACTTAAACTTGGGAGGAGTGGTAAAATCAGTCACCTTAGGATCACCACACCTCAGATCATAGGGGTAACGAACCTGAAAAGGTTAGGAACCACGGTTCTAGGGGGTTGGGAAAGGTCATATTTTTTTCTATTCATTATCAGTCTGGAGTCAGGAATTTGTGCTGAATAGGCGTTATCACTCTGTATCACAACTCGTACGGAACACTTTAACATGAAACGTCATTGTCGTGGTATAAAATCTAATCTTCTTCATCCCATCTCTGCATCACACATGTAGACTGGTAGATAATGCCTTTGGCATGAAGTCCGCCTTGTATACAATGATATACAATGTAAAGTATAATATGAAGAATAATAAAAAAAATACTACCAATCCTTTCTGGAAAGAAGATGTGATGTGTGTTTTGTGTTGTACAAGTATTAATTCTTTAAAAATGAAGGAATACGTGCGTACCAAAAATATCTTATCGATATTTTCTATAACTGTAGTCAGTCAACCCACACTAGGCCAGTATGGTGGACAATGACCTCTCAGTCGAACTTTGGGTTGTGGAGATGACTCGTAATATATGTAATAGGTTACTTATGTCTCAGGATAGCGAGTGCAGTGGAATGCCAAGCATTGCTTTGTAATTCATGGTATTGTTTGGTCTTGCTACTGTCCATGAGCGATCGTATCGTTACCATCAGGCGAATAGAATTCTATTCTCGCCAGTTTCAAAAATTAAATTAACTGCAATAAAAAAACTATGGGCTGTTACAGTCTTTACGTAAATACTAAATAGCATAACAGAAAACTGTTAAGTACCATCTTCTTAATTTCCATTTTTTTTATCGGATCATGTATTTTCGCAATAAATGCCATACATTTTTACTAAAAAAAAACCGTTAATGAGAAACGGACGGAATCAATAATTAATCTTTATTGGATCGATGCCAATAGTAGATCAATCAGGAAGCAGATTTATAGACGCACCCATATTTGACTTATTTTTATTGGTTAGTTTTTGCGATGGATCATTAGATTGCGACTAGGGTTGCATATTAATTTCGGCCGAGCATAGTGACATATCAATACACATATGACTCCGAAAAGTCAGAGGTGTGCCCTGGGATTTGAACCCGCGACCACCGTGAACATGTTGGCAGCCGCGTCTAGTCCGTTTACCAACAGGCCACCACGCACTTTTCGGAGTCATGTGTGTATTGATAATCAATCACCACGCACTAAAACGGTGAAGGAAAACATCGTGAGGAAACCTGCACACCATAGCGATTTATAAGAATTTCTATGGTATGTAAGTCCGCCAACCCGCACTAGGCCAGCGTGGTGGACTATATGGCCTAACCACTCTCAATCGTATTCTCGATTGTAGAGTAGGTCGGTGCCCTGCAGTGGGACGTATATGGGCTGATACAGACAGACCGATAGTGACATAACATATTGAAATGTAAAGCATCTTGTGGGTGTGTGTTTTTGCTTCTGTTCCAGTTTTGATTGTTTTTATAACCATTTCAATATTTTGATAACAAATTGGATGACAACTTACACAAAGTCAACTATATAAAGAAAAAAGACACAATTTTATTCTAATATTTCCTGTTTTTTATATTACTTGTATTAAATACAATGTTTATTTTATTTCACGCCTAGAAATAGGCTAATGATCTGCGTGTTGCAATATACTGACTCGGACAAATGTAATTGTAATGTAATTTCTATTTGCATGAGGAAAATGCATACTTGAGAGATCCTTACAATTCCAAAAGTTAGCGATGTTTACTGTGTAATTAATTGAGACCCTTTATCGCATTTATTTATTTGTTATTAACTGCACAAAAAGATAATCACTTAAATATATAACATTATTTATTTCTTAAATTCTATATTCTACACAGCAACAAAATAATAACAGTATTAGAGACAATACAAAACAAAAAAGTACAAATAGCGGTTTTATCGCTCTAAGGCAATTTCTAACAGACAACCATTGAATGGATATATGAGCAGGAAAAAATAAACCAATAGAAAGAATCATAGACTAGCTTATTTATGAAGGCCTGCAAAAGACAGCCAACTCGCGTCGGGACATGATATATCAGGACTATATGGTCTAACCACTCTCAATGATACTATAGATAGTAGAGTAGGTCCATGCCCTGCAGTGGCACGTATATAGGCTGATAAAGAAAGAAAGAAGAAAGAACACTGAAGTTACAAGGTGAAATGTATTTGCATTGTCCTTACAGTATGAAAATATGTAGTAGGGAGAATATGGGCTGATACATGTACATAAATATGCTCGTTTGCTCACTAGTGGAATCTGTATTGCCTAATTCCGTCTCATGGGATCATGAGGGCATTCCAATTACCCCAAATTTCAGCCCAAGGACTCATAAATCAAAAATGCGTAAGTAGATTCGATCCCAAGATCACACGGTTCAGTATCCATACATCTTGCCACTGTAGGTATTCACTCTTGCTATTGACATATTATTGCCGTCCAGAATCACAAATAAAATAGAATGCCTGATCCTGAAAAACGACACACTTAGCTCAATATACCAGATAATTACCTTGTGGTGGTCGAATAAGAAACATGAAAATAATTTATTAAATCTTTAAATTATTGATCCATAATTTAGGTCCAATAATTTCCTATCTACTAATAGGTTCAGAAAGAAGATGCACTAGAGACAAAACGGGTAAGAAACTCTAGCATTGCTTTTTCAAAACCAGTTACAACACAATGATTAACAAAAATTGCAACTTGGTTTTCGTTCTTATTTAGAGCAACTCATTTATCATTTTGAAGCTGTAATTTATTTTCCTTTTTGACGATTACTTAATAAAAATAATAATAATATAAGGTCGCTCATGCAATTTTTTACTGATTATCAACAATTGATGATAGAAAATGATGCTTTATCATAGCAACAGTATCTTTATTAATATTGATAGTCAAATTACAATGGTGAAGGAAAACATCGTGAGGAAACACAACACGATTGAGAGAGAGAGAGGCCATATAGTCCACCACGCTGGCCTAGTGCGTGTTGGCGGACTTTACATAACATTGAAATTCTTACAAATTGCTATTGTATGGTTTCCTCACGATATTTTCCTTCACCGTTAATGCGTAGTGATTGACTATCAATAAACACATTACTCCGAAAAGTCAGATGGGTTAAAGAACATATTCCATACAAAAACACCTACGAGAAAATTAAATATTAGTTACATAGAAATGTAGTAATATTTGTATATTGTTGTTAAATAATTATTGTTTCAAAACAACAAGCTGCGTTTAGAATTTAGATTACGCAACAGAGTTACACCGGTCAGTCTTTAATCTACATCGAAAATCCGATGACTAAGCGAAGTTCATTTAGTCAGAGGAACCGTATATTACGTCAGCAGGAAGTTTCTGCTGGCTATCTTGGTAACCAATGAACCACTATGTTTTCACTGTTTCTCCTGAACAGTAGCACTACTAATAGACCTCGCATGGGTTACAAGATATATTGTGTAACTTTATAGATCGTTTTAATGATGTAAGCAATACTTCAGTGCCTCTGATTTAGTGGCCAGTTGTACTACTGTATGATAGCTGAGGTCTCGGGTTCAAATCCTGAGTACAAAGTGATATTAGATTTTTTTATTCATTATCAGCACGGAGTCAGTTTGTGCCCGATTTGGCGATAGGCTCGCCCCTATCAAAGCGTGGGATGGAATATGCAAGGCGAAATGTGGGTGTCTGGGTTGCACTTCTGCCTATCCCTTTTGGGAGAGGCGTGAGTTTATGAATTGATGTAAGTATGTAATACTTGATGACATCTAAAAGTGAGAATAGGCATAAGTTAAAGAACAGATGGAAGAATGAAGCGGACGCCTTTGGCCAGCAATAGAAGATAAAATAGGCACAAAAATTAAATTCTACTGTAGTTAACTTATTTTGTACCAATTCGTTGAAGTTGCTTTTTAATTGTGTACATTAATAAATGAATTCACTTTGATTTTACACTCTAAATTTAGTAATAGCAAGATTTTGATCTATGTCTATGATTTCTTTGTTTAAATCTTTGTTGTGATCTGAGTTTAAATCTGTGGGCCGGGTGAATGTGACGGCCCACAAGATTACAAAAAAGTATGACGCTAGACCAAAAAAGTTATATCTAAAATCAATATTATCAAATGTAATTTATATCTAATTAAATATAGTAGGTGAGAGGCCGCCTGGGTAGATACCACCGTAATGTCTATTTCTCCCGTGAAACAGCAGTGTAAATGCACTGTTGTATTTCGGATTGAAGGTCATTGTAGCTAGAGTAACTACTGGACATATTGAGACTTAACATCATATGTGTCAGAATGGCGAGCACAGTGGAATTTTGCTAATGTTTATGAGCCGTCGTATCGCTTACCATCAGGCGAACGGCTTGCACGTCTCGCCATTCAATGCAATAAAAAAAAATGATTGTTTTTGAAGATTTTTGACAGGTCCTTGTCCGCGGAGGACCGCTATGCGCGACATCTATGGCGCGTTATAAAAATCTTCTACCTAACGTTGCCTCTACAAGCGTGCCTTCTGCATAGGCTGTTTCAAAAGGAAATATACATTCAAGTCGCGAAGCCTGGTCGTGCGTCTAGACATACATAAACCGTTTTCTAAGGCACTAACTCCCTTTTAATCATACATGCGCACTTTGTCAAGCGAAATACTTGAGTAACGTTTACGTACTAAATATAGATTTAGAAAACGTGTGGACAGCATCTTTGTGATTGCGAAGAGGTTTTATTTAACTCATATATTTTTATTTCTTTTTAAGGTTTTTTTTTTATTTACACTTCATACATTACAAATTGAACATGTGCACTTAATGCCTAAGGTATTCTTTAAAAGTCGAACCTAAGGTAATGCAGAAATGAGAAGAGGTAGGTGCGTAAACAATTTAATAATAATAATAAATAACACCCAACAGCACACATAGTACTGACCCCACACCAAGATCAAGTCTTGTAGATCAAGTATTTATTTATAATTATTTATTTATTGTTATGCCGTAGGTATTCTTTTAATTAACGCCATCTAGAGTCCTTAACTACTATGTACGGTGGTCGCTATTCGGTAGAATATCCAGCAGATTGGGCATCAAATTCACTCACCAAGCAAAACGCAATGCATTGCTTCACGTCAACTTTTGTTTTTTTTTTTATTGCAATGAATGGCGCCTAATGGTAAGTGATAAGACCGCTTATAAACAGTAGCAGAACTAAAGAACACGTTAAATTACAAAGCAATGCTTGGCATTCCACTGCGCTCGCCATCCTGAGACATAAGAATATGTCCAGTATTTACTCTGGCTACAATGTCCTTCAATCCGAAACACAACAGTGTATTTACAATGCTGTTTGACGGGAGAAATAGACAATGCGGTGGTACCTACTCAGACGGCCTCTCACATATGAGAGACCTACCACCAGTAGAGATCTTTCTGGAAGATAGTTCTATCACCCGATATTGAAGAATTTATAAACCAAGCCTTTGTGATATTAACACTAGGAACTATTTACCTGTCTAGTAAATTATATTGATCGTTTCCGTATACATTACCTTTGAACGGTGTGAAAGCATGCCGACCGACTGGTAACCCAATGCTGTAATACTTTGTAATTTTGCTTACAGTCATAACTCATAAGTAAATAATTAAAAAAATTAAAGTCCCCGTGGCGCTGGTTAGAGAGCTGTCAAACGAGAGATCGCAGGTTCGATCAACGCAAAGAGACAAATTTTTGATCCACAAGTATTTGTGTCGGGTCTGACTTGTTGAGACCGAAAAGCCGCGTAATTTCTGATACTCACGACACAAGAATTGATCTTAGTGTGGGGTAAGGACTGTGTACATATGTAACTGTCAGGTGCATATTTTTGTAGTCACTTTGGCATACCTCTATAAAATATATATAACTCAATTTGAAACTATGTTCTCTCGTATTTTCCGATACCCACGACACAAGAATAGATCTCAGTATGGTCCATGTGGTCAGGACTATGTGGCTGTTGGGTGTATTTATTTATTTATATTATATAATCAGTGTACATCAATCGAATCCATATGCGAAGGCGGGAGTTACCAAACTGGGCGTGCTATTAAAAGCTTAAGCATCAAAAGATGGTCATGTTCTAAATTAAACTCGATCCTTTCACGCGGCGATGCAAATTGATATCGACCTCGTCATTTTCACAAACGGTTATGTTCACATTATGTTTATCGAAGCTTGAATATAGTTAGTTATTGTCTAAAGCAGAAATCAACAAAACTTTTTGCCTCGTTGACCCCTGGTAAGATCACATATGTATCGACAGTGAAATGAAATTGGTTTATTGATCATGTAAGCAATTAAATAGCCCTTATGACAAATTAATATATAGTAATCATTGTGTATTTACAAAATATTTGATTATATCATTATATCAATTAAATTTATTTAGTACCCTCTAGTTATCAAGTAATGAATTTATGAATGGAGTTTGTCCTTTACATGGCTTTTTTATTCATAAATATTTTGGGGAATCTTATACTCGTACTAATAGAAAATACATGGCAGTCCTATCGTACCATATGAATAAATATCTACAACAAATTGAGAAAAATAAAAATAAAACAATCAAAACACAAATCTAACATTTCTCTACAACCAATTAAACTAAAACAAACCAAATTCTAGTAGATATGGCTTTGGTTTTGTTTTACTTGTCCTGTAAAAAATCGCATTCTCCAATGTCAAAATATATTTAATTTTGTTCATTATCTGTGTCACAATGATCTTGAAACTTTAAAATGAGAACATTTTCAATGCTGCCCAAAATTGCAATGCAAACGGCATTGCAATCGACAGACTAGTGTGATCTTTCAATCAAGATAACTTTGTTGGCATGTGTATTAGGTTATAAAAGCTACAGCGATAGGACCCGCGGGCTAAACGCTAGTCGAGATACTTGGCAAAGATTAGTGTTGTTGCTCTTACAAATAGATGCTATATGCAATACAGCAAATGTGAAAAATTGCGAAATAGAATGTTATAATATTCGCAGTGGCATTGTTGTGACCATTAAATCGAGGATGGAGCTAATGCATCGATTTCTTCGCTGCAATTACTTTTAGTTATAACATCTTACCTAGGTCATTGGATACTCGTATGTGAATATTTTTATTTAGTTACTAGCGCTCCACATGTGCAGATAATTTTTTTTAAATATTCTATCGCCTATGTTCATCGGGGATAGTGTAGAGTTTTAATCGTAAAATAATTAAATGAGTCCAGTAGTTTTAGAGCATATTCAATGCAAACAAACAATCAAATCTCTCCTCTTTATTATATTAGTTTTGACTAGAGGACACACCAAGTTTCTTGCATGAAAAGGAATACATTATGAATAGTTCTGACTTTAAGACAAAATTGTCTTGTGTCAAACGTTTTAAGGGACTTTTCAATGCTCCAAAACGTGAGCCCAAAAGAAAAGTGAATAAATAATTATGACGGAAACATTTGTCTCGGGGCGAAGATCAAAGGCTCGACACCTTATGACGTGAACAAAAACTGCTTCTCGGTCACAATACCAGAAAGGCTTTTATTCACTTAATTTGTTATATGGACAAGCAGCTGCGAAGTTGGCAGCCTCTGTGGCACCGCCTCGTCACTTGCGATCCACTCCTTATCGCAGGTGGTACACGGGTGGACCTCGCGTGGTCCACTAGGCGGCAACGCGCGGTTCATTCGGGGCTTGGCAATTATTGTCAATATGCAAGAATGCAAAGCAAGCATGCGAGCAACGAGTTGTCTCCGAGTGGGCTACACGTAGACGGCGGCGATCCGGTGACGTTACGGAGTTGATGTAGTGAGCGTATGTGGGGTGCGATGTCGGGAACCTCCATGTGGTGCACCCTGGGCAACGTGGGTCATTGTAGTTGCAGTTCTACAACTACTATGGCCGACGGCGAATATCCGACGGGGAGGGCAGGGGATTTGGTGGTCGCTGCCTTTTGCGGTGGCCGCCCCCATCTGTCGTTTTAGGTGGGGCCCATCCCTGGGCCATCCTCCGGTTCTGTCCCGGAGGTTTCGGCGGGCCCGGTGTGCGCTTACCCCGCCACCGGGCGGGCTGTGGGAGTCTCCCTCCCACGGTCGCCGTCGCAAATCGTAATCCGGTCGTGAGGTTTGTGGTCATGTCTCGCACTCCTACCGGACCGAGGGTCTCGGCTTAACAGCCCGGACCGCGAGGGAGTATGCCTCTATAAAAAGTACCCCGAATCCCAAGCGGCGGCGCACCGCGAGGGGATGCATGGCTGATGGGTAGTTCAGTCTCTAGTGCGACCCCCGCCAGAGTACCGGCTGACCCTCTGGCGGGTTACGCTAGGCTTACCCAGGTACAGGGGGCACTGCCTGGGCGGACCTTTCCTTCCCCCATACTCGTGGGAACAGATATGAATGATCCTTTAAAAAACAAAAATCTTCGGAGTTCAGTGGTAGTAGATAGGTTGTCTGACGGAAACGCTTCTCAAGCGTCTAGTCGGGCATCCTCTTTGATGGGTCCACCTGCGGAGAGGATCGCGCCCACCCGAGACTTCGAATCGGAGTCCGGGATGAGCAGCGACTCTTCGCAGGCGTGTAAAAGAGACGCAAAGGTGCGAGGGTCCCGGTCTGCCGAGAAGCGGCAGAGGGCCAGTGATGGTGGTAGTGCGGTGGAGACTGACTCCCGTGCTGCTACCAAAAAGAAGCAGAGACGGCGGCCTCTAGCTCCGAAGCAGAGCTCGGCTGCCGAGGACGAGGAAGTCGGAAGGGCACAGGCGGCTTACGACGCAGCTATGGTCGCTGAGAGTGTCATGGAGGCTGAAATGAGGGAGGCAGACGAAGCCGAGCGGCGGAAGGCCAAGGAGGCTCATCCTAATACCAAGCCGGCTTCTAGGGAGGTAGGCCCGGTCACCCGCAGCGAGGTGCTAATGAAAATGGCGGAGCGGCTCCAGAACGTCTCTCGTACGTCCCGACATCTCAAGGGCACATACGTTCGTGACCTTAACGAGAGTGTGTCGGAGTTGTTTGCAATGGCCCAAGAGACGGCCCCTGCGGAGCTCGCAAGAGCAGAGGCGGAGAAACGTGCCCTCCGCGACAAGGTGACGGCACTGGAGGCGGCCTTGGCTGCCCAAGGAAAGATCCTGCAGGAGCTGCTGGCCGCGCAGCAGCGACCAGTGGTGGAGTTGGCGGACACCTCGGGTGGACCGAGGTTGGATCCCATCATACAGCGCCTGGAGGTGCATATGGCGAGGGTAGACGCCAAACTCGAGGCGTTCGCCATGCGGCTGCCTCCAGAGCCAATCCTCAGGCCTCCGCTGGCTGCTGACAGGGCAAGAGCCCATGCAGCTCCTAAGCCGCAGCCCCCTGTTGCGTCGCCACTGGGCACTTCATGGCCAGCCCTAGGGGCAAGAAGAGGAAGGGTGCCCCCCGCAACCTTTGGCCAAACTGCAGCGACAGCCCGACCGGCCGCAGCTGCTGCACCACCGGAGCCACCTCAAGTGGCCTCTAGGGAGTCACGCGGTCGCGTGCGGGGACGCCGTAAACGCGCCCCCAGGTTGTTTACTTCGCTCCCGCCCCCCCAACCCACCACGACTACGGAGGCTCCGTGGACAGTGGTGGCTAGGAGGGGCAAGAAGAAGCCCCGGATGGCTCCACAGCCAGCCCAGGCCCCGCGAAAGACTGCTCCCAGGCTCCGCCTGCCACGTAAAGCCGCCGTCACTCTGACAGTGACGCCGCAGGCGTTAGAGCGGGGAGTGACATACGCGCAGGTTCTGCGGGACATCACCTGTAAGATTGACCTCGCCAGTCTGGGCATTACAGCTGGACTGAAGCTAAGACGGGTGGCCACAGGGGCTTATCTGTTTGAAGTGCCCGGGCCCGAATCAGAGGCGAAGGCCGACTCCCTCCTCGGAAAAATGAGGGAAGCTCTCCTAGGGTCGGAGAAAGACGTACGCGTCTCCCGACCCGTCAAGACCGCGGAGCTGCGCGTCTCGGGTTTGGATGCTTCAGTCACGCCTGAGACAGTCGCAGCGGCCATCGCCCGCCTCGGTGAGTGCTCCTCGGAGGACATAAAGATCGGGGAGATACGCGCCGAGCGCTCGGGCCTGGGCGCAGTCTGGCTCCGCTGTCCAGTCAAGGCAGCGGAGAAAGTCGTGAAGGCGGGACGTGTCCTGGTAGGATGGGTGGCAGCGGGAGTGAGGCTTCTTGAGCCTCGGCCCATGCGCTGCTTCCGCTGCCTATACAAGGGGCACGTTCGAGTGCATTGTACAGACGAATGTGACCGCAGCGGGCTCTGCTACCGCTGCGGTCAACCTGGCCATAAGGCAAGGGGGTGCTCCGCGGACCCGCACTGCATGCTTTGCGCAGAAGCAGGGAAACCCGCGGACCACAGGGTGGGCGGTAAGGCCTGCGCTGCATCACCGGTCCCGCCCCGCACTCAGCGCGGCATGGGGGCCGGGGCTGCGGCGCGGCCGCCACCGTCCCGCCCAGAGATGATGGAGATCGCCCAGTCATAAATGGCGCTGAACTTCCTCCAGGCGAACATCAACCACTGCAAGGGCGCACAGGGCATGCTCGCCCAGTCCCTGGCAGAATGGTCGATCCACGTGGCTGTCGTCTCCGAGCCACACTCTGTCCCCGACACTGATGAGTGGGCCGGGGACCTGGATGGCTCGGTGGCCATCGCCACACGGGGCGCTGCCGGCTCCCCGCCCTTCGAAAAAGTAGCAAAGGGCTCGGGATGTGTGGCAGTTCTGTTGGGAGGGATATGGGTCGTAGGTGTTTACTTCTCTCCTAACAGGCCCCTGGCGGACTTCGAAAACTTTCTCGTCCGTCTGGGGGCCCTGGTGGTGCAAGACAGTCAGCCTCGCTCGGTGCTTGTAGCCGGCGACTTCAACGCCAAATCCTTGGCCTGGGGTTCGCCGGTGACCGACGCGCGGGGCGAGGCCCTGGAGGAATGGGCGATCTCCATCGGGCTGGTCGTCCTGAATCGGGGGTCGGAAAACACGTGCGTGCGGCATAATGGCGGGTCGGTGGTGGATGTGACGTTCGCCACCCCGGCCCTTGCCCGCCGTGTTCAAGACTGGAGGGTCCTGGTCGAGGAGGAGTCGCTGTCCGATCATTTATACATACGGTACAGCGTCCAACCCTCCCAGGCCCCCGTCCGGTCTGGTAGTAGTCCGACCGTCGGTTTCATGGGCGGCCGGCGATGGGCCGTAAAACGCCTCAATGTGGAGGCGCTGAAGGAGGCCGCTTTGATTCAGGCGTGGCTCCCCGTACCGGACGGGCCGGTGCGGGTCGAGCAAGAGGCGGAATGGTTCGGGGTGGCGATGTCGCGCGTCTGCGACGCGGCCATGCCCCGGGTCACCCGCCTCCCAGCGAAGCGCCAGGTGTACTGGTGGTCGGCCGAGCTCACTGAGCTACGTGCGGCTTGCCAGGTAGCGTCGTCGTCGGACCCGTAGGCCAGGCGACGACGAACAAGAGCGGCTCCTTCTCGACCTCCACAGAGAGGCGAAGAGAGCGCTGCGGGTGGCCATCGCACGAGCAAAGGCTGCGGCGAATGATGAGTTCCGGAGAACTCTCGACAGAGATCCATGGGGGCGTCCGTATCGCATGGCGATGAAAAAACTCCGCCCGTGGGCGCCCCCGCTGACTACGAGTCTCCGGACCGACCTCGTCGAGGACGTCGTCGCAGCCTTGTTCCCGGCCATCGAGGAGTTCACTCCTCCACCGATGGCGCCACGTCCATCGGCGCCATCGTCGTCATCGGTTTCGGAAAGGGATATCCCGGAGGTTTCGCCGCAAGAACTTGAGGCGGCAGTGCTACGACTGCGGAGCAAAAACTCGGCCCCGGGGCTTGACGGGGTGCCCGGTCGTGTCTGGGTGCTGGCCGTCGAGTCGCTGGGTACGAGGCTCCGCGGCCTTTTCTCTGCGTGCCTGGAGCAGGGCATCTTCCCGTCGCGATGGAAGACGGGCAAGCTTGTCCTGCTTCGGAAGGAGGGGCGACCCGCAGAGTCGCCATCGGCCTACCGGCCCATCGTGTTGCTCGACGAGGTGTGCAAGCTTTTTGAGCGTATTGTTCACGCGCGCCTCGTCGAGCACTTGGAGGACACGGGCCCGGACCTAGCGGATTGCCAGTTCGGGTTCAGACAGGGCCGGTCTACGATCCACGCGATTTTGCGGGTCAAGGCACAGGCGGAAGAAGCGGTGTCCCGGGGCAAAGTCGTGGTGGCGGTATCTCTCGATATCGCCAACGCTTTCAACACCATGCCCTGGGCTTGCATCGTTGAAGCACTGCGGTACCACGAGGTGCCGCCCTATCTCCGGCGCATAGTGCACGCGTACCTTTCTGACAGGTACGTGGTGTATCCGGGCGCCAATGGGTGGCACCGAAGAGCGGTGTCGTGCGGTGTTCCACAGGGCTCGGTTCTGGGCCCACTCCTGTGGAACATCGGGTACGATTGGGTGCTCCGTGGTGCCAACCTTCGGGGCGTCGCTGTCGTCTGCTATGCGGACGACACATTGGTGACAGCGACGGCCAGGACTTTCAGGAGAGCCGCCCTGCTAGCCTCATTTGGCACGGGACTGGTGGTTGGCAGGATTCGGCGACTGGGCCTCAAGGTGGCCCTGAACAAGACCGAGGCCGTGTGTTTCCACGGACCTCGGCGTGGGCCCCCACCAGAGGCCCACCTCACAGTGGAGGGCGTGCGGGTTTCCGTCGGCTCGAGCATGAAGTATCTTGGCCTCATCCTCGATAGCCGATGGAATTTCCGCGCGCATTTTGAGAAGTTGTCGCCGAAACTGGTGAAGGCGGCGGGCGCACTGGGGCGCCTGCTGCCCAACACTGATGGTCCTGGCATCCCTTGCCGAAACCTGTATGCTGGAGTCGTGCGGTCCATGGCCCTCTATGGAAGTCCCGTTTGGGCCGAGTCTCTGAACGCTCGTTGCGTGCGCCTGCTGCACCGTCCGCAGCGCATGGTGGCGCAGCGAATCGTCAGGGGTTACCGCACGGTCTCGCACGAGGCGGCCTGCGTTTTAGCGGGAACTCTGCCCTGGGAGCTGGATGCTAAGACCCTCTCGTCTGTCTTCTTCGGACGAGAGGAGGCGTCCCAGCGCGGGCAGAGACTGGTGCCCCGAGAGGTCGAGGCAATGTTGGCCTCCCTCCGCAGGACCGCCGTGGAGGAGTGGCGTTCCAGGTTGGAGAACCCAAGTGCTGGCACGAGGACCGTCGCGGCAGTGCGACCTGTCCTCCAACAATGGCTGGAGAGGCGCCACGGTGCGCCGACATTCCGGTTGACGCAGGTGCTCACCGGGCACGGTTGCTTCGGTGCGTACCTGTGTCGCGTAGCCGGAGCTGAGGAGTCCGCCGTGTGCCACCACTGTGGCAACTGCCGCGAGGACACGGCCCAGCACACACTGGAGGAGTGCCCAGCCTGGGACGAGGAGCGCAGCGCTCTCACTGCGGTTTTGGGTGGAGACCTCTCGCTGCCGGCCGTGATCGCCGCCATGGTTGGCAGCCAGAGGTCGTGGCGAGCCATGCTCTCCTTCTGCGAGCGCGTCATGTTGCAGAAGGAGAGCGCCGAGCGGGATCGTGAGCGGAACGATCCTTCTCGTCGTCACCGCAGACGAAGAACGAGGCGCCGGGACGCCAACTAACCCGGCGCCGCAGAGGCCACACGGGGCCGCCTTCCCTATCCTGGCGGCCCCCGAGACGTAGCGCTACAAGCGTCAAAAAGCCGCGTCGCTGTAAGCGGCAGTGCACGTGGAGGCGGTCCTGGCGCGTCTGTTGAGCGGTATCCCGGGGCCGTCTCCAAAGTGCACCGATGGTGGCCAACGCGGGGTTTTTAGTCGGTATTTCGGTGCGCAGACTACGGGTAGGGACCCGACCCAGCATCACGTCTCGCTGGGCCGGAAGGCGCACCGGTGAGTCCGACACACCCTCGCCCCTTCGGGGGCGGGATGGTCCGTAAAGGGATTTTGCCCGCGAGAAAAAAAAAAAAAAAAAAAAAAAAAAAAAAAAAAGTGAGCGTATGTCCATACAATTTCATATAAAGAATATTAAACGCATGAGGTGAGGCGGTGCCGGGTGAGTCGACGCGGTGCCGGGTGGCTCTAATTAGTGGAAACCTTAAGCCGCCTGCGAAACAAGAGGCTGCAGATAGGATCCTCGATTCAGAATATTGTGTAGCCAAATCATTATTTTGTGTCTAAGTGAGGTTAAGACTGAAAAGTAGTTTCTGCTACCTAGAAAAATCCTTTGCAAAGGATTTTCGATACTAGCAAAAAATGTAAAATTAAACCATATTCGTGATAAAATCAGTAAATATAATAAAAAGAAATATTTTTCGATACCCTGTTCTCAATATATTATCTAGATTGTTTTTTTTTTGGCATTGGTAAACGCAAATACCATCTAGGCAGAGTATCGAATGGCATCAGAAGGTAGTCCCATGCCAATCGATACGATTATGCCGGCCTGCTAAGATGCCTCTTCACATTACAGCGGAAGGACCAAAGATCAGGTATAGGAAGGAGAGAACACGCATGACGGCATACAATTCCACAGCATATCTTCTAGGAAAATATCATAATTTAGTTATTTATTAAACACTTTATTGTACACCGTATACATAAAAGTCGACAGAATTACATGAAACAAAAAAATGCAGCTGGCGTGTAAAATCTGCGTACGAAAGTTGGGGCAGCTTCAGGTGCAGTTCATAATTGTGAGAGAGAAACAAATATATATCAGCCTATTTTTTTTTATTTACCAGTTGGTATAGGAATGGGGCACGTGAAACGGCAAGCTGTCCCATTGCATAAGAGTACCGCAAAACCTGACTTTCAAAGTTTGGCTTCAAACCCTTTGTGTCCTATAACTTTCAATTACTTTTTGTTGAAGTCGTTTGTTAGCAGTAGTTTCTACAAATATACTAGTGTACTAGTAAACTAGTATATTACGAAGTTTAAGCACTAATAGTAACCACAGCCTTAAGTACATAATATGTTGCGTTCCAAAATAAGTCCGATCTATCACCATGACAGATATCGTTCCGTTCCAGCCAAGTCTGTAGAGATTGCCCTGCCATCGCTTTCGGGGTCAATACGAATAAATATCACATGTCTGAGAAAATTACATTGCATTAACTTTTTCGTGCAATCACAAAAAAATATGTATTTTTTTGGGGTAGTTTGACCTAGTGCATCGGAGGTTGACATTTCCTACCACTCCCATGTTTATGTGAATTATATAAGGGTACGAAAGGCATACAACTTTCTCCATTCTCGTATTGCGTATGAAAAATGCAATTCTACAATTACATAAAAGTTTATGCATGAGGAATTAATTGGAACCTGAATGCTCAATGTGGGTTGACAGATTTAAAAATATGCACTTTATTGGGGTGATCTATATCAGTTTATTTATTTCAAAAAGATAATTTAGTCAAACCAGAGACAAAATGCAAATCATAGGTACGTACAGAATTCACATATCTCGTTTCTATGAGACTTAAAACTATAGAACAGTAATTTTCATACGTTTCAATCTATCCCCATGACTGATGCCACTTAGGCAAATTAGAATGTGAAGGAATCATGATTATAATTTTGGATGCTGAAACAATTGTTTTTGACCATACAACATTCCGTTATCGCGTACTCCTAACCGAAAAAAATTGTTAATTTATGCCCCTACTTTGTTTTCTCTCTGCACCAACCAAAGGTAGACTGGTAGAGAATGCCTCAGGCATTAAGTCCGACTTTATATATTATTGTATATGAAGCATAAATAAATAAAAATCTGGTCCGAAATGAGTACAGACGGATATATGAGAAGCAATTTAAAACATCGCAATACATATTAAGATATTTTTCATAATAACATGGCAACACTAACGTTGATAGACATGTAAATAACAAATTTCTCAAGTCTTTGCTTAATTCATAATTACTGTGCGGATTCAAATAGTGAAAGTCATTTTGTAAAGCGATTTACTAAAATTTTGGATTTACTAGTTTATTAACCGCTTCATCGGTGCAGTGAATTCGAAAATTGGTTGCAGTCTTGGGTTTGATTTCCAGGTTAGGTAAAATGCATGATAATGATTTTTAATATTCCAATTCCAAATGACTGGCATAAGCGCCACTTGCTACATTTTACTGGTGGTTGGTCTCTCATATGTGAGAGGCTACCAGGGAGGGTATCGTAATGTCTATTTCTCCCGCCAACAGTGTAAATAATATTTTGTGTTCCAGTATGAAAGACATTGTATCCTGTAACTACTGGATATATTGAGACTTTACATCTTATGTCTTAGGATGGCAAGGTCAGTAAAATGCCAAAGCATTGCTTTGTAATTCGTGGTGTTATTTAGTTTTACTACTATCGCTTACTATCAGGTGAATGCCATGTTAGCCTGGCCATTCACCGAAATAAAAAAAAAAATACACACATCACAGTTTCGTAAAAGTTGCGGGTTTAATCATGTACGATTAAAAATGTATATGGCAAAGATATTATATGGCATTATTATTTTGAAATTCATAATAAATATTAATGTAAAGGCTATTCGTTAGTAAACGCGGTAATAAACATATTATGCAAATTTTAATTACCTTTCAATCGACGCTTAGTCTTACGCATCGATTGATTTATGGAGTCATCTGCTAATTATTCATTAAGTAGACAAGCAACATACAGTTGCTAATATATTATCATTGGGTTTTTACTTAATTAAATTTTTCTTTAATATGCGTGGTGGTGAAACTAGTGGCAGCGGGTAACGGGTTCGGTTCCAGCACGAACACAATTTTTCGGGCGGCTTCTAATATTTGCTTCGTTTGTTACACGACATTGGTCTTGTATCTTATTGAGGATAATTTATTGATCTATATATTAAGTATAAAGACGTGGCTTAGATATTTTATGTTATACAGGACGGCCAGATAATCCGTCCTCCAATAGATTTTTTTTATCCAGGTTAGGGTCATATTACCAAATAAGAGTAAATATCACAGTAAATATTAATTGCAGCTATTCATTTACTTCACTCCACACCCGGAGAATCAATTTACCCTAATTGTGCAATATTTTACTTTGTTGCTCCACTACTATAAATCTCAGCATGATGTTATATACACAATAGCCTTCCTTGATAAATTTGCTATTCAACACATTTATTCTTTCAATTTGTACCATTAGTTCCTGAGAACAGCATTCAAACAGACAACTCTTCAGCTTAAAATATAAGTATGTATAGAGATTTAATCGTTACTGCAGTATCCTTATGTGTCATCATTTAGGACGCAATTGAATCTATTTATAACGTTCATCTTTATTCACGCTGTTGCTAATACTTGCCATTAATTCGCAATTCAATCGGAGGGTTGCCACTTGCCAGGCCAGTTGGGACTTGCCAAGCCAGTTGTCACTTGAACATCACCCAATGTTTGTTTCGAATGTAGAACAATTGAAATAATTGAATCTAAGCTTGATATTTGTAATGTAAATGTACATGTATTTATGTCACGGTTGGACCCCTTAACCACTGAACCAATTTTGATAAATTGTTGTATACAGTTGGATGGGATTACGGACGTTTTTTTAAACCCAATTTTAATCCTACATAATATAGTTCAAAGAGTTCATCAATTTACGAAACACGCATTGGATAATAATAATTTCTTACTATTTATTTTAGTATTCTTTTAAATCCAATATCGCTCACTAACACACATATAAATACACACGCACACACACAAACTTATGTAAACTCATTAAGCGGCCATTGCGTTTTATTAAAGGGACGTCATAATCCGTTTATGATTGCCAAAAATGTTATTACTTGTCTATGAATGTATGATGATTTTGCTCGTAAATTGCACGGTTCATAAATTTTATGACGAGTAATATGAGCCCTGTAGCCACAGAACTCTTAATGTATTGTCATAATTACTGTAATAGGTTAAGTCTCCATATTTATGATGTGATTTTATACAACAGAACAATAAGTGTCATCAAATTCATGTTTTCATGTATTAGCATGATTTTTCATCATTTACACTCGTTTTTTTCTATACATGGTTGTAAGTGTTTAAGTGCACGTGAATAGGCAAATATATAAAAAAAAGAATTTCTCGTAATTTGATAATAACAGATGATTATCAGATGGAAATATACAATAAAAAAATTAATGCAAATAGAATCTTTGGAGTCCTACTGAATTTTGAGGAGTTCTTCTCTCTAGGTACGAAGACACTAATCAGGTCATCACCTTTTTTTTTACGAGATCAACTGTGAGGTCTGACCCTTTAAAAATAAAGAATTTTCTGATTCGGTTCAGGTATCTTTAAGTAATCAGTGAAAATACATAAAAAAGATTGTGACGAATTGAGAGACTTCTCCTTTTTTGTCTGTTAATCAATAAATACTTACATGACATATGGAGGAGTTAGGCCGATCGCTTTAAATATTACAATGTAACTTATTTTGTAATGATAATAAGTTTTACAGATCAAAAATTAAACTCAGGACTTCGTGATAGTTCATAATTATGGCCAATTGTATCACAACGCAAAATAAATATATATTTAAAGGGTTTAATTTAATTAAATTTAATTTAATTCATTGATATACATATCAATGGTATTATTTAATAAAATTTTGTACAGTTTATAACACAGAGTTAAGAGTTCGTCTAGGAAACACTGTTTCGTTAATAAGCCTCGTTGTCAAAATTGTCTAATTAAATCGAAGAATTTAGAATTTTGTCACGTTTAATTAATCATGTACGAAATGTGACCTTATGTTGCATTAAAAAAAAAAAACATAATATGCTTTAACAATTGAGTTTTCATATCCTTTGAGTTTTATCTTACATCGAGTCAGGGAATTCGAATGTTTGGGATCATAGACTAACTCTCCTAGGCGTCGTGATTTTCGAAAATATTTACCTAATTATGACCTCACCCCATAAAATCCTACAAATCGATTCCTGACCTGGGTCTCACTAACGCTATTGGTAGTTTTATGTTTGTTTGCTAGTTTGTCTAAAGCTTCAGGATGTCCATTCATTCTTCATTATTTAATTACCTGATTACTATTCCTTTGAACTAATGCATAATTCTTCTTTCTCCTTCTTTTATATCCATCCAAAGGTTGTCTAAAAGAGATCGCTTATTAGCGATAAGACCGCCTTTTGTACTTTAATTAATAGATGTTATTTTTTCTTTATATTGTTATGTTATTTTGTTTGTGTACAATAAAGATTAAATAAATAAATACGTCCACGACAAACTTATTTTTTCATGTTATTGCTATGAATGGGGAGACAAGCATCCCAATCATTTTGTTTTTTTTTCTTATTGTCGTATTTGGGTGGTAAGTACACCTTTTTATTTTGAAAGACGCTATGGTATGCAAAAACTATCATCTGAATTACCATCCTACCATAATGATATTTAAAAAAATCACAAAACAAAATTGTCGCGTTAATTTGCGAAATCTTTAGTTGCATTATTTGTAGTCACTAAAACTACCACCCGGCTTCATTTTCAGTAGCAGTCTTGATATACTCTATATTATTTATGTATACTGGTATAATTATTGAGTACAATAAATAATACAAATAAAAAAATAAGAATGTATGAATGTCACCATTTAGTTGCCCGATATTCGGGAGGATAAGAATCTTGTACCAAAAGCAAATTACAGCATGTCGTGTTGACTACCAAGATTAATGTCATTGCAACTTAATGATAATGACGTGAAGTCACGGTTTCAGTCTAAAACACTAGCTGTCTAGTGAATAGTGTCTACATTCTCTATGAATTTGCAAGATAATGACCGGCGAGACATAGCGTATAATTTATCATATTCGTTACGGCACAAATTGTTGTATAACAATATTTTAAATGCATTGTGTAATTGAAAACTAGGCAACGCAAATACAACTGGTTTTTTTAAACTGTGTTATGGGATTGTGTACGGTTTTTGATAATTAACATTGTATACGGTCGTTTAGTAATGCCTGAGTAAGACTGTGTCGTGAGTATTAGAATACAGAAGAATTACCGGTCTCAAAACATCCAGATTTGAAAGGAATTCTTGCAGATCACAAAAATATTTATCTTGGAGTAGGGATCGAGCTCCGCCCTCTTGTTATTCAGCAACAGTTTGTCTAACTGCTATAAAGATTTAAAATTCTATACAGAATCTGTAATACGGGAAATAAGATTCAGAATTATCGCTTCACGAGGATTGGTCATGTCTTACAGTCACAGCTGAATCGAAACTAATAAATAAACGCACAGGCTAAATTCAAAAAATATTACTTAGGTGGGTTATTATATCGGGTTGTCCACTATTATGAACGGTGATCGATAGCCGGACAGATCCGAAATTCCTGCTGAGCATATTTAGGTAATTGAATTGACTATTTTTTTAGTTCATGTTTGGCAGCGTGGTGGACTATATGGCCTAAGTCCTAACCACTTTCAACCGTATTCTCAATTGTAGAGTAATCGTCTGTAGCTATATCAGCCTATACATGTACGTCTCACTGTAGAGCTTTCCTAAATTTGAAAGTAAAACTTATATGGAATTATATATAAATAGTTAGTCAGATTCTTAGTATGAGTATTATTCAAACGGTGCGAAGCGGTTTAATGTCTAACGCGGTCTTCGCTGACAAGACTGGGCGAAACAAACTCAGTGGGCTTACATTACCACTGGAAACTGCAAGCTGTGGTCTCCTTAAATAACACGTCACAACGTTAATTGTTAAAATGCTACACCACTGTCGTTACATCTTTCGTTGGAGGTACTTAAACAAATAAAATAAATAAACTATGCGACGCGACCGGGGATTTTTTTCTCTCGAAAATTCCGGGGATTTTCTCTAAAACAATAAGAACTTTGAATGTTCGGATGTTCGACGTCCGGAGTAAGGTATAAGATTTCCACTTCTAAAAATTGATACTATACTCTATTATAATCATCATTTTCTCTGAACTGAGTCTATGGTTGCGACGTACGATAGAGGTATTCAACATTTTGTGGAGCATCTAGATTCTAGGCCATTAGTGAAGTTTTACGTATGGCGTCCGAACATTCGAAGTTCCTATCGCTTTTATAGAGTAACCCCCCAGTTTTGAGTATATCCAGGAAATAAGACTCAGTGGTCTCGTTTTGGGTTAAATTAATAAATTCTCAATAAATAGGTAATAGTACAAAGGTTGATGTAGAATTCAAAAGCCATGTCATTACATGCTCCGGTAGCAATGAGGTTAATGATTTACTCATTCGTATTCAATTGAGAAACTGATTTCGTCATACAACGTGAATAGAAAACAAAATCACAGCGGAAGATCCTTTGTATCTGAAAGAATTGGCCATTCATTCGGATAGCTTCCAATTTCACAATTTAAAAAAAAACGGAAGACTTTGTTTGTTTGTACATGATAATGTTATAAACATATTTTGGTATTTGATAGTCCATTTAGTTATAGTCGTTGCATGTAAATCGCTTTCAAGAGGTCCATGTGGATCCTTAAAGGCCTATGTTCAGCAGTGGACTTCCAATTTTAGTTGCATTGTGTCTGGAGTCACTAAGGGCCGAAACTGCGTTAAGCGGGCACTCGCGCGGTTTCATACAAAAGTGCTCCGTCGCGGGGATCCGCGCGGGCGTCCCGCACGGGGAGCCGCGTCCCGCACCCGCGCCGCGGGGCCCGCCTTCGTGCGTCGGAACCCGGCGCGGGGGCACGCGCGGTACAGCGCGCGGTGTCCGCCAGCGGTAACATGACGGTGATGGCATAGGGCACCGAGACGTGGCCTCTCGTGGCCGTTGGGGGAGGCCGATGTTCAGCAGTAGACTTCTGAGATGATGATGATGATGAATATACTTGAGCAAAAATAAATATTTTTTTACTTAGCGCAATGTTATTGCCAGCCTTTCCGTTGATGATATGACTGATACAGATTTTACCCTTAAGTTGTTGACCATCAAATATGGTTCCAGTTTCGAAGATAATTCACCATAGACCGGTATCGAAGCTTTAAAATATTTGTACAATGAGTTTTCATTTTCCCTTAATTTACTGAACTTTACAATAAATTCTCCGCCTAGCAACCTAAATTCAATAAACAGCCTTCCTGGCTGTGGTTTTTTTTTTGCTAGTCGTCGTTTTGCTATGTAATAATATATTAAGCTCTCCATCGACACTACTGTACATGTACACCTTTAAAATTGAACCAGCGACACTGCGTAAATCCGGTCTCCGCGACGGGGACCGTCGCGTTCTCACGGAGCCCGCCCGCGTGTCCACGCGAGGAGACGCGCGACGGTTGCCCGTCGCGGGCGCCCGCTTAACGCAGTTTCGGCCCTAAAACTACCACTCGGATTCGTTTTCGGTAGCAGTCTTGACAGACCCTGTATATTCGTATATTGTATACAAAATTATACAAAAGAAAACAATATACTACTACCTTATCACACAGAAGCTTGGCGTATTACAAAACAAATGCTATAAAAATGAAGGTAGATAATCTAATTTGAATAGCGCCTACTTTTCCGTTGTCGTATGTTATGTCACCGCGGAGCTTTTGTTTGCTAATGCGGTAAACGAGATTCAACTGTGACGTAATACATTTTCCATACCATTTCTAATGTTTTATACGTGATACATTGCTCTAATGGTACATTATGTGTTGCGTTTCTCACAATAAATAGTTGCTTGTAATCGTTTGAGTGACGGCGTCTATGTTTATTTAATGGCTGTTATTTTTTTGAGGTCTATAACGGACTGAAGTATAAATAATTATAAATAAATAAATACACTCAACATCCACATACGTAGTCCTGACTCAAAACAAAGATCTTGTGTCGTGGGTATCAAACTACGAGAGACTTTTCGGTCACACCCAGACCAATACAATATGTGATTCACAAGCATTTCGCGCGCAAATTCCAATCCTGAAGATCTCATAAGATTGCTCAAACCTAAAAACTTACCCAAGTAGGTTGCCAAGTAATTTATATCTGATATACAATTTATTTTTGCTCGGAAATCATACGTTGGCAGGCAATCAGGGGCCCAAATAAACAAATTCCACCCACCTTTATTCGACACGCTTCTTAATAACATTGGGAACGGTTCCAAAAGTAATGTCATTACGTTGAACTAATGTAATAAAACTTTTCAAGTAATAAAGGTACTAAATGAAGTATTTGGACTTCGTTATGAACTTTCGCCACAGCTTTGGCGAGTAAATTATTTGTAAACTTAGAGTAACATTTAGCTTTTCTATGGGTTATGCTTCTCATGCTTTTTATTCAAGAAAATAAATGTATAGGTATCAATCGAACATAAATAAGACAATAGGTCTTTGGTCATCGAAGTAAATGTGATTTAAAATTAGGAACATGTTATTGTCGTTTCTGTGCGTATTGTCTTTTGTGTCGCATGAGTAAAACCAGTCTAGAAATCTTACGCCAATTTTATTTCTCGATCCTAAACCTTTATTACTTTTATACTGAATTTAGTAGACAGATTTGTATGGAGTCGGATGGCTTACAGTAACTAAAATGTAGCATCGTGATTCATATACCTATGTGGGTATGTTTTTTTATTGCATGATTGGCGAGATGAGCAAGCCGTGCGCCTGATGGTAAGCGATACGACCGCTCATAAACAGTAGTAAAACCAAACAACACCTTGAATTATAATGTTTACTATAATGCTGCCCTTAATCATGTACTATACTATAAGACTGAAGTTCTTGGTTCGATTTCAAGGCAAGTTTTTCTCAAAGTTTTCACTTCGAAAAAATAAACTTGTACATTTTATTGAATACCTGGTTGCAGCTTATGTAATTTGTTTCTCCCAGGTGATGCAGTACTTAACTTGATTATCAAGAGTCTACCTTAGAAATCTAACTGAGAAAACTCAATTCGAAATACATTATACCATACTGACAAAGCGGTGAAAGAAGCCCGTGGTAATAACTGTAGTAATTTTGCGAGTAAAAGCCAAAAGAATGTTAGGAACATTTTTTACATCATTACGTTGGGCTCTTGTTTAGCGAAAACCTCTGTTTCTTTACAATTCACTGGAGTGGCAAACATGTCTCTTAAAATATTCCTTATAAAAAGTATGTTCTCAAACCACAGTTTATTATTTTTGATTCTTTAAAGTGCTATTTTATTTGTTGTTTCTCAGGTGTGGTTCGCAATTTTTGGTTTCTATTCCTAGGTGACCTAACTACGAACCTAACGTGGATACCTACCCAGGACTGATTCGTAAAAAAAATTTTTTTTGAGTTATTCTACAAACATTACTTATTGGAGACTATATTGTGTCTCGAAAGACAACTCTCGTCCATTTCAGTTAGGGAGCTAAATACAAAACCAGAAGATAAATAATTTTGTAACATTTATAAAATATAAGAATCTCCGGGAAAATGTACGGAAAATGGTAGCTAACTCCATCCAAAGTTATCTTCTGTATATACCTAAATAAATCGACAACAAAGTTTATTTTTACAAAAGTGTGGTTAAACTTATACATTGAAGTGCTTTCACACCTCGTCAATAGATTATTGAGGATCGCACGAACGTATTGTACGAAAATACAGAAAAGAAAGAGCAAAAATCGGCTGTAGTATCTATCTATACTTGTATTATAAACATGAAAGGTTTGATTCTTTGTTTTCATTCAATAGATATAGATTAGTAAAAGAACAAAGTCCAAAACTCCTGTATAAAATTGCAATATTTCCTATAAGGTGTTACACTCACGACTTAAACAAATACAAGTATTCAGACAATGTTTCAGCTATATATTTCGCCACCTCGCGACAGTTAGAGTTACAGAATGCTTTTGAAATTGTAATTCAACGCTAAATATGGAAAAAGAACGTCCGTAACTGCTTGTTACAATGCAAATTGTATGAAAGTGGTGAGAGTATTGATGCATTTTGAAAAAAGAACGACGGTTTTTTAAAACAGCTGTAACTTATAGCAATGAATGCAATAGTTTATTACTAGAGGTTATATATAATAATAAATAATAGGTCGATTTAATACCAAGAGGCAGCCGCCGTATTGCGATAAAGAATTTGATTCTTTCACAAAGGATAATTTCTAGCGATTTTACAAGGATATCACTATCGCGAAAAGGAAAGGAGGAATATTGCGATTCAAATTTCTGTTCGAGTTGGAACTCAACACAGTTATATATAAACTATGTCGGATTGAAAAATATATCTATACTATTACTATAAAGCTGAAGGGTTTGTTTGTTTAACGCGCCAAACTCAGGAACTAACCATGCAAATTAAAAAATCTTTTGGTGAAATTTAAAATAGATGAAAAATTATGATAGAGTTGTATAAAATTCAAGAAAAATATATTATATATTTATACGTTTTTTATAACACATTATGCACCGAACAGGTATACCTTATCCCAAGATACAGATATGGTAGAGCTTATGCGTCCATCCGTATTTTAATTTATGTATCGTAATTGTAATGTTAATAGAGTATAGAATACTACCGTAATTTATATAAAAAATCTTTAGGTATTTTGTGAGAACGTAAATTCTCTCATACTTCCGGATACCCACTGATATGTATGGGACTGTTGGGTGTATTTATAATTATAATTTATTTTAGGATCACATGAAAAAAAAACATCTTAAACCACACAAAGCTTCAATGTCATTAGAAACTACGAGAGACTTCATTTTCACACGAATGTTTGTAACATAAACATTTGTTCCTATGTTGGTATTGAACTCAGAACATCTTATTTCACAGTTGGCTACTATTGAGATACATGTTATGTGTAGAGTTATTTCTATCAAAGTGCGTGGTGGCCTATAGGTAACATACCAGACGTGGTCAACATATTGACGGTGGTCGCGGGTTCAAATCCCAGGTCACACTGACTTTTCGGAGTCATGTGTGTTGTATTGATAGTAAAACACTACCAACTATAAAGGTGAAGGAAAATATCGTGAGAAAAGCTGCATGCCATAGCGATTTGTAAGAATTTCTATGGTATCTTAAGTCCGCCAACCCGCATAAGACCAGCGTGGTGGAATATATGGCCTAACCACTCTCAATCGTACTCTCGATTTTAGAGGAGGCCCGTCCCCTGCAGTGTGATATATGAGTAGGTACATAAACATCAAATTTATTCGTATATACGGCTTGAAATAAAAAAATAAAGGTCGTGTTTCGTTAATTTTCATAAAGGTCTTCGAGGGAGATTCTAATTTTTACATAAAACTCGGTGTTGTAATATATACGTATATAATTATCTCTATTATAAAACATATGTGCAAAAGAGAAATTTTCGACTAGTAACATTGTCAAAAACGTTGCGTAATTGCCGACTTTTCCTGTTAATGTTGAAACCTTTGGGGATTTTTTAAAGCGTAGAAGTGAACTACCTAGATATTCAATTGTTTTTTTCTTACCCCTTATTCATAAGAAACCGCTATACCACCATATAAACGTAAATTAGTTAAGCCATGTTAAGTGGAGATAGAAAGTTAATTAAGTTTTGCTAATCACTATGGTTTTTTCTAAACATTTCAACTAGCCACTTAAGAGAAAAAATCTGATTTCATTCACATGACAATAATTCAAACGTCCAGTTGACTGACGTTCGGCATTTTTCTGCTTAAAGCTTAAACAAAGGTCACGGTCATTTTAAAGTTAGTGAGCTCTTAAATAGCTGTTTAGTGATTTTTGACGTCTATGAACATCGATTTTGAGACAGCTAATAATATTAACGGCATTTGAAAACTGCATAAGTCCTTATGAATAAGGGAGTTAATAGAAAAGAGCTGTAAGCTCATCTATTGGTCAGAGCATCGACCAGCCACTTTTTGTTCTTTTTTATTTCATATTATTTTTGATATCCATGTTGTGTACGTTGCGTCTGTGACTAATAAATCGTTTTCCTTTCATCTTTCTTTCTCAACTTCTGTGAACTTAGGGGAAGTATTCTAATATTTGATTAATTTTGCGGTGGACAAATTGAACATTCCTAAAGATTCGCTGAGCTCCATTGCTGTTATTAAGATGTGTGCCATTGTGATTGCTGCTACATACAATTTGCATACGCGGTGTTAGGGCGGGACAGTTTAGAAGAAAACATCCCTAGGGAAGCCTTAAGGGCAATTCCAGTATCACCGGAATTTCAACAGGTTTGGAGACTTTATTGCCGGGTGACCGTGAGAGAGGCCTATATTCGGCAATAGACTTTTTTTGGCTAAAAGAGAGAATCAAACAGAAATACGAGTACAACCAACGGTCGTAAATAGCGTCAGACAGTTGACAACTTCTGTGATTTTAATTATTCATGACTGCGCACAGATTAACCCATCAGCACTGCATTTGTTATTAAAACTTTAATTCTTATTCATTGCATTTCGTATTATCTGATAGCACAAATCACAATTGTGAAAACTCATCATAGATATTCAAGCGAGTCGCGTTCCTTTTTTAGCCTGTATATCCTTATATATTATACTATGCTATTATAGTATTGTATGCATGTATTGTAGTATTTCTTGTGTATATTTTTGTTTTTGTTGTTAGATTTATTTCACATGTTTTGTACACACTTACGCCACAGTGCCACGGTCAAAGCTAAAATGTTTTCATTAGTGTATTTAGATATTTACGCAACTGCTATATTTAGCGATACTGCGACATTCACTACTTCAAACGCACATTATTTTTAAAGTACACAAGGGTTAGGGTCGGTTCATTACAGTGTATCGCTGGATGCCCAATCTCTTTCGTCTTGCTTTTTCCTTCCCGATCTTTTACTGGATTGATGAGATCCATTATTTCAGCATTGTGAATGTTCACGGGCGACAGTTATCACTATTCATCAGGTGACCTGTATTCTCGAATGCCCGTTATATTAAGCAAAAAAATTGGAGCACAGAAGATGTTATTATGTTAAATAGGCTGTAGGAAGTCGCAGGATGGAGATCACAGGAAGTCCACTTTTATTTTTATTTTGGTACGGCATAGACTGCATTGCACCTAATCGTAAGCGTAATCCTGTCCAGTCAGAGCATCGAATGTCATCAGACGGCGGCTCCATGCCATTCAACACAAATGTGCTCAGTAAATTGCTTCTTCACGCTACGACGGAAGGACACAAGATTATTGGAAAGAGGGTACACTTGTAACTTCAAATCATTCTACCGCTCAATAGTGCGGAAAAAAATGCTGAACAGGGGCCTCCCTGAGGAAAACTGTCGCTTCACATCGATCTGCTGTGAGACAGTGCTGCCCCGGATGAGCCTTCCCATTCATGCTGAGTCATGACAGACAACAGCGTGGCTATTCCACCATTTAATTCCAATTTCCAAAGCGTCCTGTTAGGTACAGTCTAGAAGACACTGCGGTCAGATTTCGCCCCGCCCACTTTAGAATGCAAAGATGTTACGTGAGCGTTTATGAACCCTCCATAAATACTAAGTGTGCTAGGTCTTGAAGAGATCTTAAGTATTCCTTAGACGCATTGGGTTTTACAAGATTTTTGTTTTATAGGTCCGCATTTAGTACTCCTTTCACTGATTTCTGTATCAGCCCATATATGTCCCATGCAGGGCACCGTTCACTTCTAAAATCGAGAGTACGATTGAGAGTGGTTAGGCCATATAGTCCACCACGCTGGACTAGTGCGAGTTGGCGGACTTACATGCCCTATAAATTCTTATTTATCGCTATGTGCAGGTTTCCTCACGATGTTTTCCGTCACCGTTTTAGTGCGTGGTAATTGACTAACAATACACACATGACTCCGAAAAGACAGAGGTGTGCCCTGGTATTCGAACCTGCGACCACCGCAGGCAACCGCATCTAGTCCATTTACAGACAGGCCACCACGCACTTCAGCTATACTTACATTATTAAAAAGAAAAAATATTTCTTTATTTGAATCTGCTAATCTTTGCAACTGCTGGTTCGATTTTTAAAATTATTTTAGTATTTAATAGCTCATTTACCAAGCAACCCTTGCTTATATTATCAAAATCTTATACAACATCAATATATGACCAATAGGAGCGGAACATTCATCAAAACTTTTGCTAAATTGGAGAGATTTGTGGAGGGGAATAAAATAATGCACTCGGGCGAAGCTGAACCCGATCGCTATTCTTCATGTAATTATTGTCTAAATCCGGCAGCGCATCGTTTATCTCGGCGATTGACCGATGATTGAGAGAATGAAGGAAGCGAGATCGCCGTTCACCTTTTTGAAACCCCTATTACGATGCAATTGGCGTGTGTTCGCTACTCTGCTCGGCCACTTTCTAAATAAACATCCATCCATAAATATAAAACTGTCGGCCAGCGTGACGTTCTCAAAACGCGCGGTTTTATCAACGAATCGTGTTGTATGGATACGTGATGGGAATTTTATGTGGCAGTTGGATTTTCTTAGTTGGCTGTGACATAAGATTGTACAGGTTTGATCCCCGCACAGATATATGTGACGCACAAATATTTGATTCGGATCTGTGTTGTGATACCAGTCTTGAAGTTTCTATCACCGACCATAGAAAATTTGGTGCCTTATTTAGGACTTTGACTGTTGTGTGCAACTATTCATTTATGATTTATTTATTGACGATGTCTATATTGTTACGCCTGGCTTTAAACGGGAGTAATACCATTGAGAAGCAGTGCATGCCATTGCAATACGAATGTCACCTCAATATTTGACAGCCTCCGTAACACATTTGGTTAGAGGCAAGCTGTGAAACGTGAAGCCGTGGGTTCGGTTCCCTGACCAGGAAAAATATTTGTGTGATCACAGGTATTTATTGGGTCTAGTTGTTTGTGATATCGATAAGTCTGTCGTTGTTTCTGATTTCACGACACAAGACTCTATCTTAGTGTGGGGTCAGGACTATATATGTTGCTGTTGGGTATATTTATTTATAAGATATTTGTTAGTGCAGTTTCTTAATACCTAGAGGTCAATGACAACAGCAGCAATCAGCCCATATAGTTCCCGATACCCACGACAAAAGACTCGATCTTAGTGTAGGTTCAGAGCTTTGTACCTATGTAACTGTTGGGAGTTATTTATTTATTTATAAGTGAGAGTCGATAGGACACATTGGTTGAAGACTCTAGTCTTCAGGTTTTGCGATATTTTTTTAATCGAAAACATCACAAAGTTTCTTGAAATGGACATATGCCACATATGACTCTATCGTGCTCTCGATTGTAGAGGAGGCCCGTGCCATGCAGTGTGACTTAAATGGGCAGATACAAATATTGTGTCAACTTATTAAAAAAATTGAGATAATAATATTTTAATATCAAGGATATTAAAGAATCAAGTCCGTGTGTTTGCCGCATTGGACTTAGATAGTACCATGACGAAACCTAACTTTCTCTTTGTCATTACTTTAATCGCAGTAAAAGCTGTAATATTTGTAACATATCGTTTAATACCTGCGAATAATTACCTTTTCATCATTTTCTTCAGCGACTTGTCCATCGCATGAAAACATAATGTATCGTACAATTTATACATAATGCTGCTGGCCAAGTCGATCTATTTATTTAAAACGTAAATAATTTTTAATATTGATATGGTAATAACTAACGTAATAACTTTATATAGAAGGTCCCGTAAGGACTAAATAAATTAATCGACTTGGTATTACATGCATCTCACAACTTTTTGCGGTAGAAAACCTGAGCTGCGAGACTTGGAATTTTTTTACAGGATGTTTTTGATGGGATCTCACGTCTTTTTATAGAGTCCTATTTTTTTCCTTTTCGGTACTTCTTACTTCTAGAATATCACTAACGATTTTTCTTAAAGCCTCTGTCTTATGGATTTTTCTTATTTTTGTAGGTATCAATTTATCACAAATATAGCGGATTTGATTATTAATGTTCTTTCTTTCATTGTAATTGATATTTTCGAGCTATTTAGTCTATTTATTTGCAAGTTTTTCTTCGTCATGGTTTTCTAGAGGAATGTTGTACAGTTTCATGGGCTGAATACACCATTTCCCTCTCTATATCCCCTTCTGTTATGCCTCATATATATAGATATCTATCTACAACTATTATTCCATTATATACGGGTACAATGATTCATTAACTGCAAATGTAACTTTGTAATCCTATACATTTATATGGGATTACAAAGTTATTCATGCAGTTGGTCTATCTTGAAAACTAGACACAAATTATGAAATGTTTGAATTTTTCCTTACTTTAGACACTAAACACTAATTATATTCTAAATTTGAAGGTTCTATGTCTGCTAGAAGTGCCTTAGACTTTTGATGATCGGTCAGTCAGTCAGTGAGTGACAAAATTAAGAAAGTTTGACTAGTTACAATTCTTAAACTATTGGTTCAAATTGAATGAAATTTTAAATATACCGTGTTTACACAATGCCTGTTTAGTAACTGAAAATTCAGGCTTCATGCTTTAGCCACAATGAAGTTATAGGGGGTTGAAAATGGTTTGAATTGCTTCGAGAAAAGGATGTTACGGCCATGCCACTTTTTAGCTCGACTTAGAGGGGGCTCGGCCGCGCCCCCAGAAAATAGATCCACTATTGTGTCCACTTTGAAGGATATCAATGTCATTTACGGTCTCACAAACAACCAGACCCGAAAGAAATATTTGTGGGCCGCACAAACATCACACAACAAGGGATCGAAATCGCGGCCTCTCGTTTCACAGGCGGCGTCTAACCAACTGCGCCACGGAGGCTATGAAGGCTGCTTATGCAGCTCCTGCAGCTCCGACATGGACGCTCACCCAAGAACACGTGAACAATATAAAGGTTGCCACGTGCCATGGAGCATTCCATGCTAAACATATATCTGAGAGATCGAGTCCACAACGAAAAGATCCGGCAACAAACAGGGGTTTTCGCATTGCTGGGCTCATGTGGAGGTGGGAAGGACACGTGGCCAGTCGAACGGATTGCAGGTGGACTAAAGCGGTAACGGAATGGTGGCCTAGAGAGGCCAAGAGGAAGATAGGCAGACCACCTGCTCGATGGATGGACGACATCATTAAGTTTCAACGCAAATTGTGGATGAGGCATGCGCTGGATCGAGAAAAGTGATACAATAGAGAAGAGGCCTATGTCCAGCAGTGGATAAACACGGACTGATATGATGATAGTACCGGGTTCTTAGTACTTGTACGTTGGTCTCCGTCATAACATAATTCCAATACAACATTGAGATAATATACTAGAGGGGACACTGCAAACAAAATTAAGGGTACCTTCTATTTCTGTCTCTGTCACGCCTACGAAGTAACATTATCTTCGCTCTCGCTTCACTGTGTACCCGTGTGCACGCTCAATACGCAGAGATTTTGTTCCCAATGTCTGCTCTAGTATAATACCTCAATGCATTACAAACTGTATTTTGGGAAGTCTTAAAATAGCGTTATTTAACATTTTACTAAAATTAACCACTAGTTTAGTTCGTGAAAATGTTACAAAAGATAATATAGGGAGGGTGCAGCTGTCCCAAATACTCCCCGACGTAATCTTTTGTCATTATTTAGCATTTTAATAAAATTACCCACTAGTTCAGTTGATGAAAATTTGTCAAAAGATACTACAGCGAGGGTGCCGTCCCAAATATTCCCGACGTAATTTTTTGTCATTCCGTAGCCCGAGGTTAAGGACCTTACATTCTCCACAAGTTAAATAAACACGCCGCGCCTCTTTGATATCAACATTAAATATGTATTTACTATTATAAATGAAAACACCCAAAATACAAAATTAGTTCTAAATAAATACAATATTAAAATTCATTTTCGCATTCTAAACATGGTATTTAAATTTCACGAATTTATAAAATGAAATGGATTTATTTAAATGAATTTATATTTAAAATTGAATAGACAATTTCGCACGAAGTTACATAAAACATTAATCATTGAAATCGGAGAAATACAAAATACCTTTCTAAACAAATGCAGGAATTATTTAAATATGAATTATTTTTGTGTGTATTATTTTATGTCATTAGAGAAATCGGATTACACGTGTCGTGATGTTGAATATTAATGGTTTGAATTTAATATTAAAATTTTATTTAACTCAAATATTTATAAGGTATTTGTTTAAATTTAATAAGCTTTTTAGGCATAAAATGTTAATCAATTTATTAAGCTATTAGCATTGAGGTATGCTATTAGTAACATTTTTAAGTATTTAGCATTTTTTTACATCCTTTTTTTATAGTTACGTGGGGTCAACGTTCTTTTATTGAGAATGTAGATTTTATCTGTCATGTATCTCATATTGAAATCAAACTATTATTTACGGTTTTATCGCGGATTTCTTTTAATCTAATCTTGAATCTAATGGCACCGACTGCCTCGGTGGCGTAGTTGTACTACGGTACGGTTACAAAGCTGAGGTCTCCGGTTCGAATCCCGGGTTGGGCAAAGTGATATTGGATTTTTTATTCAGTATCAGCCCAGAGTCAGGAATTTGTGCCCGATATGGCGATAGGCTCGCCACCTATCACATTGTGGGACGGAACATACAAGGCGAAATGTGGGTGCCCTGGCACCTCTGCCTACCCCTTCTGGGAACGAGGCGTGAGTTTATGTATGTGTATGTATGTATGAATCTAATGGACAATAACCTTTTAAATAAAACATATTAGGTATTTTTAATCTATGATTTAGAAAAGTGTCCTTACCAGGAAACCGAACACAGAACTTCTCATCGTGTCCAGTGAGTCAACGCATTACGCATGTTATGTAATAAAAAAATTTAAACATTCATTTGGCAAAAATAATGTCGAAAGTAGTTCAGATATAATACGTGTAATCTTTTATACTTGTGATGTAAAACATGCAACTGGGTTTTTGTTACTTAACGTTCCGACTAGCTAGGCGCTAGACTTGTATAGCCACATACCATCTTGAATTCTTATCTAAGCGTTTTTCTAAGAAAGGAGAAAGGAAACAATTTTATTGGCAGGATTATCTGCGAGTATATCATTAAGCAAGCCAACCCGCATTAGGCGTGGCAAACTATATGGCCTAAACCATTCCTAATTTTATTCTCGATTGTAGAGGACGCCCGTATCCTGCAGTGGGACGTGTAGGGGCTGATACATGTCCATATTACTAAGGTAAACAGAAAAAAAAATCGTAATCGTCACAAAGGGATGCCATGTCAGCAATTTTGCCAAATTGTCAAATGACTGTAGCTTTGGTATAGTTGCTTGACTCTGAAGGGGCCATCGAAACAGAATTGAGGAGGAGAACAAAGGTTGCCGTCATATGCCTAAGGATTAGCACGTTGAAGTAACAGTGGGCTAAGTTCATAGCACGTAATCAATCAGTGTTTCCTGAAAGTTATGACTTGGGGATCTTAAGGCTAGAGTGAATAGGCACCTTCTAGGAAGGCGTGTAACAATGTAGACTATATAGTCACTTTCCATCAGGTGAGATTACGGTCAAACGCCTAACCAACTAACGTTAAAAAAAAACCTAGAACTGATGGCCGTTGTGCCGAATGGTTAATTTGAAATAGCAATAATTCCCATAACTAATCAGGGCTCTTAAAATGTTAACATATTAAATCTATACTAATAATATTATAAAGCTGCAGAGTTTGTTTGTTTGTTTGTTTGAATGCGCTAATCTCTGGAACTACTGGTCCGATTTGAATGATTCTTTCAGTGTTGGGTAGTCCATTTATCGAGGAAGGCTATAGGCTATATATCATCACGCTATGACCTATAGGAGGAAAGCAGTAGTGATATTTCTAGCAAATACGAGGAAATTTTGTTCGTTTTTCGTGGTCCGATTGGTCGATATTCTAAACTGATAGTCAGAATTAAACATTTTGACCGCCATTTTAAAACGTGTATGCACCAGAGCGGAGCCGGGCCCGACCGCTAGTTAGTAAATAATAACGGCACAATCCTTATGTCATTGTGGCTTGGGCCTATAGAGCAATAGCAATATTTTTACCGCATCTGTATCAGCCAATATACATCCCACTGCAAGGCACGGGCCTCCTCTACAACTAAGAGTACGATTGAGAGTGGTCAGCTTACCAACAGGCAACCACTTTAACCGTAATTGAGTTATAAAACACCGAATTAAACTCAAATGTACATTAACAATGTAAATCAATGTGGCAGCGGACGTGTGATTAATGATTTCATCAGTTTTTTTTTCTCACGAACGCAACATCACAATGAAAGATTACACATTGTAAAGGTCCGTTTACACACGCCATGCGCAATCACTCGGGAACTTGGCTCTGATACGAATCGAGAACATTTCACGGATTATTATCGCACGTATCCAGACATTTTATGTATGGTGATAGGTCTTTCTTATTTGAGAGGCCGCCTGGGTAGGTACCATTGCCTATTACTCCCGCCAAACAGCAGTTTAAATGCACTGTTGTGTTTCGGATCGAAGGACATTGTAGCCAGAGTAACTACTGGACATATTGAGACTTAACATCTTATGTCTCAATGTGGCGAGCGTAGTGTAATGCCAAGCATTGCTTTGTAATTCAAGGTGATGTTTAGTTTTGCTACTATTCATGAGCAGTCGTAACCTTTACCCTTCGATCCTTGACCATCAGGTGAACGACATGCTCGTCTCACCATTCCTTGCAATAAAAAAACGGTAACAGATTTACTTATGTTCAGTGAGGGTGGTCCTATTGGATACTAGAGGATTTTGAATCCAATGACCATCGCACATCACAGTAGTAAACCCATAATAGTAAGCCACGGAAACGAGTACCGTTTTAGGATCAATTTATATATGTCAGATTTAGACTAGTCCTAGTCCTGTTGTCTATCCGTCTGTCCTTCAACAAATATGATTGATACACGCATATTACACTTTCACTTTTAAGGTTAACAAGTTTGTTACATTTCGCAATTCGGAGGGGAAAGGTGCGGAATTGGACGGAATTTTGTTGAGAATATCAGTCTGTGACCTTTTAAACTGTGCGAAACTGGCCATGTAAACAATTTAATTAAAATCAATATCAAGTGTCCAACGTGCGTTCGATTTTTAAATTTCGAATTCGTGATATTTAATTCATAATTTGAATTTTATTTTCGTTCTGACATTTCATGTAATTAATTTAAATTTCGAATTTAATTTTAAATGCAGAATAGCTTTAATACGTATTTATTTTATTATTTACTTATTTTATTATTGTATTTAAAGAAATGTTTTATAACGAAAGGCAACAATATGATTGTTGCGCCATGGGTTAGCTAATTGTAAGAGGCGATGAACGCGTGCGGTGGGGTCCGCGCGTCCACCGACCACCCTTCTATTCGAATGTAACGTCAAATGTCAAACGTATAAATTGTGACCCAATATTTGTGCCAATGCTGGAAAGTTAATTGGGTAACGATGTTTAGGTATATGACTCATGACGATAAATATATTGAGGAGGCTTTAGAAATGCGGTTTGCAAGGAAACAATTATTTTGAAATTTTGTAGTGTGTGTTACCTATCGTCGTGACATAGAAATGCAACAAAAGACCGTGGATTCAATGTTTCATAATGATTTTGAAATTCACAAACTTTGTTATCTGTTTGTAGTGAATCAAAAACTATCCATGGTTTTTAGTATTAACGAACCAATATAATTTATTATGTATCTTAGTATTCACTATAACATAAACCATTTTGGAATGTGGAGTGCCCCGTTCCTTACAGTGGGACGTATAAGATGTACTGATACATTGACACCCTTGGTGGCACAGTTGGTTAGGTTAGGCTTAGGTTCGGCTGTGAAACGAAGGAGGGGGGCTAAGTAAGAACGTCCCTTAAGCAAGGACTAAATAAATTAATCGACTTGGTATTACATGGATCTCACAACTTTTTGAGGTAGAAAAACTGAGCTGCGAGACTTGGAGTTTATTTACAGGATGTTTTTGATCTTAGTTTGGGATCAGAACTATGTGTCATATGTGATTGTAGCGTGTATTTGTATTTATTTATTTATTTATTTAATCCTTTATTGCACAAAATTAAAATACAGTGAAGAAACAACACAATAATAATAGTACAAGAGGCGGACTTATCACTCTAGGTAATTTCTTCCAGGCAACCTTTGGATGGATATTGAAATAGGAAAAATGAGCGGGCAGTCTATGGTGTATAAAATAGTAATATATATAATGTATACATACATATATACAAATAAATACCAACAAAATATATTAAAATACACATACATACAATTTACCATATACATCAATATATCCTATCCTAAAATTTACCAAAGAGGCGAATGGACAAGATATTCCTCAGCTACGCTCTAGTTGAGAAAGGAAATGGTCTCTAATCATTTTTTTTAAACGTTGTTAGAGGTATGCGCAGATAAACTTTCAGCTTTTATTAATGATGAAAGTCTGGCGGACACGGGCTCTTTCTCTATATGATTATTGATTACATGGGAAGCCTCATATCAAAATCCGAGGTGCTCGAACTATGAGATTGTCCGTTGCTAAGCAACGCCCGCTTGTCTCCAACCTATTGATTCATCAAGTTTTATTTCCATATATTATTTTCATTTCATTGTAAGGTAACATATTTATAAGTGCGTGGTGGCCTGTTTGTAAACAGAATAACGCAGCTGCCATCATGTTCACGGTGGTTGTGGGTTCAAATCCCAAGACATAGGGTAAGCAGGGGGAATGGCGCTCACTGGGTAATGGCGCTCACCTCTGTAACTCAGTCAGACCTGAACATAGCAACACGCTGCATTGCGTGGAGCGTGAGGGGAGGGGGCCTCTAACAGCCAGCGACGCCAATGGTCAATCAGCTCGCGTCCTGTGACCGTGAAGTGCGTTTCTTCGTTTGCGGCCGCGTCGATGTAATTTTAGGTTAGGTGTTCTTTGTCGGTAAGTCCAAAACTTTAATGCTTATTAATTATTAATTTTACATTTCTGACACTAAATATATTCTATTTTAAATAATACAATCAATTTTCAACAATTATGTGTTAGTTTTTTTTAAATTTAAAATTAATCACAAAATGGCCGTTTGGGGTTATACCGCTCATCTGAGCGCCATGGAGCGCCATTACCCCTTAGTATTTGTTTTTAATTGTTATAGATATGCCAAGAAATCGTCAACCGTCGTGGACCGAAGAAGACCTTCAATCTGCTAAAACTGCGATTGAAGGAGGTTTGTCGAAAAGAAAAGCAGCACAACAATATAACAGCATTTACTACTTTAAGAGACCGATTAAAAAATTATTTGTTAAATTGAAAAAGGCTAATCTTACGTATAGTTGATTCTGATTTGTGATTATAGATTTTATATTCATTCCATAATGTTGATCTCATTAATATTTCTTTAATTAAAATGTACCTTACTTATTATATTCCAAATAAAATGTTTGAGCATTATTACCCCGTACCCTGAGCGGCATTACCCAGTCAGGGGCAATGCCGCTCAAATATGTTTTTTTTATCATTTTTTCCTATTACTCGTAGATTAAATATATTATATGCTTTTTTTGTTAGTTTGTTGATTACACGATAATTAAAGACTTTGTTATTTTTCTTAATTTTGATTTATAATAAATAATTTGAAAAATACACCATGTTTTCCTTAAGTGAACGCCATTCCCCCTGCTTCCCCTACACCTGACTTTTCGGAGTCATGTGTGTATTGATACGTCAATCACCACGCACTATAACAGTAAAGGATAATATCGCGAGGAAATTATCATACCATAGCGATTTCAAGGATTTCTATGGTATAAGTGAGAGCTCTGTCGTCTCCTTTATAAATATATTCACAGTCGTGAATATTTAAAGAAGATTCTGGATTATTGATCCCTCTCACTTTCGTACTATCTTTATCTTCAAACACATGCTTGTGGTACTTATGAATAAAATTACATCGCGTGAAGGAATTTTAAACTTAACACTACAAGAAGAAAATCCATTTTAGATCACTTTATCAGCTTTCAAAAGCATGACAAACAAATTAATTTTGCCTTCATTGTAGATTTGCGGTTTGCCAAAATTCAGCACATTTAATTTTAAATTGCACATGCGAAAGTAATTTCTATCTTTTTACAACAAAAAATACTGAACTAATCACGAATGAATAAACATAAACTGAACATGGCAGATAAATAAATGAATCAGAATAGTCTTGTATACATACGCTAAAATAATTTCGATGAGAATGCACGAACACATTGATTGAAATAAGCGAAGCGAATATCATGGGTTAAGAGCAAACAAAGTCCATAGCAATAGTCTCTGCCCAGCCCTATGAGATGGCACCGTGATGATTATGTATTTACTAGTCTTCATATATTATAAGGCGGAAACTAAAGATTTAATTTTTTTTTTATGAATAAACATTGGAATATGAAATTCTATTCATTCATTGTAGTATAAAAGATTTCACACGAGTTTTTTACGTTCTGTCTTAAGAATTTTTTTTCCATTGGCTTAAATGGCGAGACGAGTATGCCTTTCGTCTGATAGTAAGCGGTATGACAGTAGCACAACTAAACAAAACTATGAATTATAAAGCAATGTTTGGCATTCCACTGAGCTCGCCATCCTGGGAAGTAAAATGTTAAGTATCAATATGTCCTGTGGCTACAGTGTGCTTTAAACAGGAATAGAAGAGTGCTTTACACTGCTGTTTGGCGGGAGAAATAGACCTTAGTACCTACCCAGGCAGCCTGTCAAATAGGAGAGACTTACCTAAAGTGATATTTTTTTCATCGTTAAAATACGTGATAATTTACAATTAATAAATGCCTCGGATGCCGATGTCTAGTCAATCACCTTGCACTAAAACGATGAAGGAAAACATCGTGAGGAAACTTGCATACCATAGCGATTTATAAAAAAATATATGGTATGTAAATCCGCCAACACGCACTAGGGCAGAGTAGTGGACTATATGGCCTAACCACTCTCAATCGTACTGTCAATTGTATAAAAGGCCTGTGCCCTGCAGTGGGACGTATAAGAACTGATACAGCCATGACTCCAAAAACTCAGAAACGTGTCTTGAATTTGAACCAACCGCCTTCGGGCACATATTCTTAATCTTTGTAGTATGAAACGAAGTGTGGGATGTAATAGCCTAGGACGGAATCGAAAGGTGTTCAATTGAATCAAGGTCTGGTGGAATATTTATTATCTAGTAGAACATTGATTTGATGCTGGGCACACGCTTACATAATTATCAAGTACTAAATGACAGCCTTCATGGCGTTGTCCGGTGGAAAGCAGTGAAACAAGAAGTAGCGGATTAGATTACCAAATCGGGACATATGCTTGTCCGATACATCATATTTGTTTCGGGTCTGGGTTTTGTGGGATTATGAGTAATCTGATAATTCCAGATATCCACGATTTAAAATTTAATATTATTATTTGGAAACTAGAAATATATCTATACAGTGGACTTCTTCTTTCTTTAACCCTTTAAACCCTAAAGAACTTCATAAATTTTTTTATATAACCAAATTTAATTAACAGAAGGGTCATAATAAATTTTACATGCGCAATGTTCTTACGCCATTCTGTCATTCGTTTCATCACATTATAGGACATTAGTGCTAGAATCCAAATCATTAGTATTTCCTTTCAGTTATGTGTGTTTTTGCTTCATTACGTAAGTTGGTAGCTTGGCGCTTCTGTGTGTACCTTTTTTGTGGTATAAATACGTTTGGTTAGTGATTTGTTGTCTATAATTGTTCACAATTGAGATGGGATTTCTCTGCAACCAAGAATTTGATTGACAAGTCTTAGACCATAGCACAATACGCTTTCCTATTGCGATTGAAATCTTGTCTAGAGTTCTATTGTATAAGGCTTCCATCCGAAGTTTTAATGCGTCTTTAATGGCTCTAACACCAATGTAAATAAAATTACACCCAACAGTAACATACATAGTCCTGACCCCACTATAATATCGAGTCGTGAGTATCAGGAACTACAAGAGACTTATCGGTCTGAACAACAAACAAGGAAACAAGATACTTGTACACACAAACATGTGTCTGAATGTGTATACTGCATATTATTAATTGTCAAATATAACACTGTAAACAATGATCTTCATGGATGGAATGTCTATATCTTGATTGACTCGTGCCAATCGCCAACCCGCACTAGGCCAGCGTGGTGGACTATATGGCCTAACCACTCTCAATCGTATTCTCGATTGTAGAGTAGGCCCGTGCCCTGCAGTGGGACGTATATGGGCTGATACAGAATCGTTTTATGGAGCCCTCTGTATAAGCTGATACAGGTTGGTTCAGGAAGCAAGTATGACCCTTCCAATGTTGCAATTTGAAAGTTAAAGCTTCAAAGTTGAAAGGCATAATAGCAATTTGCCATAAGTTACTTAAGGCGAGACAAATTGCGAACTTATATAATAGATGAGGTTTTAAGAATGGAAGTGGTGACAAAAGTATAGAACCTTTTTCTAACACTATGTATGAATATTCACCGTCTTTTATAGATTTGACAGCCTCCGTAGCGTAGTTGGTTAAACGCTGGCTGTGAATCGAAAGGCCGCGGGTTCGATTCCCGCACCGAGACAAATGTTTGTGAAGCCCACAAATATTCGTGCCGGGTCTGGGTGTCTGTGAGACCGAAAAGTCTCTCGTAGTTGCTAATACTTATGACACAAGACTTAATTGATCTTAATAGTCTCAAAACTTAATGAGGTTAAGTCATTGTATATCTTCTATTTTGTACAGCCTTTATAATTAAACCAAAAGGTAAGAATATATATTTCAATAGTAAAAATTACTCAACATCCAACAAGTAATACAAACAGAAACATACCAACTAGCTTTTTGATTCGAATCATGAATTAAGATTTCAGATATGAATGTAATAATTCATACATTCTATCAAGATATGGTAACGTGTTGCAATGAATCAACGCCGACGTTTGTCTTAGCTAAAAGATATATGGACTCACACTTATAGATCAGGGGTTCTCAAAGTTTGTGCTGTTGAAATTAAATGAAGGCATTGTGAAGCATAGGGCAGGGGCGGTCCGTAAAATTGTGGGACCCGGGCTAATACAACTCAGGGACCCATTAATTATTCAACTAATTGTTATGGCGTAACAAAACTGTTTACTGTAAAGAAAAAAATAGGACAATAAAACTTGTTATTTATTTCAATAAAATTTAGCCATTTCTTCTTAATGATTTAGCTCTCTCTTACAATTTTGATTTTTAATTTTTAAATATTATAATTATTTTTGCATTGTTTGTTTATCATTATATTGCACGCCGTGTCGCCTTTAAATTTAAGGGCATTTAGTAAGCGATATAAGTATTGTGAAATTTACGTTGGTGATCCAAATAAAATAAAATAAATTTATGTAGCTGCCAACTAGTATTGTATTTATTTTGAACAGCTAGACAAATTAAGGCGTCGAGATAAAAAAATAAATATGTATGTGCACCGCGGGCTAAAAAAGATTGGGAACTTCTGCTACGAAATACATAATATAAACATTATGAAGGCACAGGAGTGATATAGCGAAGAAAATTTATACGCGCATTCCATTCACTGGACAGAGAAGGAAGATAGTGTTATTTCGTAACAAAGAAAGAGATAGAAATAATATTGCGGTACGGCACTGCATTATTTTCTTTGCGATGTCCCTTCTAGTATCTCAATTAGTTAAACCGAGAAAGGGCGCAACATTTCTGCCGATCACAAAAAAATAATGGGTCGGACGAAAATCCTCTTTCAGTCTCAATAGTACACTATAAAAGGCTAATCATTCATTGCGACTATTTTACTGTTGTGTCTATAATATCCCTAAATAAGAAAATATTAACTTCCCACTGCAGGGCACGGGCCTCCTCTACAATCGAAAGTTCTATTGAGAGTGGCTAGGCCATATAGTCCATCACGCTGGCCTAATGCGGGTTGGCGGACTTTACATACCACAGAATTTTTTGAAATCGCCATGGAATGCAGGTTTCCTCACCGTTTTAGTGCGTGGTGATTGACTGTCAATACACACATGACTTCCAAAAGTCAGAGGTATGATTTGAACCCGCGACCACCGTGAACATATCGGCAGCCTCGACTGGCCAATCAACAGGCCACCACGCACATGTTTAGTAATAAATTCTAATTCATTTAAACAAAATTCATATCACAGCTTAATTGCAAAGATGCAACAAATTCTTCGAAAATCTTTCGTGCACATCATCAGGCATTCGTAATAGTATTTTAGACGTGGACTTATGTAACAGATGACCCTTTCGAAAGGCTTTGACCGGCTAATGGGAACATTTCGACTTCTTCGCATACACGTTTTGCCATAAACTAACCATTGAATAAGTGTCATCAATACATGTTTTAATTCTGAAATGTGAACGTAACATATGTTAGTACCAAACAAGCACAAGGATGGCAGACAAAAATGGGATCAAGACTAAACAGATTCACCAAATATGTGTTGTGTTTGTTTGAAGATAAACCAGTGGCTGAACGGCGACCTGGTTGCAATCCGACCGTGCTGAGACGGAGGTCGTTTTGTTTCAAAATAATGCACGGCTTGTACAAAATTCAGGGTAACTTTGACCATTTTAATAAATTTGCAAAAGTCAAAATTACCTACACTACTAAGAGATTTTTACGTTAAACTTATCCCAGCAACTTATGGTGGTCTGAAATGCTAATGTCTCCTTTACCTTTGGGATTTACTTCCAAGAATTCTATTGTCATATACTGTCTTGGGGATGGAGTGGGTGCCTCGCACGCCTAAACTCACGTCTCAAGTCAGTATTTTTTTTTTCTCAATCTTAATTTTATATAGTATTATTAACTTTATTTTATTTTGTACTTAAAATTTACTAAGAGTAAGCGAGTCGTCTTAGTTTTCTTTCTATAAAATTACTAGCTGTGCCCGCGACTTCTTCTGGGTGGAATTTAACAAAAAAGTTAATTAGTTTATTTAGTTTTTTTTTTTTGGTTTTTGCATTTTTATTATAAATATCAACCTTTGTAACGAAATCATACCGCGATGTAATTCTACGGTGGCGCCATCTCTTAGCGAGCGGCGGTAAACTTCCGTTACACATTTATTTTCAGTTTTTTGTATTAGCTTTATTGAAAAATTTCTATATATACAATATTTTATAAATGTGATTGATTCGTTGGTGGGAGAAGTGGTGGGAGGCGCCCGACGTGACGGTCCAGTGGTGGCATGCGCGTGAGCTGCGCGCGGGCATTGCACCATTACTTTATTTTTCTAAAATAAATGTAGCCTAAGTTACTCCTTATTATATCAGCTACCTGACAAAAAAAATCCCTTCAAAATCGGTCCAGCCATTTCAGAGATTATCCGGAACAAACAGACAGACAGATAGACAAAAATTTTTTAAATATCATTTTCGGCACTTGTATCGTGTATATAACGATATGTAGTTGGATGTTTTTTTTTTTATTTTCACTTTTAAAACAGACACTTCAATTTTATTTATATGTATAGGAAAATAATCTGATCTATTTAAGAGCGTATACACCTTGCGCGCAAAGTCAACTATAGGTATTTCTTCGTTAATTTCACGCACACATAAGCGACCAAAGCTGTGTGCGTAGAGCTGCCGCGTCGGCTCGCTATACAATCGGCTCAAACAACTTTGATCCGTGCGCTTCAAATATTCAATTGAAATGTAACTATAATATATAATATCATAAAAATATTTTATTTGCATTATAAGTAGACAAATATTACTGTGCAAGCAAAGAATAATACAAATTTTGGATACTAATCATATTTTCGTTATTATTACATTGTTAAGTTGCATTCAAATCAGTGTTCAATCAGTAGACACTACGGACGTTTTATTAATCATTTCGTGTTCGAACACATAAATAGTGTTAGGGGCCTTACAACCTCTTACAATTACGAAATATATTTAATTTTATATTACAATTCATAACATAATTTTGCCTCGGAATTACGTCCCATTATATTACCTGAAACATAATTTATACTCACAACAAAATCATTGTAGGCAATAAAAATAATTAAATATTTTACTACCAAAGTACTAAGATGTGGTAATCGCATTCCGCGCGTGGCTATTTTTACTACGCGCGGCATAATCGACTGCAGCCAGGCCGGAGCGACGAGCGATACGTCCTCCCTCTAGAAGGCCTTGCGGCGGTCTGATTTGATTGTTTCAAAGCAAAAATTCAAACAAATATTAATGAAATCTTTCCTTTTTACAATATTAACATACAGTTGTATTTATCATAGCCACAGAAAGTATATTGCTAATAATAGGATTAACTCAGAACTGCATTTAACACCAATGTACTGTAACGTACCAACCCATGTACGTCCCTCTGCAGGGCTCGGGCCTCCCCTAAAATCCAGTACGATTGATAGTGGATAGGCCATATGGTCCACCACGCTGGCCTATTGCGGGTTGGCAGACTTTACCTACCATTGATATTCTTACAAATCCCTTTAGTATGCAGGTCTCCGTACAATGATTTCCTTTACCGTTTTAGTGACACCACACTCCACTTAAATAACTAAAAAGGTCGTAGAAAAATGTTATCAAAATATGAAGAAATTCCAACAAAAACATAGTAATTTCATTGCAAATTGCCCAGGGCCGTTGTCTATTAAGATTATTGATTGCCCAAACGCGGATCTACGCAATATGAATGAAATCATTAAATCGTCGAGGCAATTTGTTGTTTGTAATTGTGAAGCTCTGTATGGCTGATTGTGAATTCAATGGAGGGAGTAATTGGCCCTCGTATTTTAGGATATTGCTGAAATAATTTTAATACTTGTATGAAAATAGAACTAAAGAGGACCTTTCGAGTCGCCTTACTTTTGTAATTGTAGCATGTGTGGTCGAGAAGTCAAATCGAGAGGTCAAGGATTAAGTTCCCTGGTTGAACATTCTTTTTTTGGTCTGAATTCTACTTTGAGAAATCTCATAGGAGTTGAAGCGGAATTATTCGGTATGGAATCTTGGGACGGAAATATGATCGCGTATAATTATTTAGTCTTTACCTTTGAAATCATTAGTCCTAACACGTTCAGAGACAGCATCCGTAGTACCGTGATTAAGAGTCTTTCATAAAACGAGCAGCCACGGGTTCGAGCCCGCAATGAGGCAAGGGTTTATGTACAAAATAAATAACACCCAACAGTCACATACCACACTAAGATCGAGTCTTGTGTCGTGGGTATCAGGAACTACGAGAGACTTTTCGGTCTCACAAACACCGAGACCCGAAAGAAATATTTGTGGACCGCACAAACATTGCTCTCGGTGCGGGGATCGAAACTCCACTGTTAATCAAAACCCTGTGATTTATGTACGGATTGTGAAAACAAAAGGTCGACACAAGACTTACTGATTGGTTAGTGTATGTGTAAGACTTTTGGATGTACTTATTAATGTTACATTGATTTCACTTTCCTGTCATGACTATGTATTACTGAGGCTTCATTGAGAGCAAGTGATGGATTGCGCCACGTTTACAACATAAATAGTAAACGTAGGGCCAATGTCGTTTAACCGCACATTAGTACATTTGTTTGATGTTACGCGTTTTGTTTGATCATTTATTTTTGAAGCCGTGACCGGGTTATGGCATCAAATTGGCTAAATAAATTAGGTGCCTTTTCTATGACATACCTCCTTTTCTATGCTACAACTCCTTTGGCCAGGATAAATAGCATTAAAAGGTTTGACACAAAGAACCGTGACTGGCGAGTCTCTTAGACACTCAGTCAAGAATAAAAGTCATGTGAGAAGGAAAACATCGTGTCAAAACCTGTATAGTTAAGAGTTCTCATCAAGAACTTTAGAAAGTAAAGCCTACCTGTTTTTTTTTTCTGGTAGACCGAATAACCAGAGGCTCTTTCAATTTTATTTTTTAATTGTTTAAGGACAATCAGTGGTGATTACATTAAATTACATTAATTTAACATAAACAAAAATACCAATAATAAATTATTAAATGTATTACCTTCAGTTGGCACTGCATGCATTGACATTTAGGAAAAAATATGTAAGATAAAAATAAAAATAAATAAAAATTAAAATAGTTCAAAGTCAAACTCAAAGTCAGACAAGCGATTGTAAAAATTATGGCACATTTTTTCTGCGACATGGTCAAGACACGTTTACGGCTAACCCATTGTGATTGTGGATGAGGGCTACCAGAAGATGATTCAAAGCTTATTATTCAAACATTATTATCCGATTGAACTATTATCGGCATCATCGAATAGGGCATCGATTTAGAATCGATAACAGGTGACTGTCGAATGTTTAATTCAATTTGTACGAAAAGGAAAAGGACGGTACTGTGTCAAGGATGAGAGCACACGGATTTAACGTTGACACTTAAAAATTGAGAGCATGTTGGAATTGAAAATAAGTCGATGCTCTTTGCTTTGTACACATTGTTTAAGGACCAAATAGCTACCCGTGTATGTGTGTATGTTTCGTCTGTGTATTATTGTCTGTGGATATAGTAGACAGCCTCCATGGCTCAGTTGGTAAGAAGCCGGCTGTAAAAAAGAGGCCACGAGTGTGATCCCCACACCAAGACAAATGGTTTTGAAGCCCACAAATATTTGCCCCGGGTCTGGGTGTCTGTGAGACCGAAAAATCTCTCGTAGTTTCTGATGGCCACGACACAAGACTCGATTTTAATGTGAGGTGGTGACTGTGAATGTAACTGCTGGGTGTAAAAAATCTCGGTAAATATGTCAAGTCAGTAGATATTCTGTCTAATCATTACTTTAACATCAAGTGCTTCGTAGTCAGTTTACCGTGCTATTATAATTTGTTTTGTTTTTTATTGTTGTGAATGGCGAGATGAGTATGTCATTCGTCTGATGGTAAGCGATACGACCGCTCATAAACAGTAGCAACATTCCACTGCGCTCGCCATCCTGAGACATAATATGTTAAGTCTCAATATGTCCAGTAGTTACTCTGGCTGCAATGTCCTTCAATCCGAAACACAACAGTGCATTTACGCAGTGTTGTTTCACGGGAGAAATAGACATTGCGGTGGTACCTACCCAGATGGCCTCTCACATATGAGAGACCTACCACCAGTAATTATAATTTGTTTTGTTTTTTATTGTTGTGAATGGCGAGATGAGTATGTCATTCGTTTGATGGTAAGTGATACTACAGCCCATGGACAGTAACAAATCCATACAACACCTTGAATTACAAAGCAATGCTTGGCATTCCACTGCACTGGCCATCCTGAGGCATAAGATGTTAAGTCTCATTTCAATACTAAACACGAAATTGAATTTCACAGAGAGGAAAGGCGCAAGGTTCTTCAAACACAAAGCTACAACCACAAACTAATTAGCATAAATCAAGTATATTTCTATCGCAATGTATTTGGAAAGCAGGATTTGATAAATAGAAACCGGCATTAAAAAATCAAATAATCTGTTGGTATATTCATTAATTCGCATTCGGCTGGAGAAAGGTGTCTGCTTATTGACAAACCTATTATGAAGTTGAAAAAGTTAAGTCATCGAGAAATGAGGAAAAAAATGCTGACATTAAAGTGGTCGAAAGCTGAAGATTTAATGTTGATTCCACAAATCTTTGGTTGTGAAGTTTTGTGTTTATTGATAATTTGAACAGTGTCAATAGAAGCAGTTAACATAACATTGTAGTTGCCATCACAAGTGGTCACTTTACGAAGGTAGTGCTAATCAAGGTCACCTTACCGGTCTGGTCATAAACCTTAAGGGCCATAAACCTTATAGTACTAAATTCGAATCTCAGGACAGTGAGCTTCATAGTGTGAGTTTGTGCTTTAATATTCACAAGGTAATATGGGCCCGACATGTTCAATATCAGATTGATGTTAGATAGTGTGATTTATGGCTAACTCGTGTAGGGTTCGAGCAAGATGGTTTTTTATAAGATGGTCGGCAATAATATATATATATATATATATATATATATATATATATATATATATTTTTATTGTACAGATCCGGGAAACGAGCAAACAGGTCACCGGATAGTAACTAATCACTGTCGCCTTTAAGCATCCACTACGGTTTGGCTCCAATCAATTAGAACATCTTTGGTCATGGATTTGTAGCCGGCCCATCAAATTAGGAGGAGAACGGGAAGAAAACAAGTATAGAAAGAGGAAAGCGGTTAAAAGCGATAGGAAATATTAGGTTGATTAGTATGTAAATATTTATGACTGCACTGCATGTACCATTGCGTTACCTTACTAGTCAATATTTAACCGACTTTACACCCCATCACTTAACTGACTACAATATACTGTAATGTTTCAGCCCTAAATCAAATCTTAGCATAGGACTCTTTGACAACTGAGAGTTTGGCTAATAGAAGTTAGGCCACAATCTACTATGCCTCGAGTATACTAATGCATATCACATTCCCTAGAAAATCTTATTAGTACATATATGCAGTTAACCCAACTATAATGACACTAATAAACAAATGTCGTGAAGGCGAAAAGTTTCCACATCTTTAACGAAGGGTGTGGCGGGCACGCCTTCTCGTCAAACAAGCTGTGATGTAAGCCAAGTCCAAGGCGACACTAAACATCCTATATTGTTTCACTTCCTGCCTAACTTTATAGTTTGCGGACTTTGGAAATCATCGTTAATAATATTATTACTGGTCGTGAGTTTGTTTGTGTATGGGTTGCGGTCCAGCAAAGACGTGGTGTTGGAATTTTATTAATCATATTATTTTTCTGGTAGTTATCACCGCACTGTATATTTCTCCCGCAAAACATCAGTAGAAATGCTCTGTTGTGTTTCGGTTTGAAGGGCATTGTAGCCAGAGTAACTACTGGACATAATAAGACAAACATTACGCCTTTTTCTGCGAAGCAGTAGTTACAAATGAATGCTAACCTAAGGACACCACATTTAGCCTTGTGTGTTCCATCCCAAGATGTTATACAAGGTCTTTTACCGACAAGCCAACACGCACTTCATTTCGTATTCATAACATTAGAAAGGATTAAACATAAAGTCAAGATTAACATAAAATAACTTTTTGATTAAATAGTAAATGAAATTTCTCCGCGCTCCTTTGGGCGAGATGGCGAGTTGTGACAAGCGTCATGTCAAATAACGAGAAATTGTTGGACTGTTGCCTAGTTTACTTCATTTCAAATCCCATTACAGAAACAAATTTCGTACGTAATACGTACTAAGACTTTCGCAAGATTTATTGCAGACTTGTTTTGCAAAGGTTTTAGTCATCTTGTACGCTCAAAGGTGAAAATATATGATAGAGATAGTACACTTTCTTGTTCGCGATCTTTATTTAACAGATACATGTATAATCTATACCATATCCAGGACTTAAAGAATAAGGAGTAATCAAGCATGATACACATTTTTTTTCTCGCCCGAGTATAGGCCATCTCTGCAATGAAGGCTTCGATTAACAGGGATTAACCTACCTTCACAACCTACTTAAAATATAATAAGGATAATTATTTCGATATTTTAATAATTTGATTATAATTTTGTATCATATGAATAAAAACCTACAAAGGACATTTCGAACTTAACATATCCAGAAAAGCAACTATTCGATGACAAACATTTATATAACAATTTGAAGGACAACCAACATTGGTTATCCATATTATAACTAATGAACAACCATAATTGGGTAAACCGCAGATTCCAACGAAATTTTAAATAATTCCCACAGTAAAAATTGGAAATAACACAATACGACCTTAAAAACAATCGCATCTGAAATCTGATTATATCTTGCAAAATTGCATTGCGGCATTGAAAATTATTGGCAAAAGAGCAGTAATCATATTTGTGAATGTTATAAAAGTCTCCTTTCACATCAGAGATTTCTACATCTTTCTAAGCCATAGGAAGTCTTCTAAAGATAGACCTCCCCTAGAGTACAAGCCGCGAAATTCACAAATAATTTCCAACCCTTAGATATAAGGAAAATCAAAAGCAAATCGATAACCCTTACAAGGAAAGCAAATCGATGTCCGAAAACAAACTTCAGCCTAATTGGGATTACTTGAGGGGTATTACCAGTACAAAAGACGCCCGGCCAATATTAATATCTGGAAATTATTTCTCTTATAATCTAAGTGTAGTAAAGTTTACCGGTTTTCTTATAGTAGAGTTTTTATATACTCCAAATGGTACGTATTCCTGTCGGTAATTCGTATTCCGATTCAATCCTATTCATATAAATATTGTGTTTGAGCTATTTTATTCTAGATATTATTCATGCTAAAAATGTGTATGTACATACTATAAGCAATAGGGCAAAGATATTTTATTTTATTTATTGCTGTCGGTAATTGGTAATTACTCAGATTAAATCCTATTGCTGTATCAGCCCATATACGCACCACTGCGCGGCACGAGCGGCTTCTACAACTAAGAGTACGATTGAAAGTGGTAAGGCCATTTAGTCTACCACGCTGACCTAGTGCGCGTTATATACTTGCACTAACCTCTGTCCAGAGGTTAAGGACTAGGGTTGAGAGAGTGTCCCTTACTAATAAAATAAACGCGAAATATTTTGAGTCTGGATGTACTAATGTTTTTTCCTTTATCACGCAAAAATGGCTCAACCGATAGTGATGAAATTTGGTACAGGAATAGCTGACACTCTGGATTAACGCATAGTCTACTTTTCACCCAAAAAAAGTAGTGTTCTCATGGAATGAACCAGCAATTCATTACTCATTCAGAAAAAAACGGCGCGACTGATCTTTGTGATATCTGGTATGTGGATAGCTGACAACATGGATTAACACATAGTCTACTTTTTAACCCGAAAAATAAACGTGGGCTGAGTCAGGAATTATAATACACATATTTACTACTCTTTCAAATTTGAAAGGTTGGCACGGGACAGTGGTGGTGGACGAAAAGCATGCCCTCCTAGGACATGCTTTTCGTCAATTGACACAATGAGATGGAACAGAACGAGAAATGACAGGACGGGACGAGGCGAGAAAAGCAATATACTCGACGGCAGTCACATTGAATTTAAATATTTAATTAAACAGTTAGTGCACGAAATAATATGTTATTGATGTGGACTGGACTCAAAAACTGTCTGCACCCAGGCGAGACTGGGCCCGGCCGCTAGTTTTTAATATTTCTAATGGGTTATCTCGACCGCGATGGTACAATGGTCCACCGGAAACTGATATGACACGACAGCTTTGTTGTTACGTCTCGTAATACTAATATTGGCAATAGCCCAATATCCGTTTTTCCCCAAACTTTTTAAGACTGTTTTTGTCTGCCTTGGTGGCACAGATAAACTACAGTATTATTAAAACGCTGAGTCTCGGATTCGAATCCCGGTTCGGACAGTGATATTGAATTTTATTTTATAAGCCCGGAGTCCGCAATTTATGGCTGATATGACGATAGGTTCATCCCCTACCAAATTGTGGGACGGAAACCAAGGCGAAATGTGGGTATCCGAGTAGCAACTCTGCCTACACCGTTAAGGAAAAAGGCGTGGGTTTATAAATGTATGTAATTTTTAAGCACCCAATGCACCTTCTTAAATATTGTGAGTTGAAAACATTAAAGTTGCCATTCAAACAGCTTATTATGTGAAATCACTGACGATTTGATGATTCACCCGTATAAAGTAAAAGTGCTGAGCGGATGCATGCAAGTAATTACGAATGTTAAAGTTATTATAATACGTTTAGAGAGGTTACAAGTCATACTTTTGAAAACTATGAGTTTATTATTCGGTAATTTTAGAATAAAAATAAACTTATTTTATTTATTTTTTGTATCTTTTTTTTACTGCAATGAGTGGCGAGCCGTTCGCCCGCTGGTAAGCGATACTACCGCTCATGAACAGTAGTAAAACCAAAATATACCTTGAAGTAGAAAGCAATGCTTAGCATTCAACTGCGCTCGTCATCCATAAGATATTAGTCTCAATATGTCCAGTGGTTACTACAGCTACAATGTCCTTCTAACCGAAACATAGTAGTGCATTTACACTGCCGTTTGGCAGGAGAAAAAGACATTGCGGTGGTACCTACCCACGTGACTTCTCACATATTATGAAATACCTAACATCAATTTTAGAGAAAAGTAATAAAAAATAAATAATAATAAATAACACGCAACAATCACTTACGTAGTCCTGACTCCACACTAAGATCAAGTCTTGTGTCGTGGGTATTAGGAACTACGAGAGACTTTGCGGTCTCACAAACACCAAGACCCGAAAAAAATATTTGCGGGCTGCACAAACATTTCCCTCAGTGCGCAGATCGAACCCGCAGCCTCTCGTTTCACAGGCGGCGTCTAACCACCTGCGCCACGGAGGCTGTCAAAAATGTTACATCTCAGACATTGTTTTTAAGCTCTTATAAAATACTTTATTATTACAATTTAGTGTTAGATACTCCCAACCGATATAAAGCTCAGACGTCAAACTATTATATAAAAGTATTACTATTGTTTCGTGAGAATCAGATATTACGCGAGATTTTATGGTCTCAGATCATATAGTTTCAACATTTGTGGATAACATTGACATTTATACATTACTTATTTCGTATTGTACTGTATCAGACCATATGAATCCCACTGCACTGCACGGGCTACTTCTACGATTGAAAATATGATTGAGTGGTAAGGCCATATAGTCCACCACGCTAACGTATGCGGATTGGTACATTATTTAAGATGGTCGCTGTCTAGGCAAATATCCTATAACATGCTATTGAATATACGGAAACAATAAAATACATTAGTGTTTAGAAGTGGCTCCAGTAAGCAAATGATTATACTATAGAATTTTTATATTTACTTATTAATTGTAGATTATTTTTTTTCATTCACATAGTATTTCGCATGCTGATTGTTGTTTGAACTGTACGTGACTGCTGCCCAGTATAATGCTTTTCCCTCATACCGGGTATATCAAGACTACTACAGAAAACGAAGCCGGGTGGTAGTTTTATATATATTTTTTATATTCTGCATTCCATGTTATTTCTAATACATCCAAGAATATGTGTACAAAGTTTAATGATGATCGGTTAAGTAGTTTTTGCGTAAAAGCGTAACAAACAAACTTACATTCTGATTTATAAAATTAGTAGGGATTATTGTAGTATCAACATTAATCAATGACTGCCATAAAGTTTTATAGATTAAAATAGTGCTCAATTTCTGTTAGAGAAGATGTTCACAAAAGGTTAAGGACCCGTTGTCTAGATTTATCGTCTAGTTATTGGAACCTGTTATGCGAAAGCATTTCGGCGCGCTAATGCAAGTGTAATGGCCGACAAAATTACTCTTATGTAACCGTCTGCTCATTGTTAGCCTCCGTGGCGCAGTCGGTTAGACGCCGCCTGTGAAACGTGGGGCCGCGGGTTCGATCCCCTCACCGGGAGAAATGTTTGTGTGACCCACAATTTCTTTCGAGTCTGGGTGTTTGTGAGACCGAAAAGTCTCTCGTAGTTTCTGATACCCACGACACAAGATTCGATCTTAGTGTGAAGTCAGGACTATATGTGACTTTTGGGTGTATTTATTTTTTGATTTATTGTGAATCATAGGACGTATTGCATTGATTTTTTTTTATAATACAATCCCAGATCGAAAAAAATTGTAAACAAATATCTACAGAATTGTCTACTTTGTGTTTTGTATAATAGAGCATAAAACTAAGGTTTTGAAGTAGTAATTATTTATCATGACTATATATATATCTATATTTTATGTCACATTCGATTTAGTAATTCTGTACTTTTCGTGTATTAATTGACTTATTATTATTAGGTTTTTTAAAGTTTAATAATATTCATAATTCGGTGTCGAAACACCCATAAAATACTTGTGAACGTAAGCGTTTGTAACGTCACGAGGATCGAACCAACGACCTCAAGATTTACAGTGAGACGAAGGCTATCAAATAAATCAATTATGTAAAACACTATCTGAATCGATGAAACAATAAGATTTCGTAAAGGCATTCGCTGGCATCGTAGAAAGTGGATTGAAACGAGCTTGCAGACAGATACCATCGCCGGGAACCGAACCTTAAACGTGAAACAATGGCCCGATCGCTTCCGTCGCGGTGCCGATGGGAATCTTGTTGCGTAAAACAATCATCTTGTTTATTATTGTAAGGTTTAAGAATGAAGTCTCAAAAGATTTTTCATGTCTCTACAAATATACTTGATGCGATTGTCTAAAGGCGTTTGTTGACTATGACCCAAAAATCAGGAATCAGTTTAGACACACGAATTGAATCCTGGGGCCCTTACAGTTAATTTTTATAGTCCATTTCCTTTCAGAATATGAAACTGACAGTTGATAACATAGTCCTGACTCCACAAGTAAAAGTTTCGTGTTAAATCAATACCAGACATGACTCCAAGTGTCTACAACCGAATTAGTTTTTAATGGATCACACTTGCATCATTAGATACACTATAATATAGGTAACTTGTCTCGTCGTGACAGAATTTAGAGTTGCTTACTTCACTTACCCAGCTGCGCCTCGGAGGCTGCTATAATACAACTAAATAATTAGTTCCTTATTATTCTCCGCACGACGCAAATTATTCGCGTGACCCACTCGGTTCTGTAAGTAGTTTTCACTGGACAATTAACATCAATGAAAGCCTATAATTAATTAATTAGACATTTGCATGGACACTTTATAAACCGGAGAGTAATATAATCTACATATTATGCAGGAAAATACACGACTCCAGGGGGGGGTAGGCAGAGGTGCCAGGACACCCACATTTCTCCTTATATGTCCCACTATTAGAGGGCGAGCCTATCGCCATATCGGGCACAAATTCCTGACTCCGGGATGATGAATAGAAAAATCCAATATCACTTTGCCCGACCCGGGTTTCGAACCCTAGATCTCAGCTTTGTAATCATACCGTAGTACAACTATACCACCGAGGCAGTCCAAGAAGATATTAAGTATATTTAGTGACATTTTACTGATGGCAGGTCTCTTGTATGTGAGAGGCGACCTGGGTAGGTACCACTGCAATGTCTATTCCTTCCCCCAAACAACAGTGTAAATGCATGTTGTGTTAAGGTTTGGAGGACATTGTAGCCAGACTAACTACTGTATATATTGAGAGTTAACATCTTATGTCTCAGGATGGCGAGCGTAGTGGAATGCCAAGCATTGCTACTGTCTATGAGCGGTCGTATCCTTTATCATCAGGTGAATGGCATACTCGTCTTGCCATTAAAAGCAATTAAAAAGCTGGATGCATATTCGTATTTAGTCAGACGGCATGCTCATCTTGCCATTAAAGGCAACAAAAAAAAAGCTATACCTAGCTAACATAATTGCCCAGACAAGGATCAACATAAACGATAGTGGAAAACTCATCATACTTGGCCCTAGTGTATTGGGCTTCAACCTCCGCTTATCACTACACAGTATAAAACAAAGTCGCTTTCTCTGTCCCTATGTCCCTTTGTATGCTTAAATCTTTAAAACTACTTAACAGATTTTGATGCGGTTTTTTTTAATAGATAGAATGATTCAAGAGGAAGGTTTATGTGTATAATATTTATTTATTTATTTATTTTAACACTTTGTACACATTAATAGTACAGGCGGACTTAATGCCTAAGGGCATTTTCTACCAGCCAACCTTAAGGTAGTGCAGAGAGACGGAAGCAGGTGCTTATTAATTTGTAACGAAATAAATCAGAAGAGAATATATATATATACATATATATAAAACATAAATAATAATATTTATACGAATATATATCAATTTAATTATTAATATTTACCAATATTATTATACATATACCTACACATACATACATACACATACATATATATATAAATACTTTAAAATTTATAAACAACTAAATAAATAAATACCTACATTAGTGGTGAGAATCTGCTGCATCGGCGAGGAGTAATTGCCGAACCTTCATCTTGAAAGCCTGCCGTGTTGTGCACGACCTGATTTCGAGTGGGAGTGCATTCCAGAGAAGAATGGATTGGATAGTAAAGGAAGAGTGAAGGAAGTCAGAACTATGAGGAGGACATTTTAGAAGGAGATTGCTAGACGAGCGCAGATTTCTAGAGTGAGTATCACTGAGGTAAATGAATTCGGGAGACAGGTAAGAAGGAGGGGAAGGAGACTTTAGAATAGAAAAAAGGGTAGTGAGGGCACGCAACGAACGGCGCTGGCGGATGGGAAGCCATTTTAACTGCGATCGGTAGGAAGAGATATGGTCAAACTTGCGAAGATTAAAAACAAATCGAATGCAGTTATTTAGAAGACGGTCGAGTTTGTTGAGTAAATCTGCATTCAGATCAAAATAGCACACAACACCATAGTCGATTACCGGAAGGATTAAGGTTTGCACTAGCATAGCCTTGGTTTTAAATGGTAGGAAATTCTTCAGGCGATACAGAGAACGAAGAGTACCGATGACTCTCTGACTGACGGAAGTCACCTGGGGTCGCCAGCTCAGGGTAGCGTCGATGTGTAGTCCGAGATCCTTGACACTAGGGCACCAAGATATGACAGAGCCATCAAAAATAGCCGGAGGGATGTTTAAAAAATTCAGCCTGCTAATCATTCTCGGACTGCCAATGATGATGGCCTGGCATTTCGTCATAATACGTGCATATTATTGTAGAGAAATCTATTATGTACCCGGGCGAAGCTGGGCCGGGCCGCTAGTTATCGATAAAGCGAAAGTAATGCCAGGACTGAGGAAAGTGAAGATCTTTACAGCCTCCGTGGCGCAGTTGGTTAGACGCCGCCTGTGAAACGAGAGGCCGCGGGTTCGATCCCCGCACCGAGAGAAATGTTTGTGCGGCCCACAAATATTTCTTCCGGGTCTGGGTGTTTGTGAGACCGAAAAGTCTCTCGTAGTTCCTGATACCCACGACACAAGACTCGATCTTAGTGTGGGGTCAGGACTATGTATGTGACTGTTGGGTGTTATTATTATTATTATTTGTCTATTCCTATACAAGAAGTTTTTCTATATCTGTACGATATTGTGTACTCTCCCTACCATTTTATTACATTAGCTGTTATAAAAACAGTATTATTTGCGTTTACAATAGGCATTTGAATCAATATTTGATATACGAACGTTCCATTACCCGAGTGGGTTTCTCAATATAAAATATAAATGATTATCAACTGGTGAACACAGATCATATGTCGATCAAATGGATCGAGGTCGCGGGGGTCTGTACTTTTGTTTCTGTATTTCATTTCTCCCACCAAGTAGCAAAAAATAATGTGTTCCAGTTTAAATGGCATTACTAGGGCTGTTTATATATAAATGTGACTCTTATTACGCGAAAAATCACGCGAAAAATTATAAGAGTTTCGTTGATAAGATAATTACACTTTTACCAGCTCAACGGAGGTTGTTTATCCAATTATAAGGAATCTATTGCCTTAAGACCAATGTTAGTCGTAAAACTTAATAAATAGGTCAAATATTTGTTTATCTTGAGTACAGTCTACAGGGTGACTGAAATTAACTTAATCTCACTACTGCTCTACTCGGGTTGGATATTTGTAACCACCTATATAGCGAGCATTGTATACAAAATTTTAAACTCGCGAATCCATACAAGTTATCCATATGTTGCATTTGATAAAGATATAACATTTTTTTAGCCCGTGACTACGAAATCCGTAAAGTAATAGAAACGTCGGGAAGGTAAAAAAATTAAAAATTATACCTAATCCTCGATAATATCCGTAAATAATAGTCTTATTTCAATCTTTTTTTATTGCAATAAATGGCGAGACGAGCATGACGTTCTGATGGTAAGCGATACGACTGCTCATGAACAGTAGGAAAACCAAACAACACCCCGTTACAAAGAATGAACCAGACGCGACTGCCAACATGTTCACGGTTCGCGGGTTCAAATCCCAGGGCACGCCTCCGACTTAGCGGAGTCATGTGTGTATTGATATTCAATCACCACGCACTAAAACGGTAAAGGAAAACATCGTGAGGAAACCTGAATACCATAGCGATTTATAAGAATTTCTATGGTATGTAAGTCCGTCGACCCGCACTAGGCCATTATAATCTTAATAAATTGTGTTATATTGCACAATCCGTAGCAACATCCTTTAACAAATAATTGAGGTTTAGTTACCACACCCATCGTTCTACTTTTACCATTTCCAATACTGATCTTTACATTACGCAAATATAATTGCGCGTCCTATCGCAGGAATATTTGATATTATACATGTACATGTAATATAACATGGCACATGTATTATTATTGCGATTGTGTATGGTGGCGAAAAGGTTTTGGAGTGGAGGCAAGCGAAGTGTCAGTCGCCCGTCTAGAGGGTGGATGGACGACCTGGTTAAGATATTAGGTAATATATGGATGCAGGTCGTTTCCAACGGATCGATTTGGAAGAAATACACATATATTCAGCAGAGGACCTCCTACAACTGAAGAGAAAGAGAAAGAGAAGAAAAAAGAAAGAGAGGGATAGAGAGATAAAGAGAGTACGTTAGACGCTATACAGGGGGTTTTGTGTATCATACCACCAGAATTAATAGAAAGTCTCACAGAATATAACAGCAAGGTTGTTACCTCACGTCAGTTAATGATTAGATGAATGGCTCGCTTTCCGGACCTAGGCTATTAAAAATCTAGCATTCATAACCGGTTTTATAAGACATAAGGAGCGCATCTAGGTCATGCCTAATTGCGAATGCTGTTTAGATAAGACCTAGGAAATTTCGCATATGTCGGCTAAAATTGTAACAAAGAATGAGTGCAAATCTTCTCCAACTAATATATCCGGTTGTTTTTATGTAACAATATCGGCAAAGATTGTTCAGCCGTAAAATCAAATGCTATTAGGAACATTCTATAATTATTTGTATCCAGTATCTTCAAAACCAGACGAGAGGCTGCGGGTTCGATCCCCGCGACGAAGGTTTGTATAAACTACAAGTGTTTGGTCTGGGTCTCGGTGTTAGTGAGACCAAAAAGTCTATCATAGTATCTGATTACCCGTGACACAAGACTTATCTTAGGCTCAATTGCACAAACTAACTTTGCCAATACCTTTGCCCTTGAAACTGTCAATTCCATACATTCGCAAGGTCAAATACATCTAAAATGTATGGCGATGACATTTTCATAGGCAAAGGTATTGGCAAAGTTACTTAGTGCAACTGAGCCTTAATGTGGGTCTACTACGGACATCAGATATATTAATTTATACAGCTATATCAAGACTGCTACCGAAAACGAAGCCGGGTGGTAATTTTAGAGACTTCAGGTGTGTCTGAAGTTAAGCAAATAAAATTTAAGCAAAAAAAAAACGCTGCGTATTTTTTTTCCTATCGTCGTATTTACGTGGTAAATAAATAGTTTTTCCTAAAATTATATTGTGCACACTTTCATTTAAGATAAAAATAATATAATAAGATGTAAGATTGCCATAAAGTACGGTGAACATATCTAGGGCAATCTTACTTTTCTTAAGTAAGTGTTCAGAGATTTATGTATCATTGGCGTGTTCAGGAATTTTGTTGCTTTTGTTGATCAGAAACTTTTGTAACCTTATGGTGTTCATGTTTTTTTGTGGCCGAACCTGGTCACCTACTTCTGCTTCTTGAGGTATGCATGACTTTTGGCGTTTTGAATATGCCTACTGTAACTTCGATCAAATATATTGGATTTATTATAATGCTGAAATATTTTATATACAGTTTCTTATAAAGTTATAAAATGTCACGAAGAAATATCACAGACGATAATACGTTTGCCTTCCAAATGGATAGGTAGCCATTCGCAGCTATAACAGTTAGACGAAATTTTCCAGAATCGCTGAACGAGCAATGAAAGCCATTAGAAAGATTAATATATTTACATAATAAAGAAGTAATTTAACATTTCAAGAATGAAACACAAACAAGACAATTCCTAAGCGGATTTAATTTCAAACTCGGTTGAACATTTATGAAATTTTCATAAATCTATTTGTTCTTATAAAAGTCTCATATTGCTTAATGGTTGTGGGCTATGGATTGGAATAATTATTATTTTATGAAACAAAAGAGTGAATGTTCAATTTGCATGCATTCAAATAAGTCAGTAATTCCCAGGTCAGACAAACTTTTCAGAAGGAAAACATACGTATTATGGTCGCATCTCTATTACAGAAAAAATAAGCAAAGGTCTAACTAATGCTATTCAAAATTCGCCGACATTCAATGGCTGACTGTATTGCTGTGTTCGCTTAACAATTTGCCCTTCATGGACTCAGAAAACAACTGCTAAACTGTTATTATTTTTCTTTAACACCTATGCTAAATCTAAATGTTATTATTTACCTTAAAATAATTTCCAAAAGCCTAGTCAATTGAAGTTGTCTGGCTGTGGAAATTCTTGAGAAATATAATTAAAAATTAATATAATTTAAATATAGACGAGTCCTTTTTCTTTGTAACGTTATTTTGATTGTTGACTCTATCTCCATATATGTTTACAATGTACTCTGTGGTACCTATCACCAGAAATTAGGCACCAAAATCAAATAAACAATCAGTCCAATTATTTTCCGATCCACAGTTCTGACAGTTGCGGAACAAGTTTTAATTAATTTTGTTATTTAACTCCTAATGGCCCAATATAACGAGTTCTCATTGTTTTCGAAACGGTTCAAGTCGGGTTTCCTTCGGTTTTGTGAAGGTTTAGACACAATGCGATATAGGGACATGGTGATTAAATATCTATTTCTCTCGCAGCAGCAGTGCAAATGCACTCTTATGTTCCGGTTTGTATTGTAGCCCAAATAAATGTAAGAAATAGTGAAACTTAGCATTTTATGTCTCAGGAGGAGAATTCCGTCAAACGGTCAAAGGTAGCATGGGCGATTATTGTGTAAGCCGACTCAGTCGTACTGTGGTCGTAATCTCGGTTGTAGGAAGGTCCTGTGCTTGGACTATTTTGGGCCAATATAGTAACAGTACTTGCTCTTGTGTTCAACCGAATGCGCGTATTCTTGTTAGCGGTCTGACAAAATGAAAACAACATTAGTATTTGTGTATATTCTTTTGTTGTTTTACTTATAAATTAATTATGTTGTACTTAATTAACTCCATGGAAAACATTCTGTCGTGCGCCTGAAGCCTTTGTTTTGGGTACTTCACTAAATGTTGTGTTGCTATTTTATTTCAACAGGCGCTTCGCTAATGCCGCATTTTATTTTGATAAAATAAAGGACAAACCGTTTATATACTTTCGACTTTCAATTATAAATATTAGTTTTAAGGTATTCTTTATGTTATTTATACTAGTGGTTAAATATGATAGGTAAGGTTAAAATATTTCCAAATTGGATCAAAATATATACATTATTTTTGAGAAATAACAGTGTAATAATAACATTGAATGAGAATATAACATGTCGACAATAATATAATCGGCAATATGAAACAATCACCGATATGTGTAATTTTTGTATTAACGCGTAAATTTTCGGCTTTAAAGCAGTCAAAACAAGACCTTTGAATTCGTTTAGAGTTGCCTATATCCTATACTGAATACGCACCGAAGTTCTTAAAAGTTCTAAATAAAAAAAAATATTTATTAGAAATCACTCCTATTAAAATTCATCAGTGATGCCCTAAATTAAAAAATACACACACTTAAAAAAATACACATCAAAATTCGTCAATGCTATCCCTTATGTCAGACCTCCTAGGATCTTAGGAGTTAAGTGCAAACTTATGCTATGTACTCACGTGCGTAGCTGTAGCGGGAACCAGGCCGGGCGGCGACGGAGGGGGTCGAGGGGCCCCGTGGAGCTGGGGGGTCGGAACGCATTCAATATGCGCTTCACACCTCTAGCACTCACGGCTATTATAGCCCCCATAGCGATGACGCACGCACCGCCGAATACTGCCCATAGAATCTACGGACAAACGGTTTGGCTGCAATTTTCTGTGGTTCATATTTGTCGGAAATTGAATTCGTGGCTATTCGTTTCACAGCCAGAATCCAGCAATAAGAAGCCAGCAAGAGTGCCACGGAGATGTACGTATTTATAATATTAAATAGATACTATTGTTTGGAATAATTATTCCTTGATTGCGACGTAACATTAAAACAAAATAATAATATAAATAACTTACGTAAGTTCCTAGCGAAACCTTTGATACTTTCGCTGGATCTGGAAAGAAATCCCGTTTTAGAATTATGATTATAATTGTCTGGAGGATATTGTGTGGTGTAAACCATTTTAATAAACTTAATACAAATGCATTGAGTTCTATTTCAAAAACCTGTAATATAAATACTCTAAAAGTGTGTTCAGAATTACCTATAGTATCGCACTCAACACTTTCGTCTTGAAAATTTGCAGAAAACATCTTTAGGTAATCATCAATAAAGAGTTAATAATTATAACCACTTTCAATCAGATATAAATATTATAAAAAGTAAACATTTTTATTTTTGTTTATCATGAATAAACTCAAAAATTACTGGATCGATTTTTATTAATAATTTGTTAAAGTATTAATTGTGGTTGCACATACTTCGCGAAAATTCGTACAGAGGGGCAATACGAAATCGATCAAAATTATAATCCAGCTGAAGGTATAAAACGTCGAACTAACTCACCGAAATTCCGTCCCCGAAGTCATTTTTGGCTGTAGACCCACCGAACAACACTTTCCACTAAATAGTCCACGACACACAACCGAATTACGCGAATATACAACTTGGCAACGGACGACGTATACATGGGAACTAGCTAAGCGCAGGCGACAAACTACCCTCCAATGTATTGTATTTAAGAGGACATTAAATGAATACTAAAACTACGAAATATATTATTGAGAAACTGTAGCTATACTTAGATAGTCTTAGCTATAGTGGATTTTAACTGACCCAATTTTTGGGGAATAATTATCATCTATGACAAAAAGTGTTGTTTCAATTCAGTAGCATATTCTGAACTTAGAAACTGTAACTATATTTAGATAATCTTAGCTATAGTGGATTTTAACTGACCTCATTTTTGGGGAATAATTATCATATTCTATAACAAAAAGTGTTGTTTCAAGTAGCTTATTCTGAACGTCCTACTATCGGAGTGTACTTCTACGCAATTTAGTTATAGGTTGAATATTTATCGTTTCGTCCATTCTTTATACAGTTTCTATTCGCCTTGGCACAATCTTAATTTACAGGACATCTGAATAATTTGACGCTTCATTGAGCTTAACAAAAGCATCGCAAACCTTTTGTTTTAATAATGAACTGTCATAGAATGAATGCCTCCGAACAAGGGCTCGTTTGCTCTGGCTTTTTGTATTTTAATGGCAAGCGTCTGTAACAATGGATAAAATTCAATGTACCTAAATAAGTACCATTTCCTACGGGATACGGGAACTTTCCGAGAGTATTTGATTTCTAAATGGGAATTGTGTATAGGTATGGATATTAAAAGTAGGAAGTTATTGTAAACTTTCTATTATTGATTTTGTTACTAAGACTCTATTTTATGAATACCAATTTTAAAAGTAAGTTTACAAAAATATTTCTTTCGGCTGTGGGTGTTTGTGAGATCAAAAATTCTCTCGTTTCTGATACTTGCGATACAAGACTCGATTAGTGTGGGGTCAAGACTATGTATGAGACTGTTGGGTTTTATTATTTGATTTATTTATTCATTCATCAATCATCATAGATGAGATTTATTTTTCTACTAATTTTAAACTTTTTCTAATTTTTAATATTCTATTTAACTGTAAATCACCGATAACGAGTTGTAATAAGTAAATTATCAGAACTCATACAATCCCACCATAGTCACACACTTCCATAACTACACATAACTTATAAAGGGCATGCCTGTCGTATCAAATCAAATAGCGAAGTCCATCCCTTTGTCGGTTTACTCCCTATGATACACAATAATAACAGTAAACAGAGACTCAAAAATCCTTTACAGAGAAACTCAGGTAAGAAGTGACTGCGATTTCTACATATCCTCCTCCAATGTGATCGTCTTCGCATCTAAGCACATGATTCTAATGAGAGTTATAATGGAGCATTTTACTAAAATACTAACCAGAATATCCAGCCAAATCGGTGACACCCTAAACAAGGGTCCGAAGTACCCCGAACCGACGAGAATGCATGAATGAAAGTGGATGAAACTAAGGTGGTGTGTCGTGATCGGGCAATTTGGTGATCACTGCTAGATAATATGGATGCACTTACCATAGACAGTGGCATTCCCAGCAGGACCAAAGCATCCTCGCTCGTCGATCAAGCTGACGCGCGCCAAAAGTCTCACATCGAAGATAAATCCAAGGCCCCGCTTTTCGCTCCGTTCTCCGCCCCGCTTCCCGCTCCGCTGACCACCGCTCTCTCCTCCCCGCTCTTCGAGAGGGAGAAGGAGAGAATGCTCCTCATCTCCCTCTGACACCAGCCCGTCAGCCTCAACCAAACGCGTGATGGTGTTCGCGAACCACGGAGCAGGGTGCGCGTTTGACACCATCTGCTTTCCAATGCTGTGGAAGTGGGGAAGGTTGTGAAAAATTGAAGATGGAATAATGTTCCCGCTGTGTTTGAATATGGATTACAAGTAAATACGGTGCTATGTCTGTCATTTCTTAATTATGATAAGTAAAAATATTGTTAAACACAACAGTGCCGTCGTTAATCGATTATTTTAAACATTTCTTGTACCTATGATAATTAAGATAATCAATCTTCTATTCAATCGACTTTCATATTTCAGAAGCGAGCCATAAAGCAGTTTGATTTTTAATGGAACACTAAATTCGGTGATTAGTACGAATTAAAGCTAAATATATACGAACATTTTAGACCATATCCGAACTCAGTAACCTTAAGAGCGTATACACCTTGTGCGCAAAGTGAACTATAGGTATTTCTTCGTTGATTTCACGCACACATAAGCGACCAAAGTTGTGTGCGTAGAGCTGCCGCATCGGCTCGCTATACAATCGGCTCAAACAACTTTGATCCGTGCGCTTCAAATATTCAATTGAAATGTAACTGTAATATAATATCATAAAAATATTTTATTTGCATTATAAGTAGACAAATATTACTGTGCAAGCAAAGAATAATACTTTAGATACTAATCATATTTTCGTTATTTATTACATTGTTAAGTTGCATTCAAATCAGTGTTCAATCAGTAGACACTACGGACGTTTTATTAATTATTTCGTGTTCGAACACATAAATAGTGTTAGGGGCCTTACAACCCCTTACAATTACGAAATATATTTAATTTTATATTACAATACATAACATAATTTAGCCTCGGAATTACGTCCCATTATATTACCTGAAACATAATTTATACTCACTACAAAATCATTGTAGGTAATAAAAATAATTAAATATTTTACTACCAAACTACTAAGATGTGGTAATCGCATTCCGCGCGTGGCTATTTTTATTACGCGCGGCATAATCGACTGCAGCCAGGCCGGAGCGACGAGCGATACGTCCTCCCTCTAGAAGGCCTTGCGGCGGTCTGATTTGATCCACGTCGGACAGCGTGTTTTATAGTGGTTTATAAAATATTTGTAGAAAATATGAAAACTAATTTTGTTGAAATATAAAAATGGTAATTTATTGATAAGATGTTCTTCTATTATAATATGCAATTGTTTAAAAAAATATGTACGATAAGTTGGTGAAAAAAATATGTTCTTGACGAGAGTTTCTGAATAATTTCGCATTGTTTAAATTTTTATTTTTCAGGAAATAAACACAAAAAGATTATTTTTCTCAGCAAAATCCCTCCATAAGGGTCTTATTAGTCTGATAATATTTTTATTTTCATCTTATATTTAGTGGTTAAGGATATCTTAAGCTTCTAAATTGCCATTTAAAGCCTAAATAACGAAACTTGTGTTCAGTAATCCGTATAGTACTCACAAATTATCCATCAATCTATAATGTTTTCCACCAAAATCCCTAGATGACAACCTTTTCTAAAATTAGTAATAATTATTTTTCCTTTAAATTGTTTATTGGTGGCTATTAACTCATTTGAAAAGTCCTGTTTTTAAGCCAAAAAGCGCGTGCAGGGTATAAACGCTCTTAAACTCTTTTCTAATTAAAACGAAAAAAATATGACGTAACCGCAATATAATGAATGTGCTAAATCTGCTAAATCCTTATCAATTTGTAATTTCTGTTCGACACCACGATAACAGCTGTACTCATCAAGATAATATTAAATGATACATTCATGTATGTAGGATATACACATTACACATGTAGCGAGTTACGCTTTCGAAGCCGAAACTATGTTTGTTATTGCATTGGTCTGGCCATATTACAGACATCTAGAATAAATTATTAGAAACATTATCGGTCTTGCAAAATTGAGGGATATGGGAAAGAAGAATGACATAAGAAAGTTGCATCGAAGTTCATGTGATTTATGAAATATATGTCAACTTTTCCGAGCCGCTCAAATAACTACAACTAAACTGCTATCTATTGCTAACTATACTGTCATGAATAGTGTAAAATGCATCACATTAACGGCCGATGCCAATAATCAATCGAAAAAATTAGATTGAAGTCAATCTGTTTTGTTGTCAATTGTTTTCTACTTTTCGATTGGTCTCTTGTCATGTTGCCATAGTTTATTCACTACTGAGATTGATTATTGGCAATATAGTATCAGAAAAACGATTGAGCTGTCAATCTAAAACGGCAAATTTTGGATTGGGTTTGTTTATTGGCAGCGGCTGTAAGTCAAGCAAGCATGTCGCGCTTCGGGTTAACCTTTAACTAGTGTAAGGGTCTTCCGACCCCTTTCCTACTATAGTTGTAACTATAGTGCGTACCGGTTTACATCATCACCGTCATCATCATCCTATACCTGTCCGCTGATGAATGTAGGCCTCCCCCAATTTGCGCTAATTCAATTGTATTGTTATGGGCCAAGTGATTAATGCGAGCAGTATTCATAATGCCCGGGCAGTATGAATATTGCCGAGCCATATTGGGCCAAGTGATTACTTACAATCTAAACTCACCTATTTATCACATTGCCCGGGCATTATGAATATGGCTACATGATGATCGGGCAATGGGATTAATAGGTGATTTTTTACGTGGTGCGTTGCCGCATTGTCGCATCTCCGATAGACCCATAAATTAGAAAGGTTGAATTGATCTGCTTATGTTTAGTTGTTTTTTTACGTCCGAAACATTATCTTCAGAAGAAAATTAGTGTACCCACTTTATGGATCAGTTAGGTGGAATGTGCTCCAAAACCGACTCGGAATACCCCGACTTCACGTAGTCTTTTGGCTACCGACCCTAGAGTGTATATAAAAAGCCGGAGGCGCGGAGGGAGAACAGCCCCCGCTCGCTGTAACGACTGCTGCTCACCTCCGCAGCTTCGGCTCTGGCGACCAGCCTCAGCCGCTACGGCTCGCACGGGTGCCTATCTTTTGTTACGCAAGGGCGAAGGGGCTGAACTTCCCGTAGCGCCGGAGACGATGCAGAAGCTAATTTGTATTGACAACAAGTGTTTTAAGGGTTAGGCTGCTATAATAGATATTTCTCAGGAATAGTGCGTTACCTTTTCATGGGAGTGGTACTAGGGGAGGTGCGACACTCCCCCTCCCCCTCCACTCCTCCCAACCCACCCCCTCGTGCTGCCCCATTCTAAATTCTACCACTTCGGCTCATTGTTTTGATTTTGATTCGCTTTGCATCACTCTGCCTCACTCGCCAATGTGATAAATTGATTGGTTATAATCACATTGCCCGCTCTTATTAGGCATTATTCATATTGCCCGGGCATTATGAATAATGCCAGATTAATCACTTGGCCCATAACAGTATCATTTTCAGAAACACACATCGAAACAATTGTATTGTTACCTTACTACGTAGTTGTGTATATGGAGACCTGGGGGCAGCCGCTGTGGTGACGTCGGCTGGGGCAGGTTCCAGGTAATATTGGCGAAGAGCTCGTCTTCCACTACCACTGTCTCCGCGAAGACCTTAGGCACGGGCAGACGAGGCGCGTGCCCGCACGAACAGACGCCAGCGACGCACTCTGCCGGCAAAAAATATATATTTATTTGTGGTTGTTTTTTTTTATTTTTTTTATTCTGGCCCTGCATAGTGGTTGTATGATAAAAGATTAAACGAAGAATACCTAGGGCACTATATTCATCGAATGAACGAACGAACGAACGAAGGGCCCTACTATATTCAACGAAACGAAGTTCGAAACTTCGGATGATCAAAGTTTATATACGATACGAATGTACCTACATAAAACTTATGGTCGTTATTGATTTATGGTCGTAACCATAGACTTATAGTTACGGTGTACGTTATATATATACATTCGTATCGTATAAAAAACTTCGTTTGTCCGAAGTTTCGAACTTCGTTCGTTCGTTCGGATTTATATAGTAGGGCCCCTAGGCAATACAATTTTCAAATGTTCTACTCTGGGCTTGCAAAGTTAGGTAATTTTTCTGCCCAACTGTATAAAAACACGATTTTTACCGTTACGGAATACATGGTGAAAATATTATCGTGGTGGATTAAACTCTGATGAACATTGTGATTTTTATTCCGTAGTTTTGTACTTATTGTTTCTTACTTGTATTAATGTTATAATTACAACATATCAGCCCGTATTCGTCCATTGTAATTCATCATACAATCGAGGAATTTCCACACTCATGCCATAAAAATATCTGTAAGGGACTTAAAATATAGACACTAACGCGTCTTACACCTGGTGTGTTTAATTTAATTCATTTCTTCTAACAGCTCATTCATCATACTAATGCGTACGATATTCTCAGAAGACTTACTAATAAATAATATATTTCCTATTCCAACATTCAAGTGAAATACGATTTCGTTGTCATATTGAATGGTGTAATATATACATGTTGTCAATATGTTATCACTGAAGTGAAGATTGCGTGATTCAAGTTACTTGAAATAAACCGTATGGGTTACCTTGGGATTTATGGCCACCATATCGCAATAGCTTGCCCTTTATCTTTTATTTTGTTATAGCAATAAATGGCGAGTTGAGCATACGATTCGCCTTATGATCAGCAATACGACCACTCATGGTCAGCACCAAACAATCCCATGAATTACAAAGAAATGCTTAGCATTCAACACCGTTCGCTACCCTGAGATCAAGATGTTAAGTCTCAATATGTCCAGTAGTTAGTATGGCTACAATATCCTTCAAACCGGAACACAACAGAGCATTTACACTTCTATTTGGCGGGAGGAATAGATCTAGCGGTGGTACTCACCTAGGTTACCTCATCACCTGTGTGAGACCTACCACCAGTAAGTTAAGTAATTTTTGCACAAACATTTGTTAGTGATAATTTCAAACAATAGCGGCATTCGATAATGTCATTACTTCTTCAGCTTCCCCCTGACCCATGCTTATATATAGAGTGAGGGTATCAGTATTTTTTTATGCTTGTGGCGACTCGATAATATATTTGGATTTTACTGCATGTAACGTCAAAGTTACTTAATAGTGTCGACGGAAATAAAAAGTATTTTTTTAAGTCAGTAAAATACTAATCACTCTCAATCGTACTGTCGATTGTAGAGGAGGCCCGTGCCCTGCAGTGGGACGTATATGGGCTGATACAGAAAATACTAATACGGAATTTAGGCTTTATTGTTACATTAACATAGTTAAATTTAGATAAAACAGTATAGTCTTTATTCAGACCAAAAGACAGATAAGATATTGACAATTGTCCATACATCGTCCGTGCACATCACTCGTTTTCGAGAGCCCTTCAAAAATCTAATGGCATTGCTATCACTAATGGCTTGATAATCATTCGTTACATTCAGTTGTTACAATATAATTAATGTTTATGAATGTCGTGTTAGTATCATATTTGAAAGCCACCGTAACACAACTGGATGATACACCGAATGTGAAATTTAATATCTTCAAGAAAAAAAATACTTCTTTATAAGCTAACCCATCGACTATTCTGTGGTTTTGGTTCCGTGGATTTTGATAGACAGTGAGAAGTTACTATAAAACGGCCGGTCTCCTCTTAACTACCTAAGGAACAAAGATAAAAAATTGTATTGGGTCTCCCTGGGTGATGACCAAAAGTTATCTCATCATTTGTGTGATGGCCATAAAACAAAATTTTCGTCTTAATATTGGGCGAGAACTATGTTTATGGTGACTTTGCATACTTGCACAAGTCTCAACTTGTGCGAGTAAATCGCCACGTGTGTTGCTACCTTAATCGCTTACCGTCGAGCTCGACGAGCATGTTGGCGGTGGTGTGCCCGTCCCACGGATGGGCGATGAGTCGCACTCGGTACGCGCAGCCCGGCCGCACCGCGCACGTCTCCGCCACTGGGTTCCAGTACATCGGGATCGTCCACATCGATGCGTCCTAGTATTAAAATATAAATACATTTCTAGATTGAAGAACCACGGGTAACAAGAAGAAAATGGATTACTCTCTTTCTCTTTTTCTCTCTCTGCCACAGAAAGTCCATTGCTGGGGGGTTCCACTATGACAAAACGAACTTCGAATGTCAGGGTTTTCGACGTCCAGAGAATATAAGTTTTCCACTTCTAAAAATCAATACCATTCTCTATTATACTTATAATTTTCTCCGAAATTAGTCTCTGGTTAGGTCTTACGACAGAAGATTCCAACATTTTGTGTAGTATCTAGGCGCATTAATGAAGTTTTACGTACGGCGTCCGAACATTCGAAGCTCGCATCGTTTCATAGAGTAACCCCCTTAATATACGATTCCTCCAAGGAAATCCAGATCGATCATGGCATGGTAGTTAGACCAGATTGGAAAATGGAAACGAAAGATGTCTCTCTGTGACTCTGTATGAAACTATTTATTTGTCTGTACAAATTATACTTATTTATATATTAAGGTGACACGTGCATACTTGTTAAATCAGATTAAATATTATTGTTAAAGAGTGTGCGTGATGTTATATGCTGGCACAGATCCATTGCTTTTTTATATATCTGTACGATAATCATATCTCCAAAGCGAGAAACTCCTCGTATGTAATGAGCCTTAAATGCCACTTTCATGTTTAAAATACTTGCAGTAGGTCTCTCATAATTATGTGAGAGGCCACCTGGGTGGGTACTCCTATAAGTCTATCTCTCCAAATAGTAGTGTTATTGCACTGTTGTGTTTGGTATTGAAGGACTTTATAGCCAGAGTAACTGCTGGACATATTGAGACTTAACATCTTGTGTCTCAGGATGGCAAGCGCAGTGTAATCCCAAGCATAGCTTTGTAATTCAAGGTGTTGTTTGGCTTTGTGACTGTTCATGAACGGTTGTATCGTTTACCATCAGGTGAACTGCATGCTCGTCTTGCCATTCAATGCAATAAAAAAGTGATTATCTTTTACCAATGGATCCTCAATCAAAATTGCGCTACAGTTATTATCAAATGTACTGTGGACTGTAGTCAACTTTTGTCAGACTAGAAAAAATAGGGCAGCGCGATAAACGAGCGTAATCGCCACTACCTAAAAATAGCAACCACACGACTTTTGCGAAGAAACATATTGGATGATGTATTCACTTAAATATGGACGGGGCGAAGAACTCGTAAAGTGTTCCGACGTAAGTGCTACGACTCTCCAGTGCATCTCCAGTGTCGCTAGCAAAAATTTTGAAACATACATACATACGTAAATAAACTCACGCTTTTTTCAGAGGTGCCAGGGCACCCACATTTCGCCTTGTATGTTCCGTCCCATGATGTGATAGGTGGCGAACCTACCGCCATATCGGGGGCTCTGGATTCATAATGAATAGAAAAATCCCATATCACTTTGCCCAACCCGGGATGCGAATCCGAGACCTCAGCTTTGTAACCGTATCCTAGTACAATTACGTCACCGAGGCAGTCATTTGTGATTAAATCCGTAATTTTTTTATAGCTCCGTTTGCGAAGAGGTTTAGTTGTTGGAAAATATAATCAAGAGAGTTGTTTGCTGGTGAAAATATGTCTCACCCCTGGAATATTATATTCATAGCACATTGGAGTCTGGCAGTCGACTGTGTCAGTCACGCTGCGGACTTCTAGAGAGTAGTCCCTGGCTGGAGGACCTGGGAACAAAGCATATGATATTACATGCAGAAATCAAATGCTCAACACAATTGACAATTCTCCCATAAGATCTAAATTTAAAAGCAGTCTCTTTCAAACAATAACACTTTAAACGTCAAAACATCGTGCCAATATTATAAAACTATTTGCATAAAAATGCGAAATGATGCATTTTCATAACATTTTCTAAAAATATTTTGGGTACAAACCGAGTGCAAACCGAGAGGCAAGGTACGATCGCTTATTGGAACAAATCTACAAACGTTGGATCAAGTGTCGGTTAATTACAAAGCACATAGTGACGTCAGCGCTCATGCGTGCTTATACACGTAATGACATCACATAATAACAGTTTTTTGAGTTCAAAAATATCGCTACCACGGTTCGATCTTCGCTTTGACAAGGACGTTTGTAAAACCCATTTTTTGTGTATTTCATTTCTACTTGACATCGACAGTATAACCTTTGCAATATCTATATTCAATTTAATTGGATACTGAAATTAAGCAATTTACCCAAACCAGGCTGCCAGGACACGTTCAGCTTGAGCTCGTGGTCTGAGTTCTCTAGAGGCAGCGGGAACACCGCTAATTGCTGTGGCAGGGCCGCGTACAGCACCGGGTGATGCATCTCGGGGAATGCAGGCGTGTTGTCCTGAAACAATCACTTCATTAGTACGCAGACTAGGAATGAAATTCGGTGAATATAGGGAAGGCTACTCGAAAACGATATTCGATATATCGTGCCATTGACAGCCTCCGTGGCACAGCTGTTTAGACGTCGCCTTTAAAACGTGAAGCCGCGGGTTTGATCCCCGTACCGAGAGAATTGTTTATGCGGCCTACAAATATGTCTTCCAGATCTAGGTGTTTGTGAAACCGAAAAGTCTCTCGTAGTTCCTGAAACCCACGACACGAGACTCAATCTTAGAGTGTGGTCTATGGATGGACTATGGATGTGACTGTTGGGTGCTAATTTTTTTTTTATTTTTTTATTCCAATGAATGGCGAAATGAGTATGCCGTTCGCCTGATGGTAAGCGATACGACAGCTCATAAACAGTAGCAGAACCAAACAACACCTTGAATCACAAAGCAATGCTTGGCGTTCCACTGCGCTCGCCATCCTGAGACATAAGATGTTAAGTCTCAATATGTCCAGTAGTTGCTCTGGCTACAATGTCCTTCAATCCGAAACACCTGTTGTGTTTATATACAAAAGTTTTAGATATTTTTATTACCTAGAACTTTGCCATTTGCCTTTTTTCGATAGGACTTTTAGTTTTGCCGGAAATCGAGAAAAACCGTTTTTTACCCTTAAAAACTCACCCCTATCCCTATCCCGACCTCAGATCACCCGTAAATTATTTTTCCTTCCATTTTTATAATATTCCCCTCCTTTTCTAATGGGTTTCATCCTACTATTTTTTTTTTTGATTTAAAAATTATCGACCCTGGTCTATAACGTCAAGCTTGCAACTTGTCTGTGCCCCCAGTGCATCACATAAATATTTTTCTCGGTTCAGAGACTGGAGCCACGGCCTCTTGTTTCATATCCGGTCCTCAACCAACTGCGCCACAGTGGCTGTTATCGTGAAATTAATTTATTACGGAATAAAGAAATGTCAGTACACATACGAGTATCTTTCAGTCTAAGAATTTGTGAGAACGAAAAGTCTCTCGTAATTCCTAATACCGACGACACTAGACAAAGTTGGTCTTAATATGGGTTCAGGACTATGTATGTGACTGTTGGGAACATTTATTAATTAATTGTATTCAACCCGATCTTTGATGCTCTGGTTCAAATATTTTAAATTCCACAATTTGGCAATATGTAATAATAATAATAAGTTCAATTAGATGTGAATTAAACTTACAGATTTCAAATAGAGACATACGTTTAACTATAACATATTATGTCAACTATTAATTAGTATATTACAGGAACTTTTGTAATATTCTGTAACTGTGCCAATGTTTAACTGATTCGCGGGGAAAGCTAATTATGGTTCCGCTTTCGGTGTCTGACCGAAGATTGAATATATGGAGGTCAATGGCCTCCAATATGGAGATTTCCACGAAAATCTATGTGAAATCCGCCATTCCGCAGCATCTTCGTTGCGCAGTTGGTTAGACTCCGGTTGTGAAACGAGAGGCTGCTGGTTCGATCCCCACAACCAGACAACCGTTTGTGAAGCCTACAAATACTAACATATTATATAGGTTTGGTTGCTTGTGAGACCGAAAAATCTCTAATTATTTTTGATACCCACGACACAAAACCAAATTGATCTTAACGTGAAGTCAGGACTATGTACGTGACTGTTGGGTGCATTTATTTATTTAGATAAGCGTGGTGGATTCTATCTTCCTATTTCTGAAAAGGAGACTTCTGGCTACAAGACGGAGCATACAAGGCGAAATGTGGGTGCCCTGGCACCTCTGCCTACCCCTTCTGGGAACAAGGCGTGAGTTTATGTATGTATGTATGTATGTACTTCTGGCTATTAGTGGGTGACAATACATCTCCAAATACAGTCTAGACTGGAGATGAAGATATAATATACTAGCAGCTCGACCCTACTCCGACCGGGATACTCTATATTGCAGATACACTCTTTGAAAATATTCTATCGCCTAAATGAATTAAGCATAATGAAGCATTCTAAAGGTGAAATATTTTTTCAAATCGGGCCAGTAGTTTCACAATCAAACAAATCATTCCTCTTTATAACTTTAGTATATATAGTATATGTATGTGACTGTTGGGTGTTATTTATCTTAATATATATAATTCACGTGTCACGTTGTTTGTCCGCGATGGACTCCTAAACCACTCAACTGATTATAATGAAATTTTGTAGATATGTGTTATTTGTTCCAACTTAAAGGTGGGATAGTTTTTATCTCGATTGAATTGACGAAAGTATAAAAAGAGGAAAAAACATTTTGCCATACAAAATGTTCATGGGTTTGTAACTGTCAAAGATTTAATGTTCATAGCGTCGATATGGTAAACTCTTCCCTAAAATTAAATAACGTATTGAAATAAAGGTTTCGAATCGACAACATATAGCCATAATATTCGATTTATGGCGTATTTTAGATTTTAAAGATGTAAATTAATGACAGTAATGAAAAGTGGTTGACATTTAAATTGGTTGTCAAATATTTATGCATACGTTCAGAAATTTATTTTGTGTAAACTAAAGAGTATATTATGAAGCTAAATAAATATAAGACAATTAAATAAATAATATTCAAACGTAAGTACTTCTTTTCAAGATAGAATGACACTTGAAAATGAAAAATCTTTATTAAAATAACAATTTTACATAATTATGGAAAATATTACAGGGGTCTCATATTAGGCGTTGCCTAAGTCTTGAGAAACCAGTTAAGTATAATATGTAATTGTTACAGTAATTGTGAATGTAATATTTATGTAAAATTTTTGGAAAACAGCATAGTGGGGGTGAAATAAGCTTATACGAAAAATAACATGTATTTGGTGTGGAGTAAAATAAAAAATATCTGCATCCAGGCAAAGGTGGGTCGGGCTTTTTTGCTATGTTAAATAATGCAATATAAAATTAATCATATAATAACTAAGCCATAGCGAAGCGTGGTCGGGTCAGCTATGATATATTTTAATTGATTTCAATGAATGTCGTCGGAGTAGTAACAGTGTTATAATATCTCCGTAGCAAAATAATGATTTGAATCTGGAGAGATGGGATAGAATAGAATATAAGGTGGATAAAATGGGACATAGGAATAGGTACAGGATGGGATTGGAATTGGATAAGCAGTTTAGACAACGGCTGTCATATTGATTTTAAATAAAATATGGACTGGAATCCGTATTTGCACCCAGGCGAAGCCGGGCCGGGCCGCTAGTTTATATATATAGAAAACAAATGAAAGTCACACCACTGCACGTTATTTAGTTAATTACTATACTTTATGGTAGACCATAAAAAAAAGAATGAACGCACTAAAACGGTGAAGGAAAACATCGTGAGGAAACCTGCATACCATAGCGATTTATAAAAAATTCTATGGTATGTAAGCCCGCCAACCCGCACTAGGCCAGCGTGGTGGACTATATGGCCTAACCACTCTCAATCGTACTTTCGATTGTAGAGTAGGCCCGTGCCCTGCAGTGGGACGTATATGGGCTGATACAATAAAAAATAAATAAAAAAAAAACAAATAAATATTAGTACAATTGGCGGTGTTATCGCTATCGGCGTTTTCTTCCAGACAACGTTTGAATGAATTGGAATTAACAACAGATATAAGTACAAGATTCAACATTTATATACCTCTCCTTTAAACAATTCTTAAATACCCTTTAAAACATTTCTATTATCTACCGCAGGCAATGGCTACACAGCCCTCTCATGGCATAGCAATCTTTTTATTACATAGTAGCGAGACGAGTATGCCATTAAATTGAACGGTAACTCTGTACTTCGACACGCTAGCTGTAATAATATGCCTAAATACCTTACAAAATGTTCGAATCCTGTATCGTACGTCCTAATCTTAGACTATGTTAGAAAATAATTTTAAGTTTTATAGAGAATAGTATGGTTTTTTAGAAATGGAAATCTCTTATATTAGATGTTGATATTTAACGTCCGAAAATTTGAAGTTCGTATCGGACTAACCCCCCTGATGGTAACCGATACAACCGCTCATGGACAGCTCAAGGCTCAAGAGCATCAAGAGTCTCTAGGTCGTCTATTAAAACGTCAAATAAAGGTCGCAATTAAAATACCTAGCAGGCAATACCTACTGACACAATATATACTAGACTAATGAGGGGACGCAAAGAGTCCCTGGCAAAATTATATTTACAAGTCAATTATCATGAAGTGTCCGATTTCATTTTAATTAATACTGTGTCTATATTTAAGGTAAATGTAATTTAAAGTTTTTTTTTTAGTTTTGTTTATCATCAGAGCAACACATACTCACAGTAACTTGAAGTTATAAATGAAGGTAAACATTGAGCGGTACCTACTTGAGACTTTTCTAAAGACTACAAGTCTATCTACTCGCATTAGAAGACTTGGAAAACTAAAAGGTTTATTCCCGAAAGTACAATAAGCAGTGATAATAGAAACAGAGAATATAACTTCAAAAAAATGTAAGAAGGACACCAAATGGCAAAAATAAGGAAAATAACAATGCCGACTCTTTATTCTTTTGCGTGGTGGCCTGTTGGTAAACGGACTAGACGCGACTGCCAACATGTTTACGGTGGTCGCGGGTTCGAATCCCAGGGCACACCTCTGACTTTTCGAAGTCATGTGTGTATTGATAGTCAATCACCACGCACTAAAACGGCGAAGGAAAACATCGTGAGGAAACCTGCATGCCATGGCGATTCATAAGAATTTCTATGGTGTGTAAGTCCGCCAACCCGCACTAGGCCAGCGTGGTGGACTATATGGCCTAACCACTCTCAATCGTATTCTCGATTGTAGAGTAGGCCCGTGCCCTGCAGTGGGACGTAAATGGGCTGATACAGATACAGACTCTTTATTCAAAATATAAATATAAATTACTTTTTTTTAAAACACTTACCAAACATAACAACAAAATAAAGTTTGCGAACAACAAGTTTCACAAACATAAACACCCATCCATAAAACCATCACTAAAAGAGAATCCCGAAGGAAACCTGCGTACCAGAGAGATCCCAACAATTCCATAGTTAGAGCAAGTCTACCGAACCACACTAGCCTACGCCCTAAGCCATTCTCAATCATAGAGAAGGCGCTTGTGTGTGGAACATGAATCCCGAGTCAACTGATACAGTAGTACTATTCAATCTGAATAACTTACATACGGCCTTTGATAATGCAGAGTAGAAAACACATCCTTAATGAAGTCCTCGTCGTCACCGCTTTGCGCAGAAACACACACAATCAACAAAACCAGTGGAATCATCATGGCACTAACTAAACATTTCACTTCACAATAACATGTAAGTGACACATTTATTGAAATAAATGCACGGAACGTTGCCGAATGCGTATTGTTTAATGATTAAGATACGTATTACTATCAATTTTCGGAGCCAATCTGTCGATAATAGGCGTATGGCACTCCACAGACCGCTGACGCGCGATATAGATACATAGTTGATAAGATTACCGCATTGTTATGTATACACGTATTATATTTTTATTCAAGACTTTAAAAGGATGTGAAATGATACACTTCCGTTTAAATCACGCTTGGGAAGGTGACTTAATATTATGAATTACTATTACTATCAACGTTAATTAGATTTTGTAGCAAAATCTTTTGAGAGGCATGTGTTAAAGTTTGCTGGTAGCTATTCTTCGAATGAGTGTAAGTGCAGTATCGACCAGATAGCATCGATTGGTCAGATAGGATAGTTTGCCACTCGACAAATATGGCCTTCGCTGCTTCTTCATGCTAAGACGGAAGTAGTCCGGGTTTTGGATCGCAGGAACGGGAAAATTGGCATACTGTCCCACAATTCACAGGTGCCTTAAATTTTCGAATAGTAGGTCCAGATAGACTATCAATAATATGATGATATAATTATAAACTTGTAACTTCACACATTTTCGCAAAGGGAAAAATACATTCTTTATTAATTAAAAAAATAACATTTCTTATCTTTCTTAACGGTTAGATATATAATTTACCTGTCTTTATCAGCCCGCAATGCTACTTTTGTTGCATTTAGCCGTCCCACGGCTTATTTAAATGTTTGATGATAAAACAATAAATGGACCAAATAGACAATCCAGCAAGAAATTATATTATCCTTTCGCCAGTGCACGCAAGTTTGAGGCTCATTGCTGTTTTCGAGAATAGTTTTTTCTATTCAACTAGACCGGCATACGAAAAAACAGGTCACTTGATCATTGTCGCCAATGAACGTTTACAACGTTGAGATTATAATGGTTTCTTAGATTTACGCGAATGTTACACATTGAAATAAAACTATTATTTACGGATTTTATCGCGAATTTAGTTTAATTTTTACATTTTTAACTTCCCGACGTTTCGATTACTTTACAGCTTTCGTGGTCACGGGGCGGACTGAGGTATTGGTCGTCCGCTCTGTGACTGTTACAAATCAACTACAGTAGTTAACAGTTACAGTAGTAACTACAGTCACAGAGCGGACGACCAATACCTCAGTCCGCCCCGTGACCACGAAAGCTGTAAAGTAATCGAAACGTCGGGAAGTTAAAAATGTAAAAATTAAACTAAATTCGCGATAAAATCCGTAAATAATAGTTTTATTTCAACGTTGAGATTATAGATTGTTGCCAGCCCATCAGATTAGGAGAGGGACGGGACGGAAAAAGCATTTGATGAGGAAAGGGGCATTGTGCACAAACATTTCTCTCGATGTGGGGATCGAACCCGCGGCCTCTCGTTTCACAGGCGGCGTCTAACTGTCAGCGCCACGGTGGCTGTTAAGGCACAACAAAGCGTTTAGAATGCATGGAATGGTAAATGAGATCAATTCCAGTTAAAACAATAACGGCCTGCTTGAAATTAGTTTGATAAACGCGACGAATATGATATAAATATGATTCATTGCGGTGAATTTTACTCATGTGTAGCTGTAGAGTAATAACTAATCGGGCTGATAAATCACCATCAAATGAAGTTAATAATAAGCCAACAATTTCCCGGATAAGTGTTCTAATCCGCGGGAAATTTATCTGTATTCTAAACTAAACAGTTGAAATGCGAAATCATGTGTGTTCGTAAACAAAACACAATTATTTAAAGAGAAATCCCACGTAGATACGTTTCGATGACGTCACATGCGAATACAGTTCCCCATACATACGAAGAATCTCGTCGTGTTTACTTACAGTGCTGTCATCGACATATTTTGATGGACTAGATTCTGAATCATACGAACCAAGGTTGTTGTTTTTTTAATGTTTTTCTTGCTGGTCTGACGATTGATTTGAACAGTTAGAGCTCAATATTTCGTAGTGTACGTAATGTAGAGGGGTTACTCTATAAAGACGATACAAACTTCAAATGAAATGGCTAAAATCCAGCTCAGCGATGTGACGCAAGGATTGCACCACAATATTCTACATAGATGTAGTATAGTCCGATAGAATTGGGCGGGATTCTTTCAAAATCATGGAAAATATTGCATTCATAATCCGATAACATTTTAGGATATCATAAATCTATAGATTTTCGAGAAATCTTCAAATTAATCTTCAAATAGATTGCAAGTTTTTGCAGTATCATAAAAGTATTGATGTCCGCAAATCCGACAGCGGTTGAGTATTATCATAATACAAATTGATCTCACTAAGCTGAAATTTTATCTCGACTACACAGACAGTAATGTTACATTTTTAGAGAAATCCGTTGTTTTGTTATGAATTTTCAGATCTGAAGATAACATTTGTATATATATAATTCACTACTAGTCGCCGATTCGCGATAAAATCCGTAAAAGAAGTAGTTATATATCTTTTTTACGGACCAATCCGAAGTGCCTATCTGGAAATATAACAGCGGAATATACACTATTTATACAAACGCCTTGTCTTTAAGTTCTATAGTACTCATATCAACTTGATTGCTGAATCAGAGGAGTGATTGATAAAAGCCGTTGGTTTGTTTAAGTAATCGATTTCTATAAATCCCTCTAAAATTCATTATTACAAGGGGATAGCGATGGTAATAACTCGCAAAATAGATCATGTATATTCAGACTTAAAATCTTATAACTCAGGATGGCTAGCGCAGTAGAACGCCAAGTATTGCTTTGTTATTCAAGGTTTTGTTTAGTTATGCTACTGTTCTTGAGGGGTCATATCACTTCAAGCAAACGGCATGCTCGTCTCATTAATCATTGCAATAAAAAAGTATTTTTAATCTTGAATGGTCGAATGGAGCTTGAATGTTCGGTGTCATTAAAATTCGCACTGCTTAAAATTCGCACTGCTTTCAAACTAACTGCATGCAGTTAAGGATTTAATAGCGCGACTGTATTTTGCTTTTTATCAATTTTTTTTTTGTTAACTACCTTTCTCTACCTCAAGTATTTTCTTTTGATATTGTGCTTTTCATATTTCTCTTATACTACCGATCCTAGGATTAAATTTTCAACATATGACTTCTTATTCAAATTCTTGTTGCAGAAACTTCTTGCTGATAATTTTACTACCGGCTGCATGCCTGATATCAACTTTATTGGATGTAACCCTTTTAAGGTTTCTAAGCTAGCCTAATGCGGCTAGGTACTGTTGGTAGACTTAGCAAGCTCGTACCTCTTCAATAATTATACTTCTCTTGATCTTCAACTTTTAATATTTTTCTTATATGTACTCCTTATCATAGGCTTACATTTTGAGGCGCGATATGACTTCTTGTTCAAATTCATGTTGCAAAATCATCTGGCTAATAATTTTAAAATCGGATGCATTCCTCATATCAACATTATTAGAAGTAACAGTTTTAAGGCATCTAAGCTAACCTAATGGGGCTAGGTACCATTGGTAGACTTCTGAAGCTCGCAACTGTTCGATAATGATACTTCTCTTGATCTTCTGCTTTTAATATTTTTCTTATACCACTTATGCGAGGCTTATACCGGGTATATCAAGACTGCCACCGAAAACGAAGCCGTGTGGTAGTTTAAGTGACTACAAACACAATGTAACTAAAAATTTCGCAAGGATACGCGACAAATTTTTTTAATATTTTTTAAATATCGTCGAGTTTACGTGGTAAATCCATAGTTTTTACTAAAATAATAACAAAAGCTTTGTGTATCATAGCGTCATTAAAAATAAAAGGTTGTACACTATAATTTAAGAAAAAACGATGTATTTACCATCCTAATGCGTCGATTGAAAAAAAAAAAACAAATAAAATTGATCACAGTTTTTTGCACACAATTTACTTAGTTGTATTGTCTCTGAAGTCACTAGAACTACCACCCAGCTTTGATTTCGGTAGCAGTCTTGATATACCCTGTATATTCAGGATAAGACATCTTATTCAAATTATCGTTGCAGAATTATCTGGCTGATAATTTTACGAACCGATGCCTTCCTGACGTCAACTTTATTGGAAGTAAACCTTTTAAGGCTTCTAAGCTGGGTTAATGCGGCTACATATCTTGGGTAGACTTTGCAAGCTGATAAACACTTGTTCCACTCCCGTGGTCTACGATTTCACAGCCAGAATTTCGCCCATTGCATAGCGAAGGCCAAATACATGTTCCACGGTAATTTTTGTAATCTGTTTTCCATAAATACCATACGTTTACGTTTCGGCTTGTTTCATAATTGTATATTTACACATACAAGTGAGTAAATGCAAACATGTTTTGAGTATAATGAAATGTTTTACGCCACACCGCCGGGCTTCAGTGGTACGATTATAAATATTCAAATTCTATAAATACTTCTCAACGTCTTGAGTAGAAGTTGATTAATTTTGATTGGGTTCCAGCATGATGTATAGCGTAGTGGTAAACGCATCTGCAATATACGTGTACTTCCTTATATTACAAAAATAACTGTACGTTTGTGCGCTTATAGCTAGTGAAACATTGGTACTATTTAAGCGATATTTTTTCTTTATTGGCAACGGTTCCACCCTCACTCCCACCACGGCAACTCCTGTAAGCCAGGACCAACAGTGGCACGCATAGTAATGAAAACGAGCATTGAACCTCGGCGAGTCTCGGGGAATGTGTAACTTTTACTATTGCCTTTAACCCGCAATGAAATTGATCAGAAAGTTAAATTAATAAGAGGAGTCGAGTATGCGGGAATGTCTAACTTGTCTTTAACCCGAAACGTAATCAAACAGTTAAATTAATATGAGGAGTTAGAAACAAATATAATAAAATATAATATTTTTTCAGTAGGCAAATAGTGTAACTGACCTGGTTATGATATTTAAATAATCTTTTTACCGCTCTTATGTAACATGATGGGTTATAGGGAGAGCAAAAGCAGGATTGATATAACAGTAAAGGATTTGATATATAAAGAATACACATACATTGACATCGAAAAGAATATGACAAGTGCGGACAGAACAAACTACATTTGAATTAATTGTTTCGTTTATATATGTACAATAGTAACCAGTCCTAACATAACATTTAGGTGATTATTAGTCATTACTCAGTAGGATCTAGGGCAGTTTTTTAAAGCGTAGAAGGAGTATGATTTCTTAACATTATTATACAATATACAGGGTATATCAAGACTGCTACCGAAAACGAAGCCGGGTGGTAGTTTAAGCGACTTCAGATATAATGCAACGGAAAAAGAAAGCGACAATTTTTTTTTGTTATTTTTTTTCCTACGGCCATACTTGGGTGGTAATTTTTTTTTTCCTAAATAATGTATATACCCTTTTATTTATAAATACTCTAAGGTATAAAAGAGTTTAAATTATTATTTTAGCAAAATCTATGGATTTAATGACGATATTTAAAAAATCATAAAAAATAATTGTGGCGTTTCTTTGCGAAATTTTTAGTTGCATTGTGTTTGTAGTCACTAACTACCACCCGGCTTCGTTTTCGGTAGCAGTCTTAATATACCCAGTATATCCCATGGTCGAAAATGATATCGTTTACTATTTGAAGTGAATCTTTTCGGTAATAAGACTTTCTGTTCACCACTTTGGCCAATCCTTAATTTCAGCCGTGTTTTAAATAAAATTAAAATATAAAATCATTCCTCCAAGCTAAACCGGGCGGATGTAGTGTATAGCTGATGTAATTAATATGGGTAAACAGACTTGTTTTTACTAGATTTGTTTTTATAGCACAACTGACGAACTTACACGCGGTATTGCAATGTTACATGATTACCGACCGTCTTCATTTTAAGCGGTTTTTTTTTTTTTTTTTTTTTTTTTTTTTTTATACTGGCCTGGCATAGTGGCGGCATTGCACCTGATGGAAAGTGTCAATGCCGCCCAGGCAGAGTATCCATTGGCATCGGACGGCAATGGAAACAATTATGCCGGCCTGCTTAGGTGCCTCTTCACACCACGGCGGAAGGACCCGGGATTGTAGGAAGGAGGGAACACGTGCGCCGGCAAACAATTCCACAGCCTGACGGTGCGGCACAGAAACGAATTTGAGAACCGTTTGGTTCGCGCCGGGATGGTGTGGACCGTCAAGCTATGGCTTCGCAAGCCAGCACGCGTGGTTCTGGTTAGGAATGGAGAGGAGGGGAGCAAGTTGAACAATTCCTCAGAGCACTCACCGTGATACAGGCGGTAGAACACGCTTAGAGAGGCGACATCTCTCCGGAGTTGTAGCGACTCCAAGTTGCTCGTAACGTCTGCATCATTCACAATGCGGATGGCCCGCCGCTGCAATCCATCCAAGGCATCGAGCAGGTACTGGGCGGATCCATCCCAGAGGTGCGAGCAGTACTCCATACCCGGCCGGACCTGCGCTTTATATAAGCGGCAAAGCTGACCGGGCGTGAAAAACCGACGCACTCTGTTCAGGACTCCAACCCTGCGTGATGTGGCAGATATTACGCCCTCGATGTGATTCCTTGGATTGAGATCACAGCGGATATCCACACCAAGGATACACAGGTCATTCCGCACTGAGAGGGGAGTACCCTGAAGAATGGGGAGGGGAGAGAACGGGGATTTTTTGCACGTGAACGCACATACCTGGGTTTTCCTGGCATTGAACTCAACCATATTCCTGGAACCCCATGTAGAAATGAGATCCAAGGTCCGGTTGAGCTCAATGACAAGGGGTGAGATAACCAGTGCCGAATATTATCATGGCCATAGATCATGTGGAGATGGTTTGGGATATAAATAAATAATAAGTAACGCCCAACAGTCACCTACATAGGCCTGACTCGACACTAAGATCGAGTCTTGTGTCGTGGGTATGAGAAAACTACGGGAGACTTTTCGGTCTCACAAACACCCAGACCCGAAAGAAATATTTGTGGGCAGCACAAACATTTCTCTCGGTGCGGGGATCGAACCCGCGGCCTCACGATTCACTGCCGGCGTCAAACCAACTGCGCCACGGAGGCTGGCAAATATATTATGTAACAAATACATGACTAGAGCTAAGTATTTGATTTATACAAAGTCCGTCTTGAAATTCCGGTTCATCCCATGATTTCCCGACATTGAAAATAGCTTCAGCAGTGATCTGCGTAAACAAAGCACGGATTAAGGGAGCGTACAGGTAAACACTGATAAGCTCGCGATTTCGTCTGGCAACGGGATTTGATTATTTATAAACGCATTGCATTTAGTCCGGTATGCCGCTGTTTCGCGAATCAATTATTTCAAAGAACTTGCCTTAATCCGGGATGAAAAAGCAGTCTTTGCATTACAAGATTTATCATCATTGAGGTAAACTGGATGATTACGAGTAGTTACTCTACAAAAACGATACGAACTTTGAATGTTTGGATCTTCGACGTCCAGAGTAAAATATAAGATTTCCACTTCTAAAAATCAATACCTTTCTCTATTATACTTATCATTTTTTTCTGAACTTAGTCTGTGGTTGCGACGTACGGTAGAGGAATCCAACATTTTGTGGAGTATCTATAGGCACATTAGTGAAGTTTTACGTACGGCGTCCGAACATTCGAAGTTCGTATCGTTTTTATAGAGTAACCCCCCAGGCAACCACTGAGTATTTTATATTTTGCCTCCGTGGCACAGTTACACGCCGGCTGTGAAACGAGAGGCCGCGGGTTCGATCCCTGTATCAAGACAAATATTTGATCCACGTTTATTTGTTTCGAATCGGAGTGTTTGTGAAGCCGAGAAGTCTCTCGTAGTTTCAATAATATTTTGTAATACGCACGACCCAAGACTCGATCTCAATGTGTGGCCAGGACTATGTATTTGACTTCGCTTTTACAATGCGTTGGTGTAGCACCGTAATACAAGGATGGAAGGGGTAAGAACGTAAACTCCGATATTTTATATGTCATATTTGATGCGTGGGTGGATAACCGACCTCAAATATAATTAAATATCTGTATAATCCGAGCAGCAAAGTCAGTTCCAATGTTTTATATTTTTGTTTGGCCTTAACATTACGGCGGATTTGTATTCCGTTGAGAGATTACTTGAAAAGGTTAATGCAGAGTTCAATATGGCTTGTCTCTGACTATCTTTTGTAAGGGTAAGAATATTGTATACCTACCACTCATTTTAATTTATTTATTTAAGGACATCCAGTGGTAATAACATTAAATATAATATAGTACATAGTAACAATTTGGTCACATACTATATGAGCTACCATCAGGTTTTACAACATGCACTGAATAACAAATACATTTCAAGTTATCTATAGATAGGTCAACAAATATTATGACAACGAAACTTTTTTATTTTTGTTTGTAATGAATAAACTCACAAACTATTGGATAGATTTTAATAAGAAATAATGTTAGTTTTTATGTGTCTTAAATGAAATGAAGTTAATTGGTGAACTTAGGTCATGTTTTTAGTCATTTGTTGTTTTAATTGTTAAGTTTACGTGATAAGAGTACGAAAAAAATGGTGATGGAACGTTGTCAAACGAAACGAACGAATGAAGCTCCCATTATTACCCAACGTCGCGCTAGCGCAACATTTCAAATGTGATTTTTTTTTGTTTTAAAATAAGTAATTATTTCTATGAAATGTAAGCCAGTCTCGAGAATTAGAACTAAAAAATGGATTCAAATTTTTTTCAATGTTTTTTTAAATAAAAATACATATTAGTTTTATTTTTTTAAAACTGCTAATTGAGTTATCTTAAGATCGACAGATTCATCCAATCATAAAAAGTATAAATTGAAATAAAGCTTAACTTTTTACTCTGTATAAAGCTCAAGCAATATCTTATTTATGATATAAACCCTTTTGCTGGACAAAACTAGTCACACTTGTTGTTTATCTTAGACTTCCAGGAAATGTTGCGTATGCGCAACGTTGGGAGAAATAAAAGAAAAAAACTTCAGAAAAAAAAGAGAGGATCACTTGATTATAAATGTCTCTAATTGTTAAAATTTTAGAAATAACAGTAATAATGTATATGTTCCATTTCTTATTAATTAGAATGTAAGTGTTTTGGTTAAAATACTGTAAACTTGCATTTTCCTTGAAATAAATAAATAAATAAATTATATCTTTGACCAAAAACCTGAAGTACTGTTGGTTCGATGGAATGACAATTCTGTGGTGACTGTGGCTAAACTACTAACAACGCAAAAATTGAACCGTTGGTTACAGCAAAACGTTATGATAGAAAAATAAAAAAGATGGTGAATGTGCCACAGCCCCAGGTTATAGCAGATTATAATAAAAATATGGGAGGTGTAGGTGTCCATGATAATGCAATAGCCAATTATAGGATTCGAGTAAGAGGGACAAAGTGGTGGTGGCCACTGTTCATCAATTTGATAGACAGTGTATTGGTAAACTCGTGGAAAAATTACAATATGGCGAATGAGCGATCTTTGAATCAAATGGAATTCAAATCTTACGTTGCTGTAAGTTTGATGAAAACCGAAGAAGCCCAACTTGCAGATAATTCGCATTTTTTGGGCAATTCAAATATAAATTTAGGAAGACCATCCAAAAACGCGTTACCTTCCAATATTCGCTTCGATAATATTGGTCATGTAATAGAAGAGCACGAAAGTAAAATGTGAAGAAGATGTCGACAGTGTAGAAGTACAACAATTTATATGTGTAAAAAATGTCAAGTACATCTTCATGCTGATTGTTTTAAAATATTTCACTCACGCTAATACTCTAGCGTTGTTAGACTTGCCTGTAAAATTGAAGTTCAGTAATCCCAACGTTCCTTAGACGCAACATTTTGCGGAATGTAAAATAATTAATCAATATTTTTTTTTACTATAATTTGCTCTTTTTGGATGTATTTATAAACGTAATAAACAATTAAACCAATAAATATGTGTTTATTTTTACCCTTGGGAATTAATGGGAAAGAGAAGTAAGGAATTTTAAGGTGATTTTATCTAATGTGGATGGATGAATCGGTAGCGGTGGACCATACCATAGCCAAATTGATGGCACCTTTAACATAGGTGTGGTCAAAAATACCCTGAGCAGATGAGAATACATAGAGAGGTTGATGGAACTTGCTTAAGCAAAAGCAATATGTCAGGCTGCATGGTCTCTGTCTATCCTTATGGGATTCAGACGTGACGATTATCGGCCTTATTCATAGACAGTCTTAAAACCTATTTTAGTTAATAAATGTTTTGTCTTCTTTCTGTATCAGCCCATCATTGTATCACTCCAGGGCACGGGCCTACTCTATAATCGAGAGTACGATTGAGACTGGTTAGGCTATATAATAGTCCACCACGCTGGCCTAATGTGGGTTATCTTCTTTGCTCAAACTGAATTCAAAGATGGGTTGAACGTGACAAAACATTCGATAGCTAAAATAGGTTTTAAAACGTTCTATGAATAAACATGAATGTCTCTATGTATGAAAATGTTAGGAATTCGTTGTCATAATAGTTTCTTAGACTAACGCCAATGCAACACATAGAAATAAAACTATTATTTACGGATTTTATCACTTTTTGTTTAATTTTTACATTTTAAACTTCCCTTCATTTCGATTACTTTACAGCTTTCGTGGTCACGTAGTCCACCACGCAAATCCGCGATAAAATCCGTAAATAATAGTTTTATTCAAATTCATTGGCAAGCAATAAAAATAAAGAAACATATACTAGGTATGCAATAAATATACTCACATTCTGACTATATTCCATGTTGAGTTCATCAGTCGATGTCAGCTGTTCAGACTCTGTAGATACAGGTGTCGTATCCGTCACGGGATGCCCCAGGATCTCCGGGATGGCGTTGAGCACTCCCTTCCCGGGCAGCAGGCCGAGCTGGGCGGTCTCAGTCGGCCACAACACCACTGTCATACAGTACAACGCCATTCGCCATCTAATCATCGTGTACGTGTCATGACTTTGCAAGGCAGGAAATCTTGCACGCACGTAACATAGGGTTTGCTGTTCAATTGTTCTTCACATTTAAGTCATTAGAGGTGTTTTGATAGTTGAAAATTAAGTTCATTATAAACAATTATGATTCACTCATCACTAACGGCCGATGCCAATAATCAATCGAAAAAATTCGATTGCAGTCAATCTGTTTTGTTGTCAATTGTTTTCTACTTTTGGATTGGTCTCCTGTCATGTTGCCATAGTTTATTCACTACTGAGGTTGATTATTGGCAATATAGTATCAGAAAAACGATTGAGCTGTCAATCTAAAACGGCAAATTTTGGATTGGGTTTGTTTATTGGCAGCGGCTGTAAGTCACTTTGGAGACATTTGGTTAAATATTTTTAAATTCATTATAGGTACTATAAATAATAATTAATTGTTTTTTGTTGTATTAATTGTCCACTGTTTTGCCTATTATCTTAACGACATAGGGGCAGCTATGGCTTTAGATACATGATACAGAATTTTTGACTCTTAATTTGCGGCTACCTGCATTATCTTGTTCTTTCAGAATTACCTGTTTTACACTACTACACTTGCTAACAGTTAGTATACTTTCTAAACCCATACGGAGAACTTTCAAGAGTGCAAGTTTTCCTACGATGTTTTCATTATCTGTTAAGGCGATGATTAATTAAATATACTCTCATAACTTCGCAAAATCAGTTACGTGTTTAATAATTGTAAATTAAATTCTGTATTGTAATAAAATCCATCGGTTACACCGTTATGTAGTAGATAGTGACGACTGGTGTAAGATATTCGCATCCCTCGGTTATTGACGTACAACCCACGAAAAAGCATCACATTTTTGGTTCGCCTGTATCCAGATAAATCAAGCCGACTAAAAAAATCAAATAGAATACCTATTAAAAAAAGGAAATATGCGAAATATGAAGAAGAGATTTAAGACAGCTAATGAAGCGATAGAGGTATGTATGGACCGTAGCATTAGGCGCTCAATAGTACATACATATGTAGTATATGTACAGCTTTATGTACATACATACATATATGAAACCTATAGAATGAAGATATGAAACATTGAAATGTACTAAAAAAATTAAACCTCCTGTACCGTGTTTATCTCACGGACAATGCGGATTGACGTTTGTTAATAAATCATTTGTAAAATAGAAGCACATCGTTGAGCCGATGCGCATAGAGAAGTTAAAAATATATTGTGATCCAAGAAATATCGCGGATTGGGAATACTCCTTATTATCGATCCATTAAATCTTTCGCGTAAACATATAGGTCAGGTTAACTTGTTGAAGTTTTTTTTAATGCTATAAGTGGTATGACGAGCATTTTGTTTGCTTGATGGTATGCGATACCACCGCTCATGAACAGTACGAGTAACAAAAACCAAAAAACACCTTGAATTACAAAGCAATACTTGACATACCATTCCGCTCGCCATCCTGAGACATAAGATGTTACGTCTCAATATGTCCAATAGTTACTCTGGCTACAATGTCTTTTAATCCTAAACACAACAGTGCATATACACTGTTGTTTGGCGATAGGAATAGACATTGCGGTGGTACCTACCCAGGCGGCCTCTCACATGTGAGCGACCTACCACCAGTGGATATATTAGGATTTCAATTTATGCCCTAATCTTATATGCGCTACATTTAATATTTTATTCTTTTTTTTTGATTATTATTCACTGGCACACAAGAACAAAAAAATACCATAAAAGATATGACAAATAAAAATAAGGAGTACAGTTGGCGGTCTCATCTCTATTCGAATTCTCACAAACAACCTTTGGATGGATATACGAGTATGGAAAGGAAAAGAAGAGAGGGCAGTCTAGAATTTAAAAGATAAAAGCTCTAATAAAAGATAAAAAAATAGACACAACAAGTCATCACAGCTTCAAAATAGCTACGTCGAAACATGTTAGACTCCACTAGGTTCTACTATAGGGTTGTGAATGGACAAGTTATGAATACAAAAATTATTGATAATTAATAAAGTATGTTTCTCTTTATTACAGGCGCCAGTGTGACCACACGGAAACGTCATTGCCACGTTCAGTGACGTAATAGGTAAACAGATAAAATATGCAGTAGGACAAATGAGCTAATACAAAGTAGTCCAACATCTTGATACTTTACGACTAATATAATTCTGTATCAGCCCATATTCGTCCCACTGCAGGCAGCGCCGGATCTAGGTTTTTTTCGAGGCGGGGCAAAAACTGAAAAATGCCGCCCCCCCCTTGCCTATATTTTTATCTTAATCATCATCATCATTTTTAGCAACCAGACGCCCACTCAACACAGGACATCGGGAAAGAACGTCTTTTTTTTTTTTACCACCATGTTAAGCATTTTTACACGCTTTATATTAGCGTCACTTTTGAGGGTTAACGTCACACACGTCTGTAAGCTTTGACTCTAGTTTTCCTACACGTAACTCCTGGGTAGTGCCAAATGAGTGACACAGTTCTTGGTGGTAGGACTTAAGTGTCCGTCTGGGTAGCAATCACCGTCCACGGGGCGTAAAGACCGTAATAGTGATCTGATAGTGATTTTGTACGAATTTTTTATCGCTCTCAAAGGGAGGAGTGTTGACCCGCCGGCCAAAGAGACAGTACAGTACAAGAGCCCAATCGTGGCTAACCACCACGAGGGGCTGCCTCACCATGTCGCACATAATCTTGGGCGGGTACGTCGTGCCAGTTGGTGACCGGATGTGGCCGACATTTAGCGACATGCCGATCCTTTCATGCCGGTGCCCATTCGGCCTACTTAATGCCCGGACTTTGGTTTCTGGATGGCTCTTCATCAAACCTATCCTTTCAACTTCATGACAGCGCAATTCAACAAAGCAGGTCTTTCAGCGGTGCATAACCCCACCATCGCGCTCACTATGGAGTTCACCAACATCCACGAACTCCAAACGACCTTAATGCCGTCCACCACCATTTCGAGACGGCCTAGTCTGCTTTGCTCTTCTTGATGGAGACGCGGATTCGTTGTCCGGCCGAATATTCCTACCTGCTGTACCCCGGTTATTCGCTTGAAGAAAGCTTCAAGCCTAAAGTCGGGGTATGCTTGTATGTATATTCGGTTGGACATCTACTGTCACCGTTTAAGCTGCATGGAGGGTCCTTCTCCGCTTTGTGTTTGCACGTGATTCCTGGTTGCCTGAGCCGCATCGACGTGTGCCTTTACAGGTCTCACAACGGGGAAGATGAGACGACGCGGCTGTTTAGGTATCTCAGCCATGTGGCTGATGACGGGCGGACGCAGTTCCCGTCGGCTGAAATGGTCTTGGGGGATTTCAATACACATCACAAACTATCGCTAGGCTCCTCCAAGACTGGTTCAGTTGTACATTTATCCTGGGCTGTTTAAAAATAACAATGGTGGTTGTATCATTGAGATAAAACGATGTATGCGATGGCTAGAGGGGCAATGGAGAAACTCAGGAAAATATGGAGGAATCGTACTACTACAAAAGCTACTAAAGATCAGGCTTGTCCGAGCACTTTCTCGTATTTCTGTATGCCGCTGAAACATGGACGTTACGGGAGAAGAAAAATGTAGATTCCCTAGAGATGAAGTGTTGGAATGCTTGGAATATCAGGTCCGAATTCCACACAAACGTTTCAAGAACACGGCATCAAGTAGCGTCTTTCCGAGATAGTACGGCCCCATATACTTCGAATATTCGGTAATTTCTTACGACGAATTAACGACTCCATAGAACGTCTTATGGTTAATAGGGCAGAGTAGACTGAAATAGACCTCGTGGTAGGACATCATACACATACATTTATATACATTATACATACGTACAGCGGCACAGATATTATGACGGATATTATAAGGATAGCCTTGTCAGGCCTCAAAACTTCCAGGTCTGATCAAACTCAGTTTCCTAAAAACGGAGTGAATACAATACCTTTTTTTTAATCGATATCTACGTGGAGATCATAAGGTGCATGTCGAGGTCTCCAGCCTTCCAATCTGACGCACGGGGACAATTATTGTCCGTACCGCATAGATTTTGCAGCCAGGTTGGATGTATTACGGACAATAGGCGATGCGGATGAGCGAGTAACACCTAGTTGACTCGCCGTGCCACCCAACGCACTTCCTAATATGGCTCCTCACAACTTAGGTAGGCGTAGATTTTCTCTGCAATGGACGCCCTAACCGTGGGCGTCCGCTATGAAGCCACGAGTTCTGCCGCACATCTTAGAGTGTGCCAGCGACCCCAATGACCCCTATTAATCGTCTCTTACGCCAGGCAAAGGAAACCGTGAAGGAATTTTGCCACCAAATAACCAATTTGAAAAAAAACTATATTTTTAGCAAGGAAGCCTAAAGACTATGTTAATAGCTGTTTTTTCACATTTAAGCAAGCTTTTTTATAAAGTATCACTATTGGAATATTTTATAATATCCCAGTATAGATATTTACTTGGAAGTGTCCTACCCCGAATTGCCCCCGAAACAAGGTCTTGTTGCACCTGTTGCACCTGAAGAAGTTCTCTATAGTCTTCGTCGCATGAAGAACCGGAAAGCGGTAGGGCCTGACTTTATAAATAAATAAAATAAATAAATATTCCGATAGAGGCGTGGAAGTCGTTGGGGCTTCACGGTGTGGAGCTTCTTGCTGCGTTATTTAACAGCATCCTAAATACCAAAAACATGCCTGACTCATGGCGGTTGAGTGTGATAACTCCCGTGTACAAGGGTAAAAGCTGTGTTTAGGAATCCGGTAATTATCGTGGCATTAAGGTCATGAGTCATACCATGAAGATTTTCTAACGCGTCATCGAGTCCAGGCTCCGCCAAGAGTGTACTATCTCTGAGTGTCAATACGGCTTCCGTCCTGGCAGTGGTACTACCGACCCGATATTTGCACTCAGGATGCTTGGCGAGGCATACAGAGCGAAGAAGACGCCACTGCACATGGCTTTCTTGGACCTGCTGAAGGCCTTCAACTGTGTGCCGCGACAGGCAATCTGGTGGGCGATAAGGATGAAAGGGATACCGGAAGCCTATGTGGACATTATCAGAGACATGTACCTCCGATCCGAGTCCTTCGTTCGGACCGCTGTTGGCGATACGAATCCTTTCCCGATTGATGTCGGTGTGCACCAAGGCTCGGCGCTGAGTCCATTTCTCTTCAGTGTTGTGCTCGATGCCATTACGTCTCACATCCAGGACCCTGCGCCCTGGTTGTTGGATGTATGCCGATGACATTGCACTGGTGGAGGAGGACCGACGACTTTTGGAGCGCAAGGTCAACCGGTGGAAGGAACGCTTGAGAGCAGTGGTCTGAAGTTAAATGTGGCGAAGACCGAGTACATGGCTTGCGGGAGTACGGACCCCCAAAGCATCGTGATGGGGAACGAACCGGCCGTGAAGACGGACAAGTTCAAGTACCTTGGGTCCATACTGCATGAGTCCGGTGACATCGCCTTTGACGTCAAAGCCCGTATAAGCGCTGCTTGGGCTAAGTGGAGGGAGATCTCGGGCATACTTTGCGACCGCAGGATGCCGATGAGGCTCAAGGGTCTCACCTATAAAAGCATCGTGCGGCCGGTGCTCCTGTATGGGTCTGAGACGTGGCCTGCCCTCAAGCGGCACGTCCAGGAGGTCCACGTCGCGGAGATGAAGATGCTGTGGTGGATGTGCAACGTTACGCGTTTGGACAAAATCCGTAACGAGCACATCCGTGGCAGTCTTGGTGTCCGCGATGTGGCTGACGAACTCCAGGAATCCCGCTTGAGATGGTATGGTCACGTCCTAAGGAAACCGCAGGAGTGCGTCGGTAATGTGTGCCTGAGCCTCAATATTCCCGGACCTCGACCGCGGGGTAGACCAAAGAAGCGCTGGCTCGATGTCATCAAGGAAGATATGAGGGTCAATGGCCTTACTATTGAGGATGCCGAAGATCGGGCGAAATGGAGGAGAATTTGCCGGAAGACGGACCCTGGCACCGGCCGGGATAACGTCAGGTAGAAGAAGAAGAAGAAGATCCAAGTATAGATATTTAATAAAGTGTTAATTATTAAATTGTCAACGTGGAAACGTGGGAACATATTACTGAAATTTTTAACTATTCTTAATTTTCAAACCCCATTTTTTCAGTGTGTAAAATATTGCCTTTTATTATTTCAGTAAATCAAAACAAAAAAAATTGGCCCCGATTTGCCGCCCCTTTAAATTTGCCGCCCTAGGCTCCAGCCTACTCAGCTTACTAGTAAATTCGCCACTGCCTGTACCACATAAAAGACGTTCGATGGTTAATCAACTAAAACTAACTACTAAACACAAATTGGATATTAGAAACTAAACGTAATTGTTGAGATGGATAAATTATTATACATTCCAAGTATTAAGTATTCATCTCTTTTTCACGCGCCTCTATCGCATAATCACTAATTCGCGCACGGCGAAAAAAAAAGTGTAAGTGGTGTTACGTTATTGATGAGTTTTGTAGTTGTCTCCGAAGATTCAATATGCCGCCCCCTGATCGTGCCGCCCGGGGCACGCACCCCGACTTGCCCCCCCCTAGATCCGGGCCTGACTGCAGGGCACGGGCCTCCTCTACAATCGACAGTACGATTGAGAGTGATTAGGCCATATAGTCCACCACGCTGGCCTAGTGCGGGTTGGCAATTACTTATCACTATACAATTAGTTCATACAATCTTACTCTCGATTGTAGAGGAGGCCCGAACTCTGCAGTGGAACCTATATGGGCTGATACAGGTCATATCTAATAACATAACCTATTTTTTTTATTTTCCATTTAGTTGAGTAGGTACTTGGTAAAGGTACTAGTCAAGTACTAAGTAGTAGTTACTTTTTAGTACTATATAAGTGTTATGTAAGTATTATTATACATCGTCTAAACTAGAATGATTTTATTCCTCCGTAAATTGAAGTCTGTTAGAGATCGCTTAATTAAAGCGATAAAACCGCCAATTCATAGCACCATAATTTAGTTTAATCGTTTTCGCCTAATTTGTGTACTTTCAATGTATTGACAGTAAAGTTTTTTTAGACGGTAGACGTCATTGTACGATTCCAACCTTGATTCCAACGAGCTATTCTGCCAATTTCCAAACAAATGACGTCTCAAATAAAGTCCCTGCATTCGCGGTACCGAGATTTATAACATGAATTTCTTAGAGACATTGACTACGGCTTCAAAATAAATAAACACACCCAACAGGCACGTTCATAGTGCTACCCCACATGAAGATCAATTAAGTATTGTATCAAAGATCAATAACGATTCGGGGTTACTCTATAATCCGAAACGAATCGAATGTTTGGACGTCGTACGTCAAACTGTATGAATGTGCCTAGGTACTCCACAAAATGATGGAATCTTCTATCGTTCATCGTAACCATAGACTAATCTCGAAGTGAATGTAGTATCATAGATAATAGTATTGTTTTTTTGAAATGGATTTATAAATTATATCTAACGTCGAACGGTTTAAAATTCGAATTTTGTTGCCGATAACAGAGTAACCCACCAGCATCACCAAGACTGAGAAACAATTACCTGTGGATCGCACCGAAACAAATATTCGTCTCGAGGGGATCGAACCTGCGGCCTCGCGTTTCTCAGCCGGCGTCTAATCAACTGAACTATGAAGGCTGTCAATAGCGTAGTTGAAAGTGCTGAAGTGAGCAGAAAACCAGAGTGTATTCACCCCTGAACTACAAATCGTCTTGTTTGTCCAATAACATGTATAAAAAATCTTCTGATGATTTCCTTCCACGAAGGCGTGGGTTATGTGTGATTTTATATTTGTATTCACCTTATAGGTAACATATATCTTTGGTATGTGTTTAAGGTTTAATTTTAAATATGTTTTTTACATTAACACAAGATAAACATAGACAATACATATAAGGGGCGAATATTTTAGCCATTAGGCGACAATATTAACATGTAGTTCATAAATGTTTTTCTACAGCTCGTGACAAGTTTTACACTACCGATGAGATAGATTATTACACGTAATTCTTATGCCTAATCAGCTGTCTTAATTATTCCGGATTGAAGCCGGGTATTGCGCTATAACAGTGAAGGAAAACATCGTGATGAAACTTTCATACCATAGCGATTTGTGAAAAAATCTATAGAATGTCGATTCCGCCAAACCGCGCTAAGTGTGGTGTACTGTATAGCCTAATCCCACTCAATCGTACTCTCGATTGTAGAGGAGGCCCGTGACCTACAGTAAAACATATATTGGATTGATACAAATACAGAAACCGGGTATAAAAAGGCTAGTCCCGGTAAGTTACACACTTTTGTGAGTCAATATGGCGGGTTTTACGTCCTTATCTACAGTGGGTGCTCCAGGCAAACTCGCATATCCATCCAGCATATAAACTATCGCCTAATCTCACCTTTCACTGAATAAAGACTAAACAACAATAAAATTATGTGGTTTTCTAATGCTCTAACCAAATATACAGCAATATATCACAAGAAAGGATTACCATACAACAAAATTATGATAAAACTACGCACCGAACCGATTCGCATTTTGAAACATCATAAATATTTATTCCGCCATACGCTTTATTTCCAAACTACTTCTCAAGAATAATAACATTACTCATACTATGTATTATCTTTAAATGGGTCTATTTATAGGCGGATTGGTTGCATTTTATTTCATTTTTTTACAGCATAAAAGTGTAGCTGAGAAACAGTTCACCTGTTCCAGGCAGTCGGGGCTACCAATAAACACCCACAATATTGATGAGTGTGAATGCATTTTCTGCCTGTCTATTCGCTATTTTGATAAATAAAATAACCCAATAGTCACATAGATAGTCGTTTTTATGCATGAGGAATTTAAATGAATAAAATAGCCTAATTGATACTCTTGGATAGTCGCTTTTTTACAGAACACAAAAATTGTCGTCACTTCCAATTACTGAGTATGACGGCGTGGTTATGTTGGACTCATTGATGTTATGCGCTCGGAAATGACGTTGCCATCCGGGTAACCATTGGATTAAGTCAGCATCTTAATCACACACCGGTATCAAACACAACCCAGCAGTCCTCTTCAATACAATTACTGACGGAAGGAAACTATTTATTTATTTATACTTTACTGCACACACATAGAAAATAATCTAGATATATTATTATAATTACAAAGAGTACAGCTGGGGGTTTTACCACTGTAAACTAAATTAAGAATAAATAAATAAATTAAAGCAATAAATTAATATAAACCTACTAATTATAGAAAATATTTGGTATAAGTATAGCGATTAAGTTCTATTTGTATTGACTTGTCATAAGAGCTCTTTAACTGCCTGCGTGACCAATAAATACATTTCATTTCATTTCAATTCAACCTGGGATTTAACAAGACAAGATAATCAAGGAAAACTATCATCAAAGGAAAGGTTTCTTTCCGATATCCTCAAGGAGGTTAAAATGGGTATGGCTCTGTCACTAGCATCCTTGCAAAAAATTACCAAAGTTAAGAAAACATAACCATGATTTATTTCTATTCATATGATTTCAGCATGTAATCCAATGTAGGAAGCTCATAAAATGCCCGCATGCCCTCAACGACTATTTTTAAAACGTCAGATTTGTTTATTACATAACCTATGAAGGAACAATGAAACTCAATTACGCATATGTATAAACAGACGTTTCATTGATCTAATGTAAACAGTGGGGAAACGGGTTTGATTTCAAGATCTGTCTGTACGTGTATCAGCTCATGTACGTGTCACTGCAGGACACGGGCCTCCTCAACAATCGAGAGTTAAGAGTGGTTAGGCCATATAGTGCACCATCCTGCCCTAATGCGGGTCGGCGGACTTTGTATACCATAGAAATTCTTGTAAATCGCTATGGTATGCAGGTTTCCTCACGATGTTTTCTTTCAATGTTTTCATGCGTGCTGATTGACATTGAATTTCAAGATCAAGCATTTCTAAATATTTTTGCTTTGATTGCCTTGTGTTCAACCTCCTCAGTTGTATATCTTATTACATATTATATAGACTAAATTGAGATCATTTTATCTCGAAGCAATAATATGTTTCTTTTTATTAAACTTCATTCTCATCTATCTATCTATCTATCTATTCTCCGGATACAAATTGTCAGCGCTTCTCAAGGCGCTACTACTAAGTCACAAAATTATTCCAAAAATGAAAAAAAATATATGTAAACCTCTTGCGATGTTTATTATCTGAGACCTGAGGCGATCTAGGAGTGCGTGGTGGCCTGTTGGTAAACGGACTAGACGCGGCTGCCAACATGTTCACGGTGGTCGCGGGTTCGAATCCCAGGGCACACCTCTGACTTTTCGGAGTCATGTGTGTATTGATAGTCAATCACCACGCACTAAAACGGTGAAAGGAAAACATCGTGAGGAAATCTGCATACCATAGCGATTCATAAGAATTTCTATGGTATGTAAGTCCGCCAACCCGCACTAGGTCAGCGTGGTGGACTATATGGCCTAACCACTCTCAATCGTACTCTCGATTGTAGAGTAGGCCCGTGCCCTGCAGTGGGACGTATATGGGCTGATACAGAGGCGATCCTAACACAATGATTTTGGACTACACGAAGCGTTATCCACTATATACTAAACACCGAAATAGTATTTGAAGTATATTTTTTCTAAGTCTGTTTACATACGCCGAGTACGGGGCATAAAACATTGTTTTTTGCGGTGCGCGCAAGGCCGCTGCCGGTCAAAGCGTATAAATATTTCTTTGACATTATTCTGTTCTTGTAATTATCATCAATGTAGAAATCGTTCCCCCTGTCAATGAAACTGTTTGTTATTTTATTCTTTTATATTGTAATGAATGGCAAGAAGAGCTTGCCGTTTACCTGAAGCGATACGACAGCTCATGGCCAGTAGAAAAATCAAACAATACCTTGAATCACAAAGCAATGCTTGGTATTCCACTGCGCTCTCCATCCTGAGGCATAAGACGTTAAGTCTCAATATTTCCAACAGTTACACTGGCTACAATGTCCTTCAATCCGAAACACAACAGCGAACGCTGCTGTTTGGTGAGAGAAATAGACATTACGGTGGTACCTACCCAGATGGCCTCTCACATATGAGAGACTCACCACCAGCAAAAGCGCATCAGTACATGAGTTTTGTATTTATCACAGGACGATGATGGGCTGATGAAGCACAGTGTGGTATGTCATCTTGACACATCCCCAAGAAAGAACTGCTTGTGGGTCAATCAGGTCTTCTATCTTTGTGGTGAATAAGCATTACTGTGCTTACTTTGTTATCGTCTTTGTTGTCATCTACTACGATCTACGTCCTTACCACATCTTTATATTCGAGGTCGAGAAATCTGATGTTTTAGCTATAGATCAGATTCCTCGACCTCGAATATAAAGATCACGGGTTATCACCCATTTTGGAAGCTTTTATTTTAGTCCACCATGGTTTTCGTGGTACAGATTAATAACTTTGTAGGTTTTATAAAGAAATTTTAGCATGAAGGTCTTCTATATGTTATATGTTTTATGTTATGTTATCCTCCATAGTATACCAAGCGATAAATGAACAATATCCAAGCACCTTATAAGACAGTGAATCTGTCGGAATTAGGACCACCGGTTTGGTAGTTCGGTTTTGTCTATCAGTCAGTCTAGTAAGGATAAGTTTTCAGTCACTAATCCCAGTTTTAGGTCAATGTGCGCTATTTTTTCAACGAAAATTGACCCCACAGCCACTTAACGCAAAGTAATGAAATAAATAATCCAACAGCACTCGTAATTAAAATTCTGAGGATGTTTTAATCAATTCCCTCGACAATGGGGCCAGTTGCCCTTGATTAAATCTTTAAAGTGGATTGTTTCGACGAAATATTAAGTACATTTGGCATAGTCTGAAGAATTATATTGCTAAACTAGCGGTCGGGCTCGGCTCCGCCCGGGTGCATACACGTTTTAAAATGGCGGTCAAAATGTCAAAATTCTGACTATCAGTTTAGAATATCGACCAATCGGATCACGAAAACGAACAAAATTTCCTCGTATTTGCTATAAATATCACTACTGCTTTCCTCCTATAGGTCATAGCGTGATGATATATAGCTTATAGCCTTCCTCGATAAATGGACTACCCAACATTGAAAGAATCATTCAAATCGGACCAGTAGTTGCAGAGATTAGCGCGTTCAAACAAACAAACTCTGCAGCTTTATAATATTAGTAGATATAGATATTGAAATTTCATAGAACCACATAGTCCATATGATTAAGCCGGGTTTTGATGTATTTTTTTTTGTCCGCTACCACAAAGCCTGAAGGTTAAATGGGATAAAAATAGCGCTTTATCCGGAATTACGTGTTCTTACGACTCGTCAGTGGGCACATCGAATGACCAGGCTGAACACAAAACTGAATTGCGTGTGTATCTACACTGACTTTTACACTGTGGTGATCACTACCCGGGCAATGTTTGCTTCAAGAATGGTGTACGAGTCAAATACGATAAACCGCCAAAAGCAGTGTAATGTCCTGTTGTGTTTCGGATGGAAGGACATTGTAGCTGGAGTAACTAATGGATATATTGAGACTTAACATCTTGTCTCAGGATAGCGAGCGCATTGGGATTCCAAGCATTGCTTTATAATTCAAGGTGCTGTTTGGTATTGCTACTGTTCATGAGCGATCATATTTACCTTCACGTGAACGGCGTACTCGTCTCGGCGTATTCACTGCAATAAAAAAATACAGGCGGACTTAGTGCCTCAAGGCATTTTCTTCCAGTGAACCATGAGATAGTGAAGAGAGACTAAAGAAGGTGCTTATAATTAGGTGGCAACGATACGTTTTACTCGGACAACATGAATAATCATGCCTTATGTTCCACCTTTCTATTATAAATACAAAATAGGAGTTGGGACTTTGGTCATCGTTCTCCATGCGCTAAGCAGACGAGTTGAAACTTTGAGCAGTTAATGTTTTTGGTGGATTTTGTTTCAATTAACCAAAAATAATAATAAGATATATAAATAATAAATTATATTCATTGATTGGTGGCAAGGTTGCAACAGGATAGTCAAATTTCAATGCAGAAAACGAAATTAGGCAAATAACATAAAACACGAGAAATGCATTCTAGTGCAACTATGGCAGAGTATTGTATCCGGACAAAAGCTCTTCCAAGAACTAGCTATAAGAAGTAAGAACACACACACAACTAATTACATTAAGAGGCCCTTAGTGTTTTGATATTTATTTATCTTGGTGGCGGAAATTATCCATTTAGAAGACGAAATGTGGGCAATCACATTAGTTGTTTTACTGATATCAGGTGTTGCGTCAACAGCCACGCCCAGCGCAGACACCAAGTTATATGGCATGATATAAGACCTGTGTATAGCCCTTGGGGTAGGGGCTTCGAGTCCTAGAACGAGCAATTTACTACTTTGAGCCTACTTTATGGTAGTCATTAAGAGCCGGCGATGAAACGTGAGGCCGCGGGTCGAATCCTGCATTACATATATTTCTGTGTCCTTCAAATATACATTTTGAGTCTGGGGAGTTAATCTATTATTCAAAACGGAGCTCGGAAGATAAAAGTGTTCAACTACAAAATATGAATGGATAATTATTCTCTAGGAAACGAACCATATTCTTCGAGCTTATCACCCTATATCCGAACTTATGATAGTCTCTGAGCTTATATGATGATATTATATGATATTGATATTATATGATGTATGATATAGTATTCGGACATTTAGTACAGTATTTGGGCATATTCGTGCAGTTTTACGTAAGACGTTCGAACATTTGTTTATGCACTACTTCCTATGGCACAAGACATGGTATCTTTTTTATTTCCGCATCGTTCTGGACATTGAAAATAATTGCATTTAGCGAAATAGGAGCGCAACGGACTAAAGCAGAGCTTGTAAGTTCAAAGCCAGGGAACATTTGATTTTTAAAATTACCGGTGTTTTGCATAATTAATAACTTTAATGGTGATGGAAAAGATATGGTGACCCTTGCACTTAAAGAGTTCTCCGCAAAAATTTGGAAGGTACACCGTCGACACCTAAAAAAAGCTAAAAGAAGTTACCCGGCCAGCAGTGGGCTGTATATAACCCAGTATATACCCATATTGATCTAACACCATAGTAACTAATGAAAGTTATTTAAATCGCTGTTTCAACTCTGCAATATGGATGCTATTACTAGGACACTAATTACATAAACTTGAATAAAAAAAAAAAAACCAAAACATCCGCAATCCGCGTACTAAAAATATCAAAATCAATCAAGCGGTTAAAAAACAGACCACACTTCACAATGTACTATTTATAGAATCACTTTAAACTTCACAAAACATTTTTTAAAGTTAACAAATAATTTTAAAGTTCATATGTGCGCGAATGGAGTGAGGGCGGCGTTGTATGGGCGGCGCGCCCAGCCGACAATCGCGGATGTACTGAATGTTGTTTGATAAGAAATTCCATGGAACGCTACTATGGAACCGTACTCACTGGATTCTCGTGTTTGGATTTTTTATCGATAAGTCTTAGGAGGCGGTCCCGCTCTCATACCCACCACTGCGAAAAGTGTTAGACGGCCTCACAGCCGCCACTGTAACTCCTGTAATCAGGATCAACAGTGGCACGCAATATAATGACACCGAGCATTGAAGCTCGGCGAGTCTTCGTAAATGTGTAACTTGTCTTTAAACCGCAGCAAAATTAATTAGAAATTTAAATTAATAGGAGTTAGAAATAAATTATTACCCACTTCCCTCCGTGCAAAGGGGGTAAAAGTCTTTTTGCGAGGTTATTTACCTCTAGTTCATTTTCTGTCACCCGATAAGTTTTAGTTATAACTGAAGTTAACAAGATTTTCTATAGCATGTGAAGTCCGCTAACCCTTGCTAGGTTAGCGTGGTGTACTATGGTCTTAGGCCACTCAATCGATTGTAGAGGAGATACAGTTCCAACCAAAGCTATTTTTTAAAATAAAACTATTATTTACGGATTTTATCGCGGATTTGGTTTAATTTTTACATTTTTGACTTCCGACGTTGAATGAGTAACGTTCGCGTAAACCATTATGCAAAGCTATTTGATAGAACCAACCACACGAATCGGTACTACAAGCTTGTGTTTTTCTGTTTTTATTGTTTATTAGATGGCATGTTGCGCCCGGTTATACCTCCTTGGTTGTCGTAACTGACTCGATCAAGATACAAATAAAAATATCACACGCACTTTTTGCAACTGAAGACGCTATAAACGTCTACACCGACTTTACCACGAGAAACTCTATAGATGAGAGCTTTAATATAATATAGTTTCAAGTTATTGTGGTTAACAAAAGTTTTTTCATGCACCATTCTAAAAAAGTCCTTACCTATCAGGATTTCGTGAACATAGGTGAACTTTAAGTAATAGTTCGCGGACGCTATCTATAACTAACCAAATATTAATTGAAATCATATGTTATTACTGGGTACCTTTACTGGCATACACGGCCGAAACATAAAGGCTTACGCTAAATCCGAAGCGTTGGCTACGAGTGCCATTATAATATTATAATCGATGAGCTAGATGTAACAGAAGACGTCGCAGAAAGAGTATCAGATCACTAAAATAAAAAATCTAGTATTCTAAGTATTATAGCTTATAATATTCTGCTCGACGAAATATAAGGCGACTTGCCTAGACTATACGTATATAATATGTTACATGAGTTACAAGTGAGTTTCCGTGGTACGACGTCCTAGAACAGACTGATGATAATTTTATTTTTTACTCAATTTTCCAAGAGATTTCACTTACTTAATTTTTGCAACGGGCTTTTGTCTAATTTCGAACTGTTTTGAAAGTGTGAGTGTTCCGGTGTTAGTTTCATGTTCAAAAATTGAAATGAATGTAATGTTTCTTAGTCATAGTTAGTAGTTACAATGCAGACGAGCGTGTTATGTCGCTAAATCCTCGGTTTGAATTCCATTTGAAGATTTTTTTTAAAATTTGGATGTTTTCTTAATGCATTGGATTTCCAATGGAGATAAAAGCGAAAATATTACCACAATCTGACGATAGAATGTAAATTAAATAAATAGTAGTCATTGGGCTGCATGATGTTTGGCATAAAGATAAAACTTATAAAATTTCAGACTTGAAATAGACAGGAATTGTTTAACGAATTGTTGAGTTACAGACTAAAATACCCATGCACTAAATACTATTATCAAGATTAGGTTTTAGATTTTCTAAAACATATAAATTAAGTTTGTACTCCAAATTACAAGGTCAGATCCATCGAAGTTTGATTATCCAAAACCGAAGCACGAACTTCCTAAGCCCGGCGGAGTGCAAATACAGTTATGTAACATCTTATAGCTATTGCCTGTGTAAATTACAAAAATTATATAATACATTAGTGTAAGTTCCAAAATGTATCTTTTATTTTCTTAGATATCTCAGGTGAAACGAGCAAATAGCTCTCATTTGAATGATAGTTAAGTTGCCATTGTATAGTGGTAATCTCACTTATGGAATGAACGTCATAACGTACTAAAGATGGTTAATACCTGCATCAGCCTATATACTAATATACAGACTGATGTCCTGCAGGGCACGGGCCGCTTCTACAACCGAAAGTACCATTAAGAGGAGTTTTTGATTGTATGACAAAGTAGAGACTTAAATCGCCTGGCCAGAAACTATTAACTCTCGCAATCGAACATACACATAAACCTTAAAACGCGATATATAAAGGTACCTACTTGGGTGAATACGGACATCACACCACCACAAGTATTTCCACAAATGACAATTTTATAAAATAGTTTATGTATTTTTTAAGAATAAGATTTACCTTCTACTCTTCAGTTGCGCGGATTCATAAAGAAATTGTAAGCTTTACTAAAACTCATTAATAAAACATTGGTCCCGTAGCAACGGAGGGTTCGACGCGATCTCGTCTACAGCCCTTAGGGAAACTCTTTGATACACAACACCACTGACCACGGAATAATGCGGTTATAACAATATTACTTCCAACTTGCAAGTCTTCGTTTAATTTACGTCATATCATATTTCGATGACCACGTAACTTGGGTTTGCGAGCGGAATGATAATTGTAATTTCATTCCGAGATCTTTAGATGGGTAGGTAGAATATAGAATTAAACACATGCATTTTTTTACGTAATTAGATTTAAATTATTTACGTATTTTCAACGTTCTAAATTGATGATCCAATTGTCGTTAAATAAAGTGACACAACCCGCCCGACCAACGTGATGGACTGTATGGCCTAGCCCCTATAACTCGTACTCATGACGGTAGAAGAGGCCAGTGTCTTGCAGTGGGACCATAAGTTGCAAATACAGAAAAAAAGGTGTGACCTATTTATACGCGAGCTTTTATCCTCGAATAGGTAGGGAGAAGTTATATTACCTAATGCCTTGGAAAAATCTGTTTCAACTACCAGCCCATTAATCACTTACTGCTGAATAATGAAGTGTACTATATTCACTCCGTGGTGCGGTAGTTAAACGTCGCCTGTGAAACGAGAGGACACAGGTTCGATCCCCGCACCGATAAAAATGCTTGTGCGGCCCACTAATATTTCTTTTGTGTCTGGATGTTTGTGAGACTGAAATGTCTCTCGTAGTTCATGATACCCACGATACGAGACTCGATCTTAGTGTGGGGTCAGGACTATGTATGTAACTGTTGGGTGTTATTTCTTTATGTTTCGATTGAGAGGACTTAAGCAATAGTCCATGCGACTTACCTGTGGTGTGGTAGTGGTGCTAGGGCGAGTCTACCATAATTTCAGGTTCAAATCTCAGTCATATCATACCTACTTAGATTTAAATTGCCGAATGTTTAAATCTAAAAATCCATTTTCTGTTTGTTTCTCACAGAAATAGAAATAAAAATAACATTGCTATTGCCCGGTGCATTTTGTTTTATTTATTTATCTACTGGAGTTTCCAAGAGCTTTTATACAATTTGCAATAAATTGCTATTCAGGTAGGTACGAATTGCAGTGTAAATATTATAAACAAATAGACCCAAGGTCATAAAAATACTTATGAGCTTTGAATTTAAATTAATAAATAAATAAATTCAGCTGTTAATTTTATATATTATGTAAGTGAGGTCTGTTTTCACCAATGGACTTTCTACGGCCAAACATTAAAATGATAAATTTAACAACTCTGGTCGAGGTCGATTTTTTTTTTAACTCTGAGCCTTTTACTGTCATTTAGGCTTATAAGATTAGAGACGTGCGGAAAGGCGGAGCAAATAGTAAGAAAACGTAGTAAAAATATAATGAAACTAACCTTGAAAGTACACGTGAGACAATAGATCCACCGTCAAACTAGACAACCACTTCTAACTTTTCACTAATCATTAAAAACACACACAAACAGAAACACAAGTTTTAAGAAAGTTAGGTGCATGAATGTAATCAAAATATAGAGTGATAAGCCGATACACTCAAATCCAGTTTTATATAGTCGTCACGAAATTGTTATCGACTGTAGTAAGATTATCTACCCACATTTAAAAAATATGTAATCAACTTCAGTACGACTATATTACACTTTAAAAAGACGGACATGGTAATGATCTTTTTAAATTTATATTTGTTTTTGTTGTCGTGTTAATTTACTATAAATATTTATATACTTTTTATTTTTTTATTGATTATTTTTAAGTTTACTTGAGGACGAAACTACTGAAATCCATATTGCATATTTTAATATTGAATTGTTTCAGCTTGAAATGGGCTGTAACACGTACCGCTGTATTTGGTCTTAAATGCGTAGTTGATTTTCCATCAGGTTTCTCAACAAAATTTAACACATGGAAACTCAACTTCTGAACCACTGGATGATGGATTAATGATCAGGAATAAAGTGGCTAAATTAAAATCTACAACAAAATACTAGCCAAAATAAAACGACATTATAATTAATAAAATTTAATATTCTCTCCAGAAATAAAAGCACATCATTTTCAATTTACATCATGAAAACATCAAATCGAAGTAGTTATATGCAAACACTGGCACAGCCAGATAATTGCACATTAACGGGTCATTACACGCAAAACGTCGCCATTTTGAAACTAGAAATTTGAAATCACGTTTATTCTTATTCCCAGTCCAATGTTTTTTACTGGTCTAGTAGTGATGACAATGCATTATGGTTGTGCGCAAAGCCACCCAGATGAAGAAGAAAATAGTGATTATTTTCTCAATGAGATAGATATCGGGTGGGTATAACTAACCCATCCTGCCCGAAACTGAATCTAGCTGGTTGAACAAAACCAGTCAAAACCTTTCCGTAGCCGACACGCGTATTGTGGACGGTGCAGAATGTAGCAGGACGTGATGTGTTCTTCATTTCATTTTTCTGAACCCCAAATAACCAGGGCTGCTCCTTCTATTTTCAACAACGATGTATGGTGAAGAATTGAAACATTTTTTTGAGATTTATAATTTAGTTTACTTTTAATTTATTTTTAATTACGACGTTTCTTTTACTCGTAGCCACGAGGAGGACTGATGTACAATTTATGGCGGCGATATATAATTTATTTCTCCCAACATCATAATCAATTTCAAAGGCATAAGACATTTTGCGTGTAAATTCCCACTTCTAAAATTACTTATTCAGTCATTCACTCGTGTAATTTGTTTTCACCACCGCAAAGATGAAAAGTATTTTTTTCTCGGGTATGCTGATTGTACCCAGTGTTATAATTCCAACACTAAATATTAACTCAGTTCAATAATATAAAAAAGACCCATTACTTAGTATATATTAAAACCAAGACATGAAGATGTCAACTAACCAAAACATGTGATAGAAACATTAATACTCCCAAAATTTTTAAAATTCGTCTATGTAATGAAATCATGCGGCGGTGACATTAGTACAGTCAACGAAGCATTTTTTCCTGCATAATTTGCCAGGAGTTTTTTGTTTTCATGAAGAGGTGGCATATGACCCCACTAAGTTTAAAACCCAAAATACTTACAAAAATGGCGTCCGGTAGAGCCGCCATTTTGGAAAACGCGTTTGAAGCCATATCTCCGGAACCGTCCACTTTAGGCCCATCATGCTAAGGACCTTTTTTGTAGATAATTAAATTTCTAATCTTTTTTGTTCAATAATTTTTTTTGTACCATTTACCGTTCGCGATTTACAAGGTTATTAATATTCGTTTCTTGCCTTTTTGCCCATATCTCTGTTAATAAATGTTTAAACAAAAAACTGTTAATGACTAAACTTTTAAATCAATAAATTCTTAACAACTTTTCACCCATACTTTTTTTCTCTAAAATCAATATTTTAGAAGTTATCGCGCGTTGAATGGTGTACTACCGAATCAAGGTCAATGGAAACGAAGGATGCATAGCGTAATTATGAAATCCAATGATTTCTCCATGATTATCACGTAATTAATTAAATACAGATGGCATACGGGAACAAAGCAATGAGGAAATAGTAAATTTTGTAAAAAATCCATGTAAAATTTATTGTAAAAAAGGTATAAAATGAAAATTAATAACATTGTAAATCGCGAACGGTTAATGGTACAAAAAAAAATATTGAACAAAAAAGATGGGAAATTTAATTATCTACAAGAAAGGTCCTTAGCATGATGGGCCTAAAGTGGACGGTTCCGGAGATATGGCTTCAAACGCGTTTTCCAAAATGGCGGCTCTAGCGGACGCCATTTTTGTAAGTATTTTGGGTTTTTAACTTAGTGGGGTCATATGCCACCTCTTCATGTAAACAAAAAACTCCTGGCAAATTATGCATTGCGGACAAGAGTAAACCGTTGCTTCGTTGCCTGTACTACATTATTAATCACATTAACAGTAACACTAAACTACCCTACAAGTAATAAAAATATTTTATTATTATCAATACATACGAGAAATAGTCTTACAATTGTTCTGTAAAATGGGGCCGCATAGTACTAATTGGACGAAGATGTTAAAAAAAAGGTAAATTAGAGGCAGCTAATATTTGAAAATGACGGGATTTTAAGCATCAGGGAAAAAAAATACGCTCACGTTGCTGACAGTTGTCATCAGTCATAAATTTAGAAAAGCTTGCAGATCGCATTCGACACAATGATATTAATGTCGGCTTTTTAGTAAATGTGGCCGAATTACTGAATTAATAGTTTTGTATTACGAATATGACATTAAGTTTAACCTTGCATTTACATTTTGAGTTTGGAATTGGATCAAATTCAATACTAATGAAGCATTATTATTTCCTCTGGTAGTTCTTTATTCGATTCATAGATGGCGCCCCAACTATTAAACGTAGCATATTCTCAGACACGGTTCGTTAATTTCGTCTACCCACTGTTTATAAAAGAAGTCACTTCTCCGTCCAATTAGTAGTTTTGGATTTATATTTGAAAATAAAATAAATTGATTTAGTTTAGATACATACAATCATTAAAACGGTTATTGATACAACAAAAATGTACAAACATTCGTATACACACCTCTATAAATTTGATAAAATATTTATTATTTCGTTTGTTTAAAACAATTTATGTTCAATATTTTATAAATTAAAGAAAAAAACCACTGAGGTATTATACTAGAGCGGACATCGGGAACAAAATCTCTGCGTAATGTGCGGTACACGGGAACTCAGTGAAACGAGAGATGTATTACTGCGTAGGTGTGACAGAGATAGAAATAGAAGGAGCGATACGGTACCGTTCATTTTGTTTGCAATGCCCCCTCTAGTTAAATATATCAATGTAAAAAACATAATGTACAATAGACAAGAAAATGCAAAAGGTAATTATGACAAAAATCGGCCTCATAAATACATTTAAATTGCATATAAGTTTTATGAAAGAAGCATGTAAACTTATTGTTGAGGGCGTATTCGTTGGGGAAGGGAAAGCGTTATATGGTGAAAAAATTGTTCACAAATCAAAAACATGCCATTTTAAATAAATCACTGATACCACCGCAATATAAGCCCAACAAAAGAGTGTATAAGGTCCAAGTTCAAATGCATTTTGCTGTCGTGTAATTCCAGCGCTTGACACTACAAATTATTACGATTGTCGTTATTCAAATTGACCAATAACATCACGGAATATTAACCGCGCAAATACACGCTTCTGATTGGTTAAAAGCCCCGCGCGTTTTTCGAATATGTATTAGTAGGCCATACAGTTCTGGTATCACAGAAACAGTCTTGGTAGTCATTTTACAAGAAAACTGAAGTAAAACAGAGGTAAGCAAGCGAAAAACTAGTTGAAATGGCGATTACAATTATTAGGACAGAGCACACACATTGCCTTATTAAACTTTACGTGAAAATTATATGAACATTATTTACCAGACGTTGAAAGGTGTGTGAAGTCAACTAGGCTAGCATGGTGGAAAATTTAACTTTATTGGCGGAAACGGCTCATATCCAATTCCGCGAGTTAAATCCTACCTCTATTGCCTTGGATTACTCTTATATGAATAGTGGAACGATTCAATAGTATTGACGTGTGTCGCATAGAGAATATTTAAGCTACACTTGTCACGACACCACACGACATGATAGGACCCACGAAGAATTGCAGGATATATCAAATAACGTGTTTTATAGTGGTCTCCGAGATGGTAAACAGAAGCAGTCACCCTCGGAATTCGCGGCGTGATTTTCTTTTTAAGCTATGATAGAAGGCTACACAAGTTTCATCGGGCAATCGAGCTGATGTTTAACTTAATAGTGCTTTAAAAATATAAAGTTCTGAAGGACTGTGAGGAACAACAGTGAAAGTAATTACACAGTGGGAACACTCATCTAATAGAACTAGACTTAGACTACGCTTAACACACGCTAAACTATTTTATGGCAAACAATCTTACTATACGAGGCACAATACAGTTTACGGCCATTCAGTAATATATTATCGGACAAAATATGCTCCATATTTTGAATAAAATAAGAAACAACTAAAATAAAAAATAAATACAGCCATCTGTCACTTATGTCTTGACCTCCCACTAAAATCGAGTCGGGCGTTGTGGGTATAATAAACAACGAGACTTTTCGGTCTCACAAAAACTCAGACCCGAAACAACTTGTGGTTCCCACATTTGTCTCGGTGCGGGTATCAAACCTGCGACCTTTCGTTTCACAGCTGCCTTCTAACCAACTGCATCATCTGTTTTAATGAATGATGTTAGTAAGGGATATTATTCATTGTCTCCGTGGTGTAGTTAGCAACACTGCTGTGAAAAGAAAGGTCACAATTTCATAAGGATATATTTTAAAGGTCGTGCCTTATGCCGAAACCTTTAAAAAATCATTTTAGTTATCGAATGATTTGTCCCTTTGCAACGACTTTTGAATTTAGATTGAGCAAAGAATACAAAACATTAACCCATATACAAACATTCTTGATTTGCGAAGATTTACTGTTTTATTTATGGACAGCTTAAAAACTATTTTAAATATCGGATCGTTTGTCTTCTTCGCTCTAATTGAATTCAAAAGTCGCTGGAAAGGGACAAAACATTCGATAAAATAGTTTTTAAAGTTATCTGCATAAGGTCGTTAATTTCTTATGAAATTGTGACCTTTCTTTTAAAGGCCACGATTTAAAGGAATTTCGATTTCCGCATACAATTCCACAAATACACACAGCAAATTAAAAATACATCCGTATGAAAACTATTAATTCTATTTTTAAAGCGATATATTACTGAATGTACGGCTGACCGGAGCGCAGTCTCAGTTTATTTATCATACACATTAACACATAATTTATTATACACAACAAAATTCAAATGTTTATATGTTTGTGTATTTCAACACATGTAATTCATTGCACAGGAGAAATAATGTACTTGGATATAGACAGGCAAGTTCGCGCACGACACTAAACGAGCGACGTTGTTAAGGGGTAAAGCAGAACTTTTGAATCAATTTAGGCCCATTTTTAATGACATACATGTGATAAAATATAACCTGACTGAATCAAAAAGATCAGAAACTTTTTTCTTATTTTATTTCCTAAAATGTACCCTAATACTTCAACTAAGTGTGCCATACATAGAGATAAAGTGACGCTATTGTTAAACATTAACATAAATATAATATGGACAGGGCGGAAAGCCCATAATGTTCCGACGTATGTGGTGCGCGCGCTTCAGTACATCTCTAGTGGAGCATTGTTGAAATAAGTCGACGCTCGTAACCATTTTAAAATGCTTGCATGTATTATTGAAACCTATTAAGTTAATTCAATAATTTATTTTAGCGCGATTATCACGGTCATATTTTGAAATTCCAAAAGTACTAAAGGGCCTATCCTCAGTTTTAAAATTTATATTGTTATATGACACAGCAATGTAGGAAAGTCTTGGACATCAAGCAGCAAAATGTGTAATCTTCGCTCTTTAACATTTTACGTTCTAAAAGAGTCGCGCACTAAATTGTTAGTATATAATTGTTGGTTATCGTACCTTGAAAACCAAATGTTATATGGAAACGTGATTTATTTTCATTGCATAGATCAAGGACGGCAAAGTACACGTAAAAAGTATCAAGACTTGTAGTTGCTTTTTGCACTAGACAAGGCAATTATAATACGTCCTGTTTTAGTCTAGTGCATTCGCAATAAATTCAGAAAAATACGATAATCATAATTTTAAAATGTTAATCCATTATTGGCTATTAAGATACCAGTTGTATTAAATTAGTATTAAGGGATGTGGATTTCAATAAAGGAATAAATCTCGCATCGGTCGATATTATCAGCGAAAGGATAGATAAGAAGAGAGATGGAAATAGTAGAGATTATCAAGTCATCACTTATGTAAATAAGAGTTTTGCTAGTCAGAAACTGTTGGTGAACTAGTTGGTCGATTTTATTTGGATCTTGCTTGACCATTTTTCTAGTAGAAGCAAGCTTGCCAAGTGTCCGTGCCGTAGTTCTGTGACTGGGATCGAAGAGTATATGGGAGTCAATGACATTTCCCGCATAACCCTGGCCGATATTAATGTTGACCAATTTGATAGTGTTCTTTGCTTTGCTCGATCTTGAGATATCCGTTTCAAAAAAGAACGGTAGTGAATAGTTTGTTTCGTTCCGTTTAATGAGCGAGATATATTTCCTTTTCCTTTCATCTCCTCAGTCCATTTCAAAAGTAGATTAAGTATTTAATACTATCAGCATAAGTGCTTGAGGACAAGTACAAAAGTTTGATTATTCATTAAATATATATTCAACGATATCGCTACGAGGCAAATCGCGTTTCGCTTTTGAAATATATCTTGAGATCTATAAGGCTATGACCAAATGCATACTTGAATAAACATTTTCAATATTACATAAGATATTTAAATAATATGACAAAGTATTTGTCATCGCAAATCATTATCACCGGACCTAAAATGGGACTGTTTGAATAGCCATATTTTCTAACGTATTTTACATGTTGAAATAAAACTTTTTAACTGCCCGAAATTTCGATTACTTCACAGCTTCCGTGATCACGAAAAATTGAACCAAAATCGTGATAAAATCCGTAAAGAATTGTTTTATTTCAATGTGTAACATTCGCGTAAATCTAAGATATCATTATGTTTTTTAAATGTTTAATATAGGCGTTTTAACGCTTACTTGATGACTAAACTCAATTTAGGGATATTACAATAACTTGATATGTGGAAATTTTTTAAAGTCGACAAAATAGTTAAAGTTATATGATTTATAAAAGTCGCTAGAAACATACATAGTTTCCAATCAAATATTGGTTTTCAAGATCCGCGGTACTAATATGAAATACAAAGGTAAATTATATTTTAAGTGTTAACTACTACCCACATAAAACGACTCACCATCAACACTCGATGCAAACAAAAACTCTATTCCAAGTTATCGATTTACTTTTTAATCGATAATCGATAAACATATTAATGTTTATTTAAACATTGCAAGTACAAATTATTTTAGAAATGAGAAGGGAAACTCAAAAATGATAACAGCAAAGTCGAAAATACAAGCACATTTATCGATAAAAAAAGAGAACTCGTCGTTCAGTCACACAATAGGTAGAAATAAAAAATAAACTCTTCAAATGATAATAACGAAATGAACAATTTGTATAAATACTACATAGTTTCATAACGCCTACAGATTACTTAAGTTACAATATATTAGGTCCCAATAACTTACAATGATCGAGAACACATCGTTTATATCGATAAAAACTATCAATATTAATTTTACGTATAAAATTACAATAACGTTTCGTCGAATACTGTTCGATGGGGATAAATAAAATAATACAAAATAAAATATAAAAAAACTAATTTTATCAATGGCACAGGATAGGGGTAAAATACATACATAAATTTATGATATAAATTATGAATTAATATATCGATTTCGACAGATCGTTTTCTAAACTCTAATGTATAAAGATAAATTAAGACACTGAAGTATACTGGTAAATTGAATTATTAAATCATCATTAGTCGATGCCGGAAACGATCGATAAGTGTATACCTTAAATCGATAAAATAGACATGATAAATATCGATACATCACACGTGCATCTTTAATTACTTGACCAGGTAAAAATGTTTATTAGCACTCCCAGAGCACATAATATTCGAAATAGACCTGTCGACATCGACACCGTCACTAACTCTATCAAATGAATAAATTCGTTACGAAGGCAAGATTATTTCTAGACAATATTTCAACACGTCATTCAACTGTGAAATGAAAAATCACAGAAAGCCATACAAAAAAACTTAGTCTAAAATAAATAAAACAGAAAAATAACGACTTTTATACTTTCAACAAGTTTGATATGTTTTTGCGGGGAATCGATTATTCGAGAACAATTTTCAAAAGATCGAATAAATTGATTAAATAATTTACAAAAAATAGTCACGAAACATGCATGGTAGACCTTACCTTAAACTGAGTAATCTTAGTATCCTTTAGAAAAATAAATTCATCATTTCATTTTTAATACTCGTCTACTAAAACAGAAAGGGTGTGGATATGTCTATGGACTTTTTACAGTGTTTTTGTGTTGTGCAGATTTTCGATACGATCGTATTTATCGATAATTTGAAATCCGAATCATGGTATTGTTAAAACCAATCTTCATATTTATACTTTAATCGAAAATCTGCACAACATAAAAACCAAGTACACAACTCTATAATAAATTGACAAGGACAAACTGCTTACATTATGGTTTGTGACAAATATGTTACATTTTTACAGAATTTAATTGTGGCCAGTGCGGCGCCTGAATATGGTACTTTTACTCCAATTATTTGATTGACCGTATCGTGTATATTCACTGAAATTTGGTATAAATAAACGCCAAAACTGATTCCTTATACAAAACAAAAAATAAATTAAATTATCGACATTTCATTACATACATAACCTAAGCTTGATACTCGGTCAGTTGTAAAAGGGTCTATCTCCATGTAAAGCATGTGGAACATAGTACCCCTTGGAGTTGTATCTCATTGTTGGTGAGTACTACGGCGGCACTGTCCGTCGCCTGCTATCAGTTGGACTCGGAGTCTGGCGACGACTTCATCATACCCTGCGCGTACGCCGCTAGCAAACTCTCACACACGAATTTGTATTGAATCTAAAAAGAAAAGGGTTAAATCTTTAAAAATGTAGTATGTTAGGTTTGTAAGTTGTTTAAAGGCATGAAGTGTGTTGAGAAATGTGAAGGTACTAGGAGTAAATATAGTATTTTGTGTCTGCGCTAATATAAACCTCGGTGACTTCTTTCATGCTGTTTTGATTCATATGTTAAAGTATATTTTATTTAATATAGTTAAAAAATACGGATACAATGAAAATGAAATTATCACGAGCATAGAATGTAAACAATTAATTAAACTATTAGTTCAATTAACTATGTCCTTAATATATCTTATATTGACAAACGGCTTTGCTAACATGTAGGGTAACACACGTACAACTTCATATTATACAACAATAAAAAAAAGTAAATGCGTGTAATACGCGTTTATAAGATTACGAGCGTGTTCGCGTATGTTTACGTGTACGTGCGTGCGTTCTTGCATGTATATACATCTTTATAGGTTGACGTGTGTATTCGCGTAAATTTTCGAGTACGTGCGTGTGCACTTGCGTGTATAAACGTATTTATAGGTTCACGGGCGTGTTCGTGTACGTTTATGTGTACGTTCGTACGCGCTTGCGTATATATATGCGTTTGTAGTTTCACGTACATGTTCCCGTACGTTGTAGGTTGACGGGCATGTTCGTGAAAGTTTACGTGTATATAGTTTACGTGTGTATATATAAACAACAGTTAGTGTAGTGTAGTACTAACCGCGTTCTGTATGCACATGGGTCGCTGCGTGCGCATGTGCCGCACCATATCGAGCGGGTAGACGGGCTGGCGACGCTGCGCCTGCGCCGCGCCCGTCTCGGCCAGCACGAGCGCGCCCGTGCGACCCACGCCCGCGGAACAGTGCACTATCATGGGGGCGGGGTGCGGGTGTTCTGATGATTCTGTAGCAAATCAAATCATCTTACTGTCGTACTCAGAGACATTGAATCAATTAAACAATCACTTAGTGTAGATTTTACGAATAAAATCTTTACTAAGGAACGATTTAATTGACATTAAAGGTCTCTGAGTATCTATAATATCGAGGGATTGCTGGTACTTCTAAAACGTAGATAATAATGGTGCAGCCGGACCATCTTTTACCCTACCCTATTGACTGATGTTTGACAGGTTGTTCAACATACATGAATTACTTATTTTATTTTATTTTCTTTATTCAACATAATCCACAGCCCTTAAGAGCGTTTATACCTTTTGCGCGCTTTTTGGCTAAAAAACAGGACTTTTCAAACGAGTTAATAGCCACCAATAAACAATTTAAAGGAAAAATAATTAGTACTAATTTTAGAAAAGGTTGTCATCTAGGGATTTTGGGGGATATAAATTGATGGATAATTTGTGAGTACTATAAGGATTACTGAACACAAGTTTCGTTATTTAGGCTTTAAGTGGCAATTTAGAAGCTTAAGATATCCGAAATCACTAAATATAAGATGAAAATAAAAATATTATCCGACTAATAATACCCTTATGGAGGGATTTTGCTGAGAAAAATAATCTTTTTATGTTAAGTTCCTGAAAAATAAAAATTTAAACAATGCGAAATTATTCAGAAATTCTCGTCAAGAACATATTTTTTTTCATCAACTTATCATACATATTTTTTTATAGCAATTGCATATTACAATAGAAAAACATCTTATCAATAAATTGCCATTTTTATATTTCAATAAAATTAATTTTCATGTTTTCTACAATTATTTTAAAAACCACTATAAAACACGCTGTCCGCCGTCCATCAAATCAGACCGCCGCAAGGCCTTCTAGAGGGAGGACGTATCGCTCGTCGCTCCGGCCTAGCTGCAGTCGATTTTTGCCGTGCGTAGTAAAAATAGCCACGCGCGGATTGCGATTGCCACATCTTAGTACTTTGGTAGTAAAACATATTTTTTCTTTTTATTACCTGCGATGATTTTGTAGTGAGTATAAATGATGTTTCAGGTAATATAATGGGATGTAATTCCGAGGCTAAAATATGTTATGTATTGTAATATAAAATTAAATATATTTCGTAATTGTAAGGGGTTGTAAGGCCCCTAACTCTTTTCATGTGTTCGAACACGAAATGATTAATAAACGTCCGTAGTGTCTACTGATTGAACACTGATTTGAACGCAACTTAACAATGTAATAATAACGAAAATATGATGAGTACCTACATTTGTATTGTTCATTGCTTGCACAGTAATATTTATCTACTTATAATGCAAATAAAATATTCTTATGATATAATATATATATATTACCAATATATAAATCATAAGTTACATTTCAATTGAATGTTAGAATTTTGAAGCGCACGGATCAAAGTTGGTTGCGCTGACTGTATAGCGAGGCGACGCGGCAGCTCTACGCACACAGCTTTGGTCGCTTATGTGTGCGTGAAATTAACGAAGAAATATCTATAGTTGACTTTGCGCGCAAGGTGTATACGCTCTTAATACTAATATAATACAACTGGTGTGCTTATCTTACAGCCAATGATGGATTTACATTTTAAAAACATAACTTATATAATCATAGGCAGTCGAAAAGTTGTTAAAATAATACAGATAATAACACAATATATTACTTGGAAAAGAAAGAAAATTGTGGGGTACACAAACATTTCTTTCGTCAGGGTGTTTGTGAGACAGAAACGTATCTCGTAGTTCCTGACATCTACAACACAAAACTCTCGATCTTTGTGGGATCAGCTATGAGACTGATAAGTGTTATTTATTCTATTAATTTGAATTATAATAATTACGGTATAAGATGATGTAAGAAAAAGATTTATAAGTTTATTATTTTATTGCTTAAGTTTTGATGTAGAGTGGAGCAAATTAATACCTGCACTCGAGAGAAGCAAAGTCGGTTTTATACTACCGGCATGCACAAACACAATATGTTTCCAAGTTTGTAGGCTCATCAAGTTTCTTATTACATTAATTTAAAATAAATTGAACGCACTAGTTGTAAATTATTATCAACAGTGTCGTCAATAAAATTTATTAAATTATCGAGACAACTCGAAATTTATCACCTCCCTATCGTAATCCGTCGAAAAGTTCATACGTGCTATTTTATTATGGAATATAACGTTAATTACCATCGCGTTGATTCCTGAGGCTGGAGCAGAGCTGCGTGAATGCGATGAAGGCGGCGGCGTCGTCTGGCACGCCGTGGTCGGGCCACGCCGTGTACTGCAGCTGCGTCACACTGCGAGACACGCCGCTTGCGTCCTGCACGGTAAATACATTTGTATTAGTGTGTATTGAGAATGGGTAGGCTTACTAGCCCAAAAAGTTCTCGAATGGAGGCCACATAGCGGAAAGCGCAGCGTAGGACGTCCACCCACAAGGTGGTCAGACGACCTGGTGTCGGTCGCGGGACGTCGCTGGATGCAGGCTGCCTCCAACAGGTCTCTGTGGAAATCATTGGGGGAGGCCTATGTTCAGCAGTGGACTTCCTTTGGCTGATAGATGGGCTAACTAGTCTCAAACACTATAGGCTGATCTTATTTCAGTTCAAACATGTGCCCTACGGCGAGTTTATCGCCGTGCCAACAATTCTATAAAGTTTAACTTATTTTTACTAACCCTACAATTCACACTAAGTGACTGGCTCACCCTATAAATTGCCTAGAGTGATAAGTCCACTATTTGCACGACTACTTTATGTTATTTCTCAATAACTAATCAAGTATATTGAACCGAATATCTCTCCAAACTCAGTCCATGAATTCTCCATCTATATTAAATAGTAACAATTTAAAGATATTCTATTATAACTTATAACATTACTACACACCTTCAGGGTCATCTCTCTCCGTATATAATGTCCGTGATTCTGCTCACTGTTTGTGTGGACTGTTAAATTGTTTGTAGCTTTCAGCGGCGTGGTTCCAACCTTAGGCCAATATTGGTGGCACTTGGCCCGACCCCGTTCTGTCAGTACCGTCAGCATAACAATCAGACTACTTTCAGATTCCCACACCATTTGCCAAAAGTCACCCACTGTCGACGCTAATGGACCTGCGAAAGGAATTTTTACATTTATTTATATTTATTTACCCAAGCGCAATTGAGTGCGTTGAGATTCGAGTGGAATGCACATCCCCCAATGATGCCCGCATTGTACAGTATTTTTGTACACTGTACAAGCGTGCAACTGTGACGTGTGTGTGTCACCACGCTCATGTCTCCACTTATTGCGCACGGGTAATAAATATAGATATCAAAATAATAGGGTATAGTGGCGCCATCTGTCCGACATATGGAAAAGACCAATTTTCTTCATCAATTTACAGTTTATGTAAAACTCAAGTATGGGGTTAATTTTTATCTTAAAAACAAACCTTACCTTGTGTAGCGATGTACGTGAGGACCACATCCGAATTAGGTATTTCCATATTTATGTACGATGCGTTTATGTAGTCTCCATTCGGACCGTTCTTCAATATCACACGGGTTGAATCATCTGGACAAAACAGATAATGTATTTAATCAATTAATCGATATCTAGAAAGTGAACCACGGGGGTTATTCTATCAAAAACGAAGTTACTCCGGATTTCAAATGTTCGAACATTCGAATTTAACCTTCCTGTGTAGTGACGCGTTATCACCAAGAAGTGACAACCACAACGAAGTTTATTAAACCGCATTAGGCCAGCATTGTGTCTTATTATTAAAATATTGATATATGACTGGTGCATATCCATGAAATATACAAGCGGAGGCACTGCTAAATGTGAACGTTTTTAACAAGGCCGCGCTTTCTTTAACGCTCTTCTTGAAATATCGTTTTTATTGCTGTTGTTATATCAGTCTTATGCAGCCACACATTTTCCCTCCCTTTCACCAAGTTTGTAGGACACTTTATGGAAGCTGTCTATTAATCATGTGATCTTTTATTTAGCATTTTTAACCCCCCTCCCCTTTATAACACCTCGGCCCATCCCATATCACGTGTATTTTTAGTACCTACACAGAATCTTAATTTTGTTCGAATATTTTTAAATGCATCAATAAAGTATAATTCTATTTTATTCTGAAATTAAGGACTATGATAAAAATGTCTAGACCATATATTATACTGATTCATGAAGTTATTAATTATTGTAGATTGTCCTCTGACCACGGATTAGCAAGACATTCTTCAATACTAATAACAGGATAAGCATATCAGGCAACGGCAAGTCACATTATACACCGCTTTCGCTTTAGAAATCGCGCGTGTTAAAATCACTAAGATTTATTAATGAATATAGAGTTACCTACATGTACATGTAGCATTTTTTGAGTCGAAAAAAAGTTCACGTGATATCTTACTAGACTCCCTCCCCCCATGTGATATCGTGATTTTAGTTAAACCCCTCCCACTCATTCAAGCCTCACGTGATTAACGACCGGCCCTCAACACCAAACACCAAGTATCAAGATATCTCAATACTCACAAGGCGCAATATCCCTGTACCGGTTCTTGCCAACATTGTGCGGCAGCCGTGCCACAGCGGCCGGCTCGTCAGGCAGGCGGCGCAGCAGCGTGTCGTACTGTCGCAGCGCCGCGCCGCTCGCGAGACCGTCGCCCAGTAGGAGCATCGACTGTTGCAGGGCATCGCCGGAGAACTGCTCCGAACCGATGGGCACGAAGCACACTGCTGGCTCCTCTGTGCCTGATTCCTCGGCGTCGTATACCGCTGGGGGAAGGATTTACTTGTATTATTAGATATAAACATAGACATAATTTAATTGGCATCAACAAATACAATATGCAAAAACAAATGTTCAGTAAGTAACAACATAATGTGAGTACACAAAAAAATATATTCATAAACACAATCAAAACAAAATCAAATCTTTGGAAAAGGTACAAAACATTCGATAGCTTGAACAGGCATTAAACCAATCGATGAAAAAGGAGAGCTTGTTTGTAGCGCTTTCACGCCATAACTATCCAATCAACCACCATGAAATTTGAAAAATACTTTTTAAGGAGGACAGAAAAGGTATTTGTTACTTGTCATCGAGAAAATATGCAAAGCTTCCGAGGGATAGAAAATATGTATCATACTATAGTCTGAAAATATAAAAAAATAAATCGACTTTCTTACCATTAGGTTTGACCATTAATGTAAGAACACCTCTCGTGTTCCGGATGAGTTGGACGACCTGCTCGTGCGTAAGTACATCGACGTCTGCGCCATTTATCGATATCACCTGTCAACAAACTTTATCTTAATATGGGCAATCTCACAAAACCAATGACATGACGATGCTCATTTACCAATCTAAGTATGTAAGTTACTCTTGCTAAAAACTACTATTTAGAGATTGTCCCGCCCTCACTGCCTCTTGTGGTTGTGTGTGTTTTAATAATATCTAGAGTTCTTGTTTAAGTTGTCAGGAAGTAATCGCTATTTACTTATGAAAATTAATATGTACAATAAATAGTAGAAATAAATAAAATGAAATATAAAAATAATTGCTGTGGCATGGCCACTCCCCACTAGGCTAACGTGACGTGGTGAACTCTACAGCCTAAATGCACTGCCCATACACTACAGAGGGACGTATACAGGGTGATACTGACATATGGCATTTAATTTAAACCACACGTTCCTAACCACTTCAGGTAACATAGTGAAAAGTTTAAACAAAAACTGCTGGATAGTTTTGTCTAAAATCGTCATTTTAAGTTTCAAGACATTTGATCAACAACAGATACCGAGTCTTTTTACGGTTCAGGTGCGTTTCCAAACCGAACTGAAGTTCAGCTCGGTAAAAATACTCGTATCTATATGGGATGGAAAACTAAACTCACGAATTTGTCAAAAAAATTCTTCTCATATTTTTTTCAAATTATACTTATACAACGTCACCTGGCGTAACGATAAACATGTGGATTCAATTAAGTTTAACATGTCAACATCACCCTGTATAGTCCGAAACAGAAACAACAAAAAATTAGTTCGTGTAATAACCTGGTCTCCCTCCTGCAAATGCAAGCGCGTACGATCGGCAACCCTGGACACTAGTACTGGCGCGCCGCCTCCTCCCCGTACATTGAACCCGAACAGTCCGTCCGAGCCGGCGCGCAGGCGCACGCTCACCGCGCCGGCGCCTTCTCCTCCGCCTGCGCCCTCCCCGCCCTCGCCCTCCCCGCCGGACCCCGCAGACCCGCCCTCAGAACACGATTCAGACTCGTCCACGAATGGAAACGGGATACGGAGTACGCGCTCTAGGAAGTCTCCTTCGCTGTGGGATGAATAAAAATTATGAGTTAAATAATAATTGCTGGATTATAGAACAGGTCCCATTGTAAGATCTCCGCGATTCATAGTTTGATTAAAAACGCTGTAATAATCAATTACTATGCACATTATACATTCTATAGTACTATCACTAACTGGCATTAGGCCAGAGTGGTGAATCCTCGGTTATGTCCTAGTGCCATGTCCAGCATTGCGCGGTGGCCGTGGCTGATTACGCCGTTGAAGTCTAGCGCGTGCTCTGCGTGCTCGCGACGAACGCTGGCGTGCCTATACACCCCGTGTGAGTGTGCAGTAGTATAGTTACTTGAGGTCGGCGTCGGTCCAGGCGGCGCGCGGCGGCGGCTCGGTGTGTGCGGTGACGCGCCCGGCTCTATACACCCCGTGTTAGTGTGCAGTAGTATAGTTACTTGAGGTCGGCGTCGGTCCAGGCGGCGCGCGGCGGCGGCTCGGTGTGTGCGGTGACGCGCCCGGCTCTATACACCCCGTGTTAGTGTGCAGTAGTATAGTTACTTGAGGTCGGCGTCGGTCCAGGCGGCGCGCGGCGGCGGCTCGGTGTGTGCGGTGACGCGCCCGGCTCTATACACCCCGTGTTAGTGTGCAGTAGTATAGTTACTTGAGGTCGGCGTCGGTCCAGGCGGCGCGCGGCGGCGGCTCGGTGTGTGCGGTGACGCGCCCGGCTCTATACACCCCGTGTTAGTGTGCAGTAGTATAGTTACTTGAGGTCGGCGTCGGTCCAGGCGGCGCGCGGCGGCGGCTCGGTGTGTGCGGTGACGCGCCCGGCTCTATACACCCCGTGTTAGTGTGCAGTAGTATAGTTACTTGAGGTCGGCGTCGGTCCAGGCGGCGCGCGGCGGCGGCTCGGTGTGTGCGGTGACGCGCCCGGCTCTATACACCCCGTGTTAGTGTGCAGTAGTATAGTTACTTGAGGTCGGCGTCGGTCCAGGCGGCGCGCGGCGGCGGCTCGGTGTGTGCGGTGACGCGCCCGGCTCTATACACCCCGTGTTAGTGTGCAGTAGTATAGTTACTTGAGGTCGGCGTCGGTCCAGGCGGCGCGCGGCGGCGGCTCGGTGTGTGCGGTGACGCGCCCGGCTCTATACACCCCGTGTTAGTGTGCAGTAGTATAGTTACTTGAGGTCGGCGTCGGTCCAGGCGGCGCGCGGCGGCGGCTCGGTGTGTGCGGTGACGCGCCCGGCTCTATACACCCCGTGTTAGTGTGCAGTAGTATAGTTACTTGAGGTCGGCGTCGGTCCAGGCGGCGCGCGGCGGCGGCTCGGTGTGTGCGGTGACGCGCCCGGCTCTATACACCCCGTGTTAGTGTGCAGTAGTATAGTTACTTGAGGTCGGCGTCGGTCCAGGCGGCGCGCGGCGGCGGCTCGGTGTGTGCGGTGACGCGCCCGGCTCTATACACCCCGTGTTAGTGTGCAGTAGTATAGTTACTTGAGGTCGGCGTCGGTCCAGGCGGCGCGCGGCGGCGGCTCGGTGTGTGCGGTGACGCGCCCGGCTCTATACACCCCGTGTTAGTGTGCAGTAGTATAGTTACTTGAGGTCGGCGTCGGTCCAGGCGGCGCGCGGCGGCGGCTCGGTGTGTGCGGTGACGCGCCCGGCTCTATACACCCCGTGTTAGTGTGCAGTAGTATAGTTACTTGAGGTCGGCGTCGGTCCAGGCGGCGCGCGGCGGCGGCTCGGTGTGCGCCCGGCTCTATACACCCCGTGTTAGTGTGCAGTAGTATAGTTACTTGAGGTCGGCGTCGGTCCAGGCGGCGCGCGGCGGCGGCTCGGTGTGTGCGGTGACGCGCCCGGCTCTATACACCCCGTGTTAGTGTGCAGTAGTATAGTTACTTGAGGTCGGCGTCGGTCCAGGCGGCGCGCGGCGGCGGCTCGGTGTGTGCGGTGACGCGCGCGCCGCGACACACGCCCACCGCGCCCGGAGACGCCGTGCCCGACGACCGCTCGCGAGTGCGGGAACTGCTGCGTCTGTTATACAAAACCCATCGTTAATGTGTAAAACGAAATTCTCCACTATTTTGTATTTAGTATTAAAGGAAAATACAGGGTGAAAGTGGGCGTGGATGGTCAAATCCGAAACTGTGGGGAATAGCGAAAAATGCTCAAAAGACTTACGAGACCGATTTTGATGAAAACTAAAAAACTCAATTGAAAAAGTCACCCTGTTTAGTGGATTGAATTATTCATTAATTTGATATTTGTTTTACATTCTATTACGGAACCATGATATTATCGAGAGTATAGTATCAAAAATTCAATTTATTTTTGTATATTACATATTAATATATTTTGTATGCTATATTCACCTAACAAAGCTCCGATTGGACGAGCGATCCCTCCGTGCATCCCTGAGCGCCTGCGTCTCGGTGCGCGGCACGGCGGGCGCGGCGAGGCCGGCGAGCGCGCCGAGTGCGCCGAGCAGCGGGCGGCGGCGCGGCGCGCTCAGGCGGAAGAACCCGTGCCGCTCCACCGAGCAGCGCCAGAGGGCCTTCGCCGCGCGACCCGAACGCATGTTGAAGCCCAGCACTGTGTCGTATGACTCCGACTGGGAAACACATACATACTTCATCATCTCAGCCACAATAGGGTCTACTAGTGAACATAAACAGAACATATACTATTGAACATAATTGGTTGAACTCAAGGAGGCCGCCCCATTCATCCTTAGTCATAGACAATTATAAATCCTATTTTAATTATCAAATGTTTTGGCTTTGGTTTTGAATTTAAAGAACATTCGTAAAGGATAATACATTTGATAGTTAAAATGAGATTTGATACTGTATACAGCGTGATATTGACATCTCTTATTTAATTTAAAACACATACTCTTAACCATCCCAGGTAACATTGTACCAAGTTTGAACAAAAACTGCCTGATAGTTTTGTCAAAAATCGCGATTAACCCCTGTAGATACCGAGTCTCTTACACCTCAGATAAGTTTCCGAACTGAACTGAAGTTCAGCTGAGCAGTAAAAAAACTCGTATGTATATGGGATGCCCAAAAATAGTAAGAACTAAAATCACAAATTTTGACAAAAAGTCTTCTCATATTTTTTTCAAATTATGTAAAATGTCACCTGGGTGATGAAAAACATGTGGGTTAAAATAAGTACAATGTGTCAACATCAACCTGTATAAATAAGGCTGATATAAAATACAAATAAACTGTAAACTCCCTCAATAGTGCTAGCTCTGAAATGAACTGCCTACTTCTGTGTTTCCCGAAAGTTCTACAAACGAGACTTAAAGAGAGTTTCTACTACACGATAGGCAACGAATTACCATCAGGCCGGCCGCTAACTTGTCTGTCTAAGAAAGCAAAATATAAATAGTTGGATCCATAGGATATGTTTCAGAGGATTTCCTGCGCCTGAAGCATGGAATTATGACACAACTGGGAGTTCGATTGAAAGGACTATGCTATACTTCAATCAAATATACACTAGATACACAGTTCCCTGTTCTGTTAAAAAGTGGCACTGATGCATTGAAACAAAAAAATGTAAACAATAAAGATCACATATTTCAAATATATTAACACAAATTCCACCTTATTCCTGGGGCTTAAAGTAGCTTTTCACATAATATTGTCTAAAGTTCTACGACGTTTAAGAACAAACGGTCGGTGCGTGACTGAAGGCGAAAGAATGCTTAAAGCACTCTTTTGTTGCCATTTTCTGAGTGCTCATGTTGTATCTAGTGTATATTTGATCGAAGATGCTATATGATCAAGTGCGTGTCGAGAACGACACTTAACAAAGAAATTCATGTAAATCTCTATGGTATGCTGGCTACCACACTATGATATCCAGTGAATGAGTTGTGTACAACACAATAGCGGGTGAATTTGAGCTGATAAATAATGTATGAATAAAACACTCACCGGTTCCCTCTTGAGCTGTATGAAGAACTGTTTCTTCTTGAAGGAAATCTTCACGATTTTACTCCAAGAGAAAGTGTTCACTCTGATATTGTTCTGGAATACGACGATACCTATTGACGTCACGCCAATAAATATGTCTTTGCCGTTGTAGTCCTGGAATCATACGTCATTCATCACCATCAACCTTTTGAAACCTAATATCTATTGTCAATGAAAATTGAACTCTATTTCTAAGTAGTAAAGAATATTTTAGATAATTTTGTTAATGAGGAATCATATAATACGATAGGACATATTAATTCCATGCCTCCAATACATTATGACGTAGGCGATAATATAATTTGCTTGTATCAAATACAGTCTAACATTACACGTTTGTAATTGGGTCACAAATTATCTCTCAATTTACATTTATAAAGCGCATATACAAGTATTTGCAGTAACAAATATATTTACAGTATATCCAATAACAGCTTACTTAATGTAAACTTTTATAAAGTGCATATTAAATATAAATATTTAATGGCCAGTTTCACCAGTGCCTGATAAAGTCTTTGATAGTTATCTGGCACTAATTTGTCAGATAAAATTCAAAATTCATAACTTTTGCAATTCGATTTTGTATTTGATCTGACAGATGAGTGCCAGTGTTTGGACCCTTTTGTCACACTTCGAAGACTCCTCCCTGCCTCTTAACGTGTGGCGTAATTTATGGATGACCCCCATGTTAATTGCAAACCTTTTGATAGAACCAAGGTTGTGGGTACTACGAAAGATGAAATGTTAATTAAAACCCAAAAAAATAACAACTCCCCAGTCCCCCCCCCCCCCCCCCGACCCTTACACCTACAGACGTTCCTTGTTCAAGACATACATACCTTAGCCGGGTGCGATTCAACACCATAACAGTCTAATCGTTTAGCGTGTTCTAGAAAGTTCGCCTCGGCGTCCGCCGGCGCTTGGCCTTTGTGCATTTTGTGCAGCTCTCGTATCCTGCGTTCGTCCTCGGAGTTCTGTTTGGGCAGCAGGCAGAGATCCGACAGATAATTTGGCGGGTGTTCCGATACGTTGTAGTCTCCCAGCTCGGCTAGAAAAATGGAGTTAAAATTTTAATAATAATTTAATAGATTGTCCTGATCCTATATATCAAAATATACAAGCTTAAATAAATAATATTTAATGTATTATAACAAACACTGTTTATACTATTGAAATGTGGATAACATGGGAAATACAGACACATGACTAAATTAAATATTAAAAACAAATACATACGTAACAATTAGAAAGGCATAATAATTGTCATATTACAATCGAATGGTATCTAACAATTTATATATAAACCTATTTATGTTGAACTAAGCGGACAAAGTACCGACACGATAATTGAAATATTTACCTTGTATTTATTAAGGACAAATACGTACGAATTAAGCAACGTTAAATAAATCGAGATTAAATTAATGTTATTGAAAGGGTAACTAATTGAACATTCTCAATGTCGCGTTTCTAAGGATAATATATTTACAAAATAACTGATCAAATCATCTCGTATGAGTTGCCCGGAACTGGAATTTACGCCCAGTACAGGGATAATCACGCCCCATTGAGACGGAATAAGTTGACCAAACTGTGGGCAGAACTAGTGGTAACTACAGATACGTGATAGATAAATTCAGGGTGACATAGGCTTCCAAATAATATTTTGTTGTTATTCATTGATCACTTTCACAATAAAGTGATATTAAAATAATATTAATGGGAATGTCTAAAGTATGCGAGGTCCACAAGCCCGCATAAGGTAGGCGTGGATTTTCTATAATGTCGATATCTAACTGATAGTCGTAAAATATCAGGCCAATAGATTTTAAACAAAGATTGTCCTTTCATTATTTATGTAGTTGTAAGAAAATACCGGTAAAAGGAAAAGAAAAACACGCAAAGTTGCCGACATTGAGTATTGGTGCAACAAATATGTAGGTATTATAAATTATAATTACTACAGACACATTAGACAGCATCAGAAAATTCGAGAGCAGAAACAAATACTTGTGGAGCACACAAACAGTCCTCTGAATACGGGGATCAAAAACTCACCTTGCACTGTAAAAGAGGCTAATAACAGCAGCGTATTCTTGGGAGCGGTCATCCGTCCATCTAGCAACAGCTTCCTCAGTTGCAAGCAGAGCAGGTACCTGGTGTACTCCTCGGCCAATCGCGAAGGCTCCGGCGGATAGAACCGAACAGCCAGCCAGAACTGCGCGCTCACCCCCACCTGCTTCTTGACTGACTTGCTGCTGTCTAACCAGCGCTGTGGACAAATTAGATTGGTTGATATAAAACAGCAACAGAAAACCAATACTGAACATAGCCTGACTCTAATTTTCACGGAGGTCCCTGGCAATGGGCTGAATCTAGCTTTCTACAACTTTAACAATTTGTTAGTACTTCTCGTGGAATACTGGGTGAAAGCATTATTTTTGACGGCATCATAAATTCATAAGTAAATACGTTCAGCAGTCACAGAATCTACTGACATGACACAACATTCAAAACTTGAGATTTAAGCACCGCGTCGTAGAGAATTTCTCTCTCATTTATTTATTTAAAAGCTTTATTGTACACCAGTAACAAAAAAGAAATAACATAAACAAAATTTAACAAAAAAGAAAAGAGTACAATGGCGGTCTTATCGCTCGAGGCGATCTCTTCCAGACAACCAACCATAGGATGGATAAAACAGAGACAACTGTGGGGTATTGTCAGGTGTACGTAATAGCAAAGTTCATCTCAGTTCTCGGAGACCACACAAACGACCTATAGTTCCACAGCCAGCCAACCAATTGCGTCAAAAATGCTGCCACAGAAAGTCCACCGTTGATCACAACCTTCACCGAAGGGTTTTCACAAGTAACTGTTTGTCCAGACGCGGATGTTCCTGCTTAACTTGCAATCGTAACTATACACGAATGATCCTAGCATGCAATATTGAGAAATCCAGTTATGAGATAGACTTAAGGAAAAGTAATAACATTAACACGGAAATATTGATGTCACAACGATGGCCAGGCTCGCCGAGTCAATACTCGTTGACCTCAGATGGTTTTTACACCGTGACCGGATGAGTGTTTGTGTACTTCATTCAATGAATCAAGAAACACTTCAAGCGAAGATTTTTTCAACTTACGAGAATGACGAGCCGAGCATAACGTTTGCCTGATGGTAAACGTCACGGCTGCCCATAAATGGTAGCAACATTATTCAGATCTTAGTGCTAAGCCATGCATAGCGTTGCATCACGCTCATCACCCCGAGACATTAGATGTTAGGTCTTCTAATGACCAATAAATTGTTTGGCTACTAAGAAAAAAACATTATTTAATATGTTTAGGAGACTTTTCGAACCCTCAACAACAAGAACCGAAACTTAATCTTAGTGCTCGTCTCGAACATTTGATCTGCTTTTCGTTACCCATAACATTTCTCACTTATAATATTATTGGATGCTCAGTTCATACGGAGTAGCCTGCAAAACTATATTTACAACTGGCGCCATTGAAATATAATTCATTTATAATTTGTTACACCGCAAATTGCTTGCCAATGAGTATAAAATTTCACTCACCCGACGAGAATGTAATGCTTGAAGAATTTGTAAAATCACCATTGATCGACGTCATTGCAGTTATGTAGACGCAACGAGTATTAGCGCAGAACCGAGAGTCATCGTGAGTGAGTCACAGACTCGGGACTCATAGTCAAAAACACGGTGTGGGAATAACACGTGGGCGGAGTAGAGGGTGGGTAGAGTTGCCATAATCAACTAGAATATTTTACTGCTGCATGATATAGTCAATCATATGTTTTCGGAGTCATGTGTGTATTGATAGTCAATCACCACGCACTAAAACGGTGAAGGAAAACATCGTGAGGAAACCTGCATACCATAGCGATTTATAAAATTTCTATGGTATGTAAGTCCGCCAACCCGCACTAGGCCAGCATGGTGGACTATATGGCCTAACTACTCTCAATCGCACTCTCGATTGTAGAGGAGGCCCGTGCCCTGCAGTGGGACGTATATGGGCTGATACTGATGATATAGTGACTACCATGCAAATAGAGTACATAATTAAGCCGATCTGAGAGGTCGAGTGAAACGGCTTAGTTTACCAGCTGTATCAGCAGCAGCAGTTGTATCAGCCCATATACGTCCCACTGCAGGGCACGGGCCTCCTCTACAATCGAGAGTACGATTGAGAGTGGTTAGGCCATATAGTCCACCACGCTGGCCTAGGGCCCTACTATATTCATCCGAAACGAAGTTCAAAACTTCGGATGATCGAAGTTTATATACGATACGAATGTACCTATATATACTTATGGCCGTTATTGACTTATGGTCGTAACCATAGACTTATGGTTACGATGTACGTTATACAAATCTGAACATTTACAGAGTAGGTACATTCGTATCGTCACAAACTTCGTTCGTCCGAAGTTTCGAACTTCGTTTCGGATGAATATAGTAGGCGTGTTCGCGGACTTACATACCATAGAAATTTTATAAATCGCTATGGTATGCAGGTTTCCTCACGATGTTTTCCTTAACCGTTTTTTAGTGGGTGGTGATTGACTATCAATACACACATGACTCCGAAAAGTCAGTGGTGTGCCCTGGAATTCGAACCCGCGATCACCGTGAACATGTTGGCAGTCGCGTCTAGTCCGTTTACCAACAGGCCACCACGCACTTACCACACTTAGCTATTCTTAATTGGAAGACTTCGCATAAGCATGTATTTGGTATAGAGCCCTAGGGTATGCAGGTTTTTCCAATATGTTATACCTACAGTTATGGTTCTTCTGCGCTTTAGGTATGCAATTAATAGTGAAGTTGCAGACATATCTAGCTTACGAATCCACAGCCGCCCGACGTCAACCTTGGCGGTGAAGACTAAATAAACAGTGATAGTAACAGAGAGCTCCTAAAATACCTTGAAATAAAACTATTATTTACCGATTTTATCGCGGATTTGGTTTAATTTTTCCATTTTTTAACATCGTTTCGATTACTTTTACAGCATTCGTGGTCACGGGGCGGATTGAAAAAAGCTTAATCCACATACTGGTTGCAAATTGTTACTGGTCGAATAGCGACCACCGTTCACAATGGTAGAAAACCCGTCACCGTTTCAAAACTCTACCCTTCTGTGTTTAATTGAGCTTATCTGTGTTTATCCGCATTTAAATACTGATGTAATTGTTTCAATAGATTGTAACATGGTGAGAGATCCTTATCTCTCTCTTTTATATATCTACTCTTACGGATCTAGACTATAATGCACTTATATTAGTCATACAGTTTTCACTTTACCGCCCGTGGTTGATAGTAACGGACCAGACATGGCTGCCAACATGCTTACGGTGGTCGCGGGTTAAAATTCTACACCCCTGATTTTTCGGAGTCATGTGTGCATTGATAGTAAATTACAACGCACTAAAACGGTGAAGGAAAACATCGTGAGGAAACCTGGATATAATAGCTATTCGGTATGTAAAAGTCCACCAAACCGCACTAGACTAACCGTGGCGGACCATGCGGTCTAATCTCAAAAGTACTCTTGATTGTGGAAGAGACCCGTGCACTGCCGTGGGACATATATGATAAATATTCTTCATCAACCCAGTTTAAAAACCACACTACAGCTGATGACGGTGATAAAAAGTTGAATATTAAACACGTGTTCTCCAGAACTCGCGGGAAGAGTACACAAATAGCACTGATAACATATCAAGGTTAAGATTAAATCAACACATGAAGATTTCATAACGGCGATTAGTTATGCGCCCGCGAAACGATTGTATCATATTTCAATACAATTTTATCGGCTACTGTGGTGTATTTAAAACAACTATCTGGTAAATGATCAAAATAATTAGATGTACACGGAAAGATACGTTATTTTATAATATTTATCGTGTTGCGCGTTTGTGGAGTTATCGCATATTATAACTGCTGACGTAGAAAGCGGAATTACGGGGGTTACTCTATACTCCAAAACAAAGTTCCAATGTTCGAACTTTCTACTTCCACGTGCAAGATACAAGTTTTCCGCTTCTAACAACCAATACAGTTCTCTGTGAACTTATCACTCGGTTCCAACTAACGGCCGATGCCAATAATCAATCGAAACAATTAGATTGAAGTCAATCTGGATTGTTTTCTACTTTTCGATTTGTCATTTACAATGTTGCCATAGTTTTTCACTACTGAGATTGATTATTGGCAATATAGTATCAGAAAAAAGCTTGAGCTGTCAATCTCAAACGGCAAATTTTGGATTGGGATTGATTATTGGCAGCGGCTGTTAGTGTTTCAGTTCAAGTCAAGTTTCAGCATACGACAGTGGATTCGGACATTATGTAATGTTCTTAGGTATATTCTTATAGTTACACGTAAGACGTTTAAACACTCCTCATCATGTCGATGTCGAAAATGTCGAGGCGGAGATTTCGGATTCGGGGAATCTTTCTCATGATCGTTATGCGCAATAAAGATGTAACTCTGCAATTTTATTATATTGATGATACTATGGCATTTGATTTATTATTATCAGTCTATCGATCTCAATATATATGAAAGTATGACGTCATACGTCCGTTAGGGTTGAAGCATGCTTATCGTGCCCACTACGGTGGATCCGCGCTTGAATGGTAGTACCGCAATTCGTACTTTTGCTTCCTTGGCTACTCGCTATCTATATTTTGTGGTATAATAAAACTAGTTTAGATTTGTATGTATTTCGACTTAGCTCGTCTCAATGTACAGGAGATATATTTGATACTCCTCTAGGTAGTAATGTTTGTTTAGCGTCAAAATTTTTATACACAACGATTTTTCTGTATTTGCAATGAGCAAATGTTAACGGATAATAAGCTATGTACTTTCCCGCGTGATGCAATCGAGGGACAAAATATGACTAAAAAGTAGTTCCAGATAATTATGTAGGGTATACTTTTCCAAGTTGTATTGTATTTCAACACAATTATATGGCAAGCAATACACAATATAAACTAATTATCCTGTATATTATTACTGGTATCCGATATGAGAGAGGCTGCCCGGGTAGGTACCACCGCAATGTCTATTTCCCCCGCCAAACAGCAGTGATAATCCACAGTTGTGTTACTTTGAAGGACATTGTAGCCAGAGTAACTACTAGACATATTGAGACTCAACATCTTATGTCTCAGGATGGCGAACGCGATGGAATGCCAAACATTAATTTGTAATTCATTCATGGTCTAGCTACTATCCATGAGCGGTCGTATCGCTTACCATCAGGCGAACGGTATGCTCGTCTCGTCATTCAACGAAATAATAAAAAAAAGTACCATCTTGCACGCAAGAACAATACGTCAGTACCCCCTAAACTGACTGTTTCATTAAAACATGTGCATTGCATCTGTGTCCATTCATGTTCCTATACAGTTTATTTTTCCATATTATTATGCGACACATGTGTAGTAGACAGTCATGAGAACATTGTCCACTAAATACATTATCCGAGTCCATGCAATATTGACTGCCCTGCGTAGTTCTATGTACGGTTACAAAGCTAAGATCTTGGGTTAGCAATCTGGGTCAGGCCAAGTGATATTGGATTTTTCTGATCATTATCAGCCCGGAGCCAGGAATTTGTGCCCGATTCGGAGATTGACTCGATCCCCTTATCACATCGTGGGACGAAACATATTAGGCGAAATGTGTAGTCCTGGTTAAACCTCTGTCTACCCCTTCTGGGAAAAAGGCGTGAGTTTATGTAATATTGTATCACTACATAATATAAAGCAAAGTCGCTTCTCATCTGTCAATCCCTATGTTTGCTTAGATCTTCAAAACTACACAATGGATTTTGATGGATGTTAGTCAATAGATAGAGTGATTCAAGAGGAGGGTTTCTATGTTAATAATACATATACAGGGTGTACCGGTTTGTAAGAAAATAACATGTCTCTGGTGTGGAGCAGAATAAAAAAACATCTGCAAACAGACAAAACTGGAGAGGGCCGCTAGTATAAATATATTAATTATTATTATTTACTTGTTATCTCTTCTGCAAGTATAAAATATTTTAATTACCCATGGTTATGATTACAGAATATTGTGAATGCTAAATAAAGCACTGTGTAATTGAAATTTCAAATAATTTTCCTCTTTGAGTTGTAATAATAACAGAAATAACATCTTACATAAGTAAAATATTATATTTGGTTTACAATTATTGAACTGATATTGATTATAAATTGTATTTAATAAAACAATTGACAAACCTAATATTAAAAAGCCATGCACTAGGTCGTTACAGTTTTAAACCTAAAACATTACACTGATACAGTTACTGGCTTAAGTAGGTCATTCCAGATAATATTTCCATATTATACAATATACATATATTGTAAATGGTAGTTAGGTCTTTAAAGTACAACTAGACTATATTTGATATTTTAATCCTGTATTATAAAAGTATAAATTTGCATGTCTGTCTGTTTGATCATGTGGGGTTGACAGATAACCAGAATATAGAAATCTAAATTGTACTGTTCAATTATACATCTTTATTTGTTTTATTTATTTCACAAAAAGAAAATAATAGAAAAAGAAATCACATACATAAACAGCACAATTGGCAGTCTTATCGCCAAAAAGCAATGTCTTACAGACAACCAAGGGATGGATTTAAAAAGATGATAAACAGAGGGCTGTCTAAAGTGTGAAGGCTATAACGTATCTAGAAAGGAAAAGTATTGTACAAATCTTTCTTTTCATGAACTCTTTAATCCCCTAATCTTGTGAGGTACAAGTTCTCCTCAATGAACCTTTATTAATAAAGTTTTCTATGATTTTTGTTGAACCAATTGAGAATTTCTAAATAAGCATGTGCGGCATATGCTAATAAATAAAAATATTACTCACAATAATTTCAGTATTGTTTGCACTTGGCGGAGATCCATTTTCAGTAAATTGCAACCCAAAATAATCTTTCTCAACCAGTTCAAGATGTTGATACACTTGTTCTAAAAGAACACTTCCTTTCGCTTTTTTCTGAAAGAGAAAAAAATATGAGTTAGGATATTACAACACCCATTAAGTTTTCGAGGACCTGAAGAAAATACTTTTATGTGTACAATGGTTTCATTATTTTATGTGTATTTTAGGTGTTATAATGTAGGTTGAAAACTCTTATTTATGTTTGCGTAAATGCTTTAAACAATACCAATGTAGTCATTGGTCAATAGTGTTGAGGGCAAAAAGAACCGGTAAGTTCAAAAATCTTAATGTTTTTGCTTTTATTTACCAGCTGTAGATGATTAATATATATTTTCAATGGACTAGAAGAATAAAAATATTCATGGAAAAATTACACTTTGTTTTTGTAGTGTAGAGTTCCAACTTGTTGCCTATTGGAAATCCCATTGAACACAATTGGTTTATGAAAATAATAGAAAATATAATTAAGTAACACATTGTCGGACTGAATTGTATGTATAACTCAACAATAATGATTATTTTTTGTAATAGGTGTTTTTCATGGAACTTGAGGTTTTGTTGTTTAAATATAGACATTAGCCCAGCATAAATACACCTAAATCTTAAGTCATGCATATTCAGTTGTCTTACAATTATTGAACTGTTTATTATGCACTGAGTAAAGAAAGTGAACATTGATGTTGCACAACTGGTTAGGTTATAAAACATGTAATTACTGGAGAAATTACTATATTTACATGAAAAGTTATAGCAAATGAGGGAAGTTGTCAGATTTGGTATTCAAATTAATCGTTAGCTGGATGGAAGGATAATTAAGATGTGATAAAATAATATTACCAAAGATTAAGATGAAGACAAAGCTGTATAGCTTTGTCCTTTACCTTTCCGGAAAGCAGATTGAAACTTGATAATTTGTCATTTTATACGGAACCCGGAAATCGGAAGAAGTAATGAAGAATGCATACCTCGATTTGAAACGTCTGCTGTGTGTCATCCAAAAACTGGACAGTAACACTGAATATGTTGAGTTTCCTCTCTCGCGCAAGTTCCGAAGCCCGCACATTATACGTTCCACTGGAACTGCTGAATGCCCGCCGTGACACGCTCTCGATCATCATACAGCCAGGCTGCGAGAGTCAACGCCCGCACTCAATTATCACCACACACCAATTACAAGTTATCAGTGTAAAACCTCAATTAACCCCGACGTGAATCATTTCTGTCCACCGCTCCAACTCAATTTGCACTGTACACTGCACTGTGTTCCCGACGCGAGCCGTGACGTAATGTTCCAAGTGAATTTTCACACTGAATCCGCGATATTCATGTTTGTTATTATTGACAAACTCTAGTTATACACTTCGCCTTATTTTAGTACAAAAACGATGAACACGCGGCGGTATATTATTAAAAATACACCTTATAACTTTACGTAGTTTATCCTTATTTTATAGTTCTATTTATAAATTACAAACTTAATGGGGAATTTAGTAGAATCACTCACACCACCTGATAAGACATTCCGCCATATTAGAAATAAAAATATTAAATGGTGATGTGGTAGATTAATATCGATAACTTATTTGTGCTAGTAAAAAAAATCTATATTTTAGTTTGTTTCAATTTAAGGCGGTAACTAAAAGATATAACTATAAAAAATAAAACATGTTAATAAAGTCTATAATCAATGTAAACTTATCCCATTCCTTTGATAGATGCTCTGATAAGTCACAGTATGCAAATGATCGAAATATTAAATTCATTTAATTATATTTTTAATTACCAGAACCGTCCAAACTAACATACCAAACTTGTAGTTTATAAAACATAGAATTCTATTATATCTTATTTAATTTGGTAAGGGATCAGACGCGACTGCCTACATTTTGTCAGTGGTCGCGTGTTCAAATCTTAGAACACTTCTCTGACACTTTTCGGAGTCAAGTGTGTATTCAATAAACACTAAAACGGAGAAGGAAAATATCGTAAGGAAACCTGTACACCCTAGTACTTGTGTGAATTTCTATGGTGTGTAAAGTTCACTAACCCGTACTAGACCAGCGTTGTAAACTATAAACGGCTTAACCACTTCCAATCATCTTCTCAGTTGTTGAGTAAGCCCGTATCGTACAGTAGGATGTAAACAGACAAATACTATACTACAAACAAATATTAAGTTCCTATTATTTGAATTAATACTGACACGTATGACCATGTGTATTTATTTCTTACTAATTGTGTTTTTTATTCTTGCAACTCATGTAATATGTTGCACATATTGCAAAATATGTCTAAGTAAAAAGTTAAATATAATTCAGAACAATATTTATAATTTATATCGATATAATGTGCGCACATCCCTATACATTCCTTCGATGCTGATGTTACGTTTAGTTTCTGCTTCTTCAAATAGGACTAAAATGTTATGCAAAATGTATAATAAGTTTTGAAATATCCTATTTATTTATATATAAATATTTATCATTGTAATTTTTATATTTCCAACAAATATTGATCATTTTATTAATTTAGCGTATTTTCAGATTCATATCCGATTATTTTACTTCTATGTAAAATGTAGCAATTGGAAGAATAAAACGGTTGGTCTTCCTGGTAGTATGGGTGATTAATACGCGGCTTATTCAAATAATTAAGTAGGTACTATGAGTCATATTTTAAACATTCATATTATGAATGGTATATACGTATTAACATTTTGTTTTATAAATTACACAATATTTTGCGGGTATAATTACTATGAAGAAGACCTACTTTTACGTAATTATTTGTAATTTAGTTTGATACTAAAGCTAATTTGAACTTTTAGCCAGATGAAGTCCACTAAAGCCTAAAAATAGATAAGACACAATTATCAATAATGGGATGGAAATTTAGTGTAAGCATTTTTTAAATAACTTTATTTATGTAAGCAACGATTATTATTGGCACATTTTTAAATTCCACTAGAAAACTTTGGAAGTAATGATAATCATTAAAAAAATATTTACTATAGATTTCTTACTAGATTCGCTTAGGTTTTCTGGTCAAGGTGAGTACAGTTCAAAAGGTTAGATCCTTGTGCCAGATAGTTCAAGTCTTGTAGTCGCTTGAGTGCCTTAGGCCTTGCCTCGTCCACTATACAGGTTGGCGTACCATTTTGATTCCCAACGGAAATTCTCAATTCAAAATTGTATTGATATTGCATGGCATGCATTGCATGGCATTAGGACCATAGCTTATGTGGAAATATAGATTACCAGATAATAATTCAGAGAGCTCGCCATTCTTACCGTGACAAATTATCATTTTGTCCATTTTAGAGTTTCTAGTGTACCAACTACCAAAGTTCAAGCCTATGGTAGTTTACGCAATCGTTCAAAAATTAAGATTGATTCTGAATATTTAATTATTTAATATTCTAACAGATCTAATTAATTAATATGTAATTGTTATAATGTCTACAGCCAATATTTAATAGATAGTAAGGATAAGTAATGAATAAAACAAGCAATCAAACAGTTATCTGCCTTTATTTTGCTTCTCTTCATAAACCAGCAGCCATAATCGTTCGATCTGTACCATTATAGGAAGAAAAAATTAATACGCTATTACATACTGTTACAGTTTGGTTTGAATATGTGTTACAGCTGAAATTATGTGTAGATTCTCATATTACTATTATTATATTAGATACAAATGGATCATGAAAACCAGGGTGCAACGCGATTTTGCCGTGTTATATTTAATTATTTTGTAACGGGACTAGCAGTTTTTATCGTAAAATTATATTTGTACTTAGCATTCTATGCTTCAATCTATTACGCTAATGTTTGTTGGGAATCAGATTTTTCATTTTAAAATAATGTTTTTTTTATTTATTTGGCAGAATGGATTTATTTTGAGCAGTATTTGTTTCTGTTTTAGTGTACATGGAAATTAATTGTAGTTTAAGGCTATTGAAGAGAACAGTATGAAAAATCTGATTCCATATACAATAAGTACGTTGACGTGCAACACCGCATCGCACAATATTCAAGAGTGACTGGTTACCGTACTGCTCGATGTGGTTGTATTGTTGTGTGTGTAAGTCGATAAAAAACCCCGAGAGAAAAATTTTTGTTTATGGCCGAACATTCCATTTTTAAATACACATTTTTTTGCATTTGTAATAATTTTTGAAAATATAAATTTTGATAATATTTTTTCTTTTGTTCCTAAATATTTAATCCAAATAGTTTTATTATCCTTAATATTGTATTTACAATTTTTCAACAGCCGAAAAATATGTTCAATTTTTTTATAATATTATTTTTTAACGACTCTTGTTAAGTAGTAGGTAACAGTACAAATATTAATGATCACAAGTTGGTTTTCATTGGTCATTAACATACAATATTACAATTACAGCCTTAAATCTATTGGTAATACAGTTAACAGCAGGTCTTCAGTGGAAAACTATCTAACTAAATTATTTACATGAACCTATATGATACGTCGACATAGATAAAGTACAAATATTAAATTGATTTTTCAAAATTTATTTTCAGTCAACTCAGTATTTATATACTAGAATTGTAAAATCGAAAGGGTTTTTTAAATGACTATCATATTTCGTTTCAAAACATGAATAAGGCACCTGTCTCAGCAGATTAGGTATTGGACAGTTTTCATACTTAATAGTTGAACGTAAATAAATAAAATTGCTAAAAATTTCGTACCGTCATTAGAGATGGTGTAAAACAACTACAATAATTATGTATTAATCGATTACTTTGATGAGATTATTTAATATTCTGATCACGATAATCCGAAACATGTTATTTTAGAAATCGCTAAAAGTTATCCGTGCATACTTGCCGAGCTCATCACTTAAAACATAATTATATAATAATGTCAAATTTTAGTATTTTGGAAAATCTATACGTATTTATATTTTCAAAATCTACGTTTCCAAATGCGAGGCAATTTTATTAGTTTAACAGTCGATGCTCGGAAAATATGCACATAACGTCAATGTATACTTTTAAGACCCCCTGTTACTTGTATTTACTATGAAAAAACGTGCGTATTCGATACTAAATGAACAATTGCAATGAATAAAAGAATGTTAATTCCGCCACAAAACCCAACTTGATATCTACATTACAATAAAACATTTTTTAAAAGCCTAAAGAATCATACTTTATGGAACTAATAATACGTCTTATTGAAATAAAATTATCGAAACAATATGTACAATGTAGGACAATACATTTATGCTATACATACCGTTTTATGTCTACCTATCTATCAACAAAACCTACTAAAGACAATACATCTCAGTAGGCCACTAAGACTGACGACACATTAACTACAATATCAATATACTTAAAACTATAAAGTGCAACATTGGCTAAATAGAACGAATCAACTCAGGAGTATTTCAATAAATTAGTGTAACATCTACATTACAAATTTATCGCCGAAAGATATCATGTTGTACTTATTTACAAAATGCAATATTTTTACAAAAAAACGTTAACTAGCGCTAACCCAACGTCGTTTGAACATCCCTGTGTTCAGTTTGTTGGCGTATTTCGTACTTTCTTACTGTAACTTCCATATTTACTTGTGTCGTGGCCGTTCAATATTGTTACTATAGAATCATTATGAGAGTTACGATTGTTTTATCGATTAGACAAGGATAGAACACGTTTGACAATTCTTTATTTGTACTAATAAAGACCTATAATAATCACTACGACATTTCATTCATATCATTGTGAACTACATCGAGACGAATATTTCAGTCGAATTTGTTTTATATTATAATACATTTACGTGACACTTAATACTATAGCTAATTTTCTTGTTTCTTGGCTGGAATCGCATTATGTTTTGCGGTTAAGGCCAAATTATTTTTTTAATTATTATTATAAAAATCACCGTCTCCTAAACATTGCAAATTAATTGTGAAAAACGAGATCACGAATCTACGTGCGTAATGTTTTGAAGCGGAAATAAACTTTGTAAATACACGATGGTATCTGTTTTTCAAAACAAAATGTCGTTTGTTGGTGTGATGATGACCCGTTGATGCTTTAGACCATGCCCTTGGACATCATTCTGACGGTGTTCTTCAACGCTTGGCGCTTGTTGCAGAACCATATTCGGATCACTTCACGCTCGTAGCCAAGCTGGTGCGCCAGTCCCGTGATTTCGGTACCTGGAAAAAATACCAAAATAATTAATCAATGTTTTATTAGATGATCACGTTTGATATTGATAGCGTTTGACAGGAGTTTAAAATCTATTTTAGCTTCACTTCTTTTAGACCCGAAACTTATGCTTGTGGTTCACACTAATATTTGTTTCGGTGCGGCGATTGAACCCGCGTTCTCTCGTTTCACAGGCAGCGTCTAACCAACTGCGCCACGGAGGCTGTCAAAATTATTTTTATATGCCAATAAAAATTCAAAGATATCACACTAGCTGTCGGGCCCGGCTTCGCCCGGGTGCAGATAGTTTTTGAGTCCAATCCACATCAAGAACATATTATTTCGCGTGTCTACTAACTATATTTCCCGCGTGCCGTCGACTATATTTCCCTTCCGTAGGAGAGGACATCCCGTGCCAACAATTTGAATTTGAAAGAGTAGAAAATATGTATATTTGGTTTCCTGACTCATCCCACGGGAACACTACATTTTTCGGGATAAAAAGTAGCCTATGTGTTAATCCAGGGTGTCAGCTATCACTATACCACATTTCATCAAAATCTGTTGAGCCGTTTTTTCATGAAAGAGTAACAAACATCCATACATACATACAAACTTTCACCTTTATAATATTAGTAAGGATTATGTGAAGTGGTTGCCGTAACTCATAATAACCGTTGAGTAAGAACTCTACAATCGAGAGTACGATTGAGAGTAGCCATACAGTCCACCACGCAGTCCTAGTACGGGTTGGCGGACTTTACATACCCTAGAAATTCTTACAAATTGCTATAGTATGCAGGTTTTAGAAACTAGCGCATTTTTTATTACTGGGAACGGTATATTTTAAGACATCTTAGTTATAAGTATTATTTACAAAGATGTTAAAAATATTTGAATGTAATGATGGAAAAAAAAGTAATAAAGTACTTTCGTTATAGTTCGTACTTTCTATACACTGCACCGGTGTAAACTGAACAAATTACAGTAAAGAGCAATATTGACCATAATTAAATAATTACCGTCTGATGCAAATTAATTTCAGACGTACATAATGTCATTGGACAATTGTTTTAAAATAATCGATAATGAAAATTATGTATGCTACTAATAAAGAATGGACGTCATAATTTATTTGCACAGATGTTAAAAATGAGTGCATAAAATATAAATAAATTATGTTTTAAACAAAATGTGGAACGTTTATGAGTTTCCGTCTAGGTAACCTACATTACGCCGGTCTATCTAGACTCTTGGACGGCATGGTTCCATTTCTAGTGCATAAAAAAAACCTTGAGATAGTTACAGCTATGATCCTGTTATGCATGCACATAATATAATTATCATAAATGATAATGTATGACTTTTATGTAGGTATAAATATGTGCTTGAATGCGATGTTTCATTTACATTGTAAAAGTGTCCATGAGACATGGACGACTTTGAGCTTCTGTTGTCAGTTGTTAGTTGTTACTTTAATGTCGGCTTGTTCAATTTTATGGATTGTGACTTTATGGACTAAATAATATATAGAAACTATTACTATTTCACAATCATCACGCACTATAACGGTGAAGAAAAACATAGTGAGGAAACATGCATACCATGGCGTTTTGTATTGTTGGTGGATTTTATGGCCTAATCTATCATATATACCCAATTATAAATATTACTTTCATAATTATTGACTCCAATGTAATTCTAATTTCTACGAATCGGAAATGTTATTTATACTTAGGGATACAAAATGTACTAATATTTAATAAACTTTCCATCTTTTGATAATATCGGACTCTGTTGCACCATAAATTAGATGCCGGCTGTGAAAAGATATATGCCGCGGGTTTGATCCCCGCACCGAGACAAATATTTGTGTCATCCACAGGTATTTGTTTCGGGTTTATGAAATCGAAAAGTCTCTCATAGTTTTTGATACTTACGACACAAGATTCGATTTCAGTTTCAGGACTATGTATGCTGTTGGTGTATTTATTTATTTCGTATCTGAATTACTTTTTGACTTACAATTAGTTGTATTGTATTAGATCGTTACATTAATTATCCGCTGATGGAAGCATATTTGTATGCACCCCTATAGCGACCATTGTACAGAGTGGTCAAGATTTGTACATTTTTACCATCTTGAGTGTGGCTATTTTCGCGATAAAATCCGTTAAAAATAGTTTTATTTCAATGTGCAACATTTTTGTAAATCTAAGAAACTATAATCTTAAGTGTATCGTATTTCTGGTTCACCCTGTATATCTAGATAAAATTGGGCGGAAGAATTATATCGGTGAGAGGAACATCTCCGGTTGAAACTTTTTCTGGCTGCGCTTACCATCAGGCGCATTGAACTTCTTTACAATGCTGGTATCAAGATGTCTTACCGTATAATAATACAGTATATAAATAAATACACCCAACAGTACATAGTCCTGATCCCGCACTAAGATCGAGTCTTGTCTCGTGGGTATCAGGAACTACGAGAGACTTTTCGGTCTCAGAAACACCTGATACAAATACCTGTGGCGCTCACAAATATTTGTCTCGGTGCGGGGATCTAACCCGCGGCCTCTCGTTACACAGCTGGTGTCTCATCAACTGCGCCACGGAGGTTGTCAACATTGAGATTAACAGCTCTGGTTGGTGGCTACGCTCACTATCAGGCGCATTGAAGTTCTCTAGAGTGCCGGTTTAAATATGTACATATTACTATATCGCATCTGTGGAATTAGAGAGACCTAATCCAAAAAAAAAAGAACGATTTTGACTTTTAATCATATTTTGGCTCAAAATGACCTATCCAGTTAAAGAAGGACCTATTGACGCATGAAAGACAGAACTATATAAATCGGTCTTCTAGATGTATCTTCCATGAGAACATGTTACAAATCTTTAATGAACGTTTCCAAAAAAAATTATTTATTTTTTAATCAGGTTATTCTAATTCTAAAGGTACGATATAAAAATACCGTAAAACCAACATACCGGATGGATGCGTGTTTCTCTCGAAGTGTGCATTGAGCAGTTCCAAAGCCTGCGGAGTGAATGAGGTCCGTCGCTTGCGTTTCTTGCTCGGTTCCATGCCTATGAAGTCTGTCAGGTGGTTCTGTCCAGACGCGTACCTGGAATTGAAAATGTAGCCTTATTAATATATTAATTGGGTTTAGTTTTGTTTAAGGGTTAGTTTTAGCCGACCGCCACATGAGTTAGTATTGCAAAGCGATTAAATTATGGTGGTTGTGATTATTTTGGTTACGTTCTTGTCTTGTAGATTATAGGAGAAAACGTTCATCGAGTTATTTTTTGATTGTAAGCCCGCCAACAGTCATAATATAAATATAATAAAATAAAATACACGATCTACCTAAGTATATATTTTTATCTAAGTACATATTATGTCCTATTTCTTTTCTCATAAGTTTTACTACTTCGGTAATCACATTGAACGAAACGGAACATTGTGGCTCTACCACTTCTAAATGATAAAATTGGGTTCTGGTCTTTGATAATGGTGATTGATATTTATATTTTCGAGTCATTTAGAGTACACATTCACTGATTATATTAGTATTCTGGAAGGAAATTCGACACGCCAAGCAAAACCTTATGATGCGGCTCGAAAATTCTAGTTTAAAATACCCATCTCCAAATTGTGGGTCAGAGGGGTGGAAAGCTACCCCAAACCCCACAAAAGGGGGGTACCTCACCCAGATATTCAGTTATTGTAAGCTTCATTAATTACCGGCCAATGGGATACATAATATTTCTTTTTAAAATTTAAGTTTCGTAGTTACTCATGTACATTTTCGCTATAATGAGTTGTGATTGGTCAGTGATTCGGTAATGTTCGGTTTCACGAAACAACACGACCGGTAGCGATGTTGTGATTTGTCGATTGATATGAAAATGAATGCTTATTAACATGTTCATTGTACGTTGATTTTTGTACTCGTGTTAGTGAAACATATTATTTGTGTTTAAATTTAAACTGGATGGAACTTCGGATGTTGTGATATTTACTATATCACACTTCTACATTTCGAAGTTACGTGTGTTTTAATTTCAATAGTTAATAGTGCTTGATCCAACCCTGACGGAATTCAGTGAAGAAATCTGTATACTGGAGAGATCCTTAGAAAAACTTCGAAGGTTTTTTAAGTCTCTCAAAGCTCTTATTTTTATTTAGTTAAAGAATGCCCCGACAGGCTCGGTGGCGCAGTCATACAACTGTACAATACGATTACAATGCCGAGGTCTCGAATCCCGGGTTGGGCAATCTGATATTGGATTTTTATATACATTATCAACTTGGAGTCAGGTATATACGCGTTATGCCGCTCTACCACATCACCATCGTGGGACGGAACATACAGGGTGAAACGTAGGTGTCTTGTTAGCATCTCTGCCTACCCTCTCTGGGAGAAAGACGTGATTTTATGCATGTATGTAGAGCGCCCCAACTATTTTCTTTATCTATAGTATCTCATTCATAAGCTTACGCCTGTACCCATTTAGGGTAAGCAGAGCCACTAACACCATGGGGGTTACTCTATAAAAATGATACGAACTTCGAATGTTGTACTCGTTCGTTGTTGTAATAATGTACTCCACAACATTTTGAATTCCTCTATCGTACGTCGCAACCATAGACTAAGTTCGAAGAAAATGATAAGCATAATAGAAGTGGAAGTCTTATATCTTAATCCGGCAGTACAACTAACAACATCCGAACATTTGAAGTTTGTATCGTTTTTATAGAGTAACCCCCACATCTACGCCCTGCTTATTTCCATTCTACAACACCATGGCTTATCAATGTAAATGCCCATCTAATAAAATATTCAAGTTCACATTGAAAAATCAAAATGTTGTCAACTACGTAGGGACGGATGTTAATAATAAGCCTTGCTCCGATTTCATAATGTCAATGTTGTTCCAGCTATCTTGCATAAATGAATCTTTTTATTTAACCACTCGTTATTATGCAGTGCTTATGCAGTTGTGACGTACCGTCTTGTCCGAGAATTTTAATGTATCGATGTGTTTGTTAAGTGTTTGTTGGTTCTATTTATCGACGGTACTTTCCTTTAGATAGCTACAATCATGATTCAAACAGCCTCAGAGGTATTGTTGGTGAAGACACTGGCTGACAAAAGACAGTTGTTTTTATTTCCAGTATTAGAAAAATCATGTTTCAGACCCAGAGTCTACAAGACTAAATATAGGTACTTCTAGGTATAGACTAAAAGTCTATAACTAGAAGTTTTTGAAGTAAAATGTAATCAGTGGCTTCCTTACTATGTGAACTAATATGATATTTTGATGAATTTAAAACAAATACGAACTTTACAGAAGCTTCGATATATCCAACAACAAATATATTTTCGGTAAAGTCAAAAGATGAATTGGCTTGAAGTTCCACATTAAACCTTATTTTCCTTTGACGCAAAACAAATTAATTCTACCAAACGTGTTTATAAATTTAAAATCCAACCGAGAACCTCAAACAATACTCCATAAACACAACAATTAGTGTAAATTACGCGACATCTTAAATCATAAACTATTCAGACGAATTAGCCCGAGTTTCACTAACTGAGATGCTTGTTAAAAATTACCGTCAAGGATGGCGCGATGGCAGATCCGCCATTTGCAATGTTAAACGCATCTACCGTTGCATCGGTATAATGAATTTTAATGGTGCAAAATGTAAAATCAATAGATCCTGTAGCGGCGTCTTATAATCCTTAATGTGATCGTCGAAGATTTAAGTCACACCTGGCTTGGAACGGAAACTTGTCTGATTGATCCTATTTGTGATTCCTGCATTTATGAAATCGATTTTGTAAACAAGACTGGTGTTATAATTGGGGAAAGATTGGGCAAACTGGAAAAGATTGAATAGGAAGTTAGGCTTGCCGGGACGTAACAGTTAGAAAGGCTGGATATCATATTTTTTTCAGATGAAGAGTTCCTTAAGCTTTCTTCCAGCATGAACTGTACACTGAAATGTAAGGTAAGATATTTCGGGGTGTGCCTTTTATATCGGCTCGTGGAAACTTTAATGCCTGGCTGGTCATCGTCGACTTAATTAATGAATATGATGTTTCAACAGACAGAAAAACACTGGATACAGAAAATTTACGTGAGGTGACAGTGTTGCCAAAGAACACTGTGGGACTTTATAGACGGACAGACTTCAACTTTAAAGAGGCCGAAGGTAGGTAAACTTAAGTCACTTTTTAGAAAATAAAATAATAACCACCGGTTTAATATCACCACCTTGCTGTCTTTCTTTCATTTTCTATTTTCAATTTACTTTTAACTGGCTTTCTGCGAATATGGTATACAATTTGGGTTCGCCAGTTTTCAGGAAATTCTATCATTTATTCGGGTGGGATGAGGCATTTAGGGAAATAGGATCTTGATAGTCTTTTTAAAGACAAAATGAAAACTTTAGGGGTGAAATGTGACTGACTTTGTTGTAGGGTATTCAGGAACGAAACAGCCACAGATGGTTGTGGGACAACAAATTAGAGTAGAGACCGCAATTATGCAGATGTAGTATAGTAGCCTAAGTTCTCTCAATTGAACTATTGATTCTAGAAGCAACCTGTGAACAGCAGTAGGCTTTTGGATGGGTAAAGTAAAGTACACCATAGTGTAACACGTCCTGCTGCACGATGAACCGGAGACTTCAAAATAGGCCTGTAGCGAAAACATGCGGGCTGCTCAAGAGCCGAATAGATGGCATTTACGTATATATACAGCATTTGTAAGGATCAGCAATCATCCCAAAATCTTTATGTATGTCTAAAGAACTGTAGAGGCTTATAGTTGATAAAAATATTTTATTAAAATAATTGATCATTATCCCAGATATAATTAAGATCTCATAATGCTTTGGTTCTTTTTTTGATCGAGTTATAGTTTGGTCTGATTTACAAATCGCGTTTGTCGAATTTTGCATTTTTATAAGGAGCGATTCTTTTATCCGAATTCCAACCAGAAAAAACATTTTTAACCTATATGTTCTTACATTTAATGTATCAATGTTAGTAAATGTAGTCATGTGGATGATAACACCAATGATTCAACAATATCGGTTAACGGGTTAAAACAATACATAAATATAATAAAAGCAAAAGTGCGTACACATGCGTCAACAAAAATGAGCAAGCGTTACCTACAACTGAAATTAGGAACACGCTTTATATTGCCATTGGATATGTACCTTTTGTATTCCGATTCGTCGTAAAAGCTGCTCGATCTAAAATGAGAAAAAATATCAGCTATAACGACGGAATCAAAACAGTAGCCACAACCGACAGTGTGTATTCCTAATTTCTGTGTAAAGGGCGAGGTGTGAGAGTGAGAAGCGATAACAGAACGTCCACTACGCCTAGCCGGAAAGCGATAGTTAGTCCAGATTTGAGAAATGTATATCGCAACGTCGCTAAGCGTTACAGGCCAAATGTTCACGTACACGGTGTCACACAATACCACGAACATAATCACTCATAATTACCTTTCCTCTGCCTCCTTCATCCAACGTTCGAGCACCGGTTTGATTTTCTGCGCACTTTTTGGTGTTATATCCAATTTCTCAAATCTGTATCGAACATAAATTTAATGTTAGATCAACGCACCGGTCAAACAAAAAGTTGCGACGCGAAGCTTCGTACGCGGACTTTCTATCTCGAATAGCATACGCAGGACATTGACATCACGTTAACAATTACAAACAGAGATGAAAAAAAAAACAATAGGCAATTTAGCCTGACCGGGGTAATCAGTTTGATTAATACCGAACGTGGTAACGAAACGACCAATTCAATTACAAGCGAAAGGTAACGTATGCCAATGCCCTGGCTTTTGAATTGCGCAAAATGAATTAATAATAAAATAAAATAATAAAAAATAATGATAACAATACATCATGCCACATTAGATGGAAAGTTAGATTACTACTGTGATGTTTGTAACAAATGATAAAGTTCTCATAACAATAAGTCATGTGGTTCGGACACGGTTGTTGGGCGGCGGTGGGACGCTTCTTAACATCGTGCGGGGCGTATGTCGGCCGGCTGTTATTACGACGAATGCAAATAACCTAGCACGTGTGAACAGGAAATAAGAAATGGCGTCAAAACCTTTAATTACAAATAATTACGGCGCACGTACCGATGCACGGATCGCCGGGCCAGATAACCTTACTAAACGTTCAAACATTACGATAGACACTACTCGACTGGATAGAATGAGCAAAGCGTGTACTTAATGCATGTAAGGTATCTTTGAATTTACCTCCGTTAATATTTACAAGTGCGGAGGCAAATTCATAGATGATTGTATGGATAAAAAACAAAACACATACATGTTTTGTTGTTGTGAAGACAGTTGAGCTGCTAGCATCTGCGAAGCCAGGGCACTGGGGACGGTAACAAGTCATATGTTAGATGTGTCATCTTGTAGTGACGAGATCGTCACGTATCTCATCTAGCACTGAAGGAATAAAGCCGCACGCTTATTTACATGTATAGACTGCTGTAAAACCTAAATTCAAAACGTTTCGTTCGCTTTGAAAATGTTTTCTATTTAGATATTTTTTTAATTATTTATTTTTGTTTTGTGCGAATCATAAAATATACTTTTGATAAGTATAGTTATAACAGAGACAATACCCACTACATTTTTTATTGCTTTCATTGTATTTATATTGATTCTTCGTTTGGAACGGTTAAAATAACCAACAACCTGAAATGACCCGTGTTACTCGATATGAAATTGTAATCATCCCGGCACATGGATAATTCAATGTTATTCCATCCATTCACATTGTCAACAACACAACCACTATCTTGAAGTCGCATCAATGGACAGATATCATAACATTCTACTGTATATAGTAAACAACACATTACAAATCAAGACTTACTTTTTAAATAATCTAAATATAAATAAATAATAATCTTTGAATGAATCTCAAAACTCCTATTATCACTACAGTATAAATGTCTTGTTATAAGTTATAACCCCATTGTCAACTCTGATAGCATCAATATAAATCTTAGTGGTTTCTAATGCTATTTACTAACAATTATTGTATATTTTGTTAAGTAAGTTAAATAAAAGAAAAAAAAATATCGAACAACACAAATCTACAAAGAAAAACGTAATTATGTTGCCAAAATAAACTTTCGTCGAACCGAACTATCAACTGGTTTTAATCAAGTTTTTTAATTAGCAGCCCCATTCAAAAGGGTACTTATTATGAAAATTGGAACAAAAGCACCAATTTAGCGTAGAAATGACGAGTTAAACGAATTCTTTTCTTAAATAATAATATGTTTTAATTAAAATGCAAATTAATTAAGTCCAGTATAATGAAAGGGGTAACTACTATGTAGCGGCGTCACGACACCAAATTGTAGGGAGAAGAAAGAAAAAAAATTAATGGAAAATGAAATCACGACGGTACAAAAGACAGGGGAATTTTACTCTTTTTAATTACACGAAAAAAGTAATTACCGGCAAGATAATTAATTAACTGGAACAGAAGTAACGATTAATGATTTTATTATACGAACGAGCTCGTTCGGGGTACGGATTGAAATCTAAGGTTCGGTCCGTCGCGTGGCGTTTTGCATCGAAATTCGATTTGTCCCGCTGGCAACACCGTTTCAAATGATTTGATTCAATTAAACATAACAGACGTAATGCCTTCGCGAGTAATTAATTTGTCCCTTTAAGTATAGCCCTCGGGATACACGATACGCAATAAAAATACAATTCGGCATTTTATAATGTTAACTTTTTCGAAACGAATATACTGATGTCGAAAGCAAAACCAAAGTTAACAGTTACTACCTGTCCAATTAAAATTAATATTTTTAATGCACTATAATTATGATAAAAATAAATTCAATTATTTAAATAATTTATTCTTCGTAATCCATTTTGAGAAACTTATAACAGCTCTCAAACTGCTGCTCGTTCAATATTCAAATATACAAGATTACGAACTACAACTTGTATTTCAAAATGTTGGTCATCATTTTTACGTACAATGAATCATTTAACACCCTCCAGACGATTAAACAATACTTGTGAACGCATCGCAAATGAATGAAACAAAAATAGATGATATCTAAAAAATAATTAGTGAAGACGTGGCCAGGCCCAGCTGAGTAAAAAATGGTGTAAGCCACGACACAGCGAGCGGAACGGAAGCCGTCCAAATGGTAATTAATTAAACGAATTGTAAGCAATGAAAGGAGTCGTGCTGTTTTACAAATCGCTTCAATTAACGATATTAAAAAGTTTGGAAATTATATCCGACTGACTTTGAGCGTGACGAAAACTAAGGACTTGGACGATTATTTTACATAATAATGTCACCCTGATTTTTTTACGTGTTCGCAATCATTATCGCGTAACTTTGACGCAAACTTAGCTAGATTCTGTGATCGTCATTTCATGTGAATACAAACGTGTAAAGCGTGCAACTTTATCCTATCAGAAAACATTGAAAGTCTAAATAATTTTTACATTTTTGAGCAACATTGATGTAAACACAGCTCCGAATTATAAATAATATTTCATTTTCAAATTAAATTTAATAAATACATTCTACATTACTTTGAATAAATAATTATCTGAAAAAATATGGTAGCTGTTTCTAACAGTTCCAGATTCGGAGAAAATTGTAATTTAAATATTTCACAGTTGTATTAATTATTATGTTAATAATTACTATTGATATATTTTTTTCCAATCAGGAACTATTGGAATATAAAACATTGCGTCAGTCATGTTTGACATAGACAAATGTTGGTGTTAATCTTGATGAAGGCTGGATATTTTAAAGTTTTACCTGCAGATTGCGCTCTGACTGTACGCCGGCCCTTCGGTGACGGACAGGGCTTGGCCCACCTGGGTCTGGGTGAGACCCAGACCGAGCCGCCGTAGTTTGAAAGCCTTGGCGAATTCCTTGATGTCTTCCAAGTTGATTCCATCCACCACGTTGCTTGAAGATTGGCTGATCGTAGGCTGGTCTGTGAAGTAATTTTACTTTTAGTTTTGTCGAAGCACAAACGTAAAGGCATATACCTAAATATTTATTGAATTTGTAATATCTTATAATATTTTTATATCTATATATAAAGTTGCAATAAACAATTTCATTTAAAAATTCAAGTAATGCACTCGAGTAAATTTTCGAAACGAAGGACATGTAATGAGTTTTTCTTCCATTACCAGGAATAACATCTAGACATTAGTAAGCGCAGTTTATCGAGTTACTGACGGAACGCACAAGTCAATAAAAAAGTAAGCAAAAAATTGCCACAAATCCGTATACGATACGATAATCGTATAAATGAATGGTATAATTTGTACGCGATCTTAAAGCCGGCTCGTTTAAGCGCTAAGCGAAATTATAGCCGAGTTTAGTGGGCAATTTATGTAATTAGTAGATGGTGGCGGCTCCTAATTATGCGGGATGTCATTAGTGTGGAGACGTGGTAGCTCCGCGGAGGCAGGTCCGCGGGATGGGTTGCCAGCGCAACGCCAAATTACTACTGTCGGGTTAAACCTACTACAAACGCTGTAATTAGGTGACCTGCAAATTTGGCAGTGCTGAAAAATTCCGTGAATCGAGGTGTTTATGTAAAACGAGATTTAAGCTCAAATATTTTATTGCGATTTAAATTTAAATTCCGCGGAACATTTCATCGGAAAAAAAGACATTAATAGCATAATATAGTTTAAGATGGAATACAAAAATATAGTTATGGGTATTGAAAGACTCGTTAGTAACTCAATTGCAAATCCTTTGTGCAGTAACTCAAGTTGAGTGTAGACACACCTCTGCAATACTATAAAGGAAATTACGAATCTGGGAACAAGATTTACTGATGGCAACCCAGCAGCCGCGAATGCCTCCCATCCCTGCTTAGCTAACCGATGACAAATTACTTTCGCTATACCCCGCTAGTTTAAGGAGTAGTCTGCATCAATTAAGACGAGGTAGGGTTGGTAAATTGGCAATCGTTTCTCCATTTACCGGTGTTCGAAGCGCAGACGATTTCTAATTTCGTTTTGTTGCCGAATTAGGGAGAGTATGCTGTGTAAGAAACACTGATGCGACTCCCGGTTCTAGGAATATTTATTTTATTCGATAATTATTGGATTAATAATATAAATTATAATTTGACCATTTTTTTATCACTTTACTTTTTTCTCACAATGTTTTTGATAAATCTTTCATTGCAATTGCGTTTTAAAATATCTCTCTTTTTGGGTCACTTCTTTGCACATATGAATGAGCATTCGTTTGAATATTATATTAATTATTGCCCGTAGGTCTATCTAATATAATTGAATTGAAATTGAATCTCATCTAATCTATATTTATAGTTTTTGAAAAGTAACGTATCCTGATGACTATGATGACGCTACTAAGCGAGTCAGCAGAAATCAGTGTTGCGCGCAGCAAAAATTCATTTACCATTCGGTAATTTCTCCCCAAGTTATACGTTTGTAGGGGAAGCATTATTATTTGTCGGTAATGAGTTTAGCAGCCATTTTAGGGGAGGTAATGCAATATAATTCATATCCGTAGCTATGATTGTCTTCCGTCTTTTAGATAATTATTTTTTGTCAGGATGCTTACAAAATATACAGGGTATATCAAGACTGCTACCGAAAACGAAGCCGGGTGGTAGTTTAAGCGACTTCAGACACAATGCAACAGAAAAAGTTGCAAAAAAAAGTGTCTTTTTTTTTTTTTTGTTATTTTTTTCCTATGGCCATATTTGGGTGGTAAATACATTTTTTCCTAAAATAATAGTGTATACCCTTTTATTTATAAATACTCTAAGGTATAAAAGAGTTTAAATTATTATTTTAGCAAAAACTATGGTTTTACCACCCAAAAATGACGATATTTAAAAAATCATAAAAAATAATTGTCGCGTTTCTATGCGAAATTTTTAATTGCATTGTGTTTGTAGCCACTAAAACTACCACCCGGCTTCGTTTTCGGTAGCAGTCTTGATATACCCGGTATAATGTTATATAATTTGAGTTTCTTTAAAAGTTGTGAAATTTTGCATTTTATTTTGATATTAGGTAATCTTACTACTTTTTAAATTTGATAGAGTTCTTTAACAGTTGATCGTTATAAATATTAAAATGTTGCGTTATTCTGTATTGTTGTCGAATTGTGTTTTCAATTTACATACTTAAGACGTACTCTAAAATCCCTTTTTTTATTTCAACAATTGGCGAGACGTGCAAGCCGTTCGCCTAATGGTAAGCGCTCGCCATCCTGAGACATAAGATGTTAAGTCTCAACATGTCCAGTTACTCTGGCTAAAATGTCCTTCAATCCAAAACACAACAGTGCCTATATACTGCTGTTTCACGGGAAAAATATAAATTGCAGTGGTACCTACCCATATGAAACCTCACATATGAGAGACCTACCACCAGTAGAACCATTTCAAGAAATATGTAAACAATATCACATGACAATAACTTACATTATCTTTTTTATTACTTTATGCGTAAACTATCCCATCTTAACAAACACAAATAATCCTTTCAGAAATCGATAGAAAATTGTTGAATTTTAAAAATAGTTTTTGAATTATTAATTGCGTCCAATCTTAATGAACGACGATATAAAAACACGCAAGTTCCTATTATTTGTTGCCTTACTCTTGTTGAAATTCAGAGATATTACGGATATTATTATTCAAATTTATTTTACACGAATAATTAAACGTCATTAAAGTCTAGTCTAAGACCTTCTAAACAATAGTCAAATCCCAAAAATCGTAATAAAGTTCATCAACCCAATTGCAATCAACCCTTCTAACATAAAAAAGTCGTAATTTCATAACAATTAGATCTGCTTTCGACGTTCAATTACAAGCGATATCGCGTGATGCGAGCGCACCCATTAATTTCAAAGATAAGTCAATTGGGCAGAGTCGTTACTCGTGGCGTCCAGAATTCAATAACAATAATACATCAAGATACCGCTCTGTTAATTGTTTAATACATGTAATAAATTAATTAGACGCAATTAACGTTCGCGTGTCTATCGAGCGGGTACCGGGAAAACTTTTTGGATAATTTCTTACCTATAACTATTTTTAACAGGCGTAGATCGGGCGATTCTTTAAACGGTCCATTAAAATAATGTGTATTATTAATAAATAAAAAACGTATGACCATTATGCACGGCGGGTCCAAACTTGAATTCCTGCCTGGGCTTGTGAATCTCAGGATCATTTTATGTCTTGTAATGAGCGACACGTTTTGCGTTTATGGCTTTTTTAATGTTTTCTTTTTAATATTCCTTGAAAGATATATCAATCCGTTTCAAATATTTTAAGGTATATGAGGTATACTGAGGTATATGAGGAAATCTGAGGTTTTGGGGTCTATTTCAGTCCGTGAGACTTGCAATAAGGTTTTCGGTCCGAACGATATGGGTTAATATTTTTATTTAAGTTATTTAAAACACTTATATAATAACAAGATATATTTAAATCACAGAGGCTTGTTTTTTAACATAGCTATTTTACCAGTTTTTTTAAAGCTGCGTAATGAAATGAAAATGAAATGAAACATTGATATGTTCTGTATCAGCCCATAAACGTCCCACTGCAGGGCACGGGCCTACTCTACAATCGAGAATACGATTGAGAGTGGTTAGGCCATATAGTCCACCACGCTGGCCTAGTGCGGGTTGGCATTGATATGTTACTTGCTAGTTTTTTTGTCATTTGAGCAAAGGACATAAAATATCAACAATCATAACTTCATCACGTTTCTTCCGTTTATATTTTAAAACCATCTCATCTTCTATTTTTTATTAATTTTTTTACAATAATTCTTTTGATACCTGCTTTTTCAATCACTCGCTGACCCGTGTTACGTGCCAACAGTTCTTTTAACTTATTGTTCTCTAATTTGTGATGGCAATTATTTCGTATTGCAACTTTCTATTGTCTAATGTTTTTGGTAAGTGATGGCTATCGTGTCATACAACTTACAATAATTGATATACGTAATATGGCATTTGTTTCGAAAATTTCTTTTAATATAATTGTGTTAATTTGTCATAAATAATTGCGTTATTTTGACATTTATATGTTGACTTATTGTTACTTCCTCTATTAGATAGATTTCAAAAGAGTTATTAAGATAAACCAAGTTATACTGTCGTGAATATTAAGTATACATATACATTAACCGATTGTAGTTACGTATTTAAAAAGAAAATTAAAGGAAATAACCGATATAAAGCAAGGTAAAATTGTCATAATTTATCAAAAAAATATTAAAAATAATAATAATATGATTATATGGTAGCTAGCAGGGGAACCTCTGCCTACCCCTTCTGGGAAAAACGCACGAGTTTGTGTATATGTTTGATAATCATATTGTCAAATCGAAAAGGCGATTTAATTTTAAAAACGCTTTTGCAACAAATCACCGTGTCACTGTCACTGTGTCAATATCGATTTGATTCAATCCTAGTCCTTTTAATACTCAAAAAATCTTGTAGATAAGATACATCATTTGTCAAATTATTTAGTGCTGTAGGTATTACTAACATTTTAAAATAAGTAATCATACATAAGCAAATGAAAACAAGAAATGCAAAGCAATAAACCGTAACACAAACTGCATCATTTACAGTCGAAACTAATTTACATACTGTTTTACGAAACTCTCTAATCACATCACTTTACACTTAATGGTTTCCTTCTGAAAATGATCCATTAATATCAGTTTTGCGTTTGCCAGCTAATGCCGGGATCACATGCATACAGTAATATAAACTGAAAAATTCGTCACAGCTAATAATAACAGCTTTCCGTTACTCCGACATTCAACGGTTCATTATTGTTAATTAAAAATTTCGTGTCATTAGGTGTAGCATGTATACTTTACGATCGGATTGTTGGATGCAATAATAAATGCTATACCCATGACATAAGACCTGTTTTCGTGTTCACAACAACAATATTTTTACACGCAGATTATAAATTTGTGAATAGATGTAATGGGTGAAATTACGCGCGCCGAATCGATACTATTCATGTTACGATTACAACGAACAATCGAATATGAAATCGATTATAATTAACTCGTATTACCAATGTAACTGTTAGTAAGTTACCAATGTTTCTTCGAGTATTTAAGCGTTCTATAAAAGTTTTTTAATGTAACAACCTCGAGGGCGCTCCGTTCGACTTGCCTGTTATTAAAATCCCATTTTGTTAAAGATCCGATATTATGCTTAAGTTGACAATTAAGTAAACAATACCGGAAATTAGAAGTTTCCGACTGGCCTGGATATTTTAAGTTGTTTGAAAATCGTTGATTGTTATGCCACTTTTATATTATTATTATACTTAGATTATATATTTATTTATACCAGCTCTTTTTAACCGGTGGTCCCTGGAACTTGGAACTTAGTGGTACGCAGGACCATTCTAAGGCCAAACTTAAAATAATTTTGCATGTTTTATTCACAGCTAGATATAAAGACCTTATTTATTTACAACCAAACCAGATAACCAACTCGGTTAATAGCTATACAGAAATTTCGTCAAACGGTCCCTCGGGAGGAAAAGTTTAAGAACCACTGTTTTACACTCTTAGAATAGAGTAAGCGATAATCTTGGTGAATTAACACATGAGAAAGAAGACGCCTGATTGACATCTGAAGAGACAATATTAGCCATATTGTACTCCTGTTTCATGTTATTTGTATAAACCGAAATAAAACAATAGCAGGTATCCAAACAGGCGCAGAAAAAGAAATTTAACACGTCGTATTCGTTACGATAAATGCAATAATTGTCAATGAAATGATACATTGAACAGAATGTTAATAATTAACAAATGATCGGCTGTGTAAAATTGGCAATGGATAAAAAAATATAAATTACTGCAGTGTTCGCGACTACGGAGCACATCCTCGCTGCCAACACCCTGTTAATGTTTATTTCGTGACCAATGTCTAATACATATAAATGAAACACTTGGTTATAGATATTATTAGAGATCTTGATATATTTGTATCAGTGTTTTATTGTTCTTTAATATTTTTATGTGTCTAGAAAAAGTCTAGGTCTTTTAAAGCATGTGTACTTAGTTAAAATGTAAGCCTTATTTTAATACCTTAGGTACATACTTAGTATAACGCATTTTGGTGAGGGACCTACGCGTGGTGTCAAAAATGCGGGTACTGGCAATGCGTCGGCTTTAATTGCTAACATCTGAAAAATATTGTGACTTTGCCATGGAATCCTGGGTGGTAGTCTCGACACTGGTTTAATAATCCATTTAAAAATTGCGGTAGAACTTATATAATATGTATGTAACAAACAAAAATTCAAGTCTTTTTCCCAGAAGGGGTAGGTGAGGTGCCTTCAGAACACCCAAGTTTCGCTTAGTAATATGTAATAGGGGGCGAGCATATCGCCATATCCGGCACAAGTCTTGATTCTGGGCTGATAATAATAGAAAAGTCCAATATCAATTTTCCCGACCCGGGATTCGAACTCAAGACCTCAGCTTTGCAATCAAACCGTAGTACAACTGCGCCAACGAGGCAGTTAGATGTATGAATAGAAATATACCCAATGGTTGTATACTTTATTGTAAATTAAACTCTTTAATTTGCGGTGAAACGGCACATAGTTACGTGTGATTAAACTTACTTAAAGAACATAAACAATCTTACAATCAACCGAGCTGGCACCACCTAACCGGAAAGTGGGTAACAAATGGTCCAATATAGTGTAGTACCAATTTACGTATTAAGCCGATTAATTGCAATTAAGCGTGCACGCCGAAATGAGCCCTAAATATCGAATGGAACGATTTTAGAAAAAAAAGCAGTTTGTTTTTATACCGTACGAAATATAATTTGGAATTGCTTTTTGTTATATTTTATACGGGTAAACGTAGCATTGGACGTTAAACACTTTATTTTTAGTTATGATGGACCATACATGAAATTTCTGACCAGCTATTGACCACCCAGTTTGTCGACAGGTTTGGTTGTATTTTAATATGGTGTCTAAATAAATCAAAGGTATTTGTATCCATCTATAAATAAAACAAGAACAAAACTATTTTAAGGATTGACTTAGGGTATCTCCATGTCCTTAGTCCGCTAACCCGAACTAGGTTAGCGTTGTAAACTATATGGCCTAGCCACTCTCAATCATAAGCTGGATTCTGAAGAAGGCTCGTGCACAGCAGTTCGACGTATATGAGTTATGAGCTGATACAGAGGAGAGACTCAAACTTAATACAATTGGCTTTCAGCATTGAGATTATAATCGTTTTCTTACAAATTGATTAATCATCCGAAGTGAGTACGGAAAACATGCTAAATCCTGCAACTGAAGCTAAAGTTTCATATCAGGTCCCGAAAAGTCCTTCGTAGGTTTTGATACCCACAATAAAACTTTATTTACTAGTGACAATGCGACTGTTGTATTTACTAAGCACGATATAATAGACGATACAACTCCAGATGCAAACAAAACTGCAGCGGTTTATCGGTTTCTTGAACTGACTCTAAATCACCGCGTCCGTTAGGTCATAAACACCATTATGTTTTAAGAGCGTTGATAGACACGTAATTTTAATTAAATTTTGACCAGTAATTTACATTTTCACGCTAGTTACCGACCAGGATCGGAAACCGGTCGGCTCGGTGCAAAAATGATAATTGAGGAGATGTGAACGATTGTATGGATTTCAGCATTGCCATTGTAAAAAATACTCTTTTTAATTGTTCAAATGCTTTTTGTTGCTAACGTTTAACGCTATTGAGATTTTATTATTCATGTTTAAAATATATTTACGTAACATTTTAGGAAAGTGTTGCGTCTTTCGAGAAGACAAACCTTATCTGTGATCGTATTGTACTCTACTGTACCAGCCTATATATCCCACTGCAGGGCACGGGACTCTCCTTCTATTGTGAGCGGATAGGAGTGAAGTACGGGTTGGCGGACTTTACTTACCATATAATTTTTTTACAAATCGCTAGGCATGATGGACTTCTCACAATGTTTTCTGCACCTTTATAGTGAGTGATGATTGCCCACATGACTCCGAAAAGTCAGAAGTGTGTCCTGGGATTTAAATTGACCACCGTAAACCATGAAAGCAGCCGCGTCTAGTCCAACCAGTTACTACGCACGTGGGCTTACTACCTAGTATCAGTTATTTCATTTTGAGCATAGGCTCAATTTTGATTTTAGGGTAACTTGTTTCGATCAAACCGGAACACAATTGTTTAGAGCACATGTATTAGGTTCATCAACTAAGTACCATCGACCCCAACTCTTTGTTTACGCCATCCATTCCGTTTAATTTTACCGTCGACTTTAATTATTTGTAATGGTTTTTAATTAGTTAATTAATTTAGTTTCGATACGGGAACGTTTGAACCGATCGTTTGTCGGCCTCTTTGATCGTGCGGTTAAAATCTTTATTCTTTGTGAATAAGTTTCGGTATCAGTGTTCTTGAAGTTACAATTCTGTTATTAATGTATGGCTGTAATTACCTCGGATTTAACGGCCACGTGTGTTTTAAACAAATCGTTACCTAGAATATTTTAATTTGAAGGATATTTCATACGTCGTTTTCGTATTTTTGTATCTATTTAGAGAGTGGTCACTGATAAATCATGAGTAAAAGTAGCTATTATAGCTTATACTATTTTTTAGAGGATCAGCCAGTATTATATGATTGATAAATAATTTAACAATGTTAATCGTCTATTTATCTTTTATGTCTCTTAGCTATAGGCATACCAATTATTTACTAATAATTAAGATACACTATCGTATGTATAATGGCTGTTTTGGCGTCTTTACATGTTGTACCACGATACTAATTGTCTCATTTTCCCCTTAATTGACCCCTTAAGACCCTTAAGTACTGATAATTACTTCACAATTTCCATTCAAAACAACAGTTTCGCTAACAAGAATATATTTTTAGCATTCCACGTTTAAAGATAGCCTTTGAAAGCGCAAAGGTCAGTGGAAATAGGCTTTGTATGGACTGCGCTGTATTTATAACTCATTCAATATTAGGTCAGGTAATAGATCTCATCAAGATTGGGTGAACGATCAATGCATTTTGGTGAAACCTTGCGTTATTATTTGGGGGTTTATAAATTATAATTTTTGCTTGGTTGATATTGTATTATGTTTCCTATTTCTTATGATATTGTTGAGTGAATATCACCAACTTTAACCACATGGAATCCAAGTTATTCAAATGTACATATATTCCATGTAATTCTATATAGGGTTATCTAACGTAGAATACTTTTAATCTTCATAATAAAATCAAAAATATTATAGTCACAACATAATAAAACCCCAAATGTTAGTATAGTGTTCCAATCAATATCGAATACAATAGATACAGCAGTAGATTACGTAAAATGAACGGGTACATCATTATTCACCAAGCAGACTTAGAGAGCTAAACACGCGAAATTAGGCCCCGAACTTTAAGCATAAGTACCCATTTAAAACAATAGCTTTGCAAATCCGCTGACGTTATTTATAATCCACGATTTCATTATAATGAATTAATATTTCAATTTGATTGAAAATTAAATTAATTTGCATGATAATTCATTTTATTGATGCTTTCTCATATACTAGTTTACGACTACTTGTAGATTATAGAAAATTAAAATCATTTTTTAGTATTTTATTTCAATGTCAAAATTTTAAAAATCCTGTCACATTTATTTTACTAAAACGATGTATCTATAAAATATATTCCGAACTTCCCCGATAGATTTCGATCATAGTAAATAAAATAATTATTCTAAAAATTATTGCTTAACACTGACCTACTGCACACTTAATGAAACGACTTTTGTGTGGATGTCTATGTGATTTGTAGGTGGTTTCTTATCATATAAAGATAAATAAATATACTCTAGTACCAACGAAAAAGTCCATCACCTACTTTATAAAATTCCACGTGTAATCGTGTCGTTGACGTCGCGTCGTCGTGCCCGCTAAAGTGACCGATGGGTTCGTGCCCGGGGCCCCAGTTCTATTGATTACTATTTAATTCGTTGTTAGTGGATACAATTACTAAATTACTCAGTTCCTTTTCTACTTGCTGTCCGCGCTAAATGTGTCTGTATAAATAAATTTATTGGATATTCCTCAGTGCATTTGGGAATGGTGGTTTACTGCGGACTGGTCGGTCCCAATTCGATGCTTTTGTGTTAGATTGAATTATTGATGTTGGATAAAATGTTTAGAGGTATTATTAATGCATATTATTAGCGTAAGAGATTGTATTATTGGAATATTGAATGATTTTATCTCTATCACTGTCACTTAGGCCCACGAGTGAGAAAGCGTCTTAATTCCCATTGACCTAATTAGAGGCGGTAGGATAACATCGTTGGGATTTTAGACAGGTTTCCTTTAGATATATTTCCTTCAGTGTCGAAAATAAACATGTATTATTTCAAAGTAAATATGGTCTCATTTCAAACCTAAGACTCCGAAAAATAATACAATTTAAGAGGTACACTCCACTATTTTCCTAATAGCGTATACACAGCCAAACGTTAGATGGCTCAAAGGGCTCGATTGCATTCACTATTAGCATTGCTTTGGTCTTAGTTACAGATGATAATTACGCGGGAACGGCGCAGTTTGGTGCAGAAATAGCAAGGAATCGATGGATACATTATGCAACAATTAAGCCACCGGGTCGCGCCTGCTACTCTGACGTTGTTTGACGTAATAAGTGCAATTTGTAAAGACGCTCCTACTGTGCATACTTTTATCGGGGTTTTGGGGTTATTTGTAGAAATTGGGAGTTAAAACTAGTTAAATTATTATAAAAGATATATCGGGTGGCTATTTAACGATTGTATTGTATTCACACATACTCCTAATCCCTTAATAAGGCAGTAAATAATAAATCGTAAATGGTGTCATGCACATAATATAACCTTAACCTAACAACACTGATATCCGAAATAAAAATTATCTCGGAGCAAGAATCGAATCCCTGCCACGGTGTTTAATAGCTTTACTATTAATTCACTATAGCATAAATAAATAGAATATAAAATATTTAAAAAATATAAATACTATGTTTATAAGTCGAAAACTCAATGCATTATCCCAGACAAATGTATTAAAAGTGTTGTAAATCCATTAAAAAATCGTCCGACTCTAAAAGCGAATGAAATGGGCCAACAAAAATAACTTTGTCTTAAATAAATTGGTATCGTCTGGTGCTTGGGCGGATAGCTAAATTAGTTTCAATTAACTCGCGTGTATTATAAACTAAGTCTAGATACGTGTTCTGTTTCGCTGGTATGTATTGCAAAGTATTGAACGTGACCGTTGATAGATCATATAAAAATATGCTGGGGTTACTTTGTATTTCGACACGACGACGATTGTTCGAACATCGCAATACTAAAACTTATTTGCTATGGAACGGCAAGACGTACATGCCATTCGCCTGACGGTAAGCGATACGACTGCTCATGAACAGCAAAACCAATCACCTTGAATTATAAAGCAATGTTTGGCATACCACTGCGCTCGCCATCTTGAGACATATGATGTTAAGTCTCAATATGTCCAGTAGTTACTCTGCCTACATTATATGCGTTTGACGGGAGAAATAGACATTGCGGTAAAGCTGTACGAATATGCCAAAATACTTTATAAAATATTCGAATCATGTATCGTACTAAATTCGGAGTGAATGATAAGTTTCACAGAGATTAGTATTGATTTTTTATATAATCTAAGGATTTTTACAATTGGAAATCATTTATCTTATATGTTGACGGTCAATGTTCGAACATTCGAATTTCATTTTGGAGTATAGAGTAACCCCCCTGAACCGGTAAACGCTATTGTCGTATAAGTAGGTACTATGTGTACTGCAATTCAAATATAAAGCCTACCGGAGATAAAAGTTATCTTTCACATCAGTCAACATAAATATACCTGGTCGAATCATCATCATCATCATATCAGCCACAGGAAGTCCACTGCTGAATATAGGGCTCCCCCAAGAATCTCCACAATGACCTGGAAGCGGCTTGCAACCCGCGATTTCTTGCAACCTTAGTCAGATCGTCCGTCCACCTTGTAGGCTGGCGTCCGACATTTCGCTTCCTGTGCCTGGTCAACCCGAAATACGGCGAACTCACATGGTTCACTCATATGGAATTTGCTCAATAATGGCGGTGATCTCTATCAAGGTGGATGCGAATATTCTGCCACTAGTTTTAGTGTATTTGTAATTTGTATAAAAATATAAAAACACAGATCAAGTATCACAGATCTGGCACAGATGTTTTCAATTACAGTAAAGCATTAAATGAATTACTAATTTAAAAACTAGAACAGTGTTATTATGTCGTTAAGTTAATTAAAAAGTAACGATTGTAGTAACATTAATTACCAATATGCACTTATGGTGAAAATATACGCAACTTATTCACTCCAAAATAGCCTAAACATTTACAAGGCTCAATCCATTTGTTTTGAAAATTCAACACGCATTAAGACATTGTCCCTCAAATGAGTCCCCATAATACATTAAACGGTCCGCTGAACATGTAATTACAAGAAAAAATAAACAAAGCATAATTTTTATATTCAACTAAATCAATTTAACGTGGTCTGATAAGATCACAGTGGCCGCTCACCTACGTCGAACACAAGCCTACTTTGCGCTAATCAACTTTAGTGTTCGGGACGCACTCGTAACTTCTAAACAGTGCAGCCAACCGTCTCTGTACAACAACTCTTTATAGCATTAGGTGAAATAACTCCTAGGACACTGTTAGACTTCGTCACAGCTAATGGATCGCCTCTATGCTTAGAACGCGAAACTTTTATAGATAAGTACGATCTAGTTACCGAGTTTTGTCGAAAATAGCGTTTATGTTCGCCGCGTTTTAATGGCAAATGAGATTTATTAGTGTTTATGTTTTACATGTATTGTTTCTATATTGGAATGTTGTGTTAGATATTTATTAGTATCTAGTTTAAAGGCTATTGTTAGCATATTGGTTCGTTTTGCCAAGAATATTATGTTGCATTATTGTATGTTAGCATATATTTTGTTCTTTAATGTGAAACTTACGATATTGAGCACGTTTTGTGTATAATATTATTATTGTATGCTTTATTTTATTTGCAATATTAAATAAACAAATGAACTTCTAAAAGATTTATCTCATTTGAAGAAGCCGGTTCAATTTTAAAATGGGTAAACTCGGTATAGCTTGATAGAATGAAATAACATACTATATATTTTTTATTCTCTGTCGGCCAATTGAAATTACCCTATAAGTACAGTGCAGTCCAGATAGGATATTGGGCGGTAACACAAATTATTCAATAATATTATGCCGGCTTGTTAAATGGCTTGAATATCACGTTTATTCTAATGGCCGAATGTTGGTATACATTCGCTAGAATAATGGACGTAACTAGCCTTGGTAACTCAAGAAACTCACTTCTCGAGTTCTGTATGTATACATCTGGTTTTGAGAAAGCTGATCTGATCTTATTGGTAGATCTCCCATATGTTAGAAGCCACCTGGGTAGGAACTACCGCAATGTATATATCTCGTGCCAAACAGCAGTGTCAATGTACTATTGTTTTCCGATTTGAAGGACTTTGAAGGGAGGCTTTTAGCTGAAGTAACTGCTATATTGAGATTTAACATCTTATGTGTCAGGATGGCGAGCGCAGAGGACTACTAGAAATTGCTATGTAATTCATGGCTCTATTTGGATTTGCTACTCTCCATGAGCGGTCGCATTGCTTACCATTACGCGAATGGCATGCTGCGTTAGCAATTCATAGCAATACACACTTTACACTTTGATTTATGTAGCCGTTTAGCCATAGGCTTTTTTCCGTTCAATTAAAAATAGGTTGGTAAATTAATACTTACTTGGCGAATCAGCAAGCAAATCCCCATCATCCTGCGAGGGAGACTTCACAGATCCAGGAGACATCTTGACCTGCGCGTGCGGCGACGACACGGGCCCGGAGGCGGCGCTGCCGGCGCTGCTGGCCGGTCCGGCGGCCGCGTGCGACGTCGTTATCGTGATCTCGCCATTCGACGCAGCGAGTCTGCACAGAAAGTTACGTCACAATTGTATTTTTATGTTTGTAGTTGATATCAGTGCGTAATGGATGTAATTATTGATGTATTATTAGGATTTTTATGGTTTTGTTTTGTGATTCCTAATATACGATTTGAAGGTTCAGTGTCATGAATTGCAAAGGATTCGGGATATTGTCTTTTCTGTCATGATTCATTGATACAAAACCCAATTTAGTACTGCAGCTTATCTAGAACCTAATTAGTCACAGAACAGTGAAAGAAACCGTAATATTCCTTCGAATGTATATTAAATCGATGTAAGTAATCAAGGAGCTATTTCCCAGTATTAGCTCTAGGTGGAGTCGGTAATAAACGGTATCGACATGCGAACAAATGAGTTTTGCGCGTATGTACCCAGCGCATTAGCGGCAATTGCTGGTTAATTAGGGCCAATGACTACATATCGTACTGGAAACTTTTAGATATGCCAACGAGATTAATAGGCCTAGTGTAATGGTTTCTCGGAAATCATTTGTTTGGACGCCCGACGGTTTCGTTCATGATTGACGGTTTTAGTCATTTTTGTGCTTGTGTGTTGTTTTCATAAGCTGGATTACATTGAGGTTCAATTAGTTCATTGACCTTGTTAGCTTCTATTCGAGATTTCGAACTTAAGGTACCAAGCTTTACAAATCCTGGGCAAATCATATTAAAAAATCACACAAAATTTGGGGCCTAAATCGAATCCAAGAGCTCACGGTTCATAGTTCATACGTGATAGCAATCGACCAATTTTCTTTCTAGAATTTGTGTCCTCCGATTCTGACCTCTATCAACGAACTGTTTAAGTTTAGCGAAAGTATGATATCTATCGCTCCTTCAGAATAGTACTTATGTTAATTGGTGCGATGGTGTTACGTGGTTTCTAGTACTATACTAATAGTCGCAACTAAATGCTTAATCGATGTTTCAAGCAGTTACTATTGTAATGCCGTATTGGTGGATAATACAAGTCAGTCACTATTTTCTACTGACATATAAATAAAAATAAATACACCCAACAGTTACGTATATAATCCTGACCAAACAATAAGATCGAGTCTCAACAAGAGAGACATTTTGGTCTCACATATACCCAGACCCGAAACAAATACTTGTGGGTCACACAAATATTTGTCTCTATCCGGAGATCGAACTCGCGACATCTCGTTTCGTAGCCGGCGTTTAACCAAAGTAAAAAAAAAACATACATACATACATACATACATAAACTCGCGCCTTGTTCCCACCCACATTTCGCCTTGTATATTCCGTCCCACAATGTGATAGGTGGCAAGCCTATCGCCATATCGGGAACAAATTCCTGACTCTGGGCTGATACTGAATAGGAAAATCCAATATCACTTTGCCCAACCCGGGATTCGAACCCGAGACCTCAGCTTTGTAACCGTACCGTAGCACAACTACGCTACCGAGGCAGTAAAAAAAAATATAATAAAAATCTTAACTTAAATTGCCGATGATATTTTCTAGTCTCAAATAACATCTATCCCACATAATCAAATAAAACCGCGTACTTTTCACATTACATCAATCAGTGTGTATATGAAGGGATGTACAGTGCACCCCGCAGGTCCTCGCGACGCGACGGTGCGGCCGCGGCATAGTGTTGCGAAGTGCACTGCAAGTGGATGCGGCGCGGTGTACAAATGAGGTGTGCGCTTCATTAAGTGTGCCGCTGCATTAGCAGTAATTGCCGGCTAATTAGGGCCCATCCGTTGCAACGGACTCACACAAACACCTCTCAATATACAACACGCGGTGGGACTGCCGAGTTTAGTTTTTATGCGACAGATTTTACTTTTGAGCGTTGTGTTTTGCTTACGTAATTTTTATTTATTTTTATTTTAGATTTTGAGGGTAAATTTTATGTTAGATATGGAGTACTTATATGTCGCTCTTGGTGATATTAAATTATTTGTTTAAACTTGAAAGTTCTCCACCCGATTTCCAAACTTAACATCTTATGTCTCAGGATGGCGAGCGCGGCGGAATGTCAAGCATTGCTATGCTTTTGCTGTTGCTTGGTTTTGCTACTGTCCATGAGTGGTCGTATCGCTTACCATAAGGTGAATGGCACGCTTGTCTCGCTATTCACCACAATAAAAAGGCATGACTGACGTTGTGGCTCTACCACTTTTGACTTTTGGTAATATGACATTGATACATTTTACTTCATACTCAAAATTAAGACTAAACTTGATATTAAGTATGTGGTATTGACCTTCACTGAAGTATGTAAACCCTTATGTAAAGCTTTCCGCAATGAAACAAACAATCTATAACCGATAATTAGTATTAATTTCCCATTATAATCAATTTCTTAAAATAAAGTCGCGTTAATAAAATTTGCGGTCGTCGGACGAGCCGCATTCTCGGCCGGCATTTCGATAATACATTTAATTACTGGCTCATTTTCTTGTTTTAAAAGTGACCTTTAAAACACATGTCGGCAAAATTATTGCAGCGGCTTAAATGACAATGTAAATCATTGGTTTTATTGACACGAGACTGCGGACTTACAAATACAACTTAATGTGTTTCAATTAAGTGGTTTTCTCTTTACTCGTTCATTTTATTCTGCTTAGGCGTGATCCCGGCTGGTTCAAGATTCCGCCTTCCGACTGAGTCTCTTACATTTCACCCGGTCTTCGACATTCTTAATAGTAAGGTCATTTGCTCTCATATCTTCCTTGGCGATATCAAGCCAGTGCATCTTTGGTCTACCCCTCGGTCGAGGTTCTAGAATGTTGAGGCTCAGCACACATTGCCGACGTACTCCTACGGCTTTTGAGTTTTTTATCTTTACTATGATACAAAAATTACCTTGTGGCGTTTTAGCTGTATGAGTTGCAATTCGTGAGGTTGCATGCTCTATCATCGTAGTGGCACCGCAAAATTTATTGCAAATCTTGAAATTTCATGATCGATTTCTTTGTCAAGATTTTTGTTGAATTGAGTTCGGAAATTGCAGCAGAACTTTTGATGGAGAAAATCGACGCATCTATATTTTTTGATCTAATATCAACATGTGGGATACAATATAGATACATTTACCCATAAAAATCCTACGTAAAACAAGAAGACTTGTGCTGATTACATCTCATAATTCGTGCAACAATAAGTAATTTTGTAATGTTTTTTGTTTGTAACATGACAGATCGTGCGATACTCTTTAATAGCCTTAAGGTGCGATTACAATAAACGTGAGCTCAAATTAAGGTCAATAATTACCTTTTAATATGTCCGTATTATATTCATAAACGTTTCGTGTGCAGTCACTGTAATTTTTATAATGAGTAATGGGTCGTAATAGGTTTGAATGTGATTCAAATACATTTGTAAAAAGTATTGATGATCGTATGTTTGGCGTGTTGACTTGTTGGTAAGGTAACGACGTAGACGGTGGACCGGTTTCGAATCCCAGGGTACAACCCAGTTTTTTCGGATTGTTACGTGTATTGTTGGCCATGTAATTACATAGGTATTATTTATCCAGCTACAATAATGAAGAATTTTCCGCTTATTACCAATTAGTGCGAATTGATCTCACTAGATGTCGTTACCAGTATCTTCGTATATTAAAGTAATCAGTTTGTTACGTTCTCAACAAATAATGCACTGTAACTATATTTTTATGTTTGATACTACGTATGTGTACCCAGGTCATTCAATATGGTTCAAACAGGTGTGACGATAAAACATCTTCAACCTAAAATGATACTCAAAGCTTTGCGGAAACGAAATAATGCCTCAAAATACAATTTCAAAAAACTATAACACGGAAATATCAAAAATGAAATAGCGGAGATCCTAAATATTTCCACAAAACCATCTCACTCAGCAGTAATAACCAAATGGCAAAAATACGGTTGAAAAAACTAGAGATTTCCCTTTTAAAGTAACTAGATACAAGCTAATTTAACTTCATTTTATAAATACTTAAGCTTCCAGCCCGAAGTGTTAACATAAAAAAGAAAAACTCGCATAAAAAGTCAGCGCTTAGTTCGCACTCCGATGCAAAGCAACGGAGACATCTTTAGAGCCACCAAATTATTATATTTTTATTAAACTAGCATTTAATTTAATTATAAATTTGTTTTTCGAACGGAATACAATGCCTAAGATCGGAAGTTATTTTCCAGGTGGGTACAGACAATTTTCTATGATTCCAGAGCAAGTTTATGTATTTTTTAAATATTTCTAGTTGTTGTTGTTGGACAGTGGACTTCATATGGGTAAAGAGCTTCATAAAAATAAACACATAACAAAAAAAAATTGGCTATTGAAATATGAACGATGAAATTCTGCATTAAAAGTTACATGCACATAGAACATAATTCACATTCAAAAGTGAACTACCGCGGTAGCGATCGGAACCAACTTTATTGTAACGAATGACAACTAGCAAAAAAAAATATTTTCCTTATTTATAATAAGGAATCTATAATAATTCAATACTATTAAAAATAAAAACTCATGTTGTAATTATAGATAAAAAAAAGTCAGTAATCCAATTGACAGCTTGCAATTTAGCTATCGACTCGCACGCATACTTTAGTCGCCAAACCACTTGAATAATTGAGTATTAATTTTTGCGAGTTTTTGTTTTAATTATAGGTTTTTTGTATTGTCTCAGTGTGGGAATACGATGTGAAAATGTTGATTTTTATTACCCATATAATAATCTACTAATATGCGTAAAGAATCATACGTTTTATTGTTGTTAATTCTTCACTAATTTGTCGAGTGTATGTGAAATACTAATTTTATGGTCTATTAATGTTTCTTTTTTGTGATTATCGTTTAAGGATAATTGTACAGTAAAATATATATTATGGACTAGAATTTTAATATTGATTATTCTCAACACAAAATAGGGTCAAGTTAGTGGTCATTCAATTATCGTAATGTTAAAAAAATGATGCAAAGAAATCTTTATTAAAATCCGTAAACCGTTAAGCTGTACCTATCATGTCTCATTTAAAACTGAATTCATAAAATATAATGTCAATACAAATAAAAACTTGCTAAATCCCTTTTAAAATATTAGAAAGTTGCGTTGCGTCTCCACGCATTTCACTGCGCGCATTTCAAACGATGTTGTCTTACTATTGACGTGTTTTTTTAGATACAACACTGTAGCATTTTGAGTTAACACTTCGATAAAATAATTCTTTACAATTCTACAAACATGTGATATAATTGTTGAATAACTACATGCAAAATGTAACCTTGATAACTGGCCGACCATATAAACAGCTTGTTTATACCACAATGATTTACTATTTTAATGTAGCTTTAATAGACGTCAAACGACACAATATTTATCTAGATTGTAGGCCAAGAAATGAGGTATTAAACTTAATTATGGATGCGAGAATTAATGGTAGTAACCGGTAATTATGAGGCCGCATTAAGTTAATGTCGTTGGTGTAGACACGGCGCACAGTCGCAAACATCCGAGTAATGAGCCAAGCCACTCAGCTTATCTGTTTTTACTATTATTTTATTGTGATACACGATATCATGTCACATAATTGGCCTACACATTATATTGAGGAGAGACGGACATAGATCGTGAATACCGTGAAGGAAAAATTGTTATTAAAGTTTTAGAAAAAGTTACGATCTTGTTACTAAGCTAAGCCTGAATTAACATAAAAAGTTGTTTAGAATATCGTTCTTCAAAGGTAGTGTATTTTTTAAGTTCTAAATCAAAAGAAAGAATGTTAATAAGACATAATGCCAGTATTGAATACCACTAGATGTAGACGAGAAAATCTAAAAAACACGCCTTAGAAGATAATTTTAATTATACCTAGGTAATGGACAACAGATAACAGTTCTTGTGATCCATCAAAATTGAATAAATGTAATGTAATATATGCCACAGATTTAAATTATATTTTAAGTAAAACGTGCGCTTGATTTTGTCATGATCATTTTCATCAAGCTATAAATTCCGTATAATCTAGGAAATATAACTTTGTTTAACTATTTTTTTATTTTTTTATCAAGGATAATTCGTATAAGTGCCGCTAGATGTCACTATAATCAAAATTAAGTTACAATATTTTCACCTTAATTTCTACTACAAAAACTGAAACATACGTACATTAACAAATCATAAACAACAAAAAGGACAGCTGCAAATTGGCTCACAATACTTAAACCCGGCCAGACCACGTAATCTAAGAGCTAATATATTCGGAGGCGATATCGCATAGGATCTATTTATCACCATTACTTGCGGGATTAGACGCGTCACGGGCTCCAACGTAATTATAGACGCTGGAATACTTAATGCCGCGACTGTACCTAATTATATGGCCGTATTAACTGAACTGCGTTGGTTGGGCCTTGAGCGTTTTACTCTACATTTGATAATGTGCAGTTTTATACCACCTTTTATGGTACTACTGGCTTTTGCGCGCAGATCTGCTCGCTTGTCATTGATGTTACTTTGGATATTTCATTATAGGCTTGTTCAGTAATGTACTGTAGTTGATTATGATGATGTATCATTATTAAGATTTATTAATAACGCGTGTTAAAATGCAATCATAGATCTTCGTGTAAAAATCCAGAATGCGACCGAAAACGAAGCCTGGTAGTAGTTTTAGTGACTTCAGACACAATGCATTTTATTACAAAAAAACCGACGATTTTATTTGCAATTTTTGCTAAAATAGGTATTTAAACCCTTGCGTACCATTGCGTCTGTTAAAATAAAATGGATTACATTATTATTTTAGGAAATACGACGTATTTAACAACCAAACACAATCAAAGATAAAAAAAGCACAAAGAAAAATATTTTCGCTTTTTTTTGTCCAATTTTTTGTTGTATTGCGTCTAAAGTCCCTAAAACTTCCAGCTGGCTTTGTTTTCGGTGGCTGCCTGGATATGCCTCGTATAATAATTAATTAAATATAAAATAATCTAGGATATGTGATCTTTACAATTAAATTGGACATAGGAGTTTCAGATAAGGGTGGTCCAAAAACAATATTGATTTCGAGAAAATATATTTTTTTAATACTTAGTACTAACTACTTCTTGTAGATACCAAGACGTAATCAAATCAGGCATGAATGATTGGTTTAAAGGTTGTCAATACCTAGCAACTCGTTCAGTTGCTCAATAAAATTAATTAGTTCCATTAAAGTTTTGCATTTCCTATGGCTACTACCTACTTGGCATAGTAATAAAAGTAGGACTTTCGCCAAAAATAGGATTTTTAAGCCTCAAAAAGTATTTATAAAAAACTAAAAATATAAACCTACATGTTGTTTTTTTAAGTATATAAAAATAAAAAACGTGTTATTTTACTGCCGATCTAAACTTCCCACAGAAATTAAAAAGTAATACATTTTTAAATACCCAATTAACAATCAGTTGATAATTATCTCAGAAGTAATTAATATATTATGACATGTTGCGAATACCACTCCATTAACCCAAGGAAATGGCGTATCAATAAAAATCTAGCGTTTTTGCTGATCATATAATTCGATTAGATTTCATAATGTATGGACAGGAAAACGTATAATTGATAATAAACAAGTAGAGCGTGGTCCGAGCCACACGGACAGACAAATGCACAGATAATGCCAAATAGGCTGTGTAATTGGCTTTATATGACAACTACTAAAGCACGATTATGTTGAAGTTGTGTGTGTTTGATGATTTTTTTCTGTACCTTGATTACATCCGTAAGCTTATGCTTGTATTTCTTAAGGGATAGGCAGAGGTGCTAATATTATTTACGGTAAAAAAGATAATTTCTGTTTTAAAATTGTTTAAGGCTATAATAATAGCTGAAAAGTCTTAAGTATAATTTAAGACTATAATTTATCACACAAAAGGCGGTTGGTTCTAGAATAATCTTTAGAAAAATATACTTTTTCTAAACATTATTCTAGAACTTTTTTAATCGCCAAGAGATTTCTGACTCTACAATTTACATCGTTTTCAAAAAACCTATTTTGCAATGCATTGTCCTTCTATATACTTAACACACAAGGCCACAAGATATGGAAATGGGTTTTATATATGACCCCTACATGCGAATGAAAAACGCATTTTACTTACAAAATATAACTACCATTGTTCTGTGCATTCTACAACCTACTATTAAATAAAATCGAGGCGCATTAATTCAAATGTAATAAGTCATTAAATTGCGCATCAGGAGTCATCTAATTAGACAATCACAATAAAAGGCCAATGGCGAACAAAACGCGGTCGGTCCGAGGTAACATTCGCTATTTTTATTATTTTTCCGCACTGCCAACACCAGAAAATTGTTTATAAAGTGCGTGAACACAGCATTATATATGTAATTATATGAGTAACACCGAGTTACATTACATCCTGTGTATAATTAACATTAAATACCTCATTAACGTAGATAATAGTGGCCGATGGGAAGTTTTCCTTATAGTGCCGCCTGCATTGTGTATACTTATACGCAGTTTATTTCGTGAATATTGTGAATTTTGTGCAGGAAATAGATTAATTATTTTATTATTTATTTTTAAATCGATTTTCCGTAAAATTTCGATTATTTTATTTAATTATAAATTAGGTGACTCAAATTTCGAATTGAGATATTAAACATCGAGTGTAAACCTTATTATTTCAATGTGTCGTCTCTTTTGAATTAATAGATTATTTATATTATTAATTTATTTCATTTTTTTTTGCTCGGTTTAAAGCAGTCCACTACAATAGAAAAGTCTCTATTTCACCACGTCTCCAGCTTGTTTCATCTTGATAGTTGTTGCTACATTTTAATTCGAATGATTATAAGAAACGTGCAAATTTTTACATATACAAACATACCCGTAAATAACATCTACGTAATTTTTACCTGCAGTATATCCCATAAACATACCAATTAAAAATTATACAACCACAAAAATTCATTCTATTTCGAAAACTAAATATAAACGCGATTCGGATACATTATTTTCGTAATGCAAAAATACTTGGACATTTGAAGAGCGCTTGAGTGCCGTCCGCACTCGGTATCATAATTATGTTTTTTTACATTCCATTGTTTACTGGCTTACTGCACCGTCCCCCACATGTCATCGACTATGCGTCACTGTAATTTTGTTGTATAATTAACTGTAATAAGGGACAATACCTCGACGATAGCATCTGTCTTTTTTATTTCGTTTACATTAAGGATCATAAATCGCATGAGACACGTAACTCATTATTAATTAAATGAATAATTTGTTGGATGTGTAACTGAATTGCTATTGGGAAATACCTTAGAGGAAAACGTAGTAGGTTAAGGAAACAATTGATTGTTTTGTTGCTTTTTTAATGCCTAAACATCACACACCCACCGCGCTGTACGGGAACAAAATTAATAATGTCAATAATAAGTAAGGCAATGTGATGAATAACAAAAACAAAGGGTTACTAAAAAAAGAGACATCAAAATACTGTTTTCGTGATAAAAATATCAGTGAATTAGTTAGTATAAGTTACACTACGCCGAGCTTATATATATCCGCCCAAAAATAAAATAGGGACGATTTTTAAGAAATTATTTTAGATGTTCAAAATGTCAAAAAATATATTCCATTGTTACTTATATTATTAATTAACTAGTCCATACTTTGACTAATAGTAAATAACATTAAAAACTTATTAATGAAACAAAATGCAATTGGGCTTGTTTAAAACAATGTCGAACTCTTTAGTTCCCTTCCACCCCAGCAGACATCGGGCATTTAGCAACGTATTTATCCAAAATCCCATTAATATAATGGATTAGAAAGTGCGTTTGTATGTTTGCTTGAGTACATCGGAACCTGGGTTCGGATTGGCAACGGCCACACGGGCTATCCCAAATTGGTTTGTCTAGAAATGTACTTAAACCCGTGTTGAGGACCCAAGGCAAATTAAGCTCTAAAAATGCTGACAGAATTGTTATCTCTTAGTTAGTTACATAAACTGGGTTTTTTTACTTTTAATGCTTCTAAAACAAACCTCTAGAGGACTTATTCACACACTTTTTTGTCTTTTTCACAAACAAAACATACGATATCATAACATAATAGCATTATAAACTATCTAATAAGTTATCTAGTAAACGCGTGGCGATATTACGTGAGTAGTCATTCTAGTAATGTTTTAAGCTTTTACCATAATCTAAGGTTCCTATTCAGGCGAACACGATTATTTAACTACCAGCTAAAAGTATCCTTTATTTTAACTCATAGCTTGAATAGAATCTACCATAAAATGTGTCTACAATAATTTGCGCACAAAGTTACAGGTAAAAGAGTGCGTTGCAGTCACACATTACCTAAGGAAATAATAGCAGCTTTGTACACCTGAACGGATAGGAGTTAGGACCGTGACGGATGAGGAAAACTGATTCATTACTATGTTCCCGTAATAGTGGGTCTTTTTCCGCTGTATATTTTTGTAGAACGTGTGACATAATGTGAATTGTAGGGGGTTAAGTCCTGTGTTAAGTTTCATTGAAGGTATGCGTTGAGTTAAAGTCATGTTTTTAAAGATTAAGGCCGTGATCAATTAGATATATATTGGTCTAGATTGTAAATACTTTTAGGATAGTCTAGAATATCAGGGTTCAGTACCGAGACAGTTTTGGGTCTATCTTACTAGCTTAACGTTGTTTGGTCGAGTACCTATCCCATTTAAAATAAAATAAAATATATATTTTTTTAATTTCTTATCAATAAATCTTTTATTTTTGTCTATGTCTTTTTTCACTGTTTAAGTAAGCGATACTAAACTATTATTAAGTTGTTTAACGTTGAAAAGAAAGATAATTATTTAAAAAAACTTTAAGCCACTGATTGTGACCTAAATCCAAGCATATCGATCTTGAAATCTCGTAAATTATTGTCATTTTTATCCCAATATAAAACTGCAGTAAAGACAAGGCGCGAATGACATAGAAACATAAATAAACAGCTACAAATCTTCACAATGAACATTGATTAGTACGTACACGTTCGTCGGTGTGCGGCTAGCTTCATTCCAGTAATTACATTCATTGTCGCATAATTACCGGCAACACTTTACATTGCACCCACGCACACCCTTTCGGTGCATTTTATATCTACTGGAATAGCGGTCTTGGAATGATCAATTAAACTGATAATGGAACTATATCAGCCCGCAAGTCCCACTGTTGGATCCCTAAGCGTATTACCAACTTTAGCCACGAGAAGTCCAAGGATGGATGCCTGATCGGATTGTCGCCTGTCTAAGTAGCAAACTCAAAGAATATCTAATCCATGCCCGCCTTCAAAACAGTACAACTCAGACTGGTAGGCTTTAGTACTTTTCGAGGCTAGTAAGTATAATTCTTTGGTACCGAAAATAGTTGCTTTGAAGTCGAAGCCACGACATTTCAACACAATTATAATATTCAAGTTGATATATCAATGAATCATGAACTAGAAAAGCGGTCGGTACCTTTACGTATGTATAGGTTGTGTGATATATTGGACTCTGTTTATCTTTGACTATAGCAGTTCGTTATTAATCATGATTAAAGAAAATCAGTATAACTGTCAATAAATAATGCAAAGAAATAATAGTCACTTACCTATTAATACTGTTCAAAGCTGCCGAACTAGCGTTGTCTCTTTCGCTCCTCTCTCTTGATCCTCCAGCGTATCGTTCAAAGCTCTCTCGCTCCTTGTAATGTCTCTCAGGTCTTGGAGACGAGGACCTTCTCCCTTGCATTTGCTGCGGCATATTATTCTGCTGCACCGTCTGCAGAAGGTTGTGATTTCCTTGCGGCTGCTGCTGTTGCAAAGCTTGCAGCAACTCTTGTGCATTGGCTGCCCCATTGGACAAAAAGTTTGGCAAACCAGGGTTCAGCAGCGCGTTTGATAGGGTTGGGTTGAGCATGTTTGGTCGAATGTTGGATTGTTGTTGCGGGTTGGAGTTGAGAAGCTGGTGCGGTTGGGCCATTGCTTGGAGGTTGGCTAGAGATGTGGACACCACTTGGCCGTTGTTCAAGGCAAGGTTTACCATCTGGTCGTTGGAGTTCACGTGGTTTACTGGTATGGTGAGGATTGTCTGCGTTGCTATTCCTGTGTGACAAAATGGACATAGTTTAGACAAATCTAAAATACGTATTTATTTATTCTTTATCATTATAGCACCAAGGAATATCAAAACTGTCTGCTAGGAGCTCTTTTCATCCATCAACCTCACTATCTATATCACATTTTTTCAGAAATTAAGAAATATTTTATTACTAAACTTACCTTGGGAAGTGGGTATAAGAAGTTGGGCGCCCTGAATGCCCTGGACTAGTTGTCCCGACGCTAGGATGAACTGCGGCATCGGAGAGGGCATCGCTGGGGGAAGCATGTTGCTGTTTCCCACCGGATTTGGCGATCCCATACCTATGACAAAGAATATTTAATTTTACCAATATTTTATGAGTTACTGCATGCATCCCTCTCTTTTCAGCTACAGAAAGGTCCACTGCTAAGCTTAGGCCTTCGTTAAGGATCTGGACAGTAACCTATTGAAACCGCGACAAGCTAAGTCATGCATACCTTATGTATTTTGAATCATGCTATTTAATAGCAGCAGTATACTTCCCGCCAACCAGCAGTGTAGATATACTGTTGTGTTCCGGTTTGAAGGATATTGTAGCCAGAGTAACTACTAGATATATTGAGACATAACATATTTTATCTGAGGATAGCGAGCGCAGTGAAATGCCAAACATTGCTTTGTTATTCAAGGTGTTGTTTGGTTTTGCTACTGTCCATGAGCGCTAGTATTGCATACCATCGGGCGAATGGCATGCTAGTGTAGCGATTCATAACGAACGAATAATAACTTCTTCCTTTTAGTATTGGGAAAGCAAGTAACTACACTGATCGTAAATCCTGGTCAATGGATTATTATTCAGTGACGATGTATAGTTTTTATTCAATGGTGATAGAATATTTATTTTCATTCAAACAACTATGCCTTTAAGCTTATAAATAAATCAAATAATACACTGTGGTCGAGTTTCTTATGTGGTTTATTAGTTTATGTCACATTTTCCTCCTCGATTTACCTTCTGTTTACAATAACTTGATGTATTATGAATATATTTACCTTAATGTGTTAATCTCATTGATATGTTGTAAGTTGTTAACAATATTTGTATAAATATTAGTCTTTTTTATATTTGGATCGATTTTAATTTTTTGTCCTACATATATTCGGCCATGAAAGCCATCATAATTCTTTAGGCACAAACGCTGGGCGATAGATGTATTTATTAAACAAACCACCATAGAATAAGAATTGTTAAACCAGAGTTTATGAATTGCCTTAAAAATTGAAACATTGCCGAATTGCAGGAGTTACTTTAACGTCTACTAAAAATCGAATTACCATTAGAGTTACCAAATATTGGAATCTGCATAACTGTTCAATTGAAATGATTTCTATTAAAAACAGAAAAATACGAAACGGTCATGAAAGTAAATGTTAAATTCGCTACACTTCGCAAATGGTCCGATAAGAGTAACACATGGTTGTTTCCTAATCATTATAATGTTAGAATTAGCTTTGGCAAATAAAATAAGTAATTAATGATGGCTGGAACATGTGTTTTCTACATTGTGATTTAGTCTCGGTGCTTGTTACTTATTAATGGCGATAGTTTACCAGATTTTGATGCTTCGATACTTAAGGAAATACTGGTTACAATATATTTATGATTCGCGGAAAATGATGTGGTAGTTTCATTGTCTCATTCATGTATGTGTTAATATGAATTGAGTGACGCAATTTTTTATTTAAAATTATCTTCTTCGTAATGCACACCTAGCATTTTATATTACAAAATTCTGCAATGCAGATCATAGTGGTAATTTTATATGGCGGCCTAATTCAGGATTTTGCATTCTGTGGTCGTGAACGATGATGATTCATTATTATTAATATAATAGAAATATTTCTTCGGTAAATTATTTATTTGTTTTTAATAAGCATAACCTTGTGTAATATTTATCAATTAATTGCTAACGTCCATGAAATAAATTGTAATCAAGGCGTTTATTCAGGTTCAAGTAAGTCTTTTAAGAAAATATCTTATTTTCTTTCTATTTTGTAATTCTACGTAAAGTGCAAAACGTAAGGTCCTCGGTTCAATCCCTAAGTCGGCGAAACCTTTTTATATTATTTTTTAAACACACAGTTTGTTTAGAATGCAAAGTTCTCGAAAGGGCTAACCGCGACCGCAAATGGTTGGACAGAATTTTACAGTTTTATACCATATAGCGCCGGCTCGTTAATATAGCTAAGTGCAGATAAATAAAACTAAGTCATGTAGGATTTGTATATTTCTCAATATTACTTCTATGCTAAACCCACATCTCTGACTTTTAGGCGTCATGTGTGTATTGATAGTCAATCACCGCGCACAAAACGGTGAAGGAAAAGATCGTAAGGAAACCTGCATACCATAGCGATTTGTAAAAATTACATGGTATGTAAAGTCCACCAACCCGCAGGCCAGGGTGGTGGACTATATACCGGGTGTCTCAAGACTGCTACCGAAAACGAAGCCGGATAGTAGTTTTAGTGACTACAAACACAATGCAACTAAAAAATTCGCAAAGAAACGCGACAATTCTTTTTTATGATTTTTTAAATTTCGTCATTTTTGGGTGGTAAATCCATAGTTTTTGCTAAAATAACAATTTAAACTCTTTTATACCTTAGATTATTTATTAATAAAACTTTTATTTTAGGAAAAAATGTATTTACCACCCAAATATGGGAACAGGAAAAAAATAACAAAAAAAAAACATTTTCGCTTTTTTTTGCAACTTTTTCTGTTGCATTGTGTCTGAAGTCGCTTAAACTACCACCCGGCTTCGTTTTCGATAGCAGTCTTGATATACCCTGTATAACCACCAACTACTCTCAATCGTACTCTCGATTGTAGAGGAGGCCGATTCCTGCTGCGGGACGTATATACGTCCCGTCCCGTCTGCACTGTATCAGCCCATATGGGCTGATACAGTGCAGTATTTCTATCCTCCTAACTAGGTCATTATATTTTTACGAGGAAGGAAATATTGAACAGGCTTTTATTTCATAATATTCTTTTAGTGCGTGGTGGCCTGTTGGTAAACGGACTAGACGCGACTGCCAACATGTTCACGGTGGTCGCGGGTTCGAATCCCAGGGCACACCTCTGACTTTTCGGAGTCATGTGTGTATTGATAGTCAATCACCACGCACTAAAGCGGTGAAGGAAAACATCGTGAGGAAACCTGCATACCATAGCGATTTATAAAATTTCTATTGTATGTAAGTCTGCCAACCCGCACTAGGCCAGCGTGGTGGACTATATGGCCTAACCACTCTCAATCGTACTCTCGATTGTAGAGGAGGCCCGTGCCCTGCAGTGGGACGTATATGGGCTGATACAGATACAGATACAGAATCTAGTTTATTAAAATTACTGTTATAATAGATTTCTATCAGTATCTAAGAATATTGAGGTTATTAATTCTTAGTAACACCAAGGAATAGTATAGTTTCTATCGACTGGGAATAATTATTGTCCGGTGGCCAATGCATATACAAATGTTTACAGATCATATAAAATCTATTATGATCTCAACAGATATGATATCGAAACATCTCTAGATCGTAAAGATACACAAATGAATCGTACGAACGTAACGCATTAAAAATATCTTAATAATTAAATCAGTTAATGTTAATTCCCAATACGAGAGAAACGCATAATGCGGAAGATAATAGACGATAGGAAATTACACAAATCCATCGGCACCCGAGCACGACTAATTTACCGCGAACAAAACGGCTACAAACGAACATTTTTATGTGGTGATTGACTTGATACGAATACGCAACTTTCGAATATGGTTTTATGTTCAAGGGAGTTAATATACAATCTGGACTGATTAAATTAACACCAGGTGCTGTTTAGGAACTTTTGTTAGGGCAATGCAAGATAGAAAATATTATAAGCTATGTATTACTATAGGTGCACGCAACTTACTATAATTAATTATCCTTTTATTAAATCCATCTCATGGTTGTCTTTAAGACATTTGACTTAAATTTGCGATTTTCGATTGATTTGAATTTTTTAGTGTACAATAAAATTTATAAATATCAAAATATAATTCATGATAACAATTAGCCATGAACAATTAAGCTTGTGGAATCAAAGTGCTATCACCAACCTCTTTAAATGTGATAGAAAATAGAAAGTAGAAAGAATTAGATAATAAACATTGTGAAGTCTGGAGTAATCCCATTTACTGGACGAAATGGGGCAAAAGTCAGTGTCGTGACAGCTTTCAGAAAGTTGTACCCATAAAATCCAATAAAACTATTATTTATTTTTCTTGGACAGGCCATGCCTACAGGAGATGAGTGAAAATAGTGATCCTGTGGGTTATTAAGGACCGGGAAGACGCTTTAAAAATAGTATAACGACTATAAAAGACTTTATACAATATTAGTATTTTTGAAAATGAACCTAAAATATGGCAACGTGTTAAATTACGGCGAATACAAAAACAATGTTCGCGAAGTATGCACGCGCTAAATCAATCGTCCACACACCATCCGCATGCCTTACAAGCCCGTTAAATTCAACATTAACATAACGTATTCATTTATACCATGACATTTCACATTTTGTAATAAATGCTCTTTTCCTACGGCGCATCAATTAAGAACCGAAAAAAATGTATAATTAGCTCTATTAAGACAATAAAACTCTTAATGATACCGCAACACTCGTAATATCCGTGCGTTCGTGAAAAAAAATATGTAATTATACTCATTATTTAAATAGGTTTTTTCGTCCATTACGGCGTAACCTTAATAGGCGGGCCGACGGAGCCGCTATCTTGAACTCATTAAATCGATTTGATTCGGTAATCACCTAATTACGGACCGCGTGATTTTCAAGTTAAGAGTTTAATGCGCAAACCGTGTATATACTGATTATCCCAATCTGTCTAATTCGGTCTAATTAGCGGTCTGCCGTGCGAGGAGATTGAAAAAAACCCGACGATGTCCTGGAAAGGTTAATTAAGACGCGAATGTGACACTCGGATGTTTAGATTAAATAGAAAAATATTTTCAGCATTCGAAATGCGAGGGAAAATTATATTTCAGTTAGCGAGATGATTATGCGCGGGTGATACTGAAATAGCCTTTCTTTTTGATATTTTTTTATCATTGTTAGATTTTATTTATTTATTCACTTGTAAAACGTTTGTTTGAGTTAATTTAATAATTTTTATAATGTCAACTTTTTTTATATTGTATTGGAATTGACATCAGTTCAAATGGAAATAGCGCCCTATGCCTCAATGAACTTTAAGGTTTATATGGGATATCATTTTACAGATAAGTAGGATATAGATTTCTGATTAACCCTCCTATCCTCGCATTAATCGTAACTCACAACATCAGGTTCATAGTCAACAACAATGCATTCCCAAATTTTAAGTACAATCCAGGCTATTTCATGAACATCCCTAAGTTCTTTATCAGGCGCGTTGACGCTCAGGTTGAGAAGCGTATTGATGATAAAGTAAAATGATGAAGTTCAAATATTCACAACATACAAAATGCCCGCATAAATTGCTGGTTTTTAAGTGCAGACTATTTCTTGAAGATTGCGAACTCTTTTGAATTTGTTTTTTTTTATTGCAATGAATCGTTAGACGAGCATGTCGTTCACTTGATGGTAAGCGTTACGACCGCTCATGAACAGTAGCAAAACCAAACAACACCTTGAATTTACAAAGCAATGCTTGTTATTCCACTGCGCTCGCCATCCTGAGACATAAGATGTTAAGTCTCAATATGTCTAGTAGTTACTCCGGCTACTATGTCCTTCAAACTGACACACAACAGTGCATTTACACTACTATTTGGAGGGAGAAATAGACATTGTGGTTGTACTTAGGCGGTCTTTATAAGAAACCTGTCATCCTTAAAATCTAAGCTGTCCTTACCAGGCGCACTGACGCTCAAGTTCAGCGGCGAGTTGATGACAGGGTTGGCGGGCATGGCAGCCAGGCCCTGCAGGTTGGCGGCCAGCTGGGACATCTGCTGCGACATCTGCTGCTGCAACTGCTGGGACATCGGCATGTTCTGCTGCATGTTAGCCAGGTTTTGCAGGTTTTGGAACATCGACGCCACTGTTGGAAATAATGTGTGTTAGATTTTGTTCTATGTCTGTTGCCATTTTATGGTAAGGTTTGCCTTCATCGTCATAATTTCACTCGATCTTTTAATGTATGTTTATTTTATTTGATAAAAGTAAAAAAATAAAATATTCTATATTTCAAAATTAGTGAACAAATGGCATGTTAGTAAGATGTGTTTACTGACTATGTTATTGACAAGAGTCTTTTATTTCATGACCAATTGAGTAATGTATTTGATCTGAAATTTTCATTGATGTTAATTTTATTTAATTTTTTTTTATTAAATATTAGAATTGGTTAGCAAAGAAATTCCATTTTCTTTTAAGTAGTAAAGTTAGATATAATTGAAAAGCATGGACAATTGGACATACATAACTAAATAAATGCCTAAAAGCATACAACCTGACCATATAGTCCACCACGCTGGCCTAGTGCGGGTTGGCGGACTTACATACCATAGAAATTCTTATGAATCGCTATGGTATGCAGGTTTCCTCACGATGTTTTCCTTCACCGTTTTAGTGCGTGGTGATTGATTATCAATACACACATGACTCCGAAAAGTCAGAGGTGTGCCCTGGGATTCGAACCCGCGACCACCGTGAACATGTTGGCAGTCGCGTCTAGTCCGATTATCAACAGGCCACCACGTACTTACCAACAGGCCACCACGCACTTTTTGCTATATGGCCTAACCACTCTCAATCGTATTCTCGATTGTAGAGTAGGCCCGTGCCCTGCAGTGGGACGTATATGGGCTGATACAGACAGATACAACCTGATGCTGATAAATGATTTTATTTGAAATAAGTCTCTCAGTTTTTCCTGTTATCTACGAATGTACCGACATAGGCAAGCGTTAATATAATTCCAAGTCACTCGTATAATTAAAGTGATTCACCGAGCGTACATCGCACCAACTCAATGTTTTATTTCACAAGACTATCAAATTGTAATAAATTTTAACAACCAATGCATTTCTAATCGCAAGTATAATGTTTATATCTGTTGGCGCAAGAGTTCCACCATTCAGCAACTTCAGCTTGTGTGTCATAGAGCAAATATATCATTGACATAATAATAAAACGTTATGAGCGCGTTAGATTTGAATATAATAGGATATCGAAGCAGTTTATCTTAATGTGATTCGTAAGTAATGCTTTTCGGATTTTGATGGTACTTCAAAAATTTTGAACAATTGTTAACGCTTGATTTTAATGATTGTTTTGTACAAATTCACTTGATATTTACTGTCTTTGTAATTGTGGGTAAATTTTTCAGGGCCGACACGTATCGAATTGAAAATTGTATGAAAGTACGTATTGTTAATGTTGTTTACTTTTCTCTGTGATTAGAATTTTTTACCGAACGTATTTTTATGTTTTTGTATATTTTGTTGATTTGTTACAGGTACTCTTCAAAACTGTTTTATTGTGTAGCAAGTTAACTTATAGAAGAAAGGTTAAAGCTATTTATGTAAAATTTCATTCTTTACATTCAAGTGTTTCATTCAACAAAACCATATGGGACATTATATTTAGAATGAATATTTTATTCTTGGTTGGAATCACGAACTTTAAAGTTTTCAGTTAGATACGTGCTGCGTTTAGGATATTTTATACTGGCATGCCAAACTAACACATAAAATTAAGCCCAATTGGGTCATAGAATGATAATTTCTTTCTATTTCGGGTAATCATGCCAATATCCTTTTTTCCCTTCAGCCACTCAGAAGTGCACTGACCATTGGCCTCTCAAATATTTTCATAGCCCCTTGTTGGAAGCGCCTTGCATGTAGCTATTTACTATAAGTGTAGCTAGGTCTTCTATCGGCCCTTTAGGCGGACCTCCAACTCTTCGCTCACCGTTGCGTTCAGTTCAGCCATTAGTTTACTGCACTATGTCAAGAATTCAATGCCATTTTACGTCTCTAATACGCTAGGCTATGTCGGTGATTTGTGTTCTCCTAAGTTCTACAAATCTAATACCTGATCTTATCTCGTAGGGAAATACTCAGCATAACTCAAAGCTCATGAAAGCCACATTTCAGAACTATAAAAATCGTTCCTGATACTACAAGATTAAAATTTTGACTCAGATATTATATAGGAGAAGAAGTCTAGTTTATTGAAGGTTAACTTATCGGATTAGGCGTGCCAGTATAAAATATTCTATGTATTTAGTAAGTAATAATGGTTGTACAAACTCACTGCCATAATTCATATTCCAGATATTACAAGAAATTCAAAACTTTAATCAAATCTTTAACGGGAGAAGTCATCGCCTGGTTCCTCGAAGGTACTTGTCAAATTTGGCGTGCCAGTACAAAATATTCTATATAGCAAGTAAGTAATGATGGTTGTACGAACTCACTGGAGCCATTCAGGTGCGGCTGGTGTTGGTGGTGCGGCGTGCGCGCTCGCGGCGACGGGCTGCGCGGCTCGGCTAGCTGCGCGCGCGTCGCACCGCCCTCCGGCGAACTCGCGCCGCTCTCCCGGTCCGATTCCGCCTGCTGACCGACAAAATATACTTACAAAACTGTACTATATATAATACATATACGTCCCACTATAAAACACACAATAGTGATATTCTTGTGACTGATGATGATGTAAGATCAATCTGGTGTATTATTGCAATTATTGCACCATATTTTACAACATATGAGTGAACGCATTTTCAATCTTTCCTCGTAGAAATATAATGACCTAGTTAAGAGGATAGAAATACTGTACAGTATCAGCCCATATACGTCCCACTACGGGACACGGGCGTACTCTACAATCAAAAGTTCGATTGAGAGTGGTTAGACCATATAGTACACCACGCTGGCCTAGTGCGGGTTGGCGGAATTTACACACCATAGAAAAAATGCTTCAAAAATACCTCAGTGCCTTATACCGAAAATCTTCGATAGTTGTGTATTGCCAGTGATGACATTTGGCACCGAACATATGAATACACCTTAAATATCATAAGCCCTTATGTGCTTGATAGGCGATAGCTTCCGTGGAGCAGATGGTAGGATACCAGCTGTGAACGAGAGGCCGCGGGTTTGATCCCCGAAACAAACGTATGTGTTGTCTATAAGTATTTTTGTTTTGGGTGTTTGTCAGACAGAAAAGTGTAAAGTGTAAAATATTAGTGTGTCTAAGTGACTGTTAGGAGTGTTTATTCGTTAATATCACTTGAAAGGTTCAGACCATAAAAGACTGCAGTCTCATCCACCCTGGCATATTGTAAGGCTGCGGTTCTACCGAAGCGGAGATGGGTAGATCGAAGCCGAGATGTTTATTCCTCCTACTTATCTCCCCTATGCTCCACCCTTCACTAACTTTAAGAAAATGCAGCCTAAAAAACGATTGTTAGTGATACACAAAGGTTGTTTAGTTTAATTTTAACATTACAATTCGTTTTTTTTTGCGGGGGACACTAGTGGTGTAGTTACGTGTACGTAGTACGTGGTGTAGTGCTTAAGAGAGAATGAATATTATTCAGTCAGAATAATAAGGGGAACAACCTAGTCGCTACTGACTAAAGATTTCATTTGTGAGTTAGTTATAATTTAGATCTGAATATTAACTGATTGAAACTATTATTTACGGATTTTATCGCGGATTTGGTTTAATTTTTACATTTTTGACTTCCCGACGTTTCGATTACTTTACAGCTTTCGTGGTCACGGGGCGGACTGAGGTATTAGTCATCCGCTCTGTGACTGTTACAATTCAACTACCCTTATTTTACAATTATTAAATTTAAAAGTTATTTAAATAGTTAGTCTGTATTTGCGAATGTAAAAATTAAATCAAATCCGGGATTAAATCCGTAAATAATAGTTTTATTTCAATGAGTAACATTCACGTAACCCTAAGAAATCATTATGAACATTAACTGTTTAAAGAATCATCGAATAAAGTTGGCGCGATTAAATATAATGGAAAAGCCTCAAGAGCGCTCTAAATAGAAGCCTGAATCAACTAAAAGTGAATTCGGAGAAATAATATGAAGTTCAAATATAAATTGCTAGCGGCCCGGCCTGACTCCGCCCGGATGCAAATACACTTTTTTGAAATTATTATACTACCTTTGTTTATCAGGGATAATGTAGGATTACAATGATTAATGTTTTTTTAAACGGGTCCAGTAGTTTCAGAGCATATTCAATGCAAACAATCAAATATTTCCTCTTTGTAATAGAGTATATAGATTAAAAGTTTAGATGATTCTATTACGTGATGATCACAACAGTAACATTTTTGTTTCGTTGAAAACTTTACAAAACTATCTAAAATATTGATAATATTACAACACGACAGTATTAAGACAAATAAGAAGATAAATATCTTAAATTATTTATTTTATAATGTGGAAGAGTAACGAAAAAAATATTTTACTTATCCTTAATACTGTCGTGTTATATGTTAGATAGAAAATTAAAAAAAGAATATTCATTGACTATTGAGCTCACACCCATTATTTTCCTTTTTTCCTTGCTAATAATGGATAGCCAGTGCTGAAGCTCGGCGAGTGTCTTAGGGACAATAACTTGTCTTTAACCCCGTAAAGAAAACAAAAAAAAAAAACTATTTAAAATATTACTGTGTAATAAATTCACCTACCTACCTACCTATAAATCAGAGTGAGTGAATAGAAATTGCATTTTTAATTCCTATATTGGTAATAGAGGATGTGATGGAAGTTAGTGGCAATTATTTTTTTTATTTATTGTTTTACAATCTGTTAATGAAACTATTCTGTAATCTGAAGACAATTTAGGGTATAGTTACCTGATGATTTTATTTGAATTTTAAATTCTAAATTTAAAAAATCTACTTAATATATTTGTTTGTGGTATTTTCCATGTTGTTCAAACCTATCCTCATTATTTTTCACCTTTTATTAAAGTATGCTTAGGGTTAAATTATTTTCCGAATATTTTTTGTGGGATGGAAAAGCTACTTGGTTATAATGTTTTTAAATAATGTGATTTATTTATTACGTATTTCTAATACATTTTATGATCGATTAATAAACAGTGTGTAAGATAAAAATTAAAATTATTAGTAGCTGTTCTCTGTGAATATTATAGTGACATTCAATCACAGTGTACACAGACAACGTGATGAAAATTTAGCGTAATTTATATACAATATTTTTTTTTTGTAGGAAAAATATTGCGCAAGTTTTTCAACGATAAATTTCGAAGTGGCGCGAATAATTAATATAGAATATTAGAAATTTATTTTGATGTTAAAATATATTTTCCTTCTCTGTCAGTACACATATACCCTACGGCGTAATAACGTAAATATTAATATATTTGTAATAATTCCACTGCAAACGCATTAACCAATTCCCACACATTGTTCCGCATTAATGGACCAGTTCCATCTAATAAATCTTAAAAAGAGACTTTAAATTATTGCCAACTTCTAATGATAATCATACGTAGGTGTCACATTAATTAACAGATCGCTTTAGGTAATAAACAACAGTATAATTGCGGAAATGATTTTTTAAACATCAATTTTATATATTAAACTCATTGTGTTGGCTGTAAACGGTTTTATATCTTTAATGCTTGTAAGTATAAGGTCAGCCTACTTGACTTTTTAATTATTACCCCTATTAAAATATTACGGCGAGGAAACGCCTTGAATGTTTAATTTGTGATAATTACCGATTGTACTGTGAAAAATTTTGCTTACAGATGTTCTTGTGTTCTCAAAGTGGTTGTTTTATTTGTAATCATTTATATTAATTAACTATGTATTTATTAACGTTTCCTTATGATTATTTTAATTAAATATAGTATTATGACAATTTATAATAATATTTATAATAAATAATGTGTTTTTTTCTAATGTCAATTTTTAAACAAGGTCGCAAAATTTTCGCTGTAAATTAAATTAAATCGCCGTAGTATTATATTAAAAATTACGTCAAATCTCAAAATATGCAATAAAATTAATAAGTACTTACAAAAGACAATGTCATTCTATCCAGTTTTTCACTTTATTTCACACTGTACAATGTTCTCATAGTTCTTCATTAGAATAATGCGTGGAATGTTCCGGAAGTTGGGGATAAGTCGCGAAAACTTTCTTAACTTAACACCGGCCCGTCGCTTCGTAGAAAAATGTCGAGTCGCGAAGCCGATTCCCGAGTTCTGAGTCCAACCGTTAAATATCGCTTTTTCAAAACGCGCCGATACAATAAACTTTGTTCCACGTTCAAAAGTTCAAATTTAGAACGGAACCCACAGACAAGAGATAGGAGTAACGTCCGCGAAAAAGAAACGCTCCGCGCACTATCGACAAAACGTTCACGTTATTTTTTTTAATTTATTTATCGACGGCAACACATACAGCCGCGCGGGCTAGTTGCACAACGCGGAATGAAAGCGCGTCATCAGTTTAAAAAATCAACCCCTTTGGTGGTGGCGGGAAAAAATGCGGCCCCTCTGGGCGGTGGGTGGTCCCACCGAAATCCTTGCCAAAGCGAGGCGATCGCCATCGGCCCGACTTGTCACTTGTCGAATAAGCATGATAATTAAAGTTTTCCCGTTTAGTGTTTGCTTGTTTTAGTCGGCTAATTGTGTTGACGTCTTGTGTGTTAGATTTTTTGTTGAAATTTTTGGGTTCCGCTTTTTTATATGGTAAAGGTTAGACTAGTGTTAATAATCCTTAATTTAGGATTTGATTAGTACTATATAAATATTTGAATTAAAAGTTGATTTTTATTTTAGAAAATCGCTAAAGAAAACAATATATTGGAAATTGTGATTGTTTTTTAACTACCAATATAAAATATATTTTATAGTAGTATTTCTGAAATTTTTCGTAGCTATAAAATTGTTTAAATCTCGTGTTTAGTTTACATTACGCTAGACAGATGGCGTTGGTATCACATGTAACGGATTCAAAACATTGGGTTTGAACTCTACAAATTACGTTCTTCTTTTATAAGCGTGAAAGGAAACATTTTGTACAAATTCAGGATATTCTCAGAACATATTTTTTAGAATTTGTAGGTAACATAACACTACTATACGGGAAAAGAAAACTTTAACTTAAAAGTTGTGTCATTATGTTCTTAAATGAATTAGGTTAATTTTTATTTCGCGAATACACTCATTAAATAAACTTGCATGTAAGAGAATAAATGTTTCTTAGCTACGAGTAGATGTCATAGTATTGCTTGAATAACTTTATTTTATTAGATTTTTATATTCTGCAATTTAACTACAGCCTTTCCATTGTCGTTTCAATACGAATAAAAAGGTTACAACATCTAAATATCAGGCAGTTATCAACATTCGTAAATGGAATATTAGAAAAAAAACGTCATTTATTAAAAAGTACAATCAAAACCCAACGGTTGGCGGTTAATGAAAAAAGTTGAAAAAAAAAATTATCATCAACAAGTAACATTCGGAATAATCAGCGGTACACGGAAAAAATCAGTAATTATTCAGATGAAGTTGGACGGCCGAAGGGGGTAAAGGGGGCAAGGGCCGGCCAAAATAAAAACGGCGTTGCGTAGGGGCGACACCCCCGGTCCTCGCCTCTACAAATGTTATCTAACTGCGTTCGTTTCGCGCCGCGGCGCCGTTTCGCTCTGAATTAGCGCCCGAACCGGCGAAATTTCAATTTGTACTCCATTTTTTTCTCGGATAGGTGGTCCTAATGGAAAAGACTAGGCGATCACGGATTCCGTCTGAAACCTCGGGCGGCCGATCTCGCGGAAGTTTCACTCGCTTTCGGTCCACTTTGACGCCTAAAACTAAGGAAGGCGGGCGGGATGGGCCACGCGTGCTGGCGTGTAAGACGCTCCGGCGCGGCGTCTGCTGAGCGCGGCTCGCCCGGCCGGCAAAGCGCGGTCATTATCGGCGGCTCGCGTGCACACACACACGCGTGCCATTGTCCGCGCCGATGTGTGTGTAGATTTTTACTCATTAATTTTAAAACGCTCCGGATTTTTTTCAGGGCGGGTGCTAGGGGGCCGGCGCGGGGTGCGAGGGGGGCGAAAATTGGCGATGGCCGCCGGGTGGGGTGTCACCGAGGGGGTTATTAAATAGATTGGTCCGCGGCCGAACGGAGCCGCCGATCTGCACTTGTACCTCGCGTCATTAACGGGTTGAGAACCGATTTTAAATCGTGAAATAACAGCCTGTTACAGGAAAAGTTGAGCGCGGCTTATCGGACTCTCCTCTCGGTGTTGTACAAGCTTAATTGCATTAAAAGTGTATTTTGATGAGGACAATGGGTGTGTTCATTAGGCGAGGTGTCGTGGTGTCGAGGTGGCGACGTGCGTCGTGGCTGGAGTAAGACGCGCAGCGAGGTGCGGGTCGGCTGCACGGCGCGGCACGTCGCAGGGCGCACACACGGCCCTTGTCCCGCGCTCGTGCGGGCGGCGATGGGGTGTAGGGAGGGAAATGTGAAAAATACTCGAAAAAAGGCGAAATTGTAGCAGATATATAATTAAAGTCCGACGTACAGCAACAGCGTACAGCGATGTATTATGCAGACTCGTTCTCCGGTGTCGCGCGGTGCGCATGTACTTGTCACGGTTGTACACTGGAGTCAACAGGCTGACTCTTGCGGCTATTAGCTAACAATGCGTTCGATTGTTAATCCAAATGTGCGTCAACTCAATCTGTAGCAATTAGCGTTTGCATTAACAGATTGGCGTGAGCTTTTACAATATTTTCTAACTAAACTATACTTAGTTAACAAATGCATGCTTGCTTTTCCAGCAAATGTTTCTATTTGGTCAGCTCGAAGGACCAAAAATATTTTGACCTAACTTTTATTATTTTATCATAACATATATTATCTAACTAGCTTTTAGCGTGACTGGAGAGTAATCCTAACATTTTTTTTCTTTCATTAATACCAACGAATTAATCTAATATACATAACTGTAATTTAAATTTAAATGGACTGCAAAGACATAGGTCTCTAAGATTTTATCTGCGGAATAACTTTGACTTTTACATGTAGGTATTTTCATAATATGAATTACCACTTGATTCGAATGCGGAGGAAAATGATGCGAATGAGCCTGCGTATCTAAAATATTGACACAACATTTTTGTGCTACGTCAGGTTTACGCATCCGCACTAGGTCAGCATGACCGAGTCACTTCTAGGGATAGTTTCTACTCACAGAGTCCGCCTTGAGTCTAGGCTGAGTAGACCTAGTCCTAGTGTCTAGTCTAGTATCTAGGCCCTATAATCGAAATCTCTATGATAGTCAACAAAATTATTCTACGGAATGATTGAAAATGCCTTAATTTTTCCATATGACGGAAGCTTTTAAGGAAAATCAACTGATACCTAGAAAAACATTTTAAAGGCTCTTAAAATTAAGATCTACGCTATAACTTCCATATCAAACATATCAAATAAACTTATGCAAGAATATAAAAGAATTAAAGATATTTAAAGATATTAGTCTTGCGTTGCGAATACAATTATCTGGTTTTAGTCCTCTACTTCGACCACATACTACTTACTGCATATATTCTGTTATAGGTTATTTTTCAAGCCTATACATGCTTTTTACAGAAAAAGGAACTACAAAAGTATTTTTATACGAGCGATATAAGATGAACGGAATGGGAAGCGTAACACCTGTTCAAACAAGTAACCACTCTGAGTTTTAATTATTGAGCACTGCACTTCGAACATTATGTGTAAAGTCATCCAATACCCAGTAATCACTACCTAACATGTTCTTCAAATCGAAACCCAACTACACGCTTCAGGTGAAATAAAGCATTTAACTACTATATGGCCTAACTATATGACTATATGGCTTAACCACTCTCAATCGTACTGTCGATTGTAGAGGAAGCCCGTGCCCTGCAGTGGGACGAATATGGGCTGATACAGATACAGAAAGCGTTTAAATTCTTCAAAACCGTAGTCAGAACCTGAATCAGTCTATTTCAATTATAAGTAGTGTTAAATACCCACAGCCAAAGACAATTCAAAACCCAGATTTGAATTATTACAATTAAGAGAAGTGTAATAGAAATACTGTTAATTTGGTTGTACGGTTTTGTCCTTCGCCTTTCCGAAATGCAGAATTAAAGGTCGCCTAAGATCTTCCGTCGCTTAAAGCAACAGTACTTTCAAAATAAAAAGTATAGTTTTATCTCTTCACGTTTTGTTATATGTAGGTATTGGACATATGAATACTATCAGATTGCGAGTTTAAACATTACGAAAACATCATGAACAATGCGTCAAATAGATATGTTTAAAATACATTTGTAGTTCCAAATGTCGTCACACGTAAATTGATTTTATAATATGATCTTTACCTACCTTGGCGGTATGGCTTAGTCCTTTGCCTTTCTGAAATGTAGAATAAAAATAAAACTGTCAATTTTTATGTAGCTATGACATACATTGAAGCACTCGTATCGTAATTCATTGTAAACTGAAGAGTGCGCACGGAGCCGACAGATGTTTAGAAGGGGCCCCGAGTTTAATTTAACATTAAATTCAATAATAACCCATTTATTGCGTGATTTCCCTTCAATTACCTTTCATTTATCGCACTGTAACGAGGTTACAGATGTGAACGATGTTCCGATGTTGACTTTACCTATGAAATAAGGGGCCCAAAACGAATCCTGTGTTTGTATTAACTATTTTTGTCTATATTTTAGAAATGATTGTTTCTATACATCAAAGATAGATAGGGATAATAAAGCTCAATTTTAATAGATATTGAAAAAGAATTGTCGTCTTTAATGTTACTAAGACACTGCTTTACCTGAAATCCATTGGATTTGTATGCTATCTCGTTTCTTCTCTATGCAGACTTTTTGGTAATGTCTTACTTGTTTGCCTAACAGGAATGCCCAAATTTTTAATAATTTAATAGCTTTTGTGATAAAGTAACAAAATTATATCTAAGTTTCCTTTCTACCGAAATTCACTTAATTCTGTGCAGCAATTTCAACGTGAATAAGAAACAAAAACACATTATTAGGACTCTCCCATCTGTGCTCAATATTAGTTTTATTGCCGATAATAAAACTACGAGGTTTCTGTCTCTAATTTTTTTTCATAATTTAATTAGTATTGAATTTATGACAGGTACTGCATTATAATATAAAATATTATTATATTATGGAATCAATTTTGTCCATGATTTATCTTACCAATTATTTTTCTAATAATGGCGGCTCTCTGGTTGACACTTGAGCGGTGACGTCATACATTCAAGCAACCCCCGCCGAGCGGCGCGTGGGCACTCCATTCGCGCCTATTCATTCGATTGTTCGCTCATAATCGTTCTAAATTTGAATTTTTGAAAGTCGAATTCTATTCATCGATTGGAAGCAATTAGCGGAAGAACTTAATTATAATTCTTTTATGTTTTTAGACAATGGAAATTATATGCGCTGCCAGTGTCTGTTTAGTAGGGGGTTGTGAGTACGTATATACGGAATAATTATGCGTTATTATTTGATTATTATTTGCATGGATGAGAAAATTTCGTGTGTAGGTCCTTAGTAATTTAACAAGCTTTCGCCCACTATCTCCGTTGGTGTTTTATAATATTATAAATGATTAAAATAATATATGAGTGGGATTTTACAAAAAGGCAGTTATGCAAAGAAGTTTTGATTCTTCATTTAATTACAATATGTGCTTTAATTTCTAGTGAAGGAAAACAATGTAGTTAATACCATTAACACAGCCACAAATATTTCAAAATATCCTCTCAGGTAGCAAACAGAAGCGTGCCGATGTTTCCGAACCAGACGATGTAAAAGAAAGTTTCCCGCCGTGTTTTAATTTACACGAGTTTAAAATTTAAACCGAAAAAATTCGTTAACAATTTCGTTTTCGTCAAAGGACGTAGCGCATCCCTTTCGATTCGGGCTAAGTGCTTTTACGTTCGCAGCAAAAGTAAACAGTTAGTGCACACATCAAAAACACCGTAAGTACACCTGTACAATCGATATTCAGCCGAGTCCGCAGTAGTTTTTCAAATATGCAATTTACTGATTTTCAAAAAAAAAAAAAAAAAGAATGCCTCCCGCTCCGGTCGCCGGGCGGGGGCCACGGAAAATGGCGTAAAAACGAGACGAAAAAAAACCACGGCAAAAGAGTAGGCCCACGTATGGTAAATAAAATCGAATGCCCCTCCACTGCGCCACACCCTCTATATCCTTTTCTAATACGCGTTATTGTGCGTTTTTATAATATACGTGTACGTATGGTGGATATATGTGGAAAAAATATTGGTATTTTTTTCTAAAACGATCATTCTGCCTTACGTTTTGCGACATAGGCATCGAAAGAAAAACATAAAGAAATTTAGTCTGTAACAGAAAAGGAATATGCAGAGGTGGCATACGTTCTCCCATGATTGTCCGAGTTTCTGACCTAGTAATATATACGAGGAAACGGGACAATCACTACGCAGGAAAACTGTAAATTCAGAGATTTAAAAATGTTTTAGGTCCAATACGAAATGATGGAGGCCATTTTTCTGATTTTAACTTCCTTGGTTTTGATTGTAGAAAAGGATCCTATCCAGAGAGGATATTTTAATAAGCTGATATTAGTAAAAATAACCACATAATCGTCAAGCCCAAAGAAGAAAGCAGAGACTATGGAGCATAGATCTCCATTTTTTCAATTCTAAAATACTAATTTCAGCTCATCCACATAAATCAAGATATTATTACTATATTTTATTATGAAATCAAGGCAAATAATAAATATGAACATTTCTTCAAAGCCGGGCTTACAAACACGTAACATTGTTCGCGATAAAACTGTCCGCGCGTTGTGAGTCGGCTGTAGCGTTTTGACAAATTATTACTTAGGAAAATAAGCCACACTACATTACGGAGTATCATTAAAAACACATAGAAAGAAACGTAAGCCGCAATTAAAGCCCGTTTCGCAATTAAAATAATGGGTGTCACACCTATGAGACAATTAGATGGCCAGGACAAAACTCTATGTTTTGGTCGCGGAGCCTTCATTAGGGATAATCAAAAAAACTTAATAAACCATAATGGTTGGCTAATGGTAAGGTTTTTAGCGCGGTCTCTTGATACGTTGATAATGTATGCTAATTATGTGCGGTGTGACGTGCGGGGTTTGATGTCGCAAGGACGAAAGTATAGACTGAGTGTATATGCCCGTTTTTTTTTTATTTTTCATCAATAGTTGTTATGTTAGATGTTTTGGTTGCTGTAAGACATCGCAAAGATTAGATATTCGTGTATGTTATGTTTCCTTTTAATTAGACTTTTTTGTTATTTGTTTGTAAGATATACACTCTGGACTATCTTTATTTAAAAAATGATAAATAATATGTTACTTTCTGCATGTAAACTTAATCTTACATATCTTTAAATATTTTCAGGTATATTCTATCAATATTTAATAACTAAATAGAAATTGTATACTTATAAAATATTGATAATAGTCCAAGACATCCAAAGAGAAAGCCAGGCTTTACCCCAGAAAAGAAAAAACGCAGTGTAATCAAAGCCCATTATAATTTTCGGCCCCCCAACCTGTTTACTGCCAAATAATAAAAGTAGTAATGGCCGACATTTCTATTAATGTGCCAGACGTTTTTCCGCGCCAATGTACTAATGGCGAAATAATTGAGGCAGTGTGTACTTGCGTCTACTGTTATGTAAAGCACGATAACTTTACGATATGTACATTTTATGAGGAAGATTATGTGGAACATTACAAACTGAGTGGGCTTGTTTCAAAATCAGAGTTGTAAACGGGGATTTAGAAAAAATGAGCCAATATATCTATTTCTTGCGCCTAACAGCAGTTTAAATAAATAAATAATAAATAAATAACACCCAACAGCCACATACATAGTCCTGACCCTGAGTCTTGTGTCGTGGGTATCAGGACCTACGAGAGACTTTTCGGTCTCACAAACACCCAGACCCGAAAGAAATATTTGTGGGCCGCACAAACATTTCTCTCGGTGCGGGGATCGAACCCGCGGCCTCTCGTTTCACAGGCAGCGTCTAACCACCTGCGCCACGGAAGCTGTCAATGAAATGCACTGTTGTATTCTGTTCAGAGGCCACCTGGGTAGTTACCAGTGTAATGTATATTTGTTCCGACAAACAGCAGTGTAAATGTTCTGTTTTGAAGGACAGTCTTTCCAGAATAATTACTGGACATATTAAAACTTAACATATCATGTCTCAGGATGGCGAACGAAGTGGAATGCCAAATATTGCTTTGTAAATCATATTGCTATTTGTTTTTGCTACTGTTCATGAGCGGTCGTATCGCTTACCAACAAGCGAATGGCATGATCGTCTCGCAATTCATAGAAATAAAAATAAAACACGATAAAGCAAGCTACGTAAGACCTCAATTCTATGTGGCCTTGTTTAGTTCTTATTAATGTATTTTTATTAATACTAATGTACAATGTATTTGGTATCTAGGACTGGGAATTCTATTTTTCTTTCTTTCTCCGCTTCAGCAAGTCCACTGTTTTACATATGCCTCTCCCAAGGATATCGAATTCGACTTGTTAGAAGCTGTCTAAGTCCAGGGACTTGTTGCAATCTTAGCTATACGAATTATGCTTGTAAGTTCGCGCCAAACATCTCTAACTTTTCAAATCATTGTGGATTCATCGCCTCATTTAGCTAGTCACGAGTTATCGCTTACACAGGTTAAATATAAATACTTAAACGATTAAAAAGTCCAGCACTATTTTGTGTACCTTTTATTTAATTCCCACATCAAAATAATGTGATACGCTCGCCCTTCTATCGCATATTAGGACTGAATTAAGTTCGGCGAACTGTGTCACTGGTCGCACATACGCCCAAGCTATCAGGACGAGACTGAATTTAGCTACAAGTTTTGCCATAATTTTGTATGCTATCTGAAAGTCTTTCGCAAAGAAAAGTCTGTATTGTAAAGAAAGTTTGTTGCTTTAATACGTATGTCTTCAAAAAGCCTTAAAAATCTTTTTTTAAACGCAAATTTACTTTAAAATTAATTATATATAATTAATTATGCCTTTGAAAACAGTAGCAATATTGCTAAGTTATGAATTTAAAATAAACACAATAAGTTCTTACTAATTCCAAGTAAAATGTTATGCGGCTTATCTGTTTTATGAAATCCGTTTTACAAATGACATACAACCCAGTTTTTTTAAGGTAATTATTTTACTGAATGTGAATTCACTAAATTATTACATGTGTTGTGGATACAATTGATTCTTTTTTATACTTATTACAATCGGTGTATTAAATTACTTTACATCACAATTTATTAAGTATTTTAGTTAATATTTCTATGGAAACTACGTTAAGTAAATAAGTTAGTTTTTTACAATTAAAAAGCGCTTTTGACAATATCTAAACAGATAAATACGAGTACTACCCTACCATCGACATAGTAACATTATTATTTATATTTTTTTAAATTATCAAATATTCCTCCTTCCACTTCTAAATTTAAATTTTGAAATAACAAAAAACAATATACCAAATACTTCTAAATTTAAATTTCACAACGTGCACAATTTCACGTTATTAAAACACACACAGTACAGGTTAGTTATTTCATTATACACAAACTTGCAGTGACGTAATAGTGTCTGAGTAAGGCCGGACTGAGCCATTAAGGAGGGGAAATTAGTGTATTATTGACTGATTTCCCTTTTCAACTAGCTGATAGACGACAGTTCGCCGGCTTTTCGATTTAAAATACAGACTACCTGTTTACTACATTAGCTCTCGTGATGTCGATTGTAAATTGCGTTTTTTTGGCGTGTATGTACTTTTTTAATTTCATTTTTTTCAATTTTAGGAATAAACGGTGTCAAACGTACAGCCTTGTTTAGGTTATGTTCTTTTTTATTAGTTGGCATTTGTATTGTTTGTGCACTCGTTTTATTGATTAGGTAGTCATTTTGTATTTTTTTATATAGTTGCGGGAAAAATGTGAAATGAAATTTTATTTTATAATAATTTGGATGATAAACGTTTGACAATAATAAAAACATAAACAAACTAAGTTGCATTGGGTTTTAATGTTTTGACATATTTTGTTTCATATTAATAAAATAATTTTAGCATTAGCACACGGTTAATTCAATTGGTGGTGGTAGGTTACTGGTGGTAGGTCTCTCATATGTGAGAGGCCATCTGGGTAGGTACCACCGCAATGTCTATTTCTCCCGTGAAACAACACTGCGTAAATGCACTGTTGTGTTTCGGATTGAAGGACATTGTAGCCAGAGTAACTACTGGACATATTGAGACTTAACATCTTATGTCTCAGGATGGCGAGCGCAGTGGAATGTTGCTACTGTTTATGAGCGGTCGTATCGCTTACCATCAGGCGAACGGCTTGCTCGGCTCGTCATTCATTGCAATAAAAAAAAAAAAACAGTTTCCATGAAAAACAAACATATACATACGTACAGTCATACATACATGCATCAAAATGTAAAATTCTAACAAAAGTTCCGCGCCATCTTATGCACATGTAATTCGCTAATATCGGAATACTTGACGCGATTAAAAATCGATGAACCCAATCGAAATCGCAGTAAACCGGTCGGCACTCACCCCCGCGACACGACACCGATTGTAGGGGCTCCAATTAGTTTTTATGGTACGCTTCATTACAGCCAGTGTTAATTATTATTGTGCTGACGAACGCCCTGTTCTCACTCGACGACCTAATTAGAACGGGTGCCGCGTTTTTTTCCGTTTTTGTTTTCTTGTCAGCAAATTATGAGCATTGGGGTGTGCTGCACTTTGTGTACGTACGTGGTGCCACTCGTGAAACACGACGCGTCGCGTTCGACGATTCATTTGGTTTAGAATTGCGATTTCGAAATCGAATATTAAAAATTATTTATACATTTCGTTCGGAAAATTACGCGCCACTTGGCTGTTTGGAGTGTCCTTTGCCTAGTGTCATCAAAAGCATGGAGAAAATATTATGGATTTGTTATGTCGCGCTTGTATTATTTTTATAATTTATAATATCTGACACATGTTAATACAATCATAGATTTATACGATCACTGTTTTTTAAGCGGATGAACGGGAAATGACCAAACGGGTGAGCGGATATGTATTGTCTACCCTTGAAGGTTATTGACTTTCGGTAATGTGACTCAGTACAAAATGCAAAAGTTGTATGTTCCAGTTATTATTTGACAGTAATACTAGTATATTTTTTTTTTATTCTACGCTTCATTACATATATTCAAGAATATCTAAAACTTCTGGAGAATCACTTAATACTTCATTGGGTTTTGAGAGTAATGGAGTAGTAGAGCATTATCAGACGACGAGAAACATATTAGAATCTAGAATCTTACCTTCTTAAAAATTGAATATCATCATAATACATCTATTTTATGTAAAACAAAAAACATAGGTTAAGTTGGCATGTCTATAACTGGTAATAGCGTAGCTCTACCACTTAAGACTATAGCATCACTTTAGAATATCTATTAGAATGTCTATAGTATAGTATGTATTTTATTTAAACTATAGTATTTAAACTATAGTACTTATTTTACGAGAGACTTTATGACTTCCAGCTACTTGTTCATATTGCAAGGTAGCTCTATCACTAATTTATTAATTAATTAAATTAGCTATGACTTCTTTTACAAACTCTTCCGATACCTATCTAGCTATCTACTACACACTGAATCATTTAATTTAGGTGTAATCGTCAAACTAGTCTAATACAGATCGGTCTAATCAATAGCGAGCAACTTCCTGTGTTATTAAACGCCAGTGTGGTTTTACAGTACTTCTGCTTTTACTTTCATAATGCAGCCGCAATTAAACAGGTTGTGGTACCGAGACGTAAATCCTACTTCTTTATTTTATTGTGTTTAGAAACGTGGATTACGTGAAATTGAAGATGAAAGGTATTTGTCTTCATCACATTTAGAATGATTTATAATTGTACTGTCTTAATAATAAGAATCCAGTTCATTATAATAAGTTGCACGAAAATGCGTCAAATAAGGTTTTTTCTTTGGGGTACTGATGTTAAGAATATTTTACGCCAGATAATCTTAGGGTAAAAATAAACTAAGACGCTGGAAATGTATACATTTTAACAAAGAATATGTGTAATTAGCGAGAAAGTATTAATACATACATACATAAGTCACGCCTTTTCTCAGAAGGGCTGGCAGAGGTGCAACCAGGACACCTACGTAAGCCTTGTATTTTCCGTCTAAGTGAATACTTTAGAGAATTAACTGTTATTGCCTTGTATTAAAACTAAAATTATTAATAGATACGAAGGTCCCTAGAATTTATATCATAATTAATTTCAGCGTTAGAAAGTTCGCTGCTAAACAGAGACATCCTCCAAGGATATCCAATTCTATTTTTTTTATTTATTCTTATATTTATTAGAAAAGGCCAGTATGATTCAAAATAATACATATTGGAAGAGGTAGAGCCAAACTGTTGTCAGTCATGACTCAGCATGAATGGGCAGGCTTGTCCTGGGTGGTATTATTATCTCACAGGAAATCTACGTGAAGCGATAGCTTTGCGTTTCATTCAGTGAGTGAGATTGCTGGATGTCCAATACCCTTTCCTCTTCCCATCGTTATGTCTTCTCACCCCACTCCCAATTTGAAAGGCCGGCAACATATTTATGATCCAAGCAGGCCAAATATTCATGGGCGCCAGTGCTCACGTACAATAGTATAGGTAACCTGATTGCTCGATTGCTGAACCTATGCAATAAACAAAAATATACGGGTCTGGTATGATAGAAATCGTAGTGTCTGATACTCGCCAAAAGACATCTAACTCTTTCACTTTTTATTCACCCACTGCTGAGCACGGAATATTACAAACTAGAGTTCTATTCAATTCATTCAGTTCTGTTAGACAACGCCTGTGAAACGAGAGGCCCCGGGTTCGATCCCTGCACCGAGAGAAATGTTTGTACGGCCCAAGAATATTTCTTTCGTGTCTGGGTGTTTGTGACACCGAAAAGTCTCTCTATTTATTATTTATTATTTATTTATTTAACTTGCTATACTTTTATTAAACGATTTAATTTCGCACTAATTCTTAACGTTCGCGGTAAAATAACCGCACCTTCACTCAAAGCGGTGCTGTAAACCCACCGCTAATTGGCCCGATTAGAAATTTTAATCATTTTATAGATTTCTTTTGTAATTTTATCGTGTTCTTTATGGCCTACCGATTAGTTTTCAACATAAAATAGTTTGACTAAATTGATTGTTAACATGTTATTTAGTTGATTTCACCGATTAAATGGATTTTTTTTTCACCGCCACTTAACATTTGTCGTGTATAATTACGTCGTATGAAGTAGGTTAGATGATGTTTGGTGTTATAAAACTATAATTATGTTCCGTTTAATGAAATGTTCGTATTATTCTTAAAAGGTATTAAATAGTAGTTAAGGCCGAGGGAGTGTTTTAATTCGAGGAAGTGATGTACTGTTTGTTTTCGTTAAATAGTTATTATTTGACGCCTCATTTTCGTGCAACTTATTATTATATTGAACTGAATACTTATCAGTAAGATTTGATACATTAAGGAAATTTTATCATGGCCTATACAACTTATGAAATAAATTCTACTAATGTGCATAGATACATGTTTCAGCAATCCTCTATAGGGGAAAAATAGCGCTTTTCTTAGATACTTTCCCGCCAACACATAAACTACTGCAACTCCTCTCAGCCAGGTTTCACAGCACGCAAGGAATTGACACAGAGCTTCGGAGCTCGACGAGCCTCCTAGGGACACTAGCCTGTCCATAACCCGCGTCGAAATTACATATCTCCCAGAATGGATAGGCAGAGGTTCTACTAAGATATCCACATTTTAATGTGATAGGGACGCGAGCCTATCGCCATATCCGGCACACATTTTTAGGCTGATTGGTAATTAACAGAAAAATTCAATACACTTTGTGCGACCCGAACCCGAGACTTCAGCTTTGCAACCATAGTACAACTGCAACACTGCAGGTATTTTATTAATCCGAAAGAAATAACAAATAAGAGGAGTTGGAAACAAATAATTGTCCACTACTAGAAACAGTAGTTAGATAACAAATTGACAGTAGTTATAAAGACAAAATATGTCTCATTTTGCGTTAAGGTGTACGTCAGATAAACAAATAAGATTCGAGCGACAGTGAGTGGTCACCGCCGCCCATAAACACCCGCATATTCACGGATAAACTATTACGTGACCCTTCATAATATCACTGACCTAATGAAAACTTCACTATAGATCTCTGAGACATTGATACTGGGGAGTTACTCTATAAAAACGATACCAACTTCGAATGTTCGGACGCCGTACGTAAAGCTTTACTAATGTGTGATACCTATAGTACGTCGCAACGACGACTAAGTTCGGAGAGATGATGAATATAATAGAAAATAGTATTGATTTTTAGAAGTGGAAATTATATATGTTACACCGGAACATTCGAACTTCTTATCGTTTTTATAGAGCAACTTCCCTAGCCACTAACGAAGCTGACTACAATGTAGTTCAAACAGAGAATTATGTACATTTCAAGTTTAAACCGAGCGTAATAAATCATACATAATATATCAGGTTAGAATGTACGAAAGTCAATTTCGCGATATAAATAATAGTTTTCTCCTGTGAGCTGGCAGACTAAAAGCAACCCGTTAAGTCCAGTTACGTCAAATTTCATACAAAATTTAATAATCCCGATTTCCTTAACCAATCTGCAGTTAGAAATTGGACCTTATTTGTATAAGATAAGGTTGTGTTTAGACGGAAAACGGTACCTACAGAAAATTGTGATCAATAATTTAATCGCAAAATCCAGGAGAATGTACCTACATGACGGTACTTAATGTATTATTCAATGCCAATAAGCGGTATTCTTGTATTAATATGTTATAAACTGCATGTTGGCTCCGGTTTAGCTTATTAGCGATTAATAACGGAAAATTTATTGGCTGCGTAAGATTTTATAAGTAGACCATGTTTCTTGGATTTATATTGTGTACATTGTTGTGGATTGTTTGTTTAGATTTTTCATAAGCGTTAAAGCCAGCGTCAGCGGCAAATCTGGATGCCACAAACTGAAGACGGTGAAATGGCGCAATTTGGATGGTTCCTATGTCCAGCATTGGATATCAAAAGGCTGATGATGTGATGTGATGTGTGAAAGAGTGACTACCATGGCCTAGATTTTATGTGCACCTAAACATACGTCATGTATTTTTGCTTACTGAAAGAACATTTCAACTTAAAAACAATTACTGCATGACCTGGGCTTCCTTTACAATTGAAAGGTCTGCCACGCTAACTTATTACTGGAGAACTTCCCACATACATTCTTATAAATACCTCTACGGTATTCCGGTTTCCTCACCACAATTCAACAGGCAATAATTCCGTCACAATCACATTGCATCACCAAACGGATCTAAATCAAATTTAGCGTCAACACTAAGGAGTGGTATTTACTATTTATACAACACACGTCAACAGCCACGCATTGCGCGTTCATTTCGCGCGCATTTTAATTAGCCTTATTAACAATTAAAGGCACTAAGATGTGGGTCAAGACGGTTAAAAGGAATAAATCAAGTGGCAGCTATGATATCATGAACAATATGTTTTGTTTTGCATGCGCTAATGCCTTAATTCGACGCGATAAGGACGATTATCGCCCGGCAAAAGCTCACGCCTGGCGGATAAATTTAAAGGTCATATTAGTCATTATATTTTATTTTGTGATCATTAATTTACTGGAGTTGTGTTCGTGATTGATAATGTGTGTGAATTGATAGCATTGTTCATTAAAAGGATGTTTGTTTGAATAAACACTGGACGGTTAGGTGTTTTCAAAATATTATATGTACTTAAATGTTAGCTTGTTTTTTATATACCCTTAGCAATATTGTGCGAATGGCGAAGCACAATATTAAGATAATATATGGGTTACAGATTGTAAAACTGTTAGCTTATCTATGTATAGTTCCATTGCCTAATTCGGTAATTTAGTTGGCCAATATTTGATCAAATTACACCCCATTTTCCATCTCTAAACAATACCTGTAAGTGAATTGCTCTACCCCTCTTTTCTTTCTTTCTTAATAAGCAGCAACAAAACACGCGAGGCGAACCGACATAGGAATAATCACAATGAACACGATAATTATCATTCGTTCTCTTATAATTCACGACATTTAAATGTTTTGTTATTTATTTTTATTATGATTCATATACTTAATCGTTTTCGAATCAATTACACGGTTTTAAAAATATTAATTTTTATCCCATTTCTCAGTCTAGTATGTCTTTACCTACTTTTATAAACTTACTTTGAAAGAAGACTTTTCTTCGATGGTTTTTATTTCTGAATATTTCAATAATGTTATTGACATATGGTATTTAATTTAAACCACATGTTCCTAACTCCTGGTAACATTGTACCAAGTGTGAAAAAGGACAGCCTGGTAGTTTTGACAAAAATCGTGATTTTAGTTCTCAACGCATTTGATCCAGCCGTATAGTTACATATCATTTTAAGGCTCAGATTAGTTCCAGAACCGAAGCGAAGTTTAGCTAAGAGGTAAAAATATCCGTGTATTTGCAAACAACATACCGCCAGGTTATTGTTCTCCGGGAATGACGAATGACTTGTCAAATTATACTTTTTTTAAACGAAATGTCACCGACTCGCCGTGTTAGCTCGGCCACGCCAAACAACTTCACAAATCCTACATTAAGAACGTAATTATTAAAATTATGCAACTAGACTTTATATAATAAATTATAATCAACATCTGACTATAAAATCAATATGTAATTTATTTAATGCCCGACCTTCGTCCAACCTATTAATTATTTAACAATCCACGATTATGGCATTCAAATTGCAAATTATGTTTTTCTAATAGTTTTGCAATTATATCTCTAATAATGGAAGTGTGTTAATTAGCCATATTATTATGTGTGTGTCGCGTTTTGTGTGGGAAATAAGACTTTTTGTGAGAGAACTGTTTATTCAATGGAGTGTTAGGTAATGACTTTGGATGCGGCGTATGATAAGATGCTTTGGTAATGATGATAAGAAAAGTAGCTTAATTAAACTATAATGGTGAAAGTGTGAATGTTTTTTATCTTCTTTCACGCGGCAACCGATTATTGACATGGTTTTTGCAGTTATTGTTGATTAACGAAATATTTAAGTTGGTAAAATTTTACTACGAAAAAAATAAGACTTAGAAGAAATTAGAGAGAAAAAGTAAGTTAATATTTTCCAAAAGGTTTTTTTTTTTAAATATGATCAGTGTATTGAATGTATTCTTGCGAATAATTATATCTCTTTAGAGCAACCATGTACTATTTTTTAACATCTCGCAATCCATCGGGAACTACTCAAACTGACAGTAGACTTTCCTATCAATGGAACGTACATAGGCTAATACAAGCGTATATAATAACTTAAGACATAAATAACTTAGTCAACGCACTATCAATTTTGCAATCTACAAGTTATATACTATGTATTTATTACTAAGAACTAACATATCTGCTAATGATTGTTAAATTTAATTATATTTGTACTTGAAGTGGGTAATAGCCGTAAAGATCACCCAGACGATTACGTTTTACAATCGAGACGGAATAAAACTGAACTCTGCTATCGAACTTTAGCAATTCTATTGGAATCGAGCAATAACTAATCGATTGTGAGAGTTTATATCGATATTTCGGTATTCGTCCCACTGCTGGGTATGACACACTATCATCAAGAGGGATTGGACTAGCTATAGGGCTATATAGGCTGATAGTAGTAGTAGGGCTTGTTAACATTTAACCACTGGATATATTAAGACTTAACATCTCATGTCTCAGCATGGCGAGAGCAGCGGAATGCCAAGACTTGCTTTATAATCCATAGTATTGTTTGGTTTTGGCACAGTCTATGAGCGGTCTTATCGCTTACCATCAGGCAAATAGCAAGCTTATATTGCCATTTGCCTGCCATGGCAAAAAAATAAAAATTCTTCCTACTACAGTATTGACAAAGGTTCAGGTATTCTCCTGAAAGTAAGTACAGGGCAATGTTTTGGTTGGCACAATTGGTTAGACGCCGTCAGTAAAGCCAGAGGTCGTGGGTTCGATCCCAGCACCGAGTAAATATTTGTGTGATCTGTGTGTGATGGTATTTTTTTCGGGTCTGGGTGTTTGTGAGACCGAGAAGTCTGTCTCAGTTTCATGGCACAAGACTTAGATCATATTGTGGGGTGTGTATTATTTATGTAAATTATTTATTATTTAAAAAGAGTATGGAAGTCTCTTATCAATCGATAAATTTGTACCGGATAATTCAAAGTCAGATATGTAGAGGCTGAAGCCGAAACTCAACTCAACAGCCTCATATCAGTCAGTCATTTCCAACAATAGTTCACGGTGGTCGGTACCCAGACGTCTACGAAAATCCACTACTTGAATTGTATCACATTCATCTCATAACAATGTTGCTTATGTTAATTAAATTAAACGGTTTGTTCGCAAAAAGTCGTTTGCCGATATGACTGCGACATTCAAGTACATGTGGGAAGTTATATGTAATTATCTGTTTTATAGCTATTATAATTATGTTTATGTACGGATCATAATTACCGCTAATGATTAGTAAAAACAGCTTTATGTGCCACATACAGCAATTTTATGGTTATTTGTGATTGTATTATTCTAAGAAAATAATGTTATTTTTTATATATAACATTTTATGTGTTCGATTGATGTCATAAAACTTGAAATGGCGATAACTTGTTTTTTGATATGTTTCTAGTAGGTACTTGATGTTTATAATATAACAAGTGTCTGGTATTTGAAAAGTTTATTGTCACAGCTTTTTATGGTTTTAAACTAGTCTTTTTTTTTAATAATGGAAATTTGCATGGGTAATTAACAGGTTTTTGGCAGTTTTTTAATTATGCTGTATTAGTATTATTTTTGGCAGTAAATACTAAAATTATATTCTATTGTCTGGTTGTAGTTGTATTTTTTTACATAACCTTGGAATTGTATATTGTGTATGATCGATAACACTTACGATATTTTTTTTTATTGTTATACAATATTATAATCTATTGCCACATAACTGAAGTAATGAGACGGTTTTTCACTCCGTTTATGTTATGAGTACATCTATGTCTCATTTGGAAGAATCAAAGTGTGTCACGTGATTAATATTATTTATTCAATGATGTCAACACGGCCGGCTGTTTGCGAAATAACCCAAATTCGCATTCAATCCGCACCTTATTTGTCCATACATTTAATATTCGTTTAATTACTATAATTAGTGAGGGAACAAAATTATGCGAGCATTAAGAAAGCGTAATTAGTTACCTACTCTGGAAATATTGATAATAAAATTAATTACACAACAAATTATAGCATAACGGAATAAATAAAAACGAACAAGTTTTGTTCTTTAGACAACTCTAGTCACTCACACGAAATATGTTCGCAATGTGAGCGATGAAATGTCATTGATTCGTAAAAAGCGCATGGTTTTGTATGTATACTGGGTATTTCAAGTCAATTTGGAGTCCGCGTCTTGGCAAACGCAGTGTAGGACGCCTTGCGAGATAGGGGGACGACTTGTATAAGGAGTCGACAGCTACTGTATGCAGAAAGAAGCAGACCAAGCTCTGCGGAGTATCTTGGCAGAAGCCTATATTCAGCAGTAGACGGCCAGAGCCACGGGCTTGTGATGATGATGATGAAGAAAGTTATATTGTATTTGAGCTTGAATAACATGAGTTAATAAATGTAATGTTTAATTGAGTAGAGGTTTTGTTTATAAAATAACATATTCGAAGCTTTAATAATATTATTAATTGAAAGGTCTCCATCATATTTAAACTGCGTTACGTATAATTTCAACAAAAGATTTGTATGAAAATTATCGGCGATTACATAAAGTGCCCTTACTCAGGAAAAGAAAAGGTAATAATCAATAGATTTGACATTTCCGAGATGTCACCATAAGTGTGATGTATCGTACTGCACAACACCTTTGGTATATGAAAAAAAAACATAGTTCTTTTATAAACAAAGGCCCAATATAAGGCATTTAATTCTTAACCAACTTTTTTTATAATGTTACGAGTATCACTCTAAGTAATAATGGAGAAACCCGTCATAGTGAATCAAAGAAGTATAGTTTCTGGGATCGCTCGTTTGATTATGAGCAAGCCCACGTAATTATAACTACTCGCAAAACGTACCCATAATTTGTCTGTGAGTACTATGACTGTTCAACTCTTCACTTATCATTAGTTGTGTAATGTATTGTTTTCATTTTACTGTGTCAGTTTATACAAATGCACCTCAATCCTTTATTCTCAAAGGCGCCAATGATTTCATAAATGTGAGTGTTTATATTGGATGACGAAACCACATATGAGTCTCTGTATTGTGGGTTTTTCTGAAGGTGTTTCCTGTGTCATGCTATTATTATCACCTTTTCAGGTTGTAGTTTAAACTGTTAATTTAACGAATCTTTAACTTTATGCCATTTTTTTAACATATTATCCCTGTCATGTCCCTTTCTCCCTGACATATTTATATCCTCACGAGTTACAAAAAGTATTTTATAACTTGCGACATGCCATTGTGAACTATACAGCATCGGCTTACTGTCAACTTCCGTACACATTATCACCTAATTACACGCCGATAATGATCGCGAACATTCGCTGCATATTTTACAAGCCCCATTGTTACGCGGGAGTGTGCTGCCGCCTTTATACTTGGCGTGTGATCGCCCGCCGTTCAAAATGTATTGAATGCTTCACATTATAGTTTTAATAGGAATATGTTTCATCTATGCACTGGGTTCTATTGAATGCAGCCTACGTGATTAGGAGCTGGTTGGAATAGGGATAAATGTTTGTACGAGCATAATATTATTTGGAGCAAAAATAGTTTGCGTCAAGTTAAAAAAAAATTTCGTGGTTCCTAGTTCTTCGACACAAAAATATTATCTGTCTGTATTTGTATCAGCCCATATACGTCCACTGCAGGGCAATATTATGTAGAGTCAAAATTATGTGTCTGCCAGTTGGATATATTAATATCTAATTCTTAATATCGCAATATTTATCCAATATGTCATTTTCATACTCCAGGCCTCGAGCTTCTGAGGGTCACGACCCTCAGCAATGAGGAATTCAACTCAAGGAGCATTCTACTTATTTGCGTTTTCAACAATCGATTCAACAAATAGCGTCTGTGTCACCTCTACGATATAGTTGTGTGCCGACTCACACAAACACAGCACATATTAGCGAGGACTAATTATCCTTCATTATAACTAATTGTACAACACAACCCACTAAGAAGTATTCGCGACTATTAATGACAAAAGCAATTAGGGTGCACCCACACAGCCACACGTTATTCACTGTCTGTTGAAGAATGTTGATGCATTCGTGTCTTTGCTGTGTAAAAATTTATGTTGGGTGTTGGGTCCAATGTTTGATCTGATTCAGAGTATTTAGGGTTTTTCTATCCCACTGGAGATTGGATATATTATATATTTATTTCGACCCAAAGTTGATTGGCGTATTAGAATTTCATATTTTTTGAGGATTTACATGGTCGAATTGAAATTAGATTAATGTACCTAGATAAAAGACAATAATTTTTCATACTTAAGTTGGCACTTTGTTTGATTATACAGTGCTCACCATCTTGGCAATTATCATTTGCAAATTTGCAATTATTTGGCCAATTTCAAGCGTCAGTAGATTATGAATTACAAAAAAAAAAAATCAAGATCTCCTAACCATCATATCCAATACAAGTGGGTGTAATAGAATTCCAATCCTTATAACTTACAAGTAAGCATATCTTAACACATAAATACCAATCAAAGTCTATTATAGTGATATTTAATACGTTTTCATGCTTTGTGTATGTGTACGTCACGAGCTCTCATTAGTCGAATGCTTAATGGTCCTAAGTATGCGGGCAAGATCGCCACGTCAGAACGGGTAATGTACTGTTTCCATTGCCGTACGACACTTACGTAAACTACCAGAGCGTAAGTAAAAAGTGCAATGTAGTGTTTATTATGACAAGTTGGAAAACTATCTCACTACATAACCTTAATTTTCGAACACCATCGATCTTGAATAGATAAATAAAATATTGTTTCTATAATTAATAATTTATTTTTTGTATGACCCAATGTAATGCAAATAAAAATCAGCTGATGTTAGAGGTTAATGATTCATGTGTTGCTTCTAAATTGCAAACGCGTTACATTTCTCCTTTACGAAATATAAATTACTAAAACAATGCGATAAAGTATTTTCCGCTTATTTTGAAACAATTCAATTTAAATTCAAATATTCGAGGGCGTTCCCAATGTATTGTGAATAATATTAATACTTAATGTTGGACGCGTATTCCTTCCATTCATATTAATATGGTATTCGTGTTAATGAATCATATGTTTATGTAAATAAAACAATTAATATATTAGAAATATTGTTTACAATACATCTGTGGGTTTTTTATACCTATTAAATGTCCAATGACTGAGTAAATTACCTATATAAACAAACTATTAGAAGTCCTATGATATATCTATACACATATATGTGGTAGAATTATTTTACCAACAAAAAGGTATCTATAATATTAAATATGGGTCAATTTAAACATTTTTCCATAAAAAGGCGTGATATTAAATGACGTTCAGGTGTAAGTCGGGCTATTGCTATTGTAATATTTAATACACCAATCCTACTCACACTTGCAACAATGTATTTATATGTGTACCTATTTACAAAAATTATATCTAATAAATAAATACACCCGACAGTCATATACATAGCTCTGATCCCACATTAAGATCAATTAAGTCTCGTGTCGTGAGTTTCAGAAACTACGAGAGACTTTTCGGTCTCACAAACATCCAGACCCGAGACAAATAATTGCGGGCCCCGTACATTTGTCTCAGAGTGAGGATCGAACCCGTGACCTCTCGTCTCACAGCCAGCGTCTAGCCAACTGTACCACGGAAGCTACCTGTAAATGTAACAGCTATGCTTAGTATTGCTATCAGTCACACAACCTCGGACACAAATAAAAGTGCCTATTATGTCATGGGAATAAAAGAATATGCCAATCTTTTTGGCCCTATACAAATCTTAATAGCCCATGCAAAGAATATAAGGATGGCTTATAATCGCAAGTCAATGGAAACCAACATTTATTCGGAGGTGGCAGGCATCGCCCGCTCACTGCTAGAGCGGCGTTAATGACAATAACTTGCTATTAACGTGCACCCGGCCAGTTACCGTAGCCCCCGGTGTCCCTGCCCGACGTCTCGCTACAATGCTCTTTAATTCCGCCGGGTTATACCCAAGACTGACTTATTAAGAATTTGTATCGGTTTAAACACACTACTTGTGGCTGTATTAAGTTGACATTTTACTGGAGTTTTGTGAGATTTTTGTCTAAGGATCATACGTTTGACTTCCGTAGTTGGCTAAATGTTGTGAAATGAAAGGTCGCAGGTTCGATCCATGTACTGAGACAAAAGTTTGGTTACACAGATATTTGTGTTAGGTTTGGGACTATGGTTGTTTTTGGGACCGAAAAGTCGACTTGATCTTCTTGTGGGGTCAGGACTATGTATCTGACTGTTGGGTGTATATATTTATGATTTCCTTAAAGTTGTTCATCATTAGACTGATAGCTTTGTAGCTGGTTTGAATCCTAATTGTTTGTTGCATAAACTGTTTAGTTAGATCATACATTCTCTAATAAATTCTATTAGGGATCGCATCTAGCGATAAGGCCGCCTATTGTAACCATGCCTTTAGTTTTTTAAGTGTTTTGTAAGCGTCTTTCATTTTGGTGTACAATAAAGCATGTAATATTAATAAATTACTACTAGCTAAAGCTTAGGATACATGTCTTTAATCACGTACATACTGGTAATGTAACATTCGTCACCGATTTAAATTCAAACCGTACGATTCTCTTCAAAACAACTGTGTCATTAGCACTATTATTATATGATGTCATTTTATTAAAAATACATTCAATAATGTTTGTATACAAATGAATGAGATGAACTTAGGAGGAATTATGAATTGGTGATGTCATCAAATGAATGTACACTTAGTACTGAACCCTTTTAAGGAATATTATGTTTTGTCGTGTGGATTTGTAACTACGAGGGAATTTTCGGTCGAACGGTCGCAAAGCATATTGTATCTTTATATTGATTATATGAATAATTTTTTTGTGCTTAACTTAAACCTTTGCCTTTGGTAACACAGCTGGTTTCGCGTTTACTGATCTGTAAGAAAATTATTTGATATTTTATAGCATACATGCATTTAAGTGCTTCTAAAATATCCCAAAGGTAAAATCAAGCGAACTACTTTTTTTATTGCAATTTATGGGGAGACAATGTCTTTCACCTGATGGTAAGCGATACGACCGCTCATAACAGTATCAAAACCAGTCACCTTGAATTACAAAGTAATGTTTATCGTGAGACATAATATGTTAAGTCTCCATATGTCCAGTAGTTACTCTGGCTACAATGTCCACTGTTGTTTCGCGGGAGAAATAGACGATGCGGTACCTACCCAGATGGCCTCTGACATATGAGACACCTACCTCCAGAATATTAGGACATGTAATACATTACGTACTTACAAGAACGCAGATATAATAAATAACAGTAGAAGAGATAAAAATTTCCACGGCGAGCCCTCACAAGCCATTAAAGGCGCACCAACACAATCACATTTAAAAAGCCTAATCAACGTGCACGGATTTCGTTCGCAATCAAGCGAGCGAATTTCCACAGGCGGTCGCAATTGGAAAAATATAATTACGCACATAATCCATGCCGGATTGGATTAAAAAATGATGGAAAAAAAGAAAGTGTTTTAGGGTGCGTCATTATTTTTTCGCCGGGGAAAGGGATCGAGGCTAATTACGACAGATGGATCGGTGTACTGTATGTAATAACGCTAATTAATCGATCGGCGGCACCGACGTGAGGCTTTTTTCGAATTTCGCGTCAAGGGTTTTTGGTCCTGTTTAATTATTGCGTTTCTCGAAGCACCGCGCAGTGGCGGACGCTCAAATGCCTGGTTATTGGCGTGCGCTATCCTGTTAATATTAAGTGCCTGTTTAATTAGGATTGTGTGGATGCTATTTTAATTTACATATTGGTGAAATGTGGACTTGACGCCTAGTGTATCTGGAATCAATAAAGCCTTTTTCTTACTATCGTAACTGGCTGCCTCCAGGCAATGTCTCAGAAATCTTGAAGTAAATTATTGTCCAATTTCCATTGATGAGTTAGATCTGCTTTTTCTTTGTGAAGTTAGTACTTAAAGATATTGAAGTTTTCTGCGGTTTTCAAGATTTGTGGCTATTCATGTGACCACCTTTGCACATATGAATGTTCCCGAAAGCTTTAAGACAATATGTTTAAAGACAACTTCAAGTTCAACGAACTTACTAATTACCATTTAATTCCAAAAAAAAAAAAAAAAGATTTTTAAGAAAAATAACCTCTAAATAGACTGACTTAGAAATCGAACCCGGGGCTTCACGGATGATAACCCTTACGCGCTGCCACTGGACCAGGGATGCGACCTATATCTTAAATGGCGACTTACGTTTCAATATTTTGCGGTATGAACCGAATTTCCTCAGAATCTATTGTTTCGAGTACACAACGGGTGAAAAACTTTACCTTTGTTAAACATTCAATTGTTCTTTACAAAATAAGTCATTTTTCTTCGACACGTAAGATCAAAAGATTTAATGTTTTTATGTTTTCTTTGTGTTATATTGTTTTATATTATGAATGTCAAGGATTTCTAAAAATTTTCCGTTATGACATACATTTTTTAAAAGCATCTCGTTCTTTTTTATAAACGACCTAAGCTTAACCTACCTTGTGAAATCATTACAATTTTATAACATAAAACATCTGTGTTACGTTACGTTACGCCATAGCTAAAATCACTACAACAACCGTTCATAATCATCATAATTAAATACAAAATCGAAAATTGATATCAATGACTATATTTTAAGTCCCCAGGTTCTATTACCGGCCGTGACAACTCATTCTGTATACGTTTTTCTCACAAAAATTAATTTGGCAAGGATATAACGACTCGATGCAAAATAAACTTAGCCTACAGTACACACAAACAGTGCGTCTATTCCACAACAAACAGAACAAATGGAAACAAAACTCAACAATACAAAAATCTAATTGCATTATTCCAATTGTTTCCAAAACCAACACTAATTGCTCAAAAAAACGTCCAGCCCGATCAGCTTCGAAATCGATGTAATAAAAAAAAAAACTAAAATTATCGGTTTTGGTACGAAGTGGCGAAGGCATGACTACACAACTAGTGGCGAGGGGTACACGAATAGAGCCACTTAATATCACCCTTTTACCCCTTCATTATAATCACCCGCACACATAGACACTATCGATCCGGTGTTAGTGTACGTACACAGTGCGTTTATAGAAGTGATTACTGTATTTAATTTGAAAATGCTAAGTAGTTGCCTTGTTTTATCGTTGTGTTAATGCGCCCCTGTTTCTGTGTGGGTGTAATTATGTAGCGTGGTAGGGGTGGCTTAACCCTTTCTGTTCATATCGCGCGCGTCGCGAACTGATCGCGATGGTAATGTTTCGATTAATGATTTTGTTTTACTTTCCGATTGTAATTGCGTTACGTCGACTTTTTAAAAATAGAATACTGTATTCGAATTTTAAATGTGTTGCGGTGATTTATAAATTATTTTTTACGCATTTCTTGTGTTGTAAAAGATAATTTACGTTTAGGAGACATATCTTCTTAGGAAATTGAAGGAATTTAGTCGGTCAATCATTAGAAGATAATTCCACATTTAAAAAATTCAATTAGAGTGGTAATAGTACGATTTATGAACACTGTTTTAGCTTCGATTCCCAAAAGTGACTCTTTCATATGCACTGATTTTAACCATGATTTTTCTTTATCTGAACTAAATAATTTGACGAAAAGGAAACTCGGCGCTTCTTAATTGTAATAAAAACCCCGAAGATCACTCACATATATTATGTACGCAAGACAAATTAAAAAGTCGTCTAATAAATAAACAAAGTGACGATGTCGTTCATATTAATGACATTTTCAACATCCAAAAAACATTATTCTAAACACACACAATTATAATTAAAATTACATTATTTACAACACAACGTTGTTTGTTATTACGCGAGGCCCAAAACTGTAATTGAAGTTAAAATAACGATTAATTTGTGTGTGTAAAACTGTGAAAGCACGACATTAGCAATTCGCAACAACACTTATACAGGAGTAATGACTCGTCTGTCCATATAATCATAGAGCAACCATTACTCCCTCCTTGAAGGGTGACCATCTTTGCGGACATTCTGCGGACTTCTTTATAGTTGAGTTATCTGTATATGTATGAGCAAACATACGTCCTACAGGGTACAGGCCTCCTCTGTAATCGAGATTCCGATAGAGAGAAGATAGGCCTTAATGCGATTTGGCAGGCTTTAATTTAGTTGAAAGACTGAAAAGTCTCTTGTCTCTGATATCCACGCCACAAGACTTATAGTGTGACTTTTATGTCTGTATATATAGTGTGACTATGTCGTTTAACTTTTGCGTGTAAATAAAACATCTGATTCAAAATTGATATCAAGCAGGATAGCTATCTTTGTATAAGTTGGTAGAATTTATTTTAGGTGTGGAGTTTAAATAAGATTTTTTTTATGCATTTCGGTGTATTTTAAATATCGTTAAGCTTTACAACATATTTTTTATATATCTCTAACTTCACAAAATAGGTATCATAATGAACTTTCAAAGAAGCAAGAAGACAAACAAAGTAATTATTAAATTTATATTGATTTACGCGATTACAATTAGTTACATTATTTTAACAATGAAGCATAGTGTTTATATATTATTGAAAAATACGGAAAACAACCATTAAATCCATTTGTATAATTGCGTAATAAAATGCTAAATTATTTAAATAAATCGTATTAAAATCGTATTTATTATGGAAATTTTTGATTTATCGTAAACCAGCGATACAATGTAATTAAGGTTTATAAAGACATACTTATAGGTTGGTATCGATCCACTTTTTGCATCTTGACCTTGTCGTTGATTAATTTAGAAAACCTTTTGACAAAAAATATATAAAAAATGAATTGTTGATGAAAAAATATAATGTCAGAATGTTGAAGATCCGTTAATCGGCTATAAATACAATTCACTGGATTAGTGACTAGTTTTAGTTTTAGTAGAGTTTCTTATTGAGAATTTTTCCAATCAATTTTGTTCGCAAGCGAATGCATGTCAATATTTACTCAATAATAATAAGTTTATTTGTTTTCAAAAACAGGTAAAAACATATAAAAAACACTTGCTTCACTTCATATAAATATAAACAATATATCGTAATTTTTTATTAAGAAAAAGACATGTCCGTTGAAATTTCGTATCACAGTCACCCTACAAAGGGGGTGTACCCCCACGACATTAATTTCGTGAAATGAACCTAATTTACATTTAAATAAGGACTCGCCTTAGCCGGGATAAGTTGTGAAACTAGCGGCCTGAGGCTCTCTGCCCAAAGCAACCTATTTCATTACTATAATTCAATTCTGCGTTATAATGCGGGGATATTGTTTAAATGTAAGTATAATGGCTTCTGCACAATTTGAATGCATATTTTCGTTCGCATTTGGAATAATTGGCGTCATGGGAATTGATAGGTTGTTGTATCGAACCGACAATGTATGGAGATTGGTGTGAGTGATGCGAAAGAATGTTTGTATTGACCCAAGTGGTATAGTCTCTGCTGTTTCGCCTTGTATGTTCCGTCCCACAATGTGATAGGTGGCGAGCCTATCGCCATATCGGGCACAAATTCCTGACTCTGGGCTGATACTGAATAGAAAAATGCAATATCACTTTGCCCAACCCGGGATTCGAACCCGAGACCTCAGCTTTGTAACCGTACCATAGTACAACTACGCCACCGAGGCAGTCTTACTTACGATACTCACTCGCCATATTATGAATTTTGGGATAAAATATAGCATATCGATTGTGATAAAATCTAGTATTTTTTAATTATAGATAACGAAGTCAAAGGTTTCGTTATTAAAATGGATCTTAACCTATTAGAAACAAGGGATCATATGTCAAAAAAATCTAGCCATTAACCACCCAATTGATTGACTGGTTTGGTTGTTAATACAGTAACTAAATGTATATAATTAAGTGACTTTCTTTCTATCTATCTACTAATAACTAATGCTGAAAATATTTTTAGAAGAGTACGTATTTTGAACGAATAGATGTGCTTTCAAATGCCGATAGTAATTAGCCACTTTTTAATAAGCTTTCATATAATTTTACGAATTAGTAGATCAAGATAAAAATATAATGCGATCCCAACACCAAGAGCGTAACGAGCTAATAAATACCAAAACAGAAATATGCAAAGTTCGCCTCTTAGCGGATAATGATAAACTTTTAAAAAATAATTCCCAATGAAATCCCGTACCATCACTTAGCATCAAAAAGCTAAAAATGTGAAAAAAATTAATAAAATAAACAAGCAATTCCTCTCTCTATAATTTCTGATCCTTCGAGTTCACCAAAAAACTTTTTAACAACCTTCGATTCAATCCGTTCGCGAAAGAGGGTCATCAATAACAAAATTAAAAAATTCTCCAATTTGAATTTTAATTGCGTACGATTATGAACCGTATCGCGAACGGCAGCCAATCGCTGACGGATTTTTAATTTGAAAATATATCTAAATAACTCGGCGCCGTTTTAACTGGACAGGTGTAGGCGCTTCATTAGTTGGCACGTGAGGCCGGCAGAGGGCGCACTATTCACTAGCCAAATAATTTGGATTAAAAACATCCCATCGATGCTACTCAAGTAACACGCGCTTCTACATTTTGGTTGTAAACGAGGCCGCGGATTTTAATTTTTGTTCTAGTAATATTTGATCAAAGTATGGATGTTTATGCTATTGAAAAGTTTTTGTTAGTTTCCGATATCCACGACACAAGACTAATGTCAAATTCAGGTCAGGACTATAAGTCTCTTGGATGTATTTTTTTTGCGAAGTTAAAGTTCTATTTCATTTATTTGCAGCAAAGAAAAAATAAACATAACGTGTAAATATTGAGTAATTTAAGGCTCAATTAAATCTAATTTCGTATTTTTTACCAGCTTAAAATTATTTAATTACTAATTTTACTAATGACTTATTACTAGATAAAAGTGCAATAATGAATACAAATTATACTAAAAATCTAGTCGCGCCGAGATCAAAACAGTTCAAAACGGGGCGTGTAAGTATAATCCTTATAAATTTCCTTTTTACACAAAGCAATATAAGTAATTAGCATAATTTCGTTGAGTAAATGAAATATGGTAATGAGGGGGGGTTGGCAACCCCTTCTAGGGTGGAAGGGGGTGTGACGGGGTCGGTCCCTTCTAGTCGCATCCCGCACTCGTCAACCCGATGTAGTGATGATTACGATTAAATTATACGCCGTTCGACTCAGAATGATTTCATGTTTATTGATATGTGTAAGTATGTAGAAGTTTTATATGGAAGGTTTCTTTATATATGTGAAGATTTATGCATATTTTTTGTACGCAAGAAATCTAAGATTAACATGACCATCCGTTGCAGTCCACTGCTGGACATAGACCTCTCCCAATGTATGCTACAGAGCCCGGTCTGCTACTTCATGCATCCAGTTCCTGCCGGCCCTCGTGTGCAAGTCGTCCCACCATATTGAGATTGTTACAGATTAATAATACATTTTTAGTTAGTTTATAATTCACTCTGTCAAAAGGTTTTTACAATAGGATGCATAGTTTAAGTATTAAGAATCTCTCTTCATCAAATAACTTCACTAAACGTCTGCGCGTAATGCGCGGTAACATAATCTAACTTGTAATTTGTACTTGTACTTGTATGTAAGTGCGCCAACCCGCACTAGGCCAGCGTGGTGGACTATATGGCCTAACCACTCTCAATCGTACTCTCGATTGTAGAGGAGACCCGTGCCCTGCAGTGGGACGTATATGGGCATACAGAATAATCTAACTTCATTTTGGATCCAAGTTATCTAAATATAAAACCAAAAACGATTCACTAATTAAAGCCTCCCAATAATTATGTGCAATGTAAGAAATGCAAATGTAATAATGCGATTTAAAATCGCGGCTGAAGTCGATAACTCGCCCGCGGTGATCGGACGCCAGATTGCATCAACACGAAGAACTTATGAATTTAAATACTCATTTATACGTGATAATCAACGTTTGAGATTTTAAATGATGGATTAGTTAGATGTTGTTCTATTAGACTGCAGGCTAGAGACAGTTTTAATACCTATTTTACTATCGATTTTTTTTTTCAATGTCTGATGGTAAACGATACGACCGCTCATGGACTGTAGCAATGCTTAGCGTTTCACTACGCTCGCATCATGAGACATAAGTTGTTAAATCTCAAATTAAATTATGTTAAGTCAGTAGTATATAGAACTTAACATTAATAATACTGTATGGCAATACACTGCGTTCATCACCTTAAGATATTTGGTAATATCACTTATTATCCAGTAGTAACTATAAGAAAAACTTTATCTTATTGCCATAACTGCATTTAATAATAACTGCAATAGAGCGCTATACAAAGTCTGAATACAGCTCTTTCTGACGACACAACCCTCGACATTTGAAACAACTAACGAAAAATTTAATTAAGGTGGTCACTTGAGGTGACCACTGAAAATCAGCGTTGCGTTGTGTTTTGAACCACATCATAACATTAAGCTGAGTGGCCACCTACCAGTAACAGTCGCGATCAGTCATTTTTCCATTATTTACTTGTATAATTATCTTTCTATTGATCTATGTTGTATGTCCGTTGCATCTGTGAGTGATAAATAGTTTTCTTTCTTTATTAAAAACAGGGGTCCCAAAACTAAGCCAGGCTTGTATCTTGGGGTACCGTTATGGCGACAAATTATAAAAACAATAAACAATGCCAATTAATGACACAAGTACTAATAAAATCAAACAGGAATCGAACTAACGATGGCCCTGCGTAGTGGAATCGTGATAAAAGGTCTTGTGAACAATACCTCAACCCTCGCGTCTAAAATAGAATGAGATAGATATAGTTAAGACGTTAAAGATAGAGAGGGACAGCGTTCAATTGGAATTAATTAATTATAATTAAGTTTTAAGTTGACGCGCCGGTTACGGGTAAGCGTAGACTTTCGTTTATTTTGTGTTTGTGTGAGTTGGATAAGGGTGCGGTCGTAGTCTACGCTATGTTATAAGGAATTCTAAAACCATATACATTTTGATAATATACACAAGCTGTAGAATATAACACGGTTTTGTGTGAAACATCTGGATTGAATTTTGGTTATTGTAGTATTTCTCGTCCTATAAATACATTAAGAAAGAAAGAATTATATTACATGAACAATAATCGTATAGACTTTAAAATTTAAGGCAAAATTATATTTTCCATGGGAAATTAAATGATTCCGTATAAAATATAAAATTACATTGTTTTAAATTCTTGTACATAGGTAATATTACATAAGTCTTATTTAAACGTAATATATCTTTAATAAAATGTTCGTTAAAAACACAACATACTTTAATGACTCTATCCTAACCTCTACTTTAAGCAACAAATCTGTATAAGGCTGTATTCATTGCAAAATAATTTTCTAAGCTATAATATTATAGCAAATCTCCATCAATGGTACAGGCCCTTTAAGTTTGCATGTGTGTGTATTCTAGTATCGATTTGGAACTATGGGGCAAGAGATAATGAGCTGGGTAGGGCGGGTTGTAATAAGTTTTTGAGGTCGATGTAGTTTCCAATGCTACGCCTCTGTAACGCCACTTCGTTCATTGTGATATCAAAAATTTATGGGACATTGCCAAAACTTATGGGAGCAGGGGAAAAAAATATTTTAAAACGACCTTAGGTGATTGTAGATTGTGAGTGTTGTGTCGGATAACTTTTAAATTAAATATATAAATATTATTATGATATTTTTGGTATAGTTTTATATTAGGTGTAAGATCAAGATAAAAAGTTTTTTAAGCGAATTTTTATACATTATCATAATTACAAAGCTTATGTTATTGTTAAGACACGCTTACAATAATCAAAATGATGTTGTTTTTAAAACAAATAACAGCAAAATCTTTAGAAAATCTGTATTGAACTTGTCTGTTTTTTTATATTATATAATAAAAATAAAAATAAAACACGTTGTACCATGCCAACAATATTAGTAACTTAAATAATACATGAAATACTAATGCAAAATAATCTTAAACGTAATTAATATAAAATAGACATAACGCAACAATAACATTGAGATAAGACGAACTCCGACGAGGTCGTGTTGACGGTACATTCTGTAGATTGGAATCGGTTGATGAGACGGCCGAATAAGATTATGCATCGGCAAGCGTTGATTTAATAGCGTGTTAAACATGAAATCCTGGATTAGAGAGTATCCAAAAAATGAGCAAAAATCAACGAATTTATAACTTTAATAAAGGGTCTGGTTAGTAAGTCGAGATGCAAAAAATATACCCCCTGTATATTATGAGAGTATCTGCAGGAAAGATAAACTTTCTTTAAAAAACATAGCTCCACATTATAATAAGTCTAGTTTGCGTTTAATAAACATAACGCAAAAACGTACAGACAAACATCTGCCATACAAATATTTTTGAAAAAGTTACCTACGCCAAAGAATGTTAAATGTCCACTGCAGAAAACGCTAAAAACTAGCAAACCCAGATACATATTTGTACGGCACGTGTTTCTTACAAACAAGTGTAAATTTTTTCAAAGCTGCATATAATTTAAAAAAAGCAAAAACTTTTTTTAGAATTCTAATTTTAAATTAAAGATTCGAAATTCGAATACATTACGAATTCGAAATTTAAAGTAAGATCTGTGCAAGGAAGCCATGCGAATACATTCAGACGTGTACGTCATAAAACTATTGCACCACCTCAGCACCTGCCAAAGTACAGGCGAGAAACATCGGCATACGTGGGGGCACGAATTAGGGCCAGCCGACCGTCTCCACTAGATATAACAACGGGGGGCCGCCCGTCGGGGCCCGCTATCGATTTTGGATGAGAAACTGGACTAGAGACATGCGAAGCTTAATAACAATCCAGGATAGCCTTGCGTTTGCTACGAGCGGATTGTTGCTTGTTTTAATTTGCCGCTGTGATTTTGTTGCATTGTTTTGTTTTGTTTTGCATTTTTGTTTTTTTTTTTTCTGTTTTTGTGGTGTCTTATTGCGGCAGGGAAAGTGAGATGTTTTTGGTTTCTAAACAGCGATATTTAAATTGAGATTTTAATTTGGTATATGTATATTGGATTTTTCATGAATTGAAATTTTACTATGCAAGAGCATTCAGGCTAAGGTGAAGAAAGAAAAGAAAGAAAGAAAAAAGCTTTATTTTATGTGTTGTAGTGATTTTTTGAACCAAATATTTCTGCAACTTGCATAATATTGTAGGCGTTACGTAAATAACGCATGGAGTCTGGAATTAAAACTAAATGTTTTTCTTTTTTGATTTGTCTTTTTCTGATAAAACGAAATCATAGTTGCAAAAAAATATTTAAGATAAACATTTAAGTCGCCTAAAGAATTTCATACTACTCAATTCCTACTTTTTGCACAAAAAGGCACAAATAAAATTAATAAGCCGATAAGCGCAATGAGCGACCGCCGAGTGAATAATTAACAGCTTGGAATTAGAAAATCGCGCTCAACACTCGAGTAATGAAGAGTGCAAAGCAAGTGGTTCCGGAGGCGTCTAACGCGATAAAAAGTAAATAAAAAAAATTTAAAAAATAAATAAAATGGAGTAGGAAAGTGCGAGGGAAACGCAAAGGATCCATTGGAGGGTCCCGACGGACAGCTCGGTCGCATCGCGCATTACCGTCCGCGTTAAACCCCGATTATAATGCATCGTATCGGTTAATTTGAAAAAAGAACTGTTAAACAGGATTCATTTTGAAATAAGAAGGTAATTGTATGGATATGTTTTGTAAACGCAATTGATTGTTAGGATTTATTTCAGTGTCGTATTTTATACGTGGGAATATTTGTGACAAGCCTGTATATACTGACCGTATTAAACACCTATATTGATTAATATCATATTTACAATAAAAAATATATGAAATATCTCAAAACACTCCACCACGCCTTCACACCTCACACAAATGCAGCACTCATAAAAACAAAACGCCGAAAAAATCTAAGTTGTTGAATTGAAACGTATTGAAACGTTAAGAAAAAGGCGAGAGAAAAACCAGTTGCTGGTAACAAATCCCGGCGGCCCGTCGTGGTACAAACCGGGGTTTAATCTGTGCTCAAACGGCAGCGCGCCCGCCCGTCCGTCGGCAAAGCACATATTTGTTCGCGCCCCGACGTTTTTGACATTCCTACCTCGCCTCAACTTTTCTTAGGGCTGCGGTTGTACTGAGCTTTACACTTGTACAGGGTTGCTGCTGATAATCGTGGCAGTTTTTCACCGTGTTCTACGTGATGAATGTTTTGCAATGTTGCGTGTCAACCTTAGTTACTAGTGATGTTTTTTTTTGTTTTGCACATTTGTTTTCGGCCAGTTTCGAGAAGTTCTTTTTAAATCTTTTTTATAGCATAAGTATTTGGAACAACTAGTTTGCAAGGTTTAATTTATTTTCGTTTCACTTTTGATAAAAGCAAGAGATAGTTACTATACTGATAAGTGACAAAAATAAATTAAGTCGATTTTCTATAACGTTTTAATTAGCGCACACTACTCAAAAAATATAATGATATTTATATATATCTTGCGTAACTTGTTTATGTTAATGTACTCGGTAATAATATTATAAATTACAGAGCGTGGGCTTAATATAAATTATATGCATAATTATTTTGAATAGCTTTGCGATTTTATACTTTGATAATAAAAAATAACATAGTATTAATTCTATAAATAACTTTAATTATAGGTACTGCTTCGTTACATATTTAATCTACAATAATATGATAAATAAGTAATAAAATCATTCCATTAAAAGCACAAAATTAAATGAACGAAACATAATTGGGATGAGTACAGGAAGCCAAACTTTTATGTCGCGCTGTTTTCAGTCAAGCTTCATTATTGTATCACAAACAGTGACGTCAGAAAAAACTCGTATCACAAAAACATTTCTAACAATCTATTCGCGCGACATCCCTAGCCAAGGCAATGAAAAGTCGGTTAAGCTAATGTTATCGAGAAATAAAAATGTATAATAAAATACAAACACGCTGCGCGAGGAAACAATTTGCCGCGGGAGACTGGAAGATTTCATGCTTTTAACTTTCAATGCCGGCGTAAAACCGACTCTAATGCACCAAATACAAGCTTTAGAGTCCATTGACAATACCAAGGAGCAAATTCCTTAAATTTTCACGCGGCTTAGACGAGGCTTTGGACTTTAAAGCTTAGGCGCTAAGGTCGATTGTCGCGTGGATGTTTAGCGCAGTAATTCAGGAAGAAAAGAGAGTTTTCCGGCTCGTCGCAGCCCCGTGACATTCGTGTTAAGCGGGGCCGAGGGAACCGCCATTCATAAAGGAGCGTTCGTGGAGGGAGCTACTTGTTTCGTAAACTTGTTGGATGTATGGAGCTTTTCGGGAACGTGAGTTTTGTTTTGCGTTTTTAGGAAATACTTCGTGTGTTGCTTGTATTCTGCGGAATGTTTCTTTTGTTTGAGTTTACTAGTGGGCCGGCTCGTGAACAATGACGATGCCAACACCAATTGATTGAGGGGGAAGATAAAACCCGACTACTTTCTGTCGGCGCATTTTTTGTTATCTTAAACGCTCGTGTCATGTGCATAATTTGTACAAACCGCCTACGTTGAACAAACATTGTTTTACATAAATTATAATAATTACTGTGATGACAGGTGTAAATTGTGTGCATGAAAACAACTTTTTTATGGCGTATTTCATGACACTTAGATAGATTAAAGCGTTTCCTTACGCGGACAACATCTACCAATAGAGTTAAGCGCCCCTGCATGCAAAGTAAAAAACGTTGGGAACGCATGTTTTTTTCTAATCGGTGGCGCGGCAAGGACACGCTCACGGCGGCACCTGTTGAGTCGGGTCACGTGACTTTTTTGCTACAAGGACGTACGCCTCCTTCGTTCATTCACGGGCGGGCTCGCCCCCCGCTCCTTACGCGGGGGTTAGGGGTTTTTTTGTTCCCCTACGTGAACTCCCGAGGGCTTTCACCTACGTGCATTTTCGAGGTCACGTCTGGAATGTTTTGAGGTTATGTTTTGACGTTTTCGCGCGCTTTTTGCGCTCCGTGCGTTTGCGAAGTTTGTTAGCGGAAGGATACTTTTAGTTTGATACCGGTTTGTTGGGCGGCTGTGGGTCTGTATTACGAAACGTGCCGATTAGAAAGTGGATTTTGAGTAGCGAGGACGGATTTTTGTAAGAAGAACAGTTGATATACTTAATGTACTGATTAATTATATTAACAGTATCTACAGCAACATTATTCTATAAATAGAAACTTATCTATGTTAATGGTAATTAGGAAGTGGAATATTCAAATGACCACTTTGGGTTCTGGCAAAAGTACTTTTGCTATTTCTGTTACAATCGCACATAATTAAAATAAGTGGTATGTAATATATATTGAATTGAATGAATATCTCCGAGACAAAGATCTGATTTTTGTAAATAATTCCCACTAAGAAAGAAAAAATCAGAGAATAATATAAACTAAGAACAAAAGAAACTAACAGTACCGCAAGTCATTATGACAGCTAATCGTATTATGTCGCCGTATCTTAGTAAAATCTAGGCAACCTAGAAATAATTCGGACAATAATGCTTATAATTTGATCGAAGGAGCTACTGGCAAAATTACGAAACTATTAGAAGATGTAAATATATGTAAAGATATTAATTTAGTTTGATCTGGAGACAACATTCTATCTGTAATGCAAGTGGTATGAAATATAGGTCAGCTTAAAGATACTATGGTGAAAGGTTGGCGAAACAAGAAAAAAACAGAGACAAACAAATCTAAATAAACAACACAATTTACATAGGATCGATCGCGAAATGCCAGACTAAATGTACCAATCACTGCACACATACCAAAAAATATAGCTTGCAAACCGTAAGCAGTAAACTGGACCGTTCTTTCTACCACATAAGACTGACTTTGCGAGACACTAGAGAAATTATTAGTCTTAACCGGATTCTAATTAAACCCTGTCCCTGATAGTGCACCGTGGAGCTGTAGACTGCGTAATTTACATTAATCCAATAATTGCATGGAGGTTTCCTAGTTAGAAATTCAAATGAGATGATGTACAGCTAGATGGGGTGGCAAGGGGAGTCTTTGGGGAGGCGAGACGCGGCCAAACGCCGCGGGTGAACGCCGCGATTATCGGCCGGTTTGCGTGTTCTTAATTAATTGCAAATAACCATGAACGAATGAGAATGGCCGGGTATTAGAGTGTGATTACGATAAATAAGATTTTTTTTGTTAAACCTGTTTGAGTGTGTCGTCGGAGGTGATACGAAATTGTTTCATACGCTTAATCAATTTTTTCTCGTCTTGGTAATTGATTTAATACATCTATGTCTTGTTTAGAGTCCATTTTTGGTGATAGAAGAATACTTTACACGTATGTTACCGATCTATAACGCATTCTGAAGCATTATATTAGGAATAATATTGGTGATTTCAAATTAAAGAAAGGACCACGTTAACATACAAATATTTTCTTTATCTTGAAACTACAGTCCTAAGATTGAGCGTTTTAGGTCAATCGTAGGCAAAGAGATATTATAGAAATATTGTCTGTACTTTTGGAATAGTTCTGCGATGCGAAATTTCTTGAACGGATCGCAGCAATGTCAACTGCTGTTACGGAAGATGGATCTACAGAAATGTTGAAAGCTATATTCATTATATATGTATTCAATCTTTCATAGCTATATAATCTCAAAGAACTACTTTCATCTTGCTTTTGTTCGAATGAACTAAAAATAGTTATAATATCACGTAGTGTGTCGACTTACGATTATATCTTCTTCTGTTATAATTATCCAGCCTATGCCGATGTATCTTCACGCTTCTTTTAAAATATTTTTCAATGTAAAATGAGGCTGATATTCTTCAAATATTTAAAATACACCCGAGGCTACGGCTACTATTTCATATATTTAATACGTGTAATAAGACAAAACTTGGACTACGTCTATAAATCTTGCCTACGTTATAATTTGTCGACATATAGAAGCTAACAAACAAGTTTATGTAAAAGTAAAATAACATTTTGTCATACATTAAACTATACAGCGTGTAAATATGTACGTCTGGCAAGTTATTGTAATGTTTGTATCTTAATGTCGGCTCGGTCTTGATTAATTAAATTGTTATGCTAATGAATACTGGGGATTTTTGGTCGATAACGCCGAGTATTGCTTGCGGAGATGATAATTTTGCTCCATGCTTACGATTTCGTCATTTATTTTCTGTTTTCGTGTACGGAATTTGCTTTGCTCTTTTTCTGCTGTGGATTTGATCACCATTCATCAATTTTAGGTATACAGTAGTTATGTTGGCGTTTTAACATTTTAAAAGGTTGATAAGAAAATAATTATAAACCTCACTTTATATTGATTAAGGTAATAATTTATTATTATGTGGATCAACTAAACATTTAAAGTCACAACTTAATGAGGCACAATATATTATGTTCCGAGCACAAGATGCTAAATCACCTTGGACTTAGCAACTGCAAAATTAGTATGATAATTTATTCAGCTACCTTTTTGCATTCAATTTATCGCATATATTTTAATTATAAAATACATAATAAATATCTAATTATTGGAGCACAAAGAGGACGATTTATGGGCAGAATCGGAAGAAAACAAAAAGAATTACAGAATTGGGAACATTCGTACAAATCGCAGCGCCATTATTTGTAGGGTAACCGTACCAATGATTGACCGTCTAAGCGAATCGCAAGGAACAGAGCTGGAATGAACGGGCAGCGTCGACGCCTTAGTAATTTCCGAAATCGCTTGTCGACCATCAGAATAGTGCCGCGCAAGCTTCCACTCGAATCAGAATAAATTAGATTTAGATATTCTAATTGATATTACCTGTTATACCTTGTCCTTGTCTTTTTCACCGTGTGCGATAGAGACAGCAGTAATGCAACGTCTAATTTATCTATACGCACATGTGACATTTTATTAGATTTATCGTTGCAGTTTGTACGTTCATATTGTTCCATAAAAGGCGACTGACCTTGGACAAAATATTGAATGATAATTGATATTTTATTGCTAACGGTATTTAATTGTCTTATGGTTGCGAAATTAGAAACTAACTTAGTTTTAAAATCATTACACGTAATTGGTACAACTAATTATTTTCGTAATTACTAATACAGTTAAATCAAATTGTTTTATGTTTCGCTCGGTACACACCTATATAATGACTTCATTTTGTGGTATGTGACGTGGTTAGGCTCTACGCAACTGATTTTTTAATGAGACCTCTTAGGCATGCAAGTTTCCTCATGTTGTTATCCTTCGACGAAAAGCTATCAATAATTAACTATTGTGCAATATTGTCTAATCTGGATCACTCCTTACACTTCTTATAGTCTACCTTCCCAAACAATTTAAACTAATATCATATTTAAAATTTCAATTAAAAAAATCCCAATAGTTCAATTTATTCACGTGAATTAGCAATGTGCCAAAACAAACCGGTTGTAAATCAGTGTGGAGCGAATAGGCACCCGTGCGTCGTCACTAGCCCAATCAGAAATATAATTAGATTGAGACCGACGCCTAATTGTGATGGTCTCAAGTTGCGAGCCCCTAGGTGCGGGTGAGGACCGGCCGCCGCTTCGCAAAATCAATAGTTGACCTAACCTACACCCCTGAAGGAATCCACTGTGATGTTAATAAATAATTTCAAGCTCGCATGATTGTATCTCAAGGCGAAACTGATTTCACATCACTGTGCTAAATATCTATATTAAACAAAGCTTAAATTTGATGTGTGGAGTCTGTACTTAAAACATTTTTTTAGAATGCTTTATACCATAACAGCTTTACTCAATAGATTATCGTACTTTACAGCTCGGAGCAATAGACATATTAATCATTGCAACATTGTAATTGGAAAGTTATTCATTGAAAAAAAGAAATTAACAATGAATTAATAGAATGGTTTCAGAATTAACGACGTATAATTTAACCGCTCCACTTAACACGGGCAGAACAATAAGTTCCCATAAATGTCTGACGGTTATATAAAATAGCGCTGGTTGAGAAACCGATAACTGTTCTTTCAACCGCTAATCACCCCGTGAATTCCGCACCACTCGACGGACAGTCCGTCATAACTCTCAACTTCAAAAGTAATACCATCAACTCGGTGTTAACTTAATTTGAGTCACTTTAACAAGTCCAATTAAAGGAATTTGTGTTTCTCTTATCTTCAATATAACATTGAGCATAATTTCAAATTATATTTCAAACTTTCCGATAATGAAGGGTGGATGGGAGCGGGTCGGTATGGGTTGCGGGGCGCAGGGGGGTGCGCCACTTCGCTTATTTCATTAGTTACATAAATTCTCCTATTGAGGATGGCTGGCAGAAAGGGGACGGTTTACCCTTATTACGAGAGTCTCCTTATCAATACAATTATTAATATAATAATATTATTATTGTAATAATTTCGGAGCGAGTGGAGAGAGTCGTAGCTTAACTTTGCCAGCAATAAAGGGTGGTGAGAGATAATGGAATGGAAAACAGTTTGAAGTTTTATTGGGAAATTGGTAGCGGCTAATTGGCAGCATTATCGATCGGCCGGCGACTCAAGGAGCAGGGGTAAATAACATTTTTAATGAAACGTTTTCGGTTATTGGTGATTGAAACCAACATTTTAACTGTAACTCTATTAATGGGTTCTTAAAAGTTTACTCGAGTGCTCTTTAAGGTGCTATCAGGCTTGTTTCCATTAAAACTGATAATGAAATTAACTCACGCTTTGTACCGCATGTACCGCTGTATTTACTTGTAAAAGATAAATTTGATATAAATCTAACTAATATTTTAGTTGAGCGAGACTGCGCAATATTATTTTAAACTAAATATCTCATCATACAATTTAGACATAGAAAAGCATGAGCAATCACGATATGATATTTAAATTGAACTTAAGCTGCTAAAATCTCTGTAATGCAAATTTAATAACATAACCACTAAAAAGCGTAGACGCACAGTCATCGACCCTTCTTAGTTGAGCTCGAAGCACATATAGAAATTGAAACTAGGTTTGGGTTAATCCCGACCCCAGAGATCCACAAGTATAGCCATAATTCCTTAGGGCCACGTCTCATTATAACACTAATACAAGACTCATCCCGAAGTTACGGTGAATACATTAAAGGGTTCAATCCTTACTGATGAGACATCGGCCGGGGGTGGGCGGGGGTGCCACCCCGGGAGGCGCCCCGGGTACTGGCCTAGGGGGGGAAATAAGGCAGGCATTATAGGAGATAGCGTTCATTTACATTGTCCAATAACTCCAAGTAGTGTCCGAGCGAATATTAGTTTATGGCGTGCGGTGCTTGTAATATGTATGTGCCAATTTTATGTACGTTCACCCTACATTCAGTCCGTAAGGTCAAAGGAATGGGGTTGAATAATTTTCGTACTGTAATTAATTCGATTTGGTTTTAATTAACGGGACGCCAATTTCAATAAAAAAATGTAGTCTCCGAAGGATTTCTGATTACAAAATGTCCGCTGACAAAAATTAAATCGAAGTATTTGGAATATTTTATTGTCGGCGCGAAGTTATGCCGAGTTATGTCTGGGATAATTAAGTTTTGCTATTTTAACGCTATTATTTTTGTTTCTTTTTAATGTGAGCTAATGTCGGCGGTATGATTGATTACGTTTTAATTTATAATAATAAAATTTTAATGGAAATTGCTGTTTTATTGCTATTAATCATGCATATGTATTACAAATATTGTTTAATTAACACAACATATTGGATTCCGCGCGGTGCACGGCAGAGCTTGGAACTTGGACAACGCTGCGATGTGCGAACCATGTACATAAGTCAACATTGTGTTTGTTATTATATATTTATCAAAAAATAGATAACCTACTCAAGTATCATAGGTTTTTAAACCATTAAATTGACGTGATATTTAAGAATAGTTTCACTAATCCCATATGTATCACGTTGATGTGACGTGCAAACTCCTAATTTATTTTTATTTTCTTGTATGTAAACCAATGTTAACGAGTGTGTGCGTTGTCTTGTGTCATAACATATATATTTCTTTTTCTTTAATATACAAAACCAATCAATAAATTACCAAATCAACCTAATATAATAAGTATCTCTTTTAAATATTCAATGAAAAAACAAACAATATTTCGATACAGTGCATTGTATATAAATATTTACAAGGCACAATAGGTAATCCGTTGTCGCAGGCCGCGCCAGTCCTATGCCAGCTAAAACATAATAAGACAGGGTAACGCACGCACAGGCCGAAATGTACGACATTACTATCAGAGAGTGGCATGCGGAGGACGTGCCCCCACGTTCTAGTAGGGCTGTCACGCAGCTGACCATTTAATAATTATATTTAATAATATAGAAAATACGCATCTGAAATAGTTTACTGGTGGTAAGTCTGTCATATGTGAGAGACCGCCTGGGTACGTACCACCGCATTGTCTATGTAACCCGCCAAAAACCAGTGTTAATGCACTGTTGTGTTTCGGTTAAAAGGACATTGTAATTACTGGATATATTGAGGCTAAATATCTTATGTCTCAAGATGTTGTTTGATTTTGCTACTGTCCATGAATGGAATGCTCGTCTCGCCATATATTGAAATAAAAAAAACATAAATTATATGAACTAAAAATTAGTCAAAGAAACCCCCGAACCGTGCCAGGTGAGATTGATCCCATTATACTGACAACATTCCCTCCTTGGATATATAAATTTTATTGAATAATATAGAAAATACGCAGGTTGGTATAACTGATGTATGGTAATGTATGTATGTAGGTATGTTGAAGTTAAGCATTTGAGCATATCTGACCATAACTGTTAGCTATAAAATATATGTTGTATAAAACAAAGTTGCCTGCCGCTGAGCCTATGAACATTTGGGTTTTATAAAATACGCAACGTATTAATGCAGTATTCATCAATATATCAAGTGACAATAAAGGTTTAAATGTAGTGTTATGTTTATTGCATATTACCTTTCTGATGTTGATTAATTTAGTGGATGTTATCTATGGATGTTATTAATAATTTAAATACAATTAAAACTTTCGCACAAAGAGACAGCCCTGCGCGCCTGGAACACATAAATACACAGAATCAAGATGCATGTATAAACGCACACATACCGAGGTCTTACCCCACACTATCATAAAGGGTAGGCTTTATTCTCATTCGGTAAACGTAGATGCACTATCCTAATTATTGAGAGACTGGCGTGGTATCCTATTGTTGGACCATTGTATAGAATCTTTATCTAATCTTTGTGTTTGAAACGTTAATTAATACTTTTGAATTTAAAATTGAGTTTCGTGACCAAATTACTCGTTCAACCTTTGAAGTTAAGTCGGGTCGTGTAAAGGTTACTTTCTACTTGCTTTTGTTTTATTGAAATATGTAAAAAGTTTTTAATATTGTGTTTATTTGTTAATTATTATTTTGTTAAAGACTGTATTTTATATTATATTTCTACTCTCATTCTTGTTATTCAGGACTCGATGACAATTCTTTTATTTGTGACCAAATTTAACGTCTTTAAAATATCATTCAAAAACAGTGCTAGAATATTGTTGAATATGTAATCAATACAGAACGGCCAAGGTTTCTGCCAATTATGTTTATGAAAATACTAATAATTAATTTCTTCAGTTTCAAGCTGCATAATAGTAAGTAATGTTACGTTTCTAATTAGGAATACTGGTTTACTTACTTACACGCTTGTTTTTTTTTTAATAACATAAATTATAGAGTCTCTCACCTTTGCTTGGATATATAATAAAATTATTTTCAAACGTGTCTGTCGTCATTTTCCCGAAAAATATCATAAGGACAAAAGTAAATAATTTGCTGCTGTAAATAAATAAAAATTATCTCTATAATTTTAAAAAAGAAGCATAGATCAATATCAAGTAAGATTCTTATATTGGATATTACTTATTCAAAGTCTTCTCTCTCAAACCAAACAGCAATATGTACAACCAGATCCATAACAAATCCAAAAAACACAATATTCGAATCCCCATACATCAAAGTTTAAATTGACATTAAACGCCACAGACAAAACAGATAAGATTATCTTTGAACTTAGTAAATACAGCTGAAGCTAACGTGTTTAGTCGGCCCAAAGCCTAGATTATTGGTAAATTAATTTGTCCGACTACCTCCCGCCAGATGACCCCCTCTCACTGCCCCGGCCACTAATGTAATTTTCCCAAATAGTATTAGTTATTTTCACAGGCTATGATTTTAAGCATAACTTCTTGACAAAACGATATATTATATAATAATATGTTAAATAATATAGGTATTAAAAAATGTAGTGTAATCATTGTTGATTATTATTTCATTTATACCCTAGATTGCTCTTTTTTTCTACTATTAAATATGTATTCCATAGTTGCCTGTAAATTACCTAGGGTGATAACGCCGCCACTTGTACTATTATTGTGATTTCTTTGTTGTTCCTATGTATAGTGCAAAAAAGGATTAAATACATAAATAAAACGCCGCTTTAATAATATTAAGTTATAAGTTCGAATCACAAGTCAGGCAAAGTGATATTGGATTGTTCTATTCATCATCAGCTTGGAGTCAGAAATTTGTGACTGATATGCCGATAGGCTTGGCCCCTATTATATTGGTATTTTAGGATGGAGCACACATGACGAAACCTGGGTGTCCTAGCACCTCTGTACACCCCTTCTGGGACAAAAGCGTGTGTTTAGTATTTATGTACTTGAAGAATCGACCTCAGTCTCATAGAAACTAGGCCTTGCTAATTTTCTTTTGGTGAGATTGTCCTTTCCTACTGTCCTTAGCCTCGTGCACTTTTAAAAGGCCCTCAACTAATCCATGACTCTAATATAGTAAAGGTTATAAGCGGCAGTGATAAATTAGGATTTCAGTGACAGTGGTACCAATATGATAGTCTATTCCTAGAGCAGTGCAAGAATTATAGAATGACTACTAATACTTCTAGATACATACATATACTGCAACCAGAAAATCTATGTTTCGCCTTGTATTTTCCTTCCCACTATGTGTTAGGGGGTCAGCCTTTCGCCATATCGCACACAAATTCTTTACTCCGGGTTGGCAATGAATTGAAAAATCGTATTGCACTGCCCGACCTGGAATCCAAATCCGAGACCTCAGTGTTGTATTAATACCGTAGTATAAATACGCCACCGAGCAAGTTATAAATAACTCTACCATATAAAGGACAAATTTAATAAAATAAAGTAAGGAAACACATGGCGTGTCTAATTGTTTTATAGTTTTAAACTATGAATGAACGAAAGAATGAATGAAATATGAACTATTTGTCCACACGATTTAATTGTGCTACACATTATTTAGAGCAGAAATGTTTTGCGTTTAATTTCAAACATTTTAATAAATTTGGCAATCGTCAATATGTTGGTGGAAATGAAAATAGGATTTATTTTGTAAGAGAAAACTGTACTGCGTTATTGAAATACTGTTTTTTTTTTTGGTACTGATTGATACCTTGTAAGAGTTTGTAGGTGCCGAGAATGTCTGATAGAAATATTATGCATTTCTAACTTTTTTGAGTGTTAAGGAAATGAAAGTGCTTCGAAGTTCTTGATCTTATGGACTTAGGACATAAGTCTTCGATGATTTATGATTTTCCTGTTTTTATGTATTATAGCATTATTGAAAATTACTCTAGAACATGATTACTTATTTAGCCTACGGTTATGTTAGACAGTGCACTGTCTCACAAAATACCGTAATGATATGATATTACCCAAATTATCATACAATGTAAAAAAAAATCACAAATCACTTCCCTAATTAGCTTTAATGTATATCACATTTGATATCCAAATAATCTATATAATAACTATACGCTTTACTATTAAATAACTTATGGCGCAGCAAGCTCAAGCTACACTGGCAACGTTAATACTTCACTCTAATGTCCAAGTAATCCAGACTCCCAGACAAAACCCACAGAGAATTTCACTAACAACTATCAAGATCCTAAATCTTCGATCATAATTCCATATTCGGACGTCTGGCCTAAACATAAATTCATACGTGGCCGCACGCACGCATCGTACCGTCAAATAAACTGGCAGTTTAATCAAAGCCATTAGACAAGTGAGCCAAACACCTACGACCAGCGAAACTTGAGCCGGCGACTTCGCCACTACTTCCCCACCTTCGTATGGAGCAGACGGGCAGAGAGGGGGCGGGGGGGTCTATTAAAATTGGTGGGTGGTGTAGCTGATGCCTTTAACGCCTTGCTGGCTGTTGACCAACGCCAGGAGGCGGGAGGCCATGCGTTCTTAATAAAGATGGCGGAAACACGGCACGTTTTGGCGGGCGAAATTTTGGACGATGATGAAATTATGTCCGCAGTTGTGGACACTGCAGTCCAATAACGTCTCGAGTAGACGTCCAAATCTTACAAGATTTCACATGCTGCAACTAAAATCGATTGGATATAACCCTATTCTCTTGCAGCAAAATGTTGGAGAAATATCCCGATTTTTCTATACTAAGAGTCACATTTTTTTCAAATGTGCTTTAAAATGATAAAGACAGTATTACTGACTCCCATAACGATGGTAAGAAGAAATAATAGAGCTGAAGTTAAAAATACATCATTTTTAAGTCACAAAAAACAACATTTATGTTGTTTTCGGATCAGAGTGACATCTAAACGGTCCATCCAAAAGAAAATAGATTTCTGGTAGCTACAATAAAAGACTTATCTACCACACTAGGTACATAACTGTCTAGTAAATTCATTTTATCGCTTGAAATCTATTTTAACCATCTTTGCAGGTGAACTTACAATGATTGTCAATAGGCACGCAAGAGTTATGTTTCAATTACAAGTTGCTTTACGATACTTCTGTCACCTTTTAAACTTGCTATGTAAATGTCGATGCAGAAAATTACATTCCTGTATATATTACTCACAGTTGGATAAAATTAATTGGTACGAAAGCCAAGGAAAAAAGTTTTGAAAGATCATAGGATTCTTATAATTTAGCATGTAATGATATATTAGTTAAAAAATACGCATTCAAAATTCCAGTGTGTAATATTTTTGGAACACCATGTATAAGACTGGAATTTTGGGAGCATCATGTATACTAGCAAAACTGTTTATGCACCGGGCCATCTCAGACGCATAGAGCACGGGGTAGATGGGGCACATTTATCAAATACGCCACATACATTAAACCGGCCGATACAATAACTATAATGAGAGTCCACGGGCCGCGTAACTCATCTCTGAGGCACCCAGTTAAATTATTCAAGGGAGGGTAATCTTATTACATTTACATATTAATCAACGGATTTTAATTATACCCCTCCCCCGTCTCCCCCTGCCTTGATAATTTGCTTTCGAAATGCGACTTGCCTTGATTGAAGACACGTTTGTGTGTGTGATGTTCGTTTAGTTTGTTTGTGTTTAAGTAATTTTGTATTCAAAACTGTTTGACATTGGCGGTGTAAGCGTTGTTTTTGTTATGTTGGACTTGTTTAATTGACTTACGGCTGACGACGGCCGGTACTTTACCTGCAAAGAAAAAACACTAATTAGTAAAATGGAAAATATTTAGAAATAAAATGTAATTTTCCATTTCTTAAATTGTTTACTACAATAATTGAGAACAGTAATAAGAGAAATAATAGCTCCATGATAAACCAAAAGGTGTTTTTAAAGACAAAAAAAAGTTAAACACGAAATTGAAGTCTGGCAAACTCAACTACGAGCAACTTAACTGATACAATGTATAAAATCAAGAACAAAACACCCAAAAAAATACCAATAAAACAATAAATAAGACAATGACAATATTTATAGACACAAGCTAATGTAAAAAGGTGAAATATTAAATAAACCGTGCGTACACGGGTTTAATCAGCGAGCTCATTTGTCGGCGTGGACTGCGCGCATTTGCGTCTCCGTCCGACCCGTACTGGGCGGAGCGCGCAATCGTAAACCATTGGAGAAATATTATGAGGCTACCATGGTAGCCCGCGGGATGCAATTAATAAGCATGTTAATATCATACGGGAATGAAGTGGTGTTTATGTTGAAACGCTGACTTAGCTACGTAAGTGTGAAATGAGAATAATTATCGACGCTGTTGAGACTGAAAATATACCTTTCGTGTTTTCTTTTTGCAGAATTTATGTTGTTCCTCTCAGTCTCATTTCAATAATTGGTCTGTTTTTGTAGAGATTTGATTTAGAGTATGATCTAGTACAAGCTATTCTTCAAACCATTGACTTTAATTGACCTGGTCCTAAAATCGCACTGCACACTGTCATGTGCAATATTACATAAAGCTTAATAATTACGCTGATTAGGTTTTTAAAGTAGCAAAACCTCTAAAATAATCTCTAAAGTCTACTAAATCGATAATTGAAGAAGAATATTGATGAGCATCTAACTATCTAGCGATGGTTAGCAAAATGCTTTAACTGTGTTTCCTGTCTAATTTAGCAAATATATGCAAGACGCAGACACTGGAAATAGATGCAGATGTAACTTTAATTAATAATGATTTGTCGTTCATCTCTAGGCCGAGTTACTTCTTAAGGAGACGTGGAAGTTTTGATCAATCTGCGGATTAATTTGATATTACAGATTATTTTAATATTAGACTAGCGATTAAAGCTGTTATATTGCTCTTTAAGGCTGATGATTCAATTGCTTGGCTTAAATATTGATGTGCAGCAAAAATTGTAAAGGTTTAGGAAAGTTGTATAGATGTATTTAAAGAAAAACGAATCTACAATGATAATAGAGAAATGATATCTAATTATAAATATCAGTTAATTTGCATATTTCTACTAAGGAAATATATCAACACATTATCTGAGATAGAAAACAGCATATCTCGAGTATTGCTTAGTGCAAATAATACATTGCTACTCGCTGCCCCAGATAGCAATAGCGATAAGATTTACACGAATGGTAAATTAGAAATCGAATAATCAAATGGAGGTTAATCTTAATAAGTTCTTGTTTTAATAAATAAGGAACGAGGCAAACCAAACAGATTGATGGCACGATTATTATTTAAATTAGGGTGGAGTCGGCAAACGTGTGCGGATTTGGGATTTTACTCTTTTGTATTTGAAAACTTTTTTGGTATATTTTGGATATAGTTTAGAAATATCAAGGCAAGAGAAGATATTAGCCATTATGAAAGGCAATGAATCGATGGACTTTTTGCAACGTAGTTTTAATTACTCTGTTTGTTTGAGTACTTGTTTTAAATAAGTCTTAGTTCTTTATGATCATGAATTGAGTGAATGAAAATTGAAATTCTAATACTTAATTATGATTGTTACATATGTTGTCAAAACTAAAATGGGTTTTGTAAAGTCAAACACTGTTGTAATGAGATACTAATGACCTTTACAACGGTAAACACAAATATTGCGGTTACTAATTAACTCATTAAAAACCCCAAAAATTGCGTTTAAATGTAAGTATAATTAGGCACTCCGGCGTGTACCGCAAAAAATACAATTAACGGGAATGCAGTCCTAATTTCTCGCGCAATAAATTATCGCCCACTCTCGGTGTACGATTCTCCCCAGCTTCCCTCAAACGCAATCCCCCGTAATGGCGCCTCGTCCTTATTAAACGCTTGCATCATGCGAGGAAGATAAATGCATCTCGAAATTAATTAATAAAATTGCATCCATAAGTGTTCAACCCAGATAAGGGGCAGTCAAAAAGAGTAAAGTGAACATTTTGGCTTCTTGATTGGCCGTAGCATTCTTGTTTTGTATTTTTTTAAGTATATTTCGTATGAGCTACGTAACTGCCTTGGTACCAGTTTTGTTAGCTGTATTGCAATGTTTAATTAGTATATCCTTCCCTACCTTGCCGGTTTGCGTTCAGTAGGTTTCCTAAGATTTGTTAGTAATGCTGAGATAAACTTCGCTAAGTTGATAAAATGTTTTCCAACATTGTTTCACAACTGTCTATACTTTATCAGTATACATCTTGCTGTTGGGTGTAAGAATCCGCCCATATTAAGTTTGTAGACAGAATTCGTCTACAATCAACAATGAAAACATCTTCAGGCAGGTTTATAAAATTAATTTGTTAGACTGTAATGGTGACGAAATGAGCCAAGCGGCTTAGGAATAAACTTAATGGAGAGTATTTGGAAAGACATTTACAGATGTCCAGTAGTGGATAGATTTTTCAGACTAATATATACCCACTCATAATATTTAGGTACATCATAACAAAATCCAACAGCTTAGAATGAATTGAATCACCTCAGTAGATGTAAGTAAAAGTATTGGCAAAGGTGGAGAGTAAAATTTAAAAATATTATTATAGCCACAAAACCGGTTGATTTGAAATGTAATATAACATTAATCTGTGAGTTAATTAAACAAAGAGCCAATGGTACGAAGGTGCACGCAATCTCTTACCTTCGTTTTGCATATTGATTAGCATCGTCGATCGACTTAGTACAGATACAGCTTCTGTTTGTTGCTAACCGCTAATTATTACGTTTTATTCATGCTGTTTTTGGTGACATGATTATTCTTATTTAATTTCGCCAGCAAATTGTATAAGAGTCGCAATTTACATGCGCTCAGTTGGGATTTTGATTGTCATCTAGTCTTGGTTATCCTCTTTTGTATAGGCCCTAATTTCACAGTTACACGATTCACATCAGTGGATTCTACTTTTTTACTGCAGAAAAAATAGCTTACGGATACCAGCCAGTCCTTGCTTTTTGAACCGAAAAGTTAACTCAAATTAGGTCGCGGATTTGGGAACCAAAGTGGCTATTCAATAAGCTGTTACATGCTCTCTAAAATGAATTATTAAGGTTAGAGATAGTTCAGATATCACAGAATATCGATTATAAAAATGAAATCGAAATTGTCAGTATGTTCATCGCCTTAAAAATCAACTCAGCCGAATACATTATCAAACTAGTTAACATTTGCATAAACTCATCGCATACCAATAGCTATTGTGTTTAAATAATACATCAAAAACGTTGTTGGCCCATAAATAACCTATGCTAAAAAAATTGTTCGTAAATTATGCACATTTTATAAATAGTTTAACACTAATTAATGGCTGTGTAAATCTTTCATTTGGATTTGTTATGCTTTCTACCATTTTTTTGTGGTTTGACTGGATAATGCACTAAATTTGTTAACTTTAAAATAATAGGAATAAGCTTAACATATCTCATCACAGAACAAACATTTTTGTCTACCTTCTTGTGAATAGTGTAGTTGATATACATTTAAGAACAAATCCTTAAATTCGGTCAATTTACAGTCTAGACTCCAGAGTGTCATTATCTTCATTCTATGCTTTAGCAGTTATTTGAAAAGCTCACATGAATTATGTCATGTTTAGGCCACTAAATTCACCAAATCTGGTAATAATAATACGTAATTTAAAAATAGAACAATTTGAAAGGAGTCTGAAGGTAACCTAGAATAAGGGCGTAATGTCAAACTCATTAAAAATTAAAAGCACAGCTTATCGACGGCTCTTGTAATTATCGCAAATATGGTCTCATAAACATCGTTTACCGGCGGTTCATTAACGTTCTTACGTATTGAGTAACATTTACTGTGGTGTTTAATCTCATTTAGTGACAGGAAACCTACTAATAGTGCCGCAATTATGGACTCGGAGCGAAAATTAATGTTTACAGCGAAAAATGAAATTAGCTGACGAAGGTTTGAGCAGGAAGTGAAGAAGACAGTGAATGCAATCGTGGAGATATTATAAATAAAAATCCAATATATTACTGCATTATCAGAGTTTTAAAATAAAATACAAATCTCTAAAAGTTTGAAACATTTATAATTGTGGTCTTGTCTTTTGTCTCAGGAAGGCGAACGCAGTGGAATGGCCAAGCATTGCTACTGTCCATGAGCGGTCGTATCGCTTACCATCAGGCGAATAGCTGGTCTCATCATTCAAAGCAATAAAAAAAGAAACATTGAAATGTGCACGATATTTAAAGACATAATAAAACTGTTCCACAAAGATAAAGTTATCTTGATTCTGACAACGCGACACCCGGAAATAGGCAGTTAGATATCGATCCGCGAACCGCCTACTCATTTACTAATATTAATGAGGTATCCAATAAAAATGTCATCGTACATAAATTATGTACCGCTAAATATTTTAAAACATGTTTAAACGTTACAACATCGAATAATAACATAATCGAAAGCGCTACCAACTCCTGGGCTACTCGGAGGCCGCTACAATCTTACTTTAATTGCATGTAACATAAATTATGGCGACTTATTACAATCCGCTCCCGTTCCGATACACGCTGCCCCGAGGTGTATTATGCGATATGCACTAGTTATTCTATACGATGTCGAAACGTACCAAGTTTGTTTGAGTGTTTGCGTGTTTGTTTGCGCGCTTTTGTTACGGATATTAAGTTCGGCTGCCATTGTTGCAGTGTTTGATGTGTTTAAAGGAATTAAGAATTTTCGTGTTTTATTATGATGTAAAAATGTGATTTTTATGATAAGGTTCGTATTTATTAACATAAATCTGTGGGCTCGAAAATGATACTAAAACGATTTTTAAAGAGGAAAAAACTTGCAAAGAATGTACCAAGCAAATATTTTGTAAAGAAAAAAAATCCTTTGTTATACAACGACACATCGACGAGTCCTTGTTTTGAAAAAATAATACTTTCCGTTATATGTCGAAAAAATCTTTTTGTTCACCTTACTCACCGTTACATTTCCTATTTTTTGTTTTATTAGTTGGTGAAAATGCAGCAGAGAGAAACTCTTATATTTACACTCTAAAATTGATATTGAAAATAAATTAATATCGGTTGAAGTGTACAAAGAACGGCTGCAGGAAGTAAAAAACTCTATATACTTATTAAATTAAAGTGATTTATACGGCAAGATCGTTGTCGGTTTTGCTAATGGTATTCTAGATACAAATTTTATTGAGAAATATCAGGTAGTGGTGGTATTATTAAATATTATAGAGAAACCGTGTCTTGAGCTATCGACGCCCACAGGGCTTATAAATCGTATCATTTCTATTGATACAAAGTAAATACGACAAATTGTTGTGGATTAAATTTTTATGTAGTAGGCTTATGATTTAGAAGTTGTAATTTCATATTTTTTATACAATCATTTGCAATCTTAAAATTCTCAATATGACATTTATTTTTTCAAAATTCAATATTTTTATATTTAATAAAATATTACGGTCAATCAAAAATTATAATTTTTAGTTTAGATCAATAAATTCACAACATTAACATTTGTATAGTGTCATACATACGCTAATATGAAGTTAAAACATCAATACATTCCATTAATTCGCATTTACTTTTAACAAAAATTTCTATATTCTACATTGAAAGTCCCATTAAAATGACCGAGAAATGATGTCGAACGCTATACTCGGAACTGTCGACTGACAAACAGAATAGGCCGCCAGCGCAGATTATTCATAGGCTCATTATCATAAAATTAACCGATAATAAATCATATAGCCGTTCCAATTAAGTGCAACAAGCTGTACAAGATCGGATAGTGTGGATTATTAAAGAACGCGGAAAAAAAACTATTGAAACGAATATGTTTAGAATTCGGAACGAGTGTGATTTCATTTGTGATCTGATTCATTTGTGTTGTAGTTTTAGTAACAATAATCGTAGTTTGCCATAAATAGGCATTTATAAACTATATATTATGTTGTCAATTTTGCATTATTTATAGCTACAGGAAGTCTAGTGTTATAGCTGCTTTTCAAGGAAAAAATTACTTAACCCTTAAGAGTCGAAACTTTAATGTTGGCTATACTCTTTTACATCAATAAATATGTTGAAAAAGAGATAATTTTACTGCCCCATTGATAAAACATTTTAAGGAGACATCACATACTTCGACTCAGAAATTCATCCTGGAATGTTACGGTTCATTGCTTATACGATCTGCAAAACCAATGAGGTGAAAACTCCGACCGAAAGGACTATGATTCTTGAGAAAAATAAAACAATGGACCTTTGACCATAGGATTTAAGCCCACTTGTTATATTAGGGTTTAGTACCAGACTAGTCTATGGTATTGACGTCATCATATAATTTGTGCTAGATCATGAATTATTATTAAGGGTTAATATCAAAAAAAATATTAAGACAGATCTTCGTTATGTTGAGAAATAGAAAAAAGCTGGCTTGTGAAGATTAAGGACATTCAGAAGACCAAACTGAATTAAAGACCACATAATATTTCGAATTACATGGATTTCATTTTAGCACAATAAATTCTTAGATTCTAGCGAACGTTACATTCATACAAACATAAGCTCACGCGTTTTTCCCAGAAGTGGTAGGCAGAGGTGATACCAAGACACCCACATTTCGCATTGTATGTTCCGTCACACGATGTTATAGCGGGCGAGCCTATCGCCAATGTTAAAAATTGATATAAAACTAACTTTGAGCAATTTTATCGCGGATTTGGTTTGATTTTTAATTTTCTTGAACCTCTCAATGTTTTTTTACTTAATAACAGCTTTCATATCCGCAAAAAATGTTTTATTACAATTGGTACTAGTAATTTGTATTTCAAAATTATAAAGCAAACACATCATTCTTCCCTGACATAAACATAGCAAAGCTAAATGCGCAAAACAAACCGTATCAAGGCAATGGATGTTAAATTACACTGAAAGTTCATTTAATTGAAAAAAGGAGCCGAATCCATAAGATAGTTTCCGTCGGGAGCGCGCAACTCGATCCCGGTAATGATCTAATTACGTTGATTAATGATACACATTTATATCCATCGTAAACGTACACTTTCCTATCCGGGGAGACCGTTTCAAGGACATTTGATACACTGTACGCTGTTCTGTTATGCCACAATAGGGCGAAGATGCTGAAAACATAGGCTTCATAACTTCCACGAAGATTGGTTATTAAAACCTCCTTTGTGTTTCTACTGATTTCTTTCACGCTTTGGGACTGTAAACTCTTTTCTAATAAATCTTATTTTCTTTTTAAATGCTATAGGAGCGATTGCATTGATGGAAAATGATCAACTTCTTCCAAGAATATCGACAATACATGAAGAATTGTGAATATTATTGTGATCTTTGAGGATGGAGTAAAGGAAAGGCGGAGAGAGGCTATTATTGAGTTTCCGGGAACCTCAATCAGCGAATAAAATATGGTTACAAAGCGGCTATTCTACGGAGATTCCGTATACACCTACTTAGTAGATAGATTTCTTGCATACTGTAAGTACATTTATTCCTAGATATCCCTTATCATTCTACTTGTCTAAGTTTAGGTTACCCGAAAATATTTTACTTTGTATGGAAATGTTGGTTTTGGTTAATTGAATATTATCATAGAATCTAGATTAGCTTAAAGGCAGAAAGACTGAGGTTAATTGCTTTTAATTAATTTTGTAACTGGAATTGATTCTATTTATTACTTGCGTCATTTGAACATTAATACAAAAATTATCTTGTGTCATTGCGCAATTATAGCGCTTTACTAATTATAATTTTTGTCCTACTTAAAGCGTTAGAAACTATATTTTCGTGCATTGAGGTTTGATAAAATCCAAGACCGAAGGGTTATCGTTTTTTTGGTTTTTGGAATTATAAGTAACATTAATTTCTCACCCGCGATTTAGCCCATTACTTTTACAAAGTCATACAAAAACTTATTGCCAAGATGTTTGTTCTTAGTTTTAACTATATGCGGAAGGAAATAATGTATGTAAAATATTTCCATCATCCATCCATCAGCCAAAGGAAGTCCACTGCTGAACATAGGCCTCCCTCAATGATTTCCACAGAGACCTGTTGGAGGCAGCCTGCATCCAACGACGTCCTGCGACCTTTACCAGGTCGTCTGACCATCTTGTGGGTGGACGTCCTACGCTGCGCTTTCCGCTACGCGTAAAATATTTATTCAGCTTTAATTTTGTCTTACAACTGAGTAGGGTGACTTGAGTTTTCATTTCGGTCTTCTACAAATCCTTGTCACCTTAACTTGAATTTCTCCACGTAATTTTTTCCAATGATCGTGATTTTATGTTACAGAAAGTCCACTGCTAAACATAGGCCTGGCACAAAGATTAATAAATTGCTCTATAGGAAGTACTCATCATCCTGCGTATTCTTTATTTTACAATACAATAAAAATAAACTGCATCTACATCTATTTCATTCAGTTACCAACACCGGTAACCGCTTAAGGCATTCTGCCCTAGCAATTACTCGCATTATATTAACTATCAAAATTAAACACTCATAATTACAATCTAAAACCTTCTTATGGTCATTAATAACTTCTGCTACTTCAAGATATTATCTTCGGTACGATTTCTTTGTGTGCTATCTAATCAGAAACAGTAAGTGTGCATTTTAATTATAAGGGTGCAGAAACCGAGGCGTTGCTTGCGGCGGTCGAGTACCACGAAAAGTTTGGACTTCATCTCATTATACGGTTAATCCTATGGGTCAATTGAAGTGTTTGTTTATTTATTCTTTACTGCACAAAAAGAGGAAAAAGGTTCAAGAAATATATTAATAAAAAAAAATACAGATGGCGGTCTTCTTTCTTCTTCTTTCTAAATGTTGTTTGGAGATGGCGGTCTTATAGCTTTAGGAGATTTCTTACAGACAAGTTTTTATTATTTGATTTAAAATGTGTTTAGGTGATTATGACTGTTCATTTAGGAAATGTTTAATGCGATTTTTGTAATATGAACTGTTTTAGCATGCGCAATACTGCATATTTTGCTCAAGACTATGATAAGGTCTGGAACACTAAAATTATTCAAAAATGAAAAGCAAATATTGTCATACTATAGATACAAAATCTATTTTAAAATTAAATTATGACGAAAACCATAAATGCGCAAGTAGCTTTAGAATTAGCTAGCGTAACAAAAGACTAGAAATTAAACATTTTTACAGCAAATATGTGGTCTTATTACTTATACTGGTATTTATTTTGAACTGATATTAAAAATACAGTGCAAAATTGAATAAATACATTTCCTACAAATTGAAACTTGGAAGCAAAGCGTTGAAATGTAAAATGTGCTGTTCACTAAACAAAGACCGTTGTCATTCCTTCCCAGCATAACTGTTTTGCGATTTAAATCATCCAAGGTGATCGTTAACTTTAATTCCTCCGTGTACACCGATGATAACAATTAGTATATTTTTTGTGCTTTTTCAACAGCCGGCATATAATTATTGGTAAATGTCTCTAGTTTACGTTGTATCACTATAAACTCCTTGTGATTATCCGTCGCCGGTTAATAATCGTCTTGGCGATATTTATTGCCTTTTGCTCGCTAATTATCAGGGAATTTTGATACTTGAGTTATTGGTCTACGCCGGCGAACGGGGACCTCGTTCATTATATTCAATTTTAATACAGATATAATTGCCACGGGGGAAAAGTTCTAGTTTTCTACGTGTTAAATACATGCAATACGTACCGCGGTGCCGATGTATATCAAATGTAGATTAAAAACGTACCCAGCCCTGTATTTACGTTTCCTGCATAACCTTTAATTATAAATGTTTGTTTTGTTTCAATCTATTCGCCATATTTATTAACTGGTGCCACAATTAGCCGCCATTATTCTGTCAATGCGATATTTTTAATTAAACGAAATAATACTCGTGAAGCTATAACTTATCTTTATTTATCAGACACGTTTTGTATTTCGTTTTCGGAGTTCACACACGCAAAAGAAACAATATGAACACCGAACACTCACTTGAAGAGTCGTAGAGCGATCAGTCTCGAATATGAAATGGATTGAGGTAACGATGTACGGCCGGTAAGTACTTGGCGATTGAGCGTAATTCTCTCTCTAAAAATCCTCTACGAACCGTGCGTTTTTATTTTAACACAGAATTTAATTTCCTGTGCTCACGTGTCACGGGCCTCAAAAACTATTGCGCATCGCTCAACCGGTAATACAAAGCAATCTAAATTGGAAAATAGGCAACGCGCAGTGTGTGCTTACCAAAACGACCATTCTGAGTGCGACGCGATTAAAAAAAGAAGTCTGATGCCGATCGCGCCGCGGGAGGGGTGTGGGGCCGCTACCCCCCATTTTTCGTATTTTTTTCCTTTTTTTTCGGGAGGTGGGCGCGCCCGGGTGCATGCAGCCAGCACCCACCTTTGTTTCGCATAAACAAATTAATTTCGGACGCTGTTTTTGATGGTTAATGTGTTCGAAAATTGGGATTTTTTCATATGAGAATCGATGGCTTGGAAGGTGGACTTAGTAAATGGCGGACGTCTGTTGAACAGTTTATTTAGGGGAACATATGTTGTGTTCGCTTTGTGTTGTAGTTTTAACTTACAGCGGCTGGGTCGACGAACTGAATTATAGACAGACTAATCTTTATGAAACTTTACGCGATAGTTCGTAGCGCCTACCCTGCAAGACATTGTGTCTATTATAGAGACTGTTAGTAATACTAAACATACATTTGGATATATAAATCCGACGCGAAAAATCAATCCAGCCAACAAAGGATAGCACGTGCGAGTGATCAGCTGTGTGCAATCTCAAACGGCCGGGCATAGAAAAAAATCTCGACCTAGTTCGCCTTGTGCACCGTACAACAGCAATTCACGCGAACACAGATGGAATCAAGTGATAATCAGCCACTTCAGATACACGTTGCGCGTACAGCGACGGGGGACATACCCCTTTCCCTCATTAAGGGTGGGGGTGGCCCAGGACAATGCATGTTTGTACTGCTTTTTGCCCATTTTTTTCATTATTTCATTTCATTTCGCCCACCTCCCACACGTCCGCGCTCGCGATTGTGTGCCTCCGCTTTTTTATAATTCGTTACCTTTTTTATCGGTCGCTCCATTTTCAGAGGATGGGCAGAGTGCGGCCCGGCAGACGGGCGGTCGAAACGCAGCGTTTCATATAAAAACTCCAACCAGATATGAATATCTGCCGTTCTACGTGTCTGAATTGGAGTATAATGGACCAAGACTTATTGTCGATTTTTTTAAATTATTTGGCGAGCGAAATAATTATCAGTTTATATCATGATTTAAAACTATAATCCCAAATCACACATGCATCGATGCATACCATTTGTAGATATTTTTAGAATGTTAATTGTTTAATTGAGTAAAGATTTAGTTTATGTCTACTACTTATCTCAATGTAATTTTAACGTACTGATATACTATTTAGTCACCACCAATGTTTGCCAATATCTCTACCATTCTTAGACAGATACGAGACCCACTTCTGACAATTGACGCTACATATTGCGTAGACTGAAGGACATAAGCGGAAAAGTAATAAAAGCAGCTAATATACAAAAAAATTACTATTTTGTGAAACGTGAGCGTTGAAATAAAAGTCCGAAGCAGCCGTGACGCCCGTCTGCACCGCGAGTTTCATATATCTGATGGCCGTTCGATCTAAGTTGTGCATTACTCATATTGTTAATAGAGTCTTTGTTGGGTGCCGCGATAGGTGCATATTGTCTGGTTTCACTCTCCACAACGATGGAGATCGAATAGTCTTATTGGATATAAAATGTACGAACGTTATTGCCACTATTATACAAATGCCGTATATTGGTGTCGTGTGATTTGATTTAACGTATCGCTGATTGGGGAATGAACGGGTTTTTGAATTGGACAAGTGGGATATATTCCTTTTGGTGTGAGTTCTTCTTGTTCTGCTTTACCTATACAGAAATTTAGTTTTCTTCATGATATTATTACTTTTACATGTGATGTATTACCTAGCTTATGATTTGAATAGGCAGAAGTCCGATCTCAATTCTTTTTGGAATTTGGAACAAGATGTGTTTGTATTATGTATGTTCATCAAATCCAATAGTTACATAAGAAGGGTTACCAAAACTGAGATCAGATCCTAAAAATATGGTATTTTACATAAGATGCTACTTGAAATTGCGCTATTGAATCAGTAGCCGATAAAGAAATTTCAATGTCATAAAATGAAACAAAATAAATTAATTTTTAGTTACTCTATTGTTTATAATACATATACAATATTATAATAGGTATATATGTATAAATATGGCTTACATTAACATTATAGATTATATTAAGATGTTTCCTTGATAGATTCTGATACGAATATAGCCCCTTGCAACATAGGCAAGTTATTCTACTCTCTCATATCCATTGAAATTTACCCTTAAAACTTGGTAGAAATAATTTCTCAACATTCACTCCACAGATATTTTTAATTACATGTTAAATCATATCGAAAAAAGCTAAGGATTTAATCCGCTGTGTATCGGCGCAATCTTGAGCAAATACCGACAAAAAAAAACAATTAAATGAATACACAAAGATACTCCACGCGTTCCGCAGTGCGCATTTGTAAGTGTATTGAAAAAAGTTCCGAACGGCTGTAATGTACGTGATTCCGCATTTTAATTCGTCTGTAATGTCGGGACATCTCCCTTTTTAAATGTTTATTGCTTGACTGTGTTTTTTTTTACCTCGGGCGCATTATTGAGTGGGTCGCAGACGCGTTGCCCGTGTGCATACACGATCGCGTTTTGCATCACAACAAACGACGCTTGCGCAGGGCTGCTGAGAAATAGCTGGCTTAATAATGCTTCATATTATAAAACTTTTCTTATAATCATATTTTGTTATTTAATCAAGAATAGATATATTTTAGTAGTTGTCGTATGTAATAGAAACGTCCTTAACAATAAAAACTTCAATAGCATTAAAAGAATTGTCAGTGTGTTTCCGGCCTCTAAGGAAAGTTTTTTCTTGCAGATTCCTAGGACATATTCATTGAAAATTACTGCAAAAGTGGATTGCTTCTAAAATTCAACTTTACTATAGTAATTAAAAATATATTTATATTTATACATTCCGTCTGTATTTATTAAAACAGCAGCCCTAACGGTAAAACTTCAGTAATGGCTAATAATAATTAATATCATAAAGCTCTTTAATAACAATCGAAATGCACGTAAAATAAAAGATATTGTCTGATGTATTTGTGTAAATGATGTCACATTCTGACATTAATATGTGAATATATTTCTTTATAGCTATTAAAATTTATTATTTTCGAGCTTCATTTTTTCTTCATAACAATTATTTTTGGGGTGGTAGTAGTACTTAGTATCTTACAAAAGAGTAATTGAAATCAAAATTACTTTTTTTTTTAATGCAATGAATGGCGAGACGAGCGAGCCGTTCGCCTGATGGTAAGCGATATGACCGCCCATAAACAGTAGCAACATTCCACTGCGCTCGCCATCCTGAGACATAAGATGTTAAGAGCGTTTATACCCTGTGCTCGCTTTTTGGCTTAAAAACAGGACTTTTCAAATGAGTTAATAGCCACCAATAAATAATTTCAAGGAAAAATAATTAGTACTAATTTTAGAAAAGGTTGTCATCTAGGGATTTTGGTGAAAAACATTATAGATTGATGGATAATTTGTGAGTACTATAAGGATTACTGAACACAAGTTTCGTTATTTAGGCTTTAAGTGGCAATTTAGAAGTTTAAGATATCCGAAACCACTAAATATAAGATGAAAATAAAAATATTATCAGAGTAATAAGACCCTTATGGAGGGATTTTGCTGAGAAAAATAATCTTTTTGTGTTTAGTTCCTGAAAAATAAAAATTTAAACAATGCGAAATTATGCAGAAACTCTCGTCAAGAACATATTTTTTTTCACCAACTTATCGTACATAATTTTTTATAGCAATTGCACATTATAATAGAAGAACATCTTATCAATAAATTACCATTTTTATATTTCAACAAAATTAGTTTTCATGTTTTCTACAAATTATTTTAAAAACCACTATAAAACACGCTGTCCGACGTGGCTCAAATCAGACCGCCGTAAGGCCTTCTAGAGGGAGGACGTATCGCTCGTCGCTCCGGCCTAGCTGCAGTCGATTTTTGCCGTGCGTAATAAAAATAGCCACGCGCGGACTGCGATTACCACATCTTAGTACTTTGGTAGTAAAATATTTAAGTATTTTTATTACCTACAATGATTTTGTAGTGAGTATAAATTATGTTTCAGGTAATATAATGGGATGTAATTCCGAGGCTATTTCGTAATTGTAAGAGGTTGTAAGGCCCCTAACACTATTAATGTGTTCGAACACGAAATGGTTAATAAAACGTCCGTAGTGTCTACTGATTGAACACTGATTTGAATGCAACTTAACAATGTAATAAGAACGAAAATATGATTAGTATCTAAATTTGTATTATTCTTTGCCTGCACAGTAATATTTGTCTACTTATAATGCAAATAAAATATTTTTATGATATTATATTACAGTTACATTTCAATTGAATATTTGAAGCGCACGGATCAAAGTTGTTTGAGCCGATTGTATAGCGAGCCGACGCGGCAGCTCTACGCACACAGCTTTGGTCGCTTATGTGTGCGTGAAATTAACGAAGAAATACCTATAGTTGACTTTGCGCGTAAGGTGTATACGCTCTTAAGTCTCAATATGTCCAGTAGTTACTCTGGCTACAATGTCCTTCAATCCGAAACACAACAGTGCATTTACGTAGTGTTGTTTCACGGTAGAAATAGACATTGCGGTAGTACCTACCCAGATAGCCTCTCACATATGAGAGACCTACCACCAGTGAAGTAGAAGTAACTTGCTTTCGATTTTACTAATGAAATGGTGTCCTATGGTTGTTTCGATTTTTAATCGTACTTATGTGAAGTCCGGGCTAGGTCAGCGTATTAGATTCTACCTCCGTTCAGTTCTAGGACAGGTCTCAGCCATGTTTATTGAAATAAAGGACCATAGTAGAAACTAGCTTTTTCGCACTGAGTTGAGCCATTGTCTTACAGACAACTGACGTAAATTGACAGTCTTGCAAGAGACGTATCATATTTTTTCTTCCGTATCCTCTTTTTCTTTTATTTTTCCCTATTTCAAAAGTCAGTCTCATTGGCGCCGATATTCACTTATTATCAGGTGATACATTTGCTTCTTTGCCAAACTTAAGTAATGAACAGAATAACACTGCTTTCTCTTTCTCTCTTCAGTCACACGAAGTCTTCTACTGAACATAGGCCTCTCCCGTGGAATGCCACATAGACATGTTAGAAGCGGCCTGTATCCAGCGACTTCCTATGACCTTAACCAGGTCTTCCATCCACCTTGCAGGTGGTCGTCCGACCCTTCGCTTGCTTGTACGTGACATACTAAGAAATGTCTCGATTTTAAACGTACGTCGACACCCCTATCTCCAGGTGATAGATGGCACATTAAAGTATTATTATAGAACATACAGATTATTTAATCGTCCGTACGAGCCGCTCAGTACCATAAATTGTTTTGAATATTCATTGGAAAATAATTGGATTTCTGCAATGTTCTTATGATCGTAAAAGTGTCATGATTACTATTTTCATGTTGACATGGATTTTTGACGCGTTGGCAATTATAATGTGAACAGTTCGTGTGGAATTAACAGATCGATGTTGAGAGAAACATCTTCAAATTATTAAATTGTGCTTTATTATGTGCGTGAAAAATGCAGTTGGTGCTTTCGATTTTTTATTCTGGTAAGAGTAGGTATGATAGCATTATTGCATAATATAATTATTTAAAACAGGTATAATATGCAATGTACTGTTTACTTATTCGCTTATCTTTATTTGAAAAATAAAGATAAGCATACAATATACGAAAAATATACATCATATATAGCAATGTATATTTTATAATGCGAAGTATGGATTATATTAATGCTTGTTATAGTATGTTCATTTTTAATTAAATAATTGTATTTTCTACAAAAGGGAAACCTTTTGTATTTTCTAATTTAAAAAAAGAACTAATTTTTTTTCTGATACGCAACGCACTTGTCACACATAAAAGTCGCGTTACCATGGTAACGGTGTTCTATAATTAAAATTAAATTTGGGCGCATTAGACGGCCAGAATCATGTGCTAATTGCGCAGAGCTACCAACAGTCGCGACGCGAGCCTGACAAACGACTTTGATCAATCACGGCCGTCCTCCGTGGGCAGCCCTGGCCGCGGCTGCGAGGAGATTTATATTAGCGGCAACCCTAGCTCGGAGGCGCCGGCATTTGAGGATGTCAATAATAATTTGCAGATGATTTTGAACTTTATTTCAATGGCAACAAGTGCTATTGTTGAGTGTTGATGAAGTTTTGACTAAAGCATTAGGTGACATAAGTAAAATTGGAGCTTTACTTCATTGTACTTGTATTGACCAGTCATGAATGAAAGATAGGGAATCGGGAATTTTACGATTTCCATCGATTCTTTGATTTTAAACGGAGACTCTTTAACTTTTTGCTTTAAGGATTACAGATTGTAATATCGCCGCATTACGTTTTTTGGATTCTGATTTTTGATTTAAATATTTAATGATTCTTTTAGTTGTTTTGAGATTAGTATTGTTTTTTTCTTGTGCCTGATGTGGTGTGGCATGATTTTTTTAATGCCAAATGATTTGGATATTTCTTAGCTACAGTTTCGCATTTACCCATAGAGAATAGATATTTCATATCACGCCAGTTTGGTGCAAATAGATAGACTTGTCATGGCTTTCAAATTCTTATGGAAAATTCTTAGGTATGCGGGTTTTCTCACGGTGTTTTCCTATATAATATGCTATGAAAATTTAATTACAGACGCCACACTCTTTGTCCTTCTTTTGATGTAATAATGGCGCTATAAATCGATATTATAATGTTTGCATAGGATTTAAGTAGACTTGTGGACTCATACTTGGCTACTTCTATGGTTAAATAGCTATTTTTTGCATAGGATCAAGAGTGTAGCTGAGTCTTGTCAAAATTGCGTATAGCCAATAATTTAAAAAAATATTTCGATGAAAATTTACGTATACCACGTGTACAGTAAAGAGTAGTTTTGTTGCTTTTTTTTCGTTTTTATAAAGTAAAAATTAGAGCAAACCCAAAACGTGACATACGCCCTTTGAAGTCTGTGGTCTCGGTCTCATCTATATATATAAAAATGAATTGCTGTTCGTTAGTCTCGCTAAAACTCGAGAACGGCTGAACGGATTTATCTTATCTTGGTCTTCAAATGTTCGTGGAGGTCTAGGGAAGGTCTAAACGGTGAGAAAAAATGGAAAAATTGCGAGGAAAAGCCAATTTTTTAATTGTTCAAGCGTGATGCGACCAGCCAATATAGGATGATCTTTGTTTGGTTGACGGGAGAGGTAAACGACGGTCAAGCTTCAACTACCAACCAACGTAAAATGATCTATGTTTCCATTGTCTTTCATTGACGGCTGACGAAATAGAACAATATTCAAAAAATGTGTACATTGTGTATATAATATCTAGATACGGCATCCTTCGCGTAATTTGTTAAATGTAAAATAAAATGATGTATAAAAATACTACAATAATAGCCCATAGTTTTTTGAGAGTATTGCGACAGTTTTAAACAAGATATACTCTATGAAGCGTTTTGCCGGAGAACACCAAAATATATCTAATTATAATTTTTCGTTTTCATAAAGGACATTGTTTTTTGAATATAGCTTTAGATGCGTTGGGCGACAAATTTAAATTCCGCGTTAGTATCAGACTCAAGAATAATAAAAGTATTGGTACGTTGATGCCGCATCCAGACATTATAATGAAACGATATGCAATTTTCTATTTTTAAATATTTGTTTTATTACTTATGTCACCTGGTAAAGCAGTATGAAGTTTTTATTGATTTGTATATGTATAGATAGTCTTCTCAAATAAATAAAAGTAATTCACAGAAGCGCGTGGTTGCCCGTTGGTAACGTACTAGACGCGACTGCCAACCAACCAAAGTTTACGATGGTCACGGGTTCAAATCCCAGGGCACACCTCTGCTTTTCGGAGTAATTTATACGTGAAATAAAATCCGCCAACCCCCACTAAGCCAGCGGGGTGGACTATAATATGATCTAATATAATAATAGCACTATTTGTCTCCGGAAGGAAAAACAAAAAATGTTGTTCATTACAATGCAATAAAATAATTAGGTATTAAAATCTTAGACTTTAGACAGTATAAATGGCAAAAAATGTGGCTATACGAGGTTCACCGGGTCAGCTATCATATACTTATATTAATTGATTTCAATGTATGTCGTCGGAGTAGTAACATAATATCTCCGTAGCAAAATAAAGATTTAAATCTGGAGAGATGGGATGGAATAGAATATAAGGTGGGCAAAATGGGACAGAAGAATAGGTATAGGACGGGATTGGATAAGCAGTTTGAGAGAACGGCAGTCATGTTACTTTTAAATAAAATATGGACTGGAATCTGTATTTGCACCCGGGTGAAACCGGGCCGGGCCGCTAGTATTATTTATTTTTTGAACAAAGCTAAATCAAGTTAAATTTTATAATAAAACATCAGAGACAAAGTTTAAGTTTCTCGAAACTACGAAATAAAGTATATTCATACATTGCAAATTAACACCGGTTTAAAATAAAACAATCATTAAGTTCACATAATGACACCATAAAAATACCTTCCACCATTTTCACTATAACTTTTGTAATTTACAAGCCAATTAAAATAAAAAATGGTTTGCACCCCCGCTCAGCCACCCCTTTAATTATGATTTTTTGCATTTTTTAATGATAATAAATTCGCTTGTCTGTGTTGTGGGTTCATAATTTTACATTGTTTAAAGATACACTGGGTTTCACGGTTTTATGCAAACATATTAATGTGACTACAGTGAGTTTAATACACTTTTGTACTGGTGTTATTTACGAAAAGCATGTATATTAGTTATCATTTTTTTCGTACTTCACGACTCTGTGTTATGAGGGTAGTTAGAGGGCTTACACCGTCAAATACAATAATAAATATCCTTACAATTTACTCATAGACTCTTCTCGATTGTTAGTTTATTTGGCCCTTTCTAAAAAGGTCCTCTGTTTCAAATAATAATCAAATACGTCCCACTGCTGGGCACAGGCGTCCACCACACTTGAAAATGAATAGCACTTAGTCCATTCTGCTAGGCTAGTTGTAGACTTCCCATAGAATTTCTTCGGAGATATCTACATATACGTTAGACTTTCAAGTATGGAAATTTCTTCAAAATTTTTTCCTTTATCATGAAAGCACAGATGTAAATAGGTATAAGTTATAGTATTGTTTTTTATTAAAGGGAAACTATTTCATTTATAGATTTATACAGTCTAAAATGATTCGTTTTATATGTTCTTATACTACAATATTTGCACGGGATTGATGCCTCGATATCTGGATTTTATTTAATGATAAATTATATTTATTTTATGTTCGTCTTTAATACGTGTTTTTGTTGGATCAATTAAAGATTTGAAATACAATACTATTGCAATAATTTATCAATATTCCATAAAAAAGTGTAAAATGAAGTGCTATGTATTTAGATTCTAGAAACACTTTTGTGGCCATAATTAAACAACCTTTTTTATTTATTTTATTGATATCGGAATCGCTTAATAACTCATATCTCATATGTATGTGAGACCATTACAGTATGTAATACATAATAATATTGTATATTGATTTATTATATTAATATACTTCATATATTTTTAAAGTATTCTCTAATTAATGGCTAAATATTCCTGCAAATGTGATAAATAAAACCATATGATTTATATGTTATTTGCTTATTTAAATGTCAGCAAATAAAGTTTACAATGACTTCGTTAACGTTCATTCCATTCAGAAAACAAAATAACCGATTGTTTGTCTCGAACGACCCTTTCGGCAAATTGCCCCTTCCAGATCAGATTAGAGTCGAGTTTAGAAAACGTAGAAATGTCCCGATCACCGATACGATCCGCACACATTCGATGGCCGACGAATGGCACGCTTATTCAATGGAATCTACATTTGTAAATGTAAATAGTGTATGCGGTAGTAACGAAAAAAGGTAAAATTTTCTAACATTACGCGTTCAAAGGAAGTAGATACAAATTGAACGGCAATCGGCTCGGTGGCGGCCGATAGCATACCTCACAAAAAGCCCAATGGTTAATGAAAAAACTACACGCAGTCAATATTTGATGAGAGCCAATTTAAATGTTCGTCCACTTGTAGACATCGCATAGTTCGATTCTGCAACGTCCTGTGCGGCCCACATGTGCGGCTGGGGTGGCCTCACCCCCACCCGATTTCCCGAAAAAAAAGGGAAAAAAGAAGAAAAATAAAAATGGCGTGCGCACCGCGCGTGTGTGCGTCGAAAAAATGCAGATATAATGCAAGTAATAATAATAATAATAGGCGATCGGGCGGCGCCGCGACCGCCCGCCCCCACCCAATTTTCATTCAAATGTGCTTGGGTTTTTTAAACTATTTTTTTTCACCGCCCCGATATTTTTTCGGGATTTTCCATTAGCACTGCGACTGTCCCGACAGTTCGTCGTGTTGTCCAGTGTATAAGTGCTTTACCCGGTCTTTTTGTGCAATGTTCGCTTGATAGTAGATTTCATTAAAAGTTAAACATCTCGCGCGCCACTAAAACACGTGTTCGCTGCTTTTTGTTTACGCCTACATTATTCAGTTTTAAGACATCTTAGCTAACTTAATTTTATTTAGTATTAAGAAAACTAGCTAAACGTCTTAATGACGCATTCAGGGTGTTTTAAGTACACTGTGGCGTTGCACTTTTTGTTTAAGGCAGAATATAATGTTAAGAAGTAATTTATTACAGCAAAAATATCCTATACATACAAAAGCTCTACGCTTTCCAAGTAATAAAGAATACTCTACAAATGAAGGAACAGCTGATACGTTGGTGTATCAATGGAATTACATTGAAGAAACTCCAACATGGGGTCTAACTAGACTGGTCGAAAAGTAGGTGAACTTTGCGCTTATTCAAACGCCGCGTAGCCTTGGGGAAAGACAAGGAATTCCCACGCGGAATTTATACTTTGTTGATAATTTTTTGATTTCTTTCACATATATAATTGAGGTTATATTATGAAACATTATTAATGTCGTAAAAATCATTTTAACGGAATACAAATTGGAAGTTTGGCGCGAATTCCAATTGTACGGGGATGCCAACATGAGTTTTGTGGAAAGTTGGCATAAATTAAAATATTTCAAACATAAACGTAATAGGAGGTAAAAAAACGCGTGTACGGGCCGAGGACGGGCGGCCGGCGAGCTACCACGACATGACATTCAATTTAAACTCGCACCAACAGAACCACGCGTCCAATAATTAACATAATGTACTTTTTCTCCGTTTTTTCACTTCCCGTTTGACACTCCATCACTCATGGAAATTCCATTTTCAATGCTGCTATATGAGGGGTGGGGTGCACGGGGTGGTCTTTGCATCCGCGCAATGGACATGGCGGTTTTGGGGAGACGGGTGGACGAAAAAAAGATTGTTAAAAAGGCTGGCCCCCGCTCTGGCGGTGTGTGAGTGCGTGTGGGTAAAAAAGCGCTCACTAATCGATACTATAGATTCTGAGGCAAGTAGGTTGAGCTACCACGCCGATTGGTCGGCGTCGGATCGCGTGGCGATTTTTTTCGCGAGGCACTAACGAAGCGGCCTGTGTTTAGTCTTTGCGTCGACCTTTTGAGCCCGGTATGTCGTCTTTTTACGCGCGGCCGGAGCTCAACACTTGAGGACTCGGTTCACACTTAACTTTATCCCTGTTTTTGTTTGTACGGTCACGTATTACGCCGGTTACGTAGCCGCGCTCCCGACGCGGGCTCCCGAGTTTACTTTCTAATGCACTTATTTTATATCTAATTGGTTTTGCGCGGAATTTTACGTTCTGTTAAAAATTATGAGATTGGGAATGTAATTCGTTTTTCGCATTTATTAAATAAATAAATAAATAACACCCAACAGTCACATACATACATAGTCCTGACCCCACACTAAGATCGAGTCTTGTGTCGTGGGTATCAGGAACTACGAGAGACTTTTCGATCTCACAAACACCCAGACCCGGAAGAAATATTTGTGGGCCGCACAAACATTTCTCTCGGTGCGGGGATCGAACCCGCGGCCTCTCGTTTCACAGGCAGCGTCTAACCAACTGCACCACGGAGGCTTCTTTAGTCAAGAAAGATTTTATTTCTTAACAAAAAAGCTTTAATTTGAGATGTACATTAGACAAACCGAAAAAATGAAGAAAAATAAATTAAAAAAAAACTATTCTCAAAGAAAGCAACACTTGAGCTGATCATAGTTTGTTATGGTTTCCAAGCAATATGTTTTATAAACAAATTCAATTCAATCACACTAAAATCATTTTCACTTTACATAGCTGTCAAAATGTGTCCAAACAAATTCACGTGCTGATATTAATATTCGCCGATGTGTTTTGCTGCGGCAAATAAATAATTGTTCAAAATATATGAATAACGATGTAGTATTTTTTATAAAAACATTCTAAACAACACTTAACAATTATATGGATTTTTTTTCAAATAATATAACCATTTATTAAATTCAAGGAATGTTATATGTTATATCCCCATCCTACAAGAATATTGTTTTACGTATATTTATATTTTATTCACAATATCTGTGCTAAGTTAAAAATACCTTTGTTTCTTATATATTCTTAAGGCTTATTTCTTATGATCATAATCAGCTAAGGTCACCAAATCTTAAATATAAGCCAAAGTTTTTCGTGAGAACTTTAATATAATGTTATTTTCATGAACAATTTTACACTGAATGCGAAAAAAATAATTACCCATATATAAAAGTATACCAACAAAACATTTTGTAAATAGTCTAATTGCTACTTATGGTTTTCTTACGTACTTTCGTACTACTATTTAATGTGATGAAAAGAAATGCATATGCATCAATTAATTTTTTAACATAATCCTGTTCGATGTCGATGATTATAAGTCCGACCTTTTTAAAACCTTTTTTTTAATTAGTGCAATAATTAAATAAATTAGTTAGGACAGGAACTACATTCCTGTATCATTATGTGCATGCCTGATGTTACATTGTATTATCAATGCGATATTTACATCTTAGTATAATAATAATTTTATTAATATTAAATATTCCATGATCTGTTATTGTATCAGCAGTCGTAGATAATTCTGTAATTATCACTGAATAAACAAATGACAAGGCGTCAGTGCAATAATATTTAATAGTAATATGATTTCATAATAAAATATTTAAAAGTATTTTTACGTTTTATAATATTGCCCTATTTTGTGAACTAGATTTTAAGAGCCAACAAATATAATTTTCATAAATTATGTACAAGTACATAGGTATCTTCTATTATAATTGTTTTTTGTTTTTTAACTGTTTTTCTCTATGCCACCCATTTCTTCCGTGCTTCCGTTCATTCCAGTCCATCTTAAGGATGTCAAGAAGAAATCGCCAATAGCGATAACACCGCCCTTTGTTACACATATAATGCGCATTGTGTTATTATTTCTGTTACTTGTGCGGTGTACAATAAAGTATCTATAAAGTAATATTTAGGCAAATATCTAATCTATCTATAATAAAAAAAATACCATTTATAGCGCCCAATTCGTAACCATAATTTGAAAATCATCAGTTTTTCTAAATATTTACTATATTTCCACTAGCATCGCATCAAGAAAATATTTATCAAAGAAGCAATTACATACCTTAGGCTATGGCCTATGGCTTAAGGTCCGTGACATACTTTAGCTCTCCAGCCGGAAGTTCAGGGTTCAAGGGAAGGATATAATACAATCCTACTGAATATCCATTTTAAATTAACCATAATTGTATTTTAACTATCATGTTAAACATCTCTACAATTTTATGATATTAAAATAAGTTATTTTATTTCGCTTTTCGGAAAATGCTTTTTGTGACACTTACATAAAAATAAGTAATTGTATTGGCTTTTCGGAAAATGCATTTTTAGTGACAAGAAGAATACGATATATTTTCAAAAAATAAAATTAAACTACTTGTATATTAGCGTCTCATTAGCTAACCATCGGTGACTTATCCAACCTCGCTATGACAAGCTAAATATAATTTCATATTTTTCCTAATACATATACGAAAACATAGAACCTCTTTTTTGGAATACACGCAAAAACTTAAAAAAAATAATTAAATTAATTAAAAAAATACAAAATAAATGCCAAATTAAAATCCCCTTAACCCACATGTGTTGGTAGCAGTGTGAGGAGTGACGAGAGAGTGAACTTACCTCATTCTTGAGGTTGATGGGCTCTTGTTGCGGCCGGGGCGGCGAGTGCCGGCCCGCCTCGGCGCCCTCCAACATATCAGCCTCGCATCCCGACTCGTCTGCACAACATTGCATAACATCATTAGGAAACATGACATATTTTTGCAAAAAAAAAATATTGGGGAAAAATGTCTTCAGCACAAATAAACATCGCGTAGTAGGAAAAATTATGATGATTAATCATGATGATATAATTTTTTTAAACATAATTGAATGTAGTATCACATTTATAACAAACTACAATCAATTTGAACTCATTGGTTAAAAAGATTTAATACCATTAATTTTCTTTTCTATTTGTAAAATATTATTTTAATACAGTTTTTTTTTATTTATATAGCGAATGACTAATGGTAGATTTCTCATATGTCAGAGGCCGCCTGGGTACCACATTAATGTCTATTTCACCCGCCAAACAGCAGCAAATGCAATATTGTGTTCCGGTTTGATGGACATAGTAGCCAAAGTAACTACTGGACATACTGAAACTTAACATCAAGATGGCGAACACAGTGTAATGGCAAGCATTGCTTTGTAGTTCATAGTGTTGCTTGGTTTTTCTGCTGTTCACGATCAGGCGAATAGGACGCTCTTCTCATAATTCAGAGCAAAAAAAACGTCTTATTAATTTTTCTCTAAGAATAGACGTCAGTGTGTGATTCAAACACAATAATAAATTAATATTGATTTTCATATATTTATGTATGTAGATATCTCTTATTTTCGAAAGTAAATGAAATAAAATAACGTCGTGTCAAAGGCATTACAATAGCGGATATAAATACACCAGTCATTTCATATTAAGTGGAATTCATTCTAACCATAATTTATTGAAGTTCTAAGAAATTTGTAATATCATAACTCCATGCGGATTTTAGTCACTAATATAGGACCGCTTGCGTCTACACAAAGTTTATACAATGAAAACATTATACCAAGTATTTAAAAAAGAGGTTTTTCCAACACTAAGTCAACCTTAATAGCATCATAATTATAAAAATAAGAGATTTAATTATACACAGTACATGATAAGTGACAAACAACACGGTAACAAAATCGATTGCAAGGAAGAACAGCTGAACTCCGAAATCCTGAACATTAAATTCAGAGGCACACGCGTTCCTTTCACGTGAAACAAGTAAACACGAAAATCTCGACCTACCCCAACGTGTCGGCAGGGAGAGGTCAAGATAGGATTTAGAGGGAAAACGCCGGTTCTTCCGACGACCTTTTTTATTTTTTTTTCTTTTCACGGCCATCACACGTTTACGAGCCCGGGCCGTGGAAACATTTTCACACAGCCTTATTTTTGTTTCCTTCACGCCTTCTTTTAACGCCTAATTTTAACGTGTTATTTAGTTACAGCATTTTGGGTTTTATACGAAGATATATTGATAAAAGAGACTGAAATCTTTATGTATCTGGGATAAAGTATTAAACTATTTGAAATTGTTGTTTTATCTGTATCAAAAACATCGTGATTTATTGAAATATATATAGTTAACAAGATATAGTGTATATCAAACATAAATACAACTAGACCGACACAATTCTGAAGACGCAAATCCATATTTTTGCAAACACACACAATCATGAATCAAACGTGCAAAACCCGACCTTACCGATACAAACTAAGACACCACCAATCATTGTTCCGCAAATAGCCTCCGCTGGCCTAAGCAACACGAACCGATGCCAAAACCTAGCACCCGTCGAATATGATTGCTCCTAATGCGCCTGGGGGTGAGTGGGGACACAGGGGGGGCACTGCGTCGCGCCGTGTTCCTGACCGAGCAGTAAGTCTGGCTTAATCCTATCGGAAACGCGGGCCCCATTGAAGATCGGCATAGGATATACGCTGGAGGGCTATGTAGTGACGTGTGTGACGATTTCTGAGAATTTTCGAATGTTATAGAGAATGTTCGTTCATTACGCACGGACGTTCGGTACGTCATGTCCTTTGCAATGCGTTCTAAGCTTGTTACTCTGTGTTTACTCGTCTGTATTCAATCTCCTGCTAATATAATTTGCTAGTGTGTCTATATGTTGCATTTTGGTAAAATAATTTGTTTTTATGGGATATTATGATTGTTTCCAACTGAATATCGGAACTCATATGATTGTTTTAATGATAATGGATTATTCATACGTAATCAAATGTCTATATCTCTGTAGGGTAGCCAGTGCTATCCACAATCCGCAGAGCTGATTTCCGTCTTAACATTCGATAGGAAGCAAACCAAATCACATCGGTCGTAATTTCTAGGTCAACTCATATGAAAACACATTTTTTTTTTATTGCTGTTAATGACGAGACGAGCATGCCGTTCGCCTGATGGTAAGCGATGCGACCGCTCATGAACAGCAGCAAAACCAAACACACCTTGAGTTACAAAGCAATGCTTGGCATTCCACTGCGCTCGCCATCCTGAGACATATAGATGTTTAGTCTCAATATGTCCAGTAGTTACTCTGGCTACAATGTCCTTCAATCCGAAACACAAAAGTCTATTAACACTGCTGTACATTACACAAATAATTCTGAAATATGCAATATTGAATTAAATCGTGCGTATATCTGAGAAGATCTTCAGTCGGTTATTTAAGCGATCGTGACGTTTATAGAGGTACTTACTTGTTTAACTTAAGTCTGTTAAAAGTTTCGAAACAGATCATCTAAGTCTCGAAGTGGAAGAGTATACTTTTACTAAGTTTAAATTATCTTCGCGGTTAAACGTTGGATAAATATAAATACGGATAGGGAACTACTTGTACAATGTTCTACAATAATTTGCTTTTATGTAATAAGGGGAAATGGCGTAGAATATTCCAATATTGTTTAGAATTATTAAGAATCTTGATACTTTTTTATTAGCAAACATATTTGTTGTGATATTGCACTTATGCTTATTAGGCTTTCTGTTTTATTTTTAGTTTTTGTTTTTCACAATGACTTCATTAAAATAACATCTAAAATTCATCATCTTTAACAAGAAAAGTTGTCTGATAAAACACGATAAAGTTATACCATCACATTTTAGCGCCATCTAGTAGTAGCCCAATACACTACTTGCTCGAAGGATTTGTCAATCCTACCTTCTGCATCATACAGGGTATATCAAGACTGCTACCGAAAACGAAGCCGGGTGATAGTTTAAGCGACTTCAAACACAATGCAACAGAAAAAGTTGCAAAAAAAAGCGACAATTTTTTTATTGTTATTTTTTTCCTATGATCATATTTGGGTGGTATATACATTTTTTCCTAAAATAATAGTGTATACCCCTTTATTTATAAATAATCTAACGTATAAAAGAGTTTAAATTATTATTTTAGCAAAAACTATGGATTTACCACCCAAAAATAACGATATTTAAAAAATCATAAAAAATAATTGTCGCGTTCCTTTGCGAAATTTTTAGTTGCATTGTGTTTGTAGTCACTAAAACTACCACCCAGCTTCGTTTTCGGTAGCAGTCTTGAGATACCCAGTATATTTAACCCATTCATCCGCAATTATATCTAATGATCTCCGCTCTATGAATCAAGCATTAGGACTACAATACCTTGAGAATGAAAAGTCCTCGCTCCCAAGACTATCAACATTAATAGACGGAGATGTTATCGCAAGGAATTGTATTAATATGTCCTTAAACCTTAGAATTATCAAATGATGACTAATATTCTTTCTATAATATTATAAGTGTGGGAATTGGAGAGCAAAACATGAACTATGGAATCTCATGATACATTTACTTAGGTAAGTATTACCGGATTTGCTTTTTTGGTGAGTTTGAAACTAAAAAAAAACACTAGTTGTTCATCTGTTATTATTAAATTTGCTTCGATTTGTTGCCGCATACATTAAAAACGCTCAATTTAAACGAAAACGAGATTCCAAATTCTCAAATGATTAGAGCTAATATTCCCATCACCAACAAAATCAGGCATAACATTCGATCCGACCAATCTCGAGATAGGTCCTGCGATAGCGTCCTCGTGCGGCCGGCGAATGCATCTAGCCGGCTGCAGAAGGGGGGGACATTACAAATTAATAGCACAAAGACCGACCACAGATCGCCGCAGCAAAATTTACAAGCAACAGACACTTATAGCGCTGTGCCGACGATAAAGGCGGGCTTTAGTTACCCTGCCATGTATATTAAACCAATAGCGGCTATTGTTTAAATTTATATTATTTTTAGGTTATCAAGTGTGTGGATGGTGCGTTATTTTTTTTTTCGTTTGGCGATAGTGTGGATGACGTGTTATTCGGATTTGTAAGTGGTAGGGTTGTTGCTTTATATCATTGTTCAATTAATGTTTGAATATTGTAGAACAGATCGTTTTTAAAGATAATTAAGTTTGTTTATTTTTTTTATGAATACTACAAAAGTGTAGTATTGAAATTTTAAGTCTGACACAGGGTATGATCTTTTTTTTCTTAATCTTGCGATGTTTATGACATTGCGTTTATATTTACAAACCACTGGATGATGATTCTAATATTTTGAATACATTTTTAGTAACAAGATTTATAATTCCCCTTTAAAAACTTACCTCTAGTACACAAGCATTAATTTGCATAAAAGAGGTGAAAGATAATCAAAAAATGAAAACAGCATTACAAAAAATGAAAACACATATATTGCATTCAACAAATGAACCACCACGTAAATTCTAAAACCTAAGCATCTACCCATTGATCTATGTTTAAAAACACTTGACTCGAAAAGATTCAAAGAAAGGGGCAGAGAATGGGAGGTGCAAGTCAATAGATCTTAAATGCACCGGAAGCGATAGCCCTCGGTCGTTTTTTCCATCGCCGGCTATCCTTTCCATTTCATCTGAGCTCTATTGTATGACGCGCTATTCAACTTTGTCAGATTGGTGGCGCCACCTATGACATTATGAGTTCAGTAATTTAAAAATGGAATGTTTTTGTATTTTCCAATAATAAAAACGAGTGAAAGATTTTGATAAAAACGGCTTAATATATTTTTTGAAGCGTTTGTGTTGCGAATTGTTTGCGGTTTATAATAAAATAAAATCATAAAATGTTTATAAAACGGAAAATGATTGCTCTTATTTCTGAAACATTCATTTTGATTTCTTAAAAGCTTTTTGCATATTTATGATAACCTAATAATTATCGAGGTATAGGTTATTCAATACCATACTACAACCATATGGAGCTGAACTAAAAGGAAAAACAGAATATATGAGAAAAACAATTATCTTTTACTGAGTAATCTATATCATAACATTCCTCCACTCCACACAAGGTCAAAAAGATATCTTACACAGAAATCAAGCGTCAAGAATCAAAATACTTTCGCCATATGACCATTTAACTTGGTATAGTTACTGCCCCTCGTAACAGGGTGGTCGAGTGTAAAGGGGTTGGGGTGAAAACGGGGTGGAATTTCCTTAACGCGCTGTGCTACTGAAGAGCCCACAGAATACTGGTACAACGCACTGTGTTATGCGTGTTTAATACTGCCAACTTAAGAAGTTATTTGTACGGATTTAATCTATAATCTATGATAAAGAAAATATGAATATGATTTTTTGGTAGAGTGGCAGAAGTTTAGATTGAGTTGAGTTTTACGGTATGAAAAATTCGTACTTGTGTTGTCCGGAATTTGTGTCAGTATGGCGATAGGCTCGCCCCTATCGCATTAGGGACGGATATAACTTCATCTAACTACACGTGGTAGGTATTGATATCTTTTGTATACCTTTTATATACCCTTTTGGGAGTATAGGCGTGAGCTAATGTACACAAAAATAGAAAAAGACATCACATCTTTATGATAGAAAATTCTAACTTAATTATATTACTAATGATCATATATGAGAGTACCAACCGCAATGTCCATTTCTACCGTTAAACAGCAGTGTAAATGCACTGTTATGTTGAAGGACATTGTATTTGATTTTGCTACTATCCATGAGTGGTCGTATCGCTTACCATCAGGTGAATGGCATGTAAGCGATTCGACCGCTCATGAACAGTAGCGAAACCAAACAACATCTTGAATTACAAAGCAATGCTTGGAAGACTGAGACATAAAATGTTAAGTCTCAATATGTCCAGTAGTTACTCTGGCTACAATATCCTTCAACTCGAAACACAACAGTGCATTTAAACTACTGTTTGGCGGGAGAAATAGACATTGTGGTGGTACCCACCCAGATGGGCTCTCAAATATCAAAGACCTACCCCGTTTGTTTGACCTAATGTTTTGATACAAATTTATCTCTAAATTTTATTGCAATGACGAACGCCTTCACAGGCGCGTCCTTTTTTATTATTATTAGATATGAAAATGAGTGAGTTTTTAAAGTCGTAAGATATTTTTTTTTACTTCTCTTATAGACAGACGACCTAGCAGCCCGGCTGTTGGTAAGCGGCTACCGCTGCTCATGGACCTCCGCAGTGCCAGAGGATCAGCACAACATTGCATACTATAAGGAGAGTACTCTCTTTAAGCCTCGTTTGAAGAAAAACAGGTCATAGCGCTCAGAAAACGCCGAAGCAGAGAGTTCATTCCAAAGCTTGCACGTCGGTGGTAAGAACGAACCATGGAAAAGAATTGTTCAGGGTCTTTTTTTACGGAGTTTTCACTCCAATATTGCTCTTCCCATTATTCTTTTTCTCGTCTACACTCTCATTCGATTCCAATTGAAGTAGCTACTAATACGTGTAAACTGTAACACTTGGTTCAAGTACTTAAATATTTGATATTTAAATTTATTTTAGTTGTATAAAGAACCTAAACACAAAATATAAATAAGAATGCATTGTTAGGGGTATTTCTCTTGAATCTTACAATTGAATTTTTATATGAAAAATCATAAAAATTCCACTCGTAGGAATAGTTTCATTTTCCACTCAGTTACGTCACATCCGAATAGAAACACACCGAAACCCTTTTGTCAGATATTTTTTTATTCCGTTCGAATATCATTTGCGGAGGCTTTAACGACTGGTTCTCAACAAAAGTAAGCGGACAAATTGCTTCTAAAACAACAAAAGCTAACCGGAAAAATTCACAATCGCACCGAATCATTAATCTCAGAAACAAATGGAAATCGGCCGACATCTGCTATACTCGGGCTCGAAAAAAATGGCGGCCGTAGTCGACAGTTGTCACGTTATTCTCGACGGGATTAATTAGAAATGCGATTAAAAGCAAACAAAACAGGGAATGGTGAACTTAAATTAATGAAAAATTACCACCCTCCGCGAGCACTCGTCAACTCTTTTTTTTAACGGGGTCGCTCCCGCGCATTAAGCGGCTTTAATTTGAATTCGGAATTAGAATTACGCGCGTTTTATAATTATTGTTTTTTTTTATTTCGGCCACTCACTGATTTCTGATTGTATTAAAGCGTTTCGTTTTACATATTTTAATATTACTCGCTATATCTTTATGAACTTGCATAATTAAGGTTCTATATTAAATAATGAACAAACGAGGATAAAACTAAATAATAAAAATATCTAAATAATATTTTACGTAAGTACCAAATATTTTCAGCATACCAATCTTATTATATCTCTACATGGCATCTAAATTACAGATCATCTTAGTATAGTACTTACTAGCATTAGATAGTTTTTTTTTTTATAAAAACATAATATGTAACACCTATATAAATCGTAAGTAAAATGTAAGCCGATGATATAAAATTAATTATGTTTTACGCGTCTATTGTTCTTAATTTGAAAAAAAAACATGGTGTTCCCGCGCAATTTTAAATTCAGAACAATGGAGGTGAGGAAATAATAAGTGATCGGAACGCGGTCGCAAGGGCAATCGTGGCTGTACCGGCGAGTGCTTTTGCTTTTGTACGTGGAGTAGAACCCGAGGGCTCTCGTGCCGCTAGACACAAGACCAACTCTTTATGAGCTATGTAATGTATTAAATTGTACTTATTATGTAAATCATTAACTTATAAAATTATATTTTTAATTTATGATAGGAGTAGTTGATTATTAAACTTCAAGGTGAAGAGAATAAAATTGCGTTTAGTTATTACAAATTGAAATTATGTGTTTTAAAAAGATAATTCGGTAGTGAATAGTTTACACATACTTGTGACTTGTGTAGCGTTGGAAATATTTATATGTAGGTAACTATTTATTTATTTATTAACATACATTTATTAACCTTATTGTCGGTGTAATGAAAGGCAAGTGTGTGTTTGCCGAAATAAGTCTGCGACCTGCGTATATTTGATTCTAACATTACGAAGTAATTTTTTTATTGCATAGGTCCGGCAAACGAGCATACAGGTCATCTGATGGTAAGCGATCCTTGTCATCAACATCTACAACATCAAATTGTAAGTTTGATATTGTATTATCACCTAATTGTACATAAAGTGCACAAAAAGTCAAGAAATATTTATCGCTTATATGCCAATAGATTCATACAGCCAACACTGCAAATCCAAAACGAACAAAACCTGACCCTAGCGCAAGTCGCTTACGACCAATATAAATTGGCGCGTTGACGCGGTTCTTTGAACTGTTATATTAATAGTTTTATTAGTCTCACATCACAGGGGAACAATCGTAACACTTGAATACAGTAACGCGTAAATTTCTCACATTCTAATGTATAGTACTTCTAATGTCTTACTTACAGACATTTCAGCTTAATGTCTGTCGTATGGTCGTATATTCTGGAAATTATTGAGTTGACGGGCTCCTCTTGCATGCAATCAGGCCGGCATAATTATATATAGCAAAATTTCAAATTATCTTTAGTATAGAGGGAGCGCTGGTACTTCAAAAACGTAGATAAAAATGGTGGTGCCGGACCACTTTTTTCTGACGTCCTATTGGCTGATATTTGACAGGTTGTTCAACATACATGATTTACTTGCAAAAGAACAGTAAAAATAAATAGTTTAGGGCTATTTGATTCCACATTCGTTTTAGAAGGATAATAGCTAAATATAATTTCGTTTATCAAACAAATGTATAGCAATTTATTGTTAAATAATAAATTCATTCATTTTCAATAATATTACCGCTACCAACATTACGAACGAGAAAATATCTACATTTTTCAAGACGCTAATGTATAACAGCGCTCCTTTTATATTATAAATATAAAAGGAGTTTAGAGCAAAATATAGTTATCTCTTTGGATATTATAACTGGACTGTATTCTCTCTCTCTCTCTCTCTCTCTCTCCAGAAAACATAGCGTTCCCCAATGATCACTCAACCTGTTGGAAGCGGTCTGTATCCAGTGACTGGAATGTACTACTCTTATCATAACGAGAACGTTGTAATAAGTCGTCTCACAATAATAAATTATACATTTATGTAATCAATAATTATAATATGTTATAGAAATGTCATTGAGGATTAATAGTTGGCATTTCAAAGTTTTTAAGGAAATGTTAAGGTTCAGGCAAATGAGTATGTTTGCAAGAATAATAAGAAGCAGTTCTTTTTTTCTAATCAATGTCACCTTTTTGGTCGTTTGCTCGATCAAGTATTAAAGCTTTGCTTAAATTTTATTTAGGATAAGAAGGATTTGTTATTTTCCCTGTATGGTAATAGTCTTGCTACTTTTATTGATAGGTATATAAGCTCGAATAACTGTGATAATAATCATGTCGCCTATCGGTGATACAACTAAGAGATTATTACAATATACATTTTTAAATGAACATATATTACCACAGAATTACTATTAATTTCATAATATTCTACTTTGCAAGGATAATTCTTAGTTTATGCGTGACAAATGACTTGATGAGAAAACTGTTATGCCGGTGGAATTATAATTGATTATAATCTTTCCACTTCATGATGCAGTGTTACTATTTGCGATCGCAGGCATACAAGAAAAACATAAATGATACTTGGATTGACACCAAACTCTACACAATCTCAGGAAAGCATGGCCAGAAATTGGACAAACTAATACAGATAACAATACCATACACGTATTTATCGAACATCAACCAATACTTTGATCCAACATTATCCAAATATTTTACTGGTTCCCGTATACAGTCAAATCTACTTACCAACCAATATGATCCAACAAAAATGACGTACAATAAAATTAACATACTGTAGCACGGCATTGCGTTAAACGCGTATCGCATCGAACTATAACGATGAAAACACAAATTAACCCTCACACTCACATTTACAAATATCGGTCAATTAACCGTCGAGCGAGATAACAATTGAAAATGGTTTCGCTTTCACCGCGGGCCGCGTATACCCGCTAAATATAATATAATAGACGGGCATGTACATCAATGCATGTCCACCACGTTTTCGGACTGGCCACTTTCAATTTTCAGGATACAAGCGCCACGCGGGTGTGTGAACGTACGAGTTTTACGGGACCTTCCTGCTGTATTTATTTAAAAATCGAACTGTTTTTAAAATAAGAATTCAGTTGGTCTAATAGGTAATTCAAATAAGTTTGTATACGTATAAGTTTTATTGTTAATATGTATGCCGTGAGTTACAGCCATTTATAATATAATATTGGCATACTTCGAGATTTTCTGATCATATATAATAAGTTTTAGAATGAAGTAAGGGATTTAATGTTATTATCCTTACATTTGTGGAAACAATAAATTACTTTTTTTAATATATTTGTGTTTTACTATTGGTGAAAATTATTAAAAAATATTAGCATTTTTTTACCGTTAAAACACAATATTACAATTAAATAACGCATACGTGTAGGCAAGTTGTGTTTAGCCGTGCGTTTCCTGTTCCTGAGATACCTCACTTCCTGTTATAAACCAATTAAGTAGAAACAACCAGTGTTTTCAAATTGGACGAGGTAAATCGCTAAAACACCATGTTAATGTTTTTTTTATTTACAAACATTATCCACTTGAACTTGAATTCCCTATACCCTTTGAATGTACCTTGTAGTTTTTGCTATCTACAGGAATGTGCACATTTATTTTAATACATTTAGTACTCTTTTAATTTCATATAAATTTATATAACTTGTAGTCAAAGATGCAACTCAAACACTCAGATCCGAGGTAAATGTGATATCCAAAAATAGTTTTTTCCCTTTACTGAGATGGCATCTTCGCCAATGTATCTTATATCTACAATTCATGTGAAACCTTTATTTATCTACCTCACTTCGATATACAATGAAGCACCATGAAAAATAAATGAAATAACCTTTGTCCGGCAAAACAAACACAACGACGTGGTCACTTCACCGCTCGCTGCATTCGCGTCACCGACCACACGCACGTAAGCCTCGGCTTATTTACACGTATTTTAATTAATAATAACCTTATTAACATTTATTATTAAAATGGGAAGCGGGAAATACCCAGACACGTGTTAGTCAGGTGTGAATGGTGCTTCTATTTATGAATAACTTTTCCTATTGCAGGACGTTTCAGTGACTCGTTGTTACGATTTAGGAATTATTTATTTTAAATATACGTGTAAATGCTCGTCTGAGTTTCGTTGAGGTAGGCAGACGGGAAAGACTGCCCAGTGCTACGATCTATGCATACATTTCTTGATTAATAAGCATTTAGTTTTTATTTAAATAAGAAGCGCAGCATTTAAATCTTAAAATTTAGTACATCAAAGTAGGTATATAGAACGGACACACCATTAACTTCAACTAGGCTAGCGTAGTAAACTAACATCTTCTTCAATCCTAGACTTCTTAGGCCTTAGGTACTTAGGTTCTAAGCCCAACAATGGGATATACATCGTCTGATACAGACTTTATATTCCCTGGACAAGATTCGATAATAAACGGTGTTTCACATTTAGATACCGATAATTAAATGTATTTGGATCTAAACGATTTAGTTTAGCAATTCTATTTAAGTAGATATTATTATTAACATTATTTACAAACGTTGGAAATACTTAAATATTGATTACAAGTTATACCGTCCTGATTTGCGCAAGCACTGGAGGACGCGAGAGATTGTTAGTGTGTTTAGTGACATCTAGCGGAAAATTGTTTTAAAACTTCATATTGGATAATAAGTATATAATATTTTATACATTAGCTCTGGAGCTATTATTATAAAACCTATATAAAAAACAGTTTAAGATATATTAATAAAGATGGCTGTCTTGTACCAGCTTTTTTCTAAGAACTAGATAAATAGGGGAATACACACAATATCACCATTTAATAAACTTATGACAAGGCTTAGTCGGTAAAGGGCGATAAAGATCGTAGCGCCCGGTTTGAACCTTACCACCTGTATTCCTAAAGATAATAATGGACCTAGAGAAGTTCCGGGTACAAAGCCAATGTAGGCTATATGTATCTCAAAAATTACGGCAGGAAAATTTTAATAACAGAAATCATTCTAGCGAACAAATAACAACAAATCATATAGTCCGCGTAATACAAATTATCCGATGTGAACACGAGACGTATTGCTGCGCTGTAAACAAATTCAAAAATCGAAGGGTGGGGTAGCCTTTGCGTTCTAACTTCAGAACGGATTTATTATTTCGCGATAACTATACCACTGCATTGCTCGCTACATTAACATCCCATAAAAATACCAGACTTGTCAATTGTATTCTTATCGATTACAAAACATCAATTAATCGATTAGACACAATAACAGTATTTTTTTTAATGAAGGCCTGTATAATATATTCAAGCTCGTGCCGTTCGGCAAACGAAAAGATTTTAACGTTTAATCTAAACAATAAACTTAAACATCTGTGTGCTTACACAATACACGGTACAATAATAAAAATTGCTCATCCATAAAACGTTCTTAATAATATGCATTAACAGCCGTAACACACACAAAATTCAACTCAGTTTTAATAAACTTAAAGTTGAAAGTAAATTGTGAGTAGTGAGTATTCATTAGTAGATCGAATCAAAGGGTTGGCAAATCCAGGTCCTATTGTTAATAGTCACGCGTCAAATAAGTATTAAATATAATTACACACGTTTTTATATTTCCGTTTCTATAGAAATAATGGTCGTACATTATGAATCCTATAAATAGACGTAGTTTTAAATGAATCCCTTAATATTATTGTACGCAATTTGAATTATCGTTCACAATTTTTTTAAACTTTCTTCATATTCTTAATGTTTCCTTATGGTAATTTTGTCCCATGACATGATGAATAGTTTATTCTCAAAAAGGTTTATACCAATGTTTATACCAAATAATTTTGCACTACAAAGTCGTGATAAAGAATACAAAGGGATATTTATGATAAACAGCCAATCCAAAAAAAAGGCGTGCCGGTTACAAATTCAAGAAATACCCAAATCATATAAGTAATCAAATCAAAAAATCAACAATAGTTTCTAATCCAAGATCATGATATGTTCGGTATTAACGTTACTTTTACGATAGCAAGCCCTTTCTTGATTTAGACAATTGCACGGAATCTGAGTTTTGCTCAGATCGAATCAGAAATGAGGAGATCCGTTGGAGAACCAAGGTTACCGACATAGCCCATAGGATTGGCAAGTTGAAGTGGCAGTGGGCCGGGCACATAGCTCGTAGAACCGATGGCCGTTGGGGCCGAAAGGTTCTCGAGTGGAGGCCACGTACAGGCAAGCGAAGTGTCGGACGCCCGCCTACAAGCTGGACGGACGATCTGACTAAGGTCGCAGGAAGTCGCTGGATGCAGGCCGCTTCCAACAGGTCATTGTGGAGATCATTGGGGGAGGCCTATATTCAGCAGTGGACTTCCTGTGGCTGATATGATGATGATGATGATGAGTTTTGCTAAACAAAAAATTGTCTTGCTTCTTATATTTTATATGTTACTATGGGTAAGGACTATGAATTTGACTGCCGATAGTTCATATTCATTATGTTTTAAATTTAGTGCACTATACTATTAATTATAACATGTGTAGTTTATAACATGGTGACTAGCAAATTCAAATGAAATTATAAGAAAAGTTGTTTATATATCTAGCCTACTACTTTCATTACATAATTTAATTTTCCTGAGAAACTGCATTGCCCTTGAAGGTTAACGCAACATTATCCAAATAAGGTATCAACTAGCGAAATATAGATACAACCATACTAACCTCCTTGAATTATCAAACAATAAAATCGTATTCACAAAATGGCATTGAAGTGTCCCTGGAAAATATAACTATAAGTGGAAGAACCTTTCCGCTGCCACTTAATAGGGTGAAAAGGCGATTCAGAGGTAAAAAGTGTAATTATGTTGATTATTTAGGCCTTAATGCGCCGACTATCCCGCGCCTCCCCGGGCCATCATTAATCGACCCCCTCCTCCCCTTTCCTTTCGCCCTTTATTATTTCGTTTCAATTATTTTTGTGATTATCTTTTTATGGCGGGCGAACATTAAAACTCGAAAAAATAACAGTCGGCATTAAACGTAATTAGAATCGAAATTACGAGATGTCAACACTGGTGTTGGCTTTTTGTGTTATTAGGGTTCAGTGCGATAAAATTTGTGAGCCTTTTACAATTACATCGGTCGTCTTTTTAGATTTTATGATTTTCTATGTTTCTATTCTTTTTATACGTCCATCTACAAAGTGTTGTCTGATAAATGTTGTAGATGTTGCTGAATGCAGGTTGATTCCAACAGCTTGATTTCTAAATGTAGTATCTTCGTAAGCTTTATAACGCTTTATTTATTAAGCTTTATCATTATTTTCCTAAGCTTTATCATTTTAGCTTTCACCGCTTTGGTGCGGAGAGAAGTGGACAATTATTTGTTTCCAACTCCTCCTATTAGGTTTTTGTTTATGATTAGATTATATAAAGACAAGCTAATGTCCGTAAGATATTCGCCGAGCTCCAGAGCTCGATGTCAAATCTTTGCATGCCGCTGTTGATCCTGGTTGACAGAAGTTGCAGTGGTGGGTATGCGGGCTGGAAAGTCTCTAAAGCTTTATTCCGATGATGACTTATTGTACTCGATCAGGATAGGATTTAATCCTAAATGTGTAATGATATCCTGACAGTCTCTCATAAAGTTAGAGATTGAAGATGCGTTGTCAAAAGTTGGTGACGACGTGACGTGAGAAACGGTGAAGGAGGTAAAAAAAAAACAACATTGCAATCGGGGACACAGATTCTCTTCTTAGAAAATTTACGTGCATAATAATTAAAATTGAAATATTATTGAATGCAAATTTACTTTTGATCAGGTAAATCAATGCAGAGTATTACTAATGAGTCGTCATAAGGTAACTAAAATACCAGGAAACCTTTAGCGTTTACGCAAAACCGCTATTTTTGACCGCTAAATACTCGAGGAAAATCATAATTATTTTTGGAATTATGAATTAAGTTATGTCAGTCGATATAATTAGTTGTCCAAAGGCGTGATGATTTTATTAACAATAATACTAGGGAATAAGATGGATCCTAAACTCACCTAGATATAGTTAGATAGGAAGAAGAAAAATATATATTTTTAATACCTGGTGCTATGAGAGAAGTTTGAAAAAGCAATTGAAAAGTTTGTATTTTGGTAATAGTGATTACTAAGACCAATTGGTTGCAAATGGAGATCGAATAGGATGTATTTGGTGTATAAATTCAGTGCCTTGAATGTTGGTTATTTACAAAATAAGCGAAGTAGTCGAATGTAAAAGAAAAATACGCAGGCAGAGCAATGTAAAAACAATAGTGGTAATCCAACTTGCATTCAATTAACATCAATAAATCTAAACATTGAAGACGGTTTAAAACAGTCAAATAATATAAAATAAAGGCCAAATGCAGCAATAAGTAAAGCGAGCACCCTTCTGCCAAAGAATCAGTATATAATTAAAGATAATGAGACGCTATTCAGATGTCCGTCGGGATCCTTTCGCTTCAACGACGACAGAACACATAGAGATGGCACCTGAATTATTAAAATGTATTAATTCATTCAATTCAGTTTCGAATAGTGTCTATTATGTTATTTCATTTGGACACTAAAGATTTCTTGCATATCAACAATTTGCTCGTCAAATGTTAAAAAAGATTTTTTTAATTCTCTTATATTTCGTCAGTCCCTTTGCTTTCATGCTCTTATTTTAAATAATTGATATACTTAAAAGCTTTACTAAATAATTATGATAATCAGTATGATTCGTGCAAAAAAACAAAAACACGTCATATGAAAGATATATAGCTGCCAGGCCTCCAAACTTAAAAATGAAACATAACCTCTACAACTATAGATTTTTTTTCTATGTGCTCACGATCTCTCATAATAAGCATGAAATAAATTTGTTAATTATTTAATTCATTTGCCGTGTCTATCCAAATATCAGTTGGTAGCTCTATGGCACGTCCTTCACGAAATCACGACTGACGAAGACAGAGCTTTCTAAATGAAAGGGGTTTTTAATTCAGTTAAATTGTAACTCGTCTCAAATATAAATATAGCCGGTAATCGAATATTTCATTATAAAAAATTAGTCCAGTATCTTGTGCTAACTATAATACCTTTTTGATTTGGGGTTTTAGCCTTTTCTAAATACGACAAAGAGGCTATATTATGGCGATCCAAAGATATAATTATCTATTGGGAGGTACTCTCTTGCTGCTCGACACAAATATGACGTCACGTTGGGATCGACACACAAACTTTATTGTATTTTATCAACCTAGGCACGGGCATCCTCTATTATCAAGAGTACAATTGAAAGAGGTTAGGCCATATACCACACTGGTATATTGCGGTTTTGCGCTCTTTACTATGGTAAGCAAGGTATTCTCACGATGTTTTCCTTCACCGTTATAAAGCGTGATGATTGGCTGTCAATACACACATGACTACGAAAAGTCAAAGGTGTGCCTTGGGATTTGAAACTGCGACCACAGTGAACATATTGGCAGCCGTGTCTGGTCAGTTATGTATACACACAAACTCAACCCGAAAAACCACACTTCAGTAGGCTTATATGAAGTATTTTCCCGATTATGTACCGTTGTTGATATTCCAATGGATGCGAATATCCTAAAGGCTTTAGGCTAATATGAAATATACAGGATTAAAAAACAAAGGGTGAAGAACGAAATGTAATAAGCACCGCAAAAATAAAACCATCCCAAACATTACCTTAAAAGTTACTCTCAATGATATTAATTAGTTACGTTACTTAACTGGCAACATTCACTTGTATCGGCCAACTTAAGTATCGCTAAGTTTATTTAACATCGATAAATTCTAATTTTGCAAGGACAGTGCTGAGCCGAATGCAGCCCTGCTACTTATTTTGTATCGAATTGCGACACTATTGTTTTGAGTATTTCCATTGATGATTTGTGTTGAAGTGTCTTTACTTTAAAGGAAGACGTGTACAGCAATGTACATCTTTTATGGCGATATTGTCAATCTTCGCTTTATATTGCAATAATTAGTATGAAGAAACCAGTGTTATTGGAGTCGTGTTACTTGTGAATTAATTATTGGAACTGGGTTGCTGGAAGGATATTCTCATCCGTAAAGATTCATCAATGGATATATCGAGCATACTCCGCTATAATATAAACATATGTACTCGTAATTATCTCGTTCTGGAATAATTCTACACACCAAGCTTCTTGGTAGATCCTTTTTTATGGCTAAGAAAACAAATGACCCACATTTCACCTAATGGTAAGTGGTACGAATTCAGAACGATTATGTTAGTGAGTTACCGACCTTTGAAGAAATCGTATAGAACCTCTTATCACAAAGGTCTAGAGACTTTGAACTTAGGAATCTGCAAGAGGAATCTTATCCTAAAAGTGACATTGAAAATTTAGTATAAAACGTGATAAAATATATTCACAATGTAAAAAGAAAAAAGACTAAACAGCTAGGGTTGGTACACAATTCGGTAGCACTCGCAAGAAGCAACATTAAATAGTGACCCCCGCTTAAAAAACAAACGCAAGGCGAGCTCTAATTAAAATGATTAACTTAATGGTCTTAGTCATTAGCGATTTTAATTCGGAATCGTCTATTTTTTTGTCCATTGAAATTATAACTCGGCCAGCCATTTTACGATTGGCACAGCGATTTTTAACTTTTACGAGCAATCGTAATGCGTTAATTTCGCTATTGTTTGTTGTTTATTTTTGCGTGTAGCCTTGGAAGCGGACGGCTTTGTGGGAAATTATTTTCGAAAATTTCATGCTGTTTTTTGTGTTCAATTGAAGTGTTGGGTTGCCCATTCAATATTATCTATTGATTTGAATGTGGCAGTATGAATTATTGAAAGTGGTGTTTTTTTTATCACAATGAATGGCGAAACGACCATGCCATACGCCTGGATGATAAGCGATACAACTGCTCAAAGAAAATAGCTAAACCAAACAACATGAATTTCAAAGCGATGCTTGGCATTCCAATGCACTCGATATCCTGAGACATAAGATGTTAAGTATCAATATTTCTAGTTGCTCTGGCTACAATGTCCATCAAACCGAAACAGTACAGTGCATTTACATTGGTGTTTGGCGGGAGAAATAGACATTGCTGTGGTACCTACCCAGATGGCCACTCACATATGAGAGACCAACCACCATTATTTGTTGCCTGAAACATACCACCGTACATAATAGCTAAGACAGAGCGACCCAAGTTACTATGTCTATTTTCGGGTTCACTCTTTCTATATCCGTTGAAAATAATACATATTATATAATCGTCACGCCTATATCCCATAATGGTAGTTAGAGACTATAGATCGCCACTTTGCTCGATCCTGACAAATTAATTTCGCTACATCCACTTTCATCAACCTTCATGGATTCTTGTCGATTAACAATTATTTTTATCTGACCCTTGTTGAGGGTATCACCAATTTATTACTGGGTATCCGTTACTATCAGACCGGCATTATAGTGTCAATCAACGAGTTATATCTTACTGAGTTTAAGGATAATTATAGTCTCTGTGGAAATCATTGCGGGAGGCCTATGTTCAGCAGTGGACTTCCTTTTTGGCTTATGGATGGATGATAGTCTAGTTTCCGTGTATATATACAATTATTTGCATAATAGTCTAATGACCTGTATCTGTATGACGAATCTTGTGAAGTGAAATCCCGCAAGACTATTATTCTCATGATGATATGTTTTCCTTCGTAGAATACTAATAAAGAGATACTGAGTTTATAGATTTTTAAAATACTGAAATGCCAATGCGTTGGTAAAGCATATTTGTGTGTGCAATGGTCGTTGGTAATTTACCTTCTGTAATTTTTTAATATAAGAAATAGGTTACTACGATTTGCCGTAATGTTTCAGACGGAGCAGCAATCATAAAGCAAGTCAATTTTTTACGCATGATAATCAAGTAAGCTGATTCCCGGACTTTTCTTTTAGTTCAAGAGTTGCAAAGTCGTAAACAGTAAGTATAACAATTTAAAAAGAAGTTCCTCAATATAGCTGATAAATCACTAAGAACTAAAGTAGAGTAACTACTGGACATATTGAGACTTAACATTATAACTCAGGATGGCGAGCGCAGTGGAGTACCAAGCATTGCTTTGTAATTCAAGGTATTAGGTTTTGCTGCTGTCCATGAGCTGTCGTATTACTTACCAGCAGGCGAACGGCATGCTCGTCTTTCATTCATAGCAAAAAAAAGGATATCCAAAGGAAAAAAAGAAGGATATCCATACATTCAGTGTTTATATTAGGTGGACCTAATTAACACGATTTCGCTGGATGCACCGATTCCAACAGGTCGTTGTCCAGTCATTAAACAGTCAATGACGGAGGCGTGTGTTAAGTATTGAACTTTTTGTAACAGAAGAGGATGATGTTAAAATTCCAATAGAACATTGAGACATAAGATGGTCTTAAGTATTCTAATAATAATATAGATCTCAAACATTTCTTGTGGTAGGTCTGTCTTATGTGTGAAGCCGCCTGGGTAGGTACCACCGCAATGTCTATTCCTCCCGTCAAACAGCAGTTTAAATGCACTGTTGTGTTTCGGATTGAAGGACATTGCAGCCAGAGTAACTACTGGACATATTGAGACTAAATATCTTATATCTCGATGTCGAGCGCAGTGCAATACCAAGCATTGCTTTGTAATTCAAAGTGTTTGTTTTGCCACTGTCCATGAGCGTTCGTATCGCTTACCAACAGGTGTACGGCATGCTCGTCTCGCCATTCATAGCAATAAAAAACACTTGAAGCCACAGACCTTCTCTACAACTCAAAGAGATCAGGCCACAGTCTACCTCTTTAGTGAGAATAGTATTCTAACTAGTGTTCCTTATGCATAGACTTCGATCAAATATATACTGGATACAGGGTCCGGAACAAAATGACACTCCAAAAGTGGTCGCGGTTACTTATATTAATACATTTGAATTTCGAACTACGAGATGTAGCAAAAAGTCTTAAATTATAATCAACTTTAGATTTCAAACCTTATTCCTTTGAGTTAAGATGTATTATGTTTTGACCATAGTAAAATGAAATAAGAGCACACGCTTATTAGTGCTCTTATTTTATAATTTAGTGTATATTTGATCGAAGTTCATAGTTTCAAAATCTATTTTAGTTATTTAATGATTTGTCTTTTTCTTTCAAACTGAATTCAAATTTTGACAAAAATAATAAAAAAATATATGGATAAGTCCGTAATAAATTCAACATACCATTACATACTTCAAAAAATAATATTCTTTCTCTTTCTCATAAATCCATCCAATGGTTGTCTGGTAAAGATTGCCTTGGTGCGACAAAACCGCCATTTGTACTTTGTTGTTTCATTGTCCATATTAACTATTATATTTATTGTTATAAACAATAAATAAATGTAAAATGTTTTATATTATTTCATCACAAAATGACCAATTAATTTCGTATGTAATTAACCTCCAGTTATCGCGTAAACAACGGCTAATTAAAAGTTACATCGAAGATTTGACTCTCGAGATAGCGAGGTCAAATGGATTTATAAATGCATTTTTAAAATATTGTAAATATACTCACAATTAAATATCTTTAATCAACATTGTAATTAAAATGTCGATGAATTTTAAAGTTTCTTTTTTTATTTATTTTTTCTATAAATGCTTTATAGGCTGCAATAATTGGTTGACAGTTCTGTATTTTGTACGACTGCCAATGATAAAATTATAAAATTTCATTTTGCTTTTTTGGAGCATAAATACTATAAGATTAAACATAACAACTTAGGTAATTTGACGGTTGATAAATATTTATTTAGCGTCTAGATTAGTATGACTGAAAATTCTAGAATGAGGTCCTAACAGTTTGATAGTCAAATCCATACGATTTGACAACCTCGGACTAAGTTTAAAATCCCGTCGTGAACCACGCATGTGTGTGATCCAAAAGAAAATTCGGACCTCCGAAGTAAGTTATAAGTCTACCACTTCCTAAAAATCAATACTCTATGATACTTATCATTCACTGCGAACTTAGTCTATGTCACGACATACGATAGAGGATTCGAATTTCGAACATTTTGTGGAGTAACCAGACACATTCGTAAAGAGACGTACGACGTGCAAACGTTCGAACTTCTTTTCATATCATAGAGTAACCCCCAAGACTGTATATATAGGTAATGTATGTATGTCAGGTGACGAGCAAACCGACATAATATATATATCGACCGCGTCTGAACTTCACTGCACTGACTATTGTTACTACAATTATTATATTTGCATAGTAATAGTCGGTACATTGTAGGATAGTATAAATGTTGCATCAGAATTTTGAAATCATTGTTTGTGGTACATTAACTAATATTAATAATTTGAACGCTTGAAAGTGTTGCTACCGCACAAATAATCGACCCCGACGCTCGCTAATGACATGTTATGTTTTCTTAATTATGTTACGCACTTGGAAAATAACAGTAATTATATATACCGTAACGGAAATGTGGTCGCGCATTAGTTCGGATAACAAATAATGTTCAATTGATTAGGCATTAATAGTTTCCTTGGTCTGTTAATTACATCATTATTTTGATTATGTTAAAACTCAGTTTTGTTTGTTACACGTGTGTGGTCTCATTATATCTTTTAAATGTACGGTTTTAATTAGTATTGTGTGCCACGATTTGATTGCTACGAGGAAAAGAATCAATCGTTTGTAAAGTTCAGTCACTGTTAAAGATGTTATTTTGAATTAAGAATTCATTTAATTAAAATCGGAAAATAATAAATTCATTTTAATAAAATAAATAGAGAAGTATTTTTATAATATATAATCCGGATTAAATTAATCAATTCAAATTTGACGTTCGATATTTAAAATGTCGGTTAGTCTATGCAATTTCGCATAATATATTCTCGACTTACATCCCGGAACGAGAGTATTATTTTTGGAGCTCCACTATCGTAGATTCGCAGTTCCCCTTCCTCGGAAGACGGCACTTGATACAAATAACGTGATTATACTATCAAATTGACGAGAGATGATTCGTACAATTATTATAAGTAGTCACATCCCTCTATGCACAATGGCACACTAATAATATATCTACTGCTAAACAACTTCACATTACAATCATTCAAAATGTTTATTACAATTAATTTACCAACAATGTATTATGTTTAAAATATAAATTATGTTATAGAAATGTACAATATTATTCAATGAAGGAGAATTTATTTTATAATCAATAAAATATTAATGACATAATTTAATTCTGCAATAATATTCAACATATAATTTCTAAATAAAATGTGATTCCAAAACCGCTTAGGTATGTCATTATCACATAATTCTTATTACGCATCCCGTAAATTTACGAAATGTAAAAGTTAATAATTTAAGCAAAAAAATAAGCACATACTAAATTGTTGCCATTAATCAACGTCGCGAAAATGCTATTTTCGACAAAAATCAAGCTCGTACCTATACTTTGCCGAATCCGCGAGCAATCGTACCGGCTGGGAACTTAATAACAATAACTAAATGAAGGGTTGCGGCTCTTAGAATTTTAATGAAATATTTGATTTATGCCCACCGAGGATCAGGTAGCTTATTATAAGAATGTATCATTAAACATTACGTATATAATTAAAGGCAAGCTTAGCCCGCAGCTACCCCAATTTGAACGGGGCCTGTGCATTATAATTTTAATAAAATTGCCCGACGTTCGATAAAAATGAAAACACACGACAATGTAATAAGAAAATTATAACACATCTGATTGATGTATTATTTGGTAATTTATTGTGTGTAATTACATCGTGTAATAGTGGCCGATAATGCCGCGGCGGGACGATTTATTAGTATTTATTAAAGTATGAATTATTGTATAATTAGTGGGATGAGAGCTTCCAAACTAAACAGAGCGGTTGTTTTAGGGTTGAATTTATGGCCGGTTCTCGGAGGCGATCTAATAGCGCTCGTCGGCGAGGCGAGGCAGGCGAGGCAGGCGGGCGAGGCACGAGGCAGGCAAGGCGAGGCGAGGCGAGGCGGTGTGTAGCGCTGGCCGACGCGGCACAAAACACCCGGCCACGTGTTCCACGAATAGGGTTTGGGTAACTGTCTGCGCTTAGCGTAATGCGATCGCAGTGCACGGCCTGATCTCGCTAAACACTTCATGTTCCACGGTCTTTGTTAAAATTGCACCCGGTTATGCTTTATTTGCTTGAATTACTGTTCGGATTGTTGCAATTGTACTTGCCAAAGGATTTGAACAAATTATTGCCAACGTGTATACGTAAACTTATCACTGTCATATTTTACGCCACTAAATTGTTCAGAAATTTTCCAGAATAAATTTATATATTACTTTTATTGAAACTAAACAAATAAAAATTAAACAATCAAATCTTTATACTTGATTTCTATTTTAAATTACGATAGTTGCAGGCAATTAACAAAATTACGTCATAAACAAGAAAAAAAAATAAAAAAGTCTTTATTTAAAAGACCACCCTCCCACGTTATGAATGTTTTTTAACGATCAACAAAATCGATTCCACATGTCAGCCCGCCATCTATCTACGCTCAACGTCTCATTCACTTAATCCCCTTAATCGATTAATCGGTTTTCTCGATAAACCTATATCGATAACTTCCCGTTCGATAGAATTAACTCCTCATACATAAACAAACACGGTTACTGTACTGTTAATAGTTTTTACGGGGCCTTTAATGTACAACACAGAAATGTATTAAGTAATCTAAACTGACACGAAAATAAAAAACAAAAAGTATTTTTTTGGATCATAAATGTGAATAATAATTTATGTGTTTAAACTTCCTGTACATATCCATATATGATTTCTACATGATAGCTAACCATGTTGCATACGGATTTAGTGAAGATTTTTACTACTGGCAGCCCGCCTAAAATTAGGAGTAAGTATTCCAAATTTAAATATTGAATTAAAGAATATAAAGAATGTAAATGAAAATGAAAATAAAAAGTATATAATCAGTTATATGTTTTTTTTTATATTCCACAATTCTTGATGTCATTACTTTTAAAATATATACTACCTTTAGTTAACCCAAAACACCATACAGTGCCGTATTTGTGATTATAAAACTCAAATGGTACCCCAATATTTTAAACCAAAAAATACGTTCAAAACATTTTCTTATAAGAAATTTGATTGCAATATTCCAACATCTAACAAGATCCTAAAGGATGAATCACCAGACAAAATAATTTTAACATCACCGATTAATTTTTTTGGGACCCTCCAGTGACTTAATTACGCGCCTGGTCTCACTACAACGTAGATCGTACTTAAGATAAAATATTTCACAGATGTTGTAGACCAAAAGCTGTTATTATGTGCCGCTCATAATTTATGCATTGACATTATAATTACTTTAAACATACTCGAGTTGGTTTTTGTAATGACGGCTGAATTAAATTTTTCAACTTTCTACGTGAGTTTGGCGGTTTTATTATTTTGATGTATTTGTACGATTTTCGACAAGATGTCGAGATCAGATCACGCACCTTGCTTAAGTATTAAAGGCTCTATGAACACATAAATATACCCCATAGATGTACACAATAAAGTCTTCATTACTGTAAGATAGCAAATCGACACTAGATTGTTCGTGGATCAGAAACTACGAGAGATTTTTAGATATTATCACAATACAGAATCTCGTGACAAAAATGTATGGGCTAAATATTTTTATAGTCGTGAAGAGCGAACACGCACCCCTTAGTTTTAGGTGTGGCTTTTAATCTACTGCGCCACGGAGGCTTGCATGGTAGGGAAAACAAATAAGAAGTAGCAGCATAAGTAGTATTGCTGTACCCATTGATCAGCACGATTGCCACAACGCCAAAGGTTAAGGATGCTCCTAGGTTGCAGTGAATACTAATAAAAGGTAAGTTTGCTCCTTAGCCGGACGTATACCACGAAAAGTGATTCATCATCATCTCAGCCTGAAGAAGTCCACTGCTGAACATAGGCCTCCCCCAAGGATCTCCATATTGACCTGTTGGAAGCGGCCTGCATCCAGAGACTTCCTGCAAACTTAGCCAGGTCGTCCGTCCACCTTGTAGGCGGGCTGGTGTTAAAAGCGATTACTGAATATGTTTCGTTTAAAAATCATTAATACGAACCTAAATAATGTTGTGTCGCAAAACACCCAGACCCGAATGAAATATTTATTTATCACACAAAAAAAATGTGTTAACATCGAGTTAACTTCAAATCTCGAGATGCTTTTTTATGACGATTTCACCTCCTAGGATTTCTTAAAGAGAAGCAGTCGTTAACCTAAATGAAATTGTTCTAAAGTATCGGGATTTAAACTTTTTATATACAATAATTCATGATAAAAAATCATGGTGAAAAACGATGATGCGTCGACCACATAAGAGTGGAATAAGGGCCACAAGAACAAACAGAAGATACTATAGAAAAAAAAAATATATCGTGATTTTCGAATTTCATTTAATAATTTCTCGCGAACGCAGTTTTGAATTTCGAACTGATTTTTAATCGTTCAATTATTTCGCGAATGGCCAGTTTAGTCAGAATTTTAAGGTGCAAGTTTCTGACTCGGCTCAACGATTAGTTCGTTAGCTTTTCCCATAGGCGCTATTCGAATAGCTTTTTTTTAAAATTTTATTACGCCTGCCTTCAACTGGCTGTTTAGAAAATTTTTGGTCATAGAAATAGAAATACTTATTCTAAATTTAAGGCTTTTAATCGCGAAATGATTACATATCAAAATTTATTCTGACTAGATTACATACAAAATTTGATTACGTTACATACAAAAATACGTTTGCTGTATTCATTGATTATTTAGTTTTGTATAAAGGATTTGTGTTAAAATAAAAATAGCTTCATAATTCCAGGGTTTCACGGAAAAATGTTATTGAAATTGTGTGAGCTACGCCTGTACATAATTGTTTCGACATTAAAAGTATGAAATGTCAAACGGTACCTATTAGTTCAGATTATACGATCTAGAATCTAGATGGATAGTAAAGTAAAACAAACTCACATTCAAATTTGTAGCATTAATTCGGATATGAGCTGACTGAAATATAAGACAAACTCCAACATCTTAATACTCTGTATCACGAAATCATTAGATATCTCTTAATTAAAAATCAAAATATGCATCGCATCAACACACAGCGCATGACAACCCAGTTTCTAAACTCCCATATTCTATTACTACGAACAAATTGGAAATGCTATGGAATACGTTCGTTAAAAATTACATGTCAGATATGTTCCCCGGAACAAAGGACGGGCAGGTGTCTATTAAAAAGATTTTGTTGTGCACCCGTTCGTGAAATTTCTATATTTACGTAGAAACACTACATAGATATGTATGTATATCGGTATGGCTTTTTAACCGACTTCAAAAAAGGACGAGTTTCTCTCTTTTAATGTTTTCTTTAAATTTAAATGAAGACGTCAAAAATTATGGGAATTTACTGGATATATTTACTGGAGAATAGTATCAAGATTTTTTCCCATGTTTTCTATACGCAATGTTATTTTATAATCCTTCCTTGGTGGTGCTGTTGTACCATGGTGCGATTACAACGCTGAGGCTTAGGGTACGAATCTCGGATTTTTGTATTCATTCAGAAGAGATAGTCTACGACGCCGGTCTAGTGCGGGTTTGCGGACTATACATACCGTAGAAATTCTTACAAACTGCTATGGTACGCAGGTTTCCTCACGATGTTTTCCTTCACCGGTAAAAAGGACTGTAGCCTTACCCCTCTCAATTTTGGAGCCGGCCCTGCTTTATGATGTATGTTATATAAACTTGATCATACCCAATCTCCTCTCAATTTTAGAGCCGGCTCTGCTATATAAATTAAGTTACATATGCTGGATCATAAGCCGGGATATTACAGGCTGGTGGTACTTACCAGAGCCACTGGCAAACAGGAAATCCCTGTGCAGGGAAGACGTCTTCAGATAAGGGTAAAACAGCTTGCCGCCGTGTCGGGTACTGGCGTCACCAACTGCCGCAAACGAAAACAATTAGTTAGCACTATCTCTCTCTCTCTCTCTTTCTCCCTCTCTTTGTCTCTCTTCAGCCACAGAAAGACCACTGCTGAACACAGGCCATCCTCCAAGGATCTCCACATCGACCTGTTGGAAGCGGCCTGCATTCAGCGTCTTCCTGCGACCTTAACATTAACACTGTCTATTGTCAAAAATATTTCAAGCTCTTCCTATTAATTTACTGTAGAGGTCGTATCAAAACTGCTAAGGGAAACGAAAAAGGGTAGTGGTTTTATTTACGGCCCAGCTTCGTTTTCGATAGCAGTCTTGATGTCCTGTATGATTGAATTCATTTCAGGTTAAATGGATCCTAGTCTATCCCGGAGAAGCTAAGCTTCGCTGCTCGATGTTGTTAAAATGCCTGCTTTTATTCCTGGATCCAGGAGTTGCAGTGGTGGGTGTGAAGAGATAGTCTCTCATTCAAATCTATGTGTTGGTAAAGGAAAACATCCTGAATTTTTATACTACAGAGATTTTAACAAGATGTTATGTGTCCACCCATACGGACTAGTTTGATGGATTTAGTCTTCTCAATGGAATTTTATGTTGTAGAGGAAAGGGCTGATACAGTACAGTACATAAACGTCTCACTGTAGGGCACGGGCCTCCTCTACAATCTAAAGTACGATTGAGAGTGGTTACGCGCCATAGTCCACCTCCCTAGCCCAGTTCGGGTTGATAGAGTTTACATACCATATAAATTCTTACAAACCGCTTTCGTATGCAGGTTTATTATGCAAATATTTGCTTTAATTCGCGATGTTGTGGGTCCGAAAAATTGTGTCTTTTACTAGTAGTACGAACTGGTGGTCGGTTGTTCTTATATGAGAGGCTGGCTGGGTAGGTGCAGGTGGACCACTGCAATGTCTATTTTTCCGCAGTGAAAATGCACTGTTGTGTTCCGGTGTCAAAGAACATTGTAGCTCGAGTAACTATTGGAAATATTGGAACTTAACATCTTATGTCAGAGGATGGGGAGCGCAATGGAACGCCGAGCATTCATGGTGCTGTTAGGTTTTGCTATTTTCTTTGAGCTATCACATTGGATGCTCATCTTGCCATTCATTTTTAAGTGATAAAAAAAAGATCTGAATTGACTAACTATTGGGTGTCTAACATACGTTTGGCAAATGCATCATCGAAGAGTTAAGATGTTCGGTTGGGCGTTAAATCTCTTCAGGGATAAAAAATTTAAGCCGTACCAATATTTGTTTGGAAATTTACAAACAGAATTAACAGTTTGTTAAACGTGTTCACGATAACTAAGAAGAATCTAGTTGTATTTTTATATTGCTGTAATGGTAATCTTAAGAGCTAAATATATAAGTACTGACGAATGAAATTCTAGTAACCTCTGTATAGTCCCGCTGGACATTTAATATGTTTAAAATACGCTTATTTAATGTCTCAGATATACTCATCCTAAACAGTTTTGTTTCCTGATTTCAGTTGTTCTAGATGCCACTCATTTGTAACACCTAAATGGATCTTGACTGGAAGGAACACGGCGTTGCATTAATATTTAATGTCTAGCGCTTCCGGGCCTATTAGTGTAGGTCTATTTTAATGCCTAACTCACTTCTATCTATTTTAATAATTCTTCTATTTTGATGCAATATTTTACGATGTATTGAAAAAAGAGGCTTTCCTACCTACTAAAAATTCATTATCCTGTAAGGCTGGATTACCAGAGGCTTGCAAAGAATCGATATTCAAAGTTCTTCGAGTCTAGTCGGAACACTATCCTGTCTTTAGCACGTAACAAAACAAATAAAATTGAATTCAAATACGAGGAGTCAGAAATCATCGATTGCATTGATAGATCTTAAGATTTTTATTATCATCAATAATTTTTAATTTGTGTGTATCTCATCGTCATAAGTTGCAGGATGCTCCCTGCTAAAAATGTTCGCTGTTGTGTATTGTTCGTGGAATTAGGAGACCTGGGAGGGAAAGGCCTAATACTGCGTTCCTTCTTGATTTCGGTCCATTCCCTTTTTGAGAGTTCAGCCTTACACAAGCGATGCATATACATTTTAATAGGTAGCGATAACTCTTTGTCAGTTAGTAGATGCTGGATGTGACATGCTGAAGACATGGTGAAATGGCGTAATTTGGATGATGCCTGTGTCCAGCAGTGGAGTGTACAGTGGCAGTAAAGACTGATGATGATAATAATTCCTTACTATCGATCGAGCTTTTTGCTTCGATGCCGGACATATTATGTCAAATAAGCCTGATAAAGATTTTTAGAGTGTTTGTTTGTAACCGGCATCCAGCGACTCTTTCAGGTCGTTGCTTATATGTAGTCTCGAGGACTTTTTGGCTCTAACAGTTAGGTTCATTTATGTTATATGAATTACTTTGTTTAATAGAATTTAACGTAGATGTAGGAATATAAATTTGATATTTTTTGTGTCTTTGGAATGACAATAAAAATCAATCATGCTAAAATCTTTGGCAGCGTGACGTAAGGATTGACGAAAATAGAAGATGTCGTATAACAACTTGACCTCTTAGACGGTGTCAATCTTCGTAATAATCGCTTCCGACACTACGCAATTACATTGCAAACATCAAAACCCGCGCTAAAACATCACAATAAAGTATTATCGTTAAATGAACTAGCATCACTAATGACTTTACCATGAAAGTGTAATAAACACCTCGAAAAACAACCGCAAAATGTGAACGAAAGTACCGGAACAAAATACGTCGGGCCACACATCGTACCGACGCGCATCTTCCCATTTCGTTTAGAAAGGACTCCTCGGGTGAGTCCTCTGAGGGGTGGCGAGGGTGGCAGCGGGAGGGGCGCAAGGAGCGCGCGGGGCCTGCGCGATTTTTCACCCAAGAACCACGTGTTAACCACGTGCATGGAAACTTTTTGGTAAACTTCTTTCATCGCGCGCTCTCTAGCACTCGTTGTTTCTTAACACATGCTAGTATCAACAACTCAAAATATATGAAGTCACAACGCCATTATTCAAAATTTGAATTAATTGTTAATGTCAATTCCGTTCGGAAATTGCCTTTGTCGGCCGAAGCAAAGGAACAACGGTTCAAAAACGTAATCGTTCAGTACTTCAACGTGTAGATTAGTAACTTATGGATATTAAAAATTTAAAATAAAGTCGATCAGTTCCAAATTTGTGTATGATCATTAATATTGATTGATACGTACCGTGTCTAACGCACATAAAATTTATTGATTATCGACCAAAGATTTCACCGATACACAAGGGAATTAATAATAACCTATGTAATAGTAATAAAATAGTCGCTTTCTAAACACAATGCATCGGCGGTACCAAATCATTTTGCAATCAACATATCAACTAAACCGTGTCTAGAAAATTCTTAATTGAACTAATGAGAAGTAATTACAATTTTTATTGCGGCCATAATGATTACGATGCCTTAAAATAATAAAAGCAATTAGACATTGATGGGCGTAACGGAGGCTTTGTGTCTGTCTTCGTCACACCTATTACATGTCGTGAAGATGGAAAGAGAGGGGAAATATGATTAGATGTAATTGTTTGAACGGTTATAAAAGTTGATGTCAGCGACGGTGTTCTGTTTGTCGTTAAATGTGCGAGATGTTTCCATTTCCAATGTTTTTGATGTGTCTAAATAAAGATATAATGTCTATTGAAATATTACATTTGCCAACTTCAGGTTTTATTTTTGGACATCAGAACAGCGCATATCTGTCGCCTCGTTAGTGTGACGTACTTTACAGTCTGTGAAAACTTATTCCTGGGTTCGATTACAATTCCAAAAATATAGATTGTGAGGACCTATTACTAGAAAAAATAGTTATTAATTTTCCAAAAGATTTGATGGCAGTATGCGATCGTATAGATGAGTACGCAGAAAAAAAAACAAATGAAAGGTATTCCCTTAGTAAAAAGAATCTCATCTTTAAGTTGTAGAAGTTTAGAAAATATACTTTACTTAACCTCAGATAATAAAATTACAAAGGTAAAGAAAAATGTAAAATGAGAGTTCGTAACTTTCGACTAATATTCGTTTCGATATGGGTTTTGTGGGTCCAAAAGACCTTCGCACTTGCTGACTCGCTTGACTGACGACGTTTCAATGTGAGGCTAGGACTATATTATGTTTGGCTGTCAAGTTTTGCATTTTTTGCTTCACAGTTAGAAAGTATATATGTCATTTATTTTGTGTGGCTGGCGTGTGGCAAAATTTGGAACTACAAATCAAGTTTTACATATATGTTGTTTAAGATATGTTTATTTTATAATACTCGTAATCTTATAGCAACCTTATGTTCAATTAAATAGAATGTGAAAAGAGAAAATATGTTCCTAATAATTTGACAACAGCGTGACAACCAAATATTCGGAAGCGTTAACACTTTAGACGATCTATAGTTTTTTAACCCACGTCAAATAAAGGAAGAGGTTCTCAATTCGACTGTATGTTGCTTTTTTAGCTTTTAGCTTTTTTAGAAATTTTGAGCAAATTTTGGACAACATTAGTAAACCAGAAAATTATACTTTTCTCGCGAATTTATTTTAATGGGGGTCATAGAAACTGAATCTTTATTTTAATGAGTAATCTAGCTATAATCTAGTAGCTATACTTGAGAATGGAACCTAGGAACTCACTGTTCACCCTATACTTTGCCAAATAAGTAATATCTACTATAAAATATAACTTATAAGTATTTTTGTTATGATATTAAGGTAAGACATATAAAATTAGTTTTTTTCCTGTTAATTTTAATTTATATCACATACAAATTCCCGTTTCCTTAAGCGGAAAAACGAATTGATATGTTATATAACCCAATGCGATAAATAAATTACTAAATGCAAACATTTTTGCAGTAAAACATTATATAATATATGCAGAATATGTGTAATTAAGGTCGCTAGGTAAAATATATTTAATGTTTAATAAATTAAATAAATAAATTCACCTAAATTTCAGAATAGTTCTGACCACCCAAATACGATGCTTCTTGTATTGTATAAATTAACAATTACGAGATACTTTTGGTCTCATATCATTAATTATTTAAAGGAATATTTATCACTTTATTTGCATACCTTCTTTTATCTGTCTTTCATTACAATCTGCGTACAGTTTTCGGAGGATACGTTCAGAATTTTTTTTATAATTTAATTTTTGTATGCTACGAAATAATAATATAATTATTGAATGAATTACATATTCATATTAAATTAAGTTTTTATTTTGGTTCGTTCCAATAATTATAATCCAACGTCGAATTATTAATAGATTGTATTTTTACCTAAAAATGATAAGCAATACCTATCCCTAATAAAGTTAAATTATATGTTTCAGAAATTATTTAATTAACGTGGTTATTATTTGAAATTCGAATTCACTCGCCTTTTTTTTCGCTGCTGACACTACATACAAACCTGTTTTATCAAAAAAAAAAGCAACATACAGTCGAATTGAGAACCTCCTCCTTTTTTGAAGTCGGTTAAAAATTGGAAAAGAGTGGCTTAAAATAGTGAAAATTTGAAAATATAATTCGCACGTTTTTTTTAGATTAGCTAAAGTATACTCGCCTCTTAGAAACTGCAACTCATTGCTTTTTAAATCTAATTCGCGGGCAATTGCACGAGTTTCACTAGCATACTGCCTCCATAAATCCATCCATTAAAATTTTAAACATTAAAATAAATAACAATGACCTCAAACGGGCAGCAGTTTGTTACAATTGTAATCATAATATTAATCAAAGTAGCTGTATGTTAATGACTGTGCTACAATTAAAATGACTGATTCACACAAAACGATACTGCTAGGGACAAATGAGTCACGTGCGCTGTAATTAGGTTCCAACCGACGAATCGTGGGTTTGAATTGAATTTATTAAAAGCAAATAATGGAAACCGGATTTAAGCGGATCTTGCGACCATGTGTATTTTTTAATCTGTATCAGTCTAATTCTACAGTCGCTTGCTACAATTTGCGTTGTTCTTTTAATTACCGATTTCAACATTTTTGTCTTGTTGTAATGAATATCGCATATATGACAAAACCAAAAATATTTATGAAATTTAAAAACAATAATATGTTAGTACATTTAAAAATCAGAAATATTATGAAAATGTTCAGTACTTTTCTTTGTAATTTTTAATATAAGTTGTATTAATTAATAATTGACAACAAATAATTGCTATAAACAATTAAAAGCTATTTAAATTTATCAGAAAATATTTCATCAAATCGTATTAATTAAATTTCAAAATCATTTTGTCTGTTAAACAGCGCATACGCACCGGAAGAAGTGGAAGCCATCTAACAGCGACCTGCCGACCTGGCAGAGGTCGCGACAGTCGATAGTCGACGGCGGCTCGGGACCGCGGTTTGTAGTCAGATGTAGTCTGTAGTCTATAGAGGCTAAGCTCTATGTCTCCTGTCTGAGAAACATTCCATTTTTAAATTAATTAATTATGAATTTCGAATTCACAAGATTGAATTTGTAATTGTTATCTGTCTAAATATATTCGTAATTCAAATTTTCAATTTGAATTTATTTTACGTTTTCCTGTATATTTGTATTGAGTAACAATTTATAAGGTTATACATCAATATGTTACTAATAAGTAATGCGGAAAAAACAATATGTATTGCATTATACAAAACTGCGCCGGCGCAGATTTAACTTCCTTTTTAATATGCTTTAGATATTTTAATTTTCTATAACGTTAAATATTAAGCCCATTGTTAGAGGATGAAACAACTTTTCTTTGCGAAGTAAAATTGAAAGACATTATAATATTCGGTAATGGGACAGGCAGATAGTATTATATTCGTAGATGCATTTTTTATAATTTTAATCAAATATTCAGGTTGATGTGAACTATCTATCAATTGTCTTAGAAATTATTTTTAAGAAAGTTGTATCCAAGAACATTTTAGAGTTGTTTATGATCATTCAAGAAATGAAATAACTTTATGTATTGACTTTTTATTTTTAATTTCTACAATAATACTAATAATTAAGTTTATCTTGCAAATTAAATTACTTTTATAAACTAATATAAACAATTGATGCGATATTTATGATTTTATTAACTTTAAAACAAGTATTTTAAGCGTATTATCTCTCACATTTTGTACTTTAAATCTCAGTATCTGTATCAGCCCATATATGTCCCTCTGCAGGGCACGGACCTTGTCTACAATCGAGAGTACGATTGAGAGTGGTTAGGTCATATAGTCCACCACACTGGCCTAATGCGGGTTGGTTAAATCTCAGTACCTAACCCATTTCAAATTTCAGTACTAAATATACTGAGATTTAAAGTCGCGTAAAATATGAGTTTCCAGTACGTTCCGTGGTACTGGTAATGTATTTATTTACAATGGATGTGATATCAACGTTGTCGACTGACATGCGGTGGTCTTTTCAGTTCCCTAGGGGAAACGGACGATTTCATATACTATTATACATCGTTTGAATTATCAGATGGTTATTAACGTGTATTGTTGATTAGGTTAATTTGTTTTACGTTTTTTTTTTTTGTGATGTGATATTTTTATAGGGTGGAAATATTGAAGAACATGCGTATTCTTAGGTGAATATTTACATATATAATATTTATCTTTTGAATATTTGTTGTTTATAAATATTTGCGAATTGAATTATTAGAAATTAAAAGAAAATACAATTTAGATTTAATGTTATGATAGGAGATGGTATTTTAAAATTTAATATTTTTATTTAAATCAATAATATTAATTAACGTATTGTATATCTACTATATGATAGGTATGACATGTTTAGTAAAACATTCTATGATCTATTTATTATTACTATTAGGGGTGATTAGTATATTATAATATTGCAATTCAAAGAATTAAAGTATTTATTTAATTAAAAAATAATCTGTGGCCCAGGATCTGTGTAAATCTCGCATTAAACCTAAGTATAAATTCAATTTTCAAATTAAAATACAATTAAAAAAATTGGTGTCGAGAAAAAAATATTTATGAAAAACGCAAAGGAATACGGCCATTACGCCTTGTCAACGACTTGGAAAAAAGGCTAAATAGTCGACTACAAAAATTACGTTCGGAAATTAATAAAAAGTCGAATAAAAAATACCTACAGAAAAATCCGACACATGTATCCGAACCAATCAGCTGTTGGTTAGCAACGGACGCCCCGCCCCGCGGTAACTTTTCCACATTTTGCACGTAGAAATTATATTTTACTATTTCATTACTCGCTCGACACGAGTGAAAACTTTTTTGCGCGTTCCGTTCAACTGTCATTCGGTAGTTTCCAAACTTCCGCCAACTTTGTACACAATTTAAACAATCTACTAAAGTTGTTCTAATATCATTACGGGAAATCAGACTTTAAATTAATACATCTCAGGAAATATAAATAATCTAAATTAATTTTAGAGATACAAATCTCGAGGACCCAAACTACACTGATTAATTTCCGCATTCGCAACTAATTAAAATGTAATTAAATGTCACGCTTAAAAAATGAAATGATTATAAACTAAAAATAGAGTAATAAAACTATAGATAGAATTGAAGGTAGTACGTGTTACTTACAATATGCGAGGAGGTACAGCGGGATTTGTTTTGGTAGTTGCAAGGTGGTTAATGAGCCGGCGCTCGCTGATTCATCACTTGGCACTTGGAAGCGTCTCCGAGATAGTCCGACAAGCAGTAGACACTGCAGCACTCACTCCGGCCGGCCGAGGAGACTCAGGCTCCCGCTCCTCACAACTCACAACAAAGTTTGTGCGTGGAGGCGCCCTCCACTACGACGCGCGATACGTTAATTTTTTCCCCAGCAAGTGAGGCGAGGCGCGCCGCACAGACACAGCCGTCCACGTCAGTACGCTGACGTTCACTACTCGCGACTCGGCTAAGTCGAGGAGAAGAAGGCAGCGGTCTCGTGCAACACGCCTTTCGTTCGTCTCTCTCTAACGCGGCTATGCCCGCCCGACCATTTTTACGGTTTAACCGACTCAATTCAATTCAACTCAACTCAATTGTCGTGGCGCGAATGCCTTCGGACTGGACGCTAGAGCGAGACGCACATAGCGCCGCGAAACGTGTCGCCGGTGTCGCTAATTAGGCACTTTGGACGCGTTCGCGAGATGCGGAGTGCGTCGTCTTGAGGCGACGTGTGTTTTAAGAGGGAAACGTGGACGCACGGTGCGTTTGAACGGAGATTGTGCGATCGGAAAAGCGTGGCGGAGGCTTAATGTGCGTTGGAGACGCAGCAGCGGCGGCGGATAGGCGGTTTCGCTCTGTCGGCGGCGGGCGGCGGCGGCGGCGAGGCGCGCGCGACAGAGACCGCCGCCGCGCGGGAGGCGTGCCCCGCTCTCTCGGCACACGCTCTGGGTGTGTAAAGTTTTAGGCCGAAACATGTAAAAATGCATCTTGAAAAAAAGTTATGTATTAAAAAAAGAAGCTTAGTGCGCGGTGGGGGGACATTAATGCCGGGAGGTGGTGAGGATGGCTTTTTTCGCATGCTGTATTTTCGGGGGTGCCAGCGCAACTGGACAATGCATTACCGGGCGCCGATGGACGACTCCACCGCGTCACCTTAGTGCCACATTTGGATGCGAAAACAACGTTTGAATGGGAACATGCCTTTTAACGTGATTATGTCACAAAACGAATATTAATGATACGTATGAAATGAAATTTTAAACTTGACGCAATAAATATTTTTTTGAAAAACAACCGTTCCAAACGGCGATGATTTTTAATCAAAAAACTATTAATTAACATTCAATATCATTTGAACGGTATGAAAAATTACTTTCTACGTATTCAAATTTTATTCCTTCCGAATGGCCATCGAAATTATGCGCAATTATTAGCGCTTTTGAATGAATACTTCATCGGTAACGAGTTTAATTAGAAAGTGGCAGGTTCATGATGTCTTCGGGCAATGGCACAATAATTTATAGTCGTTTAAAATAAAGTAATTGACTTAAAATTTCATAAATATTAACACTTATAGATTATTTCAATAAATAAGAAGCTACATTCCGAATAAATCGTGAACACTAGTAACTTATCGTATTCTTTTTTAAAACTAATGTACGCAGACGAATAAAAAATACAATATAATGGCAAAAACAATTTTTTTGGCCGAAATCTTACAAAAAATTATACATTTGGTGCCAAACCCAAAAATATTATCATTCTTTTCAGAACAAGATTATCGGTTATTGAAAAATCCGTTGCCCGCTTTTTTACCTACATCTACACGTAAGACATTTGATTTTTTAAAATCCTGAACAATTTGTACTTGTCTTTTTTACATTTAAAGTAAAACTTCTTTAGTTGTGGCCTGTTGGCTTACCGCGTCTTGAAAGCAACGAAATATTGGAACGGAAGTATCACAAGTCAAATGAAGAGTTTATTGTTGCTGTTTTTTGTGAGAGGTTGAAATATTATTGCTAATTCATTACGCTCATAATTCAAAAAATAAAAGTTTTTAATTAAAAATGCATAAAACAAAATCTCAGTCATTACAGCTACTTTTGCCAACCAGTAACAATCTTCTTAAATTTCGAATTAAATAAAATCTGTTTAGAACAGATTTTTAAAAAGCAAAATTCAAAAAGCGAACGTTCTAATTTCAAATGTATCGCGCGCAAAATCACCTCACGAAAACTTTATAACAATATAATTTGCTCGCAAATCGAGTTCTTTTGTGGCCGGTACGTCCTGCATGTAAGGTCCAGGCACTTAACTAACGTAATTACAGACGAGGCTAGGTAAACAAACTGAGCTAACGCACTAACGCTTGCATTATACCGCTTGGTCATCGAAGTAACTCAATCATTGGATCGGTAGTCCAGCGTCTCCGCACCGTAATAACATCACCTTCATGTATAAAAGGCTTGTATAATAAAGAGCATAACATACATAAAATGAAAAGGTACTTACGCCCTTTTAGTGTTTTAAGATTTTTGATAGAAAAGGACGTGTATGGAAAAGTTTTGTTGTGCATTGGTTGATAGAAAGTATGATTTATAGAATGCGATAAAAATGATACAAGATTACCTCGCAGGTAAAAATTAAACGTTATTATCCTAGTATTTTTAGGCAGTTTGCTTTATTTTTTATGCGTGTAAATATCATAGAACTACAAACTTGGAACAAACACGTAGCCATTGTTCCAAAGCGAAAAAGGTTTAGTTTTATTCCGAAATCATTACGAGACTGGACGGTTTATACTACTGTTATTAAATTAAATAGAAAAAATCTCTCACCATTATGTGCTCTGTCAATTGTTTTAAAGACTAGTATTAGAAGAATCATTATCGTAACTTTTTCCATAATTAATTATATTCCAAAGAAAACCATATCGCATTGCAGTAAAAGGTTTTGTTTATTCTTCTCTCTATTTAATTCGCTTTACAACTATACCTTCGGCTTTTCTCGTGTTCTCGTGACGTTATTAAAGATAATTAATGCAATAAATAGTTTGAAACCTATGTAATCATAAATTAATAACCCTGAATTCCTGATGTTGTGAATCTAATATGTAGGTACTTCATTTTACTCTTGGAAAAAAAACTGCGTACTCAAAAAGAAACGGTCATTCCTCCACAAAATTTCAAAAGGACAAGATAAAACGTTGTAAAATTCTTCTTACAATGATTTGAAGTTCCGTTTTTTTTCACACACAATCTAAAATATGAGATGAAATAATAAATTAGGTGCAACACCATTTTTTCATATTTTTATAAGGAATAATTTTATAGACTGAATCTTATTTCCTGTCTGCCTGTTATCCCCGCATTCCGCGCGTTAGCGCAATTTATTACTTTTAAATTCTATGCATAGTTTAAAGGACATTTCAAATACACTCTTTAGTATCCAAATTGTGAATAGTATCGTAACTAAAGTTAACTCTTGAAATAAAACTATTATTTACGGATTTAACGCGGATTTGGTTTAATTTTTCCTTTTTTTTATCTTCCCGACGTTTCGATTACTTTATAGCTTTCTTGGTACATTCGTGGTTTCAGTCCGCCAAATTCGCGATAAAATCCATAAATAATAGTTTTGTTTCAATGTGTAACATTCGCGCAAATCTAAGAAACCATTACCTCTTTTAGAAGAGCAGTTTATTGTTAGACGTAGGACTCCTAAAATATACGCGACCTAGTACGATCTTCGCTTTCTCCATTTAGTTTCTTACTTATTCGTGCTCTTTATAAAAATATTACTAGAATCAAACCGTGCTCAGTATGTCAAGCGATGTAATTTGGTCGATGTAAGAATGTTGAACTTTTATAGGTGAACTATAGATAAATGGAGGCACAGTTAGCTTCTCATGTATTCGGATAAAAAATATATAAATAATAGAATCTTTTTCAGTATGTCAAGCAATATAAATTGGTCAATTTAAGAATGTGGAACATCTATAGGCGATCTAAAACAGCGCCATTACCCAAAATCCTAAGTCGTACTTTTGAGCTGTATAAATGATAATATTTTTTTTTATTTCTATGAATGGTACAATATTAGTATGCCATTTGCTTAATGGTAAGCGACACAACCGCTCATGGACAGTAGCAAAACCAGACTACACCATAAATTACAAAGCTATGATTGGAATTCCACTGCGCTCGCCATCCTGAGATATAAGATGTTAAGTCTCACGATGTCCAGTAGTTACTCTGGCTACAATGTCCTTCAAAGTGAAACACAACGGTGAATTTACACTGCTGTTTTGCGGGAGAAATAGACATTGTGGTGGCATCCACCCAGGCAGCCTCTCATATATTATACAATTCAAAATCGAAAATATCACATTTGCAGCAGAAAGGGGCAAAAAATTTAGGATAAAAGTTACTTCCCAACTATTTAAAAATAGTTCATGAATAATAGGTTTTAATAAGTTTTAAAAATAGTGTAGAGAAAATAATGGCCTTTTATAATTTCTACCGCCTTTCTAAAAATAATTGAACAAAACAAATCAAAAATTTTACGAAATCCAATCATGCACATATGAACATAGGATTCGAACCTGGAGAATCACTTCCAAGCACTAGCACTATTGTAGTGAGTATATCTGCGTGCGCCCCAATTAATTCTTCAATGCGCATACATGTATTTCTGTTTGTGAAGGTGCGTTTTGAATGACTAACTCTATGCGACGGTAATAACCGGACATTCGACACGTCGCTGTGACGTCACGGTTTTTTTAACCCGTCACGTGACGTAATTCCACTATTCTGTTTATCTGTTGATGTAACTAAATATTCGTCTTGGATTAGATTTTTTGTGTAAAAGACCTAAGCTACTATCTGTGGGTGAAGCACGATGTATGTAGTATCCAATAATACTGCTATCGGAGTCGCAATTCACAACCTAAGCCTTTTCTCTAACTTTAGCATAGGATAACGTATACAGTGTATATTAGTAGTGAACCTATTGCCAATTTAAACCATAATCATACCATTTTTATCTGGGGGCGCGGCCGAGCCCCCGTCCAAGTCGAGCTATAGGCCGTAACATTCTTTTCTCGAAGCATTTCAGACCATTTTCAACCCCCTATAACTTCGTTGTGGCTAAAGCATGAAGCCTGAATTTTCAGTTACTAAGCAGGCATTGTGTAAACACGGTATATTTAAAATTTCATTCAATTTGAACCAGTAGTTTAAGAATTGTAACTAGTCAAACTTTCTTAATTTTGTCACTCACTGACTGACTGACCGATCATCAAAAGTCTAAGGCACTTCTAGCAGACATAGAACCTTCAAATTTAGAATATAATTAGTGTTTAGTGTCTAAAGTAAGGGAAAATTCAAACATTTCATAATTTGTGTCTAGTTTTCTAGATAGACCAACTGTCAACTAGTAGTTGACATGACGTGGCGCGTTTGGATGCATTAGAAATCCGTTAAATATGGCCATTTCGGTCGCACTAAGGGCAATTTGTATTACTATTTTAACCTTGACGGGCATGAGCGGCGGTGCAGATAACTTTGTAATCCCATATAAATGTATAGGATTACAAAGTTACATTTGCAGTTAATGAATCATTGTACCCGTATATAATGGAATAATAGTTGTAGATAGATATCTATATATATGAGGCATAACAGGAGGGGATATAGAGAAGGAAATGTTGTATTCAGCATGTCACATGCCCTTGCAAATAAATAGACTAAATAGCTCGAAAATATCAATTACAATGAAAGAAAGAACATTAATAATCAAATCCGCTATATTTGTGATAAATTGATGCCTACAAAAATAAGAAAAATCCATAAGACAGAGGCTTTAAGAAAAATCGTTAGTGATATTCTAGAAGTAAGAAGTACCGAAAAGGAAAAAAGTAGGACTCTACAAAAAGACGTGAGATCCCATCAAAAACATCCTGTAAAAAAATTCCAAGTCTCGCAGCTCAGGTTTTCTACCGCAAAAAGTTGTCAGATGCATGTAATACCAAGTCGATTAATTTATTTAGTCCTTAAGGGACCTTCCATATAAAGTTATTACGTTAGTTATTACCATATCAATCTTAAACATTCTTTACGATTTAAATAAATAGATCGACTTGGCCAGCAGCATTATGTATAAATTGTACGATACATTATGTTTTCATGCGATGGCCAAGTCGATCTATTTATTTAAATCGTAAAGAATGTTTAAGATTGATATGGTAATAACTAACGTAATAACTTTATATGGAAGGTCCCTTAAGGACTAAATAAATTAATCGACTTGGTATTACATGCATCTGACAACTTTTTGCGGTAGAAAACCTGAGCTGCGAGACTTGGAATTTTTTTACAGGATGTTTTTGATGGGATTTATTTTTTGCCGGTAACCAAAAAATAATTTGGGATGTAACTAAACTATATTTGATGAATAATAAAAATTACTAATTGCAGCCTTTCACATATTCTTCAGCTATAATCCACGCAAAAATCGACGTAGAATATTCTCAGCAAGGCTAGAGGCGGCCTGCATCCAGTGACTTCCGGCACCCTTTATTAGGTCATTCGACCACGTAACGGGTAGATGTCCTATGGTGCTTTTGCTTGTACATGGCCTCATCTCGAGAAAATATTTTAAATTAAACCTCCTTTTTCCCTAAACGTTAGAAACATTAGCTAATTCTAAATTCAAATCCCTTTAATGAAACCTCTCTAAATTATCTTATTTGGACAAAATTAATTTGTATCGAAAAAACAATTTTGTAATAAAAACAAAACATCATATAACAAACTTTACAAAGTTATAGTTCTAAAGAAATTTTTTTTTTCTCAATATTAATTAAATTTATAATTTTTGTTCCGTTTCCAATTTTCATAATTTATACGCTTTTGTATTTAATCTTTGCTTTCCAATACTTGACATTGGCGAAATTTTCGAATATGCGACAGAGCCATAAAAAATAAAAACTGAACCGAACTGAAAAAATTTTTGCAGAATTTTATATTTAACTTTTTTTTTATTTTTTTATTGCAATGTATGACAAGACGAGCAAGCCGTTCGCCTGATGGTAAGCGATACGACCGCTCATAAACAGTAGCAACATTCCACTGCGCTCGCCATCCTGAGACATAAGATGTTAAGTCTCAATATGTCCAGTAGTTACTCTGGCTACAATGTCCTTCAATCCGAAACACAACAGTGCATTTACGCAGTGTTGTTTCACGGGAGAAATAGACATTGCGGTGGTACCTACCCAGATGGCCTCTCACATATGAGAGACCTACCACCAGTAAAATAACTTCTTAAAATCAATGAGGGATACGTGAGATAGCATTACTTTATATATACGGGTATTGGATAATGGTTTCTAATATTTGTAATCAATTAATATACATATACTCGTGCAATTATGTTTGTCCCATTACTGATCTAAGGCCTATCTTTATTCCTGCACCTGACCCTGACCTCCGCGAACTCTAGCTATTTTGGCTCGAATGCAATCGTTATTCCATCGCATTTTTTGGTCTTCCGCGTTGTCTCCGGGTATTCGCGGGAATACTTGTAGCCAGCCTGACTCAACAGTTTTCAATTTATTTGAGTCACGTGTCCTGCCCAGTTCCATTTTAATTTAGCCACATTGCGTCCTAGAACCACAACGCGAGTTTTAATCCGCGTTTCGGATGTGATGGTTTTTGCCTAACTTCCAGAATACTGCGCTCCATTGCTCGCTGGCAAGCCTTGAGTCTGAGCTTCTGGGACGCTCTTAATGACCTCGTCTGGGTGCTATACCGGGTATATCAAGAGTGCTGCCGAAAACGAAGACGGGTGGTAGTTTTAGTGACTACAAATGTCAGAAAGAAACGCGACAATTTTATTTTATTTTTAAATATCGTCGAATTTGGGTGGTAAAATTCATAGTTTTTGCTAAAATAATAACTTAAAGCCTTCTTCTATTAAGGACCAGTAGCTCTTTCTAGAAGAAAACATATCACATATGGTGCCGGATAGAGGCAAAAATGAAAATGTATGTTCTTGTGGATGTATGTATTATTTGTGTATTGTCTTTGCTATGGCTCCTTGGTCACTGAAATAAATTATTATTATTATTATTATTCCTGAAAGAAAGTAAATATTTATTTAGTAGCATGATTAAACTGTGTATTGACGCGGGCTCGATCCCCGCATGAAGACACATATGATTCCTAAATATTTTTTTCGACCGTTGCAAGGCTGAAAAGACACGTACCAGCATTTATACTTAAGTGTCATTTTTATGTATATTCATTTAAAGTTAAGTTTCATAATGTCAGTGTTTTTCAATGCACTATAATACAGAGAAAATTGTAATAATGTTAAAATAAAAATATCTAGATCCCAGGTGTCTGTTAGTCGGAATGCAATACAGTTTACTCAATAGATATCTCAACAGGCTGTTATCAAACATCTAAATTAGAAATAGACTTTTCAAGTTGATCGGTTACTTCATAGACCTTATCTAAACGCCAGAATGAATTACTTGCTATTGTTACTGTCCTTAATGAAATAGAATTTGGAATAGTTATAAAATACTGGTGGTAGAATTTGGCAAGTATTCTGTATATAAACTAATATTATGAAGAGGAATTTGACTGTTTGAATTGAATTGAAACTACTGGACTAATTTGAAAAATTCTTTCAGCATTAGAATCTGTTGTTATCATATCAACCATAGACATATAATATTTCCAAAAAATATTATCTGCAGACCGGCCCGACTGCTATTATTAATAAATAAACTTAACAGTCACAAACATAGTCCTGAGATCAAGTTGAGATCAATTTAGTCTTGTTTCACGGAGGCTGTCAATAAAGTATTGAAAGTCCTGATCATCTGTTTTAACTTATCTCCTTACACTATCTCAACCCTCTATTTCTACTTATTGCTGTTTCCACTCCATCCAAAGGTTTTCTGGAAGAGATCGCCGCCGTTAGCGATAAGACCGCCACTTGTACTACCGATAATGTATATTTCAGTCTGTTTCTGTATTTTTTTATTGTATTTTAATGGTGTACAATAAAATAGAAATAAATAAATAAATATCTCTAAATCCGTTTAAAATTCTACGAAATATAATAATTACCGATTTCTGTGGACGAATAAGCAATTAAATATCGCTTAAAACGAGTCAATGCTATAACAGTTACATTAAATTATACTAATTAATCGCGCTGCTATAAAAATATTTTTGCTTAATTAGTTTAATTGCGTTCAGAATAATATTAAAATATTCATATACTTATATTACTTTGCTTATATTAAGTCAAGGATATTTTTTACCATTTACCAATAGTATTCAATGTTCACTACAAAGGTGAGAAAAACATCGTGAGGAAACCTGAAATTCTATGGAATGTCTAGTCCGTCAACCCATCCTAGACGGGCGTGGTGGACTATATGGCTTAATCACTCTCAATCGTACTTTCGATGGTAGAGAAGGCCCAAGCCCTGCAGTCTACAGTGGGACGTAGATGGGCTGGTACAAGTATCTTATGTTTGACTTTAGTATGGGTATTTTTAGAACGAGACTCAAATGCTACTACGGTGTTCAACGCGACCTTGCCCGAGAAGACAAAAACTAACCTTAGACAAACTGTTCCTGGGTTATAATTCGCCAACTTCGCCAAAATTACACTATCACAGCCCAAACTCCAAATTGAAAGAACCAATTCCTAAAGAATAGCTCAAATTCTATCTAGGTTAAAGACGAGAAATAGCACTACAAATCGAACATCAATTCATTTATAATTCTAAAGAAGCCATTCGGAAATACATTGCCACCTGAAAGGTTTTAAAAAGACAAGACGGCCGTCCAAACAAGTTGTGGAGCTAAATGACGTCACAGTGACGTCACGACTTGAGATCCGAGTTGCCGCGTCCGAAAGTTGCCGAATCGTTTAATAATTGATAAGCCGACGCTATTACGTGTGATGGTACGATCGCTATTCAGTTTTATTGGTTGGAATTATTAGTTCGATTCGGGTTGTATTATACGTCTTGATAGCGATAGACATAATGATATCAGGTACAATTGTACGATCCTTTTGGATATTAAGTACATGATTATTAAGGTTACTGCTGGTGTTAACTTTTTTATATAGATTTTATTGTAAATTATGACTTTTGTAATTAATTTAAATTTATAACAATAGATAATAATTCATTTGTAGATTTTAAATTCACGATATTATGGTCTTCATCTATTAATAGACGATTATAATAGACTTTAGTACCTACATAGTTCAGAAATCATCATTCACTTTACAAAACTTAATAATAATATAAAAAAACTATATATTTAAAATCTCACTAGCCATTTCTGGTCTTTCTATGGATATAAAGGTCACAGGGAATTTTCTTAAAAAAATGTACTCATAGCTATTGAGAAATTTCTATCACGATACGTAATACGGTCCCGTATTAGATCACTGTCTACTGAAGCCGTTGTCTGGGTCGGATCTAAAAATTAACTAATCCACTACAAATCTAATGGAGTGTTGTTTCCTACTTACATTTCATTTGTGTATACCTAATAGTTCTACATTTCATACAACGCTGTCGTCACATTGTTGTATAGGATTTATCGACTACATAATAAATGATATTCTAGGAACTTTTATTTTATTTTTATTTTTTGTATTTCACTACATTAGTAGTATAGTGCGTGGTTGCCTGTTGGTTAACGGACTAGTCGCGACTGCCAATATTTTCACGGTGGTCGCGTGTTCGATTCCCAGGGCACACCTCTGACTTTTCGGAGTCATGTGTGTATTGATAGTCAATCACCACGCACTAAAACGGTGAAGGAGAACTTCGTGAGGAAACCTGCATACCACAGCGATTTATAAGAATTTCTATGGTATGTAAGTCCGCCAACCCGCACTAGGTCAGCGTGGTGGCTATATGGCCTAACCACTCTCAATCGAAGTCTCGATTGTAGAGGAGCCCCGTACCCTGCAGTTTTTTTTTTTATATGTGACGTCCGCCAACTTGCACTAGGCCGGCATTGTGGACTGTATGTAGGAGATGTCATGCGGGCTATTATGAGCTGATACATATACAGTAGGAATAAGACTGGGCTTCTATTTCGAAATCCAAATAATGCTAGTTTATAACAATATTGTACATGTCGTTGGCCGGTTGTAATCACTTGAGATGTAAAAATAGTAGGCCCAAGATCTAATATCCAAGTTTGACAAATCAGTTGCTGTGAATCATATACGAAGATAAATGATTCATACAAGAGATTCTTCCTAAAAAGAATACATGTGAGAGTAACAAGTTAACTGGGAGCTTGCCTGAAACAGTTTAAGTTTTTTTTATTGCGATGAATGGCGATCTGTTAGGCAGTGGTACCGTCGCGGACGAGCCTGCCAATTCATGCTGAGTCATGGCTGATAACAGCGTGGCTCTACCACTTCCTGAAAGAGTAAAGTGTCTGCGAAGACATAGTAATCCCACTTAACTATATTAACAGAAGTTTGCATCAAGCGGATTTGTGTAAATTCATAAAAACCTAACCGACAAGGTGTTTAATAAAAGTAGGAGAATAATATTTATATTCAGAAAACATTGTAAGAGCTGAAATCCTATGAGTCTGAGAGTACTTTATTTTAAGTCCACTTACCACTGCTAGGTCAGCGTTGTGAAACAAGATATAATCCTTTACTGAGAGAAGGAAATGTAACAAAACATTCTAATTTCATGTAAATTCATCATCGAATAAAAAGGCAAAATTTTCCAACAATTATTAAAAATCGTAACTAAATAACAAAGAAGTTTTATGTAACAAAAATAAAATTGCCGAATTTAATATAGGAGAAAAAAAATTGGCCACCGCAAACCGAAAACTTGCACAGAAGGGAGAGGCGAGACATGAATAAATTAAAAGAGATGTTCGGCGGAAGTGTAAAAAACTGAAAAAACTTTCGCGGGATTGTAAAATAACTTAGTAGATCCTTTGTTTGATGTTGTTACGGATTGAATTTGCTTTTCAAATTTACATAACTGCAATACGTGTAAGAAAATCTGTAAATACGCACTCTTTTTTTTCAGCCTCTCTCTTCAGCCACTAAAAGTTTTCTGCTGAAAATGGACTATCCAGGTGATTTCTATACCCATTTCCATATACCCACATTGGAAATAGCTTGCATCCAGCAATTTGCCACATGCCACAGCCTCCAAACCCAGCTAGGTCGTCTCTCTGCTTTGTAAGTGAACGTACGACGCTTCTCAATGATTTCAGTATTATGTTTTCGATATAAAAGTCTGAAGACCCTAAGCAGAAAATATTTCCACTAGACGAAATACGAAAGCCTCCAAAATACAGGGTGGTTGAGAGACAACTGTGGATAGAGATGCGTCGGCTTCGAGACCCGCGCCGAAACAAAATGTATAAGTACCCCATAAATATTTGGTTCCGGGTGAAACCAAAAAGTGTCTCTTAATTTATGTTACCTTCGACACAATTAGTATCATATTTAAAGGTCAGAATTGCAACTTCATATTATATATTTTCCAAAAGTACATTGTCTAGCAAATTGTTTCACACAAACTTTTCCCTCGAAATCAATTTATTCGAATTCACAAATCAATTAATATAAGCTAGCAGACCGATGGTTCAAGGGAAGCGTGGATTTCGCAGAAACTAAGCATGAATAGTAAACGTATTGATTCCTGGTTACGAGAGTATACCAACTATTAATCTCTTCTATAATTGGTGCAATTCTAGGAACTGAAATGGGTGTTAATTTGACTTTCAGTTTATTTGCACGAGTGTTTATGCCGTGACTCAGGTGTCGAAGTTTGAGACGTGGACGTCCTGAGCTTTGATAGTTAGGTATTGTAACGGAAAGAATAACATGGCATAAATCAAGTTAAAACTACTTCACAATTAGGCCTAAATGGCTCTTATAAAAGATAAGTCGATATAATTGATTTAACTTCTACTTACACCAGTGTAAGAAGAAACTATCGTGTATCATTAAAATTTAAGTACAAAATACAGCTTAGTCCTCGCAACTCTTCAAACCATTCAACTACTCGAGACATCAAATACATTTCAATAATCTAATTAAACAAAACTGAAAGATATTACTAAAGTTCCAAGCAGCCCTTCATTTCAAAACGGGAGCCACTTTTAAACGCAATACGCAATCAGATAAAAGTTGATGAATCTACCAAACAAAGTTCCAGCCTCTTATTATAATAAACTGATTAATGACTGAGTCGTACGATTCATTATCGAAGCAAAACTGCCTTCCGAACAATAATGATAATGAGTGTAATTAATTATAGGAACTTGGTTCAAGACGCACTTCGAGGGTGCGGTAGGAGGCGATGGATTAAAATAGTTTCCATTTGGTTTGGATGAGGCATCTGCTTTATTAATGACCTTGAGAGAATTAAAACTTTCAGTTATATCGGTGTATTAGAAGACTGCTGACAGAATTGCTAACCTTTCGAAAAGAGAAATTAACTACAAGTTTAGATCTGAACGTACATAAACTGAAGAAGATCATGTTAGATGGAAAATCTTTTGAAGAATTCTATTCATGACACGGAGTCGTTAATGAATAGTGTATGTTATTGCTAATATCGATTTGATAGATTTCTTAACATAGATACGAACATAATTTAAAAGATATCAAACCTTGCAACAAGATGTAAATTACACGTAATGAAGAAGATTTTATTTTCTTAACCACTAATTCAATAGGAATTGTTCGTTAAGAATTTACAAACACATAAGACTCTCAAGAATATTGACTCGGTGCGAGCACATATTTGTAAGAATCAAAGGTGCTATCTACATCTCAGCTGTAGCTGAAAAAGAAACTAAAGTACATCGTTACACCTAGAAAGAAGATAGATACCAAGATATCAGTTTGAAAGTGATAGTAATAATAATAATATAATAATAACACCCAACAGTCACATACATAGTCGGAAGAAATATTTGTGGGCCGCACAAACATTTCTCTCGGTGCGGGGATCGAACCCACGGCCTCTCGTTTCACAGGCGGCGTCTAACCAACTGCGCCACGGAGGCTGTCCGAATATATAATAGATACCGCATCTACGTCATCATAAATGAATGTAAAAAGAAAAGGGTGTGAGACGGGAGGTCAGGCCGTTGTCGCGTCGCTGATGGCTTTAATCATTATTACTTATAATTAAAATTTAGATGGAAATATCTATTGTCCTTTTGACCTTTTGTTGCGCTACGCTGCAAAGCCAATCGGCCATGTTGGATCAACTATTGGCAAACAATCTCCAACTTTGCGATTCATTTGTAATGTGTGGTTTTACATTGGCATAATCCTTTTTATTGTTATTAATAGGACATGCTACGGTAAGTAGATTTGATAGAAACTTTTCGTAGCAAATAGAAGAAGAAAATAATAGCCAGAAGTCCATTGACTGAATAAAACGAGATACCAAAACTACATAAATTTTCTTTGAGAATTTATTACCAAATCCCTAAAGCATAACTGTATTTTATACATCTCGACCAATCATAAAGATAATCTAAAAGATGTTTGACATGAAACTATAAAATGAAAAATGACTCCACTATTATATGAAAAATGTTGACGATCCCCATTGCACTAATCATATTAAAATAATAAAATCCATAAGTCACCAACATTTTCCAGCCGTATCCGCTCTCGCTGTACGAGTAACTGAAGGCGCAGTTTTTGTTTTTAGGATTCCTTATTAAAACGGAAAAAACAACCTTTCTAGGACATCTTTTTAAAATGAGTTATCTACTGGTAATTCTCAATGAAGTTGAATCAGGAAATTTTACAAAATGCAAGGTTTCATAGTACAAGTAAAGAAAAAAATCCAAATTATGTTTGAAAAATTGTTTCGATAAAATGCGTTTGTAAACTTAATTCCTGTTTTCTTCTTTTATAATTTCCGAATGTCAAACTTGCAGTGCCAATATGCATCGTCATTATACGGAACCCCCGACGCACGGTTTCGTTTCACCCTTGGGCATTTTTTTGTTTTTTTTTCTTGCAGTATAATTATGTACTAAATTGCTCGTTGCTATCTTTGCCTCTTTAGCAACTGTCCAAGCTTAAGTTGTTCAACTAATTGTTTTGCATTATCTTTCCGTTGTTTTCCTTGTCTGGCACTTAGACTCTTTATTTAACTGATCATTACTCTTATTGAAATATATGCATCATTAAAGTCCATTGTTTATCTGATCTGATTTAAAATTTAATTTTGATTTTAAATTATATTTCTGTTGTAACATTACACTCTAAGCCTACTGAGGCGTAGTTCCAGTATGCATATTATGCTTCCTAATTCAAGGTGTTGTTTGGTTTTGCTACTGTTCATGAGCAGTTGTATCGCTGACCATCAGATGAACCGTATGCTTGTCTCGCCATTCAGTTCAATAAAAGTTAGTTAGTACTAACTATAAACTTATATCTAACAACTCTTACACCATAGAAATTCTTACAAATTCGCTATTCACGATGTTTTCCTTCACCGTTAAAGTGCGTGACGATTGACTATTTATCAATACGGATATGACTCCGAAAAGTCAAAGGTGCCCTGGGATTTTAACGCGCGACCACCGTCAGCATGTTGGCAGTCGCGTCTGGTCCGATTACCAACGGGACGCCACGCACTTAACTCGAATACTTCTGATAAAAAAGATTATCCATTCAAGAAATAATCGTAAACAAAACAATAGCGCATGACGTAACCTATACTTTATCCCAAGTATAAAGGTTGAGGGAGCCGCTCATTAGGTTCGTGGTATCGTCCATAAATACGTTATGGCGGGGTGGACGCCGGGAGGGTGCAAGGTGGCGGGTTATCGAATTAAAACTTCACTAGCAATAGTAGAGTTGAACAGCGTATTAATACACCATGTATAATTCGTGCGCTTGGACAAACTAGCGCGTTTTCCATTTGTGTCGATACGGAAATTTGTTATTTTTTTGTAATTATTAATAAAATGAAAAATGCTATATGGTGAATATTTCATTATAATTGGTTAATAGATAATATACTCGTTTTTATTTAAGTTCATATTTATTATACAAACATAAGCAAAATCAACTTTTACTATAATTTCAGTAGGATCTATTTTTGTCTTTTTCCTGAGCCTATTTCAAAGTAACATCAAAAAATGGTATGCTCATGTGCTATGGATGTTTAACGCGATGGTTGATAGAGACTATTCGCTATCAGTCAATTTATATAAATGAATTTTTTAGAGTATAAGTTGCAAATGAGTAAACGCTTGAACTAATGATGAGTCCTTATACTCCTCATGAACACCTAAGACACTTAAATCCAGGTCGATGTAGTCCTATTCAGCATCAGTCCACTTAAGTAGAGTCTCACTGGCATAGGTGAGCGACTTCGTACATGAAATATATTGAAATCTATTATTTGGATTTTAGCGCCACGCTCTGACGAGAAAAAATCTTTCGCGTAAGTAGTTTAAACAGAATTGTTAAATGACGGTTGTGTACCACTAAATTTGAAATTTGAATTTTTTTGTTTGCCTAGCGCGCCGTCTAAAAGCGAAATCACGTCACAAAATAAAAAGTAGAGTTACGCATCTATCTCTGTATATATTACTAATATATGCTCACTGGCTGTAAAACTACCAATGTTAATAATAAAATGTTGATTTAGTAATAAAATATTTTTATAAGAGAGGGTAGTTTGCGCGGAGTGGAAAGCGGCCGGCCGGGCGTCGCGGGGCGGGCGCGAAGGAACGATCGAGGTAAGGGTACTCGCTACGTAATTAGATTTTCAAAGTCCGAATACACTGCTCGTACTTGTCTTCATAATAATGTTACAAGACTTGGGCATTTTGATACTTTTTCAGTTTTATTTCATCTTTAATATCGAATAACTGAATATTACTGCGATGGTTGAAAATATTTAAGAAACCGCGTAATTCTGTGTTTGTTTTAAATGCGATCTGCATTTTATCAGCGCATATGCGTCCCCTTGCAGGGCACGGGATTTCTTTATAATCGAGGGTACATATTTTGAGAGGGGTCAGGACTAAAAATATCACCTTTAAGATAGTAGTAATGAGATTTGGTGTTAGACAACTTTCTGAAAGTGTATAATGTGAGCACAACCTGTTTGCAAATATTTTGATTATATAATTTGTTGTAACTTTTGAAACGAACTGGCCAGGACATCGATAAAGGCTAATCAACTTAATAGAGCATTAAGAACAACTAATTAATGAGTAATATAACAGCACCTGTAAACATTACTTTGGAATTATTTTTTGCAGACGCCGTTGGCATAGTTGGTAACAAACGAGAGGCCGAGTTTCGATCCCCGCTCCAAGATAAATGTTTGTGTGATATAAATATTTGTGTTGGGTCTAGGATTTAGTGACTGAAAAGTTTGTGGCAGTTTTGACACCCGCGTCATGATACCTGTATCAGTGTGAGGGCATGACTATGCGGGTGACTGTTGGGTGTATTTAATTATTAATTCCATTTTGGAAATAAAATTTCCGTCCATGACAAAAAGTGTGTGAAAATTAAAATAAATCATTAAATCCATGAATTGGTATATAATTCAGATTAATTATTTTTCTGCTGTGGCAAAAGTTTAAAAGGCAGATTTTGACAGAAAACAACGCACAAAAAACTAGCGCTTTGAAACCCGACCTATTTTTTCAAGGCATGCATGTATAAATAGTTTTTTTTTTTATTTCTATGCGATGAACATGTCATTCGCCTAATGGTCAGCGATACGACCGCTCATAGACAGTAACCATGCTTGGCATTACATTGCGCTTGCCATCCTGAGACATATAGTGTAAAGTTTCAACCAACTGGAACAAAACAGTGCTTTTACACTGCTATTTGGCGGGAGAAATAGACATTGCGGTGGTACCCACCCAGGCGGTCTCTTTCATATGAAATACCTACCACCAGAAAATTTTATAGTTTATAATTAATACTTTAAAATTACAAAGCACCAAGACATCTCCGTCCGCATTCAACATCGAGGTATTGGATATTTAGTTTGCTTTGGGCCGGCGGGGCGGGCGGGGCGCGGTGCTTAAGTCCAACTATAAATTAGGAAGGGTACAGTTTCATTAATCACCCATACGCCGTTATTATTAATTAACCCCCTTTACCAACCACCGACGGAATTAACTATCGACCGGTAACCCACACCACCGTGTCAACTTTAAACTTGTGACCTTCGAAAAAAATATATTTTGAGTATTTTACGATCTATTTCTGAACAGATTACCCATAGAAGGTCAACGTGGTAGATAAAATATACATCTCTATGGAAGATATGTACCTTTGCCCGCATATGGGACGTATATATATACGTAAGTAGATATGTACCTAACTATAGTATTATGGTAATTTGACGGTATCGTCTCAAAATTGTTAGCTATTTTTTATTGCGATGAAAGGCGAGACGAGCATTCGATGGTAAATGATACGACCACGAATTACAAAGCAATGCTTAGTATTCCACTGCGCTCGCCATTCTATGGGATAAGAATTTAAGTCGCATGTCTATTAGTTATTCTGGCTACAATGTCTGGCTTTTTTTTCTTATGGGTAAAATCATAGATCCTACCTAGATAGTCTATCCAAATAGGCCAGACATGACGGACTCTAATAAGAGGAAGGCTAGAGTTCAATAGTGGGACGTTAATTGTAATGTAAGGTTCGCACTTACAAATCCCATTGTTGGCAGTAGTCTCTCTCTAAAATTAGTTGGTAAGGCCCTTAACCCAATACGTTAGTTTGCTACAATTTGGTAGCCTACACTATACCTTTGAAATTCTTGATAAAACCTATCAAGTTTGAAGATTTCTTTATCATAATTTATTTTGCGAGTAAGTTATAACCTTACAGTACTATATCGTTCCAGCCCGTATACGTCCCAGTGCAGTGCACGGGCCTCCTCTAAAATCGAAATTACGATTGAGAGTGGTCAGACCATAATATAAACTACTAGCGGCCCGGCCCAGCTTCGCCCGGGTACAAATAGATTTCTGTACAATAATATGTACGTATTATACATATAAACCTTCCTCTTGAATCACTATCTATTAAAAAAACCGCATCAAAATCCGTTGCGTAGTTTTAAAGATTTAAGCATACAAAGGGACGTAGGGACAGGTAAAACGACTTTGTTTTATACTATGTAGTGATACACAACACTTTATTGAACACCACGTGATGAAATAAAACAAATGTAACAGACCTTATAAGTAAGTGAACAATTGGCGGTCTTATCGCTATGAGAGATCTCATCCAGACAACCATGTCAACTTTAGAATTAGTCGTAACAGAAAAAAATAAAACTGGGGTAAAAATGAATATACAGGGTGTATCAAGAGTGATACCGAGAACGAAGCTGGGAGCTAGTATTAAGGAGTTCAGACACAATGCAACTAAATTTTGTACAAATATTTGTATGTAATTTGGTAAATACATAGTTTTTTCTTAAATGGGGTACACCCTTTTATTTTTAAAGACGCTATGGTACGTAAGGTATTAAATTATTATTTTAGCAAAAACTATGGAGTTACCACCTAAGCTACAAATAACCTAAGAACCTGCGACCATCGTGAACATGTTGGCAGCCGCGTCTGGTCCGTTTACCAACAGGCCACCATGAACTTTTTATTCTTTCATAACACATTATTCTTGTAAAAGTCATATTGGGCTATGGGTTCCATCCTATGTGATCAATTATCACATAAAAGCATATCTATTTTCCAAATTGATTTATAACTAAACGCTTCCTGTTGTGGTAAGACAGGCGAAATCGCTGTCTTCATTCAAGAGGCAAATTAACTACTACTTATTATTTGAAAGGCGTTCCAGTATTCAGGCGTCTGTGGCGTAGTTGTACTAATAGTACGGTTACAAAGATGAGGTCTAGGGTTCGAATCCCGGGTTGGGCAAAGTAATATTGGATTTTTCTATTCATTATCAGCACGGAGTCAAAAATATGTGCCCTATATAGCGATCGGTTCGCCACCTACCATTGTGGGACGTACGTGGACCATACAAGGCGTAATGTGGGTGTCCTGGCACCTCAGCCTACCCCTTCTGGGAAAATGGCGTGAGTTTATGTATGTATGCATAATTGTTAAATACTGGATCGAACACGATTTGTCCGGGATTTATTAATATGATATTCCCGAGGGACTTGTGGTCAACGACCGCCCGAGACGGCCCCAAAACTTTGATGTAACTTCATGTATGTATATGTTAAACATCACATAAGCGACTGGACAATTACAAGTTTATACTGACAAGCATTATAATTTAATAGTGATAGATTATACTATATTATTTTCATTAGGTTTCTTTCATGAAAACCAATTTTCAGTTTAAGGCTAGGAATCCTTATAAGCGTTTTTGTTTTAAGAAATGCCTCCTGTGACAATCCGGCATAATGAATTAAATAATTTCCTCTATACAGGGTCATATACAGGGTGATATAGACATAAGTATGTTATTTAATTTAACCCACATCTTTGTCATCACCCCAGGTTACATTGTACAAAATGTGATAAAAATCTGGTCTGATATTTTGTCATAAATCGTAAATTTAGTTATCAAGTTTTTTGGACACCCCGTATAGATACTAGAATTTTTATCGCTTAAGTGAAGTTCAGTTTGGTTCGGAAACTTACCTCAGCGGTAAATGACTTGCACCAATACCGGTTGATGAATAGTCTTGACTACTAAAATCGCGGCTATTGACAAATTTACCAGGTATTTTTTTCTTATACCAAGTGCAGTGTTGCCTGGTGTGTTGAGGAGTATGTGGTTTAAATTAAATATCATATATTAATATCACAATGATGTCCAAATTCCATATTATAGTACTAGTTTTCTATCATATCAGAAGGTATGAGAGAATTTTTTGGTCTTCGCACAATCAGACTCGTGCCGTATTATACTTTTGCATCCTTCGATCATTTGATCGAAAATATACACTAGATACACAGTTCCCTGTAAAATTTCTGTTAAAAAGTGGCACCGATGCATGACATGGAAAAAGTAAACAAAGAGATCACATATTCCAAATATATTAACACAAATTCCACCTTATTCCTGAAGCTTAAAGTAGCTTTTATCATAATATTGTCTAAAGTTCTGCAACGTTTTGGAAGCAACGGTCGGCGCGTGACTGAAGGCGAAAGAGTGCTTAAAGCACTCTATTTTGGTGCCATTTTCTAAGCGCTCATGTTGTATCTAGTGTATATTTGATCGAAGTTTGCATCACATAATTTGTCCTGACGCGGGGATCAAACTATAAACTCCTTGTACAGATAGTGTCTAGTACAGACATAGTACAGTTTATTAATGAACCTCGAAATTTGATAAATATGTAAACTATTAAAAAGTTTCATCTACAAAAATGTAAAATATCACGCGATGTATACAAACAGGTTTATTTTATAGTCAAGCGAAACTTAGCCAGGTCAGCATAGCAACACATAATATTTTCTTTTTATAATTACTTCAGTGCGTGGTGGCCTGTTGGTAAACGGACTAGACGCGGCTGCCCACATGTTCACGGCGGTCGCGGATTCGAATCCCAGGGCATACCTCTGACTTTTCGGAGTCATATGTGTATTGATAGTCAATCACCACGCACTAAAACGGCGAAGGAAAACATCGCGAGGAAACCTGCATACCATAGCGGTTTTAAGAATTTATGTGGTATGTAAGTCCGCCAACTCGCACTAGGCCAGCTGGTGGACTATATGGCCTAACCAGTCTCAATCGTACTCTCAATTGTAGAGTAGGCCCGTGCCCTGCAGTGGGACGTATATGGGCTGATACAGAATTACTTCTAACAGTTACACTTCACAATTGTCTATTTTCTTCTAACAGTCACAGTCAATATTCCAAAGTAAGTCTCCTGTTGAACGGAGATCTTCCCCATAGATCTCCTTATGAAACTGTTGAAATCTGCCTTTATCCAGCAACTAGCTACCGGCAATTTTTGTTACTTCATCAATATCACACAAATAGCCACGACTTGACAATAAGTCGCAGGATGGAATCCTAAGCCTCTTTATTTTCAAGATAGGGTGTGGGCCATCAAGAAACAATAAAAAAAACTATTATTATTTTTTTACGTCACAACTATGGAATAATAAAAATTTTAATTCCGGTAACGTCCGATTCTCACTAATTTGCGTGTTTCCATTGAGTTTCGAGAAAATTATGACGGTAAAATTACGGATTCTCAGTTCGCAGCTTTATTGTGTTATTTTAGTGATTCTTGTTTTAAAACTACAATCATTCTATGTACATAATTTGATAAATATTGTTAATTAATATTAAAAGCAACTTTGCAATATTCTATAGGTCACTCATCATCATTTTTTCTAGTCCATCCATTTATGATTTACGCACACCCAGTGAGTATTATTTATCTAACTGAGGCCCTAAATATATTTTTATCCAAAAATGTATCCAAAATAAGCGTCGAATTGGTCATTACTATGCAGAATGGTGAAATCAAGCAACCGTTGGGATAAAATCAAATAGAACGAATGAACCAGTGCCTATTATTAAACAACTTACCTCGGTTTTATACATAGCCTGGATTTATTTTACCCAAGGTCAACCCGAAACACGAAACATTGACAGGATCAAATATAATGGGACTATAACCGCTGTGAATGGCCATAATAGCAACAACTAACAATAAAACTGTTCCAGATACAAATATATCAGTTTGTTTAAAAATGTTTGAGTCAACAGCATGACGCCTTACCCACTGAGGTATCGGTCTTCCTCCCCTCTCTGTAGAGTCTATTCGGGTAGGAATATTCTACCAGCAATAGCAACTACTGACAATGAAACTATTCCGGATAAAAATGTATCACTTAGACGAATAGCAGTCATCAGTGTAACCCCTTACGCACTGATGTATCGGTCTTACTCCCCTCTCTATAGCTGATATTCGGATAGGAATATTCCACCAGTGCGTGGTGGCCTGTTGGTAAACGGACTAGACGCGACTGCCAACATGTTCACGGTGATCGCAGGTTCGCATGCCAGAGCACACCTCTGACTCTTCGGGGTCATGACATGTTTATGGATAGTCAATCACCATGCACTACAACGATTAAGGAAAACATTGTGAGGAAACCTATATGGCATAGCGATTTATAAGAATTTCTATGATATGTAAGTCCGCCAATCCGCACTAGGCCAGCGTGGTGGACTATATGGCCTAACCACTTTCAATCGTACTCTCCATTGTAGAGGAGGCCCGTGCCCTGCAGTGGGACGTATATGGGCTGATACAGATACAGATTTCACTAGCAATAGCGACTACTAACAATGAAACTATCCCGGATAAAAATGTATCAGTTAGACGAATGGCAGTCAACAGTGTAACGCCTTACCCACTGATGTATCGACGCAGCGCGCCTGATTTATCCGCTGGCGATGGCGACAAATAGCTACGGATTTACGCACAAGAGTACTGTTACTGGCGAAACACTGCGCTGTGTCTTTGTCATATTTAATGTCTGGAGGATGGAAAGGGACTGTTTATGTTAGCTTGGACAATGGATAGTAATCGCTCTGTAATTGTCTTGTTGCTGGACTAGCTAACTTTGTGATTGAGATTCAGGTATTGTGTTGTCAGGTGCGCATTAAGATTATATAGCGTTAGTTGGTAGATAATACAATACATAAAATAATTTGGAAAAAAAAATAGCTAATTACTGCTTTGGGTATATGATTTGCGTGCCTAGAAATTTTAATTATAAATTAAGATCTATACTTAAACCCTCAAACATGTATTAGCCTTTAAAATAATTAAAATATTAGACAAAATAACTTATCATTACTCACATTGTAAGGAACTCGAAGATATGATACTAAAGACTTGCGTCTCCCTAAATATCTTTAAATACTTTTTCGTCCCAACGCGCTAAGACCCGGTACATACATATATCTATTTATACTCATCAAGTCGGTCTACAGACACAGCCAATTTAGACGGTCAACAGGTGTTTTTAAATACAGATATCTACTCAAAAACAATTATTCGACACGTGGACCGACGCGCCGGTCCCACGTCTTACACTGCTGCTACTTAACAAAACACAAAAATTAAAAATGACGTACACAATCCGCGTATGGAAACGTCCCTAATGAGACATTAGCATCAGTAATTAGATAACCGTGAAATTAATGGCCAGCATTATTTTATCTGTAAAACAACTCGTAAAACATGTTTTATAATTATTTTTTCACCACGTACAATTATCTTTAGTTAACTGGTGCCGACAAAGTTCGGCCGGGCGCTATAACGTGCCGTACACGCTATAAAAATATATGAGGATTGTTTAATCAATTATCAACGCATTCTACGATATAACGGCCATGTAAGAAATCTATGTATTATCACTAATTGTGCTATCGCCTCGTATTATTTATACGTTCAACTTTACAGAGTAAAACCGGTGAAATAAACGGTCGTAGTTTCGATTCTCAAGATAAAGTTCCGAAGGGTCACTCTAGTTCTTAATGACTACAAAACTTTCTCAAATGTATATTATGATTTTGAAAATTTGGTTCTAGAAATAGTCAGTCCATCATTTTTGGGCAGCCTAATGTATCGACTAGCGACATCTATCGTCAGTTGTCACTTTGCTAACTTGACAATAAAACAATATTAGCATATTACTCGCATATACATCACATACTAATTGTTAAAAAGTATTTAGTAATTATCTAATGGACAAAATTAGACCAAAGATTTCATGTCTCAGGATGGCGAGTGCAGTGGAATGCCAAGCATTTCTGTGTAATTCATGTTTAGTTTTGCTACCATTTGCCACCATTGTCCATGAGCGGTCGTATCGTTGACCATCAGGCGAATGGTACGTCTCGCCATTCACTGCTAAAAAAATAAAGTAACAATGAATAACAGCACCAGATAATTCTTAAACAGTACAGCAACACTATGATCAAAAACAAACCGAGGGAGCGAACAAGACGCTACTAGGTATGCTAATTAATAGAACAAAACAATCTACGAATGAAATGAGGCTTTATTTACGTAAGCGGTTGCAGTTTAAGCGGCCCTCTGCGATCTGGACTTGGAGAATGTCTCGCCACACTGAGACAGTAAAAAACTAATACTAATTAGTAATTACCATATAAGTAAATAAATACACACAACAGTCACATACATAGTCTTGACCTCACGTTAAAATTAAGTCTGGTGCGTGGGTAGGTATCTGGCCTTCAACAGATCACTTTGGGAATCATTGGGGGAGGTCATGTTCAGCAGTGGACTTCCTTTGGCTGATAGATGGATGGAAATATTTTAGTTACAGTAAAGGATACTTTATTCATTTGTTTTTTTTTTTCTTATATTATGCCTAGCAAATGACTGTTTCCTAAGCTGAAATACAATAATTGTATTACCAGCTTCTTGGTACTTGAAATTGATACTTGTAATTATCGTAAAATGGGATGACTATTTTCTTGAATCACTACCTCGTGACGCATTAATTCTTACAAAAAACATACGGAAACTCTTTAGTGTATATATCCTTATACGAAATACCTAGATAATGAAATAATTTCCAGCACATAATTTAAACTAGCGCGCTAACTATCCTATTGTGGACTGAACACATCCACCAGACTATCCGTCGGCTGACCCACCCTTATAAATAATAGTGGTAAGGCGCACCCCCCTCCAACCCTCTCCACACCCCCCTCAAGGGTAACCTACCCTCCGGATCTCATTTCCAAATTGCATTTCTGAACCGAATCTCGACTTTGGTATTTAAACGTATTAATCGATTTTGAACCCTAGCATTTTGGATATAAAGGTGGTAGTGACGTTTAATGCTATGCCAGTGTTAAGACCATGGTAAGAAGGGGCTTGCTTGTACAAGCGCTAAGTTGTATAATGAGATATGATAATAAACGCTTCACTTGAATATTGATGTCTAAGAGTTAGGAATGCACTTGGCGTATTTATTGCCGTCGAGTTATAATTAATTTTAAATAGAATTGCTGAAAAGAGCGGTCAGTGCTCGTGCAAAATTAATGAACGTCTGACTTGGGAAAGTTTTGCTTCGTATCAAGTTTACAATTTGTAATTATAATGCTGTTTGCTAATACTACGGCGTATTGGAGGATTATTTATTAGATATTATGATATAGTAATTAATGGTCGATCTTTACGTTTATCTTAGTGAGTAACTCATTTAAATCGATTCTATGGCCAAATTATTGCTACTGCTCAATGACCTAATATTAAAAAGCCCTCGGTCTGGACTAATCCTGGATAGATGATAGATGAAGATAGATTTATAGACCATAGAGTATTAATATCTAAGGACATTATTTATTTATTAATTTTTTATTACATACATCAATACAAAAAATGAGACTACGCGTTTAAATAAAGGTTTCAATTGGCGGTCTTATCGCTTACTGCAATTTCTTCCAGACAACCATTAAATGGACTCGATTGAAAAGAAGCTAGAAAGAAAAGGGTGGTGAAAACAAGGCAAAAACAATAATATTAATCAGAAACAGAAAAATATATATTTAAAAGTATGAAGAATGCAAACCTACTTATTTATTTATTTATTTATTTATTTAAATATTTATTGTACACATAAAAAACAATACAAAATCCAGAAACTAAAAAAAAAAGTACAAGTGGCGGTCTTATCGCTTAAAGCAATGTCTTACAGACAACCATGGGATGGATTTAAAAGAAGGAGAAAGAGAGGGCAGTGTAAAATAAATAAATAAAAGTGAGGAAACTAGATAATACTCATACTATCTAAACATAAAAATACACCAAGATAGCATACATAACATACACTACTTAATATTATACTTATATTCAACTTAACAGTATTTTTATGTTTTATCACATTACATCATTACTATAAAAGCAGTGTCGTAAATCATTTCTTAAGCAAATCGTGGTGGCAAACACTAACCAGTTGGCTAAGTTCATGAAATGCGTTGTGAGTCATCCGCTGATACTCCGTGCACAATTATCGGGCCTCGCCTAGTACTTATGACAATTAATTGTTATGACTGCTTATTAAAGAATAAACCAAGAGATCATGCAGAACATGCGAAATTTGCACATGTGACTGAAAATGAAATGAATGTTGTTACAATTTGCTAAACAATTTATTGAATCTATTAAGATATTCTACATCATTTAGACTCAGTGATTTTTTTATCTACCACCAGGTTCGAAAAGTGGTTTTCACTAAAGAATAACGAGCAAGAAGCTCTAGTGTTGCTCTTTTCTAGGCCACTGATTTTGTTATAATGCTTTGGCCTTACTTTCTGTAGTAAATTTTTCAGGTGTCTAGACAACTTAAAGGCTGGTAACGCATCTCCATGCCTTATGGTGTTGCAGCGGCTTATAAGATGGAAAGTAAGTAATGCCACCCATGAATACTTAAAATGTGTACATGTGTACATGACTGCCTGGCAGAAATTGCTTCAAGCTATAAGCCCGCCACTTGTGCATATATTTTTTTCATGTATTTCTGTTAATTTTGTCTGGTGTACAATAAACAGTTAAAATAAATGTGTATTCCATACTTCAACCCACTAGCGTTGTCTGTCTTTGAGGATAGAGAAAATTAGAGAAATAGCGTTGTTTTGGTTTCCTACACTACTAGTCAATATAAAGAACCAGGATTTAAACATGCTACATCCAGCAATTTCTTGGGTCTCGAAGCCGACGCTATAGCAGCCAAAACACAATTTTTTGATGATAATACTAATTTCTTAACGGTCCAGTTAATAAAGCTAGTACTGTAGGTCCAGTTAATAAAGAAGTAGATACTTTGTAATCGGAAACGATATACATCCGCACCGCAATGTCTTTTTCTCCAGCCAAACAGCAGTTTAAATGCACTGTTGGTTTTCGGATGAAGGACTTTGTAGCCAAAGTAACTGTTGGACATAATGAGACCTAATATCTTATTTATTTATCTTAAACACTTTGTATAAATACGTAGTACGCGCGGACTTAATGCCCAAGGGTAGTACAAAGAGACGGAAGCAGGTGCTTATTAATCAAATAGTCAATAAACGAAAAAAGAAAATATATAAAACAAATAAATAATAATATTTAAACGGATATATAAAATTCTAAATATATATATGTATTTACTAATATAATTTTATATATAAATAAAATATAACTAAATAAATAAATACCTACATTAGTGGGGAGAATCTGCTACTTCTGCGAGGAGTAATTGCCGAACCTTCAACTTGTAAGCCAGCCGTGTTGTGCACGACCTGACTTCAAGTCATCTTAAAGTTCATCTTATGTCTCAGGATGGTGAGCGCAGTAAAAAAAGCAAACATTGCTTTGTAATTCAAGGTGTTGTTTGGTTTCTACTGTTCCTGAGTGGTCGTATCGCTTACCATCAGAGTTCAGACGAACAGCATGCTCGTCTCGCCATTCATTGCAATAAAAGACATAAAAGTCTTCAAGCTTTTAAAAGATCCATCTAAATATTTAATCCCTCACAATTCCGATCAAGCATATACTGCGTCAAAAGCAACAATAGCGTCTTGGTGTGCAATTAATACTTTTATGGCGGCGCCTAAATGCGGCTGTGACTACATCAAGCTCTATTGTCTCAACTTCTATCTAAGGATTGATTTAGAAAATTAGATGACTGATTCAGAGGTGTTGACTTGTGAGTCACAATTATTTTCAGCAGTAACGCATTGTATTAATAATTTAAATCGCATTTTTCCTTATTTGCATCAGTTGAAACCCTTCCATTTGTACTGTATTAGCTCATAAGTCCCACTGCAGGGCACGGGCCTCCTCCATAAGACCACAAACGATTGTACGATTGAGAGTAGTTAGGCAATATAGTCCATGCTGGCTTAGTACGGGTTGGCGGACTTTACATACCATAGAAATATGGTTCTATCCTCTAACCGAGACAAATATTTGTTTGACAGGTATTTGTTTAGGTTCTGGGTGTTTGTGAGGCCGAAAAGTCTCTCGTAGTTCCTGATGAGGGTATCAGGACACAACACTTAATTGATAGTAGTTTGGGCTCAGGACTATGTATGTGACTGTTGGGTGTATTTATTTATTTATATCGACCTGACTCGATGATTCTTTCTAGCCAGAAAAAACTATATTTATAACATTTTAAAAGATTATTATTTGCCAGATTAATTCTCCTTTTTCCAAACTGAATAAAAAATAGACGATCCACACTAGAAATAAATATTTTAATTAATATTTCGATGAAGAACTAGGTTGATCTCTGTGAAGCTAAGGTCATGTTTAAAAGTTCAGTTCTTTTAAATCTGATTAAGTTTCTTTAACCAATTCCTAATTGAAATGGATTAGCGGTAGAATATTAATTTTATCTTATTGATATTTAATCTGTTAACCAATCTGGGTCTAGTGGCAGCAATTTAGCGAACTGTGAACTCTTTAGATTGTTTATTAGTTCTAATAATACATTTTATAAAGAATGTGGTGAGTTTAACTAATTTAAATATATTATTTCGATGTAACAACATAAATTGTTTAACCTGTAACTTCCTATATATCTAGAGAAAATCTCGATGTCATATAACTTCTTAAAAAACACAAAACCCCAAGTATCTTCCTAACGTTGAAATAATATACATTTCAATGGCAACAATATATAAATTTAATTTAATATTTATTTATCCCAGCAGATATAAACTACTAAGTTTGTAAGAGATTGCCTAGTGCAATAAGGCCGCCCATTGTACTTATTTTAAATATAGCTACAATTATTTTTGTTTTTCTTTTGGTGTACAATAAAGGTATATATTCTTTGTAAACTGCAGCAGTACGTCTATAATTAAAACATGTTTGCACGAACAATGTATAAATTCTACTCTCAAAACCTATCCCATACATAACTCTGACGTTATTCTGTAGAAGTTCGCACTAGGCTCTTAGTCTGCGAGAGCATCGATCTTCATTCGTTTTAATACACTTAAAACTGGGTTACAACTGATCACGCATGTTCGATGTGATCCAATGTTTGTACCGGATTTGTTAGATCATTCAATTTTGGCTTCACATATATGGATTTTAGTACTAAATTATATTAATTCTCCATTGTTAAATGTATTTGAATATCGCTATTTTAAGGACATAATATATTTTTTTTAAGTCAAGCCTGTTGAACATACACTTGTCATTAGGATAGCAAAACACCTTACAAGTTTATAAATAAATAAATAACACTCAACAGTTACATACATAGTCCTGACTCCACACTAAGATCGAGTCTTGTGTCATGGGTATCAGGAATTACGAGAGACTTTTCGGTCACATAAACACCCAGACCCGGAAGAAATTTTTGTGTGAAGAAATATAAACCCGCGGCCTCTCATTTCACAGGCGGCGTCTAACTAACTGCGCCACGGAGGCTGTCGTGTCGTGTTTATGTTTTGTAAGGATTGTCAGAAAATTATGGGCTATGTAAAGTTTTCCAATGCCAAATAAATCAGCGTGGTGTAATTCCGACTATGGATACATAAACTCACGCCATTTTCCCAGAAGGGTTAGGCAGAGGTCCTACCAGGACTTCCATGTTGTCTAAAAATTTGTGAACAATAAAAAAAATATACATAAATAAAACTGACTGTACTGATTACTCAACTTATACGTATAGCTCATAATTGAAACTTTAGAATTATAAGCATAAGACCTGATTAATTATTCAACATTTTCTTCCGATTATAACTAATGATCTTGTGTACAAAGCGCTTACGTCGCTTACTTGCCAAAATCAACAACATTGTAGTTTTTGTTTGGATGTCTGATGCGAACAATTAAGCGATTCGAGCGCTGCTTACAGCTATGTCCTCTCGTAAAATCTGCATAAGAAGCCAGCCTTGAGGCGGACTGCTTGCGGTCAGTCGTTCCACAATAACCGCACGATAATAAATTATTATAATTAATTTCTAACATTAATTTTCATTTAAATTAATTTTCATTAATTATATATTCAAAATTAAATTATATTTAAATAGGAATAATATGACTGAATAACGTAATATAATTAGAAAAAAGAAAGAAAGAGACAGAAATGGCGCTTAACACTTTAGTATCTATTTTTGGCGTAGACAGATTTTCTGTCTACGATTTTTGGTAAACGATTGTTGGCACTGCTTTCTTGTCACTTATTTTGTTGCCATATTAATCGAATAAAATATATGTAACTAACGGCCCGGCCCAACTTCGCTCGGGTACAAATAGATTTCTGTACAATAATATGTACGTATTATACATAATATAAACCTTCCTCTTGAATTACTCTATCTATTAAAAAAACCGCATCAAAATCCGTTGCGTAGTTTTAAAGATTTAAGCATACAACGGGACATAGGGACAGAGAAAGCAACTTTGTTTTATACTATGTAGTGTTATATATCAGTCTATATCATCGATATTGTATTGACGGGTAGTAAAATATAAAACTATTTAATAAAAACTAATGAATATCAATTAACCTATGTTGTAACTATGATATGTTTTCATCATCTAAATAACAAGAATTTACATTCATATAAAATAGTTTTATATGTCCAATTTGATAAAAATGTGAATGGAAAACACTGTTCCTAATATTTTGACCACAGCATTACAAGAATACATTTGGACGCCAAAACAACGTAGACGAACATTATCATGGACTTGACAAACTCGTAAATTGTATATTTTATGCAAAAACTACAAAATATATGCAATAAAAAAATATTCCTTTTTACTAGCGCTGTAAAGTAACTGTTCTATTGACTATCAAGTAATATGAAGGTGTTTCCTAACGTCATAGTTATGAACGATCCAAAATATCTAGTTTAGGCCACGGCCACCAATCACTATTCTCAAAAAAAAAGACATATAAATAAAGAACAGTTCCTCACGTTTTTCATGAATATATACCTATATAATTGGTAAGGTACATTATTGTTCACTACGCTCAAAATAAAGATCTCCACATAAAGCACACTTCCTCTTGTTATTAATTAATAAATATATTAAACAAGGTACATTATTTGTGCGTCCACTGTAGCGCGGCTTGGCTCTTCGACTCATTACTACGGTTCCAGATTATTGTTTCAAGTCCACACAATGGGATGGGACAAGAGTTCGCGCCCCTTCTGCGCGCTGCCCACTACCGCCGACACGGTGTCGACATACATGACTTTGATCACTTTATTACTCTAATATTTTGGTTAAATTCTAGTTTTTAGAAAGTAATTCGTACAAAAATCGTACGTACAGTCTACACATAGACGTAGTATCAAACATCAACATTATCTTTTTACCAGAAATGGAAAAGCGTGACATCTAAATTTAATTCACAAGTATGTCACAGGCCGTTAAAAGTTACAATCTAAAAAGGGATGAAACGTAAAATAATTGGTTTTATTAAACTGGAAATAGTGAACAGATACGAAAAGTTGATTACCTGCAGTTACGTATGCCCACGTTATCGCTCCTGCTCCATCAAAGCTCAACTATTGAACTCTCAATTTGCTTTCGTAACTCACTTTATTAGTAAATATGGAACTACAAACTAAGTAGTCTACAATATTGCAGACAATTTCTTGCCTAGACCATTATTCTAAAGTATGTAATAACTACGAGTAACAGCCGCTGCCAATAAACAATCCCAATCCAAAATTTGCCGTTTTAGATTGACAGCTCAATCTTTTTTCTGATACTATATTGCCAATAATCAATCTCAATAGTGAAAAAACTATGGCAACATGACAGGAGACCAATCGAAAAGTAGAAAACAATCCAGATGACTTCAATCTAATTTTTTCGATTGATTATTGGCATCGTCCGTAAGTCGTGTCCAGTGGAGAGGCGCGAACTATTCGCCGATGCGCTATTTGGCGACAGTAAGTAATTTACAACCGCCTCTACATTGTATTTGTACAACATTAATGTACTGCTTTATTACGCATACAGCTTTTAATGAGCTCGACGTGTCATTATATACTTGTGTGCTAAAGTAACATACTGTTGTGCCAAATACAAGGTTAGTAATAAAGGGTATATAAAAGTGAAGGAGGGTGTGCTACATATTCATTATAATCTACAACTTTTACCACGGGGTCAACCTTGATATAACGAAAAAAATTCAGCTGTCCCATAAATTTTGCAGATTGCTTTAATTATTTTTGTATGAAAAAGCTGATTTCTATTTCACGATTACACAGGGTGTAACAAGACTGCTACCAAAAACGAAGCCGGGTGATAGTTTTAGTGAGAAACACAATCCAACTAAAAATTTCTCAAAGACAATTTTATTATGGTTTTTAAATGTCATCCTGTTTGGGTGAGAAATGCATAGTATTTGTTAAAATAATAATTTAAGCCTTTGCGTACAACAGCGTCTGTTAAAATATTGGAGGCACTCTTGATATACCCTGTATGTTCGTAAAATGAAAATCAGCTGTTCTATACAAAAATAAATAATTCAACTTTTGGTTGAAATCAAATCCAAAATGTGAATCGAAAGGTACGCAGACTATATAATATCCTATGGATATAGAAGTAAAAAGCCCGCCCATAGAATTGGAAAAATCATGAGGCATACATCTTGCATCTGTACTTAGATAGAAGTCTTGTGTTGTTTGTATCTGAAACTGCGAAGGACTTTTCGGTTTTGTATGATCTATTCCCCTTAACAAACCTTTCTGTGTAGATATAGAGAGCGCAACTTCCAAATTTACAGCATTTTACCCACCTGTAAGCATTGGTATAAAAGTCTTATCATTTGGGATACAAACAAATACGAGTATACCGACGCTATTGTTTCATTCTCTTCTATAAGCCATTGCAAATATACTTCTAAACAGTCGTAACAGTATTAGAATATCTTTTCCATCTTTTATTGCATAGATCGGGCAAGTGAGCGGACAGGTAACCTGATAGTAAATTATCTCTACCGCCAATGAAGATCCACAACGCTAGATCATGGATATGATGCTGGCCCATCAAATTGGGAGAAGAGCGAGAAGGAAAAAGGATGGGAAGAGGTAAGTGGTATTGAGTATCTAGAAATCTCACTCATCGAACGAAACGCGACAGCAAAGTTCTCGCTTGACGTCTTTTTCCTGTGAGACAGTGATACTGCCCCGGTGAGCCTGCTCATTCATGCTGAGTCATAGCTGAATGCAGCGTGGCATTACCACTCCCAAAAGCTGCTCAAAGACACTCAATATCTTTGTTTCAACAGCATTAAAACATATTCCTAACTATCAGACAACATATAGAAATCATTGCAATTATAGATGCACACATAAAATATACAAGGATATACCAATTTAGCAATAGAGCTGAGACTTTAAAATACCCTCTGTGCTCTTCGTCGCGTCAATCACTTATAGCCAATTGACTTACAATCGCGTCGAGATTACGTCTGCCAGCTGGATTAACAATAACCTACCTAGTTGCTATAGTCGGTTTCTACATTTTATGAAGTCAAGGTTATTCTATAGTTCTTAGACCTGATTAATGAGTAAGTCGTTTTGAATATAATGCTTGTGATGTTTGAGCTTATGACCGGTCTTACGATTGACGGATCAGGATAAGTTGAAGAATTAATGATATGATAAATAGGAAACCTGGTTTTATCCACGATAACGTCAAACCAAAAGTAAGTAAGTAAGTAAGCAAGTAAGCAAGCGAAAGGAATCACTTCATATATCTATGAGACCCTCAATTAAACGTAAAATGACTAAACATTCTGAAATTCACTGCTGTTTACCCTTGCATCAATGTTTAGAACAAGCATCCAGCTAAACGTGAAATTAGAACATTTTAACACGCCCCACTAAAACCAGAATAAAAATACAAGAACCGCTTTGTTATGCAATTAAATACACAAAAAACATCGTCTTAAACAAGCGGTATAGTGTCATGTAAAAGTATAAAGATCGGTAAGGTGCCACGTCGCAAGCGTAGCGCTGTGAAATATGGGACCACCGGCCTTACGGGCGCCCTCCGACGATAAGTATCGCTAAAGAGCTGGATTTAATTATTTAACATTATTTTGGTGTGATTTAAGCTGTTATTATTTATTAACCAAACCAAAAATTATGATATCGCTTAAGACTGCCGTTTAAAATATTGGAATCTTAATATCTCAAATGACGTCAATATAAACGTTCTACTTCAAAATAGTTATGAATGGTAATTAATAATTGGACAGGAAAATATTTTGTTTCGTCATTTTTTTCACTGAGACATTGTTCCGCGGTCCTACCTTAGTTAAAAAATCACAAATGCAAATCTAATGTTAATTATTGGGATAAAATATTTAACATTAGATTTGCATTTAAGGTACTTACGTCACTTCCAAAGTCTATGTAATCAATAAATTATTGAAAGAATACGTAGAACTAAATCCTAATCCAGTCTAGGTATTTCAGCATAGTAAGTTATCTGTATCTGAACGATAAGTCTACCTTTGAAGCCTACCCTTACAAGTACAAAAGACCTAATAAAGGTCTTCAGAAATCGCTGGATGACAGCCGATACCAACTGGCCTCTATAGTAATCTTTGGGATAGGTCACGTACAATAAAAAACAATATGGCCGACAATAACAACTTAAAAATTACGGATATTAACGCGGATATGGGTTAATCTTTACGTTTTTTAACTTCCCAACTTTTCAATTCCTTTACAGCTTTGTGTAATATTTGATTAAATTTAAGAAAATGTATTTAAAAAATTAACACAAAATTAAATAACTAATTGCGTTAAGTATCAGCTCTGTATAATTATCGTTTTCTCCCAAACATTGTTTTTTATTTGTCTTGTTTGAGCCACGTAACCGAGTAGCGATGTTCCGTTGCAGTATATCTGTTCGGTCGACTATGTTTTTGTGTCGGCCGTCTTTTGTTGGCCACGACCTTCACCTTTGCACAGGGTGTTCTGCTTTCGCTCGCTCCTTTTGCCTTCCTTTCGGTGTTGGTATTGATTTTGTTGGGTTTAAAGTGATTTAGAAGTGTGAGTTTTATGTAATTAGTGTTTTAGAATGAGAACTTTGTGGTGTCATTTTTTAGTTGTAACAGAGAGTTTTCGTGTGATACAGGGTGTTGTTTGGGGATGCGTTCTAGAACTATTTTCAAGGTGAAATTCTTACAGATTTCGTTACTTTTTGTAAGCTGTTGGTGTTTATTAGTGTTTATGAGATATTACTCGTAGAATATTTATAAAATAAGGAAATTTGTTTTCTGATAAACGCGTACCGCACATATTCCTGGATGGCCCAGGCTATGTGAAAGCGAGTTAATAATTATGAGAATATATTTATTTTCTATTCAGTAAAATAGTAAGTAAGTAGAAAATGTAACATTATAATATTTCAAAAAAGTTACATATTTATAGTTTTTTTTAAATATTATTTTTTCGATCGGGTAATCTAAAAGGATAACACTGCTTAGTCTGTACACTTCGATAATCGAAAAGTGCACTGAGGGGCAATATAATAATCGGTGAACATTCATAAAAATCCATGGTAGTCAGTAAGACATTGCATTTGAGCGATAAGAACACCAATTGATGTTTTTATATTTATGATTTCTGTTTTATGGCTATTTTTTATGTGTAATAAACTGATAAGAAATAAAAAAAAAAATACTTGAAAAGACAATCTCCTCCTTTCTTAAGTCGGTTAAAACTGAACAAATGACAATCCAATCGAAAGATAAACACAACAAGCCTACTCACCGGCGCGGCGCGGCGTCCCGTTCCCGAAGCCGATGGTCGGCGCCCACAACTGTTGGCTATGGACTCACTAAACACCACTTTGCACCAGATAGTCCACATAACACGCACAAATAAAATATAATAGGCAGCAAGCGGCGGACCACGCGTAACACGTTACGAAGTGCACGAGACTACAAACCAAACTGGCGTACCTACCCTGCGAAAGGCAAGCGACGACAAACTACCCTCCACTGAATTAAGTTTATGATAAAATAATATTAAAATTAAAACTACGAGAATTATTTAAGCAAAAACTATGGATGGTACCACCTACATAAATAAATAAATAACACCCAACAGTCACATACATAGTCAGTTCAGTTTTTTATCAATGGCAAGCAGTGCCGATGTCGACAATTCTGCCAATGTCTAATGTGCGATGAGTACTCGTGTGTATTAAAATAATGTGTTATTAATATTTGAAATAAGTTTGTTTCAATAGTTAAGGTTATACTAAATGTATTAAATAACGGCAACGAAGTTAGTACACTGAAACAAAAAAGCACACAAAATTAGTTAATATATAAAAAATATAATAAAATAAAGTAAAATATAAATCGTTAGTACTATAAAAGTTTTTTTTTTAAAGTAGAATTAATAAAGCAATTCAGGAAAAATAAAAAATAAAACGTATTCCACTCCAAACATTTCCAATGTTTCAGGTTCACAGTCTGATGGCATTAGATCTTATGAAGAGTAACATTGCTTCGACCAGTTCAGGAGAGGAGTGAGTTAGCAGAGAAGGAAAATTTATAGGAACAGGAATATTCAGAGATATTATATCTCTGTATAAATCAAGTGTTGGGTTGTTCCTGGGGCAGCTGAAGAATATGTGCTCTAGAGAACCCTCATCTAAACCACATTCACATAAAGAAGAATCCCGCACCCGGATTTTGTTCAGAAATACAGGCGATGAGCAGTGGCCAATACGCATTCGGCAGATCGTCGATATAACGGGTTTCGAAACTTTTTTATATTTAAAGAACCAGGGTTTAGGGGGTATCGCTGGTTGTATAGCATAATAATGCTTGCCTATACGTTTTGAAGAGTTGTTCCACTGAGTCTGCCACGAACTCATCAGGGACCTTTGGGAGAGATTCAGTAAATCATAGGGATGGAGTATAAAATATTTCAAATCCGCCGATTCTGAAGATATAGCATTTTTTGCCAAACTATCTGCGTACTCATTCCCAAATATGCCGCAGTGACTTGGGATCCATGCCAACTGCACTATTTTGCCCATCTTTGCACAAGAAAGCAAACATTTTTTAATTTGGAGAAGTATGGAACTATGTAGTCTACTTTTGAAGGGGTTTTGAACTAATGCTTTGAGGGAGCTCAATGAATCGGTGAATATAATACCCTTTGTGATGTTGTGAGTTTGTATGTAAAGGCAAGCTTCCAAAATGGCGATGCATTCCCCAGTGAATACTGAAGATTCCCTAGGACACTTAAATTGTAAAATAATTCTAGAATTTTGATAATATACCGCGACACCAGTATAGTCGTTATATGAAAATTTTGACGCATCCGTATAAAATTTATGGAAGCTAGACCAACGCTCACCAACCTGGGCATTAAAAGTCCTATCTGCTGAAACCGATTCTTTAAAGATTCCAATATCAAAAATAATGTTTGGTGTGAAACATAAAGTTTCGAATTGGAAATCGAACATTGGGAGTTTATCAGATATTATGACTGAACCCTCTAGATTTTTGAAAGACCGGTAAGCCTGAAGAAAATGTGGTATTTCTTTATATGTCCAGTAGCTAGATGCATTGCAAGCAAGGTCTAATTTAGCAATTTTTCCAAACAGGGGATGGTGACTTTTGGTGCAGATTTTGCTCCAGAAACGAGTGGCAAGATATTGTCTCCGTAAGGACAAGGGGGGTTCGGAGCATTCAACCTGCAATGCATTTAACGGAGAGGATCTCATACAGCCAGATATGATTCGGAGGCATTTAGCCTGAATCTTGTCCAGCCCCGATAATGCTAATTTGTTGCATGGAAATAATAGGAACATACCATAGTCTATAATACTTCGAACCAAAGCATTATAAACTAATTTCATAGTGAAGGGGTGTGCACCCCACCAGACACCAGCCAATACCTTTAACATAGGGACTACTCGTTCGCATTTTTTGACCAAATAATTAATGTGTTGTACTCCGGTTAATTTTGAATCTAAATAGACGCCTAAAATTTGGCGTTGGGGACAATTGGAATATTACATACATACATACATAATCGTCACGCCTGTATCCCATAGGGGTAGGCAGAGACTATAGACCGCCACTTTGCTCGATCCTGGCATACTACTTTCGCTTCATCCACTTTCATCAACGTCTTCATGCATTCTCGTCGGTTCAGGGTACTTTTAACCTGACCCTTGTTGAGGGTATCACCGATTTGGATGGTGTATGTTCGGTGAGGTCGACCCCTACCGACTCTTCCATCCACACTCGCATTATGTATTTCTGTCGTAATTCTCCTTTCATCCATCCTCTCTACATGACCAAACCATCGTAACATTCCTTTCTCAATTCTCGTCACTACATCCTCTTTCACTCCACAAGTTTCCATCACCACGCTATTTCGCACTCTGTCACACAAACTTACACCACACATTCCCCTTAACGATCTCATCTCTACTGCCCTAATTTTACTTTCATGCTTCTTTTGCCATACCCAACTTTCACTACCATACATAAGCGTTGGAATTAACACTCCTCCATGGACAGCCAGTCGTGCCTTTTTGGAGACCTTCCGACTATTCATAAAGGAGTGTAGCGCACCATTCACTCGATTTCCCGCATTTACTCTCCTTTCAATATCGCTATCATGCTTTCCATCACTGGTGAAAACACAGCCCAAATATACAAATTCATTCACTTGTTCTACTTGCTCATTACCTATCATAATATCGCATTTTGTCATATTCTCTTCCCTTTCAAATACCATAACTTTCGTCTTACTCACATTTATTTTCATTCCTTTTCTCTCAAACGCTTCATGCATAATTGTCACCATATTTTGTAGCTCCTCCTCTGATGATGCAAGAATAACCTGATCATCAGCATAGAGAAGACATTTTAGTGACAACTCATTCATTCTTATCCCATATTCACTATCTTTCAGATCTTTTAGGCAACCGTCCATGAAAAGGTTGAACAACCACGGGGACGCTACACATCCCTGTCTCACACCCTTATCGATGCGAAACCAATCAGTGTATGCTCCGTTTATCCTAACACAAGCACTAGAGTTCTTATAAAGAGACTGTAGTGCTCGAATTAGGTTGCTGCTCAACCCAAACTTGGACAGTGCTGCCCATAACTCATTCCTCATCACTCTATCATAGGCCTTTTCTAAATCTACGAAGGCGCAGAAGACTTTTCGACCTTTAGCTAAGGTCTTCTCAGCAACACTTCGTAGAGAAAATACCTGATCCGTGCATCCCATACCCTTCCTAAATCCTGCTTGCACGTCCCATATCTTGTCATTCGTCTCTTTTACAACTCGCTCAATCAATACCTTAGCATACAATTTGCCGACAACACTTAGGAGGCTGATACCACGGTAATTTTGACACTCCTGCTTTGATCCCTTGCCCTTGTATAGTGGAACAATAACGGCGTTACACCAATCTGTTGGCACAACACCACTTGTCCAGCACAAATTCAAGAGATGACAAAGCAGGCGAGCCACCACACCCTGTCCAGCCTTCAGCATTTCGACTGTTACTCTGTCATACCCAGCAGCCTTACCCATTTTCATACTTTTCAACGCTTTCACCACTTCGATCACATCAATCTTATCTTCATTTTGTTCACTTTCATCCGTCACTGTACACTGCTGTGTTTCCTCTTTTTCAAACAACCCTTCAAAGTATTCCTTCCATCTTTTCAGCACACATTCTTCTCCATTCACTAGTAGTCCATGCTTATCCCTTACAGTACTAAGCTCCGAGGTACTTAACTTACCCCGGACACTTTTGATTGCTTTCCAGAAAAACTTGATGTTTTTCTGAAAATTCTCATTCAATCTTTCGTCAAACATATCCTTTTCTTCATGCTTCTTCTTTTTTACTACTATTTTCACTACATCTTTTGGAATTGGAATATTGTGGCCTTCAATATCTATTTCAATTGAAGGAACTTGTTTTTTGCGAGTGAATACCACTATGGAGCTTTTCTGGGCAGACAAACTCAAACCATGTCTCAAAAGCCATTGGTTTAAGGAGTTTAAAGATAGACGGAGGGATGTACCTGCATCATAAATAGAGAAATTTGATACATACAAAGCCAGATCGTCAGCGTATTGCAGAATATGGCAGTTGTAGTTCAGGCATGTATCAATATCTGCTGTATAAAGGTTGTACAGTATTGGGCTAAGTACTGAGCCTTGTTGAGGCTCTGGAGCTGGCAGCTCGGGTCCAAGCGTGGCTTCCCGCACCGGAACCTGTGGTGCGGGTAGACGAGGAGGCGGAGTGGTTCGGGGCGGCGATGTCGCAAATTTGTGACGTGGCCATGCCCCGAGTCCACCGCGTCTCTCCGCGGCGGCAAGTGTATTGGTGGTCGGCGGAACTCGCCCAGTTACGCGCCACTTGCGTAGAGGCGAGCCGCCGACTTTCTAGACACCGTCGCAGGCGGAGACGCCGCGCTGATTTTGAGAACCAGGAGACCATGCTCCATGGCCTCTACAGACAGGCCAGAAGGGCGCTCACGGTGGCTGTGAAGAGGGCGAGGGCTGCAGCCCGAAAAGAGTTCCTAGGGACTCTGAACCGCGACCCTTGGGGGCGCCCGTATCGGCTGGCGTTCAACAAGTTACGCCCGCTGGCGCCCCCGCTCACACAGAGTCTCCGACCGGAGCTTTTGGGTGAAGTGGTCGCCGCCCTCTTTCCGGCCATCGACGAAGTCACTCCTCCACCGATGCCGCCACGGCCGTGGTCGGTGAGGACCGGTTCGCTGGCGACATCGTCAACGTCTTCGGCAGGGGAGACCCCGGAGGGGCAATCCCAGGGCGTATCGCCCGAGGAGCTCAATGCAGCAGTGCTGCGGCTGCGGAGGAAAAATTCTGCTCCAGGACTCGACGGGATCCCAGGACGCGTCTGGGTTCTCGTAGCCGAGTACTTGGGGGCAAGGCTCCGCAGCCTCTTCTCCGCGTGCCTGGAGCGGGGCCTCTTCCCGTCACGCTGGAAGACCGGGAAGTTGGTCCTGCTCAGGAAAGATGGACGACCCGCAGAGTCACCATCGGCCTACCGGCCTATCGTGCTGCTCGACGAGGTCGCAAAGCTCTTCGAGCGCATTATTCATGTGCGCCTCGTCGAGCACTTAGAGAGCGTCGGTCCCGATCTGGCAGACTGCCAGTTCGGTTTCCGAAAAGGCCGATCCACCATCTCCGCGATTCTGCGGGTGAAGGCATTAGCGGAGGAGGCAGGGGCCCGGGGCAAATGCGTCTTGGCGGTGTCACTAGACATCGCCAACGCATTCAACACCTTGCCCTGGCCCTGCATTGAAGAGGCATTGCGGTACCACGTGGTGCCCCCGTATCTTCGGCGCCTGGTGCACTCGTATCTGTCCGACAGATACGTAGTGTACCCGGGCGCGGACGGGTGGCACCGTAGAGCCATGTCGTGCGGCGTTCCGCAGGGGTCAGTCCTCGGACCTCTCCTGTGGAATATCGGCTACGACTGGGTGCTCCGTGGTGCCAATCTCCGGGGTGTCGACGTCATCTGCTACGCCGATGACACGCTGGTCACCGCGTGTGGCGATACCTTCGAGGAGGCTGCCTCACTCGCCGCGTTGGGAACAAGCAACGTGGTGAGGAGGATAAGGCGACTGGGCCTGGCCGTGGCCCTCCATAAGTCCGAGGCCATCTGCTTCCACAGACCTCGGAAGGGGCCACCGGCAGGGGCCCAATTGGCGATTGAGGGCGTGGCTATTTCCATCGGCTCCACGATGAAGTACTTGGGAGTCGTGCTGGACAGCCGGTGGAACTTCCGCGCCCACTTCACCCAGCTAAAGCCGAAGCTGGTTCGGGCGGCAGGCGCGTTGTCAAGCCTGCTGCCCAACCTCGAAGGTCCCGGAATCCCCTGCCGAAGATTGTACGCGGGAGTCGTGCGATCCATGGCACTTTACGGTTGCCCCGTTTGGGCCGAGTCCCTGGACAGGCGCTGTGTTTTCCTCCTGCGTCCAGCGCAGCGAGCGGTGGCGCAGCGAATGGTCAGGGGCTATCGCACGATTTCCCATGAGGCGGCCTGCGTACTGGCTGGTTTCCTTCCCTGGGACATTGACGCCAGAGCCCTCTCGTCAGCCTACCACTGGCGGGAGGAGGCGTCCCGTCGTGGGGAGCTACCAGCCTTTAGAGAAGTCGAGGCCGTTCGGGCCTCCTTCCGCACGGCTGCAGTGGAGGAGTGGCGCACCAGGCTGAACAATCCCAGTGCTGGTGTTTGGACCATCGCGGCAGTGCGTCCTGTCCTAGACCAGTGGCTGGGCAGGCGCCACGGCGAGATGACGTTCCGCCTGACACAGGTTTTGTCGGGGCATGGCTGTTTCGGCAGATACCTGTGGCGGGTGGCAAGAAGGGAAGAGTCCGCCGTGTGTCACCATTGTGACAACTGCCCGGAAGACACAGCCCAGCACACTCTCTCGGAGTGTTCAGCTTGGGAAGAGGAGCGCGCAGCTCTCCGAGCAGCCATCGGAGAGGACCTCTCACTCTCAGCCGTGATTCCTTCCATGGTTGAGAGTAGGAGGTCATGGCAGGCCATGCTTACCTTCTGTGAGATCATCATCTCACAGAAGGAGAGCGCGGGGCGGGATCGTGAGCGGAACGATCCCACCCGCCGCCGCCAACCGAGAAGGAGGCGCCGGGTGAATGACAATGGCTGACCCGGCGCCCCGCCCAGTGGTCAAGGGGCGCCAGAATTCCACCACGGTATCCCCTGCCTGTCGTAAGAGGCGACTAAAAGGGGTCATCGGGGTCGCTAAGCACACAGCGGGGGCTGTGTGCTCACGTCGGGAGTGACCCCGAGATGGGCGGCAGAACGTGTGGCCTCGTGTCTGTCGCGGACGCCCATCTCACCATGGGCGTCCGAAGTAGGGAAAGAGGGGGCATCTGCGCCCTCCCAACATGTGAGGAGCCATATTTGGCAGTGCGCCGGGTGACACGGCGAGTTAAATGGGCGCCATTCGCCTGTCCACATCGCCTGTCACCCATAACGCGCGTGATGGCCACCGAGAGGTTTTAGTCGGTATGCCGGCAAAAGATCTTTTTAGATCTCGGTAGGGACCCAGCCTGATAACAGGCTGGAAGGCCGGAGACCCCGACACGCCCCTTCCGATCTCCCCCGAGTGTCGGAAGGAAGGCTAAAGGAGCTTTACTCTCGTTAAAAAAAAAAAAAAAAAAAAAGTACTGAGCCTTGTGGCAGACCTCTCCATGAAATCCTTTGTTCAAACTCCTCACCTTGGACTCTTAGGGTCAGGTATCTTGACATGAGCATTGAGCATATGCACTGAATCATCCTTGCCGGGAATCTCAGCTGTTGCATTTTCTGCCTGAGAATGGGAAGGAGGACGTTATCATATGCTGAGGATATGTCTAGAAATGAAGCGACTACTGAGTTGTTTTTTGACAAGGCTAATCTAATATCTGTCACTAGTGTTCCTATGCTATCCAACGTACCAAGTCCCTTCCGAAACCCAAATTGGGAGTTCGGTAGCATCTTTTTAGACTCTGTTATCCACTCTAATCGGTTCTTGATGAGGTGTTCAAAGATTTTTGCCATTGTAGATGACAGGGCGATTGGTCTAAAGTTATTTGGGTCATCTGCATGTTTTCCGGGTTTTAAAATTGGGATAATAATCTGTGTCTTCCAAAGTTTCGGAAACAGTCCATTCAGATAACAACAATTTACCAACTCCAAAAAATATTCTTTAGCTTTCGTACTGGAGTGCACTAAGAAAGAATAAGGCAGACCATCGATACCAGGAGCAGAATCCCGTAGACTGCCAAGAACCAAATTTAGTTCTTCTGCAGTGAACGGAATATCGTGGGGGTCATCTGATGTGACTACCGGGCACATGTATGATTCTAACAATGAGGGCACGTAAGGAGGAGCAATTTTTCTAAAAAAATGTTCAGCAACATCGCGAGAGATAGGAGAGGATACTGACGGGGAGCATCCAGACCTAAATCTATTTATAGATTTCCATACTACTGAACAGGGAGTTGAAGGTTTCAAGGAACTACAGAAGTTATTCCATCCAGTGCGTTTCTTTCGTCTCAACATTTTCTGCGTTTTTGCAAATATCTTTTTATAGTGTAATAAATTTTGGGTGCTCATATTTTGATTATATCTCCTTTCTGCCAATTTTCTTTCCCTGATGGCAATGGTACATTCATGGTCCCACCATGGAGGGGATGGGATTTTTTACCTGCTGCTGTTTTTAACGGGAAAGCAGGAGTCAGCACAGGAGGTTAAGGCTTCCGTAAATTGATTACAGCAGAAATTCACATGGGATTGGTCAGTATTATATATGTTTGGGTCATTAACTTTAGGTAGGGATATGATTTTATTTTCCATTAATTGTGCGAATTTTGACCAATCCGGATCTAACAAATTATATTTTAGCAGAGGGGGAGGGGATTTTTCCAAATAGGTTCGTTGGGTTAGGGTAATAAGGATGGGATAATGGTCGCTCCCCTGTGAGAGATCTGTACACTGCCAGCAAGCAGATGCTGCAAGATCAGGTGAGCAGAAGGAGATATCGACGCAACTTTTTTGTTGTCCTGGTAAAACTCGGCGAGTGGAACAACCATTATTGAGTACACAAAGATTTAGGTCATCCAGAATATCTACCAAGCCTGTACCGAAAGAATCGCACCGATGGGATCCCCATCTGTAGTGATGGCAGTTAAAGTCACCCATGACTAACAGCGGTCTGTTTGTATTGCGTAATGTGTCCCTGATAACGGGAAGGAAAGCTGGATCAGGGTGGGCGATATAAATGGAGATTACATTTATACCCTCCACTCTACCAGCAACTATGTTCATGTCTCCTATCAAGGGATTCATGGGGGTCATAACAAAGGGGACCCGGTTATTAATAAGCAATGCAGAACCTCCATAGCCATCAGGCCTGTCACATCTAAAAATGTTATAGTGTGGTATACGGAAGCTGAGGTTAGGTATTAACCACGTCTCAGCCAAGGCGCAAGTCAGAGGCTTGTATTTGTTTAGGAGGAAGATGAGGTCGTGCTTCTTATGAGACACGCTCCTCACATTCCACTGTAGGAATATTATTGGCGTAGCCATTTTTAAAATGTTCTAAAGCAGTTATTAGTTGTTGGGCAACGTTGGACGGTTGATGAGAAGTCGAGGATGTAGGATTTTGGAAGGTATTCAGATTTAAAAGGGATGTTAATAGTTGTATAATTATGTCAATAGGGTTAGTATTGGAATGAGGAGTATTTAGAGCACAGCCATTTTGCTGTGAAGGAGGGGGAGGGTTAGTAATAGAACGATGTGCTACTTTGTCATAGGATGGGGATAGTGGAACATGAGATTTGGATTGTCGGAAGACTGTCTTGCGATAAGAGTTGGGAGATTGGGGAGTTTTAAGGGTGTCTGCATAACTACGGGAAACTGCTGGGATGGATTTACTTGCTTCCGCGTAGGATATTGTTTTTTCAGCCATCGTAGTTTTAATAGCTCTCTGTCTACTATATTCCGGGCATGCCTTGCTGTTCGCAAAGTGTTGTCCGGAACACAGCACACAGAAAGCCTCATTTTCTGAAACGTCGCAGCCATTCCCTGGGTGGTCGTGGCCACATTTAATACAACGGGGCTTTGACCTGCATACACTCTCGATATGGCCAAATCTGCAACAATTCCTGCACTGTATGGTTGGATATATATACTGTTCTACTGGCAGAGAAGTGTAACAGCAAAACACTCGCTTAGGCAGGATCTGACCGTCAAAGGTGAGAACACAAGTCTCTGTGTGTTTCCACTCAGAAACCCCGTCTCTAATAACCCTTCTATTTATGCGTCTGACTTTAAGAATCTGTCCACATCCAGGTGGAACAGTTATGTATTGTTTAACAGACTCTTCCGACATATCCACAGGGACTCCAGACACGACGCCCATTCTGGTCACATTAAATGTTGGAATTGTGGCAGTAAACTTGTGTTTTGCTAGTAAATTGTTGGACAAAAAAGCATTGGCATCTTGTTGAGTACAGAACTCAACAGATACTTTGTTTCGTCCCACTCTCTTGACTCCATCTTTAACTACATTATGAATGTTGTTATTGTAAAGGAAGAGCCCAAAAGTTACTGGGTGTAAGGTGGTGCCAGAATTTTGTTGTGATTCAATCTTTGATACGTGTACAACGTAAGGGCCCCGGTCTACTATGTTGTATTTTGTTCGCCCAACCTGGCTTTTTGATTGTTTAGTTGGTCGGATATCGGAAGGTCTGTTGTCTTCTGCCGGCCGTTTATTAGTGTTGCTTGTTTGAGGGGGAGCGTCCGTTTCCATTAGGCTGCAAGCAACTTCAGCGAATTGGGTAAGGGAATTGGGATTCCCATGTAGAACGGGAGGGGTACAAAAAGTTGGAGTAAACGGTGGAGTTACGTCGGGAGGGTCGGGAGGGTCGGGGGGTTTATTGTTATTCATGATTAGTCTACTTGTACTAACCTAAAAAAACTAAAACACAAAACAATACAAACACAATTGCTAATACAGAATAACTATCTAATATGTACAAATAAAAACGTTTCACAAAAACAATCACAATAAGTTACAGTATTTAATACAACAACAAATCATAAAAAAAACACAAAATAATAAGAAAAAAGTCTGGACACACGTGTTGCTCAAAGACACACCGTGGCGAGAATCCACATACATAGTCCTGACCCCACACTAAGATCGAGTCTTGTGTCGTGGGTATCAGGAACTACAAGAGACTTTTCGGAATCACAAACACCCAGACCCGGAAGAAATATTTGTGGGCCACACAAACATTTCTCTCGGTGCGGGGATCGAACCCGCGACCTCGCGTTTCATAGCCAACCAAATAATCTTTTAGACAACCAATTTATTTTTATTAATCTGCTGCTTCATTATGTGTTCCTATAAGATACCAATAATAAGAACAAATATTTTAGTTAGATCAAACTCAATTTTGTTAGTACCTTTGAATATTTTTTGTTCAAAATTCCAAATCCACCGCCTTCCGTTTCAAAATCTCTTTTATTTCGTCCGTTAAGAGTACTTAAAAGCAAATTTTAATTGGCTCTCGTCAGCGCATGTAAACACATCCTAAGTGCACTTGTACATGAAACATTAAAACTCGTAACTCACAATTGGCCTCACGTTACAATTTGCACTAAATTTATCATACAATAACGTTTGTACCTGAAAATTATTATTCAAATCGAGCGGCATTAATCAATGCATCGATAAAAGAAAATGCGAGAGACGATGCTCCTGCGCACGCTAGTGATGTGGCTTATTTAAATTCGTAACATCGATTAAAGCTGAGTAAGTTATTAGTAGATTATATTATTTTTAAATGAGATAAATTGTTACTGTAGCTGGCTACAGTGACAGTTCAACAGCACACAGCAGTTCACAGCAGTATCTATACTACAAAACTATTATATGAGTGTTCCTTTAAAATAATACTGAAAGGCTCAAACCAGTATTATCTACTAGACTAACTGGAGAATATATCATCATAATATATTTTTAGACTTAATTATTCCACACCTGAACAAGTCTTTCCAAAAAAAACAACTTCTAAAAAACTTTACTTAACATCCTTCTTTTTACCCTATTGCTTATTACTAGGTTTTCCGATAAGGAAACCTCATACAATCGACTACTCACTAATTATCCTCAGTCTATGTTAAAAATAATCTCCTTCAAAGATTGCTATAAGTCGAAAAAATTACAACTAATACCAGCAAGCTTAACGCCAGTGTCGGGTGTGTACAAAGTAGATAAACTAACTTATAAGCGATCCGCTATCAATAAATCGTCGTGCACTTCTGACTTTTCAGAGTCACGTTTGTATTTACTAGTCAATTACCACGCAAAAAACGATGAAGGATAACATCGTGAGGAAACTTGCGTACCATAGCGATTGGTACGAGTTTCTATGGCATGTAAAAATTCGCCAACCCGCACTAGGTTATCATGGTGGACTATATAGCCTTACCCCTCTCAATCGTATTCTCGATTGTAGAGTAGGTGCGTGCTCTGCAGTGGGAATTATGTGGGCTCATATTACACAAAAATATCGACATCGATATTCCACAAAGCGGACATCTCAACAAGAGGTATTGCGTGAACGCGCCTGTGTGCGTGAACTGCCCACCAGATAATGAACTATCTCAACTAATATATTATAAAGTTCATTATAAACAATTATTTATTGTTAGCGAATGTTTATTAATAAGCCCGCCGATACGCGGCTACCGTACGTGTCTGCTAGATAGGGCTGCTGAAATTATTGCCTCTTACTTTATTAGTTGCCCCTAATGGATATTGAAACTTTTTAGCTTTGTTGTTCGTATATTATAGTGACGTCATTAGTTATTGTTGATGTCAATTGTTTGAGTACTTAATTCTTTTTTCAATTATTTTTGTCTGTCCTTAAAGCTTATTATTTTTATTCTGTTGTTAGGTGGCGGGAAGATGTTGTTAAGGTAATAGAAATATGTTGGACGAGGGTAGTAAGACATAGACCTTTGTAAAGAACAATTGAGGAGGCTTATTCTAAAAAGCAAGACAATCTACAATACGGTGTCTAATATAATCATTATATACTTTAACAAAAATGGAATGTCGTAATAAAATGAAATGTAACTTATAAGATAATGGGGGTGGCGTGTAATTTTTCTTCAAATAAATGTTTTAAAAGGACTTACAGGACTGTCAATAAAGGCTATTATTATATTATTGTTATTATAAAGCTACTAGGGTATGCTTGATTATGTACGCAGGGCAGTCAATATGGAGCATACAATACAGATAGATAGCAATCTCTGGCTGCAATTATGTAATTTAATGTTCATCTGTTGCTTCATCTTTTATTGCGCACACCTTCCTGTTTCCTCATTCATATATTTGGGACTCTTTGAGTCGCGAACAACCTTCTGGATTAACGTGCTCCATTGAAGACCACTTCATTGCCATCCCATCTAGTATATATATAAGAATAACTTAGGTTCCTATACTCACACACGCTTGGCAGGGGCCAGGGGGTAGATGGACGCAGTACAAGAGCCCCCCCGTTGCTGGTGTAAGATTTGCTAGGGTCCTGGTTCGGCTGCATTATCTACAGCGTGACGGGCTGGAAGGTCAGTGACACTAACATACCTCTTTCAGCCTCCTCCGGGGTACCGAAAGGAGGACTTGATAACTTACACCTTGAAAAAATAAGTATCAGAGCCTGCTTACTGCCAGTGCCTAATAGTGACTAGCCTAATGCTTATCACATTTATCACAAAGGTAAATATTATATGTAAATAAATCTCAAGGACAGGTACGAGAAAAATGGCACAAATAAATTGCTTAAAAATGATAAATAGGATAGCTGAAAACGCACATATGCACATGATTCATAATTTAAAATTGTGTAATTAATTTACTAATTTAATTTGACTTATTTTTTATTAATTTTTTACTAAGGATCCATTTGGAATTTATCATTAAAATGTTTCGCTAATAATTTTACCAAATTTAAATTGTATGTATATTCTTATTATTATTTTTTTCTTTAATATTATTGTATTTTTTCATTTTCTGTTTTAATTTTATATTATGTTTAGTTCTGACAACAATAACATGTTGTGTATATGTTATGGGCCAAGTGATTAATGCGAGCAGTATTCATAATGCCCGGGCAGTATGAATATTGCCGAGCCATATCGGGCCAAGTGATTAATTACAATCTAAACTCACCTATTTATCACATTGCCCGGGCATTATGAATATGGCTACATGATGATCGGGCAATGGGATTCATAGTTGATTTTTCACGTGGTGTGCTACCGCATTGTCGCATCTCCGATAGACCCATAAATTATAAAGGTTAAATTGATCTGCTTATGTTTATTTATGTTTTAACGACCGAAACATTATCTTCAGAAGAAAATTAGTGTACCCACTTTATGGATCAGTTAGGTCGACTGTGCCCCAAAACCGACTTGGAACACCCCGACTACACATAGTCTTTTGGGTACTGACCCTAGAGTGTATATAAAAAGCCGGAGGCGCGGAGGGAGAGCAGCCCCTGCCCGCTGTAACGAAGGATAGGCATCCGTGCGAGCCGTAGCGGCTGAGGCTGGTCGCCGGAGGCGACCAGCAAGCCGAAGCTGCGGAGGTGAGCATGGGTGTCTATCTTTTGTTACGCAAGGGCGAAGAGGCTGAACTTCCCGTAGCGCCGGAGACGATGCAGAAGCTAATTTGTATTGACAACAAGTGAAAAAGTTTGAAGGCTAGGTTGCTATAATAGATATTTCTCAAGAATAGTGCGTTACCTTTTCATGGGAGTGGTACCAGGGGAGGTACGACACTCCCCCTTCCCCTCCACTCCTCCCAAACCCACCCCATCGTGCTGCCTTATTCTAAATTCTACCACTTCGGCTCATTGTTTTGATTTTGATTCACTTTATATCACTCTGCCCATTAGGCACTTAGCATTATTCATAATGCCCGGGCAATGTGATAAATTGATTGGTTATAATCACATTGCCCGCTCTTATTGGGCATTATTCATATAGCCCGGGCACTATGAATAATGCCGGATTAATCACTTGGCCCATAACATATACATAGTTAGGGATACATCCTAGATCATATAACTATGCTATTTTTGTATTTAACTGTTTAATTGGCTGTATTCTGTTTTGTATACCTGTACTTAATAAATAAATAGATCGGATTTTTTTCCAATAACCGAAAAAAACAATCTCGAAAAATTTCATAACATCTAAAAAAATTTGTATACCTAAAAGACCGAATTCGTGGTATTGATCAGAAAGACTGCATCAATCGGATATTGCTTCGTGGAAGCCCTGCTCTCTGAATATGAAAGTACAAAGCCGTTGGGTTAGATTGTACGTCGCCTGTTACAACATTAAATATATCAGCTTGGTCTAGTTCGTCGAGAACTAAAGTACCCATTGAGTGTGATATGTGATCGAATATATTAGGCAGTTAAGAATATGTTATAAAATTCAATCATTGATGATTCTCGCCTTAGTGTTAAAAGGAAATGGAAACAATAGGAAATACCCATGCCGTACGTGCCAATTGACTATCAATACACAAATGACTCTGAAAAGTCAGAGATGTGTCCTGGTATTTCAAAAGAACGTTTGTAAAATCTACCAAACAATATATAAGGGTCCAACGATTGTAAGTCATATATTCAATACAACTGATTTTCGTAAAATTATAAAGCAAATTATTCTACAACGTCAGTGGAGAGTCATTTAGCGCTGACCTCATGACATATTAGGTACAGAAAAACAAATAACTTTCGATACGTCGAATTTGGAGTTCCACCGGGGCTAAACTATAGGCATACACCGTCACAGGTATTTTTCTGGGAAATTTTATTTTTAGCTGTGCTTTCTATTGATCAATCAGGAGGGCGTAGAATATTCGACAAACCTTACTGCACTACTCATAAAAATACTGCTGCAAAGAGATATAGGAGTAGAAAATTGGGATCTATCTCCCTTTTACTTTTTAACGTAGCTAATTTTCTGTTTCTAAACATATTAGGTGCCTTTTTCAGGTAATTTTTTTACACTGGCACAACGTCGTGACTCCCTCCCTCTCTCCCCTCTCTCTAAAGGCACAGGAAGTCTAATGCTTAACATAGGCCTCCCCCTAGTATCTCCACATCGACCAATTGGCATCGGCCGGCATACAGCGAAGTCCTGCAACTTCAACCAGGCTATCTGTCCGTCCACCTTATTGGAAAGAGTTTGCATCTCTTGACTGTACGCGGCTTCCACTCCAAAACCTTTTTGAGAGAAGCTTGAGATAAATATTTAAGGATCAAAAAACTTAGTAACCCGTAACATCCACATTATGTGGTAAAAATGTGGTCAAAGAGCAAAAGGTACACCAAAGGATCATTGGGCTAATGATTTACAAAATACAGCGGGCAGAGACTGGATGAAATCAACAATAATGAGACAACAATGAAGACAGTTGGAGGAAGCCTAAATCCACAATGACTGTATAATAGGTTTGTAATATTTTAATTCTTTTTTATATTTTTTGTAATGTAAACAATCGAAGCACAATAAAGGATAATTATTAGTATACATCAAGACTCAAACTCATGCACCTATAAGCGTCTTGGCTACTAAGCTACAATCAAGGAACATCTAATATGTAGGTCTAATGCATATCAAGAGATTAATGGATAGTCACCTCACCTTTGCCTCTCTTCGAAATGATCTACGTAAGTAGAACTACGTATGTTCATATTAAATTATAGGTTTTCCTCATTATATTATGCAGGAGCTCTTACTTCATTATTATTTATTTCATATTTTTTAATTTATCATTTTTTCTTGTGTTTATTAACTTATATTATTCCTCTGCTAAAGAACATAATATGGAGACCCTTTTATTTTCAATATTAGCGATTCGAAAGCAATTTTAGGCTACAAAAACGCACTTCTAAAAACTGCTAAAACATTTTATGAAAGATTATTATTAAGTTCGTACTGATACCATTCAGCATGTCTTTCAAATAATGATATTTATTATTACCTAATAACACATTATGAAACAGGTGTGTTTTTGTTTTACAAAAAGTCACAATCCCACGTGTAAAATGAAAAACGCTTTCCAAAAGGGGCATTTTTCGTTAATTGCCTCGCATTATAATGTCTTGACTGTCTGACTTTTCCAGAAATTATCTATGTTTAAACCAATTTTCTATGAACTTAAAGAATATTATCCACGCCACCAAGAGAATCCGCAGTTCTTTAAGGCAGAAAGCCGTTCTTAGCCGAACTATTTAACATTACCCATCAAAACTTTCAGGTAGCTCCATTTTATAAATACACTAGTCTTCACGCCAATGGAATCGCACCCAGGACACCACAGTTAAAAGCCCTTGCATACAATCATAATTACCACGCGCACACATTAAGGCCAGGCTTATTTGCATTGTTATTACATGGTTGCATCACATAATGTATCCTGTATTTTAAGCAGAATCATCGAATTATCAATTATAACATTAAAATGAGGGCTATTATATATATTTTTTTGTTGCATAACTGCTGTATTTTGTATCAACCCATATACGTCCAACTGCAGGACACGAGCCTCATCCTCAATAGATAGTACGATTTAGAGTGGTTAGCCCATAATATAGTCCACCAAGCGGACTTAGTGCGGGTTGGTGAACTTTACATACCATATAAATGATTACAAATCGTTATCGTACGCAGATTTCCCCGCGATGTTTTCCTTCACCTTTATAGATATATTTTCTTAATATTTTATTTTTATATTATGATTATTACATGTTGCTATATTTATCTTAACATACTTTATACTTAACTCTTGTATCCTGCGCTATGTTATCTATTTTATTTTTATTATCTTCGTTATCCAGTTGTAGACAGCGGATTAAGATCAATAGAATTGTTAACAAATTCGAACCCGCAACCACTCGTTTTTCTGTTGGTTCCAAATGAACTACAGTAGTTATCTAAATGAAACTGCTGTTATATAACCTCTAACATAGTTTTATCTTTCAGGAATACCGATTGATAATATCTCTGATTTCCTTCAGTATGTTTACGGAGGAACATTTAACTTTGTTTTTATTATTTGTTCGTTAGATATATTTGTAGTGAATAATGTATCTTCTTTTGGTAACTCTAAAATAAATAAATAAAATAAAATTATGAAAGAGAGTGAAAATTAATTACAATGAGAACCTAACTTGGAAAAGTCAGAGGTTTGCGCCTTGGGTTACTATCCGCGAGTTTTTTGGCCTGCTACAAAACTAGATTATCGCTAGTTAAATGTATATCTAACTAATAATGTAAATGAATGGTGCCGCAAGAAGATTATAGGTGAAGAGGCAACCTCCAAAAGCGATGGTGGCGGGACGATTCCTACAATTATAACAGAATCTGGATTCAAATTGCTCTCAATAGCGAAATGCAGAAGTTTATGAAATGAAATGAAATGAAACGAAAATATTTATTAAATCCATAAAATGTCATACATTGTTTAGATTTGGAGAGGTCTTTGCCCGGTAGTGGGATCTTTTAGATTGATGTAATAATAAATATATTTCTAAGTAATCATCCATCAACATCATAAATAGTTAGAATAGAAGGAAAAAATGCAACGAACGCGCTAGTCAACTCGGCACTTGAATTTGAACATATAGGTAAGGCATCGACTGCAATGTATTACATACACCATTGAAAGAGAATAGGCTTATATCTTTCGATAAAATCACCCCCCCACGTCAAGGGTGGCGCACGAAATTTGACGAGCACTTCATAAATAACTACAAAAACATAACTACAGCGCGTAGTTTTCATTTATCGACATTTTAACCCCCGCACCGAAGTGGTCCATTCGGGGGCGTTCGATAAAAAAATAAGTCCAAAAAAGTCGCGCGCCACCCCTAGGCTCGGCGGGTAAAAAAACAGATAAAAATGGGTCCCGGCTCGTAATTTAAACGTCGTACCAGTTGTCGATAACCGGTGGCACAGATAGCAAATATATTCCATTTCACTCATTATTCAAACTGATTTGGTTGGAGTTTAGCGGTCCACTTAGTTTGTCCTTGATTGGTTGCCACTTGGCTGTCTTAGACCCGATTATAAAGTGTAATTGTTTTATAATTATGTCTTATATTAATGTAGCGGTCCACTGGTAACTGTAGGCTTTTCTTATTACCACTAGTGTATCTGAAATAAAATCTGAAGGGAACCCGAAGGCATCTTTTACTTGGTCTCATTATATGGTGAATAAAAAAATATGTGTGATATTGTTAAGAGCAAGTCGCGACATCAGATATCTATATAGAACGATACTGTTTCAGTGTATGATTATTACTGAGCACAGAGGCTAAAAACATAATCCTTGGTCTAGTGTCTATGTGTAAATAATTGTAAAGATCTTTTTAGTGAGATCTTCAAACAATACTACACGCATGACTCCGAAAATGTAGGGTGTATCCTGCGATTCAAACCATCAACGACTGTCTTTGCAATCGCATTCAAATTTACCAATAGCCCGCCTTTCTCAACAATTTTGAAATTTACATACACACGTAACCATTCGCTTTTTATTCCAAAAGGGGTATCTCGTTGTGCAAGACACCTACGTTTCGCCTTGTGTATTCCGTGAAAAAGTGCCGAGTATCGTTACAGGGCACAAATTCCGTACTCATGGCTCCTAATGAATAGAACAATGTAATGTTGAAAATTAGTACAAATTTATTAGATTAGATACTTAGTACAAAAAAAAAATAAACAACTGTGTGGATGCACTGATTTGTTCCGGTTTGAAGGACATTGTAGCCAGAGTAACTACGGGACATATTGAGACTTAACATCTCAGGATGGCAAGCGGAATAGAATGCCAAGCATTGCTACCATCCCAGTTGTATCACTTAAATCAGGCGAATGTCATACCCGTCATTCATGGTAATAAAAAATAATTCTGAACAAAACGGACCGCGTATAGAAATGGTTGGCGACGCGTGTGCGCGGGGCACACGTAATTTATAGAGTAGCCGGTCGCAGTGCGTGCATTCACACACGACGCTCCGCTACTCAGTCACGTTATGATAACGTTATGAGCATCGTTTGTCTTATTTCAATTAGTTGGTGTTGGCGAGCTTGTAAATTAGTACGCTAATCTTGTAAATTTTATACATTATAGTTCAATGTCTTGGAAATTTTTTATTCATTGGGGACACGCTATCGTATGAAACTATGTAACACTTACTGGTTGCCTAAAGAAATGATTCGCAGTTGCTAGAAAATGATATAATTTTTAAATCTCGTATATTTAACTGTGGTTTGAGTGTACCTAGGTGGTATTAGTGTCCCGTAGGAACTCAAGAGAGATGCGAGGTTTCTTGCTGTATTTCGTTGAGTGCTTCTGATTTTCGGAGGTCTAATTCACCTTCCCTCTTCGTACTAAATATCCTGCTAATTCTCCCCTCATTTTAAGATGCTGGCAATTGACTTACGATTCAAGTATTGTGGAAGGTTATGAGTGGCGTTAATCATTTATCAATTGAGTTATTCGCGCTATTGCCTAACCCATGATTTAAAAAATCTTTAGCCGTCGGACACGAGTTCTGCCACTTCCCATTTTCTATTATAACAGTTTATGTGGTAGACATTAATTGTATCTATATTATCCCATATAGGTACGTCCTTCAGGGCACGGGCCTCCTCCACAATCGAGGGTATAATTGAGAGTTGTAAAGCCTTATAGTCCACCATGCTGGCCTAGTGCGGGTTTGCGAACTTTACATAGCATAGAAATTCTTACAAATCGTACGATTAAGTAGATTTCCTCGCGATGTTTTCCTTCACCGTTACAATGCGTGGTGATTGACTATCAATGCACACATGACTACGAAAAGCAGATGTGTGCCCTGGGATTTGACGTTTACCAACAAGCCATCACACAGTTCGACGTAAACTATTGGCTTATTAAAAATTATTCGAATATCAGGAGAAATACTAGTATAGTAAAAGTAGTTGGTGTGGTGATACTATAGCTAGGCCCTACTAAACGCTTTTATAGCACTATCAATGTTATTAAATCATCATTTCGTTATTAAAATGTTCAAAACGATGTTACAAATATTTTTTGCGAATAGTAAATATGGATAGGGCAAATTTAAATTCAACCCACTCATAATAGTTAATAAAATTACTTTTAAAATAAAGGCCAAGGATTTCATTTCACCCATTATTCTTTTTGTGATTTATAATTCTTTTTCAGATCCTTTGTGGAACCAAAACGCCTCTTGCACACTGTTACCCATGCCACACGGTTTGTATCACATTATCAGATGGGAGCTATGTGCATAATTAATGCGTAATTTACTGCTACAATGTTACAAATTACAACACAAAATCACGATGCCTCAACGATCGACATCCTAAAATTTTCCGCTCCGCTAATAAACCACTTATCATATCAACATTCGCAATGCTGACCCAATAAAGCGCAATAATACACCGCAATAAGTGGACCAAATAGTCCTACTAAGGCACCTATCCTGGCACCGCTCGCAGGATCTCTAAACATAGTTACAATGGCTAGTCATCATTCAATTGTGCCAGTGGAAACCGTCCGTTTATCTACAATGAACGATCATTTCGTTGCATTTCTTTAAGTTTCATGCATTATGTATGAAGTGTGCTGTTACGGGACATTTTGTTTCTACTCCTCATTCGTCTGAATCGAAGATATCTAATGTTGAGGTGGCTTTTGCTAGTGTAGTTTTCTACCACGCACATGCAAGCTTTGGAATGAACTCCCTGCTTCGGTGTTTCCTTGTTTAAGTAAGTTAAAACACTTCGTACTCGCAGAATTAGATCCTTTTACTCACGATAGAGGCGCTGTAGAAATCTCATACAAAATTACTCGATTACGATACGAATACTTTTTTGATAGTAATTCGTGCTCTGGTTTTTAAGCGCTATGACCTGTTCTTCTTCAAACGAGGCTTAAAGAGAGTAAGCTCTCCTTAAGGTAGGCAGCGACTTTGTTGTGATGGTCCACTGGCACTGCAGAGGTCCATGAGCAGCGGTAATCGCTTACCAACAGGCGGGCCGCTAGCTCGACCGCCTATAAGGGCAATAAAAAAAAATAATTTTCAGCGAAACCCAGTGTTCTCAAGTGTTGAACTTCTAAGTCCTGCAGTTTGACACCCACGAGACAATTATGTGACAAACTGGCTACCATGTGTATTGACAGAATATCCACTATAATATACTATATAATATGTTCACTTTAAATTTTCCTGGAACCAATGAGAGCTCGAAGTTTCTAAGTTGATTCGTTTATGATTTTCAACCAGTTCTTGTTAACCAACTTTATCAAAGGAGTAGGTTCTAAATTCTACTGTATGTTTGCAGTCATACTTTTTAAGCAACTACTTGTTTTTCTCGGTCAATGACAAAATTATAGGGTCACGCAATATAAAAAAATATTATTCTATTAATAGGAACTAGAAAGGTTTGATTACAATAATTCTTCAGCCACAGTCCTGAAATAATAAAATTGTTATCATGCACCTTTTAGTTAGTAAAATGTATGTAAAATGTATAAAATAATAAGTAACCTACAACAATATGAAACGATAAGTTTTATCAAGTTACCTTTATTCATGCGCTATAGCTTTTTTTTTTAAATTGAAATCAAAATTTCTCATAACTAGGCACAATCCATTCAAACATAGTCTCTTCACAATTTCTCAAACAAAAAACCACTGTACAGAGACACCCTTCAGACACCTGCAGCGATGGCAACAGGCTTAGAGGTCGGGAGGAAAAACGCATCGACCTCAAGCAGTCACTCCTGATTTATTATTATGTGATGCGGCCCGCCGGTGTAATGGCTCTATTACAGACCTCGGGATCATGTGGACAGGTCACGTTGACCAACCGTTTGTGTGGCGACCTCTGAGAAAAACGGGTTGGAGATGTATCTACAATATTTTCCTTCGCCGTTTCAGCAACCTATAAGAGATTTAGTAAGTTATCTTATTGTTCTTTTCTTCTTTTTTCTACTACACATGTTATTGATGGACTTAAAATTAATTGTTTTTAATGACACGACGGGCTTATAGGCACTTTAAAATTATTTGAAAAAAAAAAATATATATATCATTCGTAGAGATTGGATGATTTCCCAGAAAAGCCAATCTGAAAAACTAAACGTATTTCGGAAAATACAAATCGGATTCAATTTTTTAACAAACCCACTTTTACAATAGGAATAAAAGCTGTATAACTTCACGCTAGAACCCAAAATGGCGGAATGGCAAGCATGAAGATAAAAAAAAAACGCGTGGCTGAAAACGTCAGAAACAAATATGCAATTATTATTTTTTAAATATGACTGACTTTCACAATTAATACGAAACCTAAATATTCATCAATGTGAAAAAATATAAATTTAATATAACACATTAATTGTACGCGTTTATTGTACAAAAAAAAACTGAAAACACGTATTTAAAAATAACGGCCAACGAAAAGTCTCATTATGCCTAATTCAGTGGTGCTTCCATTCACGCAAATATATTTCAGCTACGGCGGACAAATCTATACACAAATACAGGAAAGCGTGATATGTACCCGTCGCGTATTTATAATCGGCTGTTTTATACCTCGCTATAACATTTCGCAGCGTAACCAAATAAGCTCATTTATTACGACCGGGGGCAGAACAAAAACAAAAATTTGAATAAGGAGGGCATTATTTATCGCCGCCCCAATGAACGCTGTTAATGTGATTTTTTAATAAAAAAATAAAAATATATTATACACGAACCAGCCAAACGAGGATCATGTATCATCGCTTTTTTCGGCCAGTCATTGTCCACGCGTTTTTTTTTTTATTTACGGAAAAGTGTACGTCATATTAATTACTCGGTAAATTATCGAACACTCGCTAAAGTTGAATGTTAAATAGTTTGCGGCTGTCTTCATCCTGTCGTATTTTATTCGTTGGGAAAACAAAAATGTAATTTATAACTATTTTACATGTAAATTGAATGTTATTTGAAATATAGTTTTTCGCATCGATAGTTTTCGTGTTAGCAGAGATATGGAATACTAAACATATGAACTACACGCCGAAACAAAGGCAAAACACCGTACCAAACCCTTCCGATGTCTAATTAAAAAAAATTAAAAAAAAATCGCTCCCTCAGAACGCGCGTTGTCACGTTCCATATTCGCGCGTTAATTACACGTCATTCTTTTTTCAAAAAGCGCGCCAATGACGCGCGCAATTAAAGCCGTGTACAGACAACGGGAAGACGCGACATAAAGCCGGCGCGCACAATGCGTCCTCGGCGAAATTCGCCGCAGGGCTAGCGAAATTAACAAGGCGATTTACACTTGACACTACACTGTTTTTCACTACTTTCCCCGACGTTGTGCGTCCACACATTGCCAACTTTCGCTGGAAACTTTTTCTTTAGGCACGTTCCCTTCTATACAGCCTACGTAAGGCCAGTACATAATTTTCCTGTATGCGATGTTTTTAACCTGTGGCATTGTGAGTAAAAAGGTGGCGTAGTGTGAACGCGTAGGTGGGCTCGTCTTCTCCACATATCGCAGTAATTGTGTGAAAATAAAGTGCTTTGTATCATTATTTTTCTGTTTTATTTTTTTATGATTTGTTTTTTAATGAAGTCTGTTGTATTATTGTTTATTATAAGATCGTATCGGGCTTTGTTTTTGTAATTTTAAATTAGTCAGTTATCTCTTTAGAACATCTTTTTGGTTGGTTTTGGCTCGTTTTTATGTGTTTAATTCATGTAATACAGCTGCATTCGACCATAAAATTGAATTATAGCCACTTTATCACGTAAAATTTTCAATTACTTATGCAATATAATTTGCGTATAAAGTGTCATCGAGTGTCATATAAGCACAAAAACGACCCTAACATTTCTTATCTATTTTGTATTCTCTTTATTCCCCACGTATGTTTACTAAACGAATACCAAATTCCAGTCATATCAAACGTGAAATCGTGACTTCAGAAGACTTAAAATATTGTTATCTTGGGTGACTTAATAACATTTACAGGCAACGATGTTAAGATGGAAATCAATGAGCTCTCATTTCGTTGTCAGCTTCGTAGGTACGCCTGCTTGCTAATAAATTATTCCTATATTATTTTAATTGATTTATCGCCCAAGTCAACGTCATTGACAAATACTGTCGAACAGAAATACATCTCGAGAAATCACGAAGACCATTAAAACAGAGCATAAAGTTAACAACGGCAAATACAGGACCACCAGAGGGCATACTTTGACATTCTTCACGTTCTGTGTCAGAAACGCAGTTCACGTTATAAAAAAATCATGCAGTGTGACTGAATGTCAAAGTGTCTGTGAGCAAAGTTTTTATTTTAAGTGTGCTGTGCGGCGCAATTAGCAAATTCTGGCCATAAACAATAATGTAGAAGATAGTGATTGTACTGTCATTAATATGGGATAACTGGCCGCATGTTACTTTTTTCTTTCTCCAAATTACGTGGGTATATTTTCAAAAAAGGAACTTTTCAATAATTATCTGTATTCGTTTTCTTCTTTTATTTTTAGTCCGTGCTTTTCTTTTATTAAAAACATAATTGTTGCATCAGCCCATATAGGTCCCACTGCAGGGCACGGGCCTACTCTACAATCGACAGTACGAATTTTGAGAGTGATTAGGCCATATAGTCCACCACGCTGGCCTAGTGCGGGTTGGCGGACTTACATACCATAGATTTTTTTTATAAATCGCTATGGTATGCAGGTTTCCTCACGATGTTTTCCTTCACCGTTTTAGTGCGTGGTGATTGACTATCAATACACACATGACTCCGAAAAGTCAGAGGTGTGCCCTGGGATTCGAACCCGCGACCACCGTGAACATGTTGGCAGTCGCGTCTAGTCCGTTTACCAACAGGCCACCACGCACTTTAATGTTTCTAATTATATATATATAACATGCAGGGTATCTTTCGATTACTACCTAAAACTAAGCCAGAGGGGTTTGATGACTAGACATAATGTGAATAAAAATTTCGCAAAAACAAAAGCAAAGATTTATTTTTGTATTTTTTAAAGCATAATCGTGTTTGGGTAATAAATACATAGTTTTTTCTAAAACGATAATTTAAGCACATAACAAAGGTTTTTGTGTTTCTTAAAACTATGTATTTACCACCCAAACATAGAAAAAAATCGCCACTTCGTTTTTGTGAAATTTTTAGTTGCATTATGTTTGAACTTACTTAATATACTTTAAAATAATTGACGTAAAGTCTCCATTATTTTACTTTTAATACATGCAGTAAAATCGTAATTAAAAGCATTAACATACAACGTAGCCAAACAATCAAACGGCATAACAAAATTTCTATTGTCAAAACATAAACAGTTATAGAACTTGCACAATTATGTAAATTTTATGTCACCCCTAATTGCCATCTTATTTAAAGAGGTTTTTGTTAATTTCCTTGAAGGGGACGAGGCACTTTCAAGATTTTCTTTTCTCCAAATCGCATACAAATGTAGTTAAGAAATCCATTGATGGGGTTGCAAGGGGTGATGTTTTTAAATTATAATTATGCTTTTTAAATTCCAAACTTGAGTAACACTGGGGAGGCAAAGGCGTGAAAATTGTGATTTACTCCATAACAAATATGTGATAAACATTTGCGCATTAATGCATTACAAAGTAATTTATATTTAAACATTGTGATAATCTAAGAGCCAGTTATATATACTACACATTATAAGTATTTTTTTTATTTAATATAGGTGAAAAATTACGAATGAAAAACTAATTGTTACAACAAAGGAATGTATCAGTATTTTATAATTTATAAATTAAAACTTATTTCAAATTAACAAAACGAATCATTAATAATACCGTTCACCGCAGACGAAAACAATATGGCGTCTCGCAAGGCCTAATATTAACTTTAAATCGATAAAAACATAAAATAACAAATGCCAAACTATCGAATTAACCGACATTGGGGGCGCGGTAAGGTCAGGGGTACACCACCCCCACCGCCTGATCATTTATAATGCCAAAATGTTTTAATTAAGATGCTGTAAAATGTAATTTACATGCAAATTCGGTTTATGTTAATGTGCCGCGTATATCTGTTTGGGTGCGTGCTTGGTATCTAATTTGGCGACAGTATGTACCGTCATTATCTTGGTTCTAATGAGAAATCTGGCGAGGCTGTGATGTTTGCATAATTAAAGTTGCGGTCCGTTCTGATTGTTGTCGAGATAAAACATACGCTTCTAATGTGTTTGGAATTGTGTATTGATGGCGCTTTTTTTTCAGGCAAAGGAAACGGTGTGTGAGGCTTTGTTTTTAAAATTGGAAATAATCACAGGTTTGAGAATGGTGTGACCTATATATGTACATACGTGCATAAATAGAAGCTTACGCGCTTTTTCAGAGGGGTAGGCAGAGCTTTCACTAATATTACGGTAATCAAATTATTACACAATCTAGCGATATAACTGAACTACTGCTAGTACTGAGTGCGTGGCTTGTTGGTAAACGGACCAGACGCGGCTGCCAACATGTTCACGGTGGTCGCGGGTTTGAATCCCAGAGCACACATTTGACTCTTCGGAGTCATGTGCCTTTTAATATTCGATCATCACGCACTATAATGGCGAAAGAAAACATCGTGAATAAAACTGTATACCATAGCAGTTTGTTAGTATTTACATGGTCTGTGAAGTCCGCCAACACGCACTAGGCTTTCGTGGTGGACTGCATTGCGTATCTACTCTCAATCTTACTCTCGATTGTAGAAGTGGCCTGTGCCCTGTAGTGGGACGTATATGGGCTAATGCAAGTACCCAAACTACCATATCATAGTAAGAATAATGTGCACATTTTTTGATCGAGAATTATTGTAACACATCCAAGATGTATTGAGTATCATAAATAAAACAATTACGTGATCAACATTTTTCCTTATGCCAAATTCAATACACCCACATAAAACTCAATAACACAAGAACAATCAGTGAAATTAACATAGAAAATAAACCATAGTCACAAATACAGTGGCAAATTCTCATTAAATCAATTAATTAAACGCGAACTCGAGTCGAATTCATCGTCAACCAGTCCTCAAGACATTCATTAATACCAACCCGAGCACAATTCCGCTAATTTATTCCAATAAAAAGGGAATAATTCCGCCCCTCTCCCCCTTCTTACACTCCGTTTTATTTACCTCTACAACACAAGTTGTTAGATAATGATTGTTGGTACAATGTTGCTTATGCAAGATTAAATAAGTATGTGTGGTACTGGTGGTAGGTCTCTCATATGTGAGAGGCCATCTGGGTAGGTACCACCGCAATGTCTATTTCTCACGTGAAACAACACTGCGTAAATGCACTGTTGTGTTTCGGATTGAAGGACATTGTAGCCAGAGTAACTACTGGATATATTGAGACTTAACATTTTATGTCTCAGGATGGCGAACGCAGTGGAATGTTGCTACTGTTTATGAGCGGTCGTATCGCTTATCATCAGGCGAACGGCTTGCTCGTCTCGTCATTCATGGCAATAAAAAAATATGTAATGATATCATAATTATGTTGCTAACATTACTATCTTATAGGTTCATATACTTTTATTGTTATGAATGGCGAGACCTATTCCATTCGCCTGATGGTAAGCAATACGACCGCTGGACAGTAGCAAAACCAAAAAGCACTATGAATTACTTAGCAGTGCTTACCATCCTGAGACATAAGATGTGAGCCTCAATATGTCTAGTAGTTACTCTTCCTACAATTTCCTTCAAACCGGAACACAACAATGCATTTACACTGTTGTTTGGCGGGAGAAATAGACAAGAATCAGAAATAGACATTATATCATGGTAGCTAGTAAGATGTCGGGGTTTTTATTGATAAAGCCTTGCTGTAGGTAGTTAAAACTATAGTATCAAAACAAAGGCTTGACCAAGGTGTCGGTCTTAGAAAACCAACATGAAAAATATAATAGTTAAAAAAAACTAAAATACACGCTTTAATAAGATATACAACTAAAAAAGTAAAAATAATTGATACTGAATTTAAGATAAGAAAATGGAGTAAAATACATATATTTTATTGTTACAAAGCGTGGGGTGTTTACAACAATTACTTATCCTCCTGCACCCCACGCTTTGTAACAATAAAATATATGTATTTTACTCCATTTTCTTATCTTAAATTCAGTATCAATTATTTTTACTTTTTTAGTTGTATATCTTATTAAAGCGTGTATTTTAGTTTTTTTTAACTATTATATAATTGTTTTGACTAAAAACATCCATCTACGGCTGTATTTCCAATCAATAACGCCATCTGTTGGTCAGTAGTAACATTTGACACTTGAAGAATACAATGTTAACGCCATCTAGCGATGAATAGTGCAAACATGCATTATTGACGTGATCACGCCATCTATTAGTCAGTAGCAAATTATGTTCATCTATACGCCACCTAGTGGTCAGTAGCAATGGTCATCAATTATAAGAATAATTAATCCTGGCGAATCTAATCAGGATAATTATATATTTTAATCGAATTATTGTATTGTCATCGGTCTTTGACAGGTGTGCAAAATTTGAACGAAATCTGGCCGTTTAAAGTGGGTCAAAATCGCGCCCAAAGAAGTCGGTTACAAACAAACATACAAACATACAAGTGAAGCTAATATAAAGCGTGTAAAAATTTAGTGTTGCGTTTTCTTCAGTAAGTGAAAATCTATTACTGGTGATGTGTGTTTGAATCCTCTCGAATAGCGTCTAATAATACTGCATATTTATTTTTAACGATTTATTAATTTTCCAATCTAAACTAACATCTTTAGAACACTTATACGTATAATAGGTGTGTAGCAATTTGAAAGCCAATTACAAGTCTTCGCGTATATTATTAATTAAAGATAAAGAAAAAGTAGAAAATCAGATATAATGGCTATGTATGCTCGCTTCGAGCAAGCCGGCATTATTGTGTAGCCACGAATGACAGCCTTCTTTCTGATTTGGTTTTAGCCTGCCAGTACATGATATTTGAACCTAGGCCTAAGACTACGTTCTAAAGACTAGTCTTTAGAACTATTTCTTTGGAGCTGTATGATTTTAGTAAAGCTGATATTTTCTTCAATGTTTATAGTTTCTAGCTCAGTACTTCAGCACTAGCAATGAGGCCGCCGACGTCCATTATTGTCAAATAGCAGCAATAGTTAAGCTAATTCAGTAAGTATCCAACCATCTATCAATCTGCATTAGAGTAGTGCGGTGTGATTATATTACTGCCAAGAATGAAGAGAAAAAACAGGATTTACGTTTAAAAATCGATGTTGACGTCTAATACATACATGAAATGGAACGTACGCCGATTCCCTAAATTAAAAAATGGAATGTGATAGTTTTCGATTTTTAATTCTCGTTTCAATTATTTCGAATTTAGAATTTGATGAATTTAAAAAATCTATAAATTTTTTACGTCCAGAATCTGGGAGAGTTAATTTTGTTGAAAGCCACTGGTTGCGAATTAAATTAATTTGATTTTATATTTATTAAATAGTTAGTACACACTACACGTGTACACTTTCTTCCGGTATTTGTCTGCGAATTTTGTCCGAAGCGTTTTACCACCAAATACCATGATACTTTTTCGCCCATTTTTTCCCTTTACTAATCGGTCCGCACATTTCACCTTTTATGGAATCCTAAAACTCAGTAGTCAGGTGTGAGAGAACAAAACGAAAGTAAAACGTGTGTAGAGATACGGTCTGCACGCTCCGTATGGTAACCTTAGCCAACCGTGTACGCGGCAAAAAGACACGCCAAACGGTTTTAAAGGATATTACCACAAGGATGTATGTGGCTCTCGTTTGTTTGAAAACACGGGATTTTTGTGTTGCAAACGCCTGCATGACTATGATCGCCTGGTACTTTGAATTTAATTCGTAGGGATTTTATCTGGCTTGATTTAATTTGATACCGATTTTTTCTGTGGTATGTAGGCAAGCAGGTTATAATGTAAGCGGTGGCCACATTGTTTTGTTAGGTATATTGTTTTTAGAATTCTTGTCCATTAAATTATATTAGCTCTAGAAGAAACTTAAAGTTCCACCATAATATTTAAACGGTGAGATACAATTATCACCCTATAATGTATTTAAGTCTATTTAAGTATATTTTACCATAAAAATATTTAAAAATAAAAAAATTAAAAATATTTTTCGCACAAATAAGACGCATGCACATGCAATAGAATTTAGAATTAATTCAAATTACATTTGAATTTCGAACGCCGCACCGCGCCCTTCGCAAAATCAGCTAATTTAAAAAAAATAACAGTCTCCCTGGAAGTTAGTACATAATTTTTCCTCGCTAACCCTTCGCTATTCAATTCGGCTAAATAAACTGAATTATATGCTACTTAAATGAGTGTCAAGTCCCTGAGCCGGCCCGCGGCGCCCCCACGCCTGTAAGGGCCACTCACTTCTTCACCTCACCCCGAGATTCTTCTGAGATTGTTTCATAAAAAGCATAAATGTGTAAGTCGGTTTTTGTCATTTTTTGAATATGATAAATTGGTCATGCTAGCTCAGTTCTGCTCTTTGTCGATACCAGTGAGCAGGCCTATTGAAAAGCTGTTATATTTTTATGTTAGCACTACCGAGTAAAATGATAGTGCGAAGTTTCCGCCGGTGATCTACAGTTATCTATTGCCAGCCAATGTAATTATGGTGTCTTGATAAAATAAAACATAGGTCCGCTACATCCCGAAGAAAATACAGCGTGTGAACGTTATTCATACTTAATTGATATTCTTGCTTAATAATTTACAGACGCTGGACTCCAAAAAGGTTGAAAATTGCAATTAATCATAAAAATAATAGCAAAATATATGGTTTCATGAGACACTCACGATTATCATTTGGAAAATTAGTATAATTTTATTTTGACTTCATCTTATAAAATTTACAAACAAAAGTACCATTGACAGATATTTTAACACCAAAACAAACTCAGCAATACCATATATTTATATTGAATACAAACCAAAACCACAAAAACTGAAAAACGAACTTACACGGCTTGTGAAATGGAGCGCAAAGACAAAAGTAGGCGGCCGCCCTCCGTGAAACGAATAGGCCGGGCGGCGAGCTTTTCTCACTCTCTTAAACGCTCTCGCTGACTGTACTGCGACGGAACCGTCTTGATACTCGGAAAGGCGGTCAAGTGCGGTCAGCTGGTGATTTAAAATAAAAATAAATTATGTCCATCTTATGTCCATCCATCCCATGGTAGTCGGTAAGAGATTGCCTAGAGCGATACGAATGCCACTTGTACTCTTATGTTATAAATTAGTTTAGTTTAAGATTTATTTGGTGTACAATTTTTTTAAAAAAATTGGGGGATAACCATTTAAAAATATTTTTTACCTTTGAGTAGACAACAGAGAGGAGATTTTATGATCTAGAGTTTTTGTGTGTCGTAAAAAATTTAATACACTTTTTTGTGTGGAATTTAATTTATAAAAACCGTACCTCCTTATTTCACCCACATAATTTAGATTTTTTATTTTGTGTCTTTTATATTTCCATAAATAAATTCTTATTTACCAATGAATTTTAAAATCACCTAAGTACACTCACATATACGAAATTCACTCCTTCCATAACCAACCAAACCTCGCCCGCATTTAACCCCATTAAATTCCAATTAAACATTTTCCCAGTATCAAGACGGTTCCATCGAAGTACAAGCGACAAGTGTCGGTGAAGAGGCCCCGGCCGCGTCGCGTCACGACGTTGTCGCAACATGTCTACCTACTAATATAATAATGCTTAAGTACACACCTTCATTATATTTGTATTAGCTTGGTTATGGACTTCCTTGTGACGTCATAAGATTTGCTGGCCTGGCTAGAGCATTGGCTTTAGGTCTTTTACGCCGGATATCATACCGGGTATCTCAAGACTGCTACCGAAAACGAAGCCGGGTGGTAGTTTTAGTGACTACAAACACAATGCAACTAAAAATTTTGCTAAGGAACGCGACAATTTTTTTTTTATCATTTTTTAAATATTGTCCTTTTTGGGTAGTAAATCCATAGTTTTTGCTAAAATAATAATTTAAATTATTTTATACCTTAGAGTCTTTATAAATAAAAGGGTATACACTATTATTTTACGAAAAAATGTATTTACCACCCAAATACGACCATATAAAAAAAATAACAAAAAAAAATACGCTTTTTTTTACCATATTTTCTGTTGCATTGTGTCTGAAGTCGCTTAAACTACCACCCGGCTTCGTTTTCGTTAGCAGTCTCGATATACCCTGTATGATTCTTAAAGCGGTTAAGTTGATCCACCTAATTAACTTTATTTAAATAGTAATTACATACACATATATTCGCTGCATTAAACAAGCTGAAAGTTTCTATGTTAATTTTTTTTTATATGTTTCTGAACCTGACTGAACATTATTGCACTAAGTTTTTTAAAAGGTTTAATTGTTTATCAGGGAGTACGTATTAAATATTCAAATTTACAGAATAAAATAATATTAACAACAGTAGGCGAAATTATACCAAAAGTATTTTTACGCTAAAATTGCATAAACCTTAGTTAGATCGTTTTTAATAGAATTAGTTTGTTGAACTGTATATTGTTTCATAATACAGCTAAAAATTATAATGGAATTATAAAAACCGTTGTTTTATAATAATATATTATGTTAATAAATTAGTTATGGACCTAGTTACGAAATATTCACTACACAATTTGAAACTAGTAAGACTGAAAGATTGTTGGGAAGTTCTAGCTATCTTGAATGTCTTGAACCTACTCAACTATTGAAGTATAATGAGCACGGAATGAATAAGAATAATATTAGTTCGTAATTAAGCTTCTCCGTTACTAGACATTGGGATACTCTGTAATAGATCAAGATCCCGTGGCCGCCAGACTTTCGTCATTTAATAAAAGCTGAAAGTATGTCTGCGCATGCCTCTGACATAGGCATCACATAATCAGCTATTATGGAACTACGATCGTGGTTGCTTTGGAGTTATGAATTTCAATGTTTCTGGCAATAAAAGAACTATTAAAGTGTCTGAATACCAAAGAAATATTTGTTTATAGTTTACTTAATCACATATATAAAATTCAGCTTTTATACTATAACGCTGGCAAAATTGAATGTTATTAAATATTACGCTATCTTCAAACATTAACTATCATAGAAAATTATAAGTATAATAGAGAATAGAATTGATTTTTAGAAGTGGAAATCTTATATCTCCGGACCTCGAACATTCGAAGTTCGTATCGTTTTTATAGAGTAACCCCCCTCACTCTGACGATGTATCGTTAGTGAAACATCCCTAGTAAAATCAAACGCGGCGAATGTGTAAATGGAAATTAACATAAAAAAAATCAATAGTTAAATACTCGGTATCGGTAAACAGAACCAACCCTTCAATACTCAAATGATTCAAAATTACAGATAAAAAAGTATAAAAAGCTCCGAACTCCATTAGAAACAAAAATAAATTGAATTACAACTCGATCGACATTTTCGATTTGGGAGCCTAACTCAATTAGATGGGAACGCTGATGGAAAAATAAAATAAATACGAGGAACAAAAAAAAATTAAAACAAAAAAGAGTCCAGATATAATTTGAAATATCTCCGTAAATGCAAAGTGCGAGTGGTGTTATTTTATTCAAATGAGGGTGAACTTTTTTCCAACCCTTTCTCGTCGCGCCATCAAAATGGCCTGATATTCAATTAAAAAAAGAAGAGCCCAACCCCGCGACTGAAAATTAATCAGAAAAAATGCTTTTAACTAGATCTACATTTTAATGAAATTATTATTGACGAATATTATATAAATGGGAGGGCTCTTTTGTACAGATTGTGCCCGTTATATTGAACAACGCTGAATCGTCTACACTTGTTTTATTAACACTTTCAATTTATTTCACGATTTTATAGAGTAGTGACAAAAGTACTATATTCTTTTAGTTGTTATTACCTAGTGAAGCTAAAGTAAATGAATTTGAATTGGTAATCTTAAACCAATAAATAATATACATAAACTCACACCTTTCTCCCAAAAGGAATAGGCACAGGTACTCCAGGACATTCTGCTTCGTATGTTCCGTCCCGCGATGTGAGAGGGGGCGAATTTATCGCCATATCGGTCACGAAATCTTAACTCCAGTCTAATAAACAGAAAAATCCAGTATCACTTCATACGATCCAGAATTTGAACCCGAGATCTCAGCTTTACGATCATACCGTAATACAACTGCGCCAGTAGGAAGTCACTTTAATAATGCCATTAATATAAGGATTAGTTGCTATTGAGAAATATAATAATGTAATAACCGTTGGTTAAATTTATGCTTTCACATGATTAAGATTGCTGTAACTATTATTAAAATTTAATAATTTTAAGAAGACGGATTTAGAAATTACAAAATGTATTAAATCTGTTAACATTCACATTCGAGATGAATTTACTACATTAATCATGCTATGTAAGGTACATAAGCAAATTTGTAATATGCAAACAATTTATCGAATGAAACAGATAAAACTTTTAACACTTACTATGTATAATAATTATGATTTGATTTGAAGACGTTGATTTGTAAGCACAAATCAACATGCCAAACTTATATGGAATGATTATCCTTATAAGATGTGATACTTTATGGTTGCTGTGACTCCAAAACTCTCTTTATTTTGTTTTCAAGCAAAATTATTTAATGCATAAAAAAACCAGCAACGCTATGTAATATATTGAATAACACAGATAACATGCAAATAAAATAATGAAATGTATTAGGTTATCGACTTACCCCATTCCAAAAACAAATGTTTTAAATATAATTCAATAATAATTTCCACAACCAGGACAAAAATATTTTAGCAAATGGCATATTATGACAGGCGCTGTTGAAGCCACTAAAATATTCTAAGCGTCATAATCATACATGATTTCAATATGCATATGAGGTCATGAAAAGTGCTTTTCCGGATACAGAGATACGAATTAATTGTTGATCTCCATAACTCAGTCCGGCTATCACACCGTCATGCTGTCAATTATATCCAATATCCAATGAGATCCATTAGATCACTAATTGTATTTGTGTATGATTCTAATTTGAAATCCAGATAACTGAATCAGATTTACATATTCAATATCATTAGAATAAACACATACTTATTAAAACGTAGTTTTAAATATATATTTTTATCCCGTAATGCGTATATTTTTATATTATGTACAATTTTACCTAAATATTTTAATTTTATTTATTCATTTTACTTACCGTCAAATATACTGTATAAATAACATTTATAAAAGTGGGTAGTTGTATAACTAGTAACAAATAGTAGACGTCGCGAACTCAAAGAGTTCAGTCCAAACGTAAACTGTGGAAAGTCCGATTCTCTTTTGGTGCAGGCAATTGGTATACAAACATTGACAAAAGTGTTATTGTGTGCGCGTATGTGTGTTAAGTGATTCAGTTTTATTAGTGGAAGCGAGTGATTTGTAAAGATAAAGTGGTGAATTCATAGCAAAAATTTCAATTCAAGAGAATTCGACGATGTGACACCACTGCAGGTAAATGTAGAAATATAAAAACACAATGTTTATGTTGATACACATTCACAAAATGATACATTCTCTTTGCCATAAAAAAATGCTATATTTTTATTGAACTGATTAAAAAATATTTATTACAGATTTTATAGAGAATTTGTGTTTATTTTCACCTTTTTTAACTTTCCGACTTTACGATTAGTATGCACAGCTTTCGTCCGTAAAAATAGTTTTATTTCAATGTATAACATTCGCGTAAATCTAAGAGACACATGTTTACAATGTGCTAATCATTACGCGTCGGTGTGACGCGGGCCGGTGTAATTCGAGACTCGACTCGTCCAAACACATTATTATTCACCGACGGCACGAAATGAATTCGTTTTTATTCAAACGCCAGAATGATATAATTAAAATTTGAATACAAGATTAACTCGAGAAAAATTCAATATCGAATTCGCTCTGTTACGCTGTTATGATTCGCCGAAAGGATTTTAGGGCGGGCACTGTCTAATATAAATTAGTTTGGCTGCTATTGTAATATGCATATTCCGTCGGCGACTTTTAATTTATACGTATCAATGTTTTATTTCAAATAGCATTATTTGGTTAATTGCGTTTCATTTTAAATTTCTACTTCTTTACTTTCAAGAGTGAATATTTGTCTAAACTATACTTGTCATAACAATAAGATGAACCTCATCTCAATCTAAATTATAGGCACTTTACCATTAGACGTTTTACGCTTATTTTACCCTATTATTCGACTGGAGAGCACAATCATAGAATCAAAGAAAAATAGATACAATGACCTTTCAATAGCAGTTGATAAAAAACCAGACATTGTTGTTGATATCTTAATATTATGTTAACACAATAGTCTCGATATAAGACAGCTAAAACTTCATATACTTTCATAGCTTTAACTTAAGTTTTCACCGAGGCACCTCGTAAAATATCAAGCATCGAAGCGAAAGACGGTCAAACAAGTAAGAATTGATTAATCAGAGCAATTCAGTTGCACGGGAGCCAAATATATCTACCTCTGGCACTATACATAAGTTGTAACCGAAGTCACCGAAACACCACGTAAAATATCATCAAGCAACGAAGCGAAATGACGGCGCGTCTCCATGCTGCACCGTCAAACGGACGGGCGTACATAAATCGAGGAGGCTCCCCATAATAGCGAGCTCACTCAAATCTAAGCCTAAAGCCCAAAAGCCGGACTTCTCCCCGTAATACACTTAAAACGCCTGAGCTTAAATCATCGTCATCGTTTGTTGAACAAGACTCTCCGGTCACATATCAGGCCTGCGACGGCTGGCCCACTCCAAAGAATATGTAAGGCGTTCTATTAAGAGATACGACTTTTCTTTTATGTTTTTGTTGTGTCAGCCTATTATGTCTTGTACCAAGCATATATTGTATTTGTGTATTTTAATGCCAATGATTTGGGTATGTGACAAAATGGCTTTATTTATCCAATTAGTAATGTTAAATGTATGTTGAAAGGATGATATAGTTAGTGTTAATAGGAATAAAGAGACTATACATTTGAATTCTTGCGAACTCGAGAGTAATGCCGTGCTTTGTAAGGAACTAAATTCTGAGTTGCATTAGTCCAATTGATGGATAGTTCTGTGTTGTTAGTGACTTTTAATTTCAGGCGAGTGACATCACGTTATTACTGTAATAAAAACAAAAACGAAATGAGACAAACTCGCAAAAACAGATTTTGTACTATAGTACCGTGGTCGCTATTCAACACTTTGAATTCTTGAAAAATAATCTCACGTTGCTTTTTTTTCCATTTAGGTATACTCGTAGCATACCTTTCTATATCCTCCAATATAGCTATAGCTCCCAAATAGCCAGTGTCTCAATAAATCCAGAACATCCGTCTAACATTGTCTCTCAGAGGAAACCTGCTTCAAAGGCACAAACACCAGAACAAAACAACCCTGTATATTCACAACCGTCCCCACCCCACTCCCTTTCCCCGTTTAACTCCCCAACCCCCCAATAATTTTCGGCCTAGGCTCTCTGTAGGCATAGATTTCTAGTCTCAGCGTACAAGGTGGGTGTTTTGTGATAGGTTACGTAGGTACAGCGTAAATACGGAAGGATATTCTCTGCATGTATATTTGATCATTTATAGAGTAAACGTATCTCGAGACGGATCAATAATGTGCTTACAGTGTACTGGACCAAATCAAATATCGTGGTGCGTGTCTGTTTTTGGTATTGAATCGTTCTTTTGTCTTTGAAATGTAGGATTCGTTTAGTGTCTTGTGCACATTTAGATGCGTTTTTAAATTGCGCGAGGAAGTGATTGCATCGGATGAATAGTTCCATGTCATCTGGATAATATACATCTCTAACCAATCGCTATAATATCTAAATAACTGTGTCTTCTGTAATAGTTTTTTAAGAATGTTTTAGTACCAATTTAAGAACGCAATATGTTAATGGCATAGTTGCATCAATGATCTTGATGAAATTGTAAGATCCGCGAACTGTGAAGTTGTTGATTCGATTACCAGACATGGCATTATCTATACTAATATTATATATTTTATAAAAGACTAGTGTCACTAACAATCAAACTCTTCCGCTTAATATATTAGTATACGTGTAGATTGGATACTTTTTGAAAAGGGGAAATGTGATAGATGGCAATTTTGTAAAATTAAGAGCCAAACATTTTTGCAAGCTATAAATATTTTGTACGGACTCAACATAATAAATATGTGTGTGGGGCTGTTCAATATGCTTGACGTTAAATTAAGGCTCCTCCACTGTCGATACTAGTTGTCTTATTAATTATATTAAAGATCAAGTTCCTCAGCTCCAAATTACGTTAATATTGTTTTTTAATAACGTATAATTTAATTCAATATGCGGTCAGCAATAATGATGGATAATAACGTAATAACAACTTGTTTAGATGCTTATCCATCGACAGAACGCGGGTAACAAGTGACATGTAGCTGTCAAAAGTGACAGCAACCGAATCGCGAAATGCGAAAGCGTTCCGTTCCACGCAGAAAATATTTAAACACAAAGCTAATAGCGTAGTTTATTTAATTAAATTCCCTAGTTAACGCAGGCGATGTTTGCGTCAATAATGTATATTGTAATAGTTTCGCGTTGATAAATAAAATATAATAAGCTATATAAAGGATCCGTGCGTGAGCGCAGGGAAGTCGGTTTGGATTTATGTTGGAAATTGGCGTGCTGCTAGATCCATTTTTGTACGTAACTGGATTTCATAGGGCTAGCAGACTTTGTTAATAGATCTTGTGTAAAGGAAAGTTATTATAATTAATTTGAGTAAGGTTTTTAATATATAATAGCAAAGAACATCGGCGAAAATGGACCATGAACGGGACCAGTTATGAATGGTACATCAAAAATTTTCATAATTTATTAGAGTAAAAATGCATATTTCCATTTATTTTAAAAAACCCGGATATAAAAGAAAAATTTAAAGTGTTTTTAATAATATTGAACGCATATGAGTGCGTTCCATCAGTCATACTTTGTTTAAAAATAAGGTTTTAACTACAACGTTGAAGGTAGTACTAAATTAAAAAAAAGTGTAGGTATTTTTTATGACACATGACTTTTCTTTGCGCTGTCATTTTGCTTTCTTTTGATTTCCGATTTACGACTACTGTTAATTCTCTGTTTATATTTGTGACTTGGCTTTAATCACGGACCCCGATATACCCTTGTATTTCTGATACAAGGTATTCTATTTACCATTTAGTCAATATGGTTTAGTATCCTGGAGTTCCCACAGGAAAAGTGTGTGTGTTTTGATGAAAAACAATGATGCCACACTTCCAAATCAAGGAGAGACGGAATAACTAAGTATTGTTGTAATTGTGTAGTAGGACGTCGCACAGTACTGTTGCTGTGCCCACTGCCCACGTCATGACTTTGATGTTGCTGCCCCTGCAGAGTTCTTAGATTCTATTGTAAAAAGAGAAGATGAGAAATAACACATTTAAAAAATATTTTCTGTGTTTAATTTTATTTTGTGTTTTACTTTTGTGACCACTGCTTATTATATTCCTATACATACATATAGGGGGATTTTTCAAGTGTGTTCAAGGATGGCCAAATACGAAACTATGAAGAATATTTTACTGGTGGTAGGTCTCTCATATATGAGAGGCTGCCTGCGTGGGTACCACCGCAATGTCTATTTCTCCCGTCAAACAGCAGTTTAAATGCACTGTTGTGTTTCGGATTGAAGGACATTGTAGCCAGCGTAACTACTGGACATATTGAGACTTAACATCTTATGTCTCAGGATGGCGAGCGCAGTGGAATGCCAAGCATTGCTTTGTAATTCAAGGTGTTGTTTGGTTTTGCTACCGTTCATGAGCGGTCGCATCGCTTACCATCAGGCGAACGGCATGCTCGTCACGCCATTCATTGCAATAAAGAATAGCGAAAAATACTCAAAACAGTCTAATAAATTCTGATAAAATTCTGCGAAATAATGACAGCAAAATACTACATTTCCTCTCATTACCTTAAGGTAACACAGGTATGGTGTACACCATATTCAATGGCTAATTAGTTTTATGACAAGGGAAATTATAGAGCATAGTAATTACTAAGCCATCATTATGATTTAGTACACTTTTCTTCCTAGGTACCTAATAACCATAAGACCACCCTACATTAGGTATATTTGACAATGACAATGACATTATAATCTGCTATTTTTTATGAATAATTCTAAAATCTCCGGCTTTGCAGAAATCTTTTTGTAACTGGACATCACTCCTCATGCACTATACAACACAATAAACTATATCCCAGCTGTGTACAATATATTTCTTTGTCAGGTCGCAAAATGTATGGACGTGACCGATGTTCTTTGAGAAGCAGAAGATAAAGGATAACTACACAATAAAAGCAATATATTTAATTCGATATACAACATCTATTGAATTGAATACAATCCACACACATACTGAAAAACAAGAAATATACATCCAAAAGCAATAAACACAAACGCGAAAAAAAAATACTATAAGTAAAAAAGCCCTCCAGAAATGTCAAATCCGTAACCTTCAATCAAATATCAAAACGGCGGCATCTAGCGGAACACACCCGAACTTCCTCCCAAAAATATCTGCTCTAAATATCATAAAAGCCTTAATAATGTATGCAGCCCTATGTAGAAACGGCCAAGTGGTATCGGCGCTAGATTTATTCCTGCGGCGTCGTGATTTGCGAGACATTATGATAAGTGGGCGAACGGCAGCCGAGCAATTAGAACACCGCATATAAAACCGGACAGAAAATTAAATAAATTAACTGATACACCACAGTAAATTGCGTTTTTAATTTTTATTCAATATCTCATTATTTATATCGTTTAAGAGTGTGTGGACATTCAGGGATACATTGTTTGATGTAAATTAGTTTAAACTATTTTTACCTAATAAGAAATATTTTTTGCAAATTTGTTAATAGTTTTTATCTAAAAACATAAGACAAATTGGTAAATTAGTTTTGATTTAATCCACTTTCAATGATTTATAAATATACATAATATCAAACATTTCCAAAGCCTAGCAACAGACTTCTGTACTAGGACACAAATTCATTACTCCAAAGCAACCGTTACTCATGATCTCAAACCACAAAATTTCCATTTAAACCGCGATCTTCCGAGCCGCTGATAAATGATGTTTAAAAATAACCGAGCCATTGAAAAGCGTTGGTGTAATAAACGCAACGTCAATACGAACAAGTTGATTCATTACAGCGCAATTAAGCGGACGATAAGAGTTGTAATTACGTATGCTAATCGGGAACTTAATTCGATGCACTTGCTGTTAAGGGTGCGGCACACGGGTCTTGTATTTTTGAGGTTATTCTTTGGCGTTGAGGAAAGAGACCAGTTGGGGAGCGGAGACAAATGTCTGGCTATGACTTCTGTTGGTGTGAAAAGATCGGATCGGAAGATGTTTGTGTGGAAAGATCAAATATACGGAAATGACATTTAACAGTCACGTGACTTCTGTCATTTCAATACATTTGGTCTCCCCGCAGGCATTAGGGGCCCAGTGTGTTTTTAAAGACATGATTTTAAGATTTTGTTTGGTACTTTATCTATTGTTCATTTGCAGTCGTATCGTTGGCCATCAGGCGAACAGCGTGCTCCTTTCGCCTTCATTGGTATAAAAAAAAGAAGCAAGCAGTGCACCTGGTAATTGATTATAATGAAATTGCAGATTTGATTCTAGATGCATTGCTGGTATTTGTAAATAGAAAGAAAAAGGAGAAAAAGAGCTTTTGGGCCACTATAAAAAAAATGGAAGAAATATTAAATTATTGAGTTGTCTACTTAAATTAAAATCTTAAATCATTGTCTTCAGTATTTCTTGTATATAATGGTGGATAATCCGTTATAGTCACGCACAAAAACATTGTGTAATTTTCATTCAAGACAACATTTCTGGCGCGGTTGGTTAAACATTGACTGTGAAAAGAGCTTTCTGTCGTTTTGTAGGCTCGGGCCTGCCTTTTATATATAGTCGAATTATTTTACAGAATTTTTCGAATAGCCGGCGGCCTTGTATCATACCCGAAAACTATTCCATATATCTCAAATCATCTTTTTCATTGAATCTAACTTTAATACATTGTCCTAGAAATTCTACTTTGGATAAAACCGCTCATCTATTAAATATTATTCGAGTCTTCGCCAATAAGGCGATATTACACTACATATACTTAGCCGAACACCGCACGGAAATATTCTAATACTCTCTCATGAACATAAGTATTCGTAAGGAATTCTCGGCGCATGTGCAACCTGCTTTAGATACTGGTAGCCCGTATTCAAGCCTGGCGGCCCTTGTTTGCATTACTGGATATTATCAATATATTATAATTAAAATTAAAGTGTAATGCGTTTTACTGCAAGTTTCCTGTACGATAATTTCTATACAAGAATTGTTGTATCTAAACGCACCATTAGAGTTATCGTTTTGTCCTTATAATCTCAACTTATGTTGCAGATATGCTTTTAATAATGGAATGTTGGTTCTATTTATTCATAATAGGATTTATATGACAAGCCGCGTTCGGTCAGGACAAATGTTTGTTATATTGACAAATATTTGTTTCGAATTTCGAGACGGGTTGTTGTGGGATGAAAGAGTTAGTTGTAGTTTGCGATACCCATGATGAATCACCCATGAGGTTCTATGGCTTAAATGTTGTATATATTGGGATATTCGTATAATATATGTGAATATGTAATATCAAATTAATTTTTCTAAATTAATCCGTCGAAATTACTTACTCTCAAAACTCGGTTCCGGTTGATATCATGACAGTTACCAGGATATTTTGATCCTGAGAATGAGACAAGTAATTGTGACTACAACAACGTTCCTATCCGGCTTTGATTTCACCCGGAAATTCTTTGTACTTTTTAACACTAAGAAAAAGACGCATTTTTATGTCGAATCTAAGTTATATTACTTTGTAACTTATTATCCTCATTAACATTACGTCACCGTTCTAGATCCTTCTCTTCCAGTAAACATTATCTTACCTCGAAGGCCGCCTCGACATATATTTAAATAAGGTGTTATTATCACATAAATGTTATTGTGCACTTTAATTGCATACTTAATTCACAATGCATGTACGGAGATAATACATTTCAGTGCGTTGATTAAATAAATGATTGTTACAATTACGCGCAACGGGTTTGCGCCGGCTTATACTCGGAAACTTTGTATAACTATTGTTAGATTATGTTTGTTTGAGGTCGAGATTTTTGTGTATTAAGATTTTTTTAATTTTCAGTACTTTTTTTATGCTTTTAAGGATGTAAACTACCGTACGACCCGCCTGATGGTGAGCAGTTATTTATTTGTGTAAGTGACAAACAAACAGTTACATATTAAGACTTATAAATATAATAGTTAAAAAAAACTAAAATACACGCTTTAATAAGATATACAACTAAAAAAGTAAAAATAATTGATACTGAATTTAAGATAAGAAAATGGAGTAAAATACATATATTTTATTGTTACAAAGCGTGGGGTGTTTACAACAATTACTTATCCTCCTGCACCCCACGCTTTGTAACAATAAAATATATGTATTTTACTCCATTTTCTTATCTTAAATTCAGTATCAATTATTTTTACTTTTTTTTTTTTTTTTTTTTTTTTATACTGGCCTGGCATTGTGGCGGCATTGCACCTGATGGAAAGTGTCAATGCCGCCCAGGCAGAGTATCCATTGGCATTGGACGGTAGTCCCATGCCAATGGAGACAATTATGCCGGCCTGCTAAGGTGCCTCTTCACACCGCGGCGGAAGGACCCAGGATTGTAGGAAGGAGGGAACACGTACGCCGGCAAACAATTCCACAGCTTGACGGTGCGGCACAAAAACGAATTTGAGAACCGTTTGGTTCGCGCCGGGATGGTGTGGACCGTCAAGCTATGGCTTCGCAAGCCAGCACGCGTGGTTCTGGTTAGGAATGGAGAGGAGGGGAGCAAGTTGAACAATTCTTCAGAGCACTCACCGTGATACAGGCGGTAGAACACGCTTAGAGAGGCGACATCTCTCCGGAGTTGTAGCGACTCCAAGTTGCTCGTAACGTCTGCATCATTCACAATGCGGATGGCCCGCCGCTGCAATCCATCCAAGGCATCGAGCAGGTATTGGGCGGATCCATCCCAGAGGTGCGAGCAGTACTCCATACCCGGCCGGACCTGCGCTTTATATAAGCGACAAAGCTGACCGGGCGTGAAAAACCGACGCACCCTGTTCAGGACTCCAACCCTGCGTGATGTGGCAGATATTACGCCCTCGATGTGATTCCTTGGATTGAGATCACAGCGGATATCCACACCAAGGATACTCAGGTCATTCCGCACTGAGAGGGGAGTACCCTGAAGAATGGGGAGGGGAGAGAACGGGGATTTTTTGCACGTGAACGCACACACCTGGGTTTTCTTGGCATTGAACTCAACCATATTCCTGGAACCCCATGTAGAAATGAGATCCAAGGTCCGGTTGAGCTCAATGACAAGATCTTCGCGTCCCATCACAGATTCGACACGGCAACCTGGAGGCCCGCAGTGGTATCGCCCATGAACCGTGCTGTCATCTGCATAGCAATGAATGTTGCCAAGCGACAACATGTCATTGATATGCAGAATAAACAAGGTGGGCGACAGCACCGAGCCCTGAGGAACTCCGGCATTTACCGACATGAGCGCCGAAGCGTGTCCGTCAACGACTACACGTATTGTACGCCCATGCAGAAAGCCGGAAATCCACGAACACAGGTTGCCGGGCAGACCGTATGCCGGAAGCTTGGACAGAAGACCACGGTGCCAGACCCTATCAAACGCCTTGGCAATGTCGAGGCTCACAGCTAGAGCCTCGCCACGCCGGTCAATCGCCTCACCCCAGCGATGCAGGACAAACGCTAGAAGATCACCCGTCGATCGATTATGACGGAAACCGTATTGTCGGTCACTGATCAACGAGTGATCCTCCAGGTAGCGGATCAATTGAGCGTTTATGATCCGCTCCATGACCTTACACATCACTGAGGTGATAGCGATAGGGCGGTAATTGGTAGGGTCCGATCGATCACCCTTTTTGGGGATCGGTTGCACATTGGCCTCCCTCCAAGATTCCGGCACAACACCTGTGCGGTAGGACGCTCGGTAGAGGCGAGTCAGTGCTGGAGACAACTTTTTTAGTTGTATATCTTATTAAAGCGTGTATTTTAGTTTTTTTTAACTATTATATAATTGTTTTGACTAAAAACATCCATCTACGGCTGTATTTCCAATCAATAACGCCATCTGTTGGTCAGTAGTAACATTTGACACTTGAAGAATACAATGTTAACGCCATCTAGCGATGAATGTAGCAATGGTCATCAATTATAAGAATAATTAATCCTGGCGAATCTAATCAGGATAATTATATATTTTAATCGAATTATTGTATTGTCATCGGTCTTTGACAGGTGTGCAAAATTTGAACGAAATCTGGCCGTTTAAAGTGGGTCAAAATGGCGCCCAAAGAAGTCGGTTACAAACAAACATACAAATATACAAACATACAAACATACAAACATACAAACATACAAACATACAAACATACAAACATACAAACATACAAACATACAAACATACAAACATACAAACATACAAACATACAAACATACAAACATACAAACATACAAACATACAAACATACAAGTGAAGCTAATATAAAGCGTGTAATAAGTGATTTAAAAAGTTAGGTACCATAGACTTCTGCAACACCAGAAGTGTCTCTCGCGCGTTGCTGACCCTGTAAGAACCTTTTTACTCTTCCTTTAAAGATCCCCATGTTGTACTCTTTTGGGAAAACCTGTGCAGATAGCTCATTCCACAGCCATTTATTTTCTATTCAAATATGGCCCTCGTTATCTTAAAAATCTATCCGTTTGTTCAAGATTCACCAAAGCAAACAAACAATCAAATCTTTCCTCTTTATAATATTAGTATAGACTAGTTCAATCGGTTAAAATTGTGTTAAACAAATATTTATTTTGAGCCTTATTAAAGGACTTGTAGGTCAGACAAGAAATTCATACATGAAGGTCGTACATGAAGCCCATGTTACAAGACACAAGACATGTTTAATATTCTATCGAGACTTTGTTATTATTATTTTATGTATCTATTTACAGTTTTTAATAACCTGCCATTTTTATGGCACTAAAACAAGTAATCTAATGTTCTGAATACTACAATAAATATGTATGGACATAAACTTACGCCTTTTTTCCCAGAAAGCGTAGGCAAAAGTTATCGAGATGTATGTTCCATCCCACGAAGTGATAGGGGAAATTACATATACAAGTATACAAGTATGTATATAATTATGAACATTAACTGTAAAATTCAATTACAAATAAAAACAACAATCAAAACTCAAACCGAATGCTTTATTCCAAAATAAACCCACACATCTCGTCGGCTAATATCTTCCTTTTTTGTAAATCCATTAATATCGTACGATGACACCGCCATCACTAATTGACACAATGAAATCGTTAAAATTGTGTATAAAACGGTCAAAATATTGTCACAAACATCGAGTAGGAAGCGAACTATCCGATATCCATTAAAAATTAACTGTTATGCCGTATTAATACACCTCAAAGCAACTATCAACCACCGCCAAAAATAAATTGGACATTACAATAAGCGCCGGGTTTGTGTTGTGCTGTGGAACGTAGCATGACGCTTTTGGAGTTTGAATTTTTGTTGTAGAATTAAGAATTTAAGACAGAAAGTTTAATAAAAAAAGAAACTGTATTACACCTTGTTGTAGGAAGTTAACAACACATAAAATTATTCCTATATGTTGAAATTTAATATTAATCGTCACAGGATTTAAACACAGTTGAGTCAATTATTATGAATTATGAAAGATTTTATTCCTTGTATGCCAATCAACCAGTAGGTTCTGAGTATCTTACACTAGAAGCCCAAAACAGCTAGTTAGGTCAGTGGTACAATCAAAACTACCAGTTTTAGTAAATAGTATAGTAAATTAACATTTTACATATTGGTGCCTAATACCAGCCAACTCATGGGTACCAAATATCTACCAAATACATATACCGGGTATATCAAGACTGCTACCTAAAACGAAGCCGGGTGGTAGTTTTAGTGACTACAAACACAACGCAACAAAAAATTTCGCTAAGAAACGACAATTTTTTTTATTTTTTTTTAATATCGTCGAATTTGGATGGTAAATCCATAGTTTTTGCTAAAATAATAATTTAAAGCCTTGCCTACCATAGCGTCTTTAAAAATAAAAGGGTGTACATTATTATTTAAGAAAAACCTATTTATTTACCATCCTAATACGACGATGGAAAAAAAATAACAAAAAAATCGTCCCAAATTTTTTCCCAAAATTTAGTTGCATTGTGTCTAAAGTCACTAAAACTACCACCCAGCTTCGTTTTCGGTAGCAGTCTTGATATACCCTGTATACCTTCACAAATATTTCTTTCGTATCTGGGCGTTTGTGAGACCGAAAGTCACATACATAGTCCTGACCCCACACTAAGATCGCCTTGTGTCGTGGGTGTCAATAACTACGAGAGACTTTTCGGTTTCAAAAACACCCTGACCCGGAAGAAATGTGGACCGCACAAATATCTCTCTCGGTGTGGAGATTGAAACCGCGGCCTCTCGTTTCACAGGCGGCGTTTAACCGACTGGGCCACGGAGGCTGTCAACAAACATTTATACCACGTAGTAATAAATATGTAAAATCACATGCCTCGTTTTGCCCCACAGCGGAGTTGCCCAGATGATCGGAACGTTTCAGTTGTTAATGCCTCATGGTCCGGTATGAATTCATTACGGATCTCTATCTCACTATATAAATCAAAATACAACACCTCTAATATTACGCGTCTAAAAGATTTGCAAACACCGAGATTAGCAGCGCTATGTCTATTTCTCCCCCAATCAGCAGTATAAATGCACTGTTGTGTTCCGGTTGAAGGACATTGTAGCCAGAGTACTACTGGATATATTGAGACTTAACATCTTATGCAAACGATGGGGAGCGCAATAGAATGCTAAGCATTGCTTTGTAACTCTTAGTGTTGTTTGGTTTTGCTACTGTCCATGAGCGGTCGTGTCGCAAGTTATCAGGCGAAAGGCATGCTCGTCTCACCAGTAATTGCAATAGGGAAAAAGCTATTACTTACACGTTGTAACATGTCTGTTTTAATATTCTTTAAATTGGACTATAATTTCATCACAAGAAGTCCACCACCACCACTCTGGCCTAGTGCGGGCAGACTTTTAGATACCACGTAAATTCTTCCGCATCGCAATGGAATGCAGGTTTCCTTATGATGTTTTTTCTCACCGTTATAGTGCGTGATTATGTTGTTTTAGAATTGACAAATTGTCAACGTGGTCTATCTAAACATTTTAATATGAATTGTAATGAATAATTGTAGTACCCACCTTCACTATAATGTTTTGATAGCACACTCAAATGTATATATAGCATATCCCTACATCATAAAAGTAGTTAGTAAATGGTTCAGGTTAGGTTCTATTAATATTAAATGGACGAGTTTTGTACATAGAACTAAAGATAAATAATGTTACATTATAATTATAAGCAAATAACCCGTCGCGGGCAGCGTCATAAATAAAGAGAAAAAACTTGTATTGTTTCATGAGACTCCATTAACTGTTTATTTATCGATGTGTCAATCTTAATATGGCGACATCTTGCGGCATATGTCAGAACTATTTTTGATCACAACAAAGATACGTCAACTGCAGTTTAATTTTATTAACAACCAATTACCCCGAATCTACTTGTCTTATCGACAGTCCTTCGCTCCAATAAAATGCAGTCAATAAATTGTCCTTTACAATAATTAACACGCCATTTTTATCAAATACAAACTTAATAAACAATTAAAATTCCCTCAAAACATATAAATAAATAATCACTAAATTTAATAGCATTTCATTAAGAACATCTTTGTGATAACATTTATAGGTCTTGTCTGCAAATTGACACCGTAGATAAGAACAGCACAGCCCAAAAGTCGTTAACACCTCGGAACATACGAAAATAGACACGCGAAAGTTCAATACAATACTGTCACACCCTATTAAAAAAACCTTGCAGTGTATCCATAAAAGCGGCAACGGTCATCGACCGCAAAAAACTATCGCACACATGAATAGAAAAAAAATATATTAAAAAATGAACAAAAATTTTGTGAACACTCAAAAAGAGCGGCGATTGTTCGCGGTTTCGAACCCTGTGCCGGCCCGTTATTAATTCTTGGACAGTCAGATCGGACGGACCGCAACGGCAATCGAAAAATAAAATAACTATCATTCATTTGCGAGTGGCGACGTGTTTACCGAGGTAGCTTTACTTCTTCTATACGTGTGACTAGCAGATCATACCGATTAATATTCGTATTAAAATATAGTAATTTGTTAAGTTTTAATATTGTGATGTGTATGGATAGTCAATCACCACGTACTAAGAGCGTGAAGGAAAACATCGTAAGGAAACCTACATACCATAGCGATTTATAAAAAAAATCTATGGTACGTAAGTCCGCCAACCCGCACTAGGCTAGCTTGGTGGACTATATGGCCTAACCACTCTCAATCGTATTCTCAGTTGTAGAGGAGGCCCGTGCCCTGCAGTGGGACGTATATGGGCTGATGCAGATACAGACAGAATTTGATATTATTGCTGGTTAGGCCCTATAGTCCACCACGCTGGCCTCGCGCGGGTTGGTGGACTTTACATGCCATAGAAATTCATACAAACCGCTATGGTATTCAGGTTTCCTCGCGATGTTTTCTTTCACCGTTTTCGTGCGTGGTGATTGCTATCTCGATCAATCTCGATTGAAGAGGAGGCCCGTGCCCTGCAGTGGGACGTATATGGGCTGAAATAGATTATTCCTGAAATAAATAGCTTCTTTTGTTATTCTTTCTGATCGAGAGCCTATTGTCTATTCTCCACATCGACCTGTTGGAAGCGGCCTGCATCCAGCGACTTCCTGCAACCTTAGCCAGGACGTCCGTCCATCTTGTGCTCGTAGGTGGCGTCCGACATTTCGATTGCCTGTACGTGGCCTCCACTCTAGCTTTTCGGCTCCAACTGCCACCAGTTCTACGCGCTATGTGCCCGGCCCACTGCCACTTCAATTTACTAATCCTATGGGCTATGTCGGTAACCTTTGTTCTCCTACGGATCTCCTCATTTCTGATTCGGTCTTGTAGGGAAATACCGAGCATAGCCCGCTCCAAAACAAATTAATAAACTAAATTAAAATTCAAATACGTATTGTAATGAAACAAATTATAATTAACAGAAAACATAAAGTTATATAATAACAGTAATAATTAGAGGAGGTCTGTCTCCAGCAGTGAGATTCATGGCTGAAGACGATTGTGATCTTCGGTTTGATAGCTCATAATAACTCCTGCTTTTATTATTTTCTCCGATAGTAATTAGTATTACTTTGATTTGCCGAAATTGAACAGAACTTAGAATAATTATAATATTGCATGTTTTAATAATGTGCAAAGATTAAGATAATACTAATTATATTTAGATAATAGAATAGGTAAGAGAAGCGACGCAAATGTTTAAGTTCATGATAATTATTTCTTGAATGAATTGACGTAAGTACTAACCATCATAATATAATTGTATAACAAAACAAATATTTTTTATATTTGGATTTATTTTTAACGAATCCCAAGGAGTTTGAGGCAATGGCAGACCAAAAATATTGTTATGGTGTTATTAAGGTAAATTCAACGTGAAGAAGACTACCAGTAGAAATACTTTTTACCATACATTACAAATCAATGCTTGGCATTCCACTGAGTTCGTTATCCTGAGACATATGATGTGATGTCTCAATATATCCAGTAGTTACTTTGGCTACAATGTCCTTCGTACCATAAACAGTGCATTAGAACTCCTGTTTGTCGGAATAAATAGAAATTGCGGTGGTACCTACGCTGACAGCGTGTTACATGAAACACGTACCACTCGTAAAAGTAAAGCAGACTTAAAAATCCAAAAGGAAATTTCCCGGTAATCGAACCCAGTCCTACCCCTACCAGTTAACCAAAATCCGTCGGCGCCGCGCACTTTTTCACTATTTTGTAAATAATTACGTTTAAACCAAAAAATGTCATTGCCATTCGGCGCGGAGTGAAGCGATTGTTTTAACATCCGCGCGTTTGACTCTCATTAATTTTGCGTATTGATTCAAAGGGCACGGTGGCTTGTTGGTTGGAGATTGAGACGGTAGTGCGGGTACGAATCCATGTAGTCATTTTTAAGAGATTCGGATATTATATTATATCAGTATAAATTTTAATGATGTAGGAAAATGTTCTGAAAACGTTATGCTTGTCTGATATTTTTTACGGATTATGTAGTCCAAATATAATTAATTAGTCCATCTTGTTCCCTATAATTGGGAGGTTTTCGGTCTTAATACATCACACTGGTCTAGTGTGACAGGTGAAATGCACATATTTTCCTGCTTTACAAATTCTTGTAGCATTTTTTCTTACAATGTTCTACAGTAGTGATTATTACAACAAGTTGGTTAACGGCCGATGCCAATAATCAATCGAAAAAATTAGATTGAAGTCAGTCAGGATTGTTTTCTACTTTTCGATTTGTCATTTACCATATTGCCATAGTTTTTTCACTACTGAGATTGATATTATTGACAATATAGTATCAGAAAAAAGATTTAGCTGTCAATCTCAAACGGCAAATTTTGTATTGGGATTTTTTATTGGCAGCGGCTGTTAGTCGCTCTGACTTAACCAACTTGTTGGTTAAATAATTAATTTCATTAGTAATTTTTTGTAAATTTACAAAAAAAATAATATTTTATACTATATTATAAAAAAAAATTGATTAAAAATAACCCACACAATTAGCCATATATTTCACAAACTAAATACAATATCATGTTGGTTAAAACATTACGAACACTGCACTGATTATAATGAATTATTCAATATGCGAATATCTGTAACGCAGCGGTCTGCGTGGGCCTCATTCCCATTCAACCTTATTAAACTTATCTTTAACTTTTGAATTCATTATGTAAACTATCCCTAATTAATTCGTATCGAAACATAGTGGAATTTGTAATTTTGTTGAGGCAAAAAATTTTGTTCTACGCTAAACTATTATCATATTTTAATCATCTTCTGTTTTGAATATAGCTTTGAGGCTTTGGGATTGACTAGATTAAGCAATTTATTAGTTTATTGGTTTATTAAAATATTTAATAAGTTAATTATACCAACGTAAGCTACAGTTCGTGTATTTATTTTATGTTTTAGGGGGCAAACGATCATACGGTTCCCCTGATGGTAAGTGATCACCGCCGCCCATGCACATCTGCAACACCATAGAGCATAGAGATGTGTTGCTGGCCTTTATGGCAGAAATACGTTGTTTCTTAGTTGATTTTCACTCAATATAAAACAGAAAACAATGCTGGATACGAACTCCAGTTTAAGACAAGTTGTATGTTTTGTTTTGAAGTAGTAATTCACATTATCCAATAAGGATTCTACATTCAAACCTTTGACGTTTTAATTCACAACAGAATAACACCTAAATTATCTTTCGAACTAAACTATTACATTCTAACTCTTACAGATATTTACAAAACTTTTCAAATGTTTTACGTTGAGTATATACATAAACTAAAGGCCTTTTTCCAAGAATGGGTAGGCAGAGGTGCTATCAAGACGTTGCCTTGTGTTTTCGGTCCCACGATATGACTGGGGTGAGTGAGCCTATCGGCTTTTCGGGCACAAAGTCCTAACTCTGGGCTGATACTAGATAGAAAAGTCTTATATTGCTCCACCTGACCTGGGATTCGAACCCGAGATTGCAACATTGGGATCGTACCGAAGTGAAACTGCGTCACCACGACAGTGTTAACATTATATTTTCATCTTTAAATCTGCAACCCTAGCGACATCTAGCGAAAATAATAAGCAATTAGTTCTGAGAAATCATCCAATATCAAAGAAACTCGAATAGAAATCTTCATGTCACCACAACGACAGTTTCGACTTTCGACCTACTAGGAGATGACTTGTAGAAAGTAGAGAAAACAACTTGTTTATACAAAATTAATTTGATATTACTGAAATATTGAATTTCCTTATTAACTTATTGATTCAATGCTAGATTCTTTGGTCTGTATTTCTAAATGTCTTCATTATGGACGGGCATCCTTCTGGTGTGGGTTTTTAATTAGAATTATTATGTTATTTTTATTGTCTTGTTGAATCGGAGAGATAATGTCTTCGTGCCTTTTTTTGGTGATAACAGAAGACTTTCAACCTTCTTAAGAGCCTATCAGTTAATTATAATATCCTAATATCGATTTTTGAAGTAACCATTAATATAATAAAATTCATTTGTCTAATATCTATCTAGAATCTATGACTAAAATGGTGGACTAAGATATTTTTAGATATTTTTCTTCGGAGTGAAATTAATTCTCCTCTTGATTCAAATAAATAAAATACTCAAATATTTGTATTGTTATTAATTCCTAATAATTAGATACCTATAAGAATATCTTTCATAGCTCAGTAATCCTTATGACCCTAATATAATTGAATAAGAGTGCCATTGAAATCCACAAGAAAACATTGATAGCAACCAATAGAACAGGAGCTCGGCAAAAAACCAAATCGTGACTTATCCATGCATTGAAACAAACGAGGGCTGTCTGTCAAGCAAATCTGTCATTTATTGCGGCCGCTGGGGCCGCTTTCGCCGCATTAACATTTTATTAACATTTCCCTCGCGTCATTAGAGTTGAAATTTGAATATCTACGGATCGGAAATGCACAAATTAAGCGAGTGATCTGTTGCCAGTAATGAGCTGAAAGGTAGGTAATGACGGGGACTCTGCGACGGAACAAAACAACACTCTTGCTTACCTCAGCGGGACGGGGTAACGAACGCCGGGTAACATACGCGGAGGAGGCTTTCACTTCGCTAAATGTTTATATTCTGCAGACTATTTAGAAGCTATTGCATCTGTAATAACTCAACGAGAGATATAGAGTTACTTATGTATGTCGTCGAAAAATAAGTCGTTAAAAAACAGAAAAAATGGCAGGATTAATTGTCGTTCTGCTTATGGTAATTCTTCATACGCTGTTCATAATCACTATGGCCCATGGGGTTGTCATTTCTGCACAAAAGCTTATCTTAAGAATCGTAAGTCACTGACACTTCTCGTAAAATCATTATTAGTATATTTCAAGCACGTACAAATAACAAATAATAATATGTCGAAGTTCAAAGGCCAGTCATATCAAGACAGAGTGACACGTAGCGATATAAAAATCCTCACCAATCAACACTATACCATCTGCAATTGCTTCATCAGCTTAAAGATGATTTCCAAAAATCTCTTCAAAAAAAAAATCCCGTTCCATAGCCGGCTACCATCGGATACTTATTAATAAGGAACGGTAGGTCTCGGGGCACACAGACAGACAGACGGACACACGGACACGGCGAACGACATTTGTAATGATACTAAATAGTGGCGTGCGGTAGGTATCCTTGCCCAAGTAATGCGTTCACAAGTCCGTGAGGACGGCTACATGCGTCAAACACTAATGGATTTCATTACTACATATTTCCAACTTACTGTACTTTATAAGCCCATATAGGACCCAAAGTAGCACACCGGCCTCCTCCTCAATCGAGAGTACGGTTGAGAGGATTTAGGTTTAGTCCACCACGCTGGGCTATTGCGTGTTGGTGAACTTTCCATTCCATAGAAATTCTTACAAATCGCTATGGTATACAGGTTTCCTCACGATGTTTTCCTTCACAGTTACAGAGCGTGGTGATTGACTTTCAATACAGACATGGCTTAGAAATGTTAGAGTACCGTGGCATTTATTCATTTCCAGGTCAGCACATAAATTTTGCTATTTCAATGATTTTGTTCAGGGTTCAAGACAAGTTAGACATTCCCGGATACTCGCCGAGCTTCAATGCTTGGTATCCTAATGCGTGACATTGTTGATCCTGGCTTACAAGAGTTGCAGTGGCTGGAGTGACGGCGAGATAATATGCTTAAAATCTTAATGCTAGGTGATAATGTAATCGTCACGTGCAAACAGTAGGTCACGGTTCGATCATCACACTGAAACAAATGTTAGTTCGATCCACTTTATTCTGGTCTCGGTGTTTGTCAGACCGAAAGGTCTCTCCTTTCTGATAACTACGATTCAAGACTAGTAACTGAGTAGGATGTGAATATTGGGAGTTTATATTTTCAAAGTCGTCTTCACGACACTCGTATCGCCTTGTTAAGTGGATTCATTGCTTGTAATGCATTGAATTCTTGTGGTATTAAATATAAGGCCTCTGATTACTATTTACTTAATATAAAGACATTTTATTTATTTTCGAATTCAAAGATGATTTCGTTTATACGTTTTATTCGTTTTATAAGATTTAAAAATACTAGAAACGTCTTCTCATATTTCTACAAGTACAGATGAATACGCTCAGTCAAATGACGCTTAAATCATATGATCCTAGTTTGGTAGATTAAACTAGTCTACTTACCTCATGAAAATTAAGGTTTAGATATGAATCGTTTATGTACAGCACCGACAATTATCTATATAAAAAGCAAATGGAAAAAATCAACTCTATCAACTACTATCGATATTATTGCTCCACCCACCAACCATATTTCCACCATCCCCGCCGTTTAAGCCTAAAAAGCTGTACCGATATGATTGAAAGCCGTCCAGTCAATAAGTCAGAAGCACCTATCTTCGTAATGTCTCGGCAGTGCATTTACATATTTTAATGAGCACTGCGGCCTATCGCCGTAGGTAGCCAGGTAGCCTAGATCGACCGCTCTCACTCGCCTTTTGTGCTTGCTTGATGGATGAAGTTTAATTGTAACGTTTGAGCCATTAATTGATATAGGTATATGTTATTAATTATTAATATTACCTTTATTAGGTACTTGTTTATTGTTACTGTCACCCAATAACAGAATTATTTGTCAATCTGTTTATGACTGATCAATTTATTTAACATATTATTATATTAATCATTGATTGTTTTGAAGGACGTGAATATTATTGGAAGTTTCACTGCTTATTTTTGCTTAAATATGAGGCAATAATATTTACAAAAATATATATTTTATAAAAGGAAATCATTGGTCGACCCAATTTTGCCGGTCAGATGTTCCAAGGCGGAAGTTGGTTGCTATTTGCTATGCGTGCGGCTTTTTTTGAATTTTTTTGGACTAAATGACGAGACGAGTATGCCATTCGGCTGATGGTAAGCGATACGACCGATAAAACCAAACAACGTCTGGAATTACAAAGCAATGCTTGGCATTCACATTAGATGTTAAGTCTCAATATGTCCAGTAGTTACTCTGGCTACTATGTCCTTAAATCCGAAATACGTGTTGTATTGCTGTTTGGCGGGAGAAAGACACTGCGGTGGTACCTACTCAGACGGCCTCTCACGTATGAGAGACCTAACACCAGTAATTATTGAGTAATAAGCATAGTTACTGCGCTGTACCTGATAGTAAGCCCATATATCGTCCAGACAAAGCAGCAAATGTCATAAGACAGCGGCCCCATGCCATTGCCATGCCAAAAAAGGATTGGCGAACTTTTGGTTTTCACCATCAAGCTACAGTTTCACAAGCGAGCACGCATTGTTCTGTTTAAATGCTGATATTTTGCCACAAACTTTTGTAATTATTACTTTTTATCAATATCCCTTTTTAGGGTTCCGTTCCTAAAATGTAAAAACGGGACCCTGTTACTAATTTAAGAATACTCGGGAAATTTAAGACTATTTATTAAACATGCCAATCACCAAAATCAAAAAATCACAATAAAAAAGTTCATGAAAAAAAGAGTGACAGTACTGACGAGGTTTCTTGCGCTGTTTCTCCATACATACTGCAACACTTTCCGCAACTGTGATAGTATTAATTACTTAACGAGTTAAAGATCTTGTGTAAGATTTCTCTAATCAAAGATGCTTATATTTTGTTTATGAAAGTATACTAAGCGATACATTTCGCACTTTCCTGTAACTTACACTAACATTCCGCGTGCAATATTCTAAAACAGACATAAATAAGCCATAAAGTCCATTTCACCTTCGGTAATGACATGGCGCATTTGTTATCACGCGAACAAAAACCCGTTGAACATTTCCAACATAATCAACAGGCTATATTCAGCGCGGCAAACTTTTTATTGTTTGTATTCCTACATAAAGTAACGATAATTAATTGACAGTATTATTAGCTTATCTTTAAGTATATCTGAGTTTTTAAATTTGGAATTGGTGTTTGAAAATTAATTATGTTTATCACTAGCGCCTCTTTATGTGAAGAATAAAAGTGTATTTTGTTTTTTGACCAAGGAACTTCATCTATAATGCTTTTCAGACTGTTGTTGTTGATTTGGGCTACTTTTACATTATAATGTAATATTAATATTCGTTTAATTAATTAGTAACTTTGTTTGCTTTTTATAATAATGTAAATTGCAGTACCTATTAACTTTCAAGTTTATTTTAGGTTAATTTTAAACATATTAACATTAAAAGAATAGGTAAGGATAGACTAAACACTTTGAATATTAAATAAAATAAAAATGTAACGTACTTTTTTCACATAAAACGTATCACAATCGATAAACAGAATCCCTTTGCCGATCCACCCTCCATCGTACAAACAAACGAATAGCTCGCTTTGATTAAGAAATTAGCAAAACAGCCCAATTCACCGCTGATTTCCCTAGCAACCCGAGAGACTTGCCGTCAATTAAGAAGCTCTAATTATCTAGCACGTCGCCTGACGGCCAATGAATATGCATCCACTGCCCGACTCTACAAAGCTTAGGTAATGCTAACACCTACTTTCGGGGTACCTGTCGGATCTTATGTTGTCTAAGTATTTTGGAAGATATTCGGACGGATAATGGAAAAGCTGTGGCAGTGACGTAGGTGTGACTCGTTTTGACCTCAGCTTGTGTATATTGTTTAGATAGGCTGGCATAGTTGCGTTGACAACCGAAATAATATCTTGTAGGTATATATTCCATATCGATGGCAGTGCACTGGATGTATCAACTAACTTGGTCGCCTTTTAGGAACCACTGCAATGTCTAATACTGTTGGTAGGTCGGTTTGAAGGACATAGCCAGATTACTGGACATATTGAGACTTCACATCTTATGTGTCAGGATGGCGAGCGCAGTGGAATGTCAACTTTATAATTCGAAGTGTTGTTTGGTTTTGATATTGTTCATGAACATATCGCTTACCAACAAGAGAACGGCATGCTTGTTTCCCGATTCATTGCAATAAAAAAACTGTTCTGCTGATTCCAAAGATCTTATGAAAGACAATTTGAATAAAAAAATCGATGTGATCAATTGATTTGATCACATCGTCGGCAGGTTTGTTTGGCACGGCCATGCTTTCGCTTGCCTTGGGGATTCGACGCCATTGCCTGTTTAGGTATACAGTCTCCATCTCTTCAAAGGGTATGGTCCCTCAATTTCCACTAGTGGCGCCTGATTTATTGGTTGATCGGAGTTTCATGATAGAGTTTTCGTAGCTAGCGAAGGCATCAATTTACAAATACATGGAGCTGGTAACCCGTGTAACAGTACTATGTTTACGTACATATACCCTCTAGATATAGCATAAAGAGCCTACTAAAAATTACCATTAAGTATCTTTAATGTTTAGTAGTTGTTTTATTGCGATAATTTTAGTCTTGGAAAATATATTTCTAAAATCAGACACAAATAATTAACTCACGTAGGATTAAAATACAAAAAAGTTCCAATTTAAAACATGGGAAAAAAATGACGCATCCGTACTCGGGCACACGTCACGACATCGACAAACTGGAATAATTTACAACCTGTATACAGATATATGGTACATGAAATTCATTAACAAAGCCGCCTAATAACTTCCCCCGGCTGGGGGTCAGCGGGGGTCAAACACCCATCCAGGGAGGGGCCGAGGGGGTTGACAAACAGCACCCTGTAATGCGCTACTGTTGAATTGCAAAAATCTCATTATGGTCTAACTGTCGTTATAGGAGTAATTAACTACTAAGGATAGAGGAATGTGTGGAGTCGGATTAGATTTCAGATTTCAGACAACGGAAAAAAGAAGACAGTTCGTGTTGCTGAAGGAATTTCCTATACTGTTTCGTCGTCACAGCTACAACACGTTCTGAAGTCGTTTTAGTAGTAACTAGTAAGTAGCGATTCAAAAGATCTTGTGACAGACTATTTGGATAAAGAATAGTATTTTTATATCATTATATTCTATTGGCCTGCGAGGAAATTCGGAAATAAAAATAAAATTTAACCAAAATAAATATTTGATGCATTGGTATATATTTATTTTATTATGAACAACTAGCTTTTATATAATCTGATAGTATTAATATGTCCAATATAATAAAATGTGACGAGAGATAAACTGTTCCTACTATTTTGAAAACAACATGACAACAACGCATTCGGACGCCAAAAGATCGTAGACAATCTTTAATATCTTGATCAATATTTATATTTGTTTACTTTTAATGTTATCACCAGCAAGATGAAGAGAGTACATAATAAAAGCTACAAAACCCTGAATACACTTTCCGTTATAGAGAATTAACTTTTGGACGCAAATATCCACTAAAGATTTCCTCACTGAAGAAGTTTTTAGATTAAAATGAACTGACATGGGCATAATAAATACAGATTGATTAGATTGTTTAAAATGACTATTAATGAATATATTTTTTATCATGAGATGGAGAAAATAGAGAAAGAGTGAATTTACCCTTTATTACCCTTATTTTATTACCATGTCAGATCGTGCAACTCAAAACATCTAGCTTGAAATTATGTCAATCAGCCTACATTGACAAACCCGCATCCATGTGGCAATCTACGATCCAAATCGTCAGTTTGAAGAGAGCCTTTTGCTTGCACGATCACCGGGATTGTGTGCTAATCGATTCTGGTTTACTCCGCTGTATGTGGTGTATGAAGTACTTTAGATTTTGAAGAAATTATGTTATGGATAATTTTGGCAGTATTTACTTATATAGCAATGTAGAGAAATATTCTCCATTTTTCGTCTTTGTTTAACCTTATTTATTTATTGATATTGAAGAGGTTTCTTCTCCCTAACTTCTGCAATGCTTAATAGTGGTTTAAAAAGTCCAGTATCTTTGCTAAATTAATGAGTAAAAAAAAGTACTGAAGATCGTATCTTTATACTTCTCGCTCCAAGAATCTGTCACCTGCAAACAATTTGACTGTAATTATAGACAACTTAAAATATTTTTCCTTTCTTACCCCTTCAAGATTCATTAATCAAACTAAAAGTTCGGTAAAGCAACTACCACGTCCGTAATATTGTAGGAGTCCATTAAAGGCAATGATTTCTATCGGACAATCACACTTATTGGCAACACCACTAATCAAGACATCTCAAGAATTTTAGCCTAAATCGACTCCAAACCTCCGTCTGTTTGATGGTAATTGTGTTTCGTTTATAACGAGGTTTTTTGGCGGGCGACGCCGCGGGCGCGGCAACGGCTCGCCTGTGCAATGCATTTGCTATGCTCATTTCCTGCCTTGTACAACAAACATATTTAAATCATTATTCCTTGCTCGTTACTGCATAGTGTATGAGATTGACGGGAACCCCGGACGTTCGTCTTGGTCTAGCGGGGGATAAAAGTTGGTTGTGGAATGGCATCATTTACTTTTTTGATGTAATTTTTTATAGTAAGTAAAAATTCAATCTAGAGCTAGTTTGTAGATTTCGGTTGGTTTAGTTGTGCCGAATAAGTTTAACTGGATATCGGCATTCGATAATCTATGTTTACAACATTTAACTTCCTCTAAGATGAAGTGATAACTTTTAGTGCCTTAAAAAAAGTAAAAAATCTGAGTGACTATTAATTGCTACTTGTCTACAGAGTTAGTTAACAAATGAACTCTACAAAGTCTAGTTTTCTAGTGGTAGGTCTCTCTTAAGTGAGGGGCCGCCTGGATAGGTTCAACCCAATTTCTATTTCTCCCGCCAAACAGCAGTGTAAATGCATTTTTGTGTTTCGTTTTGAAGGATATTGTAGCCAGAGTCACTGGTCATATTGAGGCTTAATATCTCAAGTATCGGGATGGCGATCGCAGTGCAATGCAATCATAGTTTTGCAATTCATGGTGTCTTTTTGCTACTGTTTATGAGCATTCATCGCTTACCATCAGGCGAACGGCATGCTCGTCTCGCTATTAATTACGATAAAAAAATAGCGAAGACAGGAATTAGCATTAAAAAAAAAAAAACTTTTTTTCTCACAAGTTTATTAAAAAAATCACAATACAAAGAAACCAACTAATCATCAAACGTCAAATCTATCGCATCGTCTTGTACTACGTCCATTTCTTCATCCTTGTCGCTCTCAACTGGCTTGGATGCTGAAGGTTGGTCCGGAGTAGCAGACTTAGCTGGTGTCTCCACAACCCTCGTTACTGGTACTACCGTCTTACGCCTCTTGTCTTTCTTCGCTGAGTCAGGGGCTAGGGCATCGAGACGTGCTTTCTGATAAACAAATAGACGATTTTAATCAACTTTGTAAAAAATACTTAGTGTATAGGCAAGTGAAGTGTTACTAATGTGATCGGTTGATATATTTTTTTCAAAAATTACATGAATGCGTCACTTGACACTAGCAGTAATCAGTAATAGCCTCATTCTTAAGAGTAATTACCTCTAGAGAGATTCACGCTGTAACCGCACATGAGACATCAATAGCTATATCTAGCAACACAAGAAAATAAGCGCCATATTGTGGCCTTAATTTAAAATAGACCCTATTACAATGATGTTAGGTTGCTTTATTGCTTGAACGACGTCGCTTTGTCTGGCGAAATTCTTTTTTCGCCCAACGACAAAACGCGGCACGTCACATGAAATAGAACATTATTTTGCATCTCATTCTGACATAAAGAAATTCGTATCGGTGTGTCTCATTTTTGCGATGTACAGTACATTTAGGCTCTCTCTAGAGGTAATTACTCTAAGGCCTCATTGAATAGTAGTGCCACAACACAGAAAAAAATGTGACCCGTACTTAATCAAAGTTACTTCCTTCGTAAATGTGAGAAGGTGCGAGACTTTTCCCATTACAGTCGCAAGCTGTCCCAGTCAACTCCTTATTAGATGAATTTGAATCTAAATTCGACCATCAGGTTCTCGTTGAGAATGAGACATTTTTGAAGGTTACAATATCTAAAAAACCTTTAAGTCAGAAATCAAAATTTAATACATACATGCTTGGTTCAAAATTATGTGACTGTAGTACTCAACGTTAGCCCAAAAATTGTTCATTGCTTGATAAAATGATAAAATTGAGCATATTCGAATTCGCAGTGCCGTCATTGCTACTAAAGTTATTAAACACCAGAATGAACTCAATAATGCTTTTGAAATAGACTAACTGGCAAAGCATAACCTCAACGAAACCACAATACAATTCGTAATTTCCGCGAGCGACGCCACGTGTAAAACAGAGTCCATCATGAATCGAATTCCGGTAATATTAACAACAATTTCAAATGTAAATTCGATACTGAATGTTTAAATAGCCGCTGTGATGGACCGTTTTATTTATGCAATTGCTGTTTTCATGCTGAAATCATGCGCCTAATTGGGTTCAAATCACAGTATGCGATACGTGCCCCGCCATTGTTCCTCTTGTTTAATGTAAAATTGCCCTTACAGAATGGGAATTTGGTGCTACAATTTAGTTTGAAGCCGTGCATGGTTTAATGAAGAGTTCTTGAATAATAGATTAAGGTTAATAAAATGATTAAAGAGTGAGAAAATATGTTTTACTGATTATGAATTAACAGAATTAAATTACGCATTAGTATTTAGGAAAAAATTAACAACCAAACTTAAGATAATGGTAGTTAGAAAGGGAAATAGTTATAGTAAAGGGGACTGGAATTAACTGCACGTGTAGTGCACTGAATGGGGATTATAAAGCCGAGGTCTCAGATTTGAACCCCGGGTCGAGCAAACTGACATTGTACTTTCTATTCATTATCAGCCCGGAGTCAGTATTTTGAGCCCGATATAGGGATAAGCTCGCTCCCTATAACGTGGGACTCAACATACAAGGCAAAATGCGGATGTCTTGGTAGCACCTCTGCTTCTTCCTTCCGGGAGAAATGCGTGAATTTGTTTAAGTAAAAACTACATTTTATAAAAACATACTCTTCAGAATTTCTCGCCTGTCAGACACAAATCTGTCGCGATTTCGATGGAATCAGAAATGGAGGTACCTACTTATTATCGTTTCTGTTATGGGTGTTAAAAATCCAAATAATGCGCCGATTGTGCAATCATATTTCCTCTATTCTTTTCCACTATAGGCTCTCTACAACATACAACTCGCATATTTAAATGCCTTAAATATCTACTCTTAAAAAATCACAGCGTAATAATTTTTAGTCGTCTGTGGTAATAATCTCTCGTCTCGGCCATCCTTCACATCCGCCGTAAACTTCAACTCTGTTCTGTATTCGAATCCTAATTTTATTCTTATTAATAACTACCTGTGCCATCGTCGTACTAGAATAGATTGTTTTACTCATCGCTCATAGAAATCACTGGTTACACTTCTAGAGAGGCGAAAGGATAACCAGAGACAATTTATTGGTCCCGAAAAGTAATACAGAATAAAGGTCTTTTCTTGATCTTTGTAACATTAATCTAGAAGAGCCAATTGAAAAACTAAACTTACCAAAGACGGATTTCTTCTAACCAAAAGTTTTACATCTTGATCGTTGATAGTGCTCCGTTTGGCGTGTCTGAAAAGTTTTTCATTTTCATTTTAAGCATTTCTTTATACATACATACATAAATTACGCTTTTTTCCAGAAGGGGTATGCGGAGGTGCTACTACGGGCACCCGCATTTCTCGATTTGATAGGAGGCGAGCCTATCGCCCTTTCGGGCACAAATTCCTGATTCCAGGCTGATAGTGAATAGAAAATCCAATGGACTTTCTTAATACTGACACGTAATATAACTAGTATCTACATATTCTTAGAAGTAGTACCAATATCTATATCATATTCAAAATACCAAATAATGTACATCTACCCACACGTAAGATTATTTTTACAATAAAAATACCTTTACTTATTGTACTTATTAAGTGTAGTCTTAAATCAGAGAACAATATTTTTTTGATTTTTATTTCTTTGTTAATATTTTCATATTTTCAATATGATATTAAATTATTATCAGTCATCACTTATTTCTAATATGGTATTGGTGGAAACATGCATTACTAAGATACATTACGAAAGTTATAAAGTATCGAGCCATAAAGTTTAGCCGTCATTATAAGCAGTGCTTATAAGCCTTGTTACATGCCATTCGCCTTACATTTTACCTACTTAATTATATCACCCACTTAGCAAAAGCTTCCAAGTCCGTTCCGTAAACAGAAATTTTCTTATAAACCAGTTCTGCTACAATTTCCATTGCTGGCTTCGTAACGTCCAGGCCCAGGAAATGGCATGTTTCCGTACAAATTGATTTAACGTCTCGGTACAACGCAGCACGGCCTCTCTGAAAATATAATTTCGTATTAATGCCCTCTGTGATAATTATTTGTAACTATTTTGTGAGCAGAAAAATGTACAATTTCACCAGACATTAATTTAGTTCAGTGTAGTTTTGCATAGATGTCGTTCCTGAGCATAAACCATTCACTAAAAAGTAAAAGTCAAAACAAAACTTCAAAAACCAAAAATGCTACTTTCAATTCAAGTTTCAGCTTCAGAATTTTAATTTGGAAACGGAGAAGTGAGATTAAAAATATGAAAAAAATCATTCATCTGGAAATTAATACAAATATATACATTTTATAGGTATTTATACTATTTATCTATCTAGCTAGTCACTTCTATAAACTTATGAAATGGGCGCAAAATGTAATTAACTTTCAACTTTATTGCTACTGTCCAAAACATCCTAGTAAAGTAATAAAGGTTGAGAAATAATTCCGATTTCTTAGTAAGAGTAAGAATAACTTACCTGAGCTTTATTTAAGTTTTCAAATGTCGACATTGTTTATGCACAGTAATGTTAATATTATGCAAGTACAATAATATATATTATCGGTATAAATCATATGTTTATTGTCAGTATCTAATTGAAAACTAAAATTGATTTTATATTATGTAGGTATCAAAAAACAATAAACAGAAAACACCGGTTGTCAACATAACCTCAAAACATTTTTTCGATGTCAAAGTTGTTAAATTTTAGGCGCCAAAAACAAATTCTGCGATATACGAAAATCAACATAATATTAAAGTAACTTGTTTAGAGCGCATGTTAGACCCTAAAATAAAGTCAAGACGTTTGACTTGATAACGTAGGAATTAATAGTACCAAGGTAATCGAACATATTTCCCACCTATCAGAGATTTACAGTCATCACCTTGCAATAGGAGCCTTGAGCCTTCCTAATATTCTTATCAATTTCCTATTTGCTCACGCTGAGAAACTAGAGGCTGTAGGTTCGATTTTTGTACTGAAACAAATTTTCATTGAGAATGAACAGTAGGTATTCTCTTTATTATATCTTACATTCCAACACCTATGACAATGGATAAACTTGTACACCATAATATTACCATAAATAAGGTCAGGAATCAACAATTGGCTGCTTCCAAGGGACTAAGCAGGGACTATGACTGAATTACTGATAGCCGTTAGGTCACTTAGGTGGGCGTTTGAATTATACTGATCAAACAAATATTATAGCAAATTTGATCTATACCTATAATTATAAATGACTAGAAATAAAACAATATCATCGTTTTTTGTGTTTTAATGAGCATTCTGTACAACATATGTAAAACAACCCAGTTAAAAAAACACATAAAAGTATTGTTGAATAGTACAAACACAATGGGTAACTGATTATAATTTTTACATGTACTTAATTCATCCTATTTTCACCAACCAATTTTATTGCCATTTATTAATTAGCTGGCAACTTTCGTTTTGCTGACCATCTATTTATTGTAGTTGCCTACAAAATACAAATGAAAACTGGAAAAGTACCAACTCGCAAACCAAAAGTACAAAATAAATATCTTTATCTTTATCGCACTGGGTCAATGTGGTAGACTTAATTTAATCTAAACGATTCATAAAACTTTTATCCTTTTGTGATACAAGGAATCGAGTCAGCGTTAGGACATATAATATACCAATTAATAATAATAATTGGTTCCTTCGGTTGGTGAAAATTGGATATGACCCAATAATTTCCAGAAAAAAATAAATCAGCATAAAAATGATACTCTTATTTGTTTCATTTTTTTTTCTTATAAATTTATTATTTTCATATCAACAAAGTTACACCAAACATATTTTTTTATAACATCATTCAGTCAAACATTGAAAACATTTATACATCATTTTATGTTATAATTTAGAGAACTTGACAGTTATTTTTTGCTGACTGTAGTATTTTATTTTTATTGTTGAATCAGTGGGCGCATAAAAAAGTCTATTTGTATATATACATGTTATTGCATGATGTGAAGTTTAGTAAATGCTTAATACATATTATTATGTAAACAAAATGCTTAGTTGAATATGTTTTCTCTTTTATTTATAAATATCAAGTATCTGAAGAATTTTAATCATAATCCCTATATAATATATATCCTTAGTCTATTTTACTTTTCCGTGACAGTGGTACAAAACGCCATGAGGACAGATACAATGGTATAGTAATTTATCATACAATAAAAATCGTGTCTCATGCTTTTATTATATTTGCATACGAAAACGCAAAACTTAAACAATGTTTTAAAATGCTATAACAAAATTAATCATTATGAATATTTTTTAAAGTTCATTAACACAGTTTCATTATTCCTGATATGTGACATAAATATATATTTTTTAATTTTACACGTTTTTATAGCCATTTTATATTATAGTTTTAACTTGTTCATTCTCAAACAGGAAAACGACTGGTTTGCAGTTTATTAAACATTTTTACTTACAACCATCCTAAACTCGGAAACTTCATGCAGCCTTTATTAGGTTGTCTGTCTTTATTACGGTTGGATTCCGACTCAGCACTTGTCAATTAATGATTCAATAACATTGTTCAATAATCAAGATTATTAAAACTTGCTAATTGTTCTTATTTCATTAAGTAGGATAAGGTTTCCCAATCTTTTTCAGTTTACTCTTTTATTTTAGCGCCCTAACCTAGCTGGTCGAAATAGATAGGCACAAAAATAAAACTTGAGTCAGAGAGAATTGCTTACACTTTCTAAGGTACACTAGAGCGCCTTGGCGCAACCTTTGGGAACCTCTGATGCAGTAGCATAGTGTTCAATATTCGTATTAATATTTTAAAGAAATCTAACAGAACTGGTAATCATGGAAGAAACAACTGATTGCTGTTTTACAGCATTACTTTACATATCTACTATTTTACTTCTTCGTGATAATTGAAACAAGCTATTAATGTCTTCAGATACTCAATACATTAGGATGCATATTTTAACTCTCGAAAAAATATATATACTTCTTTTATTAGTAATTTTTACACTTTCTTCACAATTTGCACAACATCTTCGTCACACAGGATGTGCTCAATACCAACTTTCTGCGGCTGATGTTTTACAGAAGAACCCCATACCAATGCACTGAAATGAAAATAAAACGTTTAGTCAACATTTTAAAATGCATTATAAGTAAATGAATACGGCTTCTTTCATAGCCAGATTTAAAACATATTTTTTATTGCAATGAGTGGTGAGACAAGCTTGTCGTTCGCTTGATGGTTAGCGATGAGACTGCACATAAACAGTACCAAAACCAAAAAACACCTTAAATTGCAAAGCAATTGCTTGGCATTCCACTGCGCTTGCCATCCAGAGACATAACATGTCTTCTCTGCTCATACTGAATTCAAAAGTCCTTTGAAAGGGACAAAACATTTGATAACTAAAATAGGTTTTTGAAAATGAATAAGGCAATTAAAACTCAATATTTGACAGTCTCCATGGTGCAATTGGTTAGACTTGGGCTGTGAAACGAAAGGACGCGGGTTCAATCCCTGCATGGAAACAAATGTTTGTGTGAATCACAAATAGATGTTTGTCAACGGTCTGGGTGTTTGAGAGACCAAAAATAAATAAATAACACCCGGCGGTCACATAAATAGTCTTGACACCCCACTAAGGTCGAATCTTGTGTCGTGGGTATCAGGAACTACGAGAGACTTTTCGGTCTCACAAACACCTACACAACAAAAAAATATTTGTGGGCCGCACAATTATTTCTCTTGGTGCGGGGATCGAATCCGCGGCCTATCGTTAAATCCCTAAAGTTATTATAGTCACAACATATTTGAATCTTGGGGTGGGGTCAGTACCATGTGAATACACAAAATATTTGAATCTTTGTGTCGTGTAAGTACCATGACAGGAAAAATAAAATAAACAAATACTCACTATTTGAATTCCTTCACTATAGACCTATGTAGTTTGTTACAGAAGTCCTCAACACTGGTTCGGTCAGCGTGTAACACTACAGGCGCGTTGTAGTCTGGCAACTGTCCTTTAGGCTTCGTGTATATCCTGATTAGTTTCAAATACTCCCACATCTTCTCGAGTAAATCATCAAAGTTCCATTTGTGGTGAGCTGAGATCGGGACGCAGTGCGGTATCTTGTAGATTACGTCTAACTCTTCTATGCTGATTTGATCTAGAATGAAGACATTATTCAATAAATAACACACAACAGTTACATAGTTATTCCTGACTTCACACTGAGACCGAGTCTTGTGTCGCGGGTATCAGGAACTACGAGAGACTTTGCACAAACACCTAGATCCGAAAGAAATATTTGTGGGCCACACCAATATTTCTCACGTTGCGGGAATAGAACCCGCGGCCTCACGTTTCGCAGGCTGCGTCTTAGTTGCTATTTAAGTTAGGATTTCCATTTTAAAAATTTTTTCTAAAAACAAATACCCCTTTACATTTTCTTTCCCATTTTGAGAGGCCGAAATCCTATACCAGACAAATTCTTGTAAATCGATATCGATATAATATAATCGATATGGTATGCAGGTTTGCTCACGTTTTTTTCCTTCACCGTTTTAGTATTCACCATTATTATATATTTTTTTTTGTAAATCACTAGTTATGTAACTCACCAATCTTATTGAGCAGATAGATGCACGGTACGTATATCCTGTTTCCTTCGATGACGTCGATGAGGTCGTCGCTCGTCGCGTCGTAGCGCAACGTTATGTCAGCATTGTGTATTTTATATTCAGATAGAATTGTTTTCACTGTTTCAAGGTCTAGTTCAGATTGTGGGCACTGCAAACAAATAAAAATGATTCAGTTTAATGGAAGAACAAAGCTTTTGAGACTTCTTAAAATTATCTATTTTGTTATTGATATCACAATCAGATCAATAATTTCAGTTTTAATACTATCTATTTCTTGATTACTTTGCTAATGCTAAGACTGCGTTTATATTTTTATTTATGTTTCATTATGAAATATATTTAAATAACAAACTCAAAAGTTATTAATAATATCTCATATTTCATTGCCTATGTTTATTAAGGATATTGTAGGATTCTAATGGTGATAGAATTTTTCAAATCATACTAGTAGTTTCAGAGCCTATTCGATGTTAACAAACATATCTTTCCTCTTTATAATATTAGTATAGATAGTACATAGACTAGAAAACAGTCTCTATCACTCACGGTAGTATTCAAATTAATTCCACCCTTGTCTTTTTTCCTGAAGTGTATGTTTGGTGGTTGCTTGTTTAACCGGAGCCCGAATCCTTCCAACTCGTGTTCCAGAAGTTTCTTATGCTGGAGCGGTTTGAGAACGTCAAGTACTATGAATACAAGACTGCATGTACGCGCCACGGCTATAACTTGACGACCTCTACCTTTGCCGTCCTTGGCGCCCTCAATAATACCAGGAAGATCTAGAAGCTGAAAATAAATCATAATTAATCAAGTAACAGTCATTTACATAGTCCTGATTCCACACCATGATTGTACCTTGTGTCGCGGGTATTGAAAACTACGAAAGACTATTTGGCCTCACAAACACTTCGCAACAAATGCTTGTGGTTCACACAAATATTTGTATATATACGGGTATCGAACCCGCGACCTCTTATTTCACTGCCGTGGGCTAACGAACTGCGCCACGGTTGCTGTTAATAATATTAATAATTAGTCAACTTGACAGTCAGATATAAGTTTTAGGTTGCGAGTCGCAGAAACACACCAACCTTTATTCGCTTTCATTATTTATGTCTGTGCAGGGAATGAGCTCGCAAGCTCTTGTTTGACAGTCAGATCTCAAACAATAGCGTACAGGGTTGATCAAAATTAAACAACTATGTAACTGATTGAATGATCTATTAAATACAAAAACCATGAATATATTTGTATGCTTAGCTTATTAAATAGCTTTGAAGATAATGTTGCATCAACAAATATGTATGTAACAAAATCTGGGGGCGCGGCCGAGCCCCCTCCAAGTCGAGCTATAGGCCGTAACATCCTTTTCTCGAAGCAATTCGGACCATTTTCAACCCCCTATAACTTCGTTGTGGCTAAAGCATGAAGCCTGAATTTTCAGTTACTTAGCAGGCATTGTGTAAACACGGTATATTTAAAATTTCATTCAATTTGAACCAGTAGTTTAAGAATTGTAACTAGTCAAACTTTCTTAATTTTGTCACTCACTGACTGACTGACCGATCATCAAAAGTCTAAGGCACTTCTAGCAGACATAGAACCTTCAAATTTAGAATATAATTAGTGTTTAGTGTCTAAAGTAAGGGAAAATTCAAACATTTCATAATTTGTGTCTAGTTTTCTAGATAGACCAACTGCGTGAATAACTTTGTAATCCCATATAAATGTATAGAATTACAAAGTTACATTTGCAGTTAATGAATCAGTGTACCCGTATATAATGGAATAATAGTTGTAGATAGATATCTATATATATGAGGCATAACAGGAGGGGATATAGAGAGGGAAATGGTGTATTCAGCTCATGAAACTGTACAACATTCCTCTAGAAAAACATGACGAAGAAAAACTTGCAAATAAATAGACTAAATAGCTCGAAAATATCAATTACAATGAAAGAAAGAACATTAATAATCAATTCTGCTATATTTGTGATAAATTGATACCTACAAAAATAAGAAAAATCCATAAGACAGAGGCTTTAAGAAAAATCGTTAGTGATATTCTAGAAGTAAGAAGTACCGGAAAGGAAAAAAGTAGGACTCTACAAAAAGACGTGAGATCCCATCAAAAACATCCTGTAAAAAAATTCCAAGTCTCGCAGCTCAGGTTTTCTACCGCAAAAAGTTGTGAGATGTATGTAATAACAAGTCGATTAATTTATTTAGTCCTTAAGGGACCTTCTATATAAAGTTATTGCGTTAGTTATTACCATATCAATATTAAAAATTCTTTACGTTTTAAATAAATGGATCGACTTGGCCATCGCATGAAAACATAATGTATCGTACAATTTATACATAATGTTGCTGGCCAAGTCGATCTATTTATTTAAAACGTAAAGAATTTTTAATATTGATATTGTAATAACTAATGCAATAACTTTATATAGAAGGTCCCTTAAGGACTAAATAAATTAATCGACTTGTTATTACATACATCTCACAACTTTTTGCGGTAGAAAACCTGAGCTGCGAGACTTGGAATTTTTTTACAGGATGTTTTTGATGGGATATCCTTTTTGTTCTGCCATCATTCATTTATGTTTATTGGCAGGAGTAATTGTTTATTAGCCGATGAACGCTTAGATGATATTCTTAACTTGAATAAAAGAAAAATATTATCAATAATACCTGTATTTTAGCACCCTTATATTTAATACAGCCTGGTACTGTTGTCAGGGTTGTGAACTCATATGCTGCCACTTCAGAGTACACACCCGCCAAGTTAGAGAGCAATGTGGACTTGCCCACTGATGGGAAGCCCACAAAACCAATACGGGCATCACCGGTTTTGGCCACATCGAAACCTGCAATCATCCTATGTATTATTATTTCATACAGAATAAGAGAGGTAAAACAATAGTCTTTAATTGATTGTTATTTTCATGTGATATATATATGTTGTAGATGATGTGATCTATATAATTTGTTATAGTAATTTTATGTTAAGTAAAAAAATACAAACTAGTTTATTTTCTTGTCACTAATACTAATGTTATTTTTACTTTTATTTGTACTTTTCTGTTGACAAGGTTTTTGTATTTATCTTTTAATAAATAGTTGTGCTGTTTATATTTGTAACAACTTTACCATTGTATATAATTCCCTTTATCAAAATATATTATTGTTTACCAATTTGTGGCTTGTTACATAATAATGTAAACAGTGTTTTTTCTATTTACTACCTTATTGGTAACATGAGTACTTTAAAGGTATACTATATTAACATTGTCCCAAAGGGAATCATTTATTCATGGATATGAAAAAGAATCCACTCCGGATAGTAACACAAAAATGTTTTTTTTTATTACTATTGTGCACACTTCACATTACCTACTGTGAGTAAGTCAACAGTTCCTCTAATAACATTAATTGGCTGTCTATTTCATCATAATTGGTAAGTTTCCACTGACAAGAATATCCGTATTTAGAAATGCTATAAAAACTTGCCTTCGCCTGTAGCGCCGCCGCCACCTTTTGGTGTGATCAGTTCTCGTCTGAGTTTAGCGAGACGAGCCTTCAATATACCCAAATGGAGCGCTGTTGCTTTATTTTTTTGTGTGCGGGCCATCTGAAATCCATTTCAAACTTACGTGTTTGAAACTTTTTCTCATTGAATAAAAACATGTTTACGTGTTTTATTACTCGTATTGAGTACTTTTACAGTCGTAATTGTACTTTTTATAGCAGATATATCGTTATTTAACTCATAACCTCTCATACTAACCTCGGACTCAATAGCCGCAATTTTCTCCAATATTGTAGACATTTTTGCAGTTTTGTTTGATCGGTTTTATTAATAAGAGTAGTGAAAATAAATAATTAGCTTAATAAGTCACTGCTTTACACAGTAAATTACATAAATAGCAGGAAAGCGTGTCAATCTTGGTTCGTGTACAATTTCCAGAAACGATCAACGAATTGACATTGACATTTGTGAGAGTTGGAAAATTATCTCAGACTAAAAAAGTAGAAGCAAATTTCACCACATTCTTTATTAAATTTTTATTTTATATCGAAAATAAAGATGAAATAATGACAATCAAATGTGTTTTTAAACTATTCTTTGCAATACGAAATTATTATACAACATTGAAATGTATTTTATTGCCATCTATACACGTTATGTTGTATTAATCAAACACACTCTTTACAAACCGACAAATAATGTTTAAAGTCACCGATAGATGTCAGAGTACTCCGTAAATAATGAAAACCACGTGGAAATGCTTTCCCGAAGGTTTGCGCATCGTAACTACAGAAGGAAAGGAACGATGGAAAACTGTTTGCTGGGTTTGTCTCAGTGCCACCTTGGATGTCGGTACCGAGCAGTCTCGTACTCTCGCGGGTCTCGATTGAAGTTTCGAAAGTAAATTGAGGTCGGAAAAATGTTTTGTTGAAAAGTGCTGCTAACATTTTAAATGTGTTTGTAAAATAATCGTGTATAGTTAGAATATGTTTTACGTGTAAATAACTGTAATATCGTGTATATAAAATATTAGAGTAATCTCATGGTATAAATCTAATTAATTTAGCTGTTAGTGTTAGTTAAATTTGGTAAGTAATTTGAGGATTATTTTTAAATTTAACAATTTAAGATTTTTTTAAAATATGAATATTTTTTTTATAAACAAACTTTAATAGCGACATAGAAGCGTTTTTTAATGTGCTTGTATTTTTGTAGATACCCACTTAGATCATAATAATATGAATTCATACGAATTCAATTGTTTATTTTGTTAGAATTTACAACTTTTAGAAGTTTTATAAAATAGGGATAAAAGAAAAAAAGGAGTGGATTCTATGTTTAAATAACTATATGTTCATATTTTATTATTACTTACTTTTTATGAGACAATTAATAATGGAAATTGAATTCTAATGAAAACCGAAACACTACGTTTTTTATTTTATGAAATATTTTTAGTAAAAATATAATTTAAAATATTGTGAATTAAATATTTCTCTTTGGTATAAAGATTCTTTCGCTTAAAAACAATCCCACAGAAGAGCAATTTTTTTATATTTATGAATATTTGTCTTGAAAATTTTAATTTATGAATAAAAAATTACTTGTTGACATTAGCTTTTAAAAATGCATTTCGATTTCTAACCGTTTATGCCGTAGGTTAGTCCTCGGCAATACTAGGAACAATTTTTGACATAGGCACAATTTTAAATATTTATTTCTATTAGTAGGTACTTAAGTACTTTTTTTTATTGCAGTGAATGGCGAGACGAACATGCCGTTCGCCTGACGGTAAGCGATGCGACCGCTCATGAACAGTAGCAAAACCAAACAACACCTTGAATTAGAAAGCAATGCTTGGCATTCCACTGCACTCGCCATCCTGAGACACAAGATGGTTAGTCTCAATATGCCCAGTAGTTACTCTGGTTACAATGTCCTTCAATCCGAAACACAACAGTGCATTTAAACTGCTGCTTGACGGGTGAAATAGACATACTACTTATTTTTTGTTAATTATATTTTGATACATTGATCATGAAGAATTCTTTGTTTCTAAAAAACTGTTTAGTGCGTTGCTAGGTTTTATTCTTGGAGATTTTTTTTTATACTTACTAGCATATTGAATAATTAGTAATAGGCTTGGTCTATCGTAGGGAAAAAATGAGTGAATTCTGGGTAGGTAACCCAGTACCCTTTCGGTGATTCGGACATGAGTTTAAGATTCAGGACTACTTTGGTAAATTAGTACACACACGAAACCAAAATCCAGTTTCCAACCTTCAGATACATTATATTCGCAAAGCTGTTAATACATTATAATATACTAGCGATCCAGTCAGATTCGTCCGGGTGCAGATATTTTTAAAATCCAGTCCACTTTAGAAACACAAAAGATTTTGCGTGACAACTATTATAAATATTTATTTAAACTTAACATTAGTGTCGTACCTACTTTTTATAACATCCCACGGGAACACTACATTTTGTTGAGATAAAAAGTAGCCTATGTGTTAATCCAGGTTGTCAGCTATCTCCATACAAAAATTGGTCCCGTGGTTTGAGCGTGAAGAGGTAACAAACACAAAAGCTTTCGCATTTATAATATTAGTAGGATTATCTAGCAAATCACAAATTCCCTTTATATGTCGCAACTAGTTAATATTCGGTTTCGTCAATCCCGCGAGGAGATCGCGGCTTACCCCTCGGGTGATATCATTCAATTTGCTTACGGGGGAGGGCGGGGAATTATTACATTTGGCTCGCAGACGCGTGACAAGGTTTTGCCAATAGTTTCCCTATGACATTTTGATGTATGGGCCCTTGGTTGGGTTTACGTATTTGCGTAAAGGCATTTGTTTGTTTATTTTTAGGGTTCTGTTTAGAATATATAAGTTTTATGTTACAGTTTGGATTAAACTTATATGTAATTATATAAATGTATGTGTGTAAGTATATAGTGATATTTATTAATACAAGTTCAAATATTTTACTTATTTTATGCGCCTACCATGCTCTATCTGCACTTTGCACCACCCAAAAGTTGACTGGCAGAGAATTCCCCAGTCCGTCTTTATACAATTTGTGCATTTATAACGTTAGTCTTTAATTATATTGGTTTGTATAAATTGGCTTATATTATTAATGATTAAGAGTGTCTCAGTATCCAGACAAACCTGTAAATGGTTTTTGTGATACTTAAATATGTGTATTTGTATTTTTATTTCAAGTGATAAATAAATAGAAAAAAAAAAAAAAAAAATTTAAGCATTAAAAAAATAAATAAATTTTTATGAGTTGAAAATTTTAAAGAATTATTCCACTCGGTGAGTTTTTATGTGGTAATTAAGCACCTATTTGGTTTTTATGTCTGCTTTATCTTCTCTCTCTTCAATTGTTTCCTCACTACTGAGGATCGTGACACCTTATGATTCCGTCAACCAGTTGTCTTCATCTGTGGTGTTCTGTAGCTTGGTAGAGTGCATCGCTGACAGGTATTACGGTATGGTAGGGTAGGTAGGCCTGCGTTATCTTAGGCTGGGTTATTATCGTGTAATATATTTCAAGCCTTAGTGGTAAGCAAACCTGAAATTACACCATCAGAGTTTTAAAACTACTTAAGTGAATTTACTTACTGGCTTAGTGAAACAGTCTTAGTACCTAATAACTTTCCTAATGAAAATGGAGCAAAGCATATAGGCTGCTATTTCATTACTAGAAGGCGAAAATCAGCCTCAACCAATGCATTAAAAAAATAAAGAAATTTGATGAACCAAACGTAATCTGACTTAGCAACATGGATAACTTTTTTAAACTGCCATAATATAAAAGAGGACTATATGGCCTAACCACTCTCAATCGTACTTTCGGTTGTAGAGGAGGCCTGTGCCCGTGTACATATAAGGGCTGATACAGATACAGAATTTATAGAATCAACTGGGATTAAATAGAAATGCCCCTAGTTTGACTTTTGTATGAACCGTGTATTTATTTATTTACAGTGTATGCCTCCTCTGTGGTACAGATGTAGTGTGTACAAGAATTATAAATCCGATTCTACACATTAAGCACAAACTTCACGTTCCAAAACCCACATTGACCGGGACTTATTGTCGAACCGCCTCGGCTGAATGCGAACGCAATAAATATTTAAGTTTTATTAAGCGGGGAACTTATGTACTTTGAAGTTAAGTGTGTTATTCACTGCTCCCGTTTGTAATTTCTGCGTGAAATTGCTTTGCTTCGGTTTTTTAAAGGAAATTTAATTTTATTTACTGGCGAAGGTAGAAATGCAGTTATGGTTGCTAGAAAGGTTTAGTGGATGGCGTTATGTTCATATTAACTCTACACTTTCGCACAATAAATTATTAAACTAGTGCCAACTAAAAAAATATGTTTGAATTAAATAATGACAACATTATAGTACATTAGTTTACAATCAAAAACCATTACGAAATTAATAATGTGTTAATTATTATTTTTGTAGGTGAAGTCTGATCCTTCTACTTCTTTCTTGAGCGACTTCTGTAGTTAGTTATCAATAAATTTTATTGCTAATATTGGAATCGCGAATATATTTGTAGGCACTGTTTTTAACTTTTTAATATTTTCCTCCCATTAAAATTAATATCTAATAAATAGTAGGGGAGAAGTGGCATGAAGGAGCCAGGTTTTGAAAGAGCCACTTCTATTATTTCGGTAGTTTACGAACCGATTTGGTTGGGGATTTTATTTTTAAGTGGTAAAACTGATTTCTCGTCACCTACAAACATTTGACAGTTCGCCGACATCAACAGACGTCGGTGTAATGAGTTAAAGTTTTTGGCACTAAAAGGTAAGTGTTTTACTTCATTTAAGTTGTTTTTTAGTACTTTACTGTAAACAAATATAGAATCATGAATTGCAGACTGAGTTAGTGCATATGTTTGGCTTTGCAGCTGCATAAAAACTGAGCCCCAAAAGATTTAATATTTTGTTATTTTTAAGGTTATATTTTTTTTAAGAATTAGTTTTGAAAGAGCCGGGTGAATGGGCCATAAAAGAGCTGGCTCTTTCATAACCGGCTCGTTCATAAACCCTGCATTTGAATTTTGTAAATAAAATATACTAATAATTTATATGCATTTTTTTCATATACCATTAAATTATTTACTTCAGATATTGTATTATGGAGAAGCCTGGTCTAAAAAAAACGAATCAGACCCGAAAAATAAATTAATAATAATAAAATAACATCCAACAGTCACATACACATCCTGACCCCACACTAAGATCGAGTCTTGTGTCGTGAGTATCAGAAACTACGAGAAACTTTTCGGTCTCACTAACACCCAGACCCGAAAGAAATATTCGTGGGCCACACAAACATTTCTCTCGGTGCGGGGGTCCAACCCGCGGCCTCTCGTTTCACAGGCAGCGTCTAACCAACTGCACCACGGAGGCTGTCATCGAAATCGGTAATTGAAGAAGCAGTGAATGAAGTTTTGGAGAAAGGTCAAACTCCAAAACAAAGAAAAATAGTGATGATTGCGTAGTTTGCAACAAAACATATGAAGACAGTGATCCAGATTGGTTTAAGTGCAAAATTTGTTCTGGTTGGGCCATGAATCCTGTGGCATTAAGGAAAAAATTAATTTCTTTTGTAAGATATGTTTCTAATTTCAAGAAAATAACATTATATTCTAAAGTTCCTAAAAGATCGGAATCTTAAGTGAGGAATTTTTTTTTAAATTTCTTAAATATTTAACGTAGTTGTTTTTGATAGAAGATTGATTATTGTTAATTTTTGAGATTGTTATTAATAAAAAATAATCCTTCTCTAATATATTTATATGAGTATAGGTTTAACTGAGTAATATGTTAAGATTAAAGCGCTTGTTAAAATGACTTAAAATGTCTGCTAGAATTAAATATTTGTTAAAAAAGTCATTAGTATATAAAAAGGATTTGGTAGAATTGTCTTTTTGTTTTTTATAGGGCAATAATTATTATTTTACATAATTTTCACAGACTGGCTCATTCATAACTTTTGGTGGCTCTTTCAATACCGAAAAGTTATGAAAGAGCCAAAAGACACATTTTTTAGAAATGAATATTTCGCTATTTTTTATAATGTGTTTAAGGTTTTTTCGTATGAAATAACCTAGTTTAATAAATAAATAAGAGTTTGACAAAAAAAAAATCATCATTTCTTTCATTAAAAGTATATTTTTTTGCTCCGTTTAGTAAACTGGCTCTTTCATACCACTTCTCCCCTAATTCTTTATGGTAGAGGGGGCTTTGCTCTGCAATCAAATAGTGCAGTCTGATGTATGTACGTAAATAGTACTATACAATTCCACTTAACATTCGTAGACTTGTCATAAATTTCTCCTGAATTTATCCCCTCGTACCCATGTCCTTGATGACTATTGACAGTTGAGTCTTGCGGCTTATCGAGCCCTTAAGGGATGTAGGATTCCCGATGTTTGGTACTTCAAAGGACTCAAGTAGTCTGCGTAGTTTTACATACCATATGTCTGTTCTTTACAAATGCAGTCTTTGAATTTCAATGGAATAGTTTGAGGGTTTTTTGTAATAGTATGGGTATTCAGTGCTTGTGTCGGTTTTAGTAATATCGCTCTTAGAAGTTGGTTGAATTTTTGTTAACTATGAAAATGCTAGGAAAAATTCAGAATATTTTTGTACTACGTAACAATCGAATGCGTAATTTTTAAATTAAACATAAAAACAAACTTAAAGTAGATATTCTAAATTGATTACGTAAATGTTCAACGATTGATCAAGCTTTGCAATACTCGTGGACGAATATACTATTCAAAAATAAGCCTAATAGTAATAGAAAAGCACTCTTACACAAGTAACTTTATGAATATTTTCTATTAATAAAAAGACGCAATAGAAAAGTAATCTTTACTACTACTTACATAAGAGGTCACTCCCAAACTTATATTAAACAAGTTTTAATTTTCGATCAACCTAATCTTTTTTGTTTCAGAACATGGAAGCAACGTGATTCGAAATTCAAAAATGGAAATGTCAGTGCCAATTAAATTTAGAATTTGAAACGATTGGACGATGTCGTCCGAAGTATCACTGGACGGGCGAGACAGGCCGAGCTGTCTCCGAAGGTTGTCGAGCGCGTGTGCCAGGGCTGCCTGCTCGCAAATAGGGCTTGTTGTGTTGGTAGTACTGTATGTACTGCTTGGTGCAGTGTTGTTTGAGTACTTGGAGTCGGGGCCGGAGGTGCAAAAGCGGTCGGCGATACAACGGTCGAGAGAGGAGTGTTTGAAAGAGCTCTGGGCGATTACAGGTGAGTCTTTTATTTTTAATGTTCAATTTGAATATAAATAATCTTAATTTCCAAACAAAGTGTAAAAATAACTTGCACTATTGGGTCAAATTTGACTTCGTTAACTGTATTTTTGTCTGAAACTTGATACCAATATAGGCATCCGTACCTATGTGTATCTGTTTCATCGAGTTACATCAATTTCATACAGTTGTATCGCTATGAAAAAGCATGCATTCGACAAACCAAAGATAAAAGGATACATTCAACCCAAATGCTAGAGACGGTAAGAGCACAAAAATACGTCACTGACGAGAAGAAAAAAGGGTCTCAAAGACCCAAGCAAGTATTTCTGGCGACATCTTGCGGGTTACGTAACAGACACTGCCTTTGATTCCGCACCGAAAAAGTAGTGAGGTATAAAATGTTAACCCTTTGATGCAGGCTATGATGGTTATTGAGAAATGCCTTCCGTGTTTTTGTAAACAAAAATGGAATGAGTGGGGCGTTTTCAGATTCTTAAAAAATCTTGTCCAAACTTGCCAACTACGAACAACTATGTTGTTCTATTGAGTCTTAGATTATACTAGAAGAACATAGGAACTTTTAATTTTTTTTGAGTACTTAATTTTGCGTAGCTGAGAAGATCTTTTAAAAAAATAATTACATATTGCGGTACTGCTATATTATATCATTTTAGGCAAACCTATATCAATTAGGATTAGTTTCATAACAATAAAATTGATTGTTGTCTTATATTACAAAATAAAAAAACAATTCTTTTTCCACAAAGCACATCAACATTTGTTTGTAGAAGAGGGCAGGTCGAAATTAATTTCGTGTTATTAGGATTAAAACGAAGAACAATTTGACGCTCAACGTTATTAATTACAAATCAACAGATGGCATTTTCCACGGGTCTCATTAATATCGCCTTTTATTTAATTCCATTGTACCGAATAAACAGATTTATTTAAATCAATATATTGGACTTTTATACTATTTTCGATAACAATTCATTCCGAAATTAATTTTGTTTTGGTATTATCATATTAAAATGTTTATTAACCGATTTCAAAAATGAAGGTTCTTTTTTCGACCAGTTTCGATGTATGGCAGGCAATATGAATTATAATATTAATTCGACGCAGTTTTGAACAATCTATAATGTCAGGTATGTCTTGATTAACCCTTTCAGACCTGTCGTCCACAATTGAGGACATAAAGTTTAAAAAAATAAATTAATACTAAATATTTTAAATTTACGATTTTGGACGGTTGTACTTGTTTGTACACATAAATACGTTGTTGAAACGATACAGGTAACACCATCTTTGGCCACGCATTTACATTATTTTGACAAGTTTCGACCAGTACGGAGCAAAGTTTGAACACGTTCAGGTAAGCTGTAAATTTTATTTCGAAATTATATGTTTTATCTTATTATATGTTATGAAAAAATGGTGTTTGTATAATATATGGTTTTGTCATAATGTGAAATGTATTATTTGTGTCATTTGTGTTTTTTTTACATTGGAAAACATGATTTTTATTTATGTCCACAAATGTGCACAATCGGATCAACTGATAAATTTACGAAATATTGCAATACTTATATGGTAGGTCAAAATACATTACCTATTGTTTGTAATTTTTTTTTTTTGTGTATACATTGTCATTTTTTACAGATTATTTATACATACACATACTGGGTACATCGAAATAGTAGAAATGTTTTCACCAGAAGCTTTGGCTGCTTTAGAAGACAACAATTTATCAGACCTGTTGTTATCTTCTGACGATGAAGATGAAAGTAATTATGATACAGCACGAGAACCAAGACGTATTCGAATTGGTGCAGATGTGTAGTGCACCAGCATCAACAGGACTCCTACCAGGCTGACTCCGAAGATGAAGACGTTATTCTTGAATCTGAAGCTGAGTTAGAAGTTCCAATTGATCATTCGGGTGCTGTCTCAGGACCGGTACTAGCGTCTCCTGGAGGTATGTTTGAAAATCTTACACCTAAACAAGGAATTAGGTGGAGACATACAGAGCTACAAAATACAATATATTGTGATTGGTTTCCACCAGAGACAATCGATCCTGTTGTACTAGCACCAATCGATTATTATTTCAAGTATATTCCTCGTGAATTTGAAACAGAAACATTTTATGGCTGCCTGTACCGCTCGTGTAAACAGATTTGCAAAACCATCATTACTATTTGATAGAGAAATAAATAAAAAACGGAGGGGTTTTGCACAAGAAGTGAGCAGCGTAGATGGTGATATTGTTTTAGTGAAGTGGTTAGATAACAAACCAGATCACTTAGCGTCAAACTTTGTCAGTATTGGAGAAAAGGATATCGTAAAGAGATGGTGCAAGAAGGAAAAGCGCTATATTGAAGTGGAAAGGCCGGAGATAGTTCGAAAATACAATCAGGCAATGGGAGGGGTCGACTTGCTTGACCAAATGATGAGTTATTACAGGACATTTATAAAATCTAAAAATGCCCCCTTCGCATGATTTTCTACGCATCCGACCTAGCACTAACTCAAGCTTTTCGTGATTATCAAAATCATAATGATTTACTTGGAATTCCGAAAAACAGACAGCTGACTATGCTTCGTTATCGCCGCCAACTAGCTGAAGCTTTAGTATTACGGAATAAAATTACAACAGCTAAAAGGGGACGTCCAAGTGTCAGTAGTCCTATGCTGCAGGTGATTCCGAGAAAACCTGGAGAAATTCGACCTGCTACCGAAATAGCTCATGATGGTGTGGGTCATTTTCCTGCACATGATGATGGACCCGGAACCCGCTATAAAATGTTCGGCTGTAAAGGGAAATCTCGTATAAAATGCTTGAAATGTAAGGTGCACTTGTGCCTCACCAAAGATAAAAATTGTTTCCTAGCTTTCCACACATAAGTGTGCTAGATTATATATACACAGACTGATTGAAATTACTATTATATAGACTGATTATAACTACATGGTTCCTATTCAAATTGTAGAAGATATTTTGTTTTATTGAGAAAAACATTTAATTATGTTATTTTTATTATGTTTTTAATAAATAGTATAAATATTAAATAGTTTTATTCAAAAATTTCAAATAATCTATATAACAGACATTTTATTGTCAAATACGGATGTGCGCATTTGAGCACATAAAGAAAAATCACTTTTTCTCGAAAAGTAAACTAGAATGATTTTTTCAAATATTTTTCCCCTATTAGCTAAAGTTTAATTAACCTAAAAAAAATTTATTACCTTTATACTAGAAAAAATAATAATTCAGGTCTGAAAGGGTTAAGATGCAATTCGAGTAGAAATCTTAGACTTAAAGTTAAAGTAGATATAAATTCTACTGCTTTTATTTTATATAAAATTCTAATTTGTGTTTCTGTTTTGTGACAGGACAGTAAAAGCTGCTTTTTTAAAATAAAATTAAGATCATTTACTTAGTCTGGCCATAAATACTGTTACACTTAATTATAAAAAAATATTACATTTGAATTTCGAATCTGTCATTTTTATACGATTGTTCATTGTGTTTTCTCATTTTGGCGCCAATACATTGTAAAATATTTTGCGATATTAAAATGGTGTGGGGTGATAAAGAGAACCGAATCGCTGTGATAGCATTACACAAAGTAGGTATGGAGCCAAATGCAATTTTTAAAACTCTCCATACACTTGGTATTAGTAAAATGTTTGTGTACCGGGCTATTAATAGGTACAATGAGACCTCCTCTGTTTGTGACAGAAAAAGATCTGGCCGTCCACGTAGTGTTCGTACGAAAAAGGTGGTCAAAGCAGTAAGGGAAAGAATTCGAAGAAATCCTGTCCGAAAGCAAAAGATTTTATCTCGGGAAATGAAGATAGCACCTAGAACCATGTCGCGTATTTTAAAAGATGACTTAGGACTTGCAGCCTATAAGAGACGCACTGGCCATTTCTTAACTGATAATTTAAAGAAGAATAGGGTGGTAAAATCGAAACAACTACTGAAGCGGTACGCAAAGGGAGGTCACAGAAAAATTTTGTTTACGGATGAGAAAATTTTTACAATTGAGCAACATTTTAACAAACAAAATGACCGTATTTATGCTCAAAGCTCTAAGGAAGCTTCCCAATTAGTCGACAGAGTGCAACGTGGACATTATCCGACTTCAGTGATGGTTTGGTGGGGTGTTAGCTATGAAGGAGTGACTGAGCCATATTTTTGTGAAAAAGGTATCAAAACATCGGCACAAGTGTATCAAGATACCATTCTTGAGAAGGTAGTTAAGCCCCTTAACATCACCATGTTCAATAACCAAGTATGGTCCTTCCAGCAAGACTCGGCGCCGGGTCATAAAGCTCGGTCCACGCAGTCTTGGTTGGAATCGAACGTTTCGGACTTCATCAGAGCTGAAGACTGGCCGTCGTCTAGTCCCGATCTTAATCCGCTGGATTATGATTTGTGGTCAGTTTTAGAGAGTACAGCTTGCTCTAAACGCCATGATAATTTGGAGTCCCTAAAACAATCTATACGATTGGCAGTGAAGAATTTTCCCATGGAAAGAGTGCGTGCTTCTATTGATAACTGGCCTCATCGTTTAAAGGACTGTATTGCAGCCAATGGAGACCACTTCGAATAAGCTTTTTATATTTTTAATTGTTTTATATTTATGTATTAAACTGACACACTGTAAAAGTAATAAATGTTATTTGCAGTTAACAATTTTCTTTTTTCTTTATTACAATATTTATGGCAAGACTAGTTATATACGTCATGGCAGGCATTGGCCTGAACATTTCTTTTGAAATCTCCATTTAGCCTTAAAACCCTAAACATAAGGTACAAATATTAAAAATGTTATCACGGATCATGTTCACTCCGCAGGACGTCAGTGTTGCCACGATTTTTACATAAAAAATAAAATTAACGGCACGCGGGACTGCATATCACTGCGTACAAATCTTTCGTCGCACTTTGATTAATTAAAAGCAGTAACGTACTGTTTATTGGGTCTCGTGGAGTTTTTACTTGGCAACACCATGTTGCGTGCAATACTGTTATGCAAATTCAATTAAAACAAGGTGTAAAGTTAATAACATTATTTTGTAGCTGATTAGTCGGAGTTTTAAATCAGTGCTTTGAAGGAGTATCGTGGAAATTCCTACCACATGGCGTTTGATTGTGTTGAAAATGTAATTGTTATAAGTCAATAACTAAAGTACTTTGATTTATTTCCATGAATATTTAATTGGCAACTATTTTCTGGTAGTGTCGATGTTAGGTGGTTCGATATTGGTTTTGGTATAATAAATATGTTTCATTAACCTTAAATTAACAGGCCGCTTCCAACAGGTCATTGTGGAGATCCTTGGGGAAGGCCTATGTTCAGCAGTGGACTTCCTGTGGCTGATATGATGATGATGATGAACCTTAAATTAGTGCGGGATAAAGGCAGCGTGGAATCATTAGCACTTAATACTCAACTCAACTCATTCATTTGGAAATAGTATAAAAAGGCGAAGCAAATTACATGCATTGTAAGACATGCTATATCCCATGGAAGTCATGAACTAATATGGATAGAGATAGTGTATTCAAAAATCGGAATACTCATTAGTCATTTTCAGCCACAAGATGTTTAGTCTACTTCTAAATGTGTGCTTTCCTAAGGATTTTTGCAGTATCCCGTTGGAAGCAGCCGGTACCCAGTGACGTCTTGCTTGAAATTTTCTTGTCTTAATATTAGTAAATTCTTTCGTAATTTATTAATGTTGTTTTTGTAGAAATGAAATTAATGCTCGAAGTTAAGTATATTTTTGTCACAACAAATGTAGTCAATAGACCGACAACAGGATATTTTCGCATAACGGTTTTATGTTCCCGAACTTAATGTACCGCAATGTAATCTCAACTAGCTTAAATAAAACAAACGGTGTTACAATTCTGGAATTGTATATCCAAAATTCGATCTGTATTGAGAAAATTACGCCGTGGAAATTTATGGCCACAGATAGGTGAGAGGAATAAAATCTTTATTATAAATAGTTTAAATTCACTTGAAATAGATCCATAGTATGCATAATAGTGCGTAGTGGCCTGTTGGTAATGGATTAGACACGGATGCCAATATATTTACGATGATAGATGTTTTAAATCCCATGGTACACCTCTGACTTTTCGGAGTCATGTGTTTATTCATAGTCAATTACCATGCATTATAACGATGAAGGAAAATATCGTGAGGAAACCTGCATACCACGGCGATGTCTAAGAATGTCCATGATATATGTATAAATTTGCCAACCCGCACTAGCCCAGCCTGGTGGATTATATAGTTTGACCCCACTCAATCGTACTTTCGAGTGTAAACGAGGCCCGTTTCCTGTAGTGAGACATATATGATCTGATACAGATGCGGCAACAATTGCTATCTAGATATTGTAGATGTTTATAAGATTAGACTGAAAAAGACAACTGGTCCGCTGTACTAATGATAGCTTTTATTCTATAAATATGATGGAACTATGACATTGATATAAAAACTAAGGACAGGCCCTTCAGTCATACAGAATTACAAAAAGATGACCGTGTAAATCGCGCCAAAATAAATATTAAATTAACTTAATTTAATAGATTTTGTCTAAAGGGTGGCGAAAATATTATCTTTATTTTTATTAACCGTTCTTTCATAACAAAAGCAAGCATTTTCAAAATCATCCCGGCGCGTATCACTTCATCATTTATTCAAGTAAATTTTACTAGTAGACAATATAATTTTAAAATATTAATTACAGTTGGTAGTATAATTATGTTGAATAAATCGGATTATTTCCCGATTCATATGTTGATTTATTTTGCAAACATTTTATTCATAATTGATTGAATATTAATCAAAATTACATAATGATAATATCAGTGCTGACCCGCGGAAACTTGTAAAATGCATAATTTATTAGGCACAGTACAATGGATAGTGAGTAGAAAACTGTCTTTTGTCTTGCAAGTGCTCGCTTGCAAAGAATATTGCATCCTGCCTTTGTGACGTACATTTCTCTCTCTTCTTATGTGGTAGCCAGATTTTTTAATTTTGTTTATTTTCAATCTTGGAGCGGTTTCGAGCAGACCAATTGTGTCAAATTTGGTTTCAACCTGGAATCGTGAAGGTCTGATTACTGGCTGAACCCAAATTGTCATGTACTGAAACCACTGAAATATCTATTTCTCCCGCCACAAAGTAGTGTAAATGCATTGTAGTGTTCTAGTTTGAAAGAAATTGTAGCCAGAGTATATTGCCGAACATAATTAGACTAAGCATCTTATGTCTCAAGTTGGAGAGTGCAGTGGAATGTCAAGCATAGCTTTATAATTCATGCTGTCGTTTACCATCAGGCAAATTGCAGGCTCCAATTCGTCACAACTTTATCACGACCAATCACCGCAATAAAAAAGTACCTAATTTCATCTTTATTTCATTGCATACGTATTGGATATTATTACCACTCTAATTATTTAGGTTAGTATACCGGGTATATCAAGACTGCTACCGAAAACGAAGCCGGGTGGTAGTTTTAGTGACTACAAACACAATGCAACTAAAAATGTCGCAAATAAATGCGACATTAATTTATAATGATTTTTTAAATATCTTCATTTTTGGGTGGTAAATCCATAGTTTTTGCTAAAATAATATTTTTTTTATAAATAAAACCAATTACAACCCAAATATGGCCATAGGAAAAAAAATATTAAAAAAAAAAGACGCTCTTTTTTGCAAAATTTTCTATTGCATTGTGTCTGAAGTCGCTTAAACAACCACCCGGCTTCGTTTTCGGTAGCAGTTCTGATATACCCTGTATAAGTTAAGTCTTATGACAGAAATACATATTATTTAACTATTGTCTCCTTTACGATCATAACAATACCTAAGGAACAATCAGGTGCTATAACGACAACTCTTAAAGTACGTGTTACTGCGAATCCTTAATATCTCCCAAAGCTTTTTATCCCTTCATAAACGTCTTGTAACAAATTCTAACATTGTAACAACTCAAATCTCTTTGTCTGGAGTTACGGGAATAAATTATTTCCGTGCCAACTCGCTTCCGATTAAGACTTGTCTTTTGCTTGCTTAGTTAACAATTCCTTTATATGTACTTTTGTTGTGATCATCATCTTTACAGATGGGAGGCATTGGATCCTATTTAACGTTACTGTATTATATTGTACTAATGGGCAAAATAGTATCCACTTCTGTAGGATTATTTTCTATTTGACATAGACTATCTCGGTGGCGTAGTTGTACTAAGGCACGGTTACAAAGCTGAGGTCTCGGGTTCGAATCCCGGGTTGGGCAAAGTGATATTGGATTTTTCTATTCATTATCAGCCCAGACCACCTATCACATTGTGGGAAGGACATACAAGGCGAAATGTGGGTGTCCTAGCACCTCTGTCTACCCCTTCTGGGATATAGGCGTGAGTTTATGTATGAATGTATTTTCTATTTCTTCAAATGTCGAATGTCAATGCTGAGTCATATTAATGGTCAGACACGTCCGAGCACGGTGGTACCTTTTTTACAGGAAATCGACATGAAACGTCGAGTTTGTCGCGTTTAATTTGGTGAGTGATATTTTTGGATGCCCAATACATTTCCTCTTTCCGTCTTGTTTTTATTCCAGCTCTTCTCTTGATTTGATAGGCTGGGAACACATATATTTCAGGGTTGTGTATGTTAATGGGGGCAGTGATACTTTACCATCAGATGACCTGTTTGCTCGTTTACCGGACCTGTTATATAACAAAAAATTGGACCATAAAGACGAATGTATTAAATTCAAAGAAAGGCAGTAGCTTTCAGTTCTATTTTACTCGCATTCTTGTACAATTGCGATGGTTAAAAATGTAAATTTTGATTATTGTCTTGTAGGATTGCAAATATATGTTTTTGTAAATAGTAGCCCATTTAGGGTTAATATGAAAGTCTTGATACTTTTGTCACCAATTTCAATTATATACAAGCATTAACTCCTTTTTCTTAAAGTGCGTTTTTTTTAAAGTGCGTGGTGGCCTGTTGGTAAACGGACTAGACGCGGCTGCCCACATGTTCATGGTGGTCGCGGGTTCGAATCCCAGGGCACATCTCTGACTTTTCGGAGTCATGTGTGTATTGATAATCAATCACCACGCACTAAAACGGTGAAGGAAAACATCGTGAGGAAACCTGCATACCATAGCGATTTATAAGAATTTCTATGGTATGTAAGTCCGCCAACCCGCACTAGGCCAGCGTGGTGGACTATATGGCCTAACCACTCTCAATCGTATTCTCGATTGTAGAGTAGGCCCGTACCCTGCAGTGGGACGTATATAGGCTGATACAGAACTCCTTTTTCGCAGAAGGGGTAGAAGGCAGAGGTGGTACCAGGACACCCATATTTCACCTTTTGTGCTCCGCCCCATGATATGATAGGGGACGAGCCTATCGCCATATCGGGCACTTTCTCAAACATAAGATTCTACGTACATCAAAAAGTAAATGTTTTAAAGTGATGTGTTCACTTCAGATGAGTTATGAAAGTCAATTCTAATTTTGTATCTCTCTTCTATCTTCATAATATTCATAGGTAGGAATTGTTACCCCTTGTATTAAGGTTTTAAAAGTAACGATGATATCTACTTCCTCTTCAACCCAAATTGCTTGTTTATTCCATTTAACATAGAACTTAGGACAATAAATCTCTTTCCAACTTTTATTTACTTGTTCCAAATAACCAGAGTACATTACCCTTACGCGAAATTTCATGCGTGCTAAAAAATCGTGACTTGTAGTTTGTTTACGACCTTTTTATATCGCGATAAAAATGAGCGAATGACTGTCCCTTAGGTTTTCCCAACGCCCTTACGAACTAATAAACTTGAGGTAAACTAGTCGGGGTTGTAAATTTGACCGGCTCTTTATAACATGTTGTGTACTTAATTGTTTTTTGTCAAATAATAGTAAATAGTTATGTAGTAATCGCTTACTTCTGCTGTGTTTTAGTTTTGTATTAATTTCTAAATTTCGTTTGAAGGCTTTGTGAATCTGGAAATAAGATTAGCTTTGACTATGGCTTAGCTGCTTAGTTATGTCTGTAAACCTGCACTAGGCCAGCGTGGTGAACCATATGTCCTAACCCTTCTCAATCGTACTCCCGATAGTAGATGGTGCTCGTGCCCTGCATTGGAATTAATATGGGCTGATACAGAATTAACTGTTTATATCAGCAATGTATTCTCGAGGGAAATAGATTTAGTTGAGAATTAAACTGTTAACAAGTTAAATATCGTGTTTGCATCTTCTCTTTTTAAAGTAAATAAAATTTGGCCAGTTTCTATGCATTTGTAATATAAAGTTCTAATAATTTCCGTATTTGCAAACCCGACCATAGCATTTTCGTTTTTCCACTGATAGATCAAATAGCCCCTATGATTATTTTCATTTTAACATAAGTTATAACATAACATAACATAAGTTTATAAGATACATAAGTGTTGTGTACTCCTTTAAGTGGTTTATGCATCAGAATGTAACTGTAATAAAGAATGTCTCAGTTGTGATAATGTATATACCGTTGGAGGACCTCAATTTAATAAAATAAAAGTAAAATAAAATTATACAACAGACTGTATTATTTGTAATGTTTTTAGTTGCTTCTAACTTGCCAGTCATGTTTCTTTGTAGTCACATTCTTACGATAACCGATGCCTAGGTAATAAATTACGCTTTACTGACGGGTTATTTTTCATATCAAATGCCCTCGTCGTGCGTTCATTAGTTCTATTATGGTACAAATTGTAGGAATCTTTTAGGGCTTTTTGTCCTGGCATGAGATATGACTACAATGCATCTTTGGTAAGTGCGGTGTAGTTGTCGAATGCCTACCTCATATCCACTACATAGCGGGAGTTTTTTTTTTATTCAGTAGGTCTGGCAAAAGGTGACCTGTTTGGTCACCAATAATTGGCACCCATGTACTTCTACAACATTTGGATCAAAGATGGCGGGCTCATCAAATCTGGATAGGAGAGGGAAGGAAAAAGGATATGTAGAGGAAAGGGGTATTGGGCATCCAGTAATCTCACTCACAAAACGAAATGAGACGGCAAAGCTGGCCTATTACATGTTGACATAATTATATAATAAACCCACCTGATATATGAATCCGGAAATACATAAACCCGAAAAACAACACAGTTGTGTTTCATATCACTAGCAAATGTTGAAGATGATCGTTTGTCTATTGGTCATCTATATTCTCTACTATATCAAATTTCAGATCGCACTAACATATTTCGTGCAAGAGAATGTGTGAGATTTGAGCGTGAGACTAGGTAGACTTAAAACTCTTACAAAAACGCATCAATCTCGTAAAATACATTATTATTACTATCCCACAGCATTTCATACAATGTTCTCACACAAATACACAACAACCTGTTGTAAACAAATATAAACTACAATCACATTTCGATTACAAAATAATATTGTTATTCAATATTATAATCTTCATAACACTCAGTTCATTTCAGTCCACAAACGATGTTTCATTTATCATCCCATTGGTACGCTAAAGCACACAATGTGAATTCATAATCGAAAATATGTCAAATTTTATCGTCATTCCGATGAATTATTGCCGAAATTAATGCCCATATCGTGCTGTGAGCTATAAACGTTACACAAAGGTAACTATCGATTGTTGACGAGGCTGTTGACTTTTGCTAGTTGGCTGTTTCTGATTTAACTTTATGAAAACAGAGAAACGTGCAAACTATGGAGATTAGGTCTCTCATGTGTGAGAGGCAGCGTGGGTGGGTCCACCGCAATGTCCATTTCTACCACCAGATAACAGTCTAAATGCACTATTGTTTTCCGGTTTGAAGGACATTGGAGCCAGAGTAGACACTGGACATATTGAGACTTAATATCTTATGTCTCAGGATGGCGAGAGCAATGGATCGTGTGTGTCTCGACATTCTTTGCAAAAAAAAGAGCTTTACGAAATAAATACACCCAACAGTCACACAAGTACATAGTCTTGACATCGTGAAACAAACAAAACAATAGTAAATATAATATGTTTAAAATATTATTATCCGATTCTTGAAAATAATTACAAAGAAGAATTGACACCGAGCTCCGGAGCTCGGCGAGTCTCTAAGAGACGCTACCTTGTATTTTCTTATAAGTATATAAATAAATAAATAGCACCCAACAGTCACATACATAGTCCTGACCCCACACTAAGATCAAGTCATGGGTCGTAGGTATCAGGAACTACGAGAGACTTTTCGATCTCACAAACACCCAGACCCGAAAGAAATATTTGTGGGTTGCACAAACATTTCTCTCGGTGCGGGGATCGAACCCGCGGCCTCACGTTTCGCAGGCGGCGTCTAACCGACTGCGCCACGGTGGCTGTCAAATTTTATATTAAACATAAACAAAGATTTGTACGTATTAGAATTAAAGAAAAGTTAGTTAAATCTTACTAGTAGTTTGCATCAGTAATAATACAATATACAAAACAGAAATACTTGTATTTTGACAAAAACTGATCCAATTATTTAAAATTACTCGTCCTTGAAATTACACAAAAAAGTACTCTATATCCCAGATACCGTCTTGTTCGTTCTAACACGAATTTGTTCTTACATCGACAATAACCGTTTGACGTACAAATTAAAGCTTCGAACAATTCCATACAAACTTGCGAAAAGTACAAACGAGTACGACTGGAAAGAGTTGTTTACAAAAGCCATTTTGCAAGTTTTAAGTCTAGGTATTGCGTTACAGGATTCCGGTTAGAAGCGTACACGAGTAGTGTTATTTTTATTTAGACTTAAAAGAAACATTTTACTGGTGGTAGGTCTCTCATATGTGAGAGGCCATCTGGGTAGGTACCACCGCAATGTCTATTTCTCCCGTGAAACAACACTGCTTAAATGCACTGTTGTGTTTCGGATTGAAGGACATTGTAGCCAGAGCAACTACTGGACATATTGAGACTTAACATCTTATGTCTCAGGATGGCGAGCGCAGTGGAATGTTGCTACTGTTTATGAGCGGTCGTATCGCTTACCATCAGGCGAACGGCTTGCTCGTCTCGCCATTCACTGCAATAAAAAAAAACAGATTTAGTTTTTATTTTACATGCAAACGTACACTCACGCGTTTTCTCGAATCGGTGATGTGATTAAAATTTTTTTATACATTTATATAGTAAAGAATTTTGAAATAATAAACAATTAGTTCAGTACATTAACATAATGCAGAAATAACGAGCGCGTCTATAAATTTGAAAAATATTCAATGAATATAATTTTGCCACCCCATTTGGGCGCGTTTGTAAATATTGTTCTTTATTGCTTTGTCTCGTCGACTTTGATCGGCGGCTGTTTGTTATTCTTTTGTTTTATAAAAACAATATTTACCAAAGGTGAACTAAAGTTTGTGCTCATTAGAGCCCGTCATCGTAATAAAGTATTGAAATGTATAATTTACGAATAAATTACATGTCTAAGAATTTAGGCAAGGTTATTCATTCTATTTGGAACGACTTTTTTATTTGTACCTTTTATCTTTACTCATCCTTCATGAACATAGATTGCAACACACATCATAATATTATATTCATATCATTGTAATCAATTGTTATTTGTATATCATTTATTGTTATTTTTATTTTATTTATAGTATATTCTTTATTGTACACCACAATGGAAGCTGCTTATGAAACTCTTAAAAAGTAAAGAGACGGTTACAATAAGCAGTTTTTATTGCTAAGAATTGCGAGACGGTCAAGCCATTCGCCTGGTCGTAAGCGATACGATCACTCATAGACAATGGCAAAACAAAAAGACATTAGATATTCTGAGACATAAGATGTTAAGTCTAAAATGTCCTGTGGTTATTGTGGCTACAATGTCCTTCAAACCGGAACATAAAACTAGATGAATAAAAATTACAAAGTTTTGGAGCTCGCTTCTATTTTTTTATCGTTTCATATATTTGGAAAATCATTTTTATTTTTACGCCATTTAAATGCAATTTGTTTACAAATGGTTATTCAAAAAAATAGAATGTTTCCGTTTTACGACACGCCTGTAAAAATTGTGAAACTGGAATTGTGTGGACTGGTCAGGATTTTTAAGTCAAGATTCCAGGTTAATATTAGTATTTTAGCATATGTATTTAAATTTAAATTTTTTACACTAAATACCACATAAATTTCAGTTGGGTAATACTATTGTACTGTACTGTATCAGCCCATATACACATACATACGCCCCACTACGGGGCACTAGCCTCCTCTACAATAGATAGTTCGATTGAGAGTGGTTAGGCCTATAGTCTACCACGCTGGCCTAATGCGGCTTGGCAGACTTTACATACCATAGAAGTTATAGTGAAGGTATGCAGGTTTCCTCACGTTGGTTTCCTTCACCATTTTAGTGCGTTATTATAACACAACTAATAATAATACTATTGGTCGTTAAAATATGTATGTATTTTGATTGTATGTACTATGAAATGTTTGTATATTTTGTGTTGGGGTTTGGATTTGTTGTTGAAAACCGCCGCTGAAATATTTTTGTCATTTAGGAAATTCCTTAATATTTAGGCTGTTGCCTCAGAACTCTTTTGAACGCTTTTGTAAAACACAAGCTATTGATTAATTGATTTTTGTATTTCTTGGTTTGACTTAGTTTGCTACTTCATTTTATATGGGTATTTGAATGTAGAATTTGAAAAATCGTATGTAACTTGAACGGGGCTGTCATATTTTCTCATGGCTTCCGATAGCTAGAAATATATATTTTGTATTATTGTAAAGTGGTCGGTAAAAAAATCAGGTATACCCAGTAAAGAATTTTAACCGTTGTCGAAATGCAAATGTGAACCTTTTTGCGGACGCGGCGGAACATTAATGCAGTAGCGCGTATCACACGTCCATACCAACGTTTACAAGATAATAGCATTTTTTACCAACACGAAGCTGATTTTAGTTCCAGCAAAATATTTACATGTGGTATTTGTTATAATTAGATTTTAAATAGAAATAGCAGTCACGGAGGTCGCAGGTTCAAAGCACAGGGCACATCTCTGACTTTTTGGAATCATGTGTGTATTGATAGTCAATCACCACCACTAGAAATATGAAGGAAAAAATCGTGGAAAGGAAAACACCCGCATATTTCTATGGTATGTAAAGTTTGCCCACCCGGATTAGGCCAGCGTGGTGGACTATATGACCTAACCACTCTCAATCGCACTCTCGATTGTAGAGGAGGCCCGTGCCCTGCAGTGGGACGTTTATGGACTGATACAGAATTATTCTATAATGTACTGAATTACGTCACGCCGACAAAACCACACCACAAAAGTGTATAATTATTTGTGTTAAAATTGGAAAGATAATTAAGTTGTTAAATCCATTAGTACGCCATGTGTTAATTAAATTATATAAATGTTTATGCTAATGATTATTGTTTGAAAAATAGTTTATGACAACAATGGGTAGCGTTTGTAATTTGTTACAAATTATTACTGGTTATTAGCATAATAGAATTTGTTTATCTATCTTTAAATGGATATGGGAATAGTTGAACTTCTTTTATATTTTTATACAATATATGTTACAATATATGCTTGAATGAGAAAATGACTGTAGGTCATCTGATCTAAGTAGAGTTCAGATAGTGTAATTATGCGTCGGCGAGATACAATAATATCTTGTTGGTAGTCCCAATCATACTAGTTCGTAATCGTCTTTTACAGTGGTAGACATAACTTGAAAAAATATGTATGTATTAAACAAAAATACGAAAAAATATGTAATAAAGGATAATATTATAAAGATGGACGGGTTGCATTGAGCCAGCGTGGTGGATTACATAGCATTTTTCTTTTTGTAAAAAAAAAAATATTACATGGCCTAAACCCTCTCAATCGTATAGGATGGTAGAGGAGGAGAGGGAGCATCGTATAGCAGAAGCTCTCGACTGTAGACGAGGCCCGTTCCCACTAGTGGGACGCATATGGGCTGTTTAGCAGAGTACATTTATCATAGATTGCAAACAATGTTCTCAAAATACGAATGAAAGTAGCAGAGTAACACAGTAAGTAATAGATTTATTTTTTTCCGTCTCTAAAAATGCTTTCCCTTAGGAATCCGTCAGCATTAAAAGGATAAGAGGTACATACACCGTACAGCCGTGCGTTCGCGCTTCAGAAACACAAGTCAAAATACGATGTTATTTAATTTGCCACTTCTCAAAACCGCAAAAAAGACACGTGAAAAATTCTTTGAGACTATAACGAGGCGTCCTTACCTACACTGTAAAATGAATTTTATCTGGACCCAAAAAGGTTGCTAACGACTTGCAATTTATTTTAAGATCAATCCTTTCAGGGTTTACAAAGGGATTTTACGTGGAAGGCATTCGCTCTAATGCTACTCGTTTCCAATGATTTTTTCATGCCAAAGTGTTCTTGTTCTATACGAATGAGGGAATAAAGTAAGTACTAAAATGACACTTGAGGTCGAGTGGCGCTTGCGGCTTTTTGTATTTGAATGACTTCGTTAAACTGGATGTTAAGTGTCTCCTTACACTGAACAGTGGAAGTGGAAAAATGATTTTCTTGTGATTAAATGGAATAGGTTTTCAGGTTCAACCACTCGGTCAAGTAACAGGATCTGTGTTTGATGGGTCAATCTATGAACGTTACAAAATTATTTGTGTTTAATATACTGTTCCGTGTTCTACCCTTTACACTTAAGATTGCTCTCTATTTATTCTTTCCTTAATTCATCCCATGGTTTTTTGATCCCTTTGAGCGATAGGACCGCCAGTTGTTCTTTTTATATTTGTGGTATTCGTTTTTTTTTTGTGTAATAAATAACTATTAAATATCATAATAAATATATAAGTAACACCCAACAGTCATATACATAGTATTGAACCCACACTAAGATCGAGTCTTGTGTCGTGGCTATCAGGCAAAAACCCGAAAGAATTATTTGTGGGCCGTACAAATATTATTTCTCTCGGTGCGGGGATCGATATTAAATTGCTGGTACAGGGATTGATGCTCGCAATGACTATACAATATGTAAGACATTTGGGATAGGCAAAAGCCCAAGAAACCGTGGGTGAAAGCGATGCCATCTTTATTTATCCTTGCAGGTTTGTGGATCAAGTCCTGTATTATATTAATTATTATATGTATATACGTGAAGAGTTATAATGGGCTCTCAAATTGCTATACAACTGTTAAATAATTGTGTTACAGTTGTTATTAGTCCATGAAAATAAATAAATAAATGCATTATTTTGTGGAGAAATTTATACGCTGCGGCACATAATTTTATAATAGTAGGTGTATGGGTTGTTTATTAATTTGACAGCGCAATTAAATGTCAAGTAATAAAGATACTGCGATTTTAAAATTTGATAATTTAATATAATAATAATACTTTACGATACAACATATTTAACACTCTTTATTGCACACATGCTTTACGGAAATAGTGTCATGACACCAACATTATAACATAAATATCTATATTTCTACATTACGTAAGTTCTTTTTAATATGGGTTAAAATCAATACGCATTATATTCCTTTTCACAAGCAACAGCAAAAGTAATTAACCGGAATAAACTTTGCGCAAACATTAAACACGAATTTGACCCGCGGACAAATTGTAAGCACTTCGCTAATGATCAAAACATTTCAAAAACACCAGTGTATTGTCATCGGTTCGTTTACGAAATGTAGATTGTTATTCCGTTGTATTTACATAAAAAACAATGCGAAGCGGTGTGAAGGCGGACCGGAATTATTTCCGGTCGTAAAAGTATTACCGGAAAAGTGTTTACAATTTCGCAACCGTGAAACCTCCTTGGATGAATTATTTCCTGCTCTCAGTGCGGCGCTGGATTTGTTCTATTTTTAAATGATTTATTTTTTTATTGATCAAATTGTTGTTTGAGCCGGTGTAAGTTTTGTTCCTAGTACCTATGTATGATTCATGAAATGAAATTAATATCTAGGCTTAGCTTTTTTTAATATATTTGATTTTACTTATTTTTCTCTGGCAAATACGCCAAATGCAAGCTAGTGTCTTACTTGTATTTTTTTAAATTTCATGCGATAGTTTCATAAATGTATAAAATATACCATAATATTTTTTCCAATAAATTTGGTATCACGTAAATTACGTCTGTCTACTTCCAAATTTATTATTCATTTTCCATTTATTACAAAAAAAAATCGTCGTAAATCCAGTGAAAATAAATATGAAACATTTAATTACGAATACACAAAACAATATGAAAGTTAATGCGTAAATTTAAATTCTTTCATATAATTACAAGAAGTGAGGCCGTGGAAAGTTTATAATCCATTTATTATTTATTACACAACTTGCGATGCGATTTGAATAATGCTACTTAATTTGAAAACTTCAAATAGGAGCGTTTATTCCGGTTGTGTGGGGGATGAATTTTATTTATGAGAATATATTTAACTAACAATTTTACCTAACTTTGTCTACATTTGGCTTATTTATATTTCCTCACCTCAAAGTTATTGTTTGTATGTAGACATTTTTCAAAGTGCGTTTTCAGTGGCTTTTCACTTATCAATAACCCTGAAGATCAGCAATTTCTCAAAATCAGCAAACAGCTCGACCTTTTTAATTTTTCTGTGACCTCTTGACATGTCCCCCTAACGATTCATTATGTTAAATAAGGGTAGGTCTTTATTCGGAGGGCAATTAATTATTCCTTACATATTGACTGAACTATCTCTGTCGATTTTAATTAAGGAGAAATCTGAGAATGTTCTACTAAGGTAGGTGGTTCGAATCCTAGGTCGGGCAAAGTTAAATTGTATTTTTCTATTCCATACCAGCCCATAGTCCGGTATTCGTGACCGATAATTTGAAAATCTCGCCCCCTATCACATCGTGAGACGGAAAATACATGGCGAAATGTGGGTGTCCTTTTACCTTTGACTACTCCTTCTGGGAAAAAGACGTAAGTTTATGTATGTTATTATAAAAAATCATTCTCCTACTCCTTCAGACACGAGTGAGATACTCAACATCAACTGCTTGTTTACAAAGAAAATGTATCCAAATTCCAAGATAGACGGTAACATTTTCTTTTTGAATACCGTAAAAATTATGAGATTTATTCCACAAAAATGTCATACCTTACTCTGTGAGAATGTTCGAGAAATGTTACGCGGAAAAAGCCCAGCATTTAATCTGGCTAAAGCATTGAATTTCAGGTCCGAAATCTCGGACGTAATCTTTAGGGAATTGAGCTGTGAGATCTTAAAGAAGTGGGCGTTGTTTTATATTACTGTCTTTTGTGGGATACAACTGTTTTTTACTTGTTTTTATTTTAAATGGTCTTGTGGTTTCATTGTTAAGTTATAGCTAGATACATTTCTTTTGAATACGGAAATGTAGGTGTTTTAACTGCCTTCGGGGATATGGGGATAAGAGGATGCAAAGAATTAAAAATATATTAACAAGCACAACTCATTAGTGTTAAGCATATGTAACATTGATAGGCTCTTATTATTTATTTGGTTTAGCTTAGCATTATTTAATAACAAAAAGTGAAGTTAATGTGAATTATACCAGATTCTTTTAACAACAGCCAATTTATTATAAAATTTAAAAAAAAATGAGTACCATGTAATATACTCCTCTCTTATATTTTTCACAAACGTATAAACACAAAAAAGAATCCGTGTCATTGTTGCAAAATATTTAGAATAGACGCGAAAAACAATGAAGGAATCTCGGTCATGCCTCCATCGTTCGCTTAAGGAAACCGCACGCAGTTCCCTCAAAAAAAAAAAAAACTAGACAGTAATGAGACCGCGTGAAGAGTTCATATTCCTAACGACGAAGGATAAAACAAAAAGTCATCCCTACACGCTAATTTGCACTCTATCATCCTCATTTTAGACTTTCTTTTCACTTGCAAAGTTACTGCTACAGCAAAATTACCTAAAATCAAAGTAAAGAGAGTTAATGTAGCGCTCTTTAAGTATCTTTAAATTAATAGCACTGCTGATGTTGGATTCGCTTTGATACCTGTATATTATACTGACGGTGTAATACATTTTGTAAGAGCTTTTGAAGTACGCAAGTGAAGTAAGCAAGATTTATAAAGAACATTTTAGGTTGAAGTATGTTGTACTTGAGTGAAGATTTTTTTCATTTCCAGGCACTAATATAAAAGGATGGTGTTGTGCATTAAGGCTTAGAGATTAGATCCATTTGTTCTATGAGCATAAAGGTGGAATCAGCTAGAATTTTACTGGTGGTAGGTCTCTCATATGTGAGAGGCTGCCTGGGTGGGTACCACCGCAATGCCTATTTCTCCCGTCAAACAGTAGTTTAAATGCACTGTTGTGTTTCGGATTGAAGGACATTGTAGCCTGAGTAACTACTGGACATATTGAGACTTAACATCTTATGTCTCAGGATGGCGAGCGCAGTGGAATGCCAAGCATTGCTTTGTAAATCAAGGTGTTGTTTGGTTTTGCTTCTGTTCATGAGCGGTCGCAACGCTTACCATCAGGCGAACGGCATGCTCGTCTCGCCATTCACTGCAATAAAAAAAAAAAAAAAAAAAAAAATTTTGGATGAGGGCTCTGTCCAAAATTCTAGTAAATTTCAAAGAAAGTGTACTCAATAAAAAAAGATATGGACATTTGAAAATATAGGTGCAGCATAGTCCTTTGGAGAGGGAACACGATTAGGATGATACTGGTGGGATTATTGTGTCTCCTGTAATCTCTTTGATCGAACGCAAAGCGGCAGTTGATTTATTACTCACCATCGGTATTCTATGAGACATTAAAATTACCAGCCAAAGTAAGTTGTACAGTTTTTAAATGTTTATTTATTTATTTATGTATTTAATGCTTTAGATACATAAATTGTATAAAAGCGGACATAAAGTCTGAGACATTCTCTGCCAGTCAACCTTTGAGTGGTGCAGAGAGAGAGCAGAGTTTAATTGCTTACTTGTATGGATTTTCGAATTATTGTTTAACTTGAAGTTTTTTATTGCTACCTCGAAAGATACTGGAAGCTACATACCTTCGTTTCACCTTTCAATGCAGAGTTTATAAATCTTGAAACTTTTCGATGGCCATCACGCGCATTAAGGTTCAAACGTTATATCCCAGAACAAAAAGAGTCCCGAAGTTCTTTCCTCTGCGTTCTTCCGAATGTGATCACTAATTATCACCTTTTACCAACGAATTTTAACTAAACCATCAAATTCTAACAGGTGTGTTCAAATGTATAAATCACGCATCTTATTAACAGCACCCGCGTTTTTCCAACATTATTAGTGTCGCTAAATCACGAACAGCGACCATTTATTTTGTGTGAAATTATGATAATAAAGCCATTATATGCAACCTCATGGCATGACTGGAGCAAATTTACAAGACCATAAAACGCTAAGCAATAATAAAATTAAAGTCTGCCCACTGGTTTGTAGGCCGTTTGTGTTGACGTTTCACTAGCTGTGAGGAAAAATGGGGCGGTATTTTTTACTTTTTTTATTATGTTTTTTAATTTCCTGAACCTTGGGAAGTTGTTTTGATAATGCCTATTGGATAACGATATGTCAATATGAACCATGACAAGTTTACACCAGGATTTATGTCACGTATGCCTTACGGTAGAAAATGCGAAGAAAGTGCGGAGGGAAGTAGACAATTGCGGTAGAAAATGGTTGTTTTTGAGTAGATATTTTCTTTGTTTGGATCAATCTTAATATATCATTATTAATGATCTTGGTTCATTGGGAGCCATTTAGTTGCCATCCCTATTTAGTAGATAGTTTTGCCTTATGGTCATGCCAAACAGCAGTGTAAATATCCTGTTGTGTTTCGGTTAGAAGCATATTTTAGCCATAGTAACTACTGGACATACAGATACTTAACATCTTATGTCTCAGGATGCACAGGGGAATGCCAAGCTTTGTTTTGTAATTCAGTGTTGTTCGGTTTTGCTACTGTCCAAGAGCGGTCATATCGCTTACAATCAGGCGAATGGCATTGTCGTCTCGACGTTCACTGAAGTAAAAAAAAACAATTTCAATGTATTTCATCATATTCTCATACACATATACTGGGTACCTCAAGACTGCTACCGAAAACGAAGCCGGGTGGTAGTTTTAGTGACTACAAACACAATGCAACTAAAAATTTCGGAAAGAAACGCGACAATTATTTTTTATGATTTTTTAAATATCGTCATTTTTGGGTGGTAAATCCATAGTTTTTGCTAAAATAAGAATTTAAACTCTTTTATACCTTAGAGTACTTATAAATAAAAGGGTATACAGTATTATTTTAGGAAAAAAATGTATTCACCACTCAAATATGGCCATAGGAAAAAAAATTAAAAAAAATAATTGACGCTTTTTTTTGCAACTTTTTCTGTTGCATTGTGTCTGAAGTCGCTTAAACTACCACCCGGCTTCGTTTTCGGTAGCAGTCTTGATATACCCTGTATATATCAACCCGCACCTTTTTCACAGAAGGGATAGGCACAGGTTCTACCAGGATAGCCACATTTTGTACCACCCACTTTTCGCCTTGTATGTTCGATCCCAAGATGTGGATGGGGGCGAGCCTATCGCCATTAACATATACAGCATCTGGTTATAAGGTCCGCATAAACAACACATGATATTAAACTTAAATTAATTACGTATAATAGGAGGCACATAAGCGTTACACCCACGGGTATTATCGTGAGTTAAGGGGCGGAAACATAAAGTCTAATGTCCCCTAATGCACACAAAGTGGCTCCATCGGCTGATGTCCATTAAGTTACTCGGTTGATTTGCTTGAGCGCTTTTAGTTATGTAGTGGTTTAGGTGATATTCTACTGAAATTGTATACTATATTTGATGTGATATGTAAATAATTTCGGATTAACTTATTATGCTTACTTTCGACTCCTCTAAATTTTTGAAGCCATGTACTGGTAGTCAAGCACCACGTACAATAATGTTGAAGGAAAAGGAAACCCCACTATCATAGCAATTCATCAGGATTTCTATGGGACGTAAAGTCTGCGAACCAGCACTAGACTTGGTGGACTATATTACCTAACCTCTATTAATCAGAGCCTCGATTGTAGAGGAGGCCCGTGGTTCCCAGTGGAATGTATGTATATGGGCTGATACTTTGTATCGTTTATCATCATACTGAGCCATACTCGTTTCATGATGGATTTTATTAAATTACCGGCGTAAACCTAAGCCTATGGGCCAATCATAATCAACTAAGTAATTGAGGCGTCGGACATTCATCAGTAGGCAAGGCGTGAAACGATTTTGAACCGAAAAGTTTCTCATAGTTTCTGATACCCATGACACAAGACTGAATTGATCTTAGGGGGTGTCTTAGGTGTGTATGTGACTTTTCAGTTTATTAATTATTAATATTTATAGAAGTCGTAAAATTACTTGAGGGCGGCGGATGATTGGCAGAAGACTTCATACTATGACGAAAAATGATGATGAAAGTCACTAAATAGAATGATCACTCTGACTTATTCCTCAGCCCAGGCTACTCAAATATGAAAATGCTTTTATCCACCCAATCCATAATCCGAAAAATAAACAGATCAAGCCAACAATCAAAATTATTAAAGCAAATATCGAGGATAGAGCCGCGCCGCGTCGAACAAAGCACGCAACTCCACAAACAGACACTTTCATAACAAAATCCCGTTGGAAATTCGGGAAGTCATTAAGGCTCGGTGCTGGCAATTAGAAATCCGCCGCGATGAGACTGAAAATTATTCGCAAATATTGTAGTTGGAACGTACGGCCTCTGAAATGTGAGTTGGCTGAAAGGTTGTGGGGGAACTGGAGTTGAATAGGAATTGTTTTATATGCACTATTTGATATGCAACATACATAAACTCACGCCTCCTTCCGGGAAGGGGTAGGCAAAGGTGTTACCAGGACACCCACGGTTCGCCTTGAGGGTTCCGTCTCATAATGTGATGGGTGAGCCTATCGCTATATTGGACACAAATTCCTGACTCCGGGCTGATAATGAGTAGAACAAATCCAATAAACTTTTGTCCGACCTGGAATTCAAATCCAAGACCCCTCAGAATTGCAACCATACCGTGGTCAAACTGCGACACCACTGTCGGTGGTATTAGTATGTACGTATAAAGATCATTGTAACTGGATCAGCCTATATTGCCCACTGCTGGGCAAGGGACGCCTCTACAATCGATAATTCAATTGAAAGGAGTAAGTCCATACTCTATAACGCTTTCCTATTGATGATGACATACGGTGCAAGTTGTGACCGCCTTCAAAGGGTGTTACTCTTCAGTTAACTATGTATATCTTTATTAGTCTAAGTTATATTGTAACAACCGCTGGCTGTCCTAAATAAATAAAATAAAAATAAAATTAAAAACAAATGACCAGAATGATAAAAAATGATCAAGTAAAATGCAAGTCATGAGTAAGTACCCTTAACCGTTGGATCTGTCATACCTATACTTGGATCAAAAGTTTATGTCTATAAATGTCTTTATAACAACTGTGGATGGAAGAGAGATGTGTATCTTATCATCATCGGTTATTACGACATAAATTATACAAGAAAGTATGCTTGTTACGCCTTACATAAAAATAGCTCAATTTATATCTTCAAAACATTTCAACTTCGCAAACCTTTGACACAATATAGCTAAATTATTAAAAGCATTGCGTACCTCTTTGTGGCGGAATGTAAAATTTGAAATGCTTAAAATTTTATGGATTCCTACGTTTTAACTTTACCCGAATGTTATTTCGACGTTCAGAAAGGCACGACATTTCTGAAACGCCAATTTTCTGACGAGGGTTTCTGTAGGTGAATTATTGCGATGTTTACCTGTATTTTGTAAGTTTTTTAAAGCTTCAAAAAGGTGAGTAGCTTGTCAAATGATACGTAGTAATGCCTATACATAGAATTGTTAATATAAATATCAAATACGTGTTTTCGTGTTGGATATTAGTATAGAAACGGAAAGACGACTATCCTTTGGCAGGTTTTAGGCTATTCGTATTCGCATAGGGGTTATTACTATGTAACAGAATATTCGATATATCGTGCGATTCTTCGTACTGAAGAGTTAATTTAAGTTGGTAGTGAGTCTGTGTCGATGAATATTTTTTATTGCGGGTATATGTAAACTGCAACTGGAAATGAAGCCAGTTGGTAGTTTTAGTGACTAGATATTATAATAAATAAATAAATAAATATACCCTATAGTCACATACATAGTCCTGACCGTACACTAAAATCGAGTCTTGGTCGTGGGAATCAGAAACTACAAGATGTTTCGGTCTCAAAAACACCCAGACCCGAAACAATATTGAATGACACAAATATTTGTCTCGTCACGGGGATCGAACCCGCCGCACTGTGATTCGCCTAGAACATGCTAGCTGGACAAAAGTCACTTCCAAGAATCAACTAATTAGTGGTCACTTATCGTAAACAACACCCCCAATGTCATAAAAACAAGTAGAAAGGGTGAAAAACATTTCACAGGGACGAGTTATTAAGTAATGAAGGTAAGTAATGTAATATTTGCATTAAGATAATTAGAGTAGTTGCATTTTTGCAGTACTTTAGATAACATCTCATTCAATTTGTGTGATATATAACTGTGATTTTTGTGATGGATACTACTGTCGAGGGTCAGTGCTTTTATATTTTACCACTCATAAGATTCTATTATGAGAAACTTTAGCCCATTACGACTTGGAATATATTATTAAAAAATACTAAATTTTTTTCAAGTTCCGAAATTTTAATCGTATTTATCTTTTTGTATCCAAATGTATCCAGTCTAATTTTTTTACAGTATATAGTAGTGATACTCACCTTTCAAACCAGATATAATTTTCCACCACATTCCCGCACTAAACGATTTTATTTCATTTTTCAGAATGTGTCTTCTCCATTTCGAAAATTGAAATTTTTGAAGAATGGCGAAAACATGCCAAAGAAGAACGAAATGTTCGTTTATTGGAACATATAAGTCTTAAATTTGGTGTTAGTGATATAACCAGTGATTCGTTAAGGGCTATTAAACAAAAAATATCTAGTATATCGTCAAAATTAACCGAAAAATGGGCGGCATCAAATAAGTCATTGGATCGGTTTTTAATTAATAATAAAGATTGGTTAGAAGGAGACAACATAAGTTTTACCATTTCTGTGCGTCGACCTTGCTCATCCAGGTCACCAGAAGAGAGTAGGCTTCAAGGTTGACCCAGAAAAGATTTCGACGACTCGTCTTATAAAACAAAAAAGCGCAGAGTTGAAGAATTGGTGCAAACTCGCAGTGCCGGCGAATTGACCTTAGCTGCGGAAGTTGCAAGCCGTAAGGCGGGTCAGAGAAAAGTTGCTTCTGGGATCAAAAGAAGTAGCCACTCATCTGATAAAACTGATGCAAGTCAAAAAACGTGTGGTGGTAGACAATTGAATAGTGACGAAGCATTAGCCTACTATGTAGATTCGAAATGTACGAGTTATTCTTACAAACAAACGCGAAACTGGTCATTGAAGGCGGGACATCAAGTGTTTCCATCATATCATAGTTTATGTAAGTCAAAACAGTCTTGTTACCCTTCTGGAGAGTATATTTCTGTGACGGAAACTCGCGTCGATATGAAGCTTCAAGCGATTTTAAATAAAACTGCCGAACGCTTAGTAGCGGCGCAAAGTGACGTTATAAAAAATATGCATTCTAATTCATCATTCAAGCTAATTAGCAAATGGGGGTGTGACGGGAGTTCTGGCCACAGCACATATAAACAAAAATTTCAGGATGTAGATGCTACTGATGAGTTTCTGTTTGTATTTTCGTTTGTTCCTTTGAAGTTAACGGATGATAGTCATAACATTATTTGGCAAAATCCAAGGCCTTCATCGACACTTTACTGTCGACCAATTAAATTTATGTTTATGAAGGAGACTAACGAACTTACTGCAACAGAAACCAACAAAGTTTTGGAAGAAATATCTCATCTTATTCCAACTTTATGTAACATTGGAGATTCTCAAATTTTTGTTCAACACAACCTTTTACTAACTATGACCGACGGAAAAGTCTTATTATTTTATTTTTAACACTGTATACAATTTGTGTATAGGTGAACTTAATTTATCTATTAGTATATAATTTAAAATGTTATTAAATAATTATATATTTTATAACTAAGTCGTATTATGTACATATGCTTTCATTTTGTTTTTTATTAGGGTATATATTAATTTATTTTCTAAGCTGCCATTTTTATATTTAAATTTTTCATCGATTGTATTTGTGTTTTAATTACTATTGTCCTAAAAGCCTCCTCTCTATTCCTAACCAGAACCACGCGTGCTGGCTTGCGCTGCCATGGCTTAACGGTCCACATCATCCCTCCTTCCTATAATCCTGGGTCAGTGTGAAGAGGCATCTTAGCAGGTCGGCATAATTGTGTCTATTGACATGGGACTGCCGTCTGATGCCAGTAGACACTCTGCCTGGGCGGTATTTGCGCTCACCATCAGGTGCAATGCGGCAACTACGCCGGGACAGAATAAAAAAAAAAAGAAAAAAAAACAAAAAAAAAAAAAAACAAAAAAAAACACATTTCTCCTTTAAAATATTACTGTCCGTAGCCAAAACAACCAACATACGCACTCAAATGTTTTTGTCCACCTAGCTTGTTCTAGACGAATCACTGTGCGCCGCCTCAAGTTTTACATCCAGCGTTTAACCAACTTCGCCACGGAGGCCGTCTATATATACCACTTATACATAACTTTCAATACTGTTGAATCCTGGAACAGTCGATATGAGTGCAAAACAAACGCATTAGAAGTAGATTTTAACACGCGGAATAGCAGGATCCAATACAATATCGTATTGCGCAATTACCCCCAGATTTCGTGCACTGTTATGGGTGCGTAAGTGTATTTTATCATTGTAAGTACTTTTTAGTTCACTGTTGGACAAAGTTCCGTCCCAAGGTACGCCAAAGAGCGCGGTCTGTTGCTTTAGACATCCAGTCGCTGCTGGCCCTCTTGTGCAAGTCGTCCCATCTGTCCAGAGGAAGTCCTTGCTATATTTGCCAAGACATGGTCTCCACTATTGATGGTCACTGGCAAAGTGGAGGGTAAAAGAGCACGTGGACACAACCCAATACGGTGGTCCGATCAGATCCGTACCAAACTTAACACTACGGTATGCGAAGCCATACAGATTGCTAACAGTCGAGATCAACGGCGTGACATTATACGACATAAATTGATAAGAGGAGATCACAACCCTCAGAATTGAGGAGAATGATCCAAGAAGGTGGTTTGGAGGTCTTCACTTTAGAAACAAACAAATAGGCCAAGATAATTGTGTCAACCGGTATGAAGCCATGCACTGCAGTTACCATCAGGAGCTCATTTACTTTGTACACGTAAAAAGGCAGAAAGGAAAGGGAAAAGTACGGGATTGTTTACTTCCGGCAATCTCGCAGGCTTGTAGGACGTTCTCATACTTTCTAGGCTCGTGTGTTACTACTATTAAAATTATTAAATAATTATTAAATTATTATTAAATAAAATGTATGTTTTAGATAACTTGAAGTCTTTAGTGTAACAATATTTATCATCATTTCCTGTTATGGGTAGTCTACTACTAGACATAAGCCTTCTATAAAGATCCCAATTTACAGCATCTAAATCATGTAAGAAAGTATATTTATCTACACAGACAACTGTGCTCTGAAGTAAAAGGTCGTGAATTAAGGTAAAAACACTTAAATCCCGAGCTGTCCTCAAGATTTCCCTCGACATGTTTGAGGTTGACGTGAATTTGGAGGGATAAAATCGGAGTGCGCGCAGGTCAGGTGTTAAGTAAACCTTTAAGAGTGGGTTTATAAACCAACTGAAAATTAAATTGAGTGTTTTTAAAGATATTTCTTAATAGTGTTTTTCATGTGACTGCCTTGGTGGCGTAGTTATACCACGGTGCAGTTGCAAAGCTGAGGTCGAATCCCAGGACGGGTGAAGTGATATTGGATTTTTCTGTTCATTATCTGACCGGAGTTAGGAATTTGTGCCTGATATGGCGATAGGCTGTCCTCCTATCATATCGTTGGACGGAATATACAAGGCGAAAAGTGGGTGTCTTGGTAGCACCTCTGCCTAACTCTTCTGGGAAAATGGTGTGAGTTTATGTATGTATGTTTTTGATCTGACGGAGTTAATTTTGCGAGATGTTCATCAAATTCATAATCATAAATTGTTAAACAGAATGAATAAAAGGCATGTTCCATCAAATTTATCAAAAGAACAGAATGGTATGGTCATGTAAGTAAACTAACTATGTATATTTTAGATTTTTTGAGATTGATAATTATTGCAGGATGAATTATTTATGAATGAATTATTGAATTATTACAGGGATGAATTATAGCCGTCGTTCATTAAAAAAAGGTAAAATAATAAGGCCTTCATTAAGAGCTCGAAATGACAAATTAGAAAATAAAGTATAAGATGCCAAATATTATATCTAATCATGAAAAATGTATTTAATTAATTAGGTATTTTCACCTAAAACTTAATGACATAATGACTGAAATTCGACGTAAATGTACTTACAATTAAATTCTATTCACCGGTGACATTCATTTCGAACTGATTCGCTTATTCCTAATGCAATTAGAGACTACTGGAACAATTCACTAATTCAATTGAATTAATTATAGCTTAATTGCAAATTGGTACTGTACATATTTGAATTAAAAAATCATAAAAATGATGGAAAAATTTTTCAAATCTGTCGAGTAGTTTCAGAGCCTGTTCTATGCAAACAATCAACTGTTTCTTCAATATATTTATTTATTCACTTGTTAATGCTTTATATACAAAGTATAAAAGCGGACTTAATGCCTGAAGCAGTCTCTCCTAGTCAACCTTGAGGTGGTGCAGATGTATCAAGGTAGGCGCAATACACTATTAGTATGGATAAATCCGCCCCTTTATTTGTACAAACCCTCCACTCGACACATAGTGTCAAAGTCGAAACAACGAATCCCCAAAGATACTCTCTCAAAAAGTAGAGTAATAAGCGAAGAATATGGATAACACGACGGCGGTCGAGAGCCACTAGACAAGCGCCGCTCAAGCTATTTCCGGCCGGTCAAGGCTCTCCGATTGTTAGCTATGAAATATTTTATCACCACTAATTGACTTCAGTACTATGTTTATTATCACTGATAATTTAATTTTTAAATAGTTTTTTACACTAGCGTGGTACAGTGACTATAATAATACATTTGAACAAATGGTGTCTATGATGGTACTTCAGTACTATTATTTTATTATTGGTATTTGATTTTTATATCATGCTACGTTCTAAAGTGGAGAAATGAATAAAAATATATTTGGAATATCGGTTATTGTGGCAGGGTTGAAATAAGCTCGTAGCAGAAATCTATGTTCAACGCGAGTTTAATTGTACTTGTCTTTATGATTTTCTCACGCGATCAATTAATAATAGACCCAATACATACTCAAACATTCAGTCCCGACTCTACAGTACGATAAAAGACTACCAGAGCCTTTTAAATCTTTCCACTGAGCACCGGAAATATTTGTGGGAAAACAAAAAAATGTCTTGCAGGGATCGGATACACGGTGTCTATCGTCACTTCCCTTAACCAATTGCACTTTAGAGAAATACGCAATTGCCTTCTAGAAATCAACGTTGTGTTCTAGAATCAGACCAACAAAATTAACTTTGGGCATTGCTCTTCTAATCACGAAGTTATTTACAAACTTAAACCATCCGAAAAATGAAATAAATCACAACATATACTATTCGTCCCAAATAACAAAATTACTCCAGTTCAAATTTGAAATAACACTGACTTTAATGATACGCTGTTAAACTCGTGCACTATTTTACCTGTCAAAGCTAATGAGGGCAAGGTTGTAGAGAATTACTAACGAGAACAAACACACCAGATCTTATACAAAGTGACATGAAATTGCTCATTATTCTCCAAGAATTTCGAATGGAGCTGTCTGTGATTTGATACGTTCATACCGTAGCTCAGATGATTGTAATACATCCATACATAAACTCACGCCTTTTTCCCAGAAGAGGTGCTGGTTGCTACCAGGATACCCACTTTTCGCCTTTTGTTTTCCGTCCCATGATTTCTTAGAGAGCCTATTGCCATATCTGAGCCTATGGGCACAAATTCCTTGTAATATCAGCCCATGTATATCCAATGCTAAGGATGGGCAAAATATAAAATTGAGAAGAATTTAGACAAAATGCCAGGCTTTTCTAGTACGAATTGAGATGCTACTAGGTAAATATTATATCGTTTTTAAATGTGTCATAAGTTATCATATGTGTAGTATATGTAGTGTAAGTTAGTACGATAGACTTAAAGGATTTTCGAAAGGTTTTCAGGCAGGTGGCCAGTTATAAAACTATAAGCCAAATCATTTTCTAATTTGGATAAAATGTCATTTTGTGACCTCATTTAAACATTGGATAAGGCTGACAGCGGGAAAGCGTTTTTTATATTTATTTTGTTATGCTTGTCTCAACGACCTTGCCCGGCCCGAAATATTCGACCGAATTTCGCCCAGTCTTCGATATTTCACAAGACCCCAAGATCAGACGTCGCCCCTGTGTCACAGTGATAATTGCCGTAAACCGGAAACGGATCCGACATCAATCTTCACTATATCACTAGACGTTACGTATTTTATACATAATATAGATTGAAGGTTAAAGATGTTGTTTGTTGATGGTTGTTGATGAAATATCATAATAAGTATTTTGGTACCGAATTTAGTCTCATGATTGATATTAGGAAAATCTGCAGTATGAAACTAAGGCCTAGTTGATGTAAATTAGAGATGCAACATTTTTTTAATTGATTTTATATCGTGACATGGAAGACTAACAGCTATATAAACCTAAAATAACCTCTTAAATAGACTGACTGCCAATAACAAGGCTTCACTTTGAGCAATATTTTAGCTAGTGGTGAGCAAACAAGTACTGTCCAATATACCTACATAGAAATTATATTATGCTCTACGGTAAAGTGAAATCTCTGCACTTGGCGGTTTTGGAGTACTGCTGCGTGTTATTTTTTTATTTTATTACTTAGATTAGCCAACACTTGTTAATACCAATACAATTTCATAAAAATATCAAGGCATAACGTAAAAAAAAAAACAGATTTACGTTTTACTTTTAATAATATCATGACATGATGACTTTTATCTGGAGTCATCTTTGCCGAATTGAAACATCTTCATATACTCTAAGAAATCCCAAAACCTAATACCTAAACGCAGACCAAAGGCAAGGCATATAAATACCAATTAAAAACTGCTAATGAAAAATATATGAATACCACTAGAGAGAACCTAAAATCAATTGCAATTTCGCTTAGTGCACTCAAAACCGCGGGCAAATAAAGATAAATTAGGGTTGAATTTAAAAAGGGAATTGAAATTTATTTCGTGAGCTGTGTAACAGATTGCAACTGATGGATGTAAGGTTTATGAGGGCGTTAAGGGAACGTCGACTTTCATATTTCAACGTACTTGTCTTATTGTAATTTATGTTGCCTTGAAACTTCGTGACGAGTTTATTGGGTTCCAGTTTTACGGTTTATTGTTGGGAAGTTAAAGCTGATTTATCTTTATTGTTTTAATGTTTGAAGAAGGAATATTCGTGATTAGCAGAAAATGTACTTAAACAAGTTTATGTAAAGGTAAATAAATAATGCACTTTATTGATTATATGCTTTGTAATATTTGATTTTGTAAATTACGATAATCAGAGTAGCTTACTTAACTTAGTAGAAGACTTAACCTATATGAAAGTAACCAAATGTAATTAAATAATGTTATATGTACTTTGAAAATAACCTTAATATTATTATAATAAATTTTATATTTCGAAATCCTGAAGCAGCGAATCAATGTATCAAGCCATCCTGATGTAAGCAAACCAATATGATCCAATATATTTGGCAAATAACAGGCAAACATTTCAAAGGAAAAAATCTCATACAAATTGAAAGCAAACATCCTCTTAACCCTTCCCGACAAACATGACAGGCGAGGATAGTTCCTAACCCTTCGTAGCTCTTCACTCAAGAACACGTCCTCCCGTCAACATATAATGAATTCGCATTTAATTATCTCTATTAAATTAACTATATATATTCTGAACGTTTTTTAAATTATTTATCAAATAGTATCAGTACCTATCGTCTCACTAAGGGGCCTCCATTAATCAGGAGATATTTTTTACCAACTATTTTACCCCTCCCCCCACTCTGCTTACCTACTCTCCCGTTCCCCCTGCTGTTACGAGGTGAGGGTTAAGACTTAATCGCCAACCCTAAATCACGTGTTTTTTTTGTACGTACCGTATGTGTATGGACCGTGAAAAAAATATCCACACTGATATTAAGGTTGTACATTGTATTTGACTGTTATAAAAATAATAATGGAGATGTGTGGGTAACCATGCTAAAAACAAATACTCGTATAATTGCCTGGAACATGAGCACATTTATTGTAAATTAATTACATATCTTCGGACCTCACATTAGCCAGACTTTCTTAACACTAGTAAAAAGTGCATAAGCTTCTTGCAAGTCAACATAAATAAATACACGTGATTATTCTTACTACATCCCCCTCCTCCCTTCTGAGTTTTCGTGATTTTTCTGAACCCTCTTCCCCCCCTTTTGAGCCTCACGTGATTGATGGACGGTCCCTAAAGGAGCATGTTCAAAGGACTGTTTTTGGTTGGCAGATTTGACATATAAATGCTTTTGTAAATATATGTGTGGTATGCAGGTTTTATAAAGGTTTCTTCATCATTTACAAGGCGTGATAATTGAATAATATAATAATACGGACATGACATTTTAAGTTAAATTATTATTAAGGATTTAATATTAATATTCTAATACACTCAACTTTACCGCCGTACTCTAAACTTCCCATCAAATTCCGTTGAGTTTGGAAGAGTATCGAATATATTTGAATTCTTTGCACATCCCGCAGGAACACTACATTTTTCTGAGATAAAAAGTAGCCTATGTATTAATCGAGGGTGTCGGCTAGCACCATGCTAAATGTCATCAAAATTGCTCCAGTACTTTGAGTGTGAAGAAGTAACAAATGCAAAACTTTGGCATTTATAATATTAGTAGGAAGTAGGATAGGATTTGATAGATTATATGATGTTCTAATACTTAGACCTTTATAGTCGTCATAGGTCGCGTATTCGATTTTTGGTTAAAAAAAGGACTATTTTTCTGCTATGAAGTCAGACTCATCGATTAGTTCTAAAGAAAGTCTTTTAAAATAGGTTCTAAGTCATTTTTAGTTAATGAAAATGCTGTATAAGTACTTTTGGGTATGAACACTTTCGATATTCATTAAATTATTGATATTAGGTAAATTAATTATGGTATCCGCAAATCATAATAAACCTTTAATAGTGATTGCTTTAATTATTATTTGTCATTGTACCTCACTAAAATTATTTTATTAAAAGTAAGTGATTCCTTCAAGTTTTTGTGATATTTTTTTTTATTCGGTTTCTCTTCACGTGTGCTATTTGTAAACATAATTAAATAAACCTTTCTTTCTTTGAATTGTGATAAAATCATTTTATAAGTAGTTTTATTAAATAATTCCTGCTAATTAGATCCTATTGATACATAAAAGCCGTTGGTTATAGACATCTCTTATCCAACGGCAGCAGGCAATTTCCTTCACCGCTTGACACAAAGTATAAACTCATAGCAAAATAAAATCATTTTAATACCATACTTTTGACTGACACGTTTCTCAGTATATGACGTAATTTATGATATGTCATCATCAGAAGGTTGATATTTTATTTTTAGATATCAAAGTGGATCAATGTTTGTAAAGAAAAAAACAATTAACAAATTACCTTTTACAACTGAACATACGTGACTTATTCCAAGATTGGAAGCGCGCTGCAAGGCGCGAGTATGGGGGTTCGAAACTCGCGCTGAGTCAAATGATTTTTAGAACTATAATTATTTATTTTGGGTTTGAGAGGTGTGAGATATAAATGTCTCTCCGAGTTTTAGAAGCGCACGTCACGAGACTTGATCGTATCTTATCTTACCTTATCAGTGTTGATCTATTTCTGTAGCATTTGGAACGTTTCTTATTTTTTAGTTAATTGACTGCGAAATCTCATACAAATAAATAAATCCACGAATGAATCAATACACCCAACAGTCACATACATAGTCCTGACCCTACACTAAGATCGAGTCTTGTGTCGTGGGTGTCAGAAACTACGAGACACTTTGAGACATTTTGGTCTCACAAACACCCAGACACGAAACAAATATCTGTGATTCACACAAATATTTGTTTTGGTAAGGGGATCGAATGTACGGCCTCTCGTTTCACACTTGGCGTCCAACCAACTGCGCCACCGAGGCTGTTAAATAAATTAATTACTATTTTGTTAATAAATAAACCTTGTATCCATACATGTATGTACGCAAAAGTTCATAAATTGCCCCGCATCGAGACAGTGACTTGCTGGGTTTGGTCGGCAATTGAGTAATCCTGCAGATTTAGTCCGCCTACCACCATTCATCATAACCTCCGCTGGATTATCTCGACTGTGTCATATTTAGCTTGACGTGTGTCCTCGTTTATTATGTGATGTATTTAGCGAAATACTGCTTTTTCAATATTAACAAATTTACTGGTCTCTCATATGCGAGAGGCTGCCTGGGAAGTTACGACCGCAATGTATAGACATTAGAAATAGTCCTAACGCCAAACAATAGTGTAAAAGCACTGTTGTGTTTCGGTTTGAAGGACATTGTAGCCAGAATAACTACTGGTCATATTAAGACTTAAAATATTATGTCTCAGGATGACGCACGGAAATATCAAGCATTGATTAGTTTTACCACGGTTCATGAGCGGTCGTATCGCTTACCATCAGGCTAAAGGCTCGTCTCAGCATTCATTGTAGTAAGAAACAATTAAAAAAGACATCAGCAGACTGTTCTAGAAAAAAAACATAATATTTTACTTATTGAATTTTTATGAGTTTACGGAAGAATTAGCAAGTTTTTAGTTGCTAACTTTGTAGTTGCTTTGACACAAATATGCTTCTTAGAGATAAAATGCGGAAAATTGATGTAGCATCTTAGTTCATGATTTTTCTAAAATTGTGTATCTTCATTTTTAATTTAATCTTACATACCCGTAGAGTTATCTGCAAGAAATAGCTCAGTGTTGTAACAACTTAATTTTATATTTGTACACGATACATAAATATATTCAATTTTTAATTATTAAAGCGTCGTTATTTTGCAATAAAGGCTAAATAAATAAACTGTAGAATTGTTAAATGAAATTGAATAAAATAGTCGATGTATTTCGTTCATTTGTCGTATAATTTGTTTTATTGCACGTCACATTGGAACCATTGCAAATAGCTAAACCTTTTATATCAATTAACTGCCACATCACTCAAATAAAAGCTTTTAAAATATTACTTTCATATTGGCTCCGATGTAATTGCACGAATGGGTAACTTTATTTATACTTCAGGATACAAATGTACAAATATAATAAGGTTTCCATCTTTTGATAACATCGAACTCCGTGGCGCAGTTGGTTAGACGCCGGTTGTGAAACGAGAGGCCGCGGGTTCGATATCCGCAAATACCCGTGCTACACGCAAATATTTGTTTCGGGTCTGGGTGTTTTTGAGGCTAAAAAGTCTCTCGTAGTTTGTGACTCGATCTTAGTGTGGGGTCAGGAATATGTATATGACTGTTGGGTGGTGTATTTATTTGTATTAATTCCTATTAAAATATGATCTACTGGTGTCTTCTTAAAACGATTATTAAATTCTGATACTCACGATGTAGGTAATACAAGTAACACGCGGCCAAACTTATATTTATTATTTAAACGATGCAGAATTATGTTTTGTGAAGCATAATTCAGAAGTCAATTCATAATTACACGAATAAAAGATTAATCTAGGCTGTATTTCCGAAGTACATCAGCACGGAAACTTCCAAACGTGTCGAAGATTATTTGTTAATTGGCTCGGGTCCGTCTTACGAATTAACCTGAATCGGTACGGTTATTGATCAGATAGTTCTCATTAATATTCATAGCCAAATGGAAATGTCTTGGGCCGATCAAAATTATTGAACACTTGATTGCTTGTTCGTAACTGTGTCTCAACTAATGGTTTTGCTAACTATATAGAGATATATAAACTTCTGTAACAAATATTTTATGAGGATAATGTCTCCCAGTAGTATGTCCCTTTGCTATCGAGTCTAATGGACAATTATTTGATATTGATGATATATTAATTTTAATAAGTGGTAGAGCTACCTTGTTCTCATGACTTATGACGCAGTATGAACGGTCAGGATCGTCCTGGGTGGTTTTACTGTTTCACAGTCAACCAAGGTGAAACGACAGCTTCGCTGTCATGTTTCGGTGCATAAGATTGCCGAATGTCTAATATTTTTTCCTTCTTCCCATCCTGTTTCCGTCCCGAACCACTCTTAATTTGATGGGTCGGTAAGACATCCATGATCAAAGCTTTATGGTTTTTCCGGAGAGGTAGTAGTCATTTACCATCAGGTGACCTATTTTTCATTTGCTAGACTTACAATATATTTTTTTTTATTTTTTGTTCGGCCTTATAAGAAGAATAGGAAGGAAAGAAGAATAGAATTTTTAAAACAACATACCAAAAATCTTAAATAGATCAAAATATTAATAATATTTTGTCACCAATACGTTTTGCAAATTATTTTTAGGTTATAATAAAAACATTTTAAAATGACAAGATTTATAATAAAACTGGCATTAATTATATTTCTAAAATACAAATCTAACTTTACCAAACAAAATTTACAAACTAGGGTTGGCACTTGACATACATCAGTCTGGCACCATCCTTAACATGCCTACGTCCATAAAATTGATCTTTAAAAAAAAACTCCCGCTAAATCATGCTATTCCTTATTTAAAATAGATGAGGAAGGTCGTGCCAGGGCTGGCAGTAAACATGCCAAGGTCGAGTCGTGTCGGGATGAGCACCCTTCACCCAGCGTTGGATGACGTCTTAGCCACTCGGACTAATTTTACTGTACTCTCGGGGTCATTGCGTTGTTAGATTTTTGTACTGATACGTCAAGATGTAGTGGTTTAATGGCGATGGGGAATTCTTGAAATAAACCAGTGTAAATAAATAAATACACCATTCTTGCAATAAAAAAACCTTCAGCAATGAAGCAACGGTGTAATAGTTTATAGGTTGTGGAAACATCCATAGGTATTGATGTCCAAAAATGAAATGAATAAATATATCCAACAGTCGCATACACAGTTCTGACCCCACAATAAGATCTTGTGTCGTGGGTATCAGGAACTACAAGTGACATTTCGATCTCATTAGCACTCAGACCTGAGACAAATATTTTTGGGCCTCATAAACATTTATCTTGGTGCAGGGATTGAACCCGTGCCTCTAATTTCACGGCCGGCGTCAAACCAACTGCGCCACGTGGTTGTCATTGTGTGAAACACATAGAAATAAAAATTATATTACAAAGAAAGAACGAATTGTAAACGACTATATGAAATTATAACACAAAAATAAATATTCTTAATCCAGATCTCATTTAGCGAATGAGTGTAATGAACTCGGCCTGTCTTTAATATTAATGTTTTATTGTTTACTTATAATAAGAGTTTTTATGAACAATTTGATATTAAATTGGTAATATTGCAAAAATATAATATTCTTTCGTTTGAGCAGTAGTCTGGAGCCCACTTCAATATAAGGATTACTCAGTTTAAGTAAAAAACCGATCTAGGTTTTCATGGTAAATAAAAAAGAACTAATTTTATTAATCTAATACGAATTGGCACGAGTAGAACAACGAATTATTTTTTATGTAATTATTAGCGAAGGAGAAATTATCGACTGCCTCGTAAGTGGACAAATGATCTGAGTATCCTTGGTGTGGTTATCCGCTGTGATCTCAATCCAAGGAATCACATCGAGGGCGTAATATCTGCCACATCACGCAGGGTAGGAGTCCTGAACAGGGTGCGTCGGTTTGTCACGCCCGGTCAGCTTTGTCGCTTATATAAAGCGCAGGTCCGGCCGGGTATGGAGTATTGCTCGCACCTCTGGGATGGATCCGCCCAGTACCTGCTCGATGCTTTGGATGGATTGCAGCGGCGGGCCATCCACATTGTGAATGATGCAGACGTTACGAGCAACTTAGAGTCGCTACAACTCCGGAGGGATGTCGCCTCTCTAAGCGTGTTCTACCGTCTGTATCACGGTGAGTGCTCTGAGGAATTGTTCAACTTGATGCCTTCCTCTCCATTCCTTACCAGAACCACGCGTGCTACCTTGCGAAGCCACAGCTTGACGGTCCACACCATCCCGGCGCGAACCGAACGGTTCTCGAATTCTTTTTTGTGCCGCACCGTCAGGCTGTGGAATTGTTTGCCGTCTTACGTGTTCCCTCCTTCCTACAACCCTGGGTCCTTCCGCCGCGCCGTAGCGTGAAGAGGCACCTTAGCAGGCTGGCATAATTTGATACTCTGCCTGGGCGGCATTACGCTTACCATCAGGTGCAGTGCTGTCACTATGCCGGGCCAGATTTAAAAAAATATATTCTATAAAATTTCGATTTTACAAAAACATTCTGTCCTTGTTCAAAACAAGCATGACTTTAATAATTGCTCCAGAAATATATAATCAAAACAAGATGAATAAAAGTAAATACAGATAACAACTAAAACAATCAAGCGAGGATCGCGACGGTTTCGTGCAAACTAAAGATGCCATCTCAAAATCATTTTCTAACTTCCGAGCGAACTTTCATAAATATAATTAAAAAACCATTTTAATGGCTTCACAGCGGCCGCGGCACAATGCAAACTACAACAAGTTAGAACAAACTCGGCTGGAAATAAAAAACATCTCCATTCCGACGGGAAGACTTAACAAAACTTCATAAGACTGGCTAATTACGTAGAATATTTTTTAGCGTCAAGTTTAATAACAAGTTTTTAATCAAATGTTGATTACAATGTTTATCTATCACCTACGAAAGTTAATGGTGTGAGAAATAGTGGCGCAAAGTTATTTAAAAAATAAGGAAAATGTTTATATATTATGTTGGTACATCTAAATTCCTACCTTCAGCACCTAAGTAATGGTTCAACAGTTAACAAGCTGTGGAACTCACTTAAACTACCACCCGGCTTCGTTTTCGGTAGCAGTCTTGAGATACCCTGTTTTGATGTTGATAAAACTTAAGTAATAAATACACCCATTAGTCACATAAATATTCTTGACGCCACACTAAGATCGAATCTTGTGTCGTTTGTATCAGGAGCTATGAGACTTATCGGTCTGACAAATACCCGGACTCGAAACAAATGCATCGGTTCTTACAAGATTTTTTCTTAATCCGAGGATCGAATGCAAACTCTTGTTTCACAGTTACCTACGTGAAGCATAATCATCGCAGAATAAAATAAAATAAATAAATACACCCAACAGTCACATACATAGTCCTGACCCCACACTAAGATCAATTAAGTCTTGTGTCGTGGGTACCAGGAACTACGAGAGACTTTTCGGTCTCACAAACACCCAGACCCGGAAGAAATATTTGTGAGCCGCACAAACATTTCTCTCGGTGCGGGGATCGAACCCGCGGCCTCTCGTTTCACAGGCGGCGTCTAACCAACTGCGCCACGGAGGCTGTCGGAATGATTAAAACGAAGGTTAAAAAGGTACGAAAATTGTAAGTGTTAAAGTTATTTAACACTACTTTGCGTGCTCGCTGGTGTTGAACCGTTTAGGTCCACTTTTAGACAACTCTTTACCATTTTAAATATTCATTAATGCCTTTACGAATTCTCACTAACTTGGAGCTTGTCAAAAACATCATTAAAACCGCTATCTACGGCTTTAAAGTGTCTTAGTTTCGAGACAAAATATCTTGTCATCTTTACTTTTCTCTTAGCTCGCTTTATGAAAAGCTGCGGAATTTATAATTACAGATGGACATTATTTTAATGAACAATTTGTTTGATAACCGAAAAACAAAAACATAATCAAGGTTGTAATTAATTAATAGGACTAACTCTATTGTTCAGTGATTCCAATTTGTCATCTCACAATAATATTTTTAGCCCTTCTTTTCTATTTATAAGGAAATTGAAAATTCGAGTTGATCCTTTGAGCAATGATTGCTTTTGCTGTTTTATCTGTTAAGTTACATACTGGCCATAATTTGAATTATAATGAACATTTTGTCTGATAACCTGAAAACAAAAATATAATGACGGTTGTAATTAATTAATAAAACCAGTGATTCTAATTTGCAATCTTACAATAATATTTATAGCCCTTCTTTTCTATTTATAAAGATATTTGAAATTCGAATTGATCCTTTGAACAAATATGAATTTCGTTTTTTTATCTGTTAAGTTACATACTGGCCATAAAACTTCCAAAGACAAAAAAAGAAAAAACATCACTCGCAAAATTAGGAGAACACAACCAATTTCAGATTTAGAACACATTCGGTATTCGAAAAAGGCCACAAGGCTCGGCGGTTGTGCTTGGCGCGTTTCCAAGTTGTGCGCTGGGACACCGCGCCGCGCCGCGTCCATATCTGACGTACACATTTGGGTCATAATAATATTTTATCTGTGGAGCACCGTTGAAACGTTTAGTCCAAACGTTTGTGAACGCTCTCTCATCCGGAAAGGTATGTTATAGATAAATTCAGTTACTTTAATTGAATTGTTCTATTATTTGTGCAATGGTAATTTTCCAAACCAATGGTCTTGGTTTTCGGGGACCGTATTTTTCAGTCAGTACTAGGATTGGCTTGAAAAGAGCCACTATCTCCCAAAAAACTTTAGTAAAGTCACAACGTTGTTATTGCATTTTTTTCGGTAACATTTTTAGCGACTCAAAGGATCAACTTTTCTATTTTCTCCCATTTTTCATCCATTTCATACGCCAGAAAGTCATCACATACCTAAATGGGTTAGTTATGCATCTTTCCATGAAATAAGCCACTTGCAACTTGCACTTTAGTTGGACCTGCGTTACGTAGAAAATATTATCAAATCATGTTTTTTGAATCAAAATTATATTACTGCTACGGTGGGGTAATTACATCGCTGGGGTATCGGATTTCCATCTTATGTAGGATAAAGTGATGTAACATTTTCCATTGATTACCAGCTCGGAGTCAGCGATTTGTGCCTTGTATCACATCGTGGGACAAACAGTCAAGGCGAAACTTGGGTGCCTTGGTAGCGCTTCTGCCTACCACTTCTGGGAAAAAGGCGTGAGCTTATGTATGTATGCATATATGTTTGTATATATGTCGATATTATTGCATAATAAACATTGACATAAATGAATCGATAGGGCAAGGCGGAGAGCGCGTAAAGTGTTTCCGATAAGTGGTGCGTGCGCTCCAGTACATCTCTAGTGGGCCTTTACTAAAATAAGTCTTAGCTCGCAAATATTTTGAAAATGGTTGCTTGTATTATGTCAAAAAGTTTTTGTAAGAATTAAGATAATAAGTTTATCACAGTTTAAACGAAATCTATTAAATAACATTGATTTAATATTATTTTAGCACAATTTTCACGGTATATTTTTTAAACTCCAAAATTCCAAATGTACAAAAGGGCCTATCTTTAGATTTTAAATCAATGATTTAAATTAAAATATTGTAATCTGCCTTGTCTGATAGATAAATGATCTTTCGTCATTAATTGAACGTACCTGTTACCTCAAAGAGCATTTGATTGGAGTTTCAATTGCCATTGCTGTATATCCGACTATATTAATTAACTAGTTTCTCGTTGATAATTATGTTTGAGCTAAGCCTTGTGAATGCCTGTCATATGCAGCAGTGTACTGCAAAAGGCTGTTTGCAGTAAGATGGCGGCTTGTATAGTTCTATTGAGAATGTACCTGTAGCTTTAATCCTGTTGTAGATTAATCCGCAGAAATGTTTTAAATGCAAAAGTAATACTCATTGTGAGTTGCTATACTGGCTATCTCAAGACTGCTATCGAAAACGAAGCCGAGTGGTAGTTTAGTGACTATAAATACAACGCAACTAAAAATTTCGCAAAGAAACGCGATAGTTATTTTTTATGATTTTTTAAATAGCGTCATTTTTGGGTGGTAAATCCATAGGTTTTGCTAAAATAATATTTTGAACTCTTTTATACTCTAGATTATTTATAAATAAAAGGGTATACACTATTATTTTAGGATTTTTTTTACTACCATTACATTACCATTACATTGCATTTTAGTAGTTGACATAAAAATAATAAATACACCCAAGTCACATACATAGTCATTTCACATTAGGAACAATTAGGTCTTATTTCGTGCGCATCAGAAACTACGAGAGACTTTTCGGTCTCACGAACACCCAAATCCGAGACAAATACTTATGGTTTTCACAATCCTTTTTATTCCGTGGGAGTCATACCCGTGGTTTCTTGTTTCACAGTCTTCGTCTTAATAACTACGCCACGGAAGCTGACATTTTTCAGAAGATAAAAAATGGCAGCTTCTCTCCTTAATTTGTACGAAAAATTTTGCAATCACGCTAAAGCTCTATTTATTAAATATTTGTTTAGTATTTCGACTCTCGATTGCAGAGAAGGCCTATGATGGGTTGTGGGACGTTTATAAGCTGATAGAGATATAGATTCCTACGTTTTCGGACTGAAAAGCCCTCTATAGTCCTTGATTGACCCACTAGATACATAATTATTTAATATACTTACGGAACTAGTTATTTTGTTATTTGGTTGTATTTTGGTGAGAAGATCGTTGTAGCCAGACTAACTACTCGACACATTGAGACGTAACATCTGATGTCTCATGATGGCGAGCTCAATAGAACGCCAAGCATTGCATTGTAATTCTAGATGTTGTTTGGTTTTGCCAATATCCATGAGCGGTCGTATCACTTACCCTCAAGCGAACGGCATGCTTGTTTCGCCATTAACTACAAAAAAACTTCAAACCCAGGATAATAAAACATTCTTTTGAAAAATAAAATACCATTATAAACATAACTTTTTGTAAATTTATCCTATCGAATTCTCTGTCCCGCTTCAGTTGTTTTTACTTCTGTTCTTAAGCCCCATTCATCTAATCGCTCTTAATCGGGGTCCTCTACGAACGCTCCCGAGGGTACAATCTCTGATTGGACACGAGCAATTTGTTTGAAATGCTATTGGATACAGTTTATGTAAGGAATTTGGAGCTTTATTTTATGTTTATTGGTTTTATTAAGATGTATCATGGTATCACTTTAGCTGGTAAAGGTGGAGTTGTCGTTTTGTAATTTATAATCTACTAGCGGTCCGGCCCGGCTTTGTCCAGGCGTAGATATTTTTCAGTCCAGTCTACTTTAGAAACATGAACTATTTTGCGTGATAACAGTAAGAAATATATTTCAATTCTTTGCACATCCCACGAGAATACTACATTTCATCGGATTAAAAAGTAGTCTATGTAAACTATCTAACCTTAATACCAAATTTCGTGTAGATAAGAGTCCAGTGATTTGAGCATGAAGAGGTAACAAAGAGATAACTATCGCATTTATAATATTAGCAGAATATAATTTTCCTTTTGTTATGTGACACCCAGACTTTTAGATCGTGCTGTGTTTATTATATCTCTCTAGTGTAACGTCACTTCTTTTGATTCTAATTCAGTCTTCTCCAACCCCTGATTTTGATTATTTTGTCGACCCATCTTCCCAATTCGCAAATTAATACCCACGCACAAGCATCAAACATTTGCACGTACACAAGCGTGTCACATAATCGTGTCTCTATAATCTAATAATCGGTAACGCGTCGTTCAAGGTGACTGATACAAATGTCATTTGTCCAAATCAAATTTATTAGCGTTGTGAAGCGAACCGGACTGTGACAATCCTAATCCACGTGCCGAGGTTTCTGTGAAAATGAATGTCATTTTAGTTCGATTTATATTTGTGAATTGTTGTAATTGTTTTGTGTTTTCCAGTGTGGTGAAGTAAGCGACTTCAAAAAGAGGTTCTTCATTTTTCAGAATCTTTTTCTGTATGTATGTTCGATTACTCGAAGATGCTTTAAACGATTAGGAAAAATATTTTAATGATTTATTTTTATGTGTAAAGCTTTTCCTAAACTTAATTTATTGCATGCATGGTTTCGTTTCTCAAATTATATTCTTTGCTGAACACATAGCTATGATTATGACTGTTTTTCGGTCTTTGCACAGTTTATACTTTCTAGGATTCACTTTTAATAAAAATGAATATCATACTTTTAAATATTAATACATATATTTTAATCATATTCATTTTTAAATCCAGATTTTTTTCATTTTCCTATATTGTTTTTTGTACCAATGGACCGTTACAAAATGACTGAAGCATTTAGCTTAACCCCGGCTCTGTAAAAACCTTTAAACACAAAAATAATTTCACCAAAAAATATTTGAGCTCGTTTAAACCGCCGAAACTCGACACAAGGTAGTAAAAATTGGAAACTCTTTTGAGAACTGCAAAAGAACCATCTAAGTTAGCGAACACCGGTGCAGTGGAATTTGTGACTGAATGGACCGCTAGTGAAGGGAAGTCTTGAAACACTCCACGCGTCCGAAAGGCGGGGGCAAAAGGAACAAGAGATTTTAATTTCGTAACTTCACTCTTTTCATACTTAAGTTGTGGGTTGACAATTGAATAGGTTCTTTTTTAAATACAATAGGTGGGGCAAACAGGTCACCTGATGGTAAATGATCACTACGACCCATGAACATACACAACGCTGGGATTATAATATACGTGTTGCTAGAATGGTACATCAAAAAAGGTACTGGGACGAAAAAAGAAAGGTTCTTCTGTAATTATGTTTCAATAAGCTGTTAATTAAACTCTAGTTTGATTGTCATAATTTCTATAAGTTATTGGTAATAATATTTTTTAATTTTCATGTGGTTGCCTGGAAAAGTTCGCTTATAACACCGCTATTAGTGAAAAAGTGGTCTTAAGGAATTACCACCATACCAATTGTTGACTTATTTTGATGGTTTTTCTGTTCTTTTTTTCTTTTGTGGGGTTCATTAAAATATTATGTATCTGAATGACTTTTGCATGCACTATTCAGTAAATAGCAATAAGAAAGTATAGTTCATATTGCAGTACCTTCTATAGAGGGCCTTCTATATGGCGCCAGCATTAAAGAAAATACAATAGTTAGTTAAACGTAACCTAATTACATTATAATATCAACTTGTCTTAAGAAAGAAATAAATAACCTCTTTATAAATCCTAGTGTCCTTTACTAACATAAATGTAGGTAGTATGTTTATATTTTTATAGAACTATTTGATATAGGAAATAAATGAACGGAAAAAATATTGTTACATATTTTTTTCTCATTTCTACGTGTCCTTAAAGGCTTATAGATGGTTTTATCCTCGGATTTGACGTGATGTACCTTATCGGTTATCCTGAAGGGACTGTTCGTTCCGGGAAGAATCTATGTGTTTCTATAAAGTACTATGTTACTGTACCGTTGGTAATGCTCTTAACAAGCTTATGATAAAGAAATATTTTGATGGTATTGCTTTTTTTAAATATTCAGTTAATATTTGTTTTATTTATTTAATGAAATATTTCAGTTATGTTTTACGCGTAGTTTGCTATATCTAAGGTATAATAACTTAATTGACATAAAGTCAAAAAGAAAACAACTTTAATGAAAAATCCTAAATTATGGTTTGAAATAAAAGGGAACATATAATATTTAAAAATGTATAAAAATAAGCAAAATCATGATAAAGGTCTAATACCAAACTAGGAGTTGTCGCCAATCACAAACTCTAAAACACGACTTAAAGTATTTTAAAACATTCACAAAAGCATATCAGATAATTTTATTAACCCTCAAAATACGCAATACAAACAAACATCAACACTTAACCCTCCCTTCCTTATGTCTAAACTAATTCGCGGTCGTCACTTACCCACACGCGTTCCAAATGAAAAGATTAAGGTGTCCAGCATCCATTTAAATTGGAAACATAAGATCACGTCCGGACCCTTTCAAATGAGAGTCCGTAAGTGAATATGTTAAAAGGGTTAAGGGACGTATTTGTCATTCATAAATCGTCGCGACACGAGTGAAAACTTAAGTGGCTGTCGACTGCGGAGTTTATTTATAAACTTATTGTGCAGGAAAGAAAATGTTTAATATTAAACATTTATGTCATAAAATAATGCTATATGATCTTTAATTATTTAAAAATATAAAGAAACGAATGTAAAAGAAAAAATTTAAACATCAAAATATATTTCAAGGTTGAAAGTGATGATTTATTTATGTTGAATTCATTGTATTACGACACAAGTTTATTTATTAGGATTAATGTGGTTTAACTAATATTTATAAAAATATATACAAACACATATTATTGAATATCTGTAAACAACGTTAGTTTTTGTATACTATTATATTAAGCCGAAACACTCCAATAATTAATTAGAGTATGAAAGATTCTTCTTCTTGGTAGGGACAGCTGTACTTGTCATGACTGACTGTATTTGTAGGTTTAAGTGAGCGACCGCCATTGGCCAGATTTTTATTATTCAACAAGGTAACCAGCTTGACGGAATTTCAATGTGTTTTTGGGATAAAATATAAAGTATGTTAAACGATCGTGCAATGGATTGTGGTACTGATTCTAAACATGCTACTTTATGGTTTTTTAGTATACTAAAATAGACTTATAAATATCTCAGTTCACCTATACTTTCACCTATGAGCCTACCACCCTGAAACCAAACATTTATTAAACATTATTTTGCAACTCAATCTAACACCAGAATCATCAGTCAACAACTGCAATACTAAATCTGAGAGCTAAAGCAGGCGTTTTAGCATCACATTTAGAAATTCATTACTATTTGGAGAGTTCGTTGTTCTCACAAGATAATAGTCCTGTGGTTCGACTGCATACAACGATATGGCTTTTAATACCAAGTGACAGAATCCAACGGATTATAATAGCTTTAAACTAAACGTTGCCTGTTTAGATGGCTCTATTTTAATTTCCAGTGCTATATTTGTACAATATTACAAAAACAACATTACATTTTTCGGGATAAAAAGTAGCCTACGTGTAATCCAGGGTAATAGCTACCCCTATACTAAACATCAAAATCGGTCGAGCCGTGTAGCAAATATATATATTAGAATTCCTGATTGATCCCACGGGAAAACTTAAGTTTTTGGGGATAACATGTAGCTTTTTTTTAATCCAGGTTGTCAGTTATCACTATACAAAATTTCGTCAAAATCGGTTGAGTCCTATTTGCGTGAAAGAGTAACAAACATCCACATTTCCATACATCTATACTGAGATGATATATCCTCACAAACTTGCACCTTTATAATATTAAAAAGGATGGTGCTAAAAATTGTTTTAAATTTGTTATGATTATCTGTACAAAGTAGATGTCATTTTTGGTTAGATCCATTGTTATCAGAAATAAATAAATAAAATTAATACTTCAAGTTGTTTTCTCCTACAAGCAACAGAATACTGCAAAGTTACCCGTACGGTGTCTAAGGACTCATAACTCAAAAGTTGGTGACGGTTCGTCTCACTCGCTTTGCTCTACAACCATAAATTCCCAGTGGATTCGAGTGCTGGCCTGGAAATTTGGCTAATTATTCAAATTGTTGCGAATTTCCCGACACGGCTCATGTCGTTGCTGGGGATCTTTTATGATTTAATTCGTTTGAGCGATGTGAATGGTTTAATTGACGGTAAACAAGTGATCGTTTTGCTGCTTTGCCATTTTATTGAGGATTTTTATGTTTTTGTTGATAAAAAATAGGTGTTTATTTAGAGTTTGTCGGTTTACAGTACGTCTTTAATTTTGATTGCGTAAAAGAATGAGTAAAAACAAGTATGGAGATATTCAGACAGTTGAAGAAGCGAAAGAGATATGTATGGACCGCAGCACTTTGCGCTCAATAGTCTCTCCCTATTCCATTAAGATATATGCGTGAATTTATGTATGTATGTAAGCGATAAAAAGCGGTGTTCAGCAAAAGCCTCTGTCATTGTTCTTCACTGATATCTATTGTTAGTCAACATAAGGAAATATTTTCGTCACGAGTTCAGATCAACTCGCCAACATTTTAAAAAACATTTAAAAAAATATTCTACATACTTAATGCTACACCAATTCTTACTTCAAAGTTAAACCACCGAAAATTCACAAAATGTTCTACCAAAAAAAAATCACAATAAACATGAAATAGTTGGCATATCACTTATCCAAAATCGTCATTAAGCAAGCCGCAGAAATCTCGACATTACGGTTAGCGAGTCGTCATCACAACAAGTGCTCTCACGCTATTTCCGCGCGGCCAAGGCGCTGACCCCGTTTCAGGCACTTTGCCGATTGACTTTGCTATGTCGTGCCACTAGAGGGCTCTCTGCCCGCTAAAACGTTACTGTGCCGGCTTTTAATTTTTTTCAAATTATATTAAAACGTTTAAAATTTAGAGCGCTTTGTTGCGGTTCAGAACAACGGTCTGTGATTATGCGGTCATTTACTCTGCGCGATTTAAGAGTGAAACTAGATAGGAATGGAAGGTAAAATGCCGGTTTTTTTTCTATTCAATGTTTTATGAACATTGTATATTTTATGCTTTAATTTTAATAAATATATGCGAGCATAATTAAAATTGTGACCGCTTTGAACAAGAGCTTATTTTACTTATCCTGATTATACGATTAACATTAAGCTTCAGAGCGGCATCTAGTAGCATGTCCTTAATAGAAGTTGATATTTTTGTTTCAACATACCTTTAACATCCAATGTAATTGGCTACGTACTGCTACGCTATGACGCTACGGCGTAGCCTCGTAGCATTCGCGTAGAGTTTTGTGAATGGTACAATTGATTAAACTAAAGTCCTGTCTATACTATTTATATGAAAAATTATTCGTTTGTAGTTCTATATTTCACCCTCAAGGAGGACAGCCGACCTTGTATAGGTGCCAGGAAGGTACTGCATGTAGGCCGCTTCCAACAGGTAGGACGGAAATCCTTAGGGGACTCTCATGTCGTGTAAGCGATGAATTCCTTCAGAGTTGAGTTGATTATTATGCAACTATTTTTATTCTTCTATTTGATGGTAGTAAGCATTTATAAAATATTTTTTGCAATAGTTTGCTGCTTTAAAATTTTATAGAAAGACAGCTTACAGCCTACAATTTTAATACGAATATTTATAGATCACGGGAACGCTTAATTAAATATTTAATCTTCATCGAAAAGTCATCTGCGACATCAGGTGTAAATATAACCCAATACATAATAGCATCAATAATGTAATTACCAAAATGCTGCGCCGCTCAATTCACGATTCGTTCCATCAAAGTCATGCATAATTAAGTAAATCGATAAGCAATAAAGAAATTAATTATTTTGTCGATTTTAAGTTAAAATGCCGGTTTAAAATGTAAATTCCTTTGGCGCAACCTCAAACGTTTTGTTCGGAGCGATGAGTTATTTCAATCAATTATTCATTATTGTTCTGTGTTTAGGGACTTGTTTGAAATTTAATATAGAAGATTCGACTTGGCATTCGACATTTGTCATTATTAATGAAACTGAGAGCTATGAGTATGATTGATTTAAAATATTATAAAAGGAAAAGTACTTGACAAAACTCGCATACAAATTGATATCTTTAAAATTATTTCTGTGATAATTGAAGTCGAGTAAGAAGTAATTAGTTAACATGGCTTATGGCTTAAGTGCCAATCGTAGACGTCCGTGCTGTGCTATTTTTTAAATAAAACTATTGATTCATTCATAAACTCCGTAGCGCAGCTAGTTAGACGCCGGCTGTGAAGCGAAAGGTCACGGGTTCGATCCCCGTATCAAGACAAATGTTTGTGTAAGCCACAAGCATTTGTGTCGAGTCTGAGTGTTTGTGACACGAAAAGTCTCTCGTGGTTCCTGATATTCACGACACAAGACTCGATCTAAGTGTGGGGTCAAGACTATGTATGTTACTGTTGGAGTGCGTGGTGGCCTGTTGGTAAACGGACAAGACGCGGCTGCCCATGCACATGATCACGGTGGTCGCGGGTTCGAATCCCAGGGCACACCTCTGACTTTTCGGAGTCATGTGTGTATTGATAGTCAATCACCACGCACTAAAAACGGTGAAGGAAAACATCGTGAGGAAACCTGCATACCATAGCGATTTATAAGAATTTCTATGGTATGTAAGTCCGCCAACCCGCACTAGGCCAGTGGTGGACTATATGGCCTAACCACTCTCAATCGCACTGTCGATTGTAGAGGAGGCCCGTGCCCTGCAGTGGGACGTATATGGGCTGATACAGATGTTACTGTTGGCTTGGTGTCTTGTATTTAAAACGGACTTAATTCCTCAGGCATTCTCTACCAGTCTACCTTTGGATGGTGCAGAGAGAAAACAAAGTAAGCGCATAAATTAACAAAATATGGTTATGTTATAAATAGTACTTCGATATTCAAGAAACCCTTGCCAATAAAAACATGATCTTATCGCGTACGTCGACACCGTATCAGACACGCAAATGTGGCGTTATGTTTCGATAAAGTACGATTGGTCGACTAACAAATTATATTATATCAACCTATTGGTATGGTAGTTAGTGTTTATAAACTTTTGACGAACACTTGAATCCAAGGTTGGCTAGTTTTACACCAGTGGTAATTATCATTTTGTAGCAAACAAGTAATTTCCTCATTTGCTGGTTGGAACTTATTTATTTATGGTTTTATTTATGTATATAAATCATAGTAGTATATTATATTTGTGTATTTATATTACGTTTTTTTATATGTTGTATTCTTTATATTCTACACTGCCTTCTCTTTCTCCTGCCGTTAAATCCATCCTATGGTCATCTGTAAGACATTGCCTAGAGTGATTATACCGTAATTTGTACTATTTTATATTTTATATTTATGTATATTTTGTTGTACCGTATACAATAAAGATAAATAAATAAACTATGATAACAACTAGCTATCATAGATAATTTAAAATTTTATCGCTGGTGAAATTCCTATAACCACTAATAACCGGTAAAATAGTTTCTCCGCCACAGTAAGTTTTACCACAAGCCAAGCTAGTAGAACGTTGACTTGTCAAGCCGTCAAAACTTGTGTTGAAACGTGTACACAACTTGGACAGACAATTAACGTGAAAAATGTATTGTGAGAACCTAATTGAAAATCGGTAGGGTCGTACCGCCGTTAAATCTTGGCATCGATTGTAAAATTCAATTGATATAATTCAGAATCATAAAGTCTTATGTAACATGTGTTTGTGTTGAACATGGGACGTTTTATTGTGTATGGGGTTTGTAATAGGTGTATGTGTATTCCAACTTTTAATGTGAGGGGGTTATAGCTTATTTTTGTGTGGACATTAATATGTCGCTTACACGAAGCCTTGTTTAAACTGGAATCGGTCAAGTCTGTGGCAGTTATTATTTTATTAAATATTAATTGTTGTTCGTAAACGGTGTAATTTTTCTTCTGTTCTAATATTCGTTATTCTATTTGTTAATTGAAAGATGTTTTTGTATTATATTGGATTCTACCTTTACAGGCTTTATGGATGTGTGCAAAAAATATAATATTACGAAATATTCAAATTCCATACTTAATTTAATCCCGACACCTTCAATATTTTTTGCTTCACTTCATCATCTAATCCTTTACTTCGCTAAATGGATCTAGTTGCCAACTATGAAATATCATCTAAGATCCTTGTAAGACAGGTCGTATGATTAATACAACCACATTGGCCCGGGTTCGAATCAATCAGTGACGTCACAGCTGCGACCCGACCTCAACGTCACCCTTCCATTAATTACCCGATGGAAGTCTAGAGTAAACTTTTCAAGAAATAAAAAAAGTTCGGAATTTGCAAAGTTTGCAAATTAACTCTTACGATTGTAAAGTCCATTTTGTAACTGAGCGGGTTTTTTGTCAATTTCTTTTTAGTAATTATCCTTAATTAACTCTCACTTTTTAAAGATGAAGGATGTTTGTTAAGGAAGGGAATGGGAAGGTGGGAAGTTTGTTTATAAACTGTTGATGCTCTGTCTTAATTCATTTGGCAACCTCCATGACGCAGTAGGTTAGACGCCGGCTATGAAACAAAACGCTGCCGGTTCGATGCCCACACCGAGATAAATGTTTGTGAGGTCCACAAATAATTGCCTCGGGTCTGGGTGTGTGAGTCCGAAAAGTCTCTCGTAGTTCCTGATACCCACGACACTAGACTTGATCTTAGTGTGGGTTAGGACTATGTATTTGACGGTTGGGTGTATTTATTTATTTGCGGTGTGCTTTACACAGTTTCAAAATATTATTATAATATAATATTATTATTTTTACTTGAAAATAGGCCGTATTTTTTATGTCTCTGAGTTATTTCGAACGGTGAAACTTACATTTTAGAACTTAGAAATTTAGATTCAAATTAAGTATTAATTTTATTTTAAATACTTTTGTTATTTGTTTTTGTGCCTACTCCATTCCCGTGACATATTTACAACATACAAAACTTCACATTGGGTTTTTGCGACACAATAGACACCATTTAAGCCATCTCGTTTATTCAAACAGAAAAGTTCTGCCAATTTCACGCGAGTTCTAGTTTAGGAAATATTCTCTTTTGCAAAGTTACGAGGTCAAAAATATACTAATTGATTCGCTTCAATCATGAGCGTTAGATTAGCATAAGTTGTCAGAACAGTGTACGCTGCTATTTAGCATTTTCGTTAACGATACAGGAGTTCCAAATTTCAATATTGGAAGTAATCAATCAAGGCTGCCGTGGAAATGAGTAGGCGTGCCCAATTTATCAAACACCCTGTAGATGAAACTTGCGTCTTAAAACGTATCATTCAAGACGTAGAATAAAAGCGGTAAATTGCGTTTTTGGTTAATTGCAAGTAAAGTTTATTGAGTGTTTTAATTTGAACTATAGTCACTTTTAAAGTGTAGTCACTCTTGTGGTAAAGGAAAACATTGTGAGGAAAATCGCATTTTTATAGCGAATTTGTAAGAATTTCTATGATATGTGAAGTCCGCCAACCCGCACTAGGCCAGCGTGGTGGATTATATGGCCTAACCACTCTCAATCGTATTCTTGATTGTATAGGAGGCCCGTGCCCTGTAGTAGGACGTATACACACTTTTGAAGGATTTTAAGTATGTTGCGTTTTAATTCGAATTCAATTTAAGAATTATTTTCGAAAAGTGTTAGACAAGACAGGAAAATAATTACAGTAATATAAATGGGCGTGCCTCAATGGCGCAGTATGATTACAATTCCGAAGTCTCAGGTTTGAATCCCGGGTCGGGTATAGTAATATGGGATATTTCTATTCGTTATCAGCCTGGAGTTAGGAATTTGTGCCCAATATGGCGACAGGCTTTTATCACATCATGGGACGCAAAATACAAAGCAAAAATTATGTGTCCTAGTAGCATAAAGATGCAGGCATGATGGTAGGCAAAGGCTTACCCTTTCTGGAAAAAAGGCCTAGGTTTATGTACGTATGTATAAAAAGTAAAGAAAAAATGGGAAAGGAAGGGAAGTCTCGCTGAAAATAATTTGGACTGTTATCGCATTTAAAATATAAGGACCAGGGGAAGAGCCAATTTGTATGGCAAATTACAGGTTAGAGCAGAGAAAGAAAAATAACTTACCCACTTTCAGTACGCCTTTTACTTAGACCGAACCGCATTTTGCGATGATTTGTAATATTACAATAAAAATGAGAACCAAATAAATCCACATATTCATCTGAAAAATTTTCAAACCTTTTATTACTTTCTTATAGTAATTGTAAACTCTTTTTTTTATAGTAAATTTATCACGAATTACACCTTTATATAAAAAGAAAATATTTGACACTTGAGGCGTAGTTAGTTGGTTTAACGCTGCCTGTGAAACTACCGGTCGCGGGTTCGATCCCCGCACTTTATGTTTGTGTGATCCACAGGTATTAGTTTTGGGTCTGAGTATTTATGAGACCGAAAAGTCTCTCGTAGTTTCTGATGCCCACGATACAAGACTCGATCTTAGTGTGGAGTCAGGCCTATGTATTTGCATTTATAAAACTTTACAACTTTAGGGTGTGAATTACTTTTTTTATAAAAACGCCTAGATTTTAGTCGACCACACTGTCTAGTGGAATATACTTTTTTTTTTACAAATGTTCCAAAATCTTTCATTACTTAATTTTTTATATCGCAACTTATTTAATTTCTCGATAGTAGTTGCAATATTATGTCAAAATATATGTATTTCCCAATGTTGGTATACGAGTGCTGGTAACATTTATTGAGATAACCATGGTTCCCACATTAAGTTCTATTCGCTGGGTGCGAAGTATAAGGTGGGGGAACCACGAAACGATCGCAGCGCGCGTCATGGCCAAAAAAGGAACTATCGGTGGCGGACGCTGTTACTTTTTACTAGTGAGATTTACGTTTTTAGTAAATAAAGATGAGTCACGAAGTTAAGTCTTCATATTTAATTTCTTTCACATCTTGCACGTGTTGAGCTAAAACTAATTGTTTTCCTTTCAATGTTGTTTGTGGTTGGAAAATGATGTCGTGTGTGATTGGTCGGAATCCAGTTTTTATGATTAATTCATTAATTTGGCCATGTTTAACTGAAAATACATAAAAGGATGGATTATTGAGAGCACAAGCACTCATAAATAATCGTCTGCTATTTATATGAAATGCATTATTCGATGAAATTTGCTTATTTCTTTACTTACTTCTCATGACGACAGCCATGAAAAATCAGTAATGTACTAAGCGAAATCTATTGATTGTGCCATTTTAGACGAAAAATAAAAAAGACTTACCTTATATAGATTTAGAATATTTATTGGAATAAATGTAAATTACAATATTTAATTAAAATTGTTCGTTTGTAAATAACTCGTCGTCATGACAGCCGGGCATTTGACATTTCGGAGGCCACCGTAGTTGCAACCGCTAGTTGGCGCTGTCGTCGCGCACCCAGCGAATATTCTTTTTCTTGTATAAAACTCTCAGTCAATTAAAAAAAAATCTCAGTAATAAAGCCACAGAGCACAGGATGTGTATAAAGCCATCGAATTACCGAAAATACTTTAATAAATAAATACATTTTATTTATTTCCAACACCTGAATGTGCTGGAGGTTGGAATAATTCGAATTGTCCATGAAGCATTCGCATTGTCTCATGGTATTTTAAATATCTGTCGGGTATTGTAAGGTTTAATAAACATGGAAATTTTTAAACAATATTATAATTATTATCCTCTCTCCCTCTCCTTCATTTAAATCCATCCCATGGTTGTCTGTAAGATATTGCTGTTGAGCGATAAGACCGCCATTTGTACTCTTTGTTATTATTATTTCTGTTAAGCTATGTTCTTGTTAAGTTTGTGTACAATAAAGATTTAAATAAATAAATATTATATCCAGCGATAGGAGTACTGCTGAATGGAGAATGCTAAAAATGTATAGGGACATATTGGCTTAATCAGATACACTGTTCTGACTATAGTGTTTTGAAGGTGCGCTTACCAGAACCTGGTATTTACTAGATCTCTTTTTAGCCTTGTTTGGCATTAGTTCTCTGCATCGTGTGTCCGCGGGTCATCTGGTAGTAAAAAGTCACCATCGCTTAGAAAACACAACACTTACTTAAACTTAGACTTATGCATCTTTGAAAATGGTAATAAGACACTGAATTATGTTCATGTTCGAAGGACATTGGAGCGAGAATAACTACTGTATATAATGAGACTTAATATCTTATGTAAATGGAATGCCAAGCATTAATTTGTAATTCATGGTGTTTCTATGGGCTTCCTACCATCCGCGTGAGGTCGTATCGCGTACCGTCAGGCGAATGACATGCTTGTCTCAACATTCAACGCAATAAAAAAAAAACACTTGCCCGAACCGGGATTCTAACCCTCGACCTCAGCGTTGTAATCTTACCGTAGTACAACTACGCAATCGAGGCAAATCTCAAACGATTTCAGCCAAACTCTTATTTCGCACGGCCTTCTAGCACATTTTGCGAAAACAACTCTATGTTTGCAATAAAAATATGAATCTATTCTTAATAATAACAATGTTGCCCTCTCACCGACATTTACAATAGCCTCTTAAATATCAGCGGGAGCACTAAAATTATTTGCCCTCCGATAATGGGGGGTTACTTTATACTCCAATACGAAGTTCGAATGTGCGGACGTTGGACGTCAACAGAGAAAATAAGATATTCAATTTTTAAAAATCAATACTATTCTTTATGAAACATGTCATATACTTCACACTTAGTCTAAGATTATGATGTACGATACAAAATTCGAACATTTTGTGAGGTGTCTAGGCATATTAAGTACTAAAATAACTGTCGAATAATGTTACTGCATGATGTGATTTCCTATAATTGAAGGAACACGCAGCATAGATTAATATGTATTGTGTTTTTTTTCTTAAAATATATTTAAGGAGTAGCAGACTTCAGATCAAAAGGGTGTTTTTAAGAATACGTGTTTACGAATAATGGTGAAGTAAGTAAATTAATTTACTATATAAAACCTTATTTTGATGAAGGAGACTTGCTTCGGTAGCATTCGGTAACCAATCGACAACAATACACCGACTCGGAAAGTAGAAAGCATCCAAGTAGCACGCCAATGTCCTATACGTTTCTAGTTTGACTCATGTCTAAGTATCTACCTTTTATATACCTCGGTCAAACTAGAAAAAATCCAACTAGTAATCTCATCGAACAAAGATTTCCAGCTCGGCGTCCACTTGAATGAAACTTCAGCGCATTTAAATGTAAATTCCGAGTACATTCACTAAATGTTTCTCCCTCCGAATGAAGTTGTTCTAAATGTTGATTCGTCCAATCTGGAATTTTTCGCTAACTACCACCGAGGGCCAATGTTCGGACCCTTCGTTAAATGAAAAGATCTAATCTTACAAGTACTTTTTATCCAATTTTGCGTCGAGATCGGTCGGATTAACTTTTGTTTAAAATCCCAAGCGATTAAAACACTTTAAATAAATAAAGTTTGAAAATCCCGACAGTGAAAAGGCCATTAAAATATTTTTATTGATGAATTAAAATGGAATAAAATCTTTATTAATAAGTAAATAAAACTTCGGAGATATTTTAAATTAGTCCGCAGGGTGGTTACTTTAGAAACTGACACGACGACGAATGTTTGAACTTTGTGGTACAACTGTACTAATATGCCTAAATACATTACAAAATGTTCGAATCCTGTATCGCACGTTATAACCATGGACTAAGTTTCGAGCAAATGATAAGTTTCACTCAGAATAGTGTTGATTTTATAAGTAATAAACTTTTATCTTACATATCTTAGAACAATAACTAAAGCATATCTAATAGCTTTAGATTTGTGACATCTACGTAATACCAAATTGATTAATTATTTCAGTCCCTTCTTAAGAGACTGTGTCTTCTGATGTGTCTAAAGATAAATTACGTAATTAGCTAATCTTTTTTTTTGCCCTTAATCGTGAGACGAGCATGCCGCTCGCCTGATGGTAAGCGATACGACCGCTTATAAACAGTAGCAAAACAAAACAACACCTTGAATTACAAAGCAATGCCTTCCACTGCGCTCGCCATCTTGAGACATAACAATATTTATAATTCAGAATAATTAATTTTATATTTATAATTCTGTTCTTAGTGTAATTCGTTTTTTGTTTTGTATTCTTTTGGTTTTTATTTTTTGTAATATATTTTGTTATTGTGCTATCAATAAATAAATATTTCTTTCTTTCTTTCTTTCTTTATAACATGTTAAGTCACAATATTTCCAGTAATTATTACTCTGGGTAAACTGTCCGTCAATCCGAAACACAACCGTCCATTTATACTGATGTATTTGATTAGATGATTGGCGGGAGAAATGGGCATTGATGTGGTACCCAGGCGGCCTCTCACATATGAGAGAACTACCACCAGTAAAACTTACAATATCATATAGTGCCTATATATTTTTTGTATTTTAAATAAAATAGATTGACTTGACCATCGCCCTAAACAATGTTACTTAATATAGTATATGAGATACACATTGTTTTCAAACGACGGCCAAGTCAATCTTCAATCGAATATGACCAGAACTGCTTCGAGGAAAGGATATTATGGCCGTGCCGCTTCTTTGCTCGATTTCCTCCCGGCATTGCCACGCCCCCAGATCATAATGATTGCAATTGTTCTTGTATCACACTCACACATTCTCTCTTTCTCCCTTCAGCTTGCCTATGGCTCCATCTGACGTCAAACATAGGCTCTCCCCAAGGATTGCCATAGAGACCTACAAGCAACACACGTAGTTATAGTAAAACGGTTTATTTTGTCAAATAGCCAGGGTACGATTCAGAACGGACCGGCCCATTAACCTGTCCGGACGACATTTACCGAAAATTACTTTTTTCGCAAACTTCGTACAAAAGGGATTTTAATGGAAATGCTACTTTTATTTGCGTATAGGCTGTTTTTGGCTTGTGTGATGTTTTGTAAATAAATGTCCTAATGTTTTGGATTCTGTAGATGTGTATGGTGATTATTTTAGTTCTGCATTTTGTGTTTATGACGTGGTCAGGTGTATAAAAAGAAGAAACAAACTATTTTCCTACGTTATTCCTAAAAATATTATGAGGCAAAGGGCCTATATTCTTATTCCAGTGATAATATGTAAGCTGCGTAGCAATGTTGAAAGCAGATTGATAGGGAATAGTACTATTTTGTTGTACGATTCCTTATCAATAGTAATTTCGCGTCTGTAGTCTGCAAATACGTCTGCAGCAACCATAACTTCCTAATTCTTTTATTATTGTTTTGAAGCCAGAGTAACTGCTAGATATAATGAGACTTAACATCATGTCTCAGTAATTCTTCATATTGTTTGGTTGTGCTACTGTCCATGAGCGGTCGTATTGCTTACCATCAGGCGTATGGCATGCGAGTCTCGCCATACAATGCAATAAAAAAAATCACTTACCGATTTTGTAGATAAACGTTCACAATTATGCTTGAAGCTATGTGAGTTTCTCTAAGACTCTTCTTGCCTATCATCAACAATTTAGTTGTATTAATCACTCAAGAAAATCACCTATCATTTTTTGCCGGACAAAATTCTCCGTCAATTTTTCATGCTCACAAACACCGCCTTAATATGTCAAAGTTCACGGAACACTGGCGGTTTGAATTAATGACGTCATATCATCCCGATAACATTCAGTATACAAACGGATTATGAAATGTCTTCTCATTAAGGGTCTTGTAGGTAGAGATATGTTCATTAATTTTGCTGATGTAATTTGGGTGTAATGGTAGTAATATTAGATTTTTGATAGATTTATTATTATCGTTGTCAAGTATCCCATCTCAATCTGAACGTATGCCTCTTCCAATAATTTACTTCGTAACGTCCCAGTATCCAGCGGCTTAAGGAACTAATAATACGTAATAATTTTTGAGACAGGGTAGGTACCACCACAATATTTATTTGTCCCACCCGATAACAGTGTAAATGCACTGTTGTATTCCGGTTTAAAGAACATTGTAGCCAGAGTAACTACTGAAATATTGAGATTTTAACATCATATCTCTCAAGATGGCGAATGTGAGTTATCGTCTCGCTTACCATCAGCGAGCGGTACGCAAGCTTCGCCATTCATAGAAAAAATAAAACGTTTATGGCTAAATGTCAGGCAAGAGTCTTGCACAAAATCATTAGCCAAATCTCTCTGTGATGTAAATAAAAATATTGTTTCGAACCCACCCGGTTGGAACAAAAGCAAGTACAAGAAAGTCCACAATGCACATTTTAAGTGATTTTTTTTTATGAAATTATAGAGCGAATTCCTTAAACGTTCGTGCTCCACCGCACTAGATCTTGGATAAAAAGCGTATTATCAAAATCGCTTCAATAAACGGGTCACGACAATAGATTTTGTACATTCCTTACTATTCATATTTTTTTCATAATTGAATTTTAATGTTTTTCTTCGATAAACAACAAACCGGAGTAGTTAATGGCAAGTGACTAAAACCCATTAATACATTTACTTGATTTTTGATCTTTGAGGTCCCAGGTTCGGTGCCAGCCAGTCTTAAGAGCAAAATATCGAAAGCTGAAGCCATGCGCTTAGGTTTTGACATTTCTTCTGACTGAATAAAACACGACACCTAAAGTGTTGTTTCATGTTGGTTTTGGATAAGCAGTTTTTAACTAGTTGTTCTAGTCCATTTAATTTCGTTTAAACAAGTTGTAGCCCAGCCCTATCGGCAATATTTACAAAACTCGATTTATTTTTGCAGGACGAATTTATCAACACAAATAAAACAATGTTCAGTGAAAAAAAATCTAAATAAAATGTAAAAATTTAATTTCCTAAAACGCGTTATCTTTTATGCTATAAAAACGCGGAAGCGTCGTTTTCAATGCAAGCTCGAAAATGGCGACTTATTTATTTGCAAGGATTTTTCGCACATTTTGTCCCTTGGACCTTTTGTCACTTTCATTGTTCACTACGATATTGTAGATAAACGGGCGGGTGAATTAATGATCTCTGCCGATAGCAGATTCTTAAACCCTTGTTACGGTAGCTTTTTAAGGAGCTGGCTAATCTATTACAACTGGAATTGTTGATTTCAAGCTTGATTATTTGTCCAAGCGAAAGTAAAAGGGTGATTGCACTAAATGTGAATTTACATTTTAAAAGTTCAATTTTTTTTGTTCATAAAATGGAAGGTTGTGAAAAGGTTGTGACAGGACAAATTTTTGTTTTTTGATTGCGACTTGACCGCAGTCTCATCTCATTTGAAAGGTAAATATTAAACATTTTATTTTTAGTGTTTTTAAGGCATCCCTTATGATGCAGTTGTTAATATTTGGAAATGCCAACTGATTTAAATACGCAGTAGATACTTTATAGGAAGCTTAAATTCCTTGACTCATAAACTTGTTTCATATAACCTACACATCCACTAACTCACATTGGACGAGCGTGGTCTTCTAATATTCAAGTGTCAGTATCTCTATGTTATATCCAAGAAGCTTATACCCAAATGGAGATTGCATTCCGTATATAAAAGTGAAGCACAAAAATTTGACCTTGAATGACGTTGCTACTGCCTGCTATCCTTTTCTTTCGAGTGACAATGAATGAACAAAAAGTCATTTTCATTTGGTTATATCAGTCAGTAACTCCATGATTGACAAATAACAGACAAAATATTTTTTTAATTTATTTTTGAAGCCATAAACAATTATACTTTTCTATTCTCTATCTGTATCAGCTCATATACGTCCCACTGCATAGCACGGACCTACTCTACAATCGAAAGTACTATTGAGAGGGGTTAGACCATATAGTCGGCCACGCTGGTCTAGTGCGGGTCGGCGGACTTTACGTACCATAGAAATTCTTACGCATTTCTATAAACTCAACTTATATATTAAGATTTCTCATAGGACCATTACATGTAATAAAAAGAAGTAATATAATAAAATACTTTGAAATACCAATTACAATTACGACCGAAAATTTAAAATTCAGTACCGGACCTTTTATTGAACATAAATCGGTTTCTTAAAACTCGATTGAATTAAAAAACTCCGACATTCAACTTGAAAAAACTTGAAAAGTCTCAAGAAAGCGGGGCGTTTATTTCACCGGTCCATTTCACAGTTTCTTTTACTGCGTACCCTTCAAGTTAGCGTGATGAAATCATCGATTTTAAGATAGAGATTGCATCTTTCGATTTAGAAGTAGTTTTGTGAAGGTGTTCGCTTTGCTATTCAATCGTGAGTTACCTATCCCTTACAAGTGAGAGCTATTTCGTTTCTGGCTTAAGCTGCCGTGGTTTATTGTATTACAAGGAACCCTCTCGTTTCCCCATGCGTGATAATAATTCGTAAACAATAAATTCCCTGCGATAATCATTTTTATCCTTTTGTGTTTCATAACGAACCCTAGAATGGGATTGTCATTGTATAAGTTTTCTATTTTTAATTGGATTACAGAAGTTTTGGAGTCTTTTGCTTCTTTTTTTTTTCAAGTATTTTTTACACAATAATTTAATTTTTCAATGTTCAATTTAAATGCAGTATGTCTATTTAGATTTTTGGATTAACATACTTTTTCGTCCAGTCTCATATATTTAAGTGTGCTTATAGAAAGGCTTTCAAAGTGAGAAAACTTTATATTTAATTATTTATATTAACTTATACTCCAAGTTTTATGCAATAATATAAGGGCCTTTACTTTAATTTCTTTTACTACAGACTTTTTAAACGTGTGTAAAAGTCTTACGTTACCACTGGACTTCATAAGCCAATCTACACTCATGAGATGTAACTATCACGCGTTGGCATCGTCATTTGTAATATGAATACAAATAATTATAATAGTTAAAAATATTAAAAATAACAAGTCAGCTAAAGCAGGTCAAAAGAAAGAAACAACAGATTATCAAAAACGAAGCTTTACGAAAGTACTCGGTCGTTTTAGATCACAAAAAAAAAAACTTTAAAATATACTCGTAAATCCTGGTACGGAATATATTTTTACATTTCAAATTTTTCTGCAACTAGTTTTGCTATCGCATCGGATTTGATCGCATTTTTTTGTGTAATATTGCACTGTCCAACGCTTTTGAATAGAGATGTTATCCGCAAAACGGGCATGCGGGTCAATTTGATTTATTAAAAATCGAACAACAACGGTCCTTTCGACCCGGGTGAAAAATGTAATTTATGCACTTACAGACGGTTTGCATTCCACGTCGAATTCCTTCTTGTTGAATGGTTTAGTCGTTGGAATATAATTGATGATGTTAAAATTTCTATACGTTGAGATAAAAGTGTCCATAATTATAATAGAATTACATTTATTAACCCAAATACAATCTAGACAAATGTTTGTCCTGTTGTTAAATTGAATTCTCTATCTCCCATTTTTCCTAAAAAGCAGTACTTAATTAGATAAAATCATGCTTTCTTAATTAATTTTTCATTCGCAGCGTAAACTATGACGTTAACAACCTAAAGATGGATCATAAAACTCAAAGAAAATTAGGACGGGCCGTGAAGAGATCTGTAAATCGGGCGTCGTTACATCTGAACGAGCGATTTACTCCCAGGAGTGGGCAATAAAATCACAAGGGAATCTCGTCAGTCTTATTAAAGGGCCCCTTTTGGTCATTACTCTGTTTTGACGGAAAATTAAATCACTCAGATATCTTTTTGTATACGACAGTAAGGAGTTATTTTATGACAACAGCTGCATTGCTTGATAAAGCCGCCGTTCCTTACGGCTGTGCCGTGCTTTCTTTTGATTAAATTCTTTGTGGATTGCGAGAAAAATACGCTGGGGGCATTTTCTACCCGCTCTCTTTATTTAGTAAAAATGTTCGCCCGCCGGTATTTTTGGGTTAAGTGAGAACTATTTTTAGAGATGGAACACATTAGTTGGGGTGCACGAGGGCGTTGTGAATTTTTCATAGTTTCTGGAGCCGGGGGAATGAAATGAAAGCACGGATGTTGGTGCAGTACCATATAATGTTTTTATATGCCATTTGTATTAAGGATATTCGTTTTAGTCTGCAGAAATACTTGAGAAGAAAGAACGGAAAGAGGTAACTGGATTTCCAAAAGACCTATTTTTCAAAGATGAGATTATTACGTAATAACATAGACTTACTGTTGGTAGATCTCTCATATGTGTGAGGCCGCCTAGGTAGGTACCACTGCAATGTCTATTTCTCACGCCAAACAGCAGTGTAAATGCACTTTTTTGGTGTGAAGGACATTGTAGCCAGAGTAACTACTGGACTCAATATTTCCCGTTAACTTACTTAACATCTTATGTCTCAGGATGGCAAGCGCACTGGAATGCATTGCTTAGTAATTCGAGCTTCTTGATTCTGGTCGTACCGCTTACCATCAGGTGAACGCCGTGGTCGTTTCTTCATTTATTGCGGTAAAAAAAGTCATTTAAAATTTATGAAAAAGTACTGATCTCATCAGTCTCTGATGAATATTGTCGGGCAATTTAATACAAGCATACCATTGCGTATAAAATACCCATAATATAATGTACAGCGCATGTGTAGTCAGGAAGAACATTAACTCCTTACTTATGGGTTTCTCTTCTCATATTCCAGGCGTAATATTCCCCTTCGGAACATTTTTATATTATTACCAGCGATAAATATTTATTTCCAAGGCACCTTAAATGATGCAAAGCGTATCATGTTTTTACATCTGGCTTCTCCAGTTCTATAATATGAAGATTGTACTACTTAGTCTAATGATTTTGATGATATTTTCTGAAGCTTACAAACTGATTAATGTTTGATCGAAATTTACACAACATGGGTTCTCCATATTATTTTTGAGGCACTACTGTAGATCCAGGCTAATAATAGTTTCAGCCAATAACAGATTGTAATATAGCAGAAGCAGCATGTATTGCCCTTGTTATGTATGGTAGGGTGTGTGGAACTAGTAAAATCTTTAAGTTTACGTACCAGAGATTTAGGTGTTGTATGCTTCCTAAGTGCGTGGTGGCCTGTTGGTAAACGGACTAGACGCGACTGCCAACATGTTCACGGTGGTTGCGGGTTCAAATCCCAGGGCACACCTCTGACTTTTCGAAGTCATGTGTGTATTGATAGTCAATCACCACGCATTAAAAAGGTGAAGGAAAACATCGTGAGGAAACCTGCATGCCATGGCGATTCATAAGAATTTCTATGGTATGTAAGTCCGCCAACCCGCACTAGGCCAGCGTGGTGGACTATATGGCCTAACCACTCTCAATCATATTCTCGATTGTAGAGTAGGCCCGTGCCCTGCAGTGGGACGTAAATGGGCTGATACAGATGCTTCCTAAACTTAAGAACATAATATAGCAAAGAAACTTAATATAATATGCTACATGCCCCATACTTGTATTATCTAATTTAAGTTGCAGTAGTGGGGCCAATTAAATTTAAAAGCCTTTTAAATTAAACATAGTTCCTCAAATCAGCCAAGGTCTGCTAAGAGTTCAAGACAAAATGTACAAAGCAGAACACAACATATCTTTGATCAAATATTTGGTACAACATAGTAGGTTTCCGTATACCAATTAACACATTCGCTCTTCCCATTGATTTCATTAATATATGGCATTGTTTATGTACTGTGTCCCGGAAGCCCGTTAACACATTAATTAGGGAATCAATCCCGGTCATGTTGGTTCAAATTAATCAGACGTTTTGGCACATTCCGTCCTGCGAAGTGAACACGTTCGATAGATGCATGTTGTGCGATGAACGTAATTGGTTGATAAAATATTGCTTCATGAGAGGTTCGGGATAGAGACGATTCTATAGGGAACGTAGCGATGTGAGCTAGAAACAAGAGAATTAATAACCAGTGTCATAGTGAGGATTCAATCAATTTAATTCAATTTGTGGCAGGCTTATGGTTAGTAGTGGAATTCCTGTGGCTGATGTGGGTAATAGTATTAGTAGAGTTTAGAATTAGTCAAGATTAAAATTACCTAAGAATAAAATAATACGTATGAGCTACAAGGTCACATTAATGTGGCAAACACTGCGTCGATGATCCTTTAAGACTATTTTTTTTTACATAATTTATTGCATAGAAAATTCTATTGATACTTCGAAATCGTACAAAAACTATTCTAACTGGAGCAAACAAAAACCAAAGAATGAACATGAATGCGTAATAAAATCCTTTCGTAACGATTTTACCGGATAAGTACGGTCTTATTCTCACAGGGCGGAGAAAAAAAAAACTTGATGGCCCAACCCTTCCGATTCCTTGGGCCATTTGACACGCGATTTCATGAGAAAGTTTCAATAAAAGCGAATTTATGGACATTGTATTGTTGGACTTCTGGTCCGATTGAATAGGTGGGCTGAATGATGCGTTTGATTTCTTGACTATGCTTTGTATGAATGTATTGTTGTTCGTTTCTTTCTGAATGTTTATGTAATTGTTCTTGTTACAAGAATAGATGACTGTTTTTTTTTAAATACGAATGATCGTAAAATCTTGTTTCATGTTGTACATGATGTATCCACTGTAAGTAAATTTATTTTAAAACAAAATTGTAATAAAACGCAAAATATGAATTCCTGTTCGGAATGCCACTCAACGAATAGCTCTGCTCCACTTTACCTGAAAACAACCTGTGTCCGACTTTGTATGAACGCATAAAATTAATCAAATAGACACACGATGGAAATTTTATTATCCGTGAAAAATAAACAGGAGATAGCAACAATGTCTGCGATTTTTTCCATCGCCAAGCGTTTTATTGGCGCTCAAGTCGTTGAGTGCGGCGGTGGCGCCCCCACTGCCTCGCTTCGTTAAAACATCTACAATTCCCGGTGATTTTACGAAATAAGCCCGCCCATTGTCTGTGTCGAATGCCACTCGATCTCAGATCAAACTGCGCCATTCGGAGATTTCATTACGATTTGACAATCTTATGGCAGGCGCTTGAAAAATAATCAGCTTTTGTCCCCTACTATGGGTCCGGTTGTGGCAATGACATTGGTCGTTCACTTAGAGTTGTTTATTTATTAAGTGTTTTATAGCTGGATTGAATAAAGAACAATGGCAAGTGTCCATACATTATTTTTATTGACATTGAAATTAAATGTCTTGAGATGAAAAAAATCTCGTTAGCCTAAGGTTTAATATATAATACAATATGTGTAATAATTGTTGTTAAAGAAACAGGGGAAAAATTGATATTCACATCAGAATTTTTGTGTTTATACACCTACGTCACACTACGAGTAAAATGGCTGACCGTGCTATGAAGTATTGTGTTGTCAGGAATATCATTTTATAATAAATAAAAAGTATAATAATACACCCGTTCTATTAGTATCTTGTGTTTTTATTTATATTAGCTTAAAAAGTATATTTACACGTATAATTAATAATTACAGTTGATCTGCCGCCAAGAAGTCTGCCGCAGTCTCAGTTGACAGTTACCATCAATTCTCAACATATTTACTATCAATCAATCCAAGCATTAAAATAAGATCGATGATCATAACAAACATAACATATCACACACATTAAATATAAAAGTCCGTAACAATGTACGGATCACACAACGCAGTATCAGGCTCCTTATTCCTCATTTTTTTTTACTCAGTCCGGATTAAATATTTATCAACAATTCACGCAACGGAAACGTCAAAAGTCTATCTTTTTTTTTGCTGGGTTATCTATGTCAATCGTCAATCGATTGCTTTAAGAATGAGTCTTCTGGCCAGGCTCATATCATACTTTGAAATTACTTATTATTTAATACAGAAAAAATATTATGTGTTGTTACTATTTAAGCAAATAAAATATCAATGAAGTATAATTATTTACAAAATTAAAATAACTGACAAATTGCGGGAGTTTGCCAATATTATATTGAATGACAAAGTTATCTCGAATAACAGTACTTTACTAGATAGCAAACTATTTAAGTCGAATAAATATAAAATGGCAACACTTAGCCAATAATAGTTTATAAATCCGGAATTACTCAAATGGCTTTCCATTTTAAAGGTTTTTTTTTCACCCGCTTTGTATAATTCATATGATTATTTGAAAAAATGTACAAAAATATTGGAAATTGTTTTGTATATATGCCACTTTAAGACACTCAAATTAAGATCAATCAAAAATTCGCCATTGTTCTTAAGATGATTAAATGTTTTTGCATATCTATTTCACCGCCTTTCATAGACAAACTTCAAGAAAAAAAATGTTTACACACGTATGTCTATCATAAATACAAGGATCCATAGTTTCAGAGTTGATTTCTTTCTTATCACACCACGGACTTCGATCACCTTGTTTTTATAATCGCCTGTGTAGGTAGGCAAGTTTGCAGCTAGCGCCACGCATGCATTTGACAATGCCAGCGGCTCAATCAAGCATCAGCTAACCAAGTGGTGAATACTCTTTTCGAACCTCTAATACGAAATTCCCAGTTCATAAGTCAACGTCATCCGTGATCGTAACTACACTTCCGTAGAAAGAACCGATGGTAGAGGTCTCGCGGTACTTTGGCATACATTGTGTGCCATTCAGTATATAGCAGTCATGCAAGATTAATGGCGAGATTTCGTTGCAATGTAGTAAATCACGCGTCAAAATCCGGCCGCTGCGGACAAATGCACAGGTTCTGTTCACACGACTAGACAACTTCACAACTGTTACGCGATTTTGAGTGTCTTTTGTATTGGTTATGATTTATCATAGGTCGCCAATGGCTTGTAGCTGTTTATCAGGGTCGGAGCATGTGGTTTGTAAATGTACATTGTGATAGGTACAGAAGTAGTTAATTTTAGAGGAATGTAAAATACCTATTATTTGGGTTCGTAGATTCCTTATTATCAAAATAGAATAATTAATGATAAATTGTGAAAAATATTAAGGACGCCAAATTTAAAACCCGTCAGTAGTCAGTAGTAAGTACACTAAATGTAACTAGTAGTATGTACATGACATGTTTAATGTGGTTTGCTAAGGCATAGATACTCACAAATATCCTTCAAATAATCGGTAAATAATGCTCTAATCTGTTAGGATAATACCTTTCAAAATTTCAGTGTAATGAAATTCAATATCAAGTATGAAAAAATATGTTATACAGCGCTATGAACGTTAATAATCCTCACATTCCCACAAAGGACCTAAATTACGTCAACGCAACCGCGAACGCAAAAGCGAAAATATGAAACATAATTTAAAATTGGAATGCGCTGACCTTTGTCCGGCGACATATTTAAAAAAAAAACATGTCTAAAGCCGAGTAAACACAAAAGTAAATTGGGAGCCGCACAAAGGAACCTCGCGGGACAGCTATGAAGTGTAAAAAGATTTCAACAATATAGCACTGCTTTATAAATGATGTTCGCAACAAAAGGCCCGAGCGCGGTCAGTTGTCAGATAAACCCGCGTCCAGACTTTTTCCGGGGCTTAGACTGAAAAAGCGGACTGTGTGGCTGTTTCGCATTATTTTGACATTAACTGCACTGTTGCAAGTCACTGGATTCATAGTGTTATGCTAAATAGCTGTGCATCAAGTCTGTTTTGATCTGGTTTTGGTTATTAAATTTTGTTTTGCGTTTCTTTTTAATATGTAATATTTACGTTGTCAACCTATTTGAAAACGCTGGCTATTTGCATTGGAAACTATTGACGATAAATTACATTATCAGCCGAATTGAATATGTTTGTATCTAAGGCAAATATAGACTATCTTGAAATATTACAATGGTTTTAAAGTATTTTTTTCTTATAGCAATGAATGGCGACACGTGCGTGCTATTCGTTTGATGATAAGCGATACGATCGCTCAGGGACCTTAGCAACACAATGCTTAGCATTCCACTGCGCTCGCCATCCTGAGACATAAGATGTTAAGTCTCCTTTGTCAAGTAGTTACTCTAGCTACAACATCCATCAAACCAGAATACACCAGTGCATTTAAACGGGTGTTTAGCGGGAGAAATAGACATTGCGGTATAGCATCTACAATAAATTGGTCTATGGCATTGAGGTATTACACTAGAGCGGACATCGGGAACAAAATCTGGTCGTATGGCGCGTGCACAAGGGTACACAGTGAAGCGAGATGGAAGATGATGTTACTGCGTAGGCGCGATAGAGATAGAAATAGAATGTACCCTTCATTTTGTTACAAAAATTTTGTTTGCAGTGTCCCCTCTAGTATATTATCTCAATGGTCTATGGGAAATTTTTCACGACTAGCCTTATATAAAATTGATTTATTCGTACCAGTTAAAAAGTATTTAAATCCCGGTGAAATAGAATTATTAAGTAGGACTAATTGTTTAAAATTTTAATTGGGTCGTCAAGTTTCTTGAGTCATAAAATGTTGATTTGACATTTCATAACTTTCTTTTATTGAATCAATAAAGAAAAGTTGGGTCCTTAATTTGGACAAGTCTTGTCATTATTAAATGGACTGTGAAATGGAATAAATAGAATTGGTTTTTACATTAAGATTGAATGTGATAATATTGTTATTTTACCTGTTTTTATCCGACCTTTATGTCCATTAGAAACAAGAAGATTATGTAGGTTATAATGATACAACAAACCGCTTCACTCCTATGATCTATTATGACAGCAACAAAACTTGAATACGATGCCTGGGTTCGACAACTGCCCTTACATTTTATCCTCAAAATTTTAACGTGAAGTAGGCTACAGCATTTGCAAATACAGAAATCAAAGCCGGGTCGTAGTTTTAGTGACTACAAACACAATGCAATTAAAAAAATATTTTTTAATATAATTGTGTATGGGTGGCAAATGGATAGTTTTTGCTAAAATAATAATGCGGGCCATAGCGTCTTTAAAAATAAAATGGCGTATTTTATTATTTCACGAAAAACTAGGCATTACCACTATAATAAAATTTTCGCTTTCTGTTGCTAATTTTGTTGGCATCGTGTCTAGTCACTAAAACTATCACCTGACGGTTTTTTCGGTATTTTCGGTAGCAGTCTTGTTATATGTATACCTGTACAAAACCTGTACCTGTACCTGTGTCAAAGTAAACAGAAGATAATACCATTCGTCTTCAACATCTTCAGCTCACAACAACAAAAAAAAAAACGTATCAATAAGTCTTTTCCAATACATCTTCATTCGCATGCTATTTATTAAGCCGTCTGCCTGCCAATGCGAGAGTGCTCGACTGCGAAACAGCTCGGAATGTTTGCGGCCCATCTGCTGCCAGTATCAATATGGACCAGGATATCTGACCACGTCTCAGAATATTAATGTATGTACTAGTCTATGAAGCTCTGGTGGACATGATTTCGGGGTTATTCAAATAATCATATAAATAATGTTTGAGTGTTATAATCACGTTTCTATATTCGAATGGTTAGTAAATTTTTTGAATGAAAATACAAGCGATAATTGATTAAATACGTGTATAATAATTACTCGTTAGTTAGTAAAGACGTTTCAGCAATACTAATATTAATACTAAATCTGTAATTTCTTGCATTAAGACTGTATTCCATGGTAGGTATATAAAAAAGCTTGTCTATTAAAGATAAATAGAAAAATAGATGGTTTATATTTTTTCATAAAAAGCGATAAATTTGTGTGTGCTGAATCTCATAATTTTCTTTTCTTTGATTTCTCATCTTCTATTTGAAATGAATTTATTTTCAAAGCAATCCGCAATTACCCTATCCTAACTACTATATACCCACACCGAGCCTGTTCCACAACTCTATAATGTACATTCCACACAATAGCATCAATAAGCTAATCACACTATAAAGAGGCATAACTGCCAAACAATATTACACACAAACGATACAGGTTAATCTAATATGCCGTACTTACTGAATACATTGGAACTATACAGAAACCCAATTAGTAGTTGGTAACATCAAACAAGTGTGGCAGTTTGACTAAACATCATTCACTTTGTAGTTGGACAAAGGAATTGTTTTGTCTTGACCATTGTGTTCCGTGCCGCAATCGGAACAAAGCGCTAACCCTTTTTTTGAGGCCTAGTTTTGGTGACGTGTTTGTAAAGGTTGATGCAAGCCCTTTGGGGCCAGGAAAAGTTGGACGTTATAATGTGAATTTGGGTTCTGAAAAAGGTCATATCAAGTGAAAAGGAACAAGTTTCAATTGCTTTTCCATGATAAGCTCAAGGAACTTAAGACCAGAAAATTTGCAAATCCAGTTAATATTTTAGTTTGGATATTTTAAAATAAAAATATTAAACAGGTCCAGTAGTGTTTTCGCCAACTACAAGTATAAGTTTATAAGTTATGTGCGCATTCGTAATTGATTATTTATTTAACAACCATCCATTATACAATTAGAAATGTAAATATGAATCAATCACACAATAAATCCTTAGCCGTAATTTTATAAAATATTTAAAATTAAAATTTAATTGTTGTTTTATTTTGTTTCAGGTAATCTTTGCACTAAACAAATATTTAATTGGTAAGTTATCATAATACTATTATATGCATAAAACACTAATTTTAGATATAAGTTTAAAAAAATCTAAGATTAGCTTACTTCCTACAATCCATTCGATTACTTCACTATATAAATACGAACTTTAACCAACAACCCACAAATCAATATTATTTCTGAAAACATAAGAAATGTTACCAAATCACACAAGGAAGAAGTGACGAAAAACTCCTTTACAAAGGAGTTGTGTTTCCTATAACAAATCTGTCTGTGTTAACACTTAGAGTATACTCTGAATAAATTGGATTCCAAACGGAAATATTTGTCTGCTATCGCTTTTATACTATTTGATCTGCCCATTGCATCGAGTATTTTGATTGTATTGTATTTCAAGGTATTTTTTTGTATCTATAGTTTTTTTTTAGTGGGTTGCTGACTTTAGTGAAATATCAATGTGTTTACATGTGCATGTGTGTGTTAAACAAGATTTATATAATGTGTGAGATGAGGGATGTGGCAAACTTTCGCCTACCAAAAAACAATCAGCAGTTCTCTTAATTAATTTTGTATTCAGAAGTACACATATCATTAAACAAGGAAAATAATTGCTTCGACTGGAACTATGAGTCACTCGGTAGTGTAATAACTAATATCCACATTATGTTAGTATGTTTGGGTATACTGACGTGACCATTTGTTTTTTGTGCCAGAGCTGTTTAGTAGTGCAGAGATCCTGTTTAGTAGTGTACGTACTGCAATACTAGCAGTCACAGGATTATCCTGTTTATATTATCCAGCTAACAGGATAATCGTGCGACTGCTAGTATTGCAGCACATGCACTACTAAACAGGATCCTGCAAAAAACTGTACCTGCAAAAAACGGAAGGTTGCCGTGTGAAAGTAGCCTTAGGCATACACCATCCTAGTTTAAAAAGGTGTATTTTTTTCTACAAATTATTGTTTATTTAATTATTTAAAACAATATCATATTCTATAATAACAGGTATTAAAAGGTACAAATAAACCATTAAAATATATTAAACATATTTGCAGACCTTACCAGGGGGATTTTGGCTTTTCTATAGCGCGCAGGGTCATGTGCAGATAGCCTCGCATGGGGTCCTTATTTATTTAGGACGGGAGGACAACCCTAATGATCCACTTTGCCGGCACACAAAAAATACCCGTCATGTGCTTAAAAAGACCTTAGTAAATGTATTTCAGAATAATCATTTATCGTATAAATATTCTTTTGATATCCATTTATTTATATGAATAAATATTAAAAAAAACTATAATGCTATCAAAGACATTTACATAAAAATTGCTGTAGATTACTAAAAAACTTGCAGAATTTTATAAAAACAATAACTGCAAAGTGACGTCATCCATGTCAGTTAAACAAAAATGAATAAAATAGAGGATAAAAAATAAAATAAAATTGTATACGTTGTTTTTTAAAACGAACTAGACTGTGCTACCGCTTGTTAGCCCAGAGCTATACAGGTGAATATATTTTACAATCAAAATATTTATTGTACGAGTCAATATTTTGAACTGAACGCGGATGGAAATCACTGTCAAACCAACTATAAGAATTTCACGGATATGCGAAATCTACTAACTCGAACTATGGATTTGTGGTAACCTAGGCCAATTTATGGAAGCGTGATGCCAGGCAGGTCGCATGTAGTAAAGTTCAAATCATTCTGAGAGACGACTAAACAAAATGTTATGTTACTCTGTAAATATTGAATTGTTAGATGAGGCTGGAAACAAAATATTTCATAAAAATAAAAATCTATTACCATGCATCCATTTAAAAAGCTACATAGAGTGCTTGAGGATAAGTAATTGTGGTAAGCGCCCTGCGCTTTGTAACAATAAAATTATCATATTTCACTCCATTTTCTAATCTTAAACTCATTATCAATTATTTTTAATTTTTTAGTTGGATATTTTCTTAAAGCGTGTATATTTAGTTTTTTAAACTATTATTTAATTGTTTTGACTGCGCGTAAATTACGAAATCACAATTTTTTTCATAAAAAAATACTGATGTTTCTGGATAAGATAATGTCATGTCATTTTTCAATTATTGTATTGTCATCGGTTCTCGACAAATCTACAACGTTAAAAAGAAATCTGACCGTTTAAAGTGGGCCAAATCTCAAAATCGCGCCCAAAAGAGTAGGTTACAAACAAACATACAAGTGAAGCTAATATAAAGCGTATAAAAAGTAGCTCTACCATTTGTTAGTCCTGCTAGTAAGGCACTAAATGCAATGCGTTTGAAGTATATAAAAGTGTGTCGTCGGGCATGTACGCTTGTCATCGTTTGGTTGACGACCGCGCGTTACGTTTGATGGCGTATTTACATAAAAACCTTATGAAATGTTATAAAGATCGTAATTCATTCTTCCAACTTAATATAAGGTTAGGGTTTTCCTCCTTACAGCTTTGTGGTGGAATGTATAACGTTATTATAGTATTGCTATCCTTTTTTAGGTCTTCGGTGACAGTTATGTGTTTTGCATAACAGATCAAGTCGATGGAATATTTCCAATACATACAATTTGTTAAAGGTGAAATTATTAAATTATTTTCAATTTTCGTTTTCAATAAGCCTTAGTAATAAAAGACTGTACAAATATAGTCTTAACTTTATAGTAGTCTAATTTAGATAACCATAAAAATATGATTATGATTGATCAGTATTTTAAAAAAATAATACAAGAATAGACATTAATAGTCTATAACAGGTTTTTCTATTGCAACGCCATTGGGCATGATTCTCGGTTTTAGTGATCTATAGTCAACGTAACTATGTAAAGATAGTCTTTTTTTTTTTTTTTTTTTTTCAATGAATGGCGAGACTGCAAGCAGTTCGCCTGATGGTAAGCGATACGACCGCTCATAAACAGTAGCAACATTCCACTGCGCTCGCCATCCTGAGACATAAGATGTTAAGTCTCAATATGTCCAGTAGTTTCTCTGGCTACAATGTCCTTCAATCCGAAACACAACAGTGCATTTACGCAGTGTTGTTTCACGGGAGAAATAGACATTGCGGTGGTACCTACCCAGATGGCCTCTCACATATGAGAGACCTACCACCAGTAAATCTTTTGTCCTAATCTGAAAATATCTATCAGTTATCGTAATTATTTACGTCAGCTCTAGAACATCATATTTTTATGTACTCCGCTCTTTACCGACCGATAAGACTTATAAAATATACAACTATAAAAGCCATTTAACAAGATTACAAAAAGAAAAATAAATGTTATAATTTGTTAACAATACTCTCGGTCATAATAAATTATAGTCTGGATCTGGATCTGGATCAGCCCATATACGTCCCACTGCAGGGCACGGGCCTACTCTACAATCGAGAGTACGATTGAGAGTGGTTAGGCCGTATAGTCCACCACGCTGGCCTAGTGCGGGTTGGCGGACTTACATACCATATAAATTCTTATGAATCGCTATGGTATGCAGGTTTCCTCACGATGTTTTCCTTCACCGTTTTAGTGCGTGGTGATTGACTATCAATACACACATGACTCCGAAAAGTCAGAGGTGTGCCCTGGGATTTGAACCCGCGACCACCGTGAACATGTTGGCAGCCGCGTCTGGTCCGTTTACCAACAGGCCACCACGCACTTAAATTATAGTCTATAATTATAGTCTACCTAATTTATTTTTGTATTGAATGAAATACTGTTGTACTGTTTACTCCAGTTTTAATTTATTACTCTCCTGTGATATCGTAGTTTGAATTTTGTTAATTAATTACGTTTTTTGCTTTTGTAATTTTCTCGTCTTATCAAATATGAATGCTGATACTAAACAGTACTATTTTTATGAATATTTTATGTCCACTAATAGCTATATTAAAATCAGGTGACACACTCAGATGGACTCTTTTTGAAGTAAAACAAAACAATAATGTTATATGTAGTGTAGCTGAACTACGGTACGGTTACATCCTGAGGTCTCAGGTTCAAATTTCGGATCGGCCAAAGTTATATTGGGTTTTTCTATTAATTATCGGCTCGGAGTCAGAAAGTGCCCGATATAGCGAAAGGCTCGCCCCCTATCACATCGTGGGACGACAAGGTGAAATGTGAATGTCCTGGTATTACCTCTGCCTACCCCTTATGGAAGAAAGGTGTACATTTATGTATGTATGTATCGTGACATTTATCACGAGACCGCTACAAAAATAAATTACAGAAAGATATGTCTCACGGTGGTGGGAAAGGAATATAAATGTAACGATAATAAATATAAGCATATTAGCGATACTCAAAAGCCCTATAAAATTCTAGACCTTCTTAAATTCCGCGTACAAGAAACAAACTCACTGTAAGTATGGGTAATCCAAACAATTATTCAAACACGGGCGACGAGGCTATACCAATAATTAAATCAACGATTCATAGCATCCGATACTCGCTCATGAAAAATGCAACGCGGCAATTTGCGGGATGGTCCCGCGAGGGATAATTTCAGACTTTTTACGTAGACGTCTCGCCGTGGCGGCATTATACTAATATCATCAACTTACGAGATAATACATTCTTTTTGGGGTGGAATTGTGTTGAATAATTTTGGGAATTATCCGGAGATATTTGTGGAGTCAAATCGAGGTCCTTGAGTACCTCTCAAGGACTATAACCAACCATAATTATTTCAAAATGTGGTAGAATTGAGGCAGTATACTTTAGAAATGATTCTTATTTTTTTTTGAAGGGAGTTCAACGATCGCTGAATTTAATTTCATCAGACATGTCAATATAGTCATTGATTTGCTTAACAAATAATATAGGCTTGAGAAATTGATTTTGATGCCTAATCTCATAAATCCTGACTTGCCAGCAATAGTTGATAAAATAGGGAAATTAAAGAAATACACACAACAATCACATAGTCCTGAAGTCACATTTAAATCGCGTTTTGTCTAGTCTAGTACAGGTATCAGAAACTACGAAAGAATTGTCTGTCTCATAAACACCCAGACCCGAAACACATACCTGTCTAAATATTTGTCTCAATGCAGGGATTACGCCTCGGTTACAGTCAATAACCAACCGTGATCTAAATATCATCACAAAATTTTAGGAATTGATGATGTCTGGGTTCCATAGATTATTATAAAATAGAGCAAACAAAACTTTAATTAATTTTTAGTCCATTGATTTTTCATGCTTTGCTACGGAGGAAAAAATACTCCTAAAAAAATACTCCTCGTATTATTTACTTTATGATTATTTTGTTGCCAGTTAAAGACAAGTTAGACATTCCCGGAGACTCACCGAGCTTCAACGCAAAATTCAATGTCATTAAAATGCGTGCCACTGTTGATACTGGCATTCAGGAGTTGCGGTGTGAGATCGGAACGGTAAAAACAAATTCAAAAAGCAAAAAGTCTTTAAATGTGAAAGTATTTGCATTAGAAATAACAGAAGCAAAAGGAAATATTACGTACCTCATGAATGTTTTATGAAGGAGTGAGCGATGTGCAGTGTGCAGTCGACGATGCCACGCGGCCGTTTATGCAGCCAATGGCATTATTCAAAATATTTCAGGATAGTGCATGAATTTACTTGTAAAATAAATCCTGACGGTATATCGCTTATCATCTGTATTTTCAAATTCGTACATACCCCTAATATAATGGTGGGACATTGGCCATTAAGTTGTTAATTTTACCATTGGCATTTGTTAATGTGTTGGATACCAAAGTTTGGAGAGTAAATATAAAAAATATACTCAATATTAGAGATCTTTAACTTAATCTATTTAAATTATAATAAAAAGTAATAATGGCTCCGACGAAACGTGTTACTCATTTAGAGAATAATGTGTAAACTAATTGTGTAGGGAAACGGGACAAAGTTGCTAGGGATGAGTCCTTAGGTAGAGTAGTGAATCTAAATATGAGTCAAGTTTCAGAGCTCTTGCTTATTTTCTCTGCATGGTGTCAATTCTAGTTTAGAAATATGAGACAAGAAATATTCAATAGTTCAGGTCAATAAATTATTTAATTTAGTATTTCAGAAAAGAGTTATCAAAAACACGCGTCAATAACCTTAATTAATTCATAAGTAAAAACACTGTAGAAAAAAACTTGTACAAACATCGGCACAGTCAAAGTAATAAATAATATTTCATACGTAGAAAGTAAGCTCATGTTTTATTTCATTGTATGAATAAAACTTGCCCGTCTAAGAGCAATTCTACTGAACCTAATTATTCTTCGTCTCCCCCTACATTCAGCCGGACTACTAACATATTAATGATTCCAATCATTAAATATGTATTGGCTTTATTAACATTAAGTAATTATACTTCTTCTGTTAGACAACGGGTGACAAAAAAGGAGCATTTGTTTCTTTATCATCTCATATAATTTTAAGAGCCCTTTGTATTAAATCCAGCACGCGTAGTTTGTGGTTTAATGTGAAGATAAACGCCCTTATAAGTTACCAAATGTTTTGTCCCTCTCGAGGGACTTTTGAATTCAATTTGAGAAAAGAAGACAACCAACTAAAAAAAGCGTAGAAGAAAGATTTTAAAACTATCCATGAATAAGGGCTAAATTATTTTATTATTGTTGTTAGTTTGGTTTCAAAGTTTTTTGACTCTGGAGTCAGTACCACCTTGCTAAATAGCGAAGAAAAATTTGGGAAATTGGGAATTAATTGACTCCTTATTATTTTAACTTTTTTAAAAGTCGCTAGTTTTTTAATACATGTGATTTCAAGTATAGTGCAATACAATGATATCGACTAAGATAACCATATCTGATTCTCTAAAAATGTACATAAAAGACTACATAATGTTGGTGTTTCAACATGTTTACCTCTGATGTATTTGTATCGAGTGCACCCTGCTATTCATTGCAATAAAAAGTTGCTAGCCTTTCCGTTCCTTCAATCGTGTTACATACGAAAATGTTATTTTATTTCATTCCTTATTGATGCCAGCATTCTAAAAATAAAAAAATAATTTCAAGAAAATCGTCGCCAATATTTTCATCGCATTGGGTGGAACGAGTTTAATATGAACGTGGGCCATATTCATATATTTTATTTATTAAACCGCGTGGTATTAGATTACATCGCGCGGAAAACGGGAATGAAAAACCGTTTACATCACAAATTGTACGAGAAATTTACGAAATTTTAATAATAAAATTACTTGATTATTGCATTAGGTTATTGAAATAATTGATTTATTATCAACATACGTGATACGGTGATATATTTGCTGGCTTCGAGAGGCCGTGAGTTTAATCTCTCCACAAAGACAAATGTTTTGTGAACCACAAGTATTTGTTTTAAGTCTGGGTGTTTGTGAGACCGAAAAGTCTCTCATAGTTTCTTATAACCACTTGATCTTAGTATGGGGTCAAGACTATGTGACTCTTGGGTGTGTTTGATGTTTATTATTATTTGTTTTTACACCATATTCAACTGTACTGTTGTTTCTATTGTACCACACACTATAAAATAATAGGTAAAAGTTGATATCAATAAAATTTTGTTGTGCTACTACATCCTAACCAGATTCAGATCGCTTCTAAATCTCTCTGTAAAAACTTGTGGGTGCCTACGAAAACATTTGATCTCAATATGTTGGCTGAAATTATAATGGACCAACTACTTCCACTCGATAGAGTCCGCATGTAAGCATAATTAATGTATTTTCGGAATCTGAAAAGAGCATCGAGTTATTGAAAATCTTATAATTTCGAAAGGATACAATCCCAGGTGGGAGGAAGGTACTCTCGTGCCCTTAATTTGTGTATTACAGAATGATTTAAGGCTTAGATTATATACATGTCTAGATGACACATCACACCTCACCGCACGGCTCAAAAAAAGTCTACCTTTGGTAGACTCGCTTCTCACGTACGTCAGTGTCATTTGAACTACACATGGATAACGTGCTCCCGAAAAATAATTAATTATGCCGGTTTGTGCTGTCGAATTGTATCGCAATTATGTGGGAAAACTGTATAATAACACCAATATCACTTTTCATCGGTAACCTTTGTTGTTAAACCACTATTATTTGAAGAAAACACGAACTTTTAATTCATTATTTTGAACATGAGTTTCATTGGCCAGTGTTGTCAATTTATTACTACGGAGATTTGGTGAAACTATGGGAGATAAAATACAAATATAATTTTATCATATTGCGATCAGAAGAAGGACAAGAAGAATGGCATTAATTATTTGATGAGGAAATAATAACTTACCTACACAATATGAACGAAACCCATGACGTCATGAACTCTATTGTAATTTTGTTAATTCTTTCTAATATGTATTTTTTAGGCTTCCTATGGATTCCGTGCTAGCAAATTGATGGAGAGACATTATACACCGGAAACGAAATGAAGACCATTCGTAGGTTCACAAGACTTCAGCCGTGTGTTCCGAACATTTTACTTATGATGATTGCTATTTAATACAGAAATCAAATAACACAGCCCAGGCAATAAATCCTAAGAGTTAATTCTATTCTGAAACAAACAACAGGAGATGGGTTTTGATCTAAAATTACTGTATATTTTTACCATTGTATTTATTGTTTTTACTAAAATGCGTTATAAATATGATAAATAGTATAATTATTTTATGATTATTAAATAAAGAAAATTTAAATAAATAAATAAATTTTAAAATGTTATTTTACCTATTTTGTTTATCAAATAATGGAGAAAAGTTAAGTTAATAATCTGGAGTAGGCATCCCTAAACACACACACCTTGACATTTGGATTACAATAAGTACACGACCGGTACTCACACATATCAACGAAAGTGGGGACATTTTTAGCGCGTCGTTTGTTGGCATTGCTCAATCTAGACATGTATATAATCTAAGGATTTAAGGTAATCAAAATGTTTTTTTCCCTAAATATGAAGCCTTATACTGTTATTGGTTTTAGCTAATTTGCTTTTAGTAAGAACTGTAATCGATTTAATGCACAATAGTTAATAATTAAAACAATTGCCTTGTCCAACAAGGCTGCCGATTGTGGTAATTTTAAATTTAGCTACAATTTATTTTCTAATCTATATGTTTTAATAAAGAATATAAATAAAAAAATCAATATTAATTCTTAATAAAATAAACCAACAATATAACATTTTCTACGACTACTAAATACCAATAAAGTGAAAACAGCGCTAAATCACTTCCTCAGTGACCCAAAAAACAATGGCATTAACAGGTTTATTCGAACGCTGGGTGAATGTTGAAAAATATCATTAATTAACCAAAAGTGGGGAGCGGCGGAAGATATTTTCGTGGCGGTTTAATTAACTTCGTAGCCAACTTTATTTTGTTAAACCTCAGCCGATTTATTATGAATTTCAACGCCGTGAGACTGTAGCTGTAAGCTCGATGATACATTTTTAAATTCACTTATATTTCTTTTGTTGTAAGAATGGTTTTATGTTGTGTTTTGTTACCTCTCCGTCTTATTGCTCTACTGTGCTTCAAGGTATGTAAATAGAATAGCAAATATAAAAAAGAATACAGTTCATTGCTTCGTTGTACTTATTGAAGGAATAAATTTATTTATTTACACTTCATACATTACAAATTGTTGAGATGGACTTAATGCCTAAGGCATTCTCTAACAGACAAACCTAAAGTGATGCAGAGATGAAAAGACAAGATGCGTCAACAATTTAATTTTAAAATCATATTATTATGGCTGATTCGACTTAAAATTACCTCAAAAATAGGGAAGCCACTGTTAAATGCAATATCTTCACTTATTTATGTAGTACTACTAGTGGCAGTAGGAATGTATTGAAATATTTACATTTTATTTTATAATAATTCCTGAATCAACACACGACAACGCGAAATCACATTATTCTATACCCTAGCGAAAGCTATCTAATGTACTATCAGAAGCGTATTCATTCGTCAAATAGGCCCTGAAATGTATTGTTTTGATGTCAGAGCGTTACGCTATAAGCACTAGAAACTAGATTGGTGGTTTATAGCCGGTGGTCCGCGGACCCACAGGTGGTCCCTGAAAGAATCGCAAGTGTTCTGCAGAACCATCCTGAGACCATCCATAATATAATTTTATACTCGTACAAGTTTTATTTATGGCTAGATAGCAAAATGTATAAACACAATAAAAATTAGATGCCTCGGAACTACGCCATAGTTGGACTAGGGTACGGTTACAACATTGTGGCAACTGCCGTGAGGACACGGCCCAGCACACGCTAGAGGAGTGCCCAGCCTGGGACGAGGAGCGCAGCGCTCTCATCGCGGTCGTCGGAAGAGACCTTTCGCTGCCGGCCGTGGTCGCCGCCATGGTCGGCAGCCGGAGTTCGTGGCGAGCCATGCTCTCCTTCTGCGAACGTGTCATGTCGCAGAAGGAGAGCGCTGAGCGGGATCGGGAGCAGACCGATCCCGCTCGTCGCCACAGGAGACGTAGGAGGCGCCGGGACAACAACTAACCCGGCGCCGCAGAGGCCACGCGGGGCCGCCGTCCCTACCTTGGCGGCCCCCGAGACGTGACGCTACAAGCGTCTCATGCCGCGTCGCTAAGCGGCGGTGCACAAAGAGGCGGTCTTGGCGCGTCCGTTCATCGGTATCCCGGGGCCGTCTCTCAAGTGCACCCATGGTGGCCGACGCGGGGTTTTTAGTCGGTATTTCGGCGCGTATTGTGGTAGGGACCCGACCCAGCGGCCGCCCGTCCACAACCTACGGGCGGCACAACATCTCGCTGGGCTCGGAAGGCGCCGGTGAGTCCGACACACCCTCGCCCCTTCGGGGGTGGGATGGTCCGTAAAGGGATTTTCCCCGCGAGAAAAAAAAAAAAAACAAAAAAAAAAAAAAAAAAAAAAAAGGGTACGGTTACAAAGCTCAGGTGTGGGGTTTTAATCCCGGGTTAGGCGAACTGATATTGGATTTTTCAATTCATTATATCAGCCCAGAGTCAGAAGCATGTGCCCGATATGGCGATAGACTCGCCCCATATCACATCGTGAGACGGAACATAAAGGCGAAATGTGGGTGTCCTGGCACCTCTGCTTACCCCTTTTGGGAAAAAGGCATGAGTATGTATGTAGATAGCAAAACTATTTATTTACATGGGACTGAATTAACATACAACCAAACCAGTCAACAAAATGGATGGTCAATGGCTACACAGATTTTTAGTCAAATGCTCCCTCATGACTAAAAGGTTATGAACCACTGATCTATATCCAAGATTACGTGTCATGAAGTTTTAGAAGCGAAAATATACCCGTCTTTCCTTTGAGTTTCTTATTTTGTCGGAAACTGTACTTAACGCTGTAGTGTTGACTGGGATAATGAAGTTTCGTGAAGGTAGCTGATAGGAATCTCGTCCAACAGGTTGCATAACGGTTCAAGTTTTCTCTTCGGTTTTGTCTATGTTAAGCTTTGGACTAATATGCAGTTTAGTCTACTTGAGTACTAACATTAAGAAGTTTGCAAAATTTTTATAGTAAATTGACATGAACATAACCCATGAAAGGAGCAATAAATTGAATTAACTTTTTTATATAATTATTGTCTCTGAAATAGGACACGGTAAAAAATTTGCCAAATCAGTCTTCACGAATTTCGAAAATTTGTGATATTTAATAATTATAATCAGCTAAAGGTTAATATTTCTATGTCCCATAGGTATACATACATAGATACATAAACCTAATAGTACCCTTACCGTACAATAAGATCGAGTCTTCTGTCGTGGATATTACAAACTACGAAATGATTTTTGGTCCCACAAACATTCAGACAAGAAACATATATTTACTAGTAGTAGGCCTCTCATAGGACAGAGCCCGCCTGAATAGGTCCAGCAATGTAAATTTTTCTCGCCAAACAGCAGTGTAAAAGCACTTCTGTGTTTCGATTAGAAGGACATTGTAGCCAGAGTAACTATTGGACATATGGAGATTTAACATCTTATGTCCCAAGATGACGAGCACAGTGGACTGGAATGGAATCAAACATTGCTTTGTAATTCAAGGTGTTGTTTGCTTTTACTTCTGTTCATGATCGGTATCGCTTACCATCAGACGAACGGCATACTCGTCTCGCCATTCATTGCAATATAAAAATCTTCAGTTTCTGTTTCATAAACATAGGACCATTATTTCAGTCGAGTCAATTAACTTTCCTTATTGTGGGGCGGTGCATAATGGAATTCCTTTGCAAATTAAGACAGCGAGACTTATTAAAATATTGTTCAGTAGCTTGGCGTCTTTAGTAACACTTGCGGTGTGGACTCCCAAGAACAACTTCGTATACAATGTTTAATATGAACATGTGCTCCTTTGTGACTTACAAATTAATTTTCGTGTCTGATCGAACTGTCTGCTTTTATGTTCGGTTAATAGAAATTTCTTGTTAATTCTTAGAGCATAATTATATTTTCTTGAATGTATCTTGAGCCTTAGATGTTAGTTTATTGTTAAATTATGACAAATAAATATATTATTTTCGTTATTTTGTTTTTCATATTACATACCTACTACTTAAATTACATATTTAAAAAGTTAATGGTTTTTAGATTTACGCAAATGTTATTTATTGAAAGCAATTTTTTACAGATTTTTTTAATATTTACAATTTTCAACTTCCCGACTTCAATTACTTTACAGCTTTCCTGGCCACGGGGGGTGTCGGGAAGTTAATAAAATAAAATAAAGACCAAACCCTCGATAAAATCCATAAAAAATGTTTTATTCCAATATTTAAATAGTTGTTATTCTTTATTGCTTGAAAACTGTGTGATCAAATTTACTGTTATCATTTTCACAAGGTTCAGTAGCTTTAAAACTCTTACTACGCCAGCGTAGTTCGTGTAATTAAATCGATTAATTTCCTTGTTGCTTAATGTACCTAATCCGAGATAAACAATTAGTTACACGGCATCAACGCTCAAGTGCATGTAGTTGGCGATCTCTGTTTTGCGGAATCCTCTAGCGAAAGTTGCAAAGTACTTGAAGATATCATGTTGCATGCCACAGCATCGGAAGTTACAGCATACTCACGCCTAATTGCCGATGTTTGAGAGCAGTCGATGGCGGAATATTTAAGAGGCTATCGATAGTTGAATGGTACCCAGTAGACAAATTTAAAGCGATTGGAATGAATGGTTCAGTTCCACAGATAGTACGATTGATTTTAATAAATTATGAGCTATAAAAGCTTGGCTAAAGTTGCAGGAAGTCGCTGGATGCAGGCCGCTTCCAACAGATCGATGTGGAGATATTTGGGGAGGCCTATGTTCAGCTATGCTCAATTTTTCCCCATATTGTTCATGAGCAGCGGTATGTTTCCATTGGGTGTGCGGCTAGTAGCTCTTTCAACATACTAGCAAATAAATCACTAATGCTGTATTTGTTAACGTTGGTGCTTTATCAGCTATAGGACATTAGTTAAGTTCAAACTTTTTCCCTAAAAACTCACACAATGCCTGATTTGAGAATTAAACCATGCTTGTCATGGTTACATATTATAGCCTGTATACGCTGTCATTATAGTATTAGGCCAACAAAGACACCTAGGATATTGTAGTAACGAAGAAAAATAACATAGTATAATTTTACATAATCTCTTACTTATATCCCAAAAAAATTGACTACAGTAATAATAACATAATCTATGAACACATCCACATAATATATCCTAATTGCTCATTTGTAGCTAAAACAAATCTTCTGAACCACTTGTACACTGAATTTGCGGGATCACGAAGTTTGTATCAAATTTACCCATGCACGACTTGTTACTGTGTACTTAGCACATTGCAAGTACTCGCAGTCTCTGCACAATGACTTTGTGACTCCCGTATTTGAGTAACATAATGGCTTTTAGTTAGGTGTGCGAGCTGAAGTGATTATCCAGCTTGTAACTAATAGCTAGTATAACAATTTTAATGATATCTTTAGGGTTGAGACATTGTTGCTAAACAGGGATCTGTTCAAATGCGCAAACGTAAGGGTTTGATGTTGGAAGATTTTTGAATATTGGTAGGGCTTATATTTAAGAGTTCGCTTAGATAGGTACCACCGCAATGTCTATTTATCTCGCTAAACAGCAATTTTAATGTTCTGGTGTGATCCGGATTGAATGACATTGTAGCCAGAGTAACTAATGGACTTATAGAGACTCAACGTCTTACTCTCAAGATGGCGAGCGTAATGGAGGCCAAACATTGTTTTATTGCATGGTGTTGTTCGGTTTTGCTAACGTCCATGAGCAGTCGTATCGCTTACCATCAGGCGAATGGCATGTTCGTCTTTCCATATGTAGCAAAAAAAAAAACATAATGCTAAATCACAGGTTAAGACCTACTACTTTGTTTTAATAAAATTCGCTGTGAGGATATCTTGGAACATCTTAGGATGACGAGTGACCAGTGCCCGGCCCAATACCACCTCAACTTGCAAATCCTTTGTAACATTTGTTCCCCTACGGATTTCCTTATTCTTAATTCAATCTCATAGGAAAATAACGAGCGCAATGTCCATAGCGCGTTGCGTGACCTTGAACCTTCGGAGGAGTTGTATATAATAAGTATATTGATTATTATTTATTTATACTTGTTACTGAAGTATATTAATTGTAAAATTTCGTAGTCTTCTATTAACTGCGTATCGAACAGGCCAATCAACGGTTGAATATTTATTCCAGCAGCTCAAACAGCGGAATCGCGATAAAATAACCATTAACAAGTGAATTGCCATCATTATAGCTGCGAGTGTAATTCACGCAAATAACTTAATCGCCGGCAACTTGGCATTTGCATAATAACACCTATTTCAACTTCTTCTTTATTACACTTTACTAAATGAAATTTGATTCTAATGTTGAAAATTTGAATTATAGCCTTTTGTGTTTTAAAAGGTGATTATTAAGTCATTTGAAACGTTATATGATTTAGTTTTTGGGCAAAGGTCAAGGTTGGTGTCAAAATTTTGGTAGTGAATTTACCACCTGGTCGGGTATTGACATTCCTACTTCCTACTTCCTACTAATATCATAAATTCGTAAGTTTGTGTGTTTGTTGTCTCTTCACGCTCAAACCGGTGAACAATTTTTTGGTGAAATTTTGCATGGAGGTAACAGACATCCTGGACATACGCGTAAGTTACTTTTTATGCCTACAATGTTGTATTCCATTGGGCTGTGCATCGAATTGAAGTAAATCCGAAAACAACAGATGAATGATCATAGAACATCCAGAAACTGTAAGAAATATCTATACATGATAGTAACCATAATTATTTCAATATGTTTACAATTACTTCTATTAAAGGTCTGTTGTGTAAATAAAATAGTATCTTAAAGTATCGAAATAATAAACAACAAATACGAAATACAGCAAATTGGTTGAACAGTGTGTCCTATCACAATCTGTGATTCGATTTATTTTGCAATTCTCGGCGTGAAATTTGCCACGTCCGTTATTGGCAGGCAACGAATCAGAAAGTAGTTTTGCAACATCAGATATATTATGTATGTACTTTTTGATGTTTTTAAACCTATAGATCTATATTTAAATAATATTTTAATTAAATCTTTTTTCAAATAATATATTTAAGTAATAAACAGTTATCGATTTATTTTCTACTTCTAAGCAAGTCTCCTCAATTCCGCGAGGTCTTGGGCATCTTCAATATCCCGGGTGTTCATTTTCATCTTAAGTTTTTGTGGGACCGCAGTCTCGTAGTTTCACGACTCAAGACTTAATTGATCTTAATGTGGGGTCAAAAAAATGTATGTGAATGTTGGGTGTTTTTATTTATTTAATAGTAAGGCTATTGAGCTAACGCTAGTGCTTTTTTGGTCTACTAGATCGAAGTCCGGGAATGTTGAGGCTCAGGTTCACATTCCCACGTACTCCTTTGGCTTTCTTTGGAAGTGACAAGATACTATCTAAAGCGACATTCGCTCTCGCTGCAAAAGTCATCCATCCGTCCTGTCATCAGCCAGCCACAACCAACTAACTTTGAAAATATATTATAATTTATATTCTTTAAATATTTCAAGCTAGTTCTTCTTTGATCGACCTTTCTAAAAATACTAACGTTTCTGTTTTTATTTATCATGGTTTTAACGTCAAACGAGAGATTTCGACGTAAAATTTACCACTAAAAATAGTAATGATTTTACTACGTCAATAAAGAAAAAAAAAGGTGTCTTAAATAAATACGAAGACACACAATCTTGGTTAAGAACATCAATTATCTTCGTAATTACATCCCAAGCGCATGGAAATTGAGTAGATCGCTCGTTATTCAAGCAAGCCAAAACAAATTTGTACTGGAAGCGATACCGTGCGTATTTTAATGAACCCTATTGGGATATTGAACAAAATATACGTCTTAATGTAAATAGAATTTGATGTTAGAAATGTGCTCATGTTTTGTTTTACTGTTGGGTTGTAACTTTATATCCATACGAGCCCAAAAATTGCCTTTCCTGGCCTTCGCATTAATAACAAACACTAACTAACACTAGTTACAAAGTATGTCTTAATTCGACACAATTATGATTACCAGATAGTATAGCTATTATGTTAAAGTTGGCTTTGACAGACTGGGCAAGTAAACTTATAAAATACTCCCTAGTCGTTGTAATGTTGCTTTTGATATAATATTTGTTTCATCCATAATCCTGGGCCTGCGCGATTTTTTTATTACAATTTATTTTGTTACGTAAATTTGGGGCGCTCATTCCGACATTTTCTGTCAATACTCTTTAGAGCCACGACGCGACGTGTCACACACACACTCTTTAATTCATATTTTTCAGACAAGCAAGTGTCCCTAAGAGCCTTACCTACGTCCGTATTCCGGCTCTAATTCTTTGCATGCCACTATTGGTCCTGGCAGGAGTTGCAATGATGGTGTGAGCGGAAAACTACCCAGAAAACTATATTTGTCTTATCTGTGACAAATAAAATTGCTTTTCTTACTTTTCTTTCTTTCTAAAATCTCTTGTTGATTACTTATTTCCCAAGCCAGCGGGGTCGTGCACACACATACTCGAAATGCAATCTCGGTTTCCTGCCCGTGACACCGCACCGCCGACGAACTGCACGAATAGTCATTTTAAAACTCGAATTAATACGTCCGCTCTTATATCGTCATACTTTTATCGTCTCTTCGAGTTATAGTGTATTTATTATTTTTTTGTTTTGCATTGTAATACACGGTATGAATTAAAAAAAAAAACATTCTGTATCTGTATCAGCCCATATACGTCCCACTGCAGGGCACGGGCCTCTTCTACAAACGAGAGTACGATTGAGAGTGGTTAGGCCATATAGTCTACCACGCTGGCCTAGTGCGGGTTGGTGGACTTACATACCATAGAAATTTTTATAAATCGCTATGGTATGCAGGTTTCCTCACGATGTTTTCCTTCACCGTTTTAGTACGTGGTGATTGACTATCAATACACACATGACTCCGAAAAGTCAGAGGTGTGCCCTGGGATTCGAACCCGCGACCACCCTGAACATGTTGGCAGTCGCGTCTAGTCCGTTTACCAACAGGCCACCACGCACTTATAGGCCACCACGCACTTAAAAAAAACATTATTACCATAAAAATGGTGATCAAAATATTTATATATAAATACCATAAAAATGGTTATATAAAAGAATTCATAGGTTGTGAAGTTGTGAACATAATATAATGAATTTAACATATTACGGGTAACTAGTTGAGCTAAGTTTCAAATTGGCGCCAAAAAACGTATCTTGCGCGATGTCTCTAATTCAATAATGGTCGTAAAACTTACAATATTTGTTTGCAATATTATTTCATTGCTCAATAGCACAAAATAAATTTGCCCATAACTTCTACTTTGAAATTTTCAATCCCCCATACATTAGCAATGTCAAATGAAAGGCGACATTATCAAAATCGAAATTATTGTCAAAGTTAGTTTACGTAATTGGGCATAGGATAATACAGCCAGTTTCATCAGCTATCTTTTATAATATTTTAATTATCTTCAAGTAACGGCTATAAGCTGTCCATTTTTTAATTATCTTGAGATATCTTCAAAGGCTAATGGGTTCCTGTAAAATATTATTAATAACAATTATTTACTCTTTAGTGTTAGTACTAGGAAACATAATATTCTTGTAGATAATATTATCTTTAATAAAAGAAATTTATAGTGCTAAGTATGCTTTGTTTCCGTATAAAATAAGCTTCCTTTATATAGAACATTTTATTTAAGCTTTATCCTTTATTATATAGAACTTTGTAACGATTAAAAATAAGTGATTTTTAGTGGAATAATTTTAAGAACTTTCATTGCGATTATGTTGTGTGCAAGCTTATGTTCAGCAGTGAATTTTTGTATATGAAGATGATGATAATAACTTATTGTAGTCTAATGCTATAACTCCATTCTGCATACAAGCAAATACTCTTCACAACTGTATCAGCAATGTAACAGTTGTCTATTAAAGTTGTTGCAAAAAGTGGAACATTTCCCCCCTAGTTTACGACTCTTCAGAACAAATGGCATTGAGTTAGCTCCGATTGCCGGCACTAGACTCTCACAAGTATATCGATACGAATGCACAATGTCCATTGTCTGCTGCCGATGGCAACCTCGTTTCTGACGCGATGAATAGCCAGCTATGTATTGTGACGCGTGCCCGTGTTGTCAGATGTTTGTTTTCCTTGCTGGAATTTTGTTGCCAGGCATTTTTTGTGGGAATAATAGATTCCATAAAAAATTAAAAAGAAAGAAAATCTATTTGTTTGTCACAGACACTTCAAAAACGTACAAGTGAAATTAGATTATAATTAACTACTTAAAAAGTGACAATGATTATACATAAAAAAAACTAAAACAATAACCATTGGAAAAAATAAACACAAATTAGGAAGTGTAAGTAATAGCATGTTGTGGCTGTGACAGGTAGGTGACCGCTCAGCATATGAATTTCATGCAGTGAAGCCAACCACAACTCGACGCTGATTTTCAGCGACCACCATGGTGTTATGCAGTGGCGCGAACCAAACTGATCAGGTTACAGTATTAATCCCATTTTTTTCATTCTGTAGTGCATGAATATTAAAAAAAACGACACAAATAAATCAGCGATAAAATTATATTACGAACAAAAATAGGTTCTACATTTAGAATGAAGATATTTATTTTCAAAATCCAATTTAAGAAATAAAAAGCAAAGACCACATGACAATGTTGGAAGTTTAATCGGAAAACCATGTATAGAGAAGTTGGCTACTTAAATGTACACAACAGGACGGCCACTGATCAATTTCCTCAGTTTCTTGTTAGTTACTTTACAAGTAACATTACGATGTTACTTGTAAACTTTCCCCTATACATATACGTATGTATAGGGGAAAATATGACATTTAAGGCTAATAAGATATTACGGTTTCTTAGATTGACGCGAATGTTACACGTTTAAATAAAGTGTTTTCACGTATTTTAACTCAAAACCAGCAATCTTTAAAAATAACATTTTAATTGTATTATTGTAAAATAAGGGTAATTAAATTATTATAATCACTGAGCGCATGATTAATACCTCAGCCCGCCCCGTAACCACAGAATCCTGTAAAGTAATCGAAATTTAAAGAAGTTAAAGAAAGGAAAAATTAAACCAAATTCGTAATAAAATCTGTAAAAAAACTGTTTTATTTCAAAATAGAATATCTGTTGAAAAATTTTCCCTTATGCTGCTATAATTTATAACCAGAAAAATTTGCCCTTACTTAATCTCATTCCATTTATATTCTAGTGAGATGTCCTAACGTATTTGCTATTAATTGAATATGAAGCAAGGTCCACAACTAAGTAGCAAAATTCCTAGCCTGTAGACTTTTAGAAACAATTTATTTTTCTTCATAATTTGCCTCTTGCTTAGACTCCATGGCTCTTTAAAACCCAAAAAAAAAATACCAAAGGTAGGAGTATCTCTTCATATGCTGGTCCGCTCATTTTCTTTATTATGCTTAGTTTAAATAACCAAGGATTAGAAGATGAACACTTTAATCTGTACTTAAACAGTATCAATATCATCAATATCTAGTTTCATACTCCATATAACTTAACCCCTTGTTAACTGTAATCGTATGGCAATAGAATTAATATAATGAGTTATGAGGCAGTTACACGGGTTGCGTATTAATTAATTATATTACAGCATTCGGTATACTAGACTGTTATTACATTATTAGGAATTGGTCTTCATAAGTATCTATATCAGCGCATATACGTCCCACTCCATGACACGAGCCTTCTCTCAAATTGAGATTATTATTAAGAGTAGTTAGGCTATATAGTCCAAGCTCGCCTAGTGCGGGATGGCGGACTTTATTATTTTCTTTGGACCATAGAAATTCTTATAAATTGCAATGGTATGCAGGTTTCCTCACAATGTTTTCCTTCATTGTTTTAATGCGTGGTGATTGACTATCAATACACACATGACTCCGAAAATTCAGAGGTGTGCCCTGGGATTCGAACGCGTGACCACCGTCAACATGTTGGCAGCCGCTTCTGGACCGTTTACCAATAAGCCACCGCGCACTACACAAATACAGAATATACCACGAGTTAAATTATCTCGATCTCCAGGAAAATATTATGAATTCGCTTTCAAGCTTAACGCTATTACCATCTGAATAATGCCTCGTTTTTCAAGTGTCTAAAGTAAATAACTTAATTTAAAATCCCAGTGATTCCTGTAAATCCCTCGTACCTGGCCACTCCTCTCTGCGAGTCCTGCTATTGTTTCTACGTCAACACTTCCCAGCTGTAAATGAATGCAGAACTGGGACGTTTATTGTCGTTTATATCGTCGACACTGGCGCGAAATGCAAATGTTAACAAAAAATATGGAAAACGCTTTCAAGGATTTTGCTTGCAAGATTTCATGTGGTGGATGAGATTTGATGTGTTTTAATTACTGTAATGGAATAAACATGGTGTCTTAGGAAAGCAAATTAAGGTTTGTGTCAGTCAGGAGAATATAATTATATTAAAGCAGATGATCACGTGAAGACTGGGGGGTAATTGTAGTGCATTTAAACTAAAATTAGACACTTGTTGAATAAAAGAATGGTTTCTAAGAGTCGCTGACTAGGGAAGTATAAAATATTGTGAACAAGATCTTGAAATTGGCAGAACTGGCGTGCAAGCTCACATAATCTAGCATACATTTTTATAGGTGTACTTATATATTATACGTAAAGTGCGTGGTGGCCTGTTGGTAAACGGACTAGACGCGACTGCCAACATGTTCACGGTGGTCGCGGGTTCGAATCCCAGGGCACACCTCTGACTTTTCGGAGTCATGTGTGTATTGATAGTCAATCACCACGCACTAAAACGGTGAAGGAAAACATCGTGAGGAAACCTGCATACCATAGCGATTTTTAAAAATTCTATGGTATGTAAGTCCGCCAACTCGCACTAGGCCAGCGTGGTGGACTATATGGCCTAACCACTCTCAATCGTACTTTCGATTGTAGAGGAGGCCCGTGCCCTGCAGTGGGACGTATATGGGCTGATACAGATATATTATACAGGGTATATCAAGACTGCTACCGAAAACGAAGCCGGGTGGTAGTTTAAGTGACTACAAACACAATGTAACTAAAAATTTCGCAAAGAAACGCGACATTTTTTTTTAATTATTTTTTAAATATCGTCGAGTTTGGGTGGTAAATCCATGGTTTTTGCTAAAATAATAATTTAAAACCTTGCGTACTATAGCGTGCTTAAAAATAAAAAGATGTACACTATTATTTAAGAATAAACTGTGTATTTACCACCCTAATACGACGATAGAAAAAAAATAACAAAAAAATTCGTCGCAATTTTTTGCACAAAATTTAGTTGCATTGTGTCTGAAGTCACTAAAACTACCACCCAGCCTCGTTTTCGGTAGCAGTCTTGATATACCCTGTATATGATACAATATTGTATATATTGCAGGCCGCTTCCAACAGGTCAATGTGGAGATTCTTAGAGGGAGGCCTATGTTCAGCAGTGGAATTTCTTTGACTGAGATGATGATGGTATATTATAAATATAAAAAATAACGTACATTTCCATATATTTATAGCCGCCACACCTTTGCTAACATTGTAACGTTGTTGTACGAACCTGAAATTTATTGGAATATCTGACCACAAAACTAAACTGCACACAGAATTAATCCATCATGGACGGTTTATTGTAGAATGTTTGTCGTACAGAACTAAATAGATAAAGCAATTTTGGATACACAGAAAATATTGGGATAAACAGAACTAGCACACAGGCAAATAATGATAGTGCTAAATTCGGTATTCATCCCGTAATGTGATGGGCCAAACCTATCATCGACGACACTAATCCTAAGAGATCCAAACTTGTTTATCCTGATATTCAGTACCCATTCCAATCCGCAAGAGTTGTTTACTCAGAATACAACTTCGCGAATGTCTACAACCATCTCATAAATAAGTATAGAGACGATTCAATAAACCTATTATCCAAACGCCCGAAAGTATCACGAGCATCAATATAATCTAAGCTTGTCACTTGACATTTCAGCTCAACATCACGTAAGCTAATATTTGTAATACATTTTTCGTACTTCGTGTGAATATATTAAATATCCTTTGATGGAATTTTTTATATCCAGTTTTTATAGCCTGTTCATTTTAAGTTTAAATTGAAGGAGTAGAAGTAAGAAGCAAACATCGTGAATTGTGATAAAGGTCGCTGGATGTCACTGAATATGAAGTTAATCTATTTTTTAGTACTGACCATATTGTGGCTAGCAATTGTGATATTTATAAAAGGTGATAGAGGATCGGAGTGCCAAGATAAAAGAACTCTTCGATCAAAAATATTGGAATATAAAGAGGAGGACAAAAGCGATCGTAAATAGCACAATTTTATCACCCCAATCAAAGTAGCTCATTAATATTAAAGAATCAACAATTTCCACCAAGGCAGTAACACTTACTAAAATTAAGTATTGTTCCAACAAGCGATAAACGGAATTTAAGTAAATTATAATTTTATCGAAGACATTAGCCTCGCTGAGTCAATAACAAAGTTGTGATCTTATGCAATGAAAGCGCCAATTCGCAATTAACGCGCTCAAGTGAGAAATGAAGATAACAACACTTTACTGTACCACCGCTACGAAGCCACAACATAAACTTTTTTGAATCACAATGTAACATTTCTGCCTGTTTATACCTTACATATATATATGTATATATGTACATATATATATATATATATACACGAAAACTCATGCCATTCTCCTAGAAAGGGTAGGCAGAGTTATAACTAGAACACCCACGTTTCGCCTCGTATATTCCGTCCGATGATGTGATAAGATGCGAGCCTATAACGACAGATAAAAAATCCTAACTCCGGGCTTATGTCGAAGAGAAAAATCTAATTTTACTATTCCCGGCCCGACGAACCCGAAACCTCAGCTTTGAAATCATTAGTACAACTGCGCTTACAAGGCTCTTTATACTTTGAGAATGAAGAAAACATCGTAAGGAAACCATACCAGAGAGCTCCTAACGAAAGTTTCTACGGTTCGAGTCTTCCAAACCACCCTACGCCAGTTTGAGGGACTGAGGCTTAAGCGTTCTCAATTAAGTTCTCAGTTGTTAAGGAGTACCACTTTTAGCAGGAGACGAATTAACATTAACGATTATACGATATCAGCTCACATAAAAAGTATTTTTGCTATATCAGAGTTAACTCGAAAAATATTTTCGCTTGTAAACCGAGCGGACTGGCTACCTTTCTATCCTCGATAAACTATTGTGTTTAGAGTAAACTGCGGCTTTGAAATTCTTGTTTTACTGGTCTGTTTCTTGTGAACTTAAGCAATGTTAATATTGTTTATTATTTTATGAGAGGTTTGTGGCATTGAATTCCTAATTAACCGCCTGATATTATTGAAACAAAAATAGAATAACGTAATGAAAATATGTCTTTTATGATGGAAACATTTGCTAAAATTCTGCAAAGACACATACAACAAGAGTTTATGCTAAGAGGGCACACACATTTCGCCTTGTATGTTCCGTCTACCGCCATATCGGGCACAAATTCCTGGCTGATAACTAATAGAAAAATTGAAAAATTCAGTATCACCTTGCCCTACCTGGGATTCGAAGCGAGACATCAGCTTAGTATTGTACCGTAGAATAAATATGCCACTGAGGCAGTCTGTAAAGAAACAGTGAGTAAAATAATATAAATTTTACAATTATCAACACACATAAAAAGTGCTAATCATGGTAGGTAATAAAAGCTTTTAATATCAACATTTTCTTCACATAAAATGTTAAAGCTTTTAAAATAATTTTTATCTCAATATCGAAGCTGTTTTATAAACTAAAGGTCTCGTACCCTCTCTTCTAAAGTTTCTGTTAACATAATACTTTATTGTCTGGTTTTAAATTGAAATGAAACAAGCCGACAGTCCGTCTAGCAGCCTTAGAAAGTATAATGTCAAGGATTGTTCCATTGTGAATTCTTTAGTAAATTATTTGTCTTCGTAATAATGAGATTCTACAACTTCATCATCATCATTATTAGCCTTTCCGCATCCGCTGCTGGACGTAGGCCTCATGGCACGCCACTGGGTTCGTTCTTCAGCCAATAGTCTCCAACTGCCGCCATCCATCCTACGAATATCGTAGCTCCACCTTGTTGGTCTATAAATTAAAATTAACAGAATTATTCTTATTTCATGCATCATTGTAATTTCAATCAGAATTCTATTCTAACTTAATTCTACCTAGAGTCATTAATCTCTAAGTCATTAATATCTGCATTATCTACAAACCTTCTCTTTAATGGTTTTAGCAGAGCAAGGTATCGTTGCAAGTCTACATGGATCATATCTTAAGATTTCTGTGGATGTAGCACACATAGCATTTCCAAACTGAAATTACATAGCGTGGTATTTTTGACACAATTGAAATCCTACGCTACAATTATTTTGAATGTTTTTGCTGTCACGCCAGTAATTCTGTCGCAATCATCAGAAACAGCATCTGTGCTCTGAAATGTTACGCGGAATAAAACGCGAATACCCTGTATCTGCCAAAAGAGCAGTTTCATCAACATTATAATTCCGAGACATTTACCAATTGTGGTTGACACATTTTCCACTGTATAACTTTGAAGATTTCGTCTCCTGCCGTCGGGGCATGGTCTTATTACTTCGGGACTTCCTTTGAGTTTCATGTAATGAAACTTAAGGCAACAACAGATGGATTGGACGCTTTCAGTTCGTAGAAATATGTTTGGTTGAGTATTGGAACAATTTCCAATTCATGTGAGTCATCAACGGAATATGTGCGGTTTGTGAACTGTTGCCTCTTGCCTGTAATAAAAGGTTACGATAGACAATGTAGAGAAATAAACTATAATAGGCAAAAAAAAAACATAAACATTAGGAAATACGATATATCATAAGAGGACAACTATCATTTTAAATATTACTTAAAGTCAAAGAAAAATTGTAGCATTATTTTTATTTGTAAAAACACAATAATTCGTATATGACTATAAGATTTAACCAATGTCAATCGTACTATAGATCGTAGAGGAAGCTCATGCTCTGCAGTGTGGATGTATATATGAGCCAAGCTGATGCAGCGACAGACACAATAAAATTCATTTTTCTTATGAGATATTTTATACTAGAAAATGAGCCTTAAAAATCTAATTACGGGCCTAAATAATTTTCAACAAAATACACGCTACTTTACCAACAAAACCATTGACGTAGCTTGTGAAAAAAAATATGCAAATCATCCTTGTTAAATATTGGCGAAATTTAAATTTATTTTCAACTCTTTTGTGTTTTATTATGCATTAATGTTTTAAACTTGGATGCTTAAAACCACAATAATGTTTGTTAACCTCAACCTGGCCGATACAAACAAAAGTTTCGCCTTTTATTGTGTTCAATCACGCAAAATTTTTGGAAATCGTGAACTAAATAAAATATTGGAATATTAAATTATATTTTTTTATTCACCGTTGATTATGTATAATTGGTATGTATGGTAGAACGGACTTTTAGTTCGATTAATAATCAGCAGAACTCTTGCGTTTAAAATACGTTAATTAATAGGTTCAAATTCAGTTCAATATTTTTTCAAGGCCTAATTTCATCATTTCATCTTTAAATTATCAATAGCCAAATAGTTCAAAAAGGGGTATAAAATATTTGTTTCAAAATTTATGCGCATCTCTTATAGATTGACTGGTAGTGTTTGTTTTACCAAAACCAAAAAATACATTCAAATTTGTTTGCGCTGTTTTCTCTACCATATTACTTTACAGTAGTAATACATACTTATTTCCATGTATTACTACATTATAAATGTGACATATTACTGAACGATGAAACAAGACTTTTTTGAAATCTATCCTTTTAGTTCCTTAGTCGCTCACCAGTCTCAAAACTTCTAACAGGTTCAAAATGGCGATAATCAAGACCACTACGGCTGTTGTCCAGTCCAGAATACAAAGGACAGTCTCTGATGATTCTTTGCAACATCATTGTCAATGAACGCGGCCCACGTTCCGCGATGCGTTCAGACATTTCTTATTGTGAAAGTTTGCATTGAGGTGAGCGCTGCATACCATTGTAGTACACCGTAAAACGGCCGAGCCGCGCTGTCACGCTATTGTCGCCGCTAGGACGGAACTTTGCCGGCCCGAGTTGAAGAATGTTGCGTTTTAAATTACTACAATTATAATGGTTTCTTAGATTTACGCGATAACCATTTTTTAACCTCCCGACATGTCGATTACTTCACAGCTTTTATGGTCTCAGGGTGGACTGAGGTCTGCGAGACCTCAAGACACTGTGAGCTCCTTCTGCATAAATCGGATTGCAGTACTAAATCTGCGATATGATCCTTAAAAATAGTCGTATTTCAATTGTTTAATATTATTATAATTGTAGATTTTAGTCTTTCAGTTATCGTATACGAGTTTATACTCGTATAGCCGATTGACAGCCAGTCCAAAAGTGTTGTACATTATTGTAACAACACTTTTGGACACAATTAATGTAATTAATTTTGGCACATGTATTAAAAATATACTTTCAGCAAGTGCTATGTTATCTGTAGTACATAAGGGTCTTGTATTCAGAGATTGCTTGAATTTGTTTGAGAGTTAGAGATTGCTTCCTTTTGTTCTTTTCTCAACTACCAAGATTTTAGTTTGATTCCTTTCTCATTTAGATCAGTTTCAGCCCGAAGTATCAAAACTCGCCCCCTCTCCTTACTTACGTCACCAGTCACGTCATTCAATCCAGTATCCCAGCGTGAAACTGTAGTGAAATGAAAAAAACCTTCATTATTATACAATTCGTTTAAAATACTGTCTCATAGCACGAGTTGGAAACAGAGCTTTGCCTGACAGTTCAACACTTTGTCAAGCCAGAGAACTGTTTTGTGTTTTCATAATCATGAACTATAATTAGGTTGAGGTACTTTGGTGCTTTAATATTTGGGTATAAAATTTACTTTATAGATACTTTTAAAAATTGCCACAAAAATATTTTTTGAGCCTTTCACTAACCCTTTATCCATAAAAAAATAACTCAGTTTTTCAAATGCCGTTAATATTAGCTGACTCAAAAACGTTATTCAAAGACGTCGAAATTCACTAATCAGCTATGTATCAGCTCATTAATTTTAAAACGGCCGGGATCCTTGATTTAGCAAATTTTAAGCAAAAAATTGGCATCTGTCAGCTGGACGTTTGATATTACTGACAAGTGAAGGAAATCACAGTTTTTCTGTGAAGTGAAAATATTAGAGAGGATTTTTAGGCATTGGATTTATTAGTTAAAATATGAAGAAAAAAACGTTTTGAATGGCAAAACTTTATTAACCTTTAATCTCATCTGTTTTTTATCTTCTGGCTCGGCACAATGACTGCATTGCACCTGGTGGCAAGTCCCGTCCAGATGGACTGTCGAATGGCATCGGACGGCGGTCTCATGCCACTCGAACCTTGCAATCTTGCAGACCCGCTAAGAGGCATCTGCCTCTTCACGCTACGGCAGAAGGATCCAGGTACAGCAAGGATTACGAGGAAGGAATACGCTATCACACGTGTTCCTTGGAATGAAACCGTTCCACAGCTTGACGGTGAGGCAGAAAAAATAATTGGAGAACCTTAAACATGATTTAGCTAATATACGTTTATGTGGTTGATTGGTTTGTTATTATACGTGTTAATGCATAAACTAATTTTGTGTTACCATATTCCGCTAAAATGAATAATATGCTGCGTTTTAAAAAATCATATTATTGAAAATAGTTTCGTCTTTTAATCTCTTTGAACTGAGTCCTTCATTCCAACATTGGATGTATTTGCTGGTATTCTATCACATGCCCTTTTTCCACCTACTATATTCATCCTGTAATGTAAATTTTCATTCGTAAAGTATTATATAATCCTTACACAAGGATAAGTCTTTTCCTTAATTACATTTGTCGCTCAATAAATGTTCTTACTAATGTAAATTTAACCGCGTGAATGTTAATCACATCCACGACATTCCGCAGCTCATTTTACCCATATCGTTTTGTTAATCATACATAAGTACAAACACGAGCATTGACGTCATAAAACTCAACGCGTAATTGACTTCTCTATTTACACATCATAAATCATATTTATTGCCAAATAGCAAGTCATTTCGGTACTAATACTAGGATTTGATTATTCGATAGAATCCAGCAATTTAGCTTTGTGTGAAGTAGATACAGAAACAAGCAATTAAGTTATATTTGAAGAAGATCCGATGACTTAATGGTACCGCGCTTTTGCTGCCTTATACATAATATGTAGATAAATTGTAATAAATGAATACACCCAACAGTCACATACATAGTTCTGACCACATCAAGTGAATTCAGTCGCGGGTATCAAAAACTACGAGTTTTTTTTTATTCACACAAACACTCAGACCCGACACAAATATTAGTGGACCACATTTGTGTCGGTGCAGGGATCGAACCCGCGCCCTCTCGTTTTACAGTCGACCTCTAACCAACTGCAAAAGGCGGCTGTCAATAATGGTAATGGTATGGTAGGTTTTCTGCAAAGCACTGGTTTTCTTCTTTCAATTGGTCTTTTTTCAATTGGCAATGTCTAGTTAATAGCGCGCACCTAGAGAGACTTAGGTATATCTAGCTTATAATAATGATTATATTCTTATTATTGCTGACGGATGACGTCAATTGACGCTGGTAACTATGATTATTAAGACATCCTATCAATTCTTCTACCTTCTTCAGCAAATAATGAATCGCTGTAGAGTCAGCACTACGTACAAGAATTCTAAAAAATGGCCTTCGTTAAGTAAAATCTTCGTGACAATATTGATAGGTATCAATTTAACTGGAAATCTGGTTTGATCCGAATAATGAATCCTTTCGAACAAGCGTAGGAGTGACGTAATGAAGGTGAAAGCGAGTTTTCGACCCTTTTAGACGTTTCAATTCCGAATACCTTATTAATCCGCAATTTCTTACAGTGAAATGTGCTAAATTTGTAAAACGCATCTACATTTTTGATGAAGCTTTTTCTAAAATTAATCACATCTAATTCGCAAGCAAAATAGTTTCCGCTCATTTTAAAACATACAAATATACATAAAAGTACGTAACAGCTATATCTATAGTCTGTTACATATTGAACCTAAAACTTCTAAAGAACTTACATGTAGGTATGTGACTTACAAATAAATTGGTAAACTACGATCGAAAGTAGGATACAAATGAAACCGGTATTTTCAAGACAAGTTAGCTAAACTTTAGATCCATTTTTGTATATTCACTTAAACGTAATCTACGTAGAAATTGATATAAGCTTACTCAGAGGCGTGAAGGAAACGTCTTAAAGTCCTCAAAGCTGAGAAAGATTCTTTGTGGAAAATCTCTTTGTCTCAATTTCTATCAGCTTTACTATAGTTGAAGTCTTAGCGAATACCTCACAAGGATGCCGGATTTAATAATATTGCTTTCTCTTTTACTTTTAAAGCGAAACCTCGGCGACTGAAAGCAGGAAAGCTTGAATTTTTATTTTTCGCCCCTTAAGTAAACAAGGTCAAGAAATTTTCAAGCGTATTATCAAGATTCTAATTCACATTCCTTTAATATTTAAAAATTATAATAAATACGCCCAAGTCACAACATAGTCCTGGTCGCACACTAAGACCCAGTCTTGTGTCGTGGGTATCAGGAACTAAAGGAGACTTTTTGGTCTCACAAATACCCAGACCCGAAACAGATAGTTGCAGTTTACACAAATATTACCTTTTCCCCTATTACTTAAACCCCCGGCCTCTCTTTTGACAAGCGGCATCTAATCTTTGGAAGCTATAGTATAGTAATTTTGATATAATTGATTAAGTCAGATCATCCATACTCTGGATGATAAGAATATTTTTTGATACTGGAATGAAAAATATACTACATAAATGCAATGAAGTGTCAAATAACGAGAGATTGCTGTATTTTCCCGATCGACACATTTAACACAGTGGCCTACTCGAAATTGGATATGTACACAGACTGTAACAAAAATGAAACACACTTGTTTCGTTAACTGGATAGTTGGTGATCTGACCTTCGTATTTATGTTACCTTGGTTATACGTAGGTGATCACTGAAAATCAGCGATGTGTTACGACTTACAAGCCACTGCAACATTGTAAAAGATCAGGTTATCAAAGTAGGAGCAAGCTTCCAATTCCATTTTTGAAATTTTAGTGCTCATATTTTTCTACACCTGCTGTGCAATATACCACAATATACAACAATGTACTTTGTATGTGTTTGAGGTGTTAACATTATTTTTTTGTTTTTGGTCTCTGGAATTCTCACTAAATAAACGAATGAAACGTAGGACTTACAAGGTGGACGGACGACCTGGTTAAGGTTATTGGAAGCACTGGAGGCAGGCCACTTCCAACTGGTCCATTGGTCCTTGGAGGTCTACGTTCAGCAGTAGACTTCCTATAGCTGAAGAGAGAGAAACGAATGAGACAGCATTGCTGTTACTTCAGCAATAATTAATTAGTATAACGAACATAGTATTTCTTAAGATGCATTAAATAAACTTTATTTACCTTTATTACCTTGCCGTATCCAAGCAACTAACCGGTGTAAAATTTGAAGCGACGATGAGATTTTGAAACTTCCTTGGAAAACTCAAGTTGATTCGCGCTAAGCCTTGTCCAAGTTTTACATAAATAAAGATGCTTGTGCTTTCATAACACTTTAATCCAATATCAGAAGAATATTAAAAGGCTTTCAGGAATATCAGACTTTCATAATTAATACTGTATTTATCCTCATTTCGTAATTTCTTTGTATTAAGAATATTTATTATGTCCTAATTACATATTTACTTATTAGCTGTATTATGATAAAATTAATATTTATTGGATACGGCATTAAAATAATCCTATAAATATTATATGACAATATGGAGAGTACCAACATTATGATAAAAAGGTAAGATGATAAAATGGTTAATGTATGTAGGTCCTTTTACTTATACACTGTTTACATTGAAAATAACTCAAACTCTATGTATTTTTCTCGTGTACGTGTATTTATTTATTTATTTATTTAATATTTTCCGCTGAGTAGAGAAACAATAAAGAAATTACACAATAATAATAGTATGTAAGGTAAAGTAAAAAAAGTGGCGCCTTAATCATACTAGGTATATATGGTATATTATGTTCTTGTATTTTTTTACCATATTATAACATTAAATCAACATTATAATCTATTAGTGGCCTGTTCCAGCTTCCCCTGTTACACCCACAAAAACATGTTTTTACGCCATCATATTAACAATCTTAGAATTTTTTCGCTTTTCTATATAATATGTATTATGGATATCATAAACCTTTCTCTTGAATCACTATCTATTGTTGTAAACTGTCTTAAAATCCATGGAATAATTTAAAAGATCTACACACAGCATCGAAGTGACTTCATTTTATACTATGTAAAGATTCACCTAAAATCTTATTACGTAAAAATCGATGTGTTGATAGATGACGTGAAATTGTTTCCCTCGATATTTTTTGCGGGCCCTCCAACCTTCCTTTTGGAGTTAATTTCCTGCGTAACAAATCCCCGATCCTCTCCCAGTCTATTGTTTATGGAATCATAATCAAACTTTATTGATATTCAGAAGCCAGCTTATTGCCAATATTGAAGACAGGTGTATTTATTGAAATAATATAAACGAACGAATTAAGGCGTCCCCCACGCTTTGCAAGTACAACATAATTTCATTTGTCTATATTGCTTTGTTCTTTTCGTGCTTGAATGCGTTTTCAATTGCTTATTCGTGTAATATATTTAATTTATATACATCTACTGTTGTAGTCAACAAAATATGTAATTTGATTTGTGCAGATAATATGCCGGTTTTATCGTTCTTTAATGCCATTTCAATTGCTTATTCGGTTGATTAAATTTTATTAATACGCACAGGAGTCATAACAGTCATTATACAAATAATAATAATTAATAATATTGCATGAGTTTTTTCATTTCATATTATTTATTTTGTTGAAGTGTTTGCACCTACCTATGGCATTAAGATAGTATCATCATACTACCAACCTTAATAACAGGAATAGAATATGATAGATTTATTCAAAAAACTTAAAGCAATTTGTGTAGAGCTTTTTATTATGTAAATGTCGACTGTACGTTAGCAATCGATTCGAACAATTTCCATTAAGCAACTATCCTTGCTATCGGATTGTCTTGCATTAGATATTGCAAATTGAAATCCCCGTGGCTCCCTTAGTCCCTTGTAATCATCTAAATAATAGTGTAGCCAACAATAAACTCGCATTTGGGTTGACGTTTAGGCAAAATTTCGTACATTTAGAGTCAACGATTATGGACATTGGAACTTTTGGTAATGGAAAACTGACATTTAATTTCCTGTTACCAGTTCATTAGTGCTATTGAAATCATGGCAATGACTGGTTTTATACAAAATGTAATTAATTTCTGTACTAACAGACTGAACGAGTTAGGCAATTGTCAATAATGTAGTATTAAATAATGAATAAGTTTTAACCCTGTACTATGGATTTAGTATTAAAAGACCAGCTTTTATTGAGTTTGCGATAATATCGAATACAACAGAAAGGACTTTTGATGAAAGTTACTGTGTTGCTTTTTAAATTTCATTGAATAGCGAGACGGCCGTTCTTTTCTTCTGTTGGTCAGCGACCGCTCATATACAGTAGCAATACCAAACAACAACTTGAATTACAAAGCAATGCTTGGCATTCCACTTCGCTTGCCATCCTGACACATAAGATATTCTGGCAACAATATTCTTCATACGAAAACCCAACAGTGCATTTACACTTCTGTTTGGGGGGAGAAATAGACATTGTGGTGTTACCTATCCAGGCGACCTCTCACATTTAAAAGGTCAGAGGTCACAAGTAATATACCAGCATATACGCCTTAAACCTTTTATTTCAACTAAGACTTACCCTCTTCAGATCCTATTATGTTGCTACGACTACTGCCTATTACACTTTCATCGGTCCTTCATAAACGATGCTTTCCGTGCCGAAGTCACTTCCCACATAATTTCACCTTCTTCTTGCAATCTTCAGTTCCCTTCGTATTATTCTACTAAAACTCTTTATTGTTACCTGCGGCATATTAATAACTCCATTATAAATTAATTTACGTAGTGCTATGCCTTTGTAAATGCTGTGTATGTGAATACGGACGTAAATCTTAATTAGCTGTTCCGTACACCAGCAGTAAAATCAACACTTAACTCAGCAAGAAGCTCCCGCATGTACATTAGATAGTGGTGAAGATAGCTTTATCAAGTGAAGATATTATTTCAGTTTTATAATTTTTACTTGCGGTCTGCCCCACCGCCCGGGTACAAATACTTTTTGAGTCCACTTTGAAACATAGGAACTATTTCGCGGGCTGATTAATTAATATATTTTAATTAAACGTTCCAGCCGTACTTTAAACTGTCCATCCCTTTGAGTTTAAAAGAGTATCGAATAAGAAGAGATAATAAGGAGGATAAATTTACTCTTTATATTAGGCGAAATAAGCTTATGTATGTAACACCGAGGGATTTAGTTACATTACCCACATTTTTAAATGGACAAAACAGGTAGGGGAAAGAAATCTATGAAAGTAAGAATATCTGGTGTTTAACAATTTCACTGAAAACCAATCATTTGATTTAAAATTGTTACAACACACCGGTTTTATCTCAAAAACTGATGCTTCTGATTTCTGAGGTATTGTTACTAAATCGCTGTTGTTTTACGTCAGTAGATACCAAACAAACTGAAGGTTAGTTTTCAAAAAATATAAAAACCGTTAAGAATAGAATATAGTGACAGATAGTTGAATAAGTGTAAATAAAGTGAGTAAGACTTGCCGATCAGCATAAGGCAAGTAATATCCACGAAATTACACTATGCAGGAGTTGGGCAGCACTGGTTCGTTTGGCGACATAATAAAATAAATATTAATATTATATTAATTTTCATAATATTTGACAGCCACCGTAGCGCAGGTGGTTAGACGCTGCCTATGAAACGAGAGGCCGCAGATGCGATCCCTGCACCGAGAGAAATGTTTGTGCGGCCCACAAATATTTGTTCCGGGTCTGGGTGCTTGTGAGACCGAAAAGTCTCTCGTAGTTCCTGATGCCCACGACACAAGACTCGATCTTAGTGTGGGCTCAGGACTATGTATGTGACTGTTGGTTGTTATGTATGTATTCAATAGGTTTACAAAGTGAACTAAGTTATAAAACCTAGATGATGTAGTCTGAATCAGCTAGTTAACGCCTTGACACTGTATCGATTAAAATAAAAATGATATTATAAAGCATGTTTATTATGTATTACCTCGTCCCGATAACTTACAGCCCCGTCCGCTTCATCGCTCGGTTGCTCGATGAGTTTCATACTTCGTTTGCATAAACGTTATCAACTCTCCGGAACTCATTTAACGGTCATCGGGTTTTCCTCACATATGACCAGCCAATAGCCTCTTGATTTTGTTAATGCTTTTATTCTTGTAAGCCTTGATTGCCAATTTCAATTTGGGAAACATGAAATCGATTACGTACTCGTGGTATCATCAACTCAGTTTTGTTATATTGTTCTTTTGATGATGCCTGACAAACTAATAAAGATTGCTGATGATTCAGCGAGCAAGACACTATAGCAATCCCCTTTTTGGCGGCCACTCTGAAATGTTTAAGTAAGAGGCTATTATTCAGCTGTGCACTATAGTAAATAAATAAATTCACCATACCAAAATTGAGTCACCTAGATAAGTATTAAAAAACCGTGGAAGAATTTTTCGGTCTCACAAACACCAACTGCGTCACGGAAGCTTCCAGCTTATTCATGATACATGTGATGATGATCTTTTGATAGAACCAATATTGCACGCACCATCAGCAAACCGAATTAAGTTTAGGACGCGAACTTTATATACCTTAAACGAAATTTCATGTAAATATAATCGCGTGAAACCGCGAATGTCATCAGGTCGCAACATAAAAGTCGTGACGTATTTCAAGGTATCGGCTCACAATATGTACATAACTGGCGGTCGGTAAACACAATCAACTTGAGTGGATGTTAACGGCGTATTATAATTTAGACCCGGCAGAAGCAGACGATGTTGACACTACATTTGTTATTTTAATCTGAATGTTATTATTTATTATTTTTATTGCTATGAATGGCGAGACGAGCATGGCATGATGGTAAACGAAACGAATGCTCATGAACAGTAGCAAAATCAAACAGCACCTTGAAATACAATGCTTGGCATTCTATAGCACTCGCCATCTTAAGATCTAAGATCGTTTATGTTGTTTTTTTAATAACCCATTTGTAAAGTGGATGTCGTTGGTATAGAAAGGGGTTGACGAATATCTCTGGGTTTTCTATTCATTATGTCGGTAAAATTTTCCTGAAGCATGTATCATTACAATGGTGATTTTTTATCGTATTTGGTTAAAAATGAGTAGTTGGATACCTTGGAAATGTTTGTGCTGTATTCTTAACAGTGCAAGTAACTTTCCTTGTCTTCAAAGTTAAGTGAAGCGATGAAGTATACATGAATGGGAAACTTCACAAAGATATGCATGAATAGAGAGCAAATTTTAAAGAATACATCACAGACCTTGCACACCTGTCTTCTGAATCGTGGGTTGAGAAGGAAGTTGCAGACGAATTTTTGTGCAGTTTCAATAATATTCCGACGATACAAGTTGGAATGTTGAAGTTTAGTTGACAGGAAGTTTATCTTCAAAATCCGTCAACGATTCTGTTCGAGTTAGTTGGTGAATTTTTAAAACGATTTGCATATTTGAAAAAACACGCCATGTTATTTAGGGAGTGAAGTCACGAACAATGAAAGGAGCAAAGGTAGCTATTAGAAAAATGTTTTATGGCTTGCGGCTTTGTTGGTGCGCTATTGGCGTTTGATATTAAGATTGTGTCAAAATATAATTACTTTAGCAACTAAAATGAAGTGGTATTCGTAATTAACGAAGCAATATATTGATTAAGAAGTTAACGAACAAAACACAGTTTTAATTTGTTTATTCAAACAATTATCTCATTTTTCCCATGATGATACGTGACCGCTCGTGGACAAAAGAAAATCAAGGAACACCATGAATTACAAAGTAATTCTTGGCATTTCACTACGCTCGCCATCTTGAGACGTAAGATGCTATATCTCAATATGGCCAGTAGTACAATTTTCTTCAACCTTCAACAGAGCATTTACACTGCTGTTTGAAGGGAGAAATAGACATTGCGGTGGTACCTACCCACACAGCCTCTCACATAATATGAGAGACTTACCACCAATCTTCTACCACAAACAAAAAAAGCGAACTGCTCAAAATAAATACCTTTTAGTATTAATGATAAAATCATCAATACAAACACATATATCTGCAAAATGTGTGCTCTGTAAATATTTCAGTAGTTACCTATTCCAAACTCCGCCGGTTGCCAGTCAGAAGTCAAATATTGATACGCAAGTATTGGGGTTCGATGCAAACTGAATTTTGTTATATTTGCACATTTAGCTGGGAATGTTTACGTCGGGAAATATGTTTATCACACATCCCACGTGTTGAATCTGACTATGGCACTCCGCATGTTTGTAATTTTATTTGGAAGGTTCGCATTGGGAATGTTAGGTATTTTGGATTGAAATTATCTGTAAAGTATCAAGATTCATGTATGTTTACAGCAAGGATTGGACGGTTTTCTGTTTTTGAATGATATTTTAAACTACGACATACATATTTTAATACATGTCAAATAAAACAAAGATAGTGTCGATAATCTTAAATACAGGGTATATCAAGACTGCTACTGAAAACGAAGCCGGTTGGTAGTTAAAGCGACTTCAGACACAATGCAACAGAAAAAGTTGCAAAAAAAAGCGTCAAGTTTTTTTTTGTTATTTTTTTCCTATGACCATATTTGGGTGGTAAATACATTTTTTCCTAAAATAATAGTGTATACCGTTTTATTTATAAATAATGTAAGGTATAAAAGTGTTAAATTTATTATTTTAGCAAAAACTATAGTTTTACACCACCCAAAAATGACGATATTTAAAAAATCATAAAAAATCATTGTCGCGTTTCTTTGCGAAATTTTTAGTTGCATTGTGTTTGTAGTCACTAAAACTCCCACCCGGCTTCGTTTTCGGTAGCAGTCTTAAGATACCCGGTGTAATATCGGCATCTATTTTTTCGTCTTTTTATTCATTTCCGTTCACAACGTCTTCGATCGTTCTCTTCTTTTCCGTCCTTCCGTACTTCAACATTTTAATCATTCATCCTCTCACTCGTTCAATCTTAAGTACGTTCATTAATCATCTTTTTCACACAAACCACGTTCCATATCAGTCATTCGTCTAACATTTCATTCTACTCATCTTTCTTCATGGCATTGAAGCCCTACATCTATTTGACGTAGTTATACAACGGTACGATTATCAAGCTGAAGTCTCGGATTTGAGTCCCGGGTCGAACAGAGTGATCTTCGACTTTTCTATTGATTATCAGCCCGAAGTCAGAAATTTGTGCCCGATATTGCGATAGGCTCTATACATACATACATAAACTCATGCCTTTTTCCAAGAAGGGGTAGGCAAAGGTGCAGTCAGGATACCCACGATTCCCCTTGTATTTTCCGTCACACGATGTGATAGAAGGCGATCCTATCGTCATATCGGGCACAATTCTGATTATTATCATCATAACAAAAATACCTAAAGCCAAACCAAAATTAACCTAGGAATGATACCTTATATTTTTAGCTTTTTACCTAAGAAATACCGATACTAAAGTCCCTAAACCAACGAAGCGTTCAACAATAATAGATACCAATATCAAAATATTATTTCACTGGAAGTTGATCGGAAAATAAATATTTGTTCTGTGAAGGCCGTCAACAGTTGCCGCCGTTTGGTAGACTGGAAAAAGACAAGATTTATACGAAAGTCAAATGTTTAGTATAAACAAGGTTTTAGTTACAAATTCAATTTTTTTGACAAAGCTATTGTTAGTGAATTCCATTAAATATCTACACATTATGGAAATAAGAGGTATATAAATTGAAATATGTATAAATATTCAGAACCATAGTGATAATGGTTTCTTAGATTTACGCGAATGTTACACATTGAAATAAAACTATTATTTACGGATTTTATCGCGAATTTAGTATAATTTTTACATTTTTGAGTTCCCGAGACGTTTCTTACTTCACAGCTTTCGTGGTCACGGGGCGGACTGAGGTATTAGTCGTCCGCTCTGTGACTGTTACAATTCAACTACCCTTATTTTACAATTATTAAATTAATTTAAATTTAACTAAATTCGCGATAAAATCCGTAAATAATAGTTTTATTTCAATCATAGTGATAGTTTAGTTTTTTACATTTATGAGTTGTATCAATTTAGTAGCTTAAGCTGTTCAAAGATTTTAACCTTATTTATATCTTCCTGAACTTCGTTTGATCACTACTTTTACATCTATCGCCTTGATACATATTAATAAGATTATCTCATAAAAGTGTTGTTTTTTCCAAGTAAAGTATCCTGAATATAGATAAAAGCTTTGAAATAAAAGAAAGAAGAGCAAAGGAAACAGATTTGTTAGTCACAACAATACAAAACACACACACACACATACTACATACCTTAAAAGCAATTTTTTACAGATTCTATCGTGGATTTAATTTGGTTTTTTATACTGCTCGACGTTTCAATCACTTTACAGCTCCTTGGTCACGGGGCAAAGTTATACCAAATCTCCGATAAAATCCATAAAAATAATTGGTAAAAATAAGTTTTATTTCAATGTGTAACAATCACGCAAATCTAAGAATCCATTAACGTTAAAATCGATCAGATATTATGTTTATAAATCTGTTAAGAGTTATGCTTTTTAACAGCTTTTTAACGTCAAACTTTTCATCATTTTTTGTTCCATTTTATACCTTCTGCCGAAAGTCTTACGTTTGTTCACTATAGCGTGAGTAATTGATCGATTAGGCTACATTTTTTCTATTATTACAATAAAAATCCAGTAGAATAAAATCACAAATAGATATAGCAGATTCGATAAATAAAATTGACTTTTAAAGCGTCCTTTAAAACTTTATATTGTTGCTATATGTAATAAATCCCTGAAGCACTATCTAAATCAGTAAATTTATCTCCTGAAACCTACTGGGAGTCTCGACATCCAGATTATTGAAATAAAACTATTATTTACGGATTTTATCACATTTTTCAACTTCCTAGTCTCTTCTACAGTTTTCGTGGTCACGGACAATAATTCAAAGATTATTTTTCTTTGGAATTGATTAGCCCAAAAAATAATTCGATTCCGCACATTCACTTTACTTTTAATTCCACAGTCACAGTACCTATGTCTACAAATTAATCCCTCGCAATCCAACGGGAGTTTCAAGCAGGTAAACGAACAAGGCCAAACCCGTGCGGCATTATAAAAAATATCGAGCCGTCCCGAATGGCATTTTTATTGCCACCGCAAAATAATGACGGTCCCGCTCGTAGCCGATGCGACAAACTGAAAAATATATTTTTCCTACTACCGCCATTTTTGTGCGATCCGATTTACAGTTGGTTCGGCGAAGTGTTGTAAATAAGATTGAGAATACATAAATAAACATGCGATATAGTGGTCTTGGCTGTAAACTAGCATACGTGATTTTATATTAAGAGTGTTAACTACAACATACTTTTCGACCCTATAGTATCCATACATAAAAAATCATGTATGTATAAATAAAGCTAAAAAAAATATTGAAAATAATTCTAATCTAAGAAAGCGTCTGTGGCGCAGTTGGTTAGACACCGACTGTAAAACGAGAGGCCGCAGGTTTGAGCCTCGTACAGAAACATTTTTTGTGTGATCCACAGATAAATGTTTCGGGCCTGGGTGCTTGTGAGACCTAAAAGCCTCGTAGTTCCTGATACCCAAGACACTAGACTCGATATTAGAGTGGGGTCAGGACTGTGTTTGTGACTGTATTTTTTTTTTGTGAATTAAAGTCTCAAAGCATAGCCTATACAGCTAATTTATCACTTATTCCACTAATAAGGTTCAAAGCAATAACGAAATATACAAAAAGAACTGGCATACTAGCTACCGCTACGTATGGATCTGGTAAAAAAGTAATTTGAATTCACAGCCGTTTGGTACACCCTACACCGAAATGAGTGCAGTGGTTTTATGAAACCTGTGCGCCTCAACTGCCGGAATTTGTGCCATTTATTTCCCACAAAGACTTTTTAGGCGGAGCGTGGAAATGTTGAGTAACCGTCATATATTTGGTCAGGGATATGGGTGGTTTTTTCGTTTGTTATTTCGATAATATTATGGTCATAAGGGTCTCGAAGATATATTATTAGAATGATTTGTCGATGTCACCGTATAGGAGTGACGTGGATTCGAAAATTAGTTCAGTAAACATTATTTTGCAAAAATCGTAGTCATTGGAGTAGCGTATTTTAAAAATTGTAGCAATTGTGAAGCTCCTTCAGAAACGTATAGTTTTTGGGATGTTTAAAATTTAACAAGCCTGCTTAGGCGTAGGCTTAGGTGTTAAAAATTTAAGCGACAACTTTATTTTGGTCGAGTATTTTGGTTTTCGCCTGAATCTCTTCTTTATCATATGAAGAATGATTTAAGTTAATAATTTAGAAAATTATGACCTTGTTTTCGGAAAGTTAACAATCTAATATTTGTCTCGTGTTTGGGTGTTTGCAAGACCAAAAAGTCTCTCGGAGTTTCTGATAACCACGATACAAGACTTAATTGATATTGGTGGTCAGGACTATCTATGAGACTGTTAGCTGAATTTATGTATCAATATTTAGCTTTTACTACACTTACTGCGAATAGTGACAAACTTTATCATCCGCATTCTTGTTCATTTTATGCATCTCAGCCGCAGTCAATGCTGACCTGATTTATTGACAATATTGACTGATGTTGTGTGCAACAGGCGGGCCTATTGATCGTGATTCGTGACGCCGAAAACCCATTGAGTTTATTTTCATACTGTTTATGCGACATTCTACTGTTGCTACAATTTGAATATTTTCTTAAAAAATATACATCGATAGAGTCATCAATTTTCTTAGCAATTGCATATTAAAATAAAACTATTTTTTACGGATTTTATTGCGAACTTGGCGAATGTTTTACATTTTTTAATTTCCCGGTTTGTCAGTTTCATCACAGCTTTTGTGGTCACGGGTGGAGTCAGTAAGTCACTCGGTTGAAACATCGGGGCGTTAAAAATACAAAAATAATACCAAATTCGCGATAAAATCCGTAAAAATAAGTTTATTTCAATATTTAACATTCACATTCACTTTAATCTGAGAAAACAATACAAAATTGCATACTTTAAGTCTTTTGTATTTCCATCAGAATCAAATTATCTTTAAGACAGACCGTCAGTTTAGTCGATACTGTAATTATTAAACTGCAGTAATTTGGTTTAAAAATAAATACTGGCGTAACAGACAGAGCAACTATGAAAAACGATTCTTCTAATTCCACAAAATCCACACTGAAACAATTATTTGAAGTACGCAAACGGTTGCACTGTTGCGTAACTGAATAAAAGGGTATTTGACTGTTATCGATTTTTGGTATTATTTCGCTTACAAACACAAATACGTTAAATATAAAGCCTTGCCGTCAAAAAAGTATTCAAGTAGCTTGTGACATAAGGCAAATATTAATATTTAAAATTAAAGGATTAGGGGTCTAGTGGGGACATCTTGCTGTCTCTTTCACACTCGCACACTCTAATGTATAATAACCCTAGTGACGTCACTATCTTGGTTTTCCATTTCTTTTCTGTTACTCCCACACCAAGATTTAAAACGTTTCTAACTTGTTTCATTCTGAATGGATTTATAAAATTCTTTGTTTGTTAGACAATAGCCATGGATACGTTTTAATAAATACAATAAAATAATGGAGTCAAATACCCTATTGCGTTCTGTAATTTTATAGCCAGATTTATTCGTTTATTTCTTACTAGCGGCCCGGCCCAGCTTCGCCCGGGTACAAATAGATTTCTGTACAATAATATGTACGTATTATACATATAAACCTTCCTCTTGAATCACTCTATCTATTAAAAAAAACTGCATCAAAATCCGTTGCGTAGTTTTAAAGATTTAAGCGTACAAAAGGACATAGGGACAGAGAAAGCGACTTTGTTTTATACTATGTAGTGATAGTACATTTATTAGTTATAAATTCATACAACTTTGAAGATAAGGGTCTTCGCCTTGGTCTAGACACGTGTTGGTTAGCTAAATTTCTAATTAGTTACCTACAGTAGTTACTAGTTACTAAGTACGAGTATTAGGATGACTGCAAGCGGTGTTTCGGATAATCGATTATTTGTAAGCGATCAGGTACAAATAAGTCTGGTTTAAATTATAATACTATTTGGGAATGATAATTGTAATTTTATTCGCAAATATTTTGTTAATATCTTGTAATTGATTTCATGTATAGTTTATTTAAAAGTTTATATAATTCGGTAATATGAAAAATGGACTGATGTAAAAAAAGGTCCGGAAAAATATACCTTAATACCAAATTATTTCTTGAAAGGTGCAACATCGTGTTGACCTAAATTGTCATAATATCTGTACTGTACTGTATCAGCCCATATACGTCCCACTGCAGGGCACGAGCCTCCTCTACAATCGACAGTACGATTGAGAGTGGTTATATAATTATATAGTCCACCACGCTGGCCTAATGCGGGTTGGCAGACTTACTTACCAGAGAAATTCTTTTAAATCGCTATGGTATGCAGGTTTCCTCACGATGTTTTCCTTCACCGTTTTAGTCATAATATCTACGGTCATCTATCTTTTATCTCATCAAATCTATCTTTGATCAGCGTTGTTGCGATACAAATATATCTGGGTGTCTTTCCAAAGTCCATTTAACCTATAGTGCATGTATTTTCGTACACGCCTCTGTCAGGTGCCTATTCTGTAACCTACTATTTCAGAAATCTTTTCTTAGCTACCTAATATTCATTGCTTTCTGATGTGTTGCGAAATTTGTTTTCATATTGTGTTTTTAGAATTTAGAACAAAAGTTAACTGATTATTTAATCGGAAAAAGAGTTCAAAAGAGGTGAGAATTCTGTAGTTTTTTTATTTAGTAATATGGATTATTTGGATAGTAATGATAATATTAGAAATTAATTCAATTTAAGTTGGATGATCTGATGAAGATGATGATAATAGCAGTTGCGAAAAATCACTCCTGATCTAATTCCGGTTAAGGATAAGAAATAAGCTAATAACGTTATCTAGTTTACTTTTAAGATCCCTTTAATACAATCAACAGCACAGAAATGCGTAGCTGAGTATTTAATCAGGATTTTTTGTAGAACATCGTAAAGGCTTTGCCGTGGATATATTTTATAGTCATGCAATTTGTTAACGCGGTGTATCGCAATAAAATAAATCCGCTATAAACAGAAACGACGCTTCCGGCACGCGCAGTATCGATGTTTGTTACTTACTAGTGTTAGGATTTAATCAAAAGATATTTGCAAAATTACTGGCAAATTCAATCGATTTACATAATATAAAATGATTGTTTGGTTGAACCCTTGGTTACGGATTTCGTCAATGAAAAAGTAGAGTTGCTTATAGTGCATAAATGTGATTAAAGGGATTTAGTTCTCCATTTAAGATATAAGACAATTTATATTACGGTATTTAAGATTATATCTGTAGAAGAATGAATTAGTTCCACTCAATGCGATAAACTGGATTTTCTTTTAAATATGTAAATAAAGAGAAAAGTGGAAGTATCAAATGGTTTTACTAATTCACTTAAAATGAGAGTAGACTTAGTTATTAATAAGTTTAACAAGAGGTTCAAAGAGATATAGTCATAAAGTATTTGTAATCAATAGAATAGATCCCTGCCTTTTAGAGTGTGTAATCTTAGACTAGTTCGATTTTCTGTAGTGCAGAACTTTATACATCTCTGATGCTCTGACTGGGTTTCAGACGTATGAGACTGCGAGTGAAATGGTTTATCAAAATACTTTTAGCGAGATTTAAAGGATATGTAGTAGTAAAAGATTATAATGTATTAAAATATTTATGATGTTGTTTGCACATTCTTTAAAAGTGTATGCTACTGACTTTTACAAGTAGATTACGAAGATGAAACTATGACAATGGAAAGAAAAATTAATGAGCGGAATAACTATATCATAACTAACTAACGTAACTACATAGATCAACGTAAAACCGTCACCTATAAGGTCTTGAATCGACGATACTAGTGTATGTATATACCATACCAATATATCTGCTACAAGACGGATATCTTGAACTGAGGTGTTATCTAACTCATCCTAGCTTAGTGGAACAAACATACTTCCCCAAGTTGATTGGTGTTCAATCACCAAGCTTTTGGAATGGTCATGCACCACATAATATTATAGAATCACATAGCTTAAAAAATTTCAACTTCTTCCAACCATTCAAAGATTCTGTCGGTCATTTTGTAGGTCGTATTTGGCCAACCCGCACTAGGCTAGCGTGGTGGACTATATGGCCTAACCACTCTCAATCGTACTGTCGATTGTAGAGTAGGCCCGTGCCCTGCAGTGGGACTGATACAGATACATATTTGGCTTCCTATATCCACGAAAAGATAAGAAGCTGTTTGTTTCGAAACTAACTCGGCTTTCATATGTTTCTATAATCAAGGATTCAAAACCGCAAGCGGGTTTACGTATTTGTTCCTCTTTATTTCGTCCTTTACGAGTTTTCTTATAGGCTGAAGACACTTGTGTTTAATAGCGTCCTGAGACACTCGCCAAGTAATGGTGCTGGGTGATATTATCTTTTATTATAGCATGCAGCCAACGGACTAATAGAAGAGAGAAAGAAAGGACTTTAAGATATTTCGCAATATTACTAACCAAAGTTATGACTGATGCATAAAAATGGATTAGCCTGCATGGTATGATAATTATTTTATCGTATCTTGGTTTGCCACTTAACAATTTTTTTTTTATTTAAGTTGATTGCCTCGGTGACGTAGTTGTATTACTATACGGTTACAAAGGTCTCGGGTTCGAATCCCTGGTAGGACTAAGTGGTAGTGGGTTTTCTATTCATTATCAGTCCGGAGGCAGGAGTTTGTGACCGATATGGCAATAGGATTACCCCTGTCACATTATGGGACGGAACATACAAGGCGAAATCTAGGTGTTTCGCACCTCTGTCTACCCCTTCGGGGAAATAGTAATATTATAAGTTTAATAATTATACGTTTATGTACGTTTATAAATTTCTTTGCAACTGGCATTCTATCAAAATCCATCCGCTTGGTCTGCAATCTACTTAATCTAATTTAAAGTGCAATCTTCCACGACCAAAATGTGTTACCAAATCGCCTGGGACTGTTTATGTAGTCTAATTAGTCATCTCACGGTAAAGCTGACCAAAATATAAACGCTTCGAAATTCAAAAACGGGACATCGTAAAAACCGGCTACTTACTGCCAGTGTCACCTGTCACTCTCATATTTATTTTGTTACGACCACTTTGTCATTTTTCATTTCGTTGTCCACTGCAATACGACAGCACAATATTGAAAATTTTATGCGTACGTGCTGGGCAATCGACGCCTGCCAATCTGTACCGAACCATACTGAAGTTCGTAATATTTTAAGTACTTTTACATAAAAATGCTCAAGTAAACATAGTTTATTTTCTGCTGATTTAGGTTGCTGTTTGCTTTTCATAGTTTATTGGGCACAGAAACATTAATTTGTTTTTAACGACTTCCTGCGAATTAATTGCATCGTATGGTAGCAATTAATATTCTTACACGCAGGCATTTGAAAGCTTCTAATTTGCTGAAGAAACTACCTCTTTTCACCTTTTGTAGCAGTTGTGTTTATACAATTATTGTATTCAATACCATATTATTAGCTTTAAGTCTTTTGTAAATAAAAACATTGTCTCTAAAGAGGAGCTTTAGATTAGAAATGAATATAATAGTTCTGTGGTGGCAAATATAAACTTGTGTCTTTGGACTTTAATATGTCATTGCAGAAAACATATTCAAAATTCTTTTTTATCTAATGACGAGAAGATAATTTATGTTCTTACCCAACGAAATATCGCGTACTACTGTTGTCTATATTTCCTTGTTATATACCTGGTATTTTACTCAGACATAAACCAACGCAAAGCAATACATTATCAATAATATTAAAATTCACATTACCAACACATGGCGCCTAATTCACAGTTGACATACATCGGTGCGGGTGTAAGCTAAACGATCCGTTTAATTTTATTTTATCCAAACGAAGCGAATAAAGTGATTACATTTGGAAACGTTGCCGAATGGAATTTATAACCCGATTCTATTGACATACGTATTAATACACGCACTTTCAAATCCGCTGGATTATAACAGATTGTGTTAGCATTGTTAGTCCACAAATCATGGTAATGATTCCGGGATAAAAAATGAGTTAAGCTAGTTCGAGGGTTAATTAAAATGTTTAGGTACGTCCATCAAACAATACAAGCAATATGATATTAGACTAATATAGGTTAAATCAAGACTGCTACCGAAAACGAAACCGAGTGGTAGTTTTAGGGAATTCAGACACAATGCAACTAAAAAAAATTACCAAAAAACGAAACGGTTTTATTGTTATTTTTCCTATCGTTCTATTTTGGTGGTAATAGGTTTAGTGGCATAGTTTTCCTTCGCCATTTTGGTGCGTACTGATTGAAAACACACATGAAAAGTCAGAGATGTGTCCTGAGATTCAAACCCGCGACCACTGTGAACATGTCCGCCGCATCTGATCCAATCAGCCACCGGCAACAACGCATTTCAATGCAATGAGTTACACCAGAACTCTATAATTTTTGAAACTCGTTTTATAAAAAGATTGTATGCGTAGGTATGAGTATGACGTTTCTATACTCATATAGTGTTTGTGTACTAACATGCTATGCCTGTGTTTGTACAGAGTCGATGCAACGTGATTTTTATGAATTGTGCAAATATTTGATTAATGATTTTATAACTTGTGGCCTGTCAGTCGAACCTTTTGGGAGAATGTCCAATCGTTCAGTTGAATCGAATCGATCACAGTAAAATATGATCAGGTTTATTTGACGTGATTGGTATAGTACCACAAAGTGGGTACATTTATTTAAAATAGAAATCATTAGAAGTATAATTTATTGGTATCTTGGCTTAGTATTCGGGTCCGGCAAAGTAGCAAACAGGTCATGGAAGGATAAAGAATGGGTATTGGGCATCCGACTATCTCACTCACCGAAGGAAACGTGACAGCAAAGCAGTCGTTTCACGTCAATCTCCTGTGAAAAAGTGGTACCACCCCGAATGAGCCTGTCCATTCATGCTTATTCATGATTAAAAAAAAGTGTGGCTCTACCATATAAAGAATATATTATCATAAAAATAACTTTAAAATATATTATTGTAGGTATAAATGAGAGTAGCGTTCTTCCATGAAGTAAAAAGCTTTTTTTTTTTTTTTTTTTTTTTTTTTTTTTTTTTTTTTTTTTTTTTTTTTTTTTTTTTCTGCGTGGGTAGTCGTAAGAAGTAGTAACACAAATTTTGCTCTACAAATAATTATATTTATAAATAGTTTTTATAGCTATTTTTCAACAATTTATGTTGAATATCAATAGTTAAACTGTCTACCTGCCGGTATTTTCAATAATTTCCTTTCTTCACATCACTTTGCTCACTACACTACAGCACTGCTTATCACTTGTGGCACTATGGAATCTGCATTAAGAGCAACGCTGGAAGATATGAAGAGTGATTTCCACACAAGGATGTCTGCTTTTGAAGCCAATCTTCAGAAGTCTCCAGTTGGTGCTTCAGGATCATCTGACGTGGCGGCTGAGTTTGCTGCATTCAGAAGCTTCATCACCCAGGCTCTTGGTCTGCTGCAGCAGCAAATCGAGGCCCTGGCACAGACTGTTGACACCATGGAGATGCAGAGGCGTCGGAAGATTCTCTTACTTCACGGTGTTACTGAGTTGGCCGATGAGAATTCTGCACAGGTGATTGTCGATGTGGTCAAGAAACACATGTGCATCGCTGATTTCAGTGTTGGTGACATCCAGCGCTGCCACAGGATGGGTCGGCCCTCGTCGTCATCGAAACCTAGACCTATTCTAGTCAAGCTTCAAGATACTGCAGTTAGAGACAAGATTTGGTTCAGCAAGACAAAACTTAAAGGGACCAGTATAACTCTTTCTGAGTTCCTGACTAGGACCAGGCATGACATCTTCATGGCCGCACGGGAGAAGTTTGGCGTCAACAACTCTTGGACGCGGGAGGGAGTCGTTTACGTCATTAACAATGGCATTCGGCATCGCGTGACGTCCCTTACTCTGCTTCGCCAGATTAATGTGGAAGCCACGCCCAAGCTGAGTCCTCCCAAGAAGGCTGTAGCTGTGTCCAGGACCAGGCGAGCTGTGACTGCTATAAAATAGGTTGTGTTGTTGGTGCAGTCCAGGTAACATCACATTTTTGCGCACTATTAACTTTATTTACAATTAGGTGTTATTATCGTTAACTGTTATTGTTTATTCTGTATTTCAATGTTAAAATTAGTTTGTTTACTTGTTTCCATAACTTTTTATATTATACCCGGCTTTCAAAATTTATAAACATAACCTTAATATTATTGACTTTTGACAGGCGTCAATTTTTGACAGCTGCGTTTCGTTCGGAATTTCTTATCTTTTTGTATTTAATCCTTGATTTACCTGGACTGGCCTTGCTTTTTTTTTCCTTTTCTTTATTTTACTTTTTATAATAATATGCTTAGTTTTGCTTAGTGATTTTCATAGGTTTAGTTTCATTGTTTTGTTTGTTTTTATCTGTATTAATTGTAAATTTTTGCCTTGTTAGAACCGGCAGATGGATGTTGTATAACAATCGTAACGTTTTTTTATTTTTATTTTCATAGTAGTATTCTTTTTCAGTCTATTTTGATTAGTAGTAGTTTGTGTTTTTTTTTTAGTATATTTACCATTATTGTATTGATATTATATAATATATATTTATTATATGACGTCAAGTAGTGATAGTGAGGAGTTTCTATCGGCGTGTAGCGATGCTCATAGTGACGATAGTTTTGTAAGTGTCCCTTCGCTTTCTGACACTCTGTCTTTTCAGTTCTCCGATGTCTCAAGGAATTTTAATGCGGTTCATCTCAATGCCCAGAGTATTCCGGCTCATTTCCCCGATATGCTGGCTAGTTTTGACTGTACTAATATCCATGCTATACTTGTTTCAGAAACTTGGCTAAAGCCTTGCCTCCCTTCGACCTCGTACTCTCTCCCTGGATTCCACCTCATTAGAAATGATCGCGTGCCACGTGGTGGAGGTGGTGTTGCTATCTATCTTCGAAATTATTTTCGTTATAAGTTAGTTAGTACGTCACCGCAACCTCCACCACCAAATGCTGGTGAACATATTTTCTTGGAGGTGGAATTTTCCCTCAAGAAGCTGTTACTCGGTGTATATTATTGTCCCTCGCTTCGCATTGATTTCTTTTCTTCTCTCGAAACTATTCTCGAAAATTTAGTTCCTTCGTACAGTCAAACCATAATCATGGGTGATTTCAACACCTGTCTCCTCAAGAACGACCGTCGTTCCTCCTCCCTCACGAATTCTATCCAATCCTGCAACCTTTCTATTCTACCACTTTCAGCAACCCATCATTCTCCTAATTGCACTCCTTCTCTCCTTGACCTGATCTTTGTCTCCTCTCCTGACCTCGTTGCAAAACATGGTCAATGTTCTGCTGACGCTTTTTCATATCACGACCTCATATTCCTATCGTATTGTATCCGTCCTCCTAAACCTTCACCTAAAGTTCTGTTGCAGCGAAATTTTCGTGGTATGAATCTTGTTAGGCTTCGCAAGGATGCCGGCGACATTAACTGGAGTGCGCTCTTTCAGTCCGATTGCCTCGATGCCAAGATTGATCTCTTCAATAGTAAATTAACAAATTTATATGATAAGCATGCACCTTTTCGAAAAATAAAACTTAAACACCTACCATCGCCATGGCTTACCACGGAAATTAAAGAGTTACTGTGTAAAAAAGCATCAGCCAAGTCTAAGTATAAACGCCGTCCCAACGAGTCGAACTGGTTGAAGTACGTAGCCATTCGGAATCACTGTAGTAAGGTGTGTAGGAATGCTCAACGCCGACATATCCATGATTCTGTTGAAAACGGAGATCCAGCTAAAGTCTGGAAATTTCTCAAGACATTAGGAGTGGGTAAACCTACACAAGACTCAATTCCGAAAACCATTGATCTAAATTCTCTGAATAATCACTTTTCTTGTCCATTCTATTTTGACATGACGATCAAAGATAAAACTATTAAGCATCTTTCTACCATTAAGACTCCTGAATGTTCTGCTTTCGTTCTTAAACAATTTGCCGCTTGTGATGTTGAGAAAACTATTACGCTTATTTCATCAAATGCCATGGGAAGCGACTGTGTCAGCCGTAATATGATTCTTCCTATCCTAGACGAAATCCTTCCTGTCATTTGTCACATCCTCAACCATTCCGTTTCCACCGGGATATTTCCTACTGCATGGAAAGAAGCCCATATCATCCCCATTCCAAAAAAACCTAAGGCCTCAGTCCTGTCTGAATTCCGTCCTATCTCTATTTTACCATTCCTTTCTAAAGTCCTCGAACGCCTGATCTATATCCAACTTAATACTTTCCTTTCCAGTAATAACCTCCTGAATCCTCTCCAGTCTGGATTTCGTCCTGGGCATAGTACCACTACCACCCTGACTCATATTACGGATGGCATCAGATCGGGCATGGAGCATGGCGAGCTGACAGTCTTAGCACTGCTAGACTTCAGCAACGCCTTCAACACTGTCGATTTTGATGTGTTACTCAGCGTACTTGGTTCTCTTAACATATCTCCAATGGCAATTGATTGGTTTCGTAGTTACCTGTTTGGACGCCGGCAACGCATCTGTGTTGAGAATAATTTCTCCTCTTGGTGCCCCGTATCTGCTGGCGTTCCACAGGGCGGCGTGCTATCTCCTTTACTTTTCGCAGTTTTTATAAATTCCATCACTGACCACATTCGCTCCTCCTACCACCTCTACGCAGATGATCTCCAAATTTACTCCCGGGCGCCCTTGAACAACTTGGCTGACGCTATTTCTATTATAAACTCTGATATGAAACACATTTGTGACTGGAGCCGGACCCATGGATTGATGGTTAATCCATCAAAAACCCAGGTGATTGTGGTCGGTAGCCCTAAATTGGTTTCCAAAATTAATTGGGATCTCCTACCATCCATCACCTGTAATGGCACTATCATCCCATATAGTGAAACCGTCAAGAATTTAGGTTTATTTATTGATAGGTCTCTCACTTGGGGTCCGCAGCTTCGTGAGGTTAGTCGAAAGCTGTTTGCCTCGGCAAGGTCCTTGCGAAGGTTGAGCAATCTTCTACCCATTACCACGAAGATTTCACTTGCGCAAACTCTCCTTCTCCCTATCCTTGATTATGCTGATGTCAGCTATCTAGATCTCACCGAGGACCAACTTAATAAGCTTGAGCGTCTCCAAAATCTCTCTATCAGATTCATATTTGGGCTTCGCAAATATGACCATGTTTCAGAATTTCGTACTAGGCTCAAGTGGTTACCCATCCGGTTTCGTCGGAATACTCATATTCTTTCACTTCTCTACAAAATTTTGTTTAATCCTCTAACGCCTTCGTATCTTAAAGATCGTTTCATCTTTCTCCATGATTCGCTTTCAAGATCCTTGAGGTCGTCGGAGAACCTGAAACTAAGAATGCCCTTGCACTCCACAGTATTCATGGACAAATCCTTTACTGTCCAAGCTGTCCGACTGTGGAACTCTCTACCAACTGAGTTGCGACGGGCTGAAACACTGTCGTCATTTAAAAGAAAAGTCAAAGAACATTTCCTCTCACAACAAGAGTGTAGCTGAAATAATTTGTCCATTCTCTTCTTGGTATATTTTAGGATAGGTATATAATATGTTTATGTATATGTATATATTATAGGTATGTTTGTATATGTGTATGTATATGGATATTTATATATATTTTTGTGTGTTTATGTTATATTTTTAGTTATTAATTGTAGATTATTATTATTTCTTTTTCGCCTTAGACTGCCCTTTCTATCTCCTGTTAGTATATCCATCCCATGGTTGCCTGTAAGAGATTACCTAGTGTGATAAGGCCGCCACTTGTACTATTATTCTTATTGTATTATATCTTCATAATATTTCTGTACAGTGCAAAAAAGAATTAAAATAAAGAAAATAGAAGAAAAGCGACGAGATTTTATATATTTATTTTATAATGTCATGGACATAAGAATAAGTCGCCTTATTGATTTATCCACGGCCAAAACTTTTCATTCGACATTAATTAGGTCGGTTGGTAATTAGTGGCTATACATAGAACTGAACCCCTATTTAAGTCAATGAATGGAGTATTAGGGAGTTAATTTTCCCGAATGTAGTTGAAAATTTTGAACTTCGGTGAAATGCAAATTACAAAGTTATCGAAATGTTTTGACGTGAGAACTGCTTTGTATGGTATGTGATAGAATTTTTGTATACATCATAAAACCCATATTTAGCCTAGGCATACTACAGAGAAATTTTAGATTAAAGGTGGAGGAAGGAAAATTGAAATAAAAACAATTAAAATAATTCAAATCAATCAAACATCTACGTGTTTTAGAAAAGTATGTACAAAACTCCTTAAAAGTAAAAATCAGAAATATTTTGACTCAATCCAATATTTTTTTACGCAATATAAAATCATAACTGACCTCAACCATGTTCCTACAAGTCTATAGTTAGACATCCTAGATTGTCCAGGTCAATAGGCTTGGGGCTGACGTCACGGTTAAATAGTGCGAACAAAACGATATTTCACCGCCCTTCACCGACAGAACGTTGGATAATTTGTTAAGACAATACTCAAGCAAAGAGGTTTCGTACTATTCTCGTTCGGTTTATGTCCAAGGAGGTTCTTATTACTTTACTTCACTATTGATGCAAGTTTAAAACTTGAATTATTGGTAGTCAAAAGTAAAGGTTTAGTTCCTTGATTTGGCGGTGGTCTGTGTAATGTGAGTTAACCTATTTTTGTGACGAGCATATTATTTTACTACGATTTTTTTATATTCTATATTCAATTCTGATTGTCATAAGTAAAAGCTTTTTTTGTATCTTTCTTTCGAATACTTCGTTGCCATGAATCCTAAACAAAGAAGATGGCACTAAGAAGATGGTTGAGGAGAAAACGTAAAACAATTATTGTAGTACAATCAGCGGTATTATTGCTATCAGTAATTTGTTCCAGTAAAGCTTGGGCACTTGAATAAATAGATGATAAAACGAAGTGAAGTAATTAAATTATAATTTGAAACAATAATTTATTATCTATATTACTTCTTAAAATCATCAGCATTAAGTGTTGTCACTTAAAGTCTGTAAGTTGTAAACATATAATCTTTATTTTTTGTTGAAGTACACGACTGTTTGTTGGCCAAAATAAAATAAATAAAATAAAATAAAAATAAATTATCTGGATCAGCCCATATACGTCCCACTGCATGGCACGGGCCTCCTCTACAATCGAGATTGAGATTGTTAAATGTACAATTCTTAAAATGTATATCCCGATTATTTATTAAGCTACTTTCGATCCCATATTTAAATATTAGTACCATACACTCAGATTAATAGTATTTCGCCGAGGCCATTAGAAATAATAAAATACTTATAACTTATAAGACCTCATCACATAACATGCCTGGCTTTCTGAAGAAATTGTTCGTTTATCGAATAATATGATCGAACCTGCAACCTCGCGTTTTATTGTCACTATCTCCCCCATCGGGGCCTGATGCCAAAAAACTCTAAGCAAAAGTTATGAAATAATCCAAAGGCCATACAGGTAAATGAAATTTCATAAAAAAATTCTTCGAAAGCCGGACAAAATATTTTATCGACGTTGTAAACTCCGCGAGTTGTATGAGATTTTTGTGCATCTTCTCAAAATGAAAACAGAGGCTGTTATTCTTTGTGTAGAAATAGTTTTTCCATTGAGGGATAACTTCGGCTTACAACAATTTTTATTGGATAGTTTTGTGTTTTTAATAACGTCAAAGATGAATCTGTATCAGTCCATATACGTCCCACTGCAGGGCACGGGCCTACTCTACAATCGAGAATACGATTGAGAGTGGTTAGGCCATATAGTCCACCACGCTGGCCTAGTGCGGGTTGGCGGACTTACATACCATAGAAATTCTTATAAATCGCTATGGTATGCAGGTTTCCTCACGATGTTTTCCTTCACCGTTTTAGTGCGTGGTGATTGATTATCAAATCAAAGATGAATATTTTTCGTAAACTATTTTATACCTTGACTAGGGGTCCGGCCAGGTTCCTCCCGGGTGCAGAAGCAGATATACTTTTCACAATGGCAGCCGAAATATTTCGCTTGAATTTCGAATTTCGGCTATCCATTTAGAATATCGACCAATTGGACCACGTATGTCGTGATAAATAAAATAATACAACATATGAAATTCCATCGTTTTTGCTAGATTTTTTACTACTGCTTTCCTCCTATTAGTCATAGCGTGATGATATGTAAACTATAGCATTTTTGATAAATGATCTATCCAGCACAATAATATGTTTTAATTCCAACCGAAGTTCCCGAGATGTAACAAACAAACTCTCCAGCTTTATAATATATTAGTATAGATTAAAATTTTACAAGAGCCTTGGTGTGTTGAATTTTGTATTAAATTGTCTGATATTCTAGTCTACTTGGCTTCGAAAATACGGAACCTTTTTAAAACGTGATAAAAATTCCAACATAAACAATTTATAGCCATTCGCTATTTAGTATGTAGAATGTAGAGAAAGTACTTATCTCTCTACTATGTAGTATGTTACTTTGTCGTGTGTATTCATAATAGATTGTATACTATCTTTTGACGTCCGAATGCGTTGTCATGCTGTTGGAATATTAGGAACAGTTTGTACCTCTTTTTTATTTCAATGAATGGCGAGACGAGCAAGCCGTTCGCCTGATGGTAAGCGATACAACTGCTCATAAACAGTAGCAAAATTCCAATGCGCTCGCCATTTGAGACATAAGATGTTAAGTCTCAATATATCCAGAAGTTACTCTGGCTACAATACCCTTCAATCAGAAACACAACAATGCACTTACACTGCTGTTTGACGGGAGAAATAGACATTGCGGTGGTACCTACTCAGACGATCTCTCACATATGAGAGACCTACCACCAGTATCTCTTCTTAATAATACGCTTTTATTAGCTACAGACGTATGTTATGCTGGAGGATAAGTAACGATTGTAAGCACACCACGCTTAGTGACATTAAAATATACCTATGTATGCATTTTACCCCATTTTCTAATCTTTAACTCATTATCAATTATTTTTTGCTTTTTTAGTTGAATCGTTAATACAGGCGTGTATTTTTGTTTTTTTAATCATTAATTTAATTTTATTACTAGCTTTTGTCCGCATCTTCACCTGCGTGAATAACTGTCCTTAACGATTTGTTCTAAATACTTAAAATCTATAAATACTACCCTAAAAGCCTAAAAACCCGAACGACGTTATTATTTATGCGTGATTTTTCCGTCCCGTCCCGTCTCATCCTCACTTAAGGCATGTAATCCAGTCCCATCACAACCTTTTGAGTAAAAAACTAACATATCGGAATACCTTTTTCATCCCGCGGGAACACTATATTTTTCGGGATAAAATGTAGCCTAAGTGTTAATCCATCCTTTGAGCCGTTTCCAAGGACAGCGCGGAAAACCGCATCGACAAAATTTAAAAAAGTAAAAGTTTTGTGTTCTATTGCGTTAATATAGTCCCCCTATATGAGATTTTGTCATTTATATTTCATGTACAGATATCATACGGTTACAAAATATTATGTAGAGAAGAAGACATTAGATATGTAAATACTTACTCAAAAAAGTATGAATATAAATGCTTGTTATTTATATAATGAAAATATATCACAAACGCATTACGTTAAAAAGATATATTTTTGAAATTTTACCGCAAGCCAGACGATTTTACACAGCCATTACAAAAAAGAGTTGACAAAGAAAACATTGTAAGCTGCTAAGGTAAGCTGTAATGGTGGCTATGAATGGACCAATAAACGAAAATGTTTAATGACTTGTACAAAATTTAATTAAGTATATTTAGCTTAAAATATTTTTATTTTATATCATAAATAGTTTATATCGTAGACCGTCAAGCTATTTACTTATCAAATGGGGCTGTTTTTCATTTTTTACTACATTTTAATGTGTTTTGCGTTTTATTTCGTACTGAGGGTTGTGTAAATACAAAAAAAACTTTCTATTGTGGTAAGATTTTAAGCGATCCATACATTAGGATAAAGTTAAAGTATTCATTTACTGGTAGGTCTCTCATATGTGAGAGGCCATCTGGGTAGGTACCACCGCAATGTCTATTTCTCCCGTGAAACAACACTGCTTAAATGCACTGTTGTGTTTCGGATTGAAGGACATTGTAGCCAGAGCAACTACTGGACATATTGAGACTTAACATCTTATGTCTCAGGATGGCGAGCGCAGTGGAATGTTGCTACTGTTCATGAGCGGTCATATCGCTTACCATCAGGCGAACGGCTTGCTCGTCTCGCCATAAAAAAAAATATATATAAAATTTGAGTTTTTATAGACTCTTATATGAGGGTATAAAATCAATACCTAATAGAACATTGTGTATAAATTCGGTACCTACTTCAATTTTACACAAATGAGAACACATTCAAGAAATTGTATTTTTATACTATTGACAGAACATTTTAATGGAGAGGACTAACCCTTAAATGGAATGACCTTTATATTGTAATATCAATAACACCCACATAGAACAATCTACCTACACTATCTTACAGGTCATTTTAGAAATAATGGACTGATTGGAATAACAAAATTAATGTACCTTTATATTTAAATCTCTATTTAGAACGTTTAACGTGTTTGGATTCCCGCCTAAAGGTCATTCGTTATTATTTTATTTTCAAAGTGGGCGAAGGAATAACGAGCTATACAGCCTTGACAGGTATGAAGTGGATTTCTTTAATTAATTTACTCTAGAGTATATATTTCAAATATGTATTAAATTGGGTCAGGTTTAGAATATTATAGCACGAAATGGGGGTTGGGGGGTAAGGGGGAGGGGAGGGGAGGGTGTACCCTGTTCCCTGGTACCACTCCCATGAAAAGATAAGGCATAATTCTGAGAACCTAATTAAAGTAACCTAACCTCAAAATGTCAAAACAAAAGTTGCTTCTGCAACGTCTCCGGCGCTGCGGGAAGTACAGCCCCTTCGCCCTTGCGTAACAAAGGATAGGCACCCAAGCTCGCCTCCGCAGCTTCGGCTTACTGGTCGCCTCCGGCGACCAGCCTCAGCCGCTACGGCTCGCACGGTTACCTATCCTTCGTTACAGCGGGCGGGGGCTGCTCTCCCTCCGCGCCTCCGGCTTTTTATATACACTCTAGGGGTGGTAGCCAAAAGTCTACGTGAAGTCGGGGTGGCCAGTGTCGGTTTTGGGGCACAGTCGACCTAACTGGTCCATAAAGTGGGTACACTAACTTCCTTCTGAACATCTAGGACGTTATAAAACAACAAAACATAAGAAAATCAATTCAATCTTCGTAATTTATGGGTCTATCGCATGCGACAACTCCACCAAAAAACAACAAAAACATCAACAAAACATTCCTAATTTTTTTTGTTGACACTGACACATGACTGAAACGCGTAGTTTTTACGTTCCATTTCACCGATTTCTCTCGATATTTTACACCATAGACTATTTATTTGAAATATTATTAACGATTTGTTTGTCAATCGCTCATAATAACGTTCCGTTTTGCCTAATATGTGATTTGAGGTTAGTAACTATTATAATTAATTTTTCGAAAACTATGCATTATCTTTTAATAAGAGTGATAAACATATATTCTGGGACCCAATCTCTACCACCTTTAATAATTTTTACCCCTCAAATCGTGCTATAATAAACTAGACCCCGACCCTAACTCTCATTGTTTCAGAACAATAATAATTATAAACTTTACCATTATTGTATAAATTCAGACAACTTTAACGCAACAAACGTAAAATTAATCTAGTTTATATAGCAATTAAAATAAGCGACCTACATCGCCGTAATTCCCACCGAAACTCGTTTCATCATTTTCATTGTTGACAGAACGTCAAAGGACACATCCATACAGCCAAGGGTGAATTATTTTTTAATTTTTAAAATTTAATTTATTCTTTATAGCTGTATTAATCAACAACAATGTGGTGCAGCGAAGCGCGAAGTCACCGTAAATTGGCACGTAATACATCCGTTTTTCGGTATCCAATTAATGTGCGCGCTGATTCAATGGACAGCGCGGTTATTTCGCGTTCGACGAATCTACGTCGACGTTTCGGGGTCTTAATTAAACTACCATCGATTCGGCAACGTTTCAATAGAATTGTTCCAGTTTGTGCGGGTGATGTTGGGTGCTAAGTGCTGAATGATTCTTTAGGTTTTCAATTACAAGTCTTTCAAACCTTTAGCAATTGAGTGTGGGTGGGAAAATAATTTTGCATTTTCTGTCTTACGCCTTATTCTGCCCAGTACCCTTACCTTATTTCTCTTACCTTTAGAAAAAAAGAAAAGAGATTTATTTTTCATACATCGCACAATTCCCACAACATGAGGTTAAATACCAAAACAATATAAATAGGAGTAAGTTCTGTTTTATATTCATAAAGACTTTATTAACAAACATTTTGAAAATATAATTAAGTACTTTGTATATTTACTTTTCATAAGAGCTATTCAATTGTTTAGATAACCAGTAAACGAATTTCATTACAAATCCACGCCAAAATACACAGGCAAATGAACAACAAAAGGTTGCATTTGATACTTCATTGCCATCAATTACATCAGCCAGATGCATCAAACCGGACCGGTTCACTCCGCGGAGTCCCATCCAGTGTCGCCATTCAACGAATGGCTAGATGTAATTTTTGTAAAATATTGGTACTATCAATGAGCAATCATAGCACTTCCCAGTATGCAAATGGCATGCTCGTCTCGCCATTCATAGTAATAAAAAGTACCATATAAAAAAAATCAAAGGATAATAGACAAAGGCATTTGAAACCACATATTTAAACGCACAAAACATGTCTGCAATTTATATTTCTAATATTTTCATTGATGATTCATAAGCCCCTTTAAACCCGCTTAAGTGAATTATATTAGTAATTAGTATTGGTTTCCCATCGAATTATTTTGTCATAACAAATCGGTCATTATTATAACATTCATTTGACGTCCGACCCATGTTTGTTTATTTGCCTAAGCTGAAATATTCGTTGTGTATATCGATTTCGGATAATTAATTGAAATAAAACCGCAGTGTGCGCCTAATGTACGGATTAGTTTGGCAATAATAAATATCGCAATGATATTTCATTCATAAAGCGTGTATTGGCAAGTAAGTATCCAGGATCGGTTTAAAAGCCATTGTTTATTTATTTTTTAACTATTATGAAACAATATTACAATTATTCGATTCTTTTCCAAAAATACAAAGATTTTCCTTACAATGCATTTTTCATAAGGATTTTTTTTTATATTTTTCAGAAACAAATCTAAAGAAAATTATCACATCAAAGTTTATTAAGTATGAAACCACTGATAAGGCTCTTGATCACACCATTCCTTCCTACTCAAAACATTTTTCCCTACACTTCTGTGTAATTTACTTCACTAATTAGCATGCAGGTTGAGCTTTATCCACATCAACATACAAATAATATTGCGTGCCTTAAGCCCTTCAATAAATCCTGATCAACGTGTAAGCTGCGACAGTGAATATGCATCAGTAAGGCAAGTGCGCAAAAAACTGACAGCCGGCATAATTCAGGAAGGAATGTGAGCGCGATAATCGTATTTATGCATGCCTCGCTCACTGTGTGCCTGCGACTGACCTCGATGGGAGGTACAGATAATGAAGTAATGGAAGCGACTCCACAGGAATGGCTATGGGATTTTCATTGGTTTTGCAGACAGAAAAAAATTGGCCGAAAGGTTTTAGAGTAGAGGCAACCGAAATGTAGGCACAAGGTGGACGGACGCCCTGGCTAAAGATGCAGGAAGTCGCTGGATGCAGGCCGTTTCCAATAGGTCGATGTGGAGATCCTTGGGGAAGACCTATGTTCAGCAGTGTTCACATTATTTTTTAAGTCTTATTTATTCATTTTAGTATTTCAATGTTTCAATGCAGATTAAGGACAAAATTTACATTCATACTCATTGTGGGCGTAAGTCTATATCTATACAGTTTCTATTATTTATACTCTCAAATATGAAAAATCTACTGAAGTACGGTATTAAAAAAATCGTACAAATTATTAATGTTTCGACGATGGAACTACAAAACCGTTAACAAAAGAGTCTCCCTTCACGGAGAACTGATTATAAGCTCAGAATGTTTTTATTGTTTCATTTTTTATCCACTCAGAAATTGTTATTTTATTCATGCTACGCGACGAGTGGGCAATGTCTTCACAGTAAAAAAAATATAATTCTTATTCTGAATATATTTGCATCATGTATGCATCAATTATTATCTCTCTATGAATAAAGCCGGTGGTAGCCTTCAGTTTTAATCTTCATCAAATTCCTGACACCTTTCAGTATTTTTCGCTATTTTCATAGTTTCGCATTCGATCAACCACGCCCATTTGCAAAATTCACCCTGTATGTCTACATAGTACAGGCCCTTAATTAAGTACAGAAAATCATACTAACATTAAGTTATATAACATTAATGTATATGTCCGGCTTTATACAATTTTGTATTTAAAACATAAATAAATAAATTAATAAAGGCTGTAATTATATTGACGTTTAAAATACAACTTATTGACACTGACATTAAGTTGACATTCTGTATCAGCCCATATTCGTCCCACTGCAGGGCACGGGCCTCCTCTACAATCGACTGTACGATTGAAAGTGGTTAGGCCATATAAGTTGACATTACATTGACAAATCGCTCTAGCGATCAGCCCCCTTAGCCAAATTACAAGCGCTTCCAATTTATTATCTTTCTATAATCGATAACGTCTAGACGTAAGCAATAACGTTTTGTATGCGCTAATCAAATTGCATCTTGGATAGCATTTGTATGGGAGTTAGCCAATGGCGGTGTACAACATACAAACGTCATCGCTTACGTCAAAGCGTTAACGATTGTAGAAAGAGAATAGATTTGAAGCGCTTGTAATTTGACTAACGGGGCTGGACGTAGGGATAGTCAGCAACATAAGTCACTACACACTTCACATTTTTTAATAACCCTTTTGTGAATTAAAAATTATAATTTACTCTGTAGTCATAAAATATAATTAAGTGAAGTCCTTTGTCGAGAAGTGCTATAAGATATTGATAATAATTATTATTTCGGATGATAAGACCATTTGAAATCTCGTAAAGTAGCGACTTATGTTGCTGACTGTACTTACCACATCCAGACTCTATACATCGTAAGCGGTAGGAGGGTAAGCGTAGCTTGCGTCAGCGCGTTAATATTGCACAACTTTTACGCGTACAAATAAAAGTTGAACCGCTCAACTTGGATGCGTTTGTTTGTGGCCCGCAACGCAAATGGACTGTTTCAAACAATTTGCCACGCTTTTTATACGGTTTTCGTGTTGTCTGGTGGCTTAATTTTGGATATTGTTACAAGTGGCAGATGTGCGTGATGTAGTTGATAAAATCTAAGTGCCTAAGTTAAATTAGTAAAAATCAAGTTAGGAACATGATGTATTGAGCCTAGTCCTTAACATACCTGGACCAATATTTGACTTAGTCAAAAGCCGTTAAAACTAGCTTTAATATCTTTTATTTCAAGGACATAATATAGGACCTAATATTCTTATAATTGAGAATGCCACTGAATTTACTGGTCTCTCATATATGAGCTAGGTAGGCCACCGCAATATCTATTTCTCCCGTCAAACACAGTGTACATGTACTGTGTGTTCCAGTTTAAAGGTCATCGTAGCCAGAGTAACTACTAGACATATTGAAAATTAATATCTTATATCAAAGGATTGCGAGTGCCGTGGAACTCCTAAATGGTTTTGTATGATTTTTGCTACTCTCTATGAGCGGTCGTATCGCTTACCATCAGGCGAGTGGTATACTCGTTTCGCTATTCTATGCAATAATATTAAAATACCAATTACACAAAGTGACGAGTATAGATCAAGAAAGTTACTAGTATATACATATATCACTGCTAAGGTCCTAACTCGCACTAGGCCAGCGTGGTGTACTATATGGCCTAACCACTCTCAATCGTATTCTCGATTTTAGAGTAGGCCCGTGCCCTGCAATGGTACGTATATGGGCTGATAAGAAGGTCCTAAATAAATGCTTCATAGACAAAAAACAGACAGTAAGAAGATATCATATAAATATTTACGATGATCCCTATCAAAAACTAATTAAATCAGCTCATCCACAGTTTCCCAATATGTTCTCTCATGAGGATGTAATAAGTTTAATACAACTAGCAGCGAACCCTCCTAACTGATGCGTTACGGCACATTAACTCAATTCGGATACATAACATTATGGGTTATGTTGAGGTACTTGAACTTCGTTATGGTTTGTGGTTTATGGGAATTTGGATTGTATCTCTTGGTGTGTTAAGTTTTCTAATATCTATTAAGAATTGTAATTTTAATGCATTAACCCGACCCGGCTTTGCATAGATGCTATCATTCCATCCCTCATGACACTCATTTTTCAATTGATCAGACGCATTTCTCGTATAACTAATTGTTTTTGGGCCTGACTTCTTGTCTGTTTTATCTTTTTTTAGTTAGGGACTTTTATCCAACTATCATCGCCTTCAAATACAAATATATAATTGTAAAGTAATCATAGAAAACTTTGATATTGTAATTTTATACTTATTTTGTACTGTTAGTTTAAGGATTCACGGGGATTCCACAGGCAAATTGCAGCAGTAGTTTTGTAGGGCAATGTATTTGTGAAATGTTTTTATTTTGTGAATGTTTGTAATAAATAAATTAAAAAAAAGCTAATGTTCGTCATTGCCGGGCTACTAAAGGGGTTCAGCATGATAGTAACAACATATTACACATGTAGAGTAAAAGTGTTCACAAACCAATATTAAAATGCACAAATGCCCATCCCGAACCAATATCAATTTTTACAATATTTATCCATTATTATATTGCATATAATTTACACAAATATGAATACTATTTGCACGGATTTATACGAGAATATATGAAATCCGTCCAAACTTTTTCAGGTTAAAAGCACGAAACCACGAGCGGAGTTGTAGATTCGGGATTTTTCGCGCAAGCAGCGAGTGGCCTGACGCGACCGGATTTCCACAATTCGTTTCGGCAACCCTTCATGAGATACAGGCCGAAACGGACACGTGTTTATTTTTAGAAAAGTCCGTTTCAGTTTTGCTGAAAGCTTCGAAATTGAAACTGGATTTCAAGCGTTTGAAGAACGCTATCGGTTCTGTTCGGGATAACATTTAAAAATCATTGAGTTTTCCGTCTGGTCGGCTTGTGGCGTGACAACAGTACGCAGCTATTTTTAGTTTATCTGGAAACTGAATTTGTTTTAGTAAAAAAGTAAAGATTTATTGTCACAGTAGTGCATTCAACTTTTTAAAACATAATAATTGTAATAGCTTTGGCCTATCGAGCCTCTTGCTCGCAAGAGCTTCGAAAATTAAAACATGAATTTAAACATTACCTATTTGTTTTCTTTTATATCTGTTAACGTACATCAAAATGTTTCATCGAGTTTAAAAACTATGATTTAAAATCATTATACTTAAATTTCATTTTTTATTTATATTATAATTATTTAGATATACATATACCGGATATGATATATAAAATTCATTAATGTCTGAATAAAAAGGTAAACAAAAAAAATGGAATAGCTTATAAACTAATAATGTTTCAGTCGCAATCTGGCTAACCATCACAGCTTAAAACTATTTTGATGTACTCGTAAATCACAGCAGAGTCCTTATAGAATCTACTGGTTATTGTATTAAATTACCTAAAACGTAGGACATTCTTCAAAAACAAGTAAAAGTATGTACAATAATATTTCGCAAATAAAATACACTTTTTGCGTTGGTTTGTCAGATATCATTCTAAACCCTTCAGGCTTTCTCTCGTCATGCGTATTCTGTTTAGTTATCTTTTCTGTATACAGACGATTGTTTGGCTACCTTGGTGGTTACTCTATAATCCAAGACAAATTTTGAATCTTTGAACGTTGGACGTCTGAAGTTATAAGTTTTCCACTTCAACAAATCAATCCCATCCATGATGCTTATCATTCATTCCGAACTTAGTCTATGGTTACGACTTACGATAGAGAATTCGAACATTTTATGGAGTACCTAGCCACATTCGTACAGTTTTACTGTGATTCCGAACATTCAAACATCGCTTCAGATTCAAGAGTAACCCGCCTAGAGTGAGTTACTAATTTATTATTCTTTACTTGAACTACTCAAGCCATTTTTGTGTTTAGCAGATTCACATAAATTATTCTTCATTTAAAAGTATTGTTTAAATTGTTTTTGAATATAATATACATGGTCACTGGCTTAATCAACTCTCCTGTTAAACCATAAATCTGGATTAATTTCATCATAAATCTTCAATATTGTATTTTTATACTTATTTTATAATGTTAGTTTGAAGAGTCACGATGATCCTACAGGCAAACAGCAGCAACAGTTTAGTACAGCAATATATTAATTGTTCTGTATTTTTTGTGAATGTTTGTAATAGATATCAATAAATTATTCTTTGTCATTCACGGTGTTTTGTACTATTGTCCATATTAAGCGGTCATATCGTTCACCATTAGGCGAAAGACATGCTCGTCTATCGATTCATTATCATAAAAAATGCGAAAGATCGGTTAAAGTGAAAAATATTAAGTATGTTTGCGGTCTCTGATACTGAAAGAAATAAAACCTGGTGGAATCAATTACATACATACATACATACATATTTCACGCCTTTTACCCAGAAGGGGTAGGCAGAGGTGCACGGGCACCCACATTTCGCCTTGTATGTTCCGTCCCACGATGTGATAGGTGGCGAGCATATCACCATATCGGGCACAAATTCCTGACTCTGGGCTGATAATGAATAGAAAATTCCAATATCACTTTGCCCAACCCGGGATTCAAACCCGAGACCTCAACTTTGTAACCGTACCCTAGTACAACTACGCCACCGAGGCAGTAGAACAAATTATTAGTATAATAAACGTTAACTATATAAATTCATATGGAAAACCAAACCTAAATTCAGACAAATGGCTTGCACCGAAAAGCTATTATACTAAATCCTATTACTTATCAAAATTACAATACTTTACGACATTGAACCATCGAACCCCTTCATGGAATATTTAAATTCAGCCTGAAAGGAAATTAGATTTTAGTTGGTTATAAATTACATTTACGATCGTTTGATGTCGTAAATCCATTATGTTAATTGGCCAAAAATGCATGGACCAAATGTTCGTGTCGATAGCAAATGTTAGATCAAACGACCTCGGAATACTTATAAGTTGGAGCAAGAATATTCGACTTAGAAGATCATTTTAATTTTCCTGTGATATGTCGGAAATGTTTTTGATGTGTTCGACTTATATCGACATAATTATTGACTATTATATTTATAGCTGATGTTTTTTTTATTGCAATGGATGTCGAGACAAGCCTGCCGTTCACTTGATTAATCTGAACTTTGGGTAACGTTTATTTATGACAGTAAGTTAAAATAAAATGATACTTCAAGTTCAAACAACATGGGGTTTCGAAATCTATACGGCTATAGTTACAATTTCAACACAGACATCCCTTTAATGATGGCGTCCTGTTGAAAAACAAACAAATAATAATCAAAAGTTATTTTTCAAACCGTGACAACTTGGATGGGACAACGAGAAACACCGATAAAGCTTAACAACTCAAGATTTCCTTATAAAACTCGGGTCGTGGCGCCGAAATTTTGATGAGCATCGCAATAAAAAAGTTTTTTTTTGCGAGTTGCCTACAGCCCAATTAAAGTGTCCTCCGAGAGATGGAATGACAAATTCATTAGCCGGTTGATTCGTTAAGAATTGTTGCTGTGAAAAGAAACAATTAGAAATTCTGTTATATTGTTCTTTTATTTTGTAATTAAATCGTAAACATTGTCTTACTAGGTTTCGAGTTTTCGTTTTATAAAATATATTTTATTGTTATTCTTTAACACCGAGTTTTGTGGCTAAGAAAAATATACAATTAAATAAAAATACACACATTGATTGTTAAGCTAGCTCCAAATATCTCCTTTATATTATAAGTATAGATGTACCTAATTAAAGTGATTGTTAGACAAGGTGGAAACTCATGTTGGTTGAGAAAAACAATACCAAGCAAAAAATATTAATGAATACATTAATAATTTCTATTGTGCTAGTATAATAATAGCACAATAAAAAACAATTATATATTTTAAACGGCCAGTAAAACAATGTGTGGCAGTTGGCCAGGATTTGCAAGTCACCTTTTCCTTCCATTTCTATCAGAATAAACTTTTCAAATTTTCAAAAATCGAACCCTATACCAGATTAAAGCAACACTCCTTGGAACAATTCAGGCGTGTTATTCCGACCAATCAGTGCGTTTTGCATTTGAACATGGAAATCGTGTTTGTGGAAGTGGCACAATATCCGATCCAATCGCACCAATCATAGCTTATGATTGAGACTGGCGACGTGTTCTCTCGAGCGTCGACAGCTTAGGTTAGCCTCGGTCGTACGTGCTTCAAATTGATTTAGACAATTCTTGCTTATCCAGTGAGTATGTGGGATTTTTAAACATGAACTTCAGATAGACTGCCTTATGGATTAAATCATAATACATACACATGGAGTATATGGCTTAACCACTCTCAATCGTACTCTCGATTGTAGAGGAGGCCGTTGCCCTGCAGTGGGACGTATATGGGCTGATACAGATACATACACTGTGCAGTCATAGTAATTATTGAAGTTATTAGGTATAATGAGATTAAATTAATAATCACTCGGAGTGACGAGCTCCGTATAATACTATGCAGGTTTTAGAGCATCTATGTCGGTTATGGATATCAAACTGTTCTGTGAATTATTCATATGAGTTACACATTTTATGTATGCACCGTGCCCTATCTAGTCGCCATTGGATGCTTATGTCAAGAAATGCAGTTAATTAAAAACCAATTATGAAAAAAGGTCCATAAAACGAGACATAAAATATTTTGATAATAAATATTTAGGGCAGTTTTTGGTCTCAGTGTAACAAGACTTGGATCCTGCCACGGGATCAAGCATGTCTTATATATTTAAATGACGAGCTTAAATACACAAAATCATGCATTATGGTTCGCGTAACACGTTCAGCAATATTCTCACCCATATCTATACACCTATGTGAATGTCGTTTCCAGAAATAATAATTCTGCTAATACCCGTGGCTGTCTACAAACGACGCGTTGTGTAGTTTCCATTTACATGACTAATTAGTTGGCAGGGGACCAGCATGTACAAAGACACCGCTAAGGTGCTTCAATATATCGAAATCCCACGGATTATTGTGGCGTTTATGAGCAAGATTAATGCTTAAACCACGTGACGTGGCTGTAATGAATCTATTAAAATATTGACGAGTAGTTTATAATTAATGAGTTGTAGAAACATCTGTACATATATCTATCTATATATCTATGGACTATATGGCCTAGCCACTCTCAATCGTACTCTCGATTGTAGAGAAGGCCCGCTTCCCAGTCCGGCAATCCTGTTTGTGGTAGCTTTTCAGTAACAAATCTCACACAAGCGGATGAGAGCCCTGGATTAGAATTTGTACGCATAATGGCAAAAGGTTTAAGTTGTAAATAAGCTTGCGGACTATAGGTACCACTAGGGCTACTTTTACCTACTTTTTGGCTACTCTTGTGTCAAAAAATGACCTACAAGGAAGGCACTTTTCTTGTGGTCAAGATAAAAACCTGTAAGGTATTTATCGGTCCCACAACACCCAAACCTGAAAAATGTATTTGGTGATTCTACAATTATCTATGATTATCAAGTATAATTATTCGTTTTTAAGACTGTATAACATCACATTTTAAAGTCTGTTACTTCTCACTACTCCCCTAAAAATAAAAATAAAGTATTCTGTTGATTGTTCTTCAACGTACATCCACTTACAATGACAACCTCACTCTCAACCCTATAATTGAAACACCTGAATAATAAAAGCAAAACAAAAATGTAACCCGTCAAAGCAGACACGCATTGAAAGCTCTACTAAAAATTTTATCAAGTTGACTTAAAACATAGAAAATTACTTTATACCGACTGAATATTTGAAAACGTGAAAGCGATGCCAGCGTGCCGTGGCGTTTGTAACGGTTGAAATTATAATGCTTAGAGTGGCTTCGTTTTCATATTAAATGTACGCATTTTGTACGATGTTTTAAGTATCCTTGCTTTATGTTTGTATACCTGTCGTCGAGTATAATGTGAGTGAGATGCATTTTTCTATTGCAATGAATGGCAAGACGAGCATGCCGTTCGCCTGATGGAACCGAATACGAAATAGGTATTTTTGACTCCGTGGCGTATTGGAAGAAAAGTATTCATTAGAATTAAATGACACATGTTTGGCTCCTGTAATGTCTGAATCAAAAGTTTGTATGACCAAACAGTACCTAATCGTTTTTGGACGGATTGTGAGAGACTTAAATGTCATGTTATTTTTTTAGCGCAATGACTGGCAAGAGGAGCATGCCGTTCGCCTGAGGATGTAAAACCTTCATAGTAGATTACTTAAGTATGTCGTTTCAGGTTCGTATTCGGTTTTATGCAGACAGGTTATAGGTTTCGATCAGAAATAATTAATAATCTCTCGTCCATACTCTGACTAGGCTGATACAGTACATTATAGAAAATTAGAGTAAAATTGTTGTGTTTCGTGCAATCGATTTTCTCGCAGTAATATTTGACGCTACACAACGTATTTATATCAAAGTGCTTTAATAATATTCGCCTGTCCGTTTATTACTTTGATTAATGTTTGTTTTCCATGGAATAGGGTTTGTTGGTATATTATTAATCAATATTCACTGTTTGCTTACAAGTATTACAACCTCCATAATTTAAACAAGGGCTCTGACCTTTGTTTTTTTTTTCATGGTGTAATGAAATAATTGAATCTCTGAAGTTCTCCAATGGAAGATTAAAAAGTGTTTATTTTTATTTGAAATTGACGTAATTTTTTGAATGGGTAACGCAAACGGAAAGTTATATAAATAAATATACCCATCAATTGTTCACACACTTTTAATCTTACAGTTAAGTACTGCATTTTGTGTAGTATCAGAAGCATTTTTCGTAAAACCGCCGAAACATGTATAGGCCACTCAACTATTTTAAATTACACGTTTTACGAATGTTGGCTACTTATAAAATTTCTAATTGCATAGTTTTCACTGTATATTGTTTTCTAATAAATTAGCTTAATTTTAACAAACACAATGGTATTTAATAAAACACAAAAAAATGTCGCGATTCTTTCCAAATTTTTTAGTTGCATTGTCACTAAAACTACCATCCGACTTCGTTTTCAGTCTTAATACACCTGATATAATTTTATTCAGACAATAATAATTTAATTTCCCCTATATAAATGATAAAAAACGCAAAAGAACTTAGGCATATAGCATTGCGATGTACAGCAAATGACTGACTAATTGGGAAATAATAATATGCCCTGCAGACTGGATGCAATGAAAGAAATCACTTGAACAAATAAATCCAAGTCGGCGCTCTGTCGACTGTTTGATCGGGAGCCAAGACAAACAACACACCTCATGGTCCAATATTTGATGAAAAGCACAGCCAAGCATTACGGTCGGTGTTGGCCAATATTTGAACAAATAAGGTGAAAGGCACCCGTTGTTGACATTGTGAAATATTTGCAGATATATTTTGTACTATTTTAGTGATTTTGTTACGCAAGTCGCAATATTTGTAAAGAATGATTACTTTAATGTTTCCCTTTTCGTAGTATTTGTTAAGCTACTTATATATTATTTATTTATAGATTTTTTGCTTCTGTTTTATAACTAATCTTTGGAAATTTGTTTATAAATTAACAAAATATAACGGAACGATTTTACACAATAATTCATCAATACTTATAAAACATTTTGGGGAAATATAAACTATGATACTGATATAAAGAGATATAAAAAGATGTTTTTCAAACAACACAGTACTTTTCACAGAAGATACATTTTTGAATCCACGAAATAAAATTTAATAACAATTCTTTGTCTCATGCCAAAAATCTGTCGTTACAAAAAATATTTGGGCGTTGAAAATGTTTTTTTTCTCGCTTAATTCCTCTGATCCCTGTATGTACCTTAATAAAGGTTTTTATGAGTCCTGCAACAGGCGACCGTATACCACGCGAGATTTTAAGGGTGTTGAGAAAATTTCAGCTTTAGAAGTTTATAAATAAATTAACTCACAGTCACATATTCCAAGTTTATGGTTATGACTTAGTTAATACTTTATGATACGGCTAGGAAAATATGATGGTTATTTATTGGCAACATATAAATTTAAATGAAAATGATTTATTTAACGATGAATAAAATATCGCGAGGACACCTGACTGCTCTAAAATCTTCAAGAAAACTTATTGTACATTTTAGTAGACCACTTAGGTCTTCCATACTGGCTATATCTAATTACCTGAGGGGCCTTAACACAACAATACAACGATATTATTAAAACACAATCCAAAGTCAATTTTAACAAAGTTATAATAGGTTTTCCTCGGCAAATGCGAGTAACAAAAGTTGACTCTTAAAATAAATCAACCTGTATTCTTTGGTTTGTAGTTAGGTACCTAAACCGGACGCTTACCCATTACCGCATGTCGAAACCAACCGTTTTCATGTTTACACAATACACGCTAGACCAACTTGGAAATGCACGCAGAAAGAGACCTTAAGACAATGGTATAAAGTTTGTTTTTGATCTAGATATAAGTCCGCAGCGAACCGTGATCGTCCAATAAAAACTGCGACAATGTTTGTTTCAGTTTTTTTTTCCAGATATTTTTATTATAGTAGATGTGTCTACAGGGTCTATTGATAGGTTATAGAATAGCCAAAATGGTTACTTTACCCTTGAAACTCCAACTTATTTTGGGATATCAACAAATACACTAGAATTTATGTGACAGTGTCCATTTTGGAATAAATGTTGATTTTTTCAGGAGCATTAAGCAATATGAATTTTTTTTTTGAAGATTTTTCGTTCTTTCTTTTTAACACGGTTGAACAGCAAAAAGTGGACAGTGACCTCGTCATTTTTTGCATATAACTACGCGGAAAAATGCTGCATATAATATCGATAAGTATGAATATTCTCCGAGCAAATTAACGGTATATAAATTGGCAACAACGCAAAATGGAACGACTCAAATGAAAGTAATCATCGGCTAAGGTATCCTTAACATTCCCATCTAAACAAAATACAGCCCTTATTTTTACTCGTTAATAATGCTAACGTCACCCGAAGCAAAGGAAAAAGAAGTGATTAAATGTTGGCAACACATCAAACGCAGCGGCGGCCGGCGCATAGCCCAATTAAAAGTTCCACAGCCTGGAGTGAGGGGGTAAGCAGAACATATTCTCACCTGTATGCGAATATTTGTCCGAGTTATTTTCTCTCATTATAACTTTATTGTGGGCTTATTGTTATAACAAGTTAAATCTCATATAAAAAGTCAATGTAACTATACGTTTCGACTAGATAATATATTTTATTTTATGGCATAGGTCCGGCAAACGAGCAAGCAGGTCACCTGATGGTAGGTGATCACTGCCTCCCATGGACATCCATAACGTTTGATTACATTGGTGTCATTACATTGCGTGCCACTGTTGATCCTGGCTTACGCGAGTTATAGTGGCGGGTGTGAGGGCGGGATAAAAATCCCTTTAAAATTATGTAATACATATACTGCAGTAGACTAATACACATTGAAAAAAAGAAATGAATAATAAATGAAAATAAAGACAGTTTGTTTGGTCGTAAAAGTTTTTTTTTCACCCTTTTTGCTTCGGAAAAAACGGTGGTGGAACTACAATATATTAACGATTCAAAAGATGTTGTTAAAGATTACTTTTAAAAATAATAATTTAACTTCATTCTAATATAAACTAAGTTATTCAATATTGATGACACTGCTGCAAAACCTTAGTTCAGTTCCCAGTTGGAGCAATCAGTTCTGAGAACCTCGGTTCGAAAAACATTTTTTTTGGGATTGAATGTGGCTCGATACGATAGCTCACGGTCCGAAATATCGTTTGCGTTTGAATAAAAAATGGAAGATTGCTTTCAATCCGTTCGTGACCATACTTCAAAAGGCTTTTATTACAGCCTTGTAAATTTAGAACAGCCTACATACCTTCCACTACTGGGCATTTCAATAAAATATACACTTTACCGAAAGCTAGGCACGAAATTCCTACTCTTCTAAAACTGTTTAGTACAGTACATGGCATAATCGTCTCATAATTCCTTACAATAAAGAAAACGATGAATCAATTTTGTTAAATCCATATCTGGTGTCATTTGAACCCAAAACTAGTAAAATGAACCCATGAACATCGATTTACAGTGAGACGAGCATCCTATTCGCCTGTTGGTATACGACTGCTCATGGCCTGTCTGTCTGTCTGTATCAGCCCATATATGTCCCACTGCAGGGCACGGGCCTCCTCTACAATCGACAGTACCATTAAGTGTGGTTAGGCCATATAGCCCACCACGCTGGCCTAGTGCGGGTTGGTGGACTTACACACCATAGATTTTTTTATAAATCGCTATGGTATGCAGGTTTCCTCACGATGTTTTCCTTCACCGTTTTAATGCGTGGTGATTGACTATCAATACACACATGACTCCGAAAATTCAGAGGTGTGCCCTGGGATTCGAACCCGCGACCACCGTGAACATGTTGGCAGTCGCGTCTAGTCCATTTACCAATAGGCCACCACGCACTTTAGCAAAACCAAACACCATGAATTACAAAGCACTGCGTTCGCCATCTTGAGACATACGATGTTAAATCTCATTATGTCCAGTGGTTACTCTGGCTACAATGTCCTTCAATCCGACCTTCCAATAGATTTCGATAAAACGATGTTTAACATATTCTTTTATATTATTATGTGCGTAGCCGCACATTTCACTAATATGAATTACGTGCGTAGTACGTAATATTATTTCTTATGTCAGATGTGAAATATGTCGGAATAAGATATCGCGAGCTATTTTACTGAATATTTAAATATCGCACTTATGATACAATTGCATCATTATATCATACTGAGTATTACATTTCCAATGAATTTGGCTACAATAACTCTTTATATCTTATTACTAAGAAAAAAAATTTGATCATATTTTATGCCTTTATATTAAAGAGTGTTACAATTTGAATACATGTTCATGGAAATCAATTTTGATGATCGAAATGAGAAATACTACCGGAAACATGATTATTGCGAGTAAATAGCAAATGCTTAATAAAACTATCCAATATAAACCCAAAAAATTGGAAGTAAAAATGAGCTTGTAATTTCGCTCCCGTAAAATAATATTAATATAAAAGCATATTAAAAACACGTTGAACCGTAACAAAGACAAAGATCGAACGCGCTCTCGCGTGTCGATGAAATTGGCGCCGCTTTCCTGCGCCCAGACCTACAGGAAACTTAATATTATACACCAAATATTGTAACAGCAATCCAATTTGTACTATACATATAAAAATATATTTGAATTTGGAATACAATAAATACAGCAATTTAGCTTAAAAGTATATATAATAAAAATATTTATTACACACAATTTTTTTGGTTACAATTCACAATAGCCCTGTGTATAAAAAATATATTTGAATTTAGAATCCATACCGCAATCGATTTTTAAAAGTTGATTAATAAGAATTTAAATTTAAAATAAGTATTTTGTTGGTATTATGTCTGCTTTCTGGTGAGGAGGTGGACAAAGAAAGTTTCAGAGTCGCTTTTCTGTAAAATATGGACGGTTGTCTCAAGTCCCTACTATTTTATTTTTATACTAACTATATTTCTATACTAACTATATGTTGCGGTGAGAGCAATGTAGTTTTAACGTAAAACATTATTAACAGCTACAATTCTTAATTAAGCGTATGCGAATTATAAAAATAATCATGTTTTCAGTCATAATGCAATCAAACTGGTTAAAAACACTCTTTGGATTTATTGTTCCTATGTTCGAACATCGGTTATGATTATCGTGATGTTGTTATTTAGTTTAGGGAATTGTTATTGGCAGCTGAAGGCTAGGTGGCACGTGTTACATTAATTATTACTATTTAGATAATCAGGCTTCAATTTACATTATGGTTACGTTCGATGTGTAAATTAATTTCGTTTGGAGTATTTCTGGGCTGTAGCTTTAATAATAATTATGTTTTTTACGTCTAACATGTAGAAAAATGACTCTACAATTCTGATACTTTTATAGTCGCGTCTATAGTCTATAGTCTGCGTTCTATATAACGCTCAAAATATTTCTTAAATTGTTCGTGAAAGAGTATTGCGTTTTGAAATGGATCATTCATAATTGATTATTTTTTTTATTTCAAGGGAAATTCCAAATGATTATGTCTACTCCAGCAAATAGTACCTAAATATTCTGTCCGTACAGAATCGCTCTTCTCTTGAGATACCTTGCCATGTCAGCGTGGATCAATAAATGGTAAATAATTTCAATGTTCTATGGAAAAATTATGATTAGTTACATACATAAACTTAAGCCTTTTTCCAGAAGAGGTAGCCTGAGGTGCTTCCAGGACACCTAAGTTTTGCCATGATGGTTAATTGTCAGTATAAATGTATTCATATAATACTATCCTTACTAATATTATAATTGTAAATGTTTGTATGTATGATTATAAGTATAGAAGTTTGTTACCCTTTCACGCAAAAACGGCTCGACCGATTTTGATAAAATTTGGTACAGGAATTTTAATAGGAATTGGATAGGAATCTCTGACGCCCTACACACATAAGCAATTTTATTCCGAAAAAATGTAGTGTTCGTCGGGAATTCAAAAATATATATTTGCTTTTTAATTCAAATGGATGGTCTGGGGCAAGAGAGGACCAAACGGGATATAACAGGATGGGACGAGCAGCAATATATGTTCTTGATGTGCACTGGACTCAAAAACTATGAGCACGCGGGCGAAGCCGAGCCCGAACACTAGTCACATTCATAAATATACAAGTTGTATGGAGTAGTTTAAATGCAACAACACAAGCACAGTTAAGCCGAATTCAGGGTTAAAGTACTGAAGTGCGAAAACACGGGAATTTTTCATATAAAATTCCCGACGCCTATCTTTCCGGCACGGCCGAATGATTCCGAAATAAAAATTGTGCTCGTATAAATCTCGATTTGAGAGCTGTGTAAGTTTTACTGTGTATCGCGCGAGCAGGAATAATACACCCGCCGTTGGTAGTGCTGGTATTTCGCAGTCAGTTTTTTTTTCTAAAAGGTTTTTAATGTGATTTTTTTGGTACGGTCTAGTTGGTGTCGGATTTTTACAGCGTGGATACGGGGCTTTTTGCTTGGGATTAGCATTACCAATTTATACTAATTTTCTAATTTTACTACTTATGTATACATATTTATCTGTAATATCTCTTACGTGCCCCTATTAACCCAATATTGTAAGCGTTACACTAGGAGGTATTGGGGGGTAATTTATATCTGACATCATTATTTATTGAAAACAAATTTGCAATTTTCTAGGATCTTCAATGTACATAACATATTTATGTCTGCTATAGCAGTGATTAAAGGCAACAATCCTGATAACATTATACCCTTTAAATTTATCCTTTAAACCATGTGGCTATTTCTAATAAATTTAATGAGTTCGGACGATTTCACGGCTCATTTTATTCAGCTAAGTTGCTAAGTTATACGGGAAATTACCAACAAACATTACAGCATTATTTATATTTCATCCTGAAACGTAAAGTTGTAACCTCAAACTGTTATATTATTCGGCACATTTCAGGCCAAGCGGAAGAACGCACTTTTTGATGCCACTGAATAAAGAACTTTATCTCTAAGTTATTTGAGTGCAAAATTTAACGACAGTGCTCCAGAATGAGCAAGGATAGCTGTGCTGTCTCCATTCAATTTTACACTTAAATGTATAGAGAGACAGTTCTTTACTCAACATTTGTAATTTGAAGCATTTTTCCGTTTGATCTATACTGACTGTGAAAGACCGATTTGTCCATGATACCCAAATTATTTTATTCCTGTACTTACACGATGAAGAAATCGCTTCAAATATTTTAGTCAAAGTTAACTTTGACAACGGCCACATCTACAAATGATACATTTTGTTGTTTGTTGTGGTTATTCAGAAATGTTTAGATAAAGTGTTTGCAAATTAGTTTGAGGAGAAAAACGGCAACTTTTATCTGCGTTCGATAATCTCATTGTCTGAATGCCTTTTTTTGCGAAACTATCACATCATATAATCTGTAACAGTGAAATAGTCTATGATCAAACTTGTCACGTTCATAGACATCTAAATGTTTGTTTGCACCACAAGCATTTATTTCGGGTCTGAGTGTTTGTGAGACCTAAAAGTCTCTAGTAGTTCCTGATACACAAGACACAAGACTCGGTCTTTGTGTGGGGTCAGAACTATGGATTGTATGTGAAGAAATAAATACATCGTTGGGTGTTTTTATTTCTCTACCAGAATTCATCTATATTTGTAGTCCACCCATTCGCATGTGCTGAACTATAGTCCAAATTCTCTTAATTGGATTCTCGTTTAATAAGGGATCCCATTCCCAGTTTGCAATTAAGAGTTGTTATCTGGGATTAGAGGACGAACGTCGATTCACCTACGACGTGGAACGTCGGACCAAGTTACGGATGCAGTCCGCTCCAACAGGTCGTTATCGAAACCTTTGGGGAAAGACTATGCTCAGTGGGCTACCTGTAACTGTATCTCATTTCAGATTCCCCAGGCTGCTAAAGCATAGACTTCTCATAAACATCGCTGATTTATAGAGCCAATAACCGTGGTGGCCCGGAGAGCAAGCATTTCACTCTTTGCTGCGAAGGAAAGTAGACAATTATTTGTTTCCAACTCTTTCTATTGAAACAAATGGAATAAATATTATAAATATAATAATATAAATATTCTTTCTGATTAATTTTGTTGTGGGTTAAAGACAATCCGTTGTCCCTTAGACACTCGCCGAGGTCCGAAACTCGATGTCAATTCTTTGTGTGCCACTGTTGATTCTGGCTAACAGGAATTACAGTGGTGGGTGTGTGCGCAGGAAAGTCTCAGTCATTTTACCAATATAAAATTTTGAACATCAAAAGATATCACCGGTAAAATTAATTTAAAACACGTCTTTTATAGTTAATCCGGGTGGAACGTTTACCTGTGTACACGGAGCGGATGCGAGATCACGAACTCAATTCCGACGCGATGACGACACGGATCTAGATACAGCCGGATTTCGATACGGTTCGTTCGGCAAATTTTTACCCGTAAATTGAATCTGTGGATCCATCGGCAGTGTTGTAAAATTTTCGTAAAATGTTTTTCTATCATATAGTTTGTATGACGTCAACAAAATTAATAAGCACCTACTGATAATAGGTCTTTCATATGTATGTGAAAGGTCGCCTAGGTAGGTACCACCGCAATATCTATTTATCCAGCCAAACAGCAATGTGTATGCAATGTTGAGTTATGATTTGAAGAATATTGTAACATCTTATGTCTCAGGATGGCGGGCGTAGTGGAATGCTATGGATTGCTTTGTAATTCATGCTACTGTCCATAAGCGGTTGTATCGCTTACTATCAGGCAAATTTCACGCTCATTTCGCCATTCATTCTAATAAAAACAAAAAACTAGATTCATTCAGCGGTCTTCAAGAAATCAAGCTTTTTAAGAATTTATCCATGTAATAGGATCGTTATGTCTTGGAATGCAAAAAAATATTATTCGTTCCAGAAATGGGAAACACATACAAATCGATGGCATTTCATTCTTATTTTCACTTTAAGTACTAAATAAACTAAATGGTGGTGATTATTAATACATATTTTGAGAACAGTTTATGAATTGCGAATTTTTACAATTAAATATTATTAACAGTGTGGTTTTAGCTCCGACAGAATTTATATCTCCCTTTATCAGTGTCAATAAAAACACCATATTTTTTTTATAATCACCTATTATTTTTAGAACTTTTATACAAATAAATAACTTCATAACTAAAAGAATAAATATTTTAAAAACATCGAAGGGTGGCTAAACAGAATCGAAGCCAGCCCTTGTTGACCCATTAATTTAATTTGGGACTGATTTCAACTTTAGGGTCTAACGTTCCTAATATTGAAACGATAAGTGTGATTTATGTTCGGTAGTTGCTTACTCAGATAGATATCGGAATTAGATTCATTATTTATATGATTTATTTTAATCGCTGTACGTTTAGATACGGTATAGTATTCATAATGGTTCCATAAATTGATGATTCGTATACACGCAAATACACTTGTAAGTTTTATTTTAGTTATATTGAAAGTGAGTGGTGGCCTATTGGTAAACAAATCAAACGCGGCTGCCAACGTGTTCGCGATGGTCATGGGTTCGAAATATATTGATAGTAAATAAATAATAAATAACACCCAACAGTCACATACATAGTCTTGACCCCACACTAAAGTCGAGTCTTGTGTCGTATCAGGAACTACGAAAGACTTTTCGGTCTCACAAACACCCAGAACCGGAAGAAATATTTGTGGGCCGCACAAACATTTCTCTTGGTGCGGGAATCGAACCCACGGCCTCTCTTTTCACAGGCGGCGTCTAACCAACTGCGCCACGGAGGCTGTCAACAAAATCACCACGCACTGTAAGGGTGAAGAAAAATCGCGTGTAAACCTACCGTAGGGATTTTATAGATTTTCTATGGTATGTAAAGTCCGGCTACCTGCACTAGACCAGAGTTTCACACAATTCCCTAATTTCTAATTCTCCCAGAAAACAGCAGTGTAAATGCATTGTTGTGTTTGGGTTTAAAGGACATTGTAACTAGAGTAACAACTGGACATATTGACACTTAATACGGTGTTAAGGTGCCTCAGAATATCGAGCTCAATGGAATGATATGCTTCGTAATTCAAGGTGTTATTTGGTTTTGCTGCTATCCATGAGCGGTCGTATCATTTATCATCTGGCGAAAGGCATGCTCGTCTCGCCATTAATTGCAATAAAAACAAACGCTTCACCTTTTTAAAGATAATTTATATTATTTCATACCATCTATACAAATAATGTAACAGTTAAATAAAAAGCCATTACTCCATACACGTTTAAGGATCCATTCATGACAGCAAAACACTTAATCAACTTCAACTTCTTTGAAATCATTGCAAAATCTCATTAATATAGAATCCAATTAACACGAAAACTCATCGAGTGAAAGCCATGGATTGTTTACAGATTATTCAAACGGAATTTTAATTAGCCGTTTAGAGATGCGATCACGTAGAAAAGATTTAAACAGGCAAAATAGACTCAATGGAATAACTCCGCTAATCATTTGTGATTTGGCACAGGCCCCGTTTATCGTGAAATGGTTGATAATGCTTATGAAGGCGGGCGGAGTTTGGACTTGTTTGCGGGACCCATTTAGACAAATGACGTCAATTATATCTGTATTGTTTGTAAGCCTATTTTAAGTATCGAATGTTTTGTCTTCGTCGTTCAAATTGAATTCAAAAATCGTTCGAAGGGGACAAAATCTACACTAATATTATAAAGAGGAAAACTTTGTTTGTTTGTTTGTTATGTTGTAATGAATAGGCTCAAAAACTACTGGACCGATTTTAAAAATTCTTTCACCATTCGAAAGCTACATTATCCTCGAGTAACATAGACTATATTTTATTTTGGAAAAAAAAGGGTTCCGTAAGATATTTAGATTTTTCAGACACAAACTGAAAAAAATCAACCAAAGAAGTTATTTATTTTGCGTACGCTGCCTAAACTATAAAAGATAAAACCATAAAATGTTATAATTAATTGTAGATCTTATAAATATCTACAAAAAAGTCCGCGACACACTATACCTATCTATGTCGAGTGAGGCACAACAACCACATTTTTATTTAAAAATCTTGAATTTTCTACACTAATATTATAAAGAGGAAAACTTTGTTTGTTTGTTTGGTTGTAATGAATAGGCTCAAAAACTACTGGACCGATTTTAAAAATTCTTTCACCATTCGAAAGCTACATTATCCACGAGTAACATAGACTATATTTTATTTTGGAAAAAAATAGGGTTCCGTAAGATATTTGGATTTTTCGGACACAAACTGAAAAAAATCAACCAAAGAAGTTACTTATTTTGCGTACGCTGCCTAAACTACAAAAGATAGAACCATAAAATGTTATAATTAATTGTAGATCTTATAAATATCTACAAAAAAGTCCGCGACACACTATACCTATCTATGTCGAGTGAGGCACAACAACCACATTTTTATTTAAAAATCTTGAATTTTTTTTGGACTACATTTAAACGCATTTATTTTACATCATTATTTCATCAATAAGTACAGTTTATGTTGATAATATTTGGTATTTGAATGATTAAAATTGGACGTTTGGTTTTGAAGTTGTGGTGAAATTAAAATATTACGATTTCTGCTGCACAAAAATTTCATAAGGCAATCTTTATATGTACATGTATATGGAGAGACGGGATATAATAGAGTTGAAGTTACGGGAGAAGGCTGGGATAGCTGACAGATTTGATAGGACGAAATATAAATGCACGTTATAAGACGGGATGGATAATAAAGAGAAAGGACGGGATGGATTGGGAAGAGACTGAACAGACGGATGAGACGGGATTGAGCCGGACAATAGGACAGCTACGTCAAGTTTAGGTATACAAGAGTTTATACGAAAAATAACATCTATTTGGTGTGGAGTGGAATCAAAAAATATATGCACCCAGACGAAGCTGGGCCGGGCTGCTAGTGTTCTATATATTATTTTTGTAAACTATGTATAAATCAGGCCCTTAATGTTTCAGTAATAAAACATGTTAAAAAAATCTATGGTATGTAAGTCCGCCAACCCGCACTAGGCCAGCGTGGTGGACTATATGGCCTAACTACTCTCAATCGTACTGTCGATTGTAGAGGAGGCCCGTGCTCTGCAGTGGGACGAATATGGGCTGATACAGATAATACATTTTATGCGCATTGTAAGATGGATTCAATCCAATAGGCCTAGGAAAAACATTTCTGGGGGCGCGGCCGAGCCCCCGTCCAAGTCGAGCTTTAGGCCGTAACATCCTTTTCTCGAAGCAATTCAGACCATTTTCAACCCCCTATAACTTCGTTGTGGCTAAAGCATGAAGCCTGAATTTTCAGTTACTAAGCAGGCATTGTGTAAACACGGTATATTTAAAATTTCATTCAATTTGAACCAGTAGTTTAAGAATTGTAACTAGTCAAACTTTCTTAATTTTGTCACTCACTGACTGACTGACCGATCATCAAAAGTCTAAGGCACTTCTAGCAGACATAGAACCTTCAAATTTAGAATATAATTAGTGTTTAGTGTCTAAAATAAGGGAAAATTCAAACATTTCATAATTTGTGTCTAGTTTTCTAGATAGACCAAATGTCAACTAGTAGTTGACATGGTATAAAAGTGTATATTAAGTGTATATTTCCCGTGTCAACTAGTAGTTGACATGACGTGGCACGTTTGGATGCATTAGAAATCCGTTAAATATGGTCATTTCGGTCGCACTAAGGGCAATTTGTATTACTATTTCAACCTTGACGGGCATGAGCGGCGGTGCGGATAACTTTGTAATCCCATATAAATGTATAGGATTACAAAGTTACATTTGCAGTTAATGAATCATTGTACCCGTATATAATGGAATAATAGTTGTAGATAGATATCTATATATATGAGGCATAACAGGAGGGGATATAGAGAAGGAAATGGTGTATTCAGCATGTCACATGCCCTTGCAAATAAATAGGCTAAATAGCTCGAAAATATCAATTACAATGAAAGAAAGAACATTAATAATCAAATCCGCTATACTTGTGATAAATTGATGCCTACAAAAATAAGAAAAATCCATAAGACAGAGGCTTTAAGAAAAATCGTTAGTGATATTCTAGAAGTAAGAAGTACTGAAAAGGAAAAAAGTAGGACTCTACAAAAAGACGTGAGATCCCATCAAAAACATCCTGTAAAAAAATTCCAAGTCTCGCAGCTCAGGTTTTTTACCGCAAAAAGTTGTGAGATGCATGTTATACCAAGTCGATTAATTTATTTAGTCCTTAAGGGACCTTCTATATAAAGTTATTACGTTAGTTATTACCATATAAATATTAAAAATTCTTTACGTTTTAAATAAATAGATCGACTTGGCCAGCAGCATTATGTATAAATTGTATGATACATTATGTTTTCATGCGATGGCCAAGTCGATCCATTTATTTAAAACGTAAAGAATGTTTAATATTGATATGGTAATAACTAACGTAATAACTTTATATAGAAGGTCCCTTAAGGACTAAATAAATTAATCGACTTGGTATAACATGCATCTCACAACTTTTTGCGGTAAAAAACCTGAGCTGCGAGACTTGGAATTTTTTTACAGGATGTTTTTGATGGGATTAGTTTTTCAGCTTGCAAAATAATATTGGAATAGCGTACTTCATCTAAATTATTAAATATCTATGGTAAATATTTATGATTCTCGAATTCTTTTTTGTGCCGCACCGTCAAGCTGTGGACTTGTTTGCCGTCTCACGTATTCCCTCCTTCCTACAATCCTGGGTCCTTCCGCCGTAGCGTGAAGAGGCACCTTAGCAGGCCGGCATAATTGTTTCCATTGGCATGGGACCGCCGTCCGATGCCAATGGATACTCTGCCTGGGCGGCATTAGCACTTACCATCAGGTGCAAAGCCGCCACTATGCCGGGCAAGTATAAAAAAATCTAGCAGACAAATCGTTTTTTTTTATTTATTTTTAAGGAGCAACAATGACACTTTGCTAATAATTATACTTAATATTAAGTTTCTTTAAATTTAATTAAAGTGCAACCAACCCCGTTTAATACAATAACCTAAATCATTCTCCAAAATGTATACCGGGTATCTCAAGAATGCGGCCGAAAACGAAGCCGGGTGGTAGTTTTAGTGACTACAAACACAACGCAACTAAAAATTTCGCAAAGAAGCGCGACAATGTTTTTTTATGATTTTTTAAATATCGTCATTTTTGGGTGGTAAATCCATAGTTTTTGCTAAAATTATAATTTAAACACTTTTATACCTTAGATTATTTATAAATAAAAGGGTATACACTATTATTTTAGGAAAAAAATTATTTACCACCCAAATATGGTAATCAGACTAAAATAACAAAAAAAAATTGTCGCTTTTTTTTTTGCAACTTTTTCTATTGCATTGTGTCTGAAGTCGCTTTAACTACCACCCGGCTTCGTTTTCGGTAGCAGTCTTGATATACCTTGTATGAATCATATTATTATTGTATTCACTATATGTAAATTTTAATTAAAGTAAACCTGAATATTATAATTTATATTGAAGTGGGGGGTCACACACTCTTACAATGACTTGAGTACGTCCACGTGACACACAGTTTGTCGTAAATATCTTCTAATTTCTGTCGATTCTGTTCACTTTGGAGGGCGAGGTTTTAAGCCGATTACAGGTTTTCGTTTACATTGCTAATAAATATATAATTTATGTACATTTAAACAAACAATATTATGGTTTAGTAGCTACTTGTTTAATTTATATTTATGTATAAACAATGTGTTTTTATCTGTTATATAAACAGGCTTGTATAAAGGTATTAATAAAAGTTCAAATATGCCAAATAACCTATGGAGACTACAGGTAGTGAAGTGGACAATACCTTTATGATATTTTTCTTGTAATCTCTCTGTATTTGTTTTCCCATTTCAATAATAAATGTTGTAGTATTGACGCTAAGTGTTTTGTTTTCTTGTTTCTTGGTGGACAATAAAATGTATAAACAAATGAACGGTAGAATTTGGCACTTTACTCTCTGCTTACTTCTTCTAAATTTATAAATAATTAATTAATAAATACACCCAACAGTCACATACTTATAGTCCTAACCTCACATTAATATCAATTAAGTCTTGTGTCGTGGGTATCGGAAATTACGAGAGACTTTCACAAACACGAGATTCATGAGACCGTCTCACAAACACCCAAACCCAAGACAAATTTGTTTGGACCTCACAAACATTTGTCTCGATGTGGGGTTCGAACCCGCAGCGTCTCGTTTCACAGTCGGCGTTTAACCAACTACGTCACGGTGGCTGTTAAAATCAAGTGATTATTATTTTCTATGCATAATTTTATTTAATCTCTTCAAGTGCCTATTTTCAGTTGTCTGTTGGTCTTTGACATGGATATCCTATAAAAAGTAATTAATTACAGGCCCGTTTAAAACTTTCCAATTTGTTAAGATCAGTCACTATTTCCTTTAATCTAAAGATATTCTGTTATAATTTCGGTTACAATAAGGGGATTATGATGGTTGATGTAACTGGAAATTGGCTTCCGAGCTCGAGTATTAGGCGGGATCTCAGAGTGTCCATTATAATTTGAGCGCCACTCAAATTAACCACTCTCTCAATCCTCCCCTGTTTAGTTAAATCAAAAAGTAAGGCCCAGTTTCGTTTACAAATTTTGACGATAACTACTATTTACTATTAATATTTCGAAAATGTCAACACCACACATTTGAGATTTTATATGTATGGCGATATGATTGTCAGAAAAGTTATGGTTATAGTGAGTTACTTCTGTGCCTAAGTGGCACTTCTGAGAGGATAAAAGTTGAAGAAAACTTTAACAATAATAAAAATATAAATTATAAAGTTTCCTGACCGAAAGTTATATTTTTATGCGATAATTACAAGTTCTCATGGAATTATGAAGTGTTCTATAAACTATCATGTGTTGTTTGTGAAAGAAATTACGGGAGGCCCAATTTCTCCTGCCGTCCGTTTTCCTTCTCTTTCCTCATAAATTTCCATACGACAAGGCATCTACAATGTAAGAGTTGTTGATGTTTATTTTCAGTGATTATTAGATAGCAATGTTCTTACGTTTTGGACCTAATCAATAAAATACTGCAATGATGCATACAGTTAAATATATGTTAAATCTTTATTGTTTTCAAACATAACGAGTTCCGGATGAGATGGAACCATAAAAATATTCAATATTATAAATTGTACTGTGCAAAATCTCGGTATTTTTATTGCACATTTTTACATTTTTGCATATGCAACAATGCTGCCTGTGGTAATGCAAAACTGTTGCCAAAACGCGCAAGCTGAATACACAAATATATGCCATTATATTTGTAAAATTCTTCCTAACAAGGATATTTTTGTAACGGAGTGAATGGCGAGATGTACTTACTTTTTATTGCAATGAATGTTGAGACTAGCGTGCCGTTCGCCTGATGATAAGCAATATTACCGCTCATAGACAGTAGCAAAACCAAACATCTTGAATTACAAAGCAATGCCTGGCACTCCACTCGACTCCTGAGACAAATGAGACATTGGATGTTAAATCTCAATATGTTCAGTTGTTCATCTGGCTAAAATGTCCTTCAGACTGTAACACAACACTGCATTTTCACGGTTATTTGCCGAGAGAAATTGAAATTTCGCTGGTACCTACCCAGGCGACCTCTCACATAATATGAGAGACCTACCACCAGTAAATTATATGTTTAATGGCGGTACTTTAAGTAATTCATCAATGTTATTCTTTCAATTGGAATCAAGCAGTGCAATTATTCAATAGATCGATGTGGAGATCCTTAGGGAGGCGTATGTTCAGCAGTAAAATTCCCGTGGTTGAAAAGAGAGAGATAGTGCAAAGATTTTAACAAACTTCCATGTTTTAATATAATATATTTTAATTATGGTTTCAATTACTCAGGAGCGTGTGTAAAGTTTACAACTTTAAGTTACGCGAATCAAGTTACCTGTAAACTTACAACTGTAATAAAATTCTTTGCAAACTGTTATTGTTCTTGGACTTTTAATTAAATGTTTTCAAATTAGATTTCACAACAGGGACTTTATGATTGTGAAAGAAATAAAACTACAACAATTGATATAAGTAGTTCTCTGTAATGCGATTTCTAAATCGGAATTTCCAATTCACGCTTCGGAAAAATTTAATCAGAATCTAAAAGTTTCTCAAAACATTCTTTTTTTTGGGTTTCTTAAGCTACTTCATTCCTTATTTTATTTATATTATAGTTTTGAAAGCATGTATGTTTCAGTTTAAATATTTCATATCTAAGAATTGATAACCAGTTATTTATCAATTAAATAATATAAGTTACTGAAATACAAGTTAAAAATAAACAGTAAATACTGACTGACTTTATTTATTTATCGTTGTTTATACGAAAACCAATTCCAAATATTGCTTTGATAAGCCATTTTGTTTTATCCTCCAACCTTCGTCAATGACGACACAAAGTGTCACTGTTTTCTTTGCCCCAAGCAAAGTTTTAATGACAGTGCGGCTAAAACACTCTCAGATTAGATCTTATTATGCCTACCACGTTAAGAAATGTTTACCAAATTTGGTCCTATTTATTAAATGAGTTAGTGGGGATCTGTGTCTTAAATAAATAGAACTTCCTATTTACGCATATTATTTTGCATATATCATTATGGAAGAGATATCTATCTTTCATAATTATATAATTATGCTGGTTTGGTCGCTACCGGATATTCTAATAATGCAAGACTTAATGTGACTGCCTTGATTGCACCTTTACCTACCCCTTATGGGAAAAAGGCATGACGTTAAGTACGTATGGATATACTGTACCCAGAACATGCCACACTTCTATATTAGCCCACATACGTCCTATTGTGGAACACAGGCCTATATCTACAATCGAGAGTACGTCTGAGAAGGGTTAGGGCAAGTGCTTCACCATGCTGGCGTAATGCAGACTGGATTGTTTGTATCGGTCAATATAACCGATTCTCCACTATCTTGATCAGTGGTCGCTATGCGGGCATATGCAAATATCCAGCCACTACCTTCAAATATCCAGCCACTACCTTCAGGATTTCCAACTTTTACCCTGTGGTTTGGGGGTACAAGAATCCCTCCACGGTATCCTCTGCCCGTCGTAAGAGACGACCTAAAGGGGTCATCGGAGTCTCTGGGCACACGGCGGGGGCCGTGCGCCCTCGCGTATAACGGACTCCGAGACGTGTGATGGAGCCTCGTCTCCGTCATGGACGCCCATAACAGCTTTACGGGCGTCCGAAAGGGGGGTGTAAATGGCGGTAATCTGGGCCTTTATAATAATAACATAAGGCCCAGCAATGGTTTTGCGCGGGGCGGTTCGCGGACGTAAATCGGGGCGCCTTTCGCCCTGGGATGTCCAGTGCTGCCCACAATGCGTGTGAGGGTTATCAAGAAAAAAAAAAAAAAAAAAAAAAAAAAAAAAAAGGATTTCCAACTTAACATTTCCTTTTCTCTTGTTGCAGAACGGTTGAATGTCCTATACGAAAGAAACTGGACGAGGCTGGTGCACGAACAGTTGCGGAAATTCGAGTCATCCATCGTCGCGGCTGCAAGGCAGTCCTCAGACTCACAACCTTCAGAACTAGCGTTGGACTCAAAATGGACGTTTTCTGGAGCACTTATTTACTGCATCACTTTAATTACTACTATAGGCAAGTATTTTATCGACATATACGAGGAGTACATAACAAGCAAAGATTTTTTAATTGAACAGTTATTTGAAACACGTCTTCCATGAGTATATCAAACAGCTGTAGATTCGCGAAAACCTTAAAAATGTTATCTTGAAGGATAATTGGATTACGAAAGTATCGTTGAATCTCTCAAACCATTAAGTCACGCAGACCATACAAATAATTTTTCGTGGCTATCAAAAAGGCTATATAGCATTTGGCCGTAATATCTTAGGTATCTTGGCTAACTGGTGAAATTGCTGAACCGACCGAAACTGTTGATGAAATTTAATTAAAATTAATATTATGTTACACAGGATATGGCAATGTATCGCCAAGAACGGCAGCGGGCCGGGCAGCGACAGTCGCGTATGCAGCCGCTGGCGTGCCATTGACTCTGGCATGTCTAGCAGGACTGGGAGCTTCGCTGGCAAGACTGGCAAGATTGGCATGGCTGAAGGCAACTAGGAGAAAAGTACCTAATACATGGGGGAAGGACGGCGAGGTATTACAACATTAATTGTTTTATAAAATTACTAAATTGATAAGCAGTGCACTACAGTTCTTAAAAATTTACATTAGTAATAAAATGTAGTATCGGTAATTACTGATTAACAAAAACCACCCAAAAATAACTAATATAAATAATACTATTCTTTATAAACCAAGACAAAGGGTCTACAAAGAACTTGATGGTAAATGTAGAAAAGTCCTTATACTGGTCAATGTGAAACCAGATATTCACAGAATATATCTGAAACACCACTTAATATGGGAGGATTTTCACTACTGTAATTCAGTGGTAGCTATTAACGCTAATACTATTATCCCACCATCGGAAATACTTCTCACCAGAAAAATTTAAGAATAAGCCTTCTTTGCAGCTGGAAAACCATCTTCAACTCCACGAGCAGCAAAGGCTACTACCACAGCCAGCGGAACACAATCAGTACACTTCCTTCCCGCCCAGAAGCCATAGATCTCCTGGTACGGTGAAGGCCAGGGCGGGAGACAGAGGGCAGTACTCCCAGGTGTTTGAAAGGGCTCCAGCTAGCCCTAGAGCGGCGACGCTGGGTCGCGTGAAGCGTAGTGCCTTGACTGATGGTAAGGACCCTTCAATATTTGTGACGTCATGCTTCTAACATATTCAAAGGTATTCAAGTCAGCCAGTTGTGGCCATTGATTACTGGGCAGTAAGAGTATTCAAAAACTGTTTTAAAATCGTATTGTATCAAATGTTCTATCTTGTTCTGTGTTGTCAATCTGATTTTAAGTCGTTCCAAAGGGACGAAACTTCGCTTACTAAAATGGGTTTAAAACTGTTTATAAATAAAGCCTATAATGTATCAGAATGAGAAGTGGGAAGTTCTGTCGTGTCATGCCTAATAGTTATAAGTTCTGATTGGTTTATTTAATACTTATAGATAGGTCTTTAGTTGTCATCAAATGAGCATTTAGCACGCTTATTGTTCACGTTTATCAAAAATAGTCCAGTAAGATCACATGTGTTGTTGATATCGAAAATATGAACAAAATAATTTCAAATAATATGGTACTTCGAAAAATAATGAAATATTTTTCCGCCTATAAAAACATTAATAGGCTAAAGATCAGCACATTTCACGGTAGTGAAAACCAATAAAGAACTGAATCTAAATGCTCGTTCTGATCGCGTAGAAATATTAAAACAAATCTCGCAGCAGTGATTTTTTTATGAAAAGCTAAAAGTCGGGGTAATTGAAACGATTTTTTGAATAAAACGCCTTTTGAAATTTAAATACGAATGTGCACGTAAGCCATTTTGTATAAAAAATGGAAATTTTAGCCCTCATTTAACTTTCATACCGAAACACCTTTGTAGTATTCAAGCGATATATAACCTTTGGCTAAGTTGCCTGGAGGTATTAAAATGGCGTAAACACTACATGAATCTAAAATATATTTCTTATTTGAAGAATCCACCAAAACTAACATTGAAGCAACGCATTTCACATGCAAAGACATAATATACGGGTTAAAATATTATTTATTTATTTTTATAAAGCCAACGTCGATTAATAAAACAATTGGGCAAAATGAAGACTGTTTTAATTTTACATCCTTGAAATAAATATTCATCAAAATTATTTTTCGCCAGGGCTTAGTCAGAGACTAAGAGATATTCACAATTTTTATTTTATATCTTTCAGCTTCAGGAAGACCATTTCTGAACATATGTATACCTTCACCAGTGCTTATTATTTTACTTTATTTAAATATAACCTTCTTTCCAGAAGCTCATTCATCATCAGCTCTTCAAACGCAGACGTTAGACAGGAAGAAAACGACAAGTATGAAGTGCCTGGCGACAGTCCACGGCCCTGGCCGAGGAAGGGGCAAGGGTACCATCCAGAGGCCTAGAGGTCCAGCTATAGAACAGCTCATTGCTGAAGAATGCGGGGAGCTGACGCTGAATAGGAGTCAAGATGACCTGGACGATTCAGAGGATCCTGATGAAGCGTAAGCTAATTTTATTATTATTTTAATAGTTAAAGTCCTTAAAATTTCAGTTATAGTAGAGGCTCACATAGATTAGAATTATAAACAGAGATAGATGCGCAACTGTACTTTTTTATTTTCTGACGTGATTTCGCCATCAGAGGGCGCGCTAGGCAAATGCGTGAAATTTTATATTTGTTATTCCAACATTTCAAAATGTGTAGCTTTCGTAACCTCTTGTAATTTTCACCAATATCAAGTCGAGATTGTTTTTAATATGAAGAAAGTTTATAATATCAGTATACAAAACACATTTCTTGGTTTAGTGATACACTTCCGCCATTTAACTATTAGATTTAAACTAATTACAAGTCAAATTCCCGTTCTCGTCAGAGGGTGGCGCTAGAATCGAAATAATTGTTTTCAATATTTTTCATGTACGAAGTCACACCCCTATGGAAGCTCATGTCCTTAAATAGAACGTGGATGAGGTCGATAATAATTATTCATATACCTACCTTATAACTGAAATCTCAATTAAAATAATGCTTAGAAACATTATTAATAACTTAGCATCTTGGGATTGTATGCCTGTACAGTTATAATGAATTGCCTAAATTATATGGCGTAAATTATAAACATTAGGTATTCAGTATTAATATTAATAGCTTTCATCTTTATTTAATAGCAAAAGTATTCTCATAGGTATAAAAAATCCTGCATTGGTTTAAAATGATTCTAGAATATACCTTGCCAAGTTTTCCTATAACGTTTCCAGACGGTGTTATTGTAAATATCGCTAGCAGGTATTGGATAAATCCAATATTATTACTTGGAATTGGCAAAAGAGCAAACGCTAAAGAATCTGTAGAAAATGCTGTTGATTTTAAAATTCTACTCAATATTAATCCGACGATGAACTCTCCAGTACAGATCGTTAATTCAAACTAAGATATTCTTTTTAAACATTTCTTAATTGGTAGTTTCTGTTCTATATTACATTGATTAGAGACATTCTGTACATAACAACTTTCTCTTGAAAAAGTCCGTTTTCAATAAACCATATTTTCTTCTGCAGAAAGTAATGTAGTTTATCGCAACTTTTAAATTTGAAATTTATAAAATCGTTGGTTTTTGTATTAAGGCAATATGTAAATTTTATAACGAATAATTTTCTTTGGTATTAGATATATATTCTGCAATTCCATTTTCACCTTCCTGCTATGCTTTGTTGACAGAATATGTCCACACGACACCCCATCACGAGTGCCTTTGATTTGGAACGAGGAGAATCACAAAAGCAAGAGTTGCGCTGTCCCCAGCAGCAGCGCTTCGACCGTGCAACACCACCACGGGATCGAACACTGCCACATCCCAGTCGGCATTGTCCTGTTCCTCCTTCTCGCATACATTTGCGTAGGAGCGGCCATATTCTCCGCCTGGGAAAACTGGAGCTTCCTAGACGCAGCCTACTTCTGTTTCATAGCGTTAGCAACCATAGGCTTCGGTGACTTCGTCCCCACAAGCTTCCTCACTTCAAAAACTAACACAGACAGTTCTAAAAGTGAATATGTACAGATGATAGCGTGTTGTGCGTACCTAGTTTTCGGGCTGATATTAATAGCGATGTCCTTCAGCCTCCTCCAAGACGAAGTGGTCGCCCGGTGTTCGCAATTAGCTAATAGCTTAGGGTTGTCTCGTCAATGACAGTACGAGAAGAGCGAATGTCGCTCCACAGACAATCATCTAAGAATGTTATGATCGTTATTGTAAGAAGCCACTGTATGGATCCACATTTATTTTCCTCACAGGATCCGACCCCGATACTTATTATTATTGGACTTTGTATTCATATTATCATTGTATCATAAATGAAAAATTATTTTCTCATGTCTCGAAAAAGGCAAAATTAATCTTTTAAAAGTAAACTTTTTACGGAATTTGTACTCAAAAATGAATGATGTTTGTAATGTAAATAATGTATATTTGTAAAAGCAAGGCTGAAATTGTAATGAAACAATAAAATTGTGTTGAACTGTATTCAATTTTTATTTATAGCTTACCCTATATTTTATTTACATATCTCAGCAACGACAAATACGTCAAAATACAAAAAATATGTAATATTTAAGTCATGTATAGATAACGCTTTCAGATACGATCTCTCGGAAACATAAAACAAAACTGGTGGTAGGTCTCTCACATGTGAGACATATTGCGACTTAACATCCTATGTTTCAAGATGGCGAGTGCAGTGGAATGCCAAGCATTGCTTTGTAATTCATGATGCTGTTTGGTTTTGCTATTGTCTTGGAGATGTCATCGCTAGCCATTATGCGAATGGCTAGCTCGTCTCGCTTCAAAGCAATAAAAAAAAACCAATATAAATATCAATAGACAGAAATAAATGAATTCTTAAATATGCTACTGTCCATGAGCAGCCGTATCGCTTTTCATCCAGGTGTTAAACCTACAAAACGAATATAACTAGTAGTTTCACAACACTAAAAAAAGTATATAAAACATACCGTTGTATTTTTGAACATGTTCTTAATGAAGAAACAACAGTAATCTGTAAGTTCAAAATTAGACAAGTTATTCGTACAAATCGCCAACTATCCCGTCATACGCAAGGGAATAGTGACAAAATACCCTGATTTTTCCGCTGTTTCCTTCAAATTCTCGGGAGCATTATTGCTTTTTTATCGATAGACTCAACTGAAACTGATCTATGTTGTCATATCATGTATACCTCGTCTATTTTTTATTGGCCTGTGGCGAATTTTGGAACTATAGATACAATTGCAAAAATATCTATTTAATGCACCGTTTGAGATATTTTTTCATAACATAAACAAGTTTACACTCATAATCTAATATTAAAATGTTCAATATAATAAAATGAGAAGAGAAAAACTGTTCCTAATATTTTGACAATTGCATGACAACATCACATTCGGACGCCAAAAGATCGTGGACAATCTCTACTAAATTCTTCTTCCATTTGAGTTAGAATATTTTGCAATATATTATAGTTGGTTGTGAAAGAGTTAATTGTGTATCTGGCAAAACTTATGAAAGTTAAGGAAGTGCATGCGATTTATCTAGTGAAATTGATTAAGCGCTTTGCTAAATAGAAGTAAATGAATAAAGCGAAAGTCAGATGAAGCATGATTGAATCTAAAAAATATAACTCAGCATTTTTACTAAGTAATCTAGTCTATCCTGTAATAGATTTAAGTACTACGAATAAGTAGTACTAAGTATTTACGAATAAGTAAATGGAGGACTATAACTCAACTAATCAATGAACCTATTATTATTTCCAACTAATTAATAATCAATTACTATAACAAATACCTCAAACTTACTGCTAAGATTATAAGAATATATAATAATTTTATTTTTAATTACTTTGTAGTACTTGTTATCTCGTTCATAAATCAGTTTTATCAGTCATAATTTACAGAGAAGGAGTACTGAATTTTATGGCCCCAATTATAAAATACTTGTTTGAACCGAAATTTCTCGGAAGCATAAAAGTCACTTATAAACCGAGAACTATCCCCGTTGGGAGATAAAAAGTTTTGGCGAGTTCATCTTGATATAAGTTTCGTGTTATTCCATTTACTTTAGTAATGAAAACAACCAATCAATACTGAACCAGATGTATATGTACATATTTTTTCTAACAAATTTCAGATTGAGACGGAAAAAAGTAACATTTATAAAAACAATTACAATTTATGAAGTTCTTCGACCCGTTCAGAGTATAATAGTTTGGTAGGCTTAGGTCTTTCCAATCTTTGGTAATAACAGTACACAACAAAGGGTACAATCTAAGGTGCCCGGCCACATTAACGATCGCCTTATCATTTAAAAGTACCGTAGTTTCTGATACCCATGACTCAATCTTAGTGTGGGGTCAGGACTATGTACGTGACTGTTGGATGTATTTATTTATTTACCATTTTATAAATGATCTAATTTTGAGCATTTTTTTAAATATTAATCTTTCTCTTTCTTTTTCTTTTTGACAATGTGACAGATTCATAATCTGATATTTTTTTATCACGTTCAAAAATCATATTTAAATAACACTGCATAATCTAGTAGCAATAAATATTGAGGCGAAGACGCCGAAAGTCGCCCGAACCAATCACGAGAGTGATTTCAACAACTAACTTCCTCTATGTAGTTGGAAAATTCTGAAATATGTGACCACCTGTTACAGAAGCCGGTGGCGCCAACTTAATAAAACTTTTGAATGCAACCTTTGGCGAAGTTCCGCGTCGACCCGATGACAGATTGATGAGATTTGAATATTGAAAGGAAGTTGGGATGTGTTTAAATTATATAGAGGTCAAAGATAAAATATATTTTTGTAGTGGGACTTGATTTGAAAGGCGAATTTTTTTTTTATTTCAAGAATGACGAGACGAACAAGCCGTTCGCCTGATGGTAAGCGATACGGCTCATAAACAGTAGCAACATTCCACTGCGCTCGCCATCCTGAGACATAAGATGTTAAGTCTCAATATGTCCAGTAGTTACTCTAGCTACAATGTCCTTCAATCCGAAACACAACAGTGCATTTACGCAGTGTTGTTTCACGGAAGAAATAGACATTGCGGTGGTACCTACCCAGATGGCCCCTCACATATGAGAGACCTACCACGAGTAGTTCATATACGACATTTTTACCGCAAAAGAAGCATTCATGAGCAAGGCATCTGATGACAAACATTTACATATACCGGCAACAAATTATGATTATCTACCACTGAAACTTAAAAAATAATTCATGTTAGACAGACACTTGTGTAAAACTCACACAACCATAATATGTTCTACAATAATATAAGTACATGTAAATCCTATTGAAATAACTCTTGGTTAATGAGTCGAACAACAGCGCACGCAGAAGATGAGTAATTATTTTGAAAACAATGAGAAATATTTAAAATGTAAACTTTGTAATCACAAAGTAAAACATTTTTAATATGGTTTACAATAACAAATGATATAATACGTATAAAATAGATTTCTAATAGCATATCATTGAGAATAGAGGGATGCATATTAAACATGGGTTCATTAATAGCCAGAATATGCAAAGTAACGTGAACCATTACTGTGAGCGCGACGATTAAATCCTGCATTTTGCGGTTGTGAACACGGGTTTAAAATCATTTTAATAGTTTATATGTAAAATTGTAGGTTCACAATAACATACATAGTTTAGAAAATCATTTATATTTATCAGAAGAGAAAAAAACGAAATATAAATTTTATCTTAAATATAATCCAAACGGGTATTTGTTTTCTTGAGACCGAAAAGTCTCTCGTAGTTTTTAATACCCATTACACAAGATTTGGTCTTAATGTAGGTTGAAGACTATGTATGTGATTGTTGGGTGTATTTATTTTATATTGAGGGTAGTTTGTTGTCTCTTGCTTGTCGATGGGTACGTCATTTTTGTATAGTTTCGTGTACGCTTCACAGCGCATGGCGTATGCTCTGCCGCTGAGCTGGATATGCGCCTAAACTTTCTGTGTATCGTGGACTATTTGGTGCAAAGTAGTGTTTAGTGGGTGTAGTGTTTAGTGGGTGTATAGCTACCAACGTCGTCGGCGCCGACCATCCATCAGCTTCATCAGACCATCAGCTTCGGGTACTCTGGTAAGTAGGCATGACGCATTTTACCTATCGACTGAGTTATTAATTCTTCATTTCATATTTTAATATGCGTATTAGGTTTCGTCAAGTGTGTACAGACCACTGGTAATTGAAACGTAGCGATTATTATTTTTAAATTTCGATGTACATATTGGGATTTGCGAAGTGTGTACAAACCACTTCAATTTAATTGAAACATAGCGAATAGTGGATTAAATTGACAGTATACTTATTTTAATTACATTTTCCAATCGCCTCTTCAGCCTGTGTGATAAGTACACTGGACAAAAATAATAAGGCCATTGAAACCAAAATAACTATTGGAATATTAAGACTTAAAATCTTATGTCTCAGGATGGCATGAGTAATTGAATACCGAGCATTGCTTCGTAATTCATAATGTTCTTTGATTTTGCTATTATTTATGAGCTATGGTATTCCTTACCATCAAGCGAACAGAATACTCGTCTCGCCATTTATTGCTATAAAAAGTGTTATATTTAGTCTACTATCAAATCAAGGGCAACGTTAAACAATTCCCAATCGGTGTTCCGTGTTGCTCGAACAGAAAGCTCCGAGACAGATTACAGGGGTGGCTTTCATTTGTCTTGCTCCGACCGACATGCTGCAAAAAGGTTGATCGATGCGCCGCCGTTTTTTATAAACACCTGTTTTGGTGTTCGCTGTTTATTTTTTGTAGGCTTTTCGTGTTGGTCATTAGCGATGTCTTCGATTTTTAACAGGTTTGATGCGTGGAGAGTGAGGAAGTGAAGAAATATTTAGTTATTATGTTAACATTATTGGTAATTTGATGTAGAATCTATGAATTATGTGATAGAGGTGGTGTATAATTCTATAAAAATGGGGACTGTGATTATTAAAAAAAAAGATTTAAAAAGACACATTGAAAAAGTACAAACCACTGCAAAGCAAAAATAGTCTTTGTATCATTGTACTTATACATGCTTATTTATTTTAAATTAATGTTTAGGTGCTGGCTCAATAAAAAAATAACAACACCAAATATATGAATACCATGTAATTTATTATCTTAATGCGGGATTAAAGTTACGTGAGTATTTGAATATTTTATTATAAAAATACCTAAAAAGACAAATGTAGGTTTTCTATATTTAAAAAACATGCGATGAACAGCAATATAAATCCATTTACCAAAATTTGGCCGGCAGTGTACTAGATTTACGAAAAAAATTTAATAAAAAAATAAAAACCGACTTCAAAACAAAAAACACTAGAAACCAAAAAATAACAAAATAATAAGTACCACTGCAAAGCAAAAAAATAATATTTGTTTCATGAAACTTGCGCTTGTTGATTAATTTGCTTAATGACTTAACTAGCCAACAAATCAAAATATATGCATAACATATTGAAGGCGGGCCGCCAAGTACCAAACATGTAGGACCTATGCCTTATATTAATTTAAATATCTATATGTTTGGTACTGGGCGACCCGCCTTCAATATGTTATGCATATATTTTGATTTGTTGGCTAGTTAAGTCATTAACACGTTAACTGCCAACGCGGTCAATGTTGTGCGATGCCTAAACTTCCTATCAATCCAACGAAAAATAACATCTTCTTTTAAATTTTCATCGATTGTTTTTTTTATTAATTAGTTAGAATACACTTTTAATAATGGGTTTTATTAATGCGGTATAATTTCTGACTCTCCATCAAGAATTATTAATCATCGAACAACATTGAAAAGTATACTCATTTTATTGGCAGTTAACGTGTTAAGCAAATTAATCAACAAGCGCAAGTTTCATGAAACAAATATTATTTTTTTGCTTTGCAGTGGTACTTATTATTTTGTTATTTTTTGGTTTTTAGTGTTTTTTGTTTTGAAGTCGGTTTTTATTTTTTTATTAAAAATTTTAGTTATTTTTATCTTTTTAATGTTGATAGGAATTTAAATTAAGAAGATTTGGTCCCCACAAGGAATATGTTCTTTCCGATGATAATGAAATCGCTAAAATCGGCTAAAAGCTGCCGAAGAAATTGGAGTATTCACATGTTTATTATTTTTTCTCTCTCCCCCCCCCCCTTCTTTTGCCCCTGCCCCCTTTTCCCTCCGCCACTGTAGCTTAGCTTTTATACTTAACCCAATGCAAAAAGAACCATTGGAATCCTACTAAATTTTGAAGAGTTCTACACTCCAGGTCCGAACATGATTATCAGATCTTCATGTTGTGTTCCTGGGATCAACCTGTCAATACATTCTTTCCAATGAAAAAGAAATCACTATAATCGGTTAAAAGCTGCCGAAGATATTAGAATTTACGTGTATTTTAATTTTATCACCTACCCCCCCTCACCCCCACCCCTTTTTCCGTCTCTCGCTGTAACTTAACTTTTATAATGAACCTAATGCAAAAAGAACCATTGGAATCCTACTTAGTTTTAAGGGGTTCCCCTCTCCAGGTCCGAAGATATTCATCAGATTTTCACCATATCTTTATGGGACCAAACGACAAGCACCAGCTTTCAATCAAAGAAAGAATGGTCGAAATCGGTTCACACAGTAAAGAGAAACGAGGTAACAAACATAAAAAAAAAAAGCAACATACAGTCGAATTGAGAACCTCCTCCTTTTTTTGAAGTCGGTTAAAAATGTTATAGGCGAGTGCTGCACTTATCGAATATTTGGTACTTAAAGCCGGCAAATGCGCCTGCATTAGTTTAATAAGTGGATTATACTCACATAATACCTTCAGCTTAGCTGTTATTTTTAAAGTATAATTTCACGGCGTATTTTATAATGTCCCGACAAATTGCTTAAAAACAAATAAAATAATAAATAAATAACACCCAACAGTCACATACATAGTCCTGACCCCACACTAAGATCGAGTCTTGTGTCGTGAGTATCAAGAACTACGGGAGACTTTTCGGTCTCACATTCACCCACACCCGAAAGGAATACCGGTGCATCACACAAATATTTGTTTCGTGAGAGGATTGAAACCGCGGCCTCACGTTTCACAGCTCATCTTTCATGCTCTTAGGATGAAATGAAGGATACAACTCCGACATTCCTAAGTGCGTATTCAAAGTAATATAAATTTTCATAATTTAGAGTATTAACGTGACGAAAACATACCATTGCAATTTGTAAGAATTTCTGTAGTATGTAAAGACCTCCGAACGCCACTAAGCCGGCGTAATTATATGGCCTAATTATATGACCTAACAACTCTCAATCGTACTCTCGTTTGTAGAGGAAAGGTATCATGCAATGGTATGTGGGCTGATACAGATACACAAAAGATAATATTTTTGAACTCAAGATTGTACAGTTTTTTTTTTACATTCTTGTAATAACAGTCATAGTCTGCTTTATTACATTCAGTTAATTTTTCTACACTATTCGTAAACAAAACTTCCGAATCACACCCCACTAAAATCAAGATAAATCTTCAATTCGCGCGAACTAATAAGGGAAAACTTAGGAAAATGTGAGTTAAAAAGTTAAAGTTGGCTGCAAAGGCCATTAGTATTAATACACAGTTCGGTCTCATTAGAGAGCACTCGAGGCAGCGCTTTTAACCTGTACGTATTGATATCGCTTTTTATGGAATACTGTAAATACTGGGCAGCATTTATAATCATGAATTAGAAATTCCTGGTGTAATATGTTATGCAATTAATTAATTAATTTGAAAATGTTATATCATTTTGCACATTTTTTTATGGAATACTGGAAGTAATGGGTAGTATTTATAATCGTGAATTAGAAGTTTCTGCTTTGATATGTTATGCAATCAATTAATAATTTGGAAATTTGATTTAATTTTTCCCATTTTTTATAAAATACTGGAAGTATTGGCCAGTATTTATAATCATGAATTAGAAATTCCTGGTGTAATATGTTATGCTATTAATTAATTAATTAATTTAGAAATGTTGTATAATTTTGTACATTTTTTATGGAATACTGGAAGTATTGGTCAGTATTTATAATAATGAATTAGAAATTTCTGGCGTAATATGTTATGCAATTTATTAATTAATTTGGAAATGTTATAAAATTTTGCATATTTTTGTTGACCTGCTATGCTTTTATGTTGATAAAATTCTAAATGAATTAATAAACGGGTTCAGAGTTTTGTAATATTGGAGCAAATTGAAATTTCATGAGGTGAAATGATGCACAAGTTTTGGAAAAAAGTAAAAGATATTCCCTAAGTAAAAAATTGGTAATCACTAAATTGCAATGATATTAAACTATGCATCGATCTATTACATTTGTTATTTCATGGATCTATTCGTCGACAAGTATTTGTCTAATGTTTGGGTGTTTGTGAGACCGAAATGTCTGTCGTAGTTTCTGATACCCACAACACAAGGCTTAGGATCCATCCCATGGTTATCTGGCAGAGATTGCTTCAAGCAATAAGACCGCCACTTGTGCATATATTTTTTTCATGTTATTTTGTCATTTTTATGTATAAAGAGTACAGTAAAGTATTAAATAAATAAATAAATAAGGCTTAATTAATCTTAATGGGATTTAAGAGCTATGTATATGACTTTTAGGTGTATTTACGTATTTATTTATTACTTCAAAAAGAATAAAAACATAAGTTATTTTAAAATATAAAATACATACATATTTTTTATGGCGCCGTTTAATGTAAATTACATTATTGTTTATGAAATTTTAATAGGCTATTGTCTATATTACTTCTAATAACTTTTAATTGAGAACTTACTAAGAATAAACGGCGTAAAGGTCCTTTCACACTGACACAACATAAGATTTTCACACATTGTGTTCCAAAAAGGTTTCAACACCCAAAACATCAACTACTTCGTTCGATCAAAATAAACCAGGTCCTTTAGACCCGACATAAAACCGTATTAGGATCCTTTCACCAGTACTTTCATTACAGGCAGCAATTGAATTTGAAACTAAACCCGAGCAGAAAAAAATAGACTTCGCTTGTGAAAACACGGACGGCTATTTACTTCGTCCCCTTCATGCTTAATTCCGGGCATGTGTGCCTGTATTACGGCTTTAGGTGCTCGAAATCACAATTAACATATAGATGCGACGGTCGACCCGACCGGGCCCCTTTTAACAGAATTACAAAAGACACGTTCTCAACATGGTCTTGTAAAAGTTTCACCCTGTATAAACAAGGCAGATTAAAATATATCGCTCGGAAAATGAACGCGCACCGCGGATTATATTTTTCAACTGTGAACGTTAAAGGATTAGATATTAGTGGGGAATAAATATGAATCAATTTAACCGCTAGTAGAACATAATATTTATTGAATACTTTATGTATATTACGTTAGGTCTCATCTCGTAATAATACCACCCTGTATAATCCCACTGCTATTTGGGTCTCTTATCTACGATTCACAGCTTTTCTACAATAACCAACTAACTGTTTAAATGTATAATAATAATTATTATTAATGAGTAAGTACATACTGCTACTAATTTCACATAAAAATAAAAATATGCTGTTATAATTTATTGTGAAATTAGCCATTAAATATTATTTTAATTACAACAATGTAATGATAATGTTACCTCAACTAAGGCTTAATTGAAATAAGCAACCTCAAGACATAAATCTGCATAGAGTATGGACATTATCCCTTTTTCCTACGTCTATTATATAGCCCACTATTGTAACGCAGGCCAGGACCTAACCTTGCCGGTAACACATCGTTACTGTTATTCAAAACATGACATACACCAAGCGAGCGAAAAGGTTGCCAAAATATTACATTCCTTGTTAAATATTTTCATGTGACGTTTATAGACATAGATTTATGTTACGGTCTTATGGAGAATCGATTGTTTAATATTTAGTTATGTATTGGTAATTTTACTGATTTGTGATGTTCAAGAAAAGTATTTTATTTTAGACATTGTTTGCGACAGTCACTGCACTCTTATCATCCATAGATAAGAGTGCAGTGACTGGTAAGTAACTTTTTTTCACCATCATTTTCAGTACAATCCTTGGGCACAAATAGTTCGGTGTTAAATGTAGAGGCCTCTCAAAAGCAATGAAATTTGCACATCGACTTTTTGGAAGCAGTCTTCTTCTAGCAACCCTTTTTTTATATTTTCATCGTGTTATAATTGTGAATTCAAGAATCATACCTAAATGTTATGAAAAACTTTGTTTAAAACCTAAAATCTTCATATACAATTAGTTTAAATTATATAAAATATTCAATATAATATTAATAAAACAGGAGAATTTGCAAAAAAATTACCCGTATTTCAAATTAGGTACAGCATGTTTTAAACAAATCTGAACCCAAAAACGTCCTCCTACATCTAGACTTTCAAAATACGGCTACAAAATTGTCAGTACACGTCAGAATTGAGTCAATTTTGTAACTCTCCCTCGGGATTGGTCATTAACCTTTTTTTACGCAATAATCGTAGCAAACGAGCAGGTAGGAACCGCTGTGTAAGTACGCATCCGGAGCGCGTTGGGGTTGCCTACACGTACGGGATACTACAATATCCGGGATCATAATATTCTTTGAAGCTAACCCCTAGATCTTATTGAGTACAAGTCCGATAGATGTACCAGCGACTTTTCAGTTCTTTGAGGCGCAAACCCCGGGATCTTTAAGAGAACTTTTAATAGTTGTTAGTTGCTTTGGTACTTTATTATACTTATATTGGCGCTAAATTAAGAAAACACGACAGATTCCAAATTCAAATGCAATATTTTGGTTATTTAATTTTAACAGAATTTATGGCCAGTCTAAGTATATGGAAAAGGGAACCAGTTAAGGGAGTAGGGTGACAGAAGACAAGGAGTGGGTTGCAATGATTAAGCTCTGTTTGTACGTATCAAAGGTGATTTGTAGATGCATATTTTTTTAGAATCACTCTCAAATATTTAACTTCAAAAGATTAAACTGCTGCCTAGGAGCACGTAATGCAGCGAGGATAGATTTTGTATAAGACATCGAATTCTGTGCATTTTTTGGGGTAAAAAGTAACCTATGTCTTAATTCAGTGTAAAATACATTCAGTAATTATAGCGTAAAGGAGTAACAAACATCCATACGAACTTGAACGTTTATGATATTAAAAAAGATGATTATTATATAAAAAACTCTGAAACTTGTTTAGCTATAACATACTTAATAAACTCAATATACTTTACTCTAAATACAATTACTTAAATTTTTTGAAGTGATGTAGGTCCGAAACCTGAAAAATATATTGAATTAAGGAAAACCAAAAAATATTTTTAGGAACCAACCAGTTACGAATAGCTTTTATAAATGTTTTAATAATATTTTCTCTGAATATAAATCACAATACCCTCAGTAGATTCAGAATAGAATACAATTCTAACACAAAAAACTAGGTTACAAGTTCGAAGTCCCAAACACAAGGCGTGAAATCCCGGGGCGCTCCCGGATTTCCCGGATATCCCGGATGCCTGGCGTCCCTGCGCCGAGGGATTCCTGATTTACGGATGTAAGAGGATGGAGGTAAATTGGAATTTGTGACTAAACGAAGGTGCCTACTTTCTCGGAATTAATGATAGGCAGTTACTTACTTTCAGGTTTTCTTGTGGCTTTTAACCGAAGAAGATGACGTCATTAATCCTATTGGGTTCAAGTTTTTAGGCTATTTTACATTAAATAAAGAAGACAAAAACTTTTTAAAATATATTTATATATAAAGTGAAAAGAGTTCCTTAAAAAATATTTTCTAATTATTTTTATTGTACTGAATGGCGAGACGAGCCTTTCATTCACCTGATGGTATGCGATACGACCGCTCATGGACAGTAGCAAAACCAATAAACACCATGAATTACAAAGCAATGCTTGGCATTCCACTGCGCTCGCCATCCTAAGACATAAGATGTTAAGTCAGTAGTTGCTCTGGGTACACTGCCCTTCGAACCGGAACACAACAGTGCATTTACACTGTAGTTTAGCGGGAGAAATACACATTTAATACAAAATTTTACTACACCAACAAAGTAATTAAATTCAAGTTGAATAACATTTTGTTTCATGATAATGAACGTAAGTTTTGCCATATTCATTACAAATTATAGCATTAGTGAAAATTCGGTAGGCGTATTTACATTAATTAATGTTATGTATGATAAATAATTTGGGTGTACAAAATTGTGAAATACTGAATAGGGAAAAATTGAATTCAGTTAAAATATTTAGATCATTGGTAAGTTCATGACTACTCAAATTTCGAACCATATAAACATTAGAAAAAACAATCGGTTTTAAGATTTAATAAAAGGAATTTTGGAGGACTCGTAATAAGTGTAAGTTCGTAAAACGTAATATTATACTCTGATATAAAATACGCATAGTAATATTGAATAAATTAATCACACCACACTAAAAATACCGACTATTTTTTCAGTGAATTTATCAAAAGTCGGTAAAATTAATAAACTCAAATGTCAGATGGCAGAAATAGCACGAAACAAGGTATTGAATTGCTAAAACCAGATAATTACAGTACTAACAAACCGACGAACTACGAAAACGGCTGCCTCACGAGGACATCAATCACCTATTCATCCAACGCACTAAATAGACACGTCACGAAACCTTCAGAAGGTACTGCAAATTTACAAAACACCACTCCTGAAATCATTAATAAAGAGCCTGAGCTTTATTACAAAGTAATAGAGCTCAAAATCGCTAAATAGTTTTATAAGATGACGAAACAACTTGGTAGAATAGATCTAAGAAAACTTTCGGGAATGTACAAAGGGGGACTTTGAAAAATATTACCTTAGCTGTACAGTAATGGGCAAATGGATGTAAAAAATTATATTGTGCACGTGATGGGGCGTTTACTACGTAAATATGGATTATGAAAATATATTTTGCTGCATACTTTTGAATTTAACAAAATAAAAGATAGGCGAAATATATTTATCAATATCAGTGTCATTATTACTTAGTTTGAATACCTCAGAATTTCGGAGATTTGTATATTACACTTATAATAAAAAAAAAGTGCCTCGTAGAGAGTGCGCAAGGTTAAAATAGTTACAATTCAGTGTTATATAATTATAGTGTGTATCATATTATATTTTAGCACTTTTGAAACATGAATACAAATAAGACTACAAATGTTGTTTTATTGTTTTTTTTTTATATAAGGTAATTTTATTAAGGTAATAAAATAAAAATAAAAAATATTTCGAAATATGCATCGTCTCGTCGCTAGCACTCCTACTGACTAGTTGACTATGCATACTTCGTGGAAATCTCAACTCACTAACACAATATGATGCGAGAGGTGCTCTCGACGCAAACTAGTTCTTGGTATTGCAAGAGCCACACGCGTAGATGATTGTGAATCAGGCCTTATGGAAATTTCAACTTCCAGAGTTTTTGACTTTATTTTCAACGTTCATTTGTTGAATACTTATCGTCTATGCCGTTTGTTGGAACTTGTTGACCCAAGCTTTGATTAAAGTAGACGTTTGGACAATCACATGTAGAATATTCGTATTAAATGCTAAACAGGATTTTTTTTCGTGACTGCCACGGTAACGTAGTTGAACTTGTTGGATTTTTCTATCCATTATCAGCTCGGAGTCACGAATTTGTAGGCCATAGGATCGTCTCCTAATACATCATGGGACGGGACATACAATGCGAAATGTTGGCGTCCTGGCACCTCTGCCTAACTCTATGAAAAAAGCACGAATTTATTTATGCATATATGTTATTTTTTGTATAAAAATCCCATCGTTGTCTGACGGTTTTGAGAATTTCAGTTTTTACATTTGCAATTTTTGATCCACCCTATATTATATTATATGTGTATATATACACACACGCCAATAATTTTTATATATTAGTGTCATATATATATATATTACACATCTGAGTTATGTAGGTTAGCGGTGTATTAAGACTTAATTAGTTTGGTTGCACATAATACGCATAGTGTGAAAGCCACATTTATGTCTTATACAGACATCCTACGTTCTTGGAATATTAGAAATAATAATAATAATACTTCGGTGGCATAATTATGCTATGGTACAATTACAGCGATGAGTAGTACATAAACTCAGGCTTTCACATCAGAAGGGGTAGGCAGAAATGTTACCAGGATAACCATGTTTAACCTTGCGTGTTCCGTCCCACCATTTATTAGGGTGCGAGCCTATCACCAAGTGAAACTTATATATATATATATATATATATATGTATCATCCAGGTATAGTTAGTAGATAATATATGTAAACTGGATCACTACGAGCCGAATGATAAAACTTTACGGGATCCGCTTAAAGAATAAAATATTTGTCCATACATATGTAATACGTACATAATATGTATTTCATACAATATGTATCTTAATAAAATGTATTACGTATACTAAACACGTCCTGTGTTTTATAAATTTTTTAATTAAATTAAAATTTTAAAAACTTCTGCTAATATTCTATTAAAAATTCATTGAACATACAATAGACTTTCTAAATTCTAACCTTCAGTAATGATTAAAAGTTCTAGTTCAGAACTGCAATAAAAAGAAGCCTATTCAATGCAAAGTCAATACTCAATTGAATATCACTGCTGAATAAAATCACTATAAAAGTGAGGCTTAGTCTGCCTTTGTGAATGGTTTCCTTCAGAATATTCTCGAAGATAACCATTTCTCACTTTAGAACACGATGCTAGATATTGTCAAGAATTCATTGAGCCCGTCTCTGATTTATTACGGAATTATATTTCATACATTTAAGATCTTCATATAGTCATATGGGAAATGTGGAAGGATTTCATCTTTCCCTAAATTCATTAATTTAGTCTTGAGTGTTCAACTTGTCAAAACAACGCCATACTGAACGCCTCTTTGATTAGTGCTGGTATTAGGACCTTCGAATGATCCTGTACTGAGTAATAGATAAAAAAACGGACTCGATATCTAAATGTTAAACATTCTAATAGATTCCGAAGTATATTTTTATTTTCAATCCTTTATACGGACAGCACTGCAACTATCACCAGATAAAAGAAATAAGCAACTGAATTATCATCATCGTCATCAGCCTATCGCTATCCCCTGCTGGACATAGGCCTCTCCTATGGCACGCCACTGGGCTCGATCTTCAGCCCTACGTCTCCAATCCAATCTTTCGGATGTCATCACTCCACCTCGTTGGAGGCAAAAACAATTACGAGCATAATATTTTAATGGTGCAACATTCATATTATTTCATACCTTGGGAAGGAGTACATTATACGTAAAAAGAATGTCCAAAAAACAAAATAAATATAGCTTGGCAAAAAAGAGCTTATTATTTAGCTTTTCTAATAAGGGCGCTAAAATCAAATTTAGTATTAATATGGCAGCCCGATATTCTGTATCAGCCCATATACGTCCGACTGCAGGGCACGGGCCTCCTCTACAATCGACAGTACGATTGAGAGTGGTTAGGCCATATAGTCCACCACGCTACTACCACAGAAAATGTTTAGATATTCCTTATTTTTGTTCATTGTTGTTAATAATCTGGTAATTTTTTATCACAAAGCAAACAAAACATTTATAATTGTGTTGTCATAGAGGTTTTTCTTTAATGCGCGGGTGTCGATACATCGTACACTTTTTTACCAAGTTATACATAATGTTTCGATAATCGTCCTATTTAGTAATAAAACTAAGTTCAGAAATGCAAAAAAGATAACCAAAATAATATTTCAGTTTCATATCACGGAATATATTTTACATTTAACAAAATTTATTCAAAATCTTTTGAATACTCCTAATTGGAAATCGGTTGGGAATTACACTTTCCTGCGAGCTTCGGAACTGAAATTATATTTACCCCATGTTAATGTTACTGCCGCTAATTGTTTCCTGAATGCCTCCACGTTGGAAATCCGCAACATTAGCCTAAACCCTCATTTATTTCATCAATAATGGATTATATACATAGATATATGTATACATAAAGTCACGCCTTTTTCCTGGGAGGGGTAGGCAGAAGTGCCAGGACACCCACATTTAATGAATAGAAAAATCCAATATCACTTTGCCCAACTCGGGACTCAAACCCGAGACCTCAGCTTTGTAACCGTACCCTAGTACAACTACGCCACCGAGCCAGTCATTGGATGGCATTCATGGATTTTATACTTCGCTTATATAATCTATACATATAAATAAAATTGAAGTGTCTGTTTTAAGAGTGAAAATAAAAAAAAATGTCCTACTACATATCGTTATATACACGATACCTGTTCCGAAAACGATATTTAAAAAAAAATTGTCTGTCTGTCTGTCTGTTTGTTCCGGCTAATCTCTGAAATGGCTGGACCGATTTTGACGGGACTTTTTTTGTCAGGTAGCTGATATAACAAGGAGTAACTTAGGGTACATTTATTTTAGAAAAATAAAGTAATGTTACAATGCCCGCGCGCAACTCACGCGCATGCCACCACTGGCCGTCACGTCGGGCGCCTCCCACCACTTCTCCCACCAACGAATCAATATCACATTTACAAAATATTGTATATAAAGAATTTTTTCAATAAAGCTAATACAAAAAACTGAAAATAAATGTGTAGCGGGCCGCTCGCTAAGAGATGGCGCCACCGTAGAATTAGATCGCGGTATGGTTTCGTTACAAAGGTTGATAATTAAAATAAAAATGCAAAAACCAAAAAAAAAATAATAATTAACTTTTTTGTTAAATTCCACGCAGACGAAGTCGCGGGCACAGCTAGTAATATAATATATTGTAGTCAGTATGCCAAGAGTCTGTTCGGTAGTCCGATAAATGCGGAGTAATGTTGGACAATATGCAAATAACATCTGTTATTGCATACTAAACGGGTCTTGTGGAATCTGAGAAGAATTTCAGTGCTCTCCGGCACTTTTGCCGTTTTATTGGACTATATTATTGGACTGCCTCGGTGGCGTAGATGTACCACAGTACGGTTACAAGGCTGAGGTCACGGGTTCAAATTCTGGATCGGGCGTAATGACATTGGATTTTTCTATTATTTTTATCCTGGAGTCTGGAATTTGTGCCCGATACGGTAATAGGCTCGTGGGACACATCGTGGGACGATGAATACAGGCTGAAATGTGAATGTGAATGAAAAGAAAAAAGGCGTGAGTTTGTGTATTGATGTATTCAGCCCAAATTCAGTAGCACACATTGTAGGAACCATGTAATTGTTTTTCGTGTGTATTACATCTGATTTTTACATCAAATCCAGTTTTACATGATTAATTTTAATAATGATTATTAACAATTCATTGTCTGGCTTATTTAAATGGTTTTTTAAACTATTAAAAAATTACTCGACAAAGGGTATAAAGTATATTGACGGAAAATGTTAGACGTATGAAAGATCTGATAAAAAATCGTTTTATGACCATATTAATTAAATAAAAACAAGATCATAATTTGTATTATACAGAGTCGAAACCCTTAGAAATTTGTTAAATAATATTAATAACCTACAGAACCGTATATTAAAATATCATTTTTACTTATCAAATGAATGTTACGTAAATCTGTAGTTACACGCGTATTCTATGTTTCGTTTGTAAAGAGCTTATTAGTTTCGAATATAAATAATTGTTAGTTTTCGTGTTTGCAGCATGTTTCTAGTTCTGTCGTGGTAATTAACTAGTTTGTAATTAATTAGAACAACCTGACCGCAGTTTTTGTTATGAATACAGTAAAGCGAATGTTTACGTGATTGTTTTAGTATTATGGAAAGGAATGAGAGCAGATATACCAGACATTTATTTATGTTAATTTGTAATAATGTACAATTATTAAGAAAAGGAAATTTTTGGTCCAAAAATAAATTAGGCTGTTTTGCCAATTAAAACAGAAAGATAGTGTGACGTTGATTAAATAGGATTATGGAACTTAATTAATCATAAATAAATACACCCAACAGTCACATACTTAGTCCTGACGTAACATTAAGATCGAATCTTGTGCCGCAGGTATCAGAAACTATGAGAGACTTTTCGGTTTCATAAAAAACCCAGACCCATAACAAATACCTGTAGTTCATACAAATATTTGTTTCGGTGCGGGGATCGAACCCACGGCCTCCCATTTCACTAACGCAGTGAGAGAGGTGGACAATTACTGACTCAATGCGGGTTACAGAAGGCAAAAGCATCATTCGTTCATTCCGCTGCCGTTTCTATAAATGCTGTTCTTTACTTCGTATGACCTTAAACCTGTTGGAAGACCATAGAAAAATAAAGAAAAAAAATAGCTATTTTTTTACAAAAAAAAAAAAAATTGAATTCACTAAAACTTGCTTGGTTTTCGGTAGCAGTCTTGATACACTCTGTATAACACTCAACATTGAGTATAAAGTTATCAAGTTGTAAACTGACGTAACCGCATCGACGCCATCGTGCAATTAACAGCCCTGTTATTAGCGACCATTTCACTACAACTATGTTTAGCGGTTTTAACTCTCGCGGTCCACCTGGGGGGCTACTCTATGAAACGATAGGAACTTCGAATGTTCGGACGCCGTACTTAACCACCGCAATGTTTATTTCTCCCTCCAAACAGCAGTTTAAATGCACTAGTGTGTTTCGGATTGAAGGACAGAGTAACTACTGGACATATTGAGACTTTACATCTTATATCTCAGGATGGGGAGTGCAGTGGAATGGCAAGCATTGCTTTGTTATTCAAGATGTTGTTTGGTTTTGCTACTGTTCTTGAGTGGTCGTATCGATCGTACCATCAGGCGAACGGCATGCTCGTCTCGCCATTCATTGCAATAAAAAAAACTTCACTAATGTGGTTAGATACTCCACAAAATGTTGGAATCCTCATCGAACGTTGTAACCATTGACTAAGTTCGGAGAAAATGTTTATTATAATAGAGAATAGTATAGATTGTCCAATGCAATTCTGTAACAAAGTATGTGGAATATTTTGTTAATAGGATATCGAGGAATTGTACTGGGTACAGCTAACTGTATTTTTTTCAGTAAATTACTGCAATTTTCTTGTAACTACTTTATGGAGAAATATGTCAGGTATGCACGTAGGTGGATTTTACGCCGGTAATAAAGATTGTTGAAACAATAGTAAAATTACTAGACGTTTAAGTAATGATCATCATAGCAATTTCACTTTTATAATAACTAGTACGAGATAAGTCAATTACACGATTCGTTGTATCTCTATGATACAGCTAAATATAAAAATAAAATCAATATATTATTGACCAACATAAAGAATAATAAACAATATATTCTATAATTAGTTTTAATGCTACTTATAATATTCTTACATTTACTTAACACTATAATATAAATAGTATATTCGTGCAGTTCTAGTATTATGTAAAAAACGAGCGAATCCATGGAAGTGGTACAATCACACTGTTGTCAGCCATGACTCAGCATGAAAGGGTGGGCACTAGGCTCGTCCGGGGCAGTACCACTATCAAGCGTCAGCGTTTCGTTCGATGAGTGAGATTGCCGAATGCCCCTTTTCTCTTCCCATCCTTATACCTTCCCGCTCTCCTACTGATTTGTTTAGCAACACATCCATGGCCCAGTGTTATAGATGTCCATATGCCTCAGTGATCACTTACCGTCAGATAACCTGTTTACTCGTCTGCCGAAACTATGTATAAAAAACAACCAAACCGCTTGTCCATTTTCCTCTTCTACAATTATAATAAAGATTACAATACTATCTACTTCTTTTCCTACGGAACTATGCATAAAAAGATCAACCAAATTCCCATTTCCTTTTCTAAGATTATAATAACTACTACTTTTCTTAACCCACAAATATCGATTGAAACCAGTCCACAAGCAATAGAATAAACAAACATCACGCACACAGCAGATCTGTCAGTATCTACCGGCTCGCTCCATTTCGCACGCTGTATCTTTCAGAACACGTCCTCAGCGCGTCGCCTGAATAAATACGAATATTTTATTCCACTATGCGACTGGATTCTGATGGATTCTGTATGGTTTGGTGCTATGTTGCTTCGTTAATTAATTTTGGATATGGGGTGTAGAAAAGTAGGTTAGTTTTGCACACATTTTGTCTATCGATTCATCCATCTATGAATCTATCCCTCGTGTTGACATTTTTATTATGTTTTCTAAGATAAGTGTGTCTTTGTTGCTTTAGTTAATATTTTTTGGCCGAAATTCAATTTATGCGGATGTGAATTATACGCTGAAGTAGATATAACAATGTAATTATTCCCTACGCCTGAAATTAACGCTTCTTTGAAAACATAATATCACACAGCAATTTTAGCTACCAAGCGTATTTGCCGATATGTACCCTACTAACTCGAAAATTTGTTCAATCAAGCACGCCACAATAACCATATCATTAGGCATAGCTCAAATACAACTTCCCTAATTCTCCGGAATTTTTCCCACAGCCAATATCGTGAAAATAATACCTGCTTACGACCCACCGTCCCTTCTTAAAAGTTTACCGTAATAATTTTATTAAATATTCTTTGTCAAAGTTTTCGGGGCATGGAAGTTGCTTATTAATATTTTATGAGATCCCAACACACTCTAATGTTAGGCCACCTTTATGCCCGGTTTACAGGGATCTAGTGACTTCCATTGAATTAAGTTGGCGTTTTAGCACGTTTTATACTTCATTCATCATTTAACAATGCACTTTGTTTTTGCACTTAATTACGATTTAAAAATGATAGTTGTTCTTAGCAGATCGATTTTTTGATTTAGTACCCTGGGGATGAATTTCATTCATAATATTTGGTGCACTCAAAAGTTTTTATTGTATTCAGTTGCTGAAATTATAGATATATCCATTAAACTGTGTTGCGCGAATCACACCATAACAACAGCTGTTATAATACAGCATAGTATAACTGTAAAACAGTATGCCTGTAACACGAATTTGTGCCCGATATAGCGAAAGGCTAGACCTCTATCACGGATTCGTGGGAAGGAACATACAAAGCGAAATGTGGGCGTCCTGGCACCTTTGTTTTACACTTCTATGAAAAAAGCGCTAGTTTATGTATGTATAACTGTAACCTTAAAATAAATATTTGTAACGTTTTAGCCCCAACAAGAGTTAGCTGACGAGAGTGACCCCGTGTCACTCTGTTGTATACTACCAATATAATTTGATAGTTACTTATTGCTCCACATATGATATCGTCTGAGGTACAATAACCTTCTCCCTCAATAACCCTATCAATAACTTATCCTTAATTGTAATCTAAAACTGAGTTATACCAAAGATCCTCTAAGTATTATTATTAATAGTATGCACTAGCAACAATTATCACTTCACATCAAGTAATTTACTAACTAGTTTCAGTAAATTTATCATGTTGGTAACATTAATCGGGCTTACGAAATAATCCCTGAGGATTAAACTATGAAAAATAATACAACTTGGGCCCATGTGTACAGATCTTTATCACTTCTCATATCACGCAACTTCGATTGAACTTAGATAGTTTGACAAGAAAACCGATGCGAAAAATCACAGGTTATTGAGTTCAGCAAAGGGCGGTCAAAATGTGATTACTTTGGCCAAGTTCATGTATTACTTATGAGCAAGTTTGTCTCAGGGAATTATCTAAAATTGGTAACTTGAAAGTTTTATTAAGTTTAAAATGGCCGCATCAGAGACTTTAATCATTTGAACGGTTAGGTGATCAATTATAATTTTCTTTTCTAGAATTAATTTTAAAATTAACTTGTGTTTTGTTCTGATTTGAAGGACATTGTAGCCAGAGTAACTACTGAACATATTGAGACTTAACATCTTATGTATCAGGATGGCGAGCGCAGTGGAATGCCAAACGTTACTTTGTAATTTATCGTGTTTGTTTGGTTTTGCTACTGTTCATGAGCTGTCGTATCGCTTACCATCAGGCGAATAGCACGCTTGTCTCGCCATTCATTGCAAAAAAAAACTTATTTTAAGTGGTGAAAACCCCGATTTTACGTTAAAATATTGGCAACACTGTAAATGAAATATAGCCAACGTAAATACACTAAATGGCTCATAAAACGTTGTGATTCTCTGAGCTTTACTTAAGAAGTTGACATTAAAGTGATTTATCAACTTAGAATAGCCGCGGATGAATGTTTGTGCATCAACGGCGGCGCCTACGAGTTATTACGGGTGTTAATTATCTTACCTCTTGCTTTTTCAAGTGCAGCGAACTAAGATTCCGAACTTTCTCCTCTAATGATACACTTATTTTTCAACTTCTATAAATATCAAACAACCGTAATCCAATGGTTGCGAAAAATATCAGGATGGGACTAAGAAACCATCAGATAAAAAAACTCCTTTGTGATTCTTTGCAAGAGCATTGGCATCTAGTTGCCCAGAATAAGAAAATTTTGCTGACGAAGGGATAACATGTAAGTGATAATAATACGAAATTTCTTCACATGAGCCTTCCGCCTCATACCACTTATTCACAACGAAAGAAAGATAAATCACAGCCTACACAGTATTTGTGAATTAGCTAAAACAGTACCCCGAAATCTGTTCAACGCAATTGTATCTATGAAAAATCGTAACCACCTAAACTTCAAGCACCTCAAACTTGAGGTACGGTACAGAAGTGTAATTGGCATCAAAAAGACACAACTTTCCGAACCCTCAACTTGAAAATCATGCTGACAAATGTAATAAAATAAATAAATTTCATAAACGCTTTGGAAATTTATCAACGGATAAATGAGGGAAGTTTACAATTTTCTCTCGTGTCCGCGGCAGAGGGCCGAAGCTCGTAACTTTCTCTTTAAATTACGCTGTAATCTGCCTTGTCATTGTGGACACGACTGTTATTAAAATTTTTAATTTTTCGAATTCTCGTAATTGTGGGTAATGGAGACGTGAAGAATATTGTTTTATTCAATGACATTTCCGTTGTAATAACTTGTGCTTCTGAGTGCTCCTAGTTATTCTCTTCAGTACATTGTGTGTAATATTGGTATTACAGTGAAGTGAAATTTTCCTGTTCAGATTTTTGCACGTAAGTTGCACAAGGATTTTATAATTATTCTATAACGGTTTTACCGTTCGATATAATTTTATTTTCTTACTTTTTACAAGTGTTGCTAATACACGTACGTATTGAAATGTTTAAATTGTTACGTATTGAAATATTTTTCTACCCCCAAAAGCATAAGTATTTTTCTTGGTAATTCAAGATAATTATTTTTTGTCTAGGATAGTTAATATGGATAACCATAAAGATATTATTAATCCTCTGCTCGACTGCCTCGGTGGCGTAGTTGTACTACGGTACGGTTATAAAGCTGAGGTCTTGGGTTCGAATCCCGGGTTGGGCAAAGTGATATTGGATTTTTCTATTCAGTATCAGCCCAGAGTCAGGAATTTGTGCCCGATATGGCGATAGGCTCGCCACCTATCACGTTGTGGGACGGAACATACAAGGCGAAATGTGGGTGCCTCTGCCTACCCCTTCTGGGAACAAGGCGTGAGTTTATGTATGTATGTATGTATAAATATATGGGCAGGGCGGAAAGCGCGTGACGTGTTCCGACGTAAGTGGTGCGCGCACTTCAGTGTATCTCTAGTGGAGCGTTACTGAAATTAGTCAGCAACGTCCAATTTCAATATGTATTATGACAGGAAATTTAATAAAAATTAAGATATTATTTTCATCACAGATTAGATGGAGTATATTAAATTAAGGTAATTTAATATTTATTTTAGAGTGATTTTCAATGTCATCATTTTGATACTCCATATTATGTTCTGAAGGGCATATCCTTAGTTTTTTAATTAATGGTATATTATTGTTTGGAGGGTCATCCTTGCTGCTGTAGTATTATACTAGAATACCATGACAACGCTGAGGTCTCGGGTGCGAATCCCGGGTCGGGAAAAGTGATATTGGATTTTAATATTCATTTTCATCACGGGGTCAGGAATTTATACTATCACAGCATGAGACGGAACGCACTAGACGAAACTTAGATGTCCTAGTAACACCCCTGCCTACCTCTTCTATGAAAATGCGTGAGTTTATGTATGCAAGTATTGTTTAAAATTATTAGGATATTTTTACATTGCGCAACTTTTCCAGTCTGTTCCACATTTATTTAGTAATGCGTTTTTTTTTCGGAAATATTTGGCTTAAATGACACAATTTACCTTTTGTTAGGCAACGTAATTGTGTAAGAACACGATTCCAAAATAATGTCATTAAATGAAATAGACATTTAGAATTCCCTTAAAAAGCGTAGCAATTTAAGTAGCATTATGCCACACTTTAATTCAAGCAGCATTATACTAGTTAAGGGGAAAAATTGCTCCGTAAGTCAGCGGTAGGGGGAAAGAAATACGAGATAGGGAAATTGCAAGGAAATGAATGGGTTCAGGCTCACAGAAGTTTAGCCTGGATCTTAGTGCGTTTCATCTTAGGATTACGATGCAGTTTAATTTATTTAATAATAGTTCCTTTATATTTTATATGAAATATGCACTAGCGCGACGGAATCATTACCATTTTCGGGAAGAAAATATACTGTAGTTAGCAAAATAAGGAAAATCATGACATTTATTAATAGTTTATACTTATTTATTTTTAAAATTTGATACTATTGATTATGCTACGCAAATTACATTATATCCATTAATATAATCCATTGGTAAAATAAAATATAGTATAGAAGAGCGTGAGTTTATTTTTATATTAATGCATATATTTCCAGCATCTACGATAGGCTACAAACACTACTTAATTATTATTTCCCATTAATTACGGCCAAATGGCCCAAAATAGGCTATACTCGGTTCTAATACCCCTGACAATGGCCAACGCCTTTATTAAAATCCTTTCGTTTATAAGGTCTCGAAAGATAATACCGCAGGTGGGATCTTATTTCCCGGCCCTCGGAACAATCAATTATTGATGGCCCGGTGTCAAATTCTTGGGGTTTCGACATTTAATTTAATATCTAAGGCACTGTTACTCGAGTGATTAAGTTAGGTTCTTGGAAGTGTTAATTTTACATTTTCATATGATTTAGAATCAATGTGAGTTTTTTGTTAGAGAAGTTTTTAATATTATTTGTAGGTGAACCAAATTTGTATCTAAACGTCACGTAATAACAATATTATGTTACATTCTATTCGATAAATAAATAAATAAATAAAATAAAAAAATGTTTATTGTCTTAAAATTAACAAACAATACAACAAATTTAAGCAAACAATATTATCGAAAGACAAAAGGAAATGACTCAGCATATGCTGACCAAAACTAGAGTATTCGATTATTTAAAAATTTTGCTGTTCAGTTTCTCTTTATTGCAATCAATTGAATGAAAATGAAAAATGAAAATAATTAGTTGTGCACGTTAAAAAAAATATTTAAACATCATTTACTAAATGTAAATCATTCTTTTTATCTACCACCCGGTTCGGAAATACGGTTTCACTAGAATAGAACGGGCATGAAACCCTAGTGTTGCTCTTTTCAAAACTAATGTAAGTTGTAGAGATTATTTCAAAAGTTACAAGTTGGTTTCAATCAGAGCAGTTCATTAGCAATTTCTTGTAGTTTACAAGTTATATGTTTATTTGCGTGATGCATATTTAAAACAAATATTTTCAGCGTTAATTAAATGTTCTTGCACTGGATAAAAACTAATATCGATAAGGCCAGAATAAGCACATCCCGTAACAACCTAAATCCCAAAAATAAATGAGAATGTACGCGCCCAATGATATACCGGAAGTCCGGATTCTGCTCCAATAGATTTGTTAAAGATGAAAATGGCCTTGGGCTTTCTCCAAATGTTCATTTTTTACGATGCTTCAGAATTTCTTTGAGTTAACATCATGAGCTCAATCATATAGGACCACCTAAATGAGAATTATTTGAGCATAAACGATAATGGCTTATTACGATAAATGTAAAGTACTGAAGAGGATAAATGTTCCTTTTCATGTTGGTACTTTGTAAAGTAGGCTTGTAGGGTTACTATCACACTGTTTTATATTATGTTGATATATTATATGTAGTCTTGATTAGGCCAGAGAAACGACATGTCGTTTCTACAGGCCGTTGCAGCTGGTTCGATTCGTGCACCCAGACAAATGTTTGTGAGACCCACAAGTAACTTATCTAACCCATTTGTTTCGTTTCTGGGTGTTTGTGGAACAGCAAAGTCTCTCTTAGTTCCTGATACTTACGACATAAGACTTAATTGATCTTATGGTAGGGTCAGAAATATGTCCCCGAGAGGTCGAGGCCTTGTTGGCCTCCCTCCGCAGGTCCGCTGTGGAGGAGTGGCGTTCCAGGCTGGAGAACCCTAGTGCTGGTACGAGGACCGTCGCGGCAGTGCGACCTGTCCTCGAGCAGTGGCTGGACAGGCGCCACGGCGCGCCGACATACCGGCTGACGCAGGTGCTCACCGGGCACGGCTGCTTCGGTGCGTTCCTGTGTCGCATAGCCGGAGCGGAGGAGTCCGCCGTGTGCCACCATTGTGGCAACTGCCGTGAGGACACGGCCCAGCACACGCTAGAGGAGTGCCCAGCCTGGGACGAGGAGCGCAGCGCTCTCATCGCGGTCGTCGGAAGAGACCTTTCGCTGCCGGCCGTGGTCGCCGCCATGGTCGGCAGCCGGAGTTCGTGGCGAGCCATGCTCTCCTTCTGCGAACGTGTCATGTCGCAGAAGGAGAGCGCTGAGCGGGATCGGGAGCAGACCGATCCCGCTCGTCGCCACAGGAGACGTAGGAGGCGCCGGGACAACAACTAACCCGGCGCCGCAGAGGCCACGCGGGGCCGCCGTCCCTACCTTGGCGGCCCCCGAGACGTGACGCTACAAGCGTCTCATGCCGCGTCGCTAAGCGGCGGTGCACAAAGAGGCGGTCTTGGCGCGTCCGTTCATCGGTATCCCGGGGCCGTCTCTCAAGTGCACCGATGGTGGCCGACGCGGGGTTTTTAGTCGGTATTTCGGCGCGTATTGTGGTAGGGACCCGACCCAGCGGCCGCCCGTCCACATCCACGGGCGGCACAACATCTCGCTGGGCTCGGAAGGCGCCGGTGAGTCCGACACACCCTCGCCCCTTCGGGGGTGGGATGGTCCGTAAAGGGATTTTCCCCACGAGAAAAAAAAAAAAAAAAAAAAAAAAGGTTCAGAAATATGTATGTGACTTTTTGATGTATTTATTTATTATTTATTCACCATGTGTGGAATTTAGACTCTTTAACTTTACTTCTAATATAGTTAGGGCTTTCGAAATTGTAGCCGCCGTAATAACCAGAAAGTTTCGAATAATTTCTCTCCATTCTAGACACATATAAGAAAGTAATACACAGAAAATATACGAAATAATACACCAATTTATGAATAAATCGAGAACAAACCAGTTTTAGTGGCGCACCACGCGTCACCAAATACTAAAGTACGCGAAATAAAATATGAGACTCAATATAAAAAGTTTCGGCAGAACTATCAGCACAATATACAGAAGTTGCGGACGAACTTGTTGGAAGTTATCGCCAACAATGACGTGGCTTGTTGTCGCCGAATTTTGTTATGAATTTACTTTATTTCGCAGTTCAAAGTTTTCTCATATGCCCTGTTGCGGCGTGCCAGGTAAATGGAAAAGCCGACAAATGTTACAGACAGATTGTTAGTGCCAAAAGTCTTGTGTTTTGTGAAGTATTTTCCATAGTTATTAGTAATAAAATAAATATACCCAACGGTCACTTACATAATCCTTACCACACATTAAAATCACGTATTGTGTCGTGGGTATCAGAAATTAAGGAAGACTTTTTTGTCTCACAAACTCCACCATACCCTGCCCTATCTTGATCCACAAATATATAACACCGTAAGTATACAATTCTTAATGAGTATAGCAAAGTCTATGGTATTGAATATTATAAGTGAGACGAAAACACCCATATTTTGGCAACATTGTTTCTATATTGAAGATCGAAGTGTTATCTCACACCGAGGTAAAGCTACTTGGTAGTTATAATGAAACGGTTGAGACGGATTAGGTATTACTTCATCAGGCTAATTAATTTGAATAAGTAGAATTTAGATAACTTATCAATTCTGTGAAGAACACTAATTTCATGATAAATTAATCCTCATCTTTTATACTAGCAATTAATTTCTGTTATTAACATTAACCAAGAAATTCGTCTTGGGACCGTAAACTTATTATTAGTTAAGGTAGGCAGAAAGTAATAATCTTTATGTAGTTACTACCGTATAGCCGGCTTGTTCAATGTTCTAAATCTTATTCGGCAGTCACAATTAAAACCTATTTTTATTGGATCTATTTCACACTCTTATTTCAAAACAAAACACGTAATTCCGCACGTCTCTCCGATGTTTTAATTCCGCCCAGTGCAACAGTATCAAAAGACCAATATATCGTACATTCAACATGAAAAGACAGCGGGCAATCAAGCACCAATCGAGTGGAAGTCCACGATCGCGCCGACTAATGGCCCAATATATCCGACGTGGGGCGATGCCTCAATTGTCTTATCATTGTTCCAATACTATTGTTTATCTTGTTTACTTGTCTTGGGTCGCTTTGGCATGTTCTTTTGTTTTGTCGTGACGGGTTAATTATGTTTTTACTGATTTAGTTAAGATTATATTTTAGGGTCAACTCTGCTGGTTATTTATTATTAAAAATTATACTTGGGTTGATGCCTCAATTGATATCATTGTTCCAATACTATTGCTTGTCTGGCTGTCTTGGCTAGCTGGGCATTTTCTTTTGTTACCTCTGAAATCCAGTTTTATATTAAAAATACAGATAGATCCGTAGATCGCGGGTTTTAATTGTCTTCATGTTCTTATACTATTGCTTAACTAGTTTCTAGTTCAATTGGGTCGCTTTGGCATGTTCTGTTTTGTCGTAACGTGTTTATAATCTGTTTTTACTGATCTAGATAACATTTTATTTTAGGGCGAACACTGAATTATGTTATAGACTTTTCATTATTATTGTATATAGTATATTTGACATGGATAAGCCTGCTTTATAGAGAAGGTATGCATAGACAAATCGATAACCAATCTAAACAGTACTGTGTTGCTATAAGGTGCAAGTAGTACAAAGAAATAGTAAGAAACCCTTCTAGTCTATCTCTAAAGTCTTTCTGCCATTGTATTTAATCAAATATTTCCGTATTTAAGGCACAAGAATTTTTTTTTTAATATATAAATACACCTTAAAGTTCCCATTGAACATTTCATCTACCAAAAACAAAAGAGGTTAACGCCAAAGATATTACCGCAGAAAAATACTCATTTGTAATGAAAGGAGCACGAGAACAAGAAACTAGTAGATAATGCCGTAATACAAAGTCGTTTCAATCGGCCGTCGATTAAAGGTTTATTGTATCATTCACGTTAAATCCACCGGAATGAGGACACTGGTTCGGTAAATTAATGTTTCTCTTTGAGATGTTCATTTATATTCCTTAATGGACATCTAGATTTATGAATTATGAGAGAATATAAGGGATTTGATTCATTTTTTTATTCTCACAACGAGTTTTTCTGAGGTGTTGGGTATTCAACTTATAGGTTCGATTTTATAGATGTTCTCCGTCGTAAAATATATTTATATTTAACTGGTTATTCAAGAGACACAACTAATTTAAGAACCCCTGCAATATTATTCATATGTTAAATTATTATTGTAAAAAAGATTTTAATTTTTTTTCTTTTTTTCAACAATATGTGTACAATAATATTCCACAACATACATATATTGAAACAGATTGTTCAGGCTAGTGATTTGGCACACTCCAAATATTATTCAATATAAGTAGCCTAAGTGTTCATAGTTCCGCTCGCGAACGGTCAAGGACTCACGTCACGCCCAATATCCGAAGTGTGAGAATATAATATAATATTTTCTGGTGGTTTCGTAGCTTTTATATGAAAGGTCGACTAGTGGTAGGTTTCTCATATGTGAGAGGACGCCTGGGTAGGAACCATCGCAATTTGTTTTCTCCCGCAAAACAGCAGTGTAAATACATTGTTGTATTTCGGTTTGAAGGATATTGTAGTCAGCATATCGACTGGATACATTGAGACTTCATTGACATCTTATGTCTCAGGATGTTCAACATCTTATGTCTCAGGATGACGAGCGCAGTGGAATGGCAAGAATTTCATTGTAATTCATCGTATTATTTGGTCTTGCTGCTATCCACAAGCGGTCGTATCGCGTACCACCAGGTGAGTGGCATGATCACTTGTCTATAAATTGCAGGAAATAAAACTTTAATGTTCACAAAATATTAGATGTCTGGTGTATAATCTATTTTTTATTTTATTTTATTAACTTTATATACCAAACAGTATACAGGCGGACTTAATGCCAGGGGCATTCTCTAACAGTCTACCTTTGGGTGAAGCAGAAATGGAGTACAGCAGGTTTTATTTACATTTAGAAAGGGGAGAAAAAAAAAAAAGATAAAATATTTGAATAAGTGTACACTGGTTTAACAAAATGAACATACATACATTATACATACAACATAAAATATATCTACATATATATAAATATATAAACATACATACATAAAACAATATATAGAACTAATCTACCCGTATACATTACGCTGTAATACAAAGACCTCGTCAAATAATAATATTTGAAGAATAACTTTTCACTGGTAGTAGGTCTGTCATATGTGAGAGGCCATCTGGGTAGGTACCACCGCAATGTCTATTTCTCCCGTGAACCAACATTGCGTAAATGCACTGTTGTGTTTCGGATTGAAGGACATTGTAGCCAGAGTAACTACTGGACATATTGAGACTTAACATCTTATGTCTCAGGATGACGAGCGCAGTGGAATGTTGCTACCCCTTATGAGCGGTCGTATCGCTTACCATCAGGCGAACGGCTTGCTCGTCTCGTCATTCATTGCAATAATATATATATATATATATATATATATATATATATATATATATATATATATATATGGTATACAGGTTTTGTTATGATGTTAAATTACATATTAAGTATAGGTAATATATGTAGGCTTTATATGTAATTTAACCTCATAACGAAACCTGTATACCATAGCGATTTTAAGAATTTCTTTAGTATGTAAATCCACCAACCCGCACTAGGCCAGCGTGGTAGACTATAAAATGGCATAACCACTCTCAATCGTACTTTGTAGAGGAGGCCCGTGCCCTGCAGTCGGACGTATATAATGGCCTTATACAGAAAATATATATATTCATAATTTATAACATGATGAAGAATGGTTCACCCATAATAATTGAAAACCACAGGCATATCCGAAATTTAAAACTTGATGAAAAATTATTCTAATTTTTCCTATACATTGTGCGTACGTAACTCTAAAAGGTGATTACCTTTTCCGAAGCGTAGGAGGTGCGTAAAATTAAATTTATTATGCTCTGATGAGGTCCATTTTTCGTTATTTCTTCATTCAAATAATCATTGAATAATAATCATTCACAAATGACTGACTTAATAATTCAATCTATAATTAAATATTGTTGTTTTTTGCTTACCATTGTGGTACAATAATAAGTTTATATGATCGGATAAATTTATACTATATGCAAGTTTTAATGCGAAATTAATATCAAATTTCATAAAACTTTGGTACAAGTATATTTAACTATAAAACAGTCCTTGGAAGAATTTATTTTAGTGTCGTTCATTATATCGATTTGCTTGTTCATTCGGCAACAAAATCACAACAAAAATGTATGGACCAATTACAAACAAGAAAATTCTCCATAAAGGGTCATTTTGTCCTGAGTTATGATCGTCAGTGTCTCGGCGCAGATATTATAATGCGGTACGATTACAAAGCTTCGGGTTTGAGTCCTGGTTCGGGCAAAGTGAAATAGGATTTTTCTATTAATTATCAGCCTGGAGTCAGAAGTTCGTGATCAACATGGCGATAGGCTCATCCCCTATCACTTCATGGGACACACAAAGCGAAACAAGGGTTCCCTGATAGCACCTTTTCCTACCCTTTCTGAGAAAAGTTGGAAGTTTATGTATGGATGTATCATGTATGTTATGATTATTTTTTAAACGAGCTCCATATGAAGTAAAAACTCCAAATGGTTTTTAGACACAAATCTCTCCACGCGCTTAAGTAGCGTTATTTGGCAAAGGACCACTTCTGAGATTACAAACATCCTTTTTTTCTAAAATGTAGCACGGTTTCGCGAGGTCTTTCTTTATTTTTAAACATACATTTTGTAACGTAAAAATACTGAGAGGGTTGGTTTTCAGGAATTGAATCAAGCGGGGGTTTAAAGGTTGTGTAGCCTTCGAAGAATTTAATTTGAGTGTTAAGTAAAGTGAAAGACGATTAGATGTAAATTATGCAACGTATAGATGTACGATCTTTTAGTTAGAATCTTGAATCACAATGCATTGTAAGTGGTATGATTTAGTGTCTAAGGAAACTCTTTAAGCTGACTCATTATGAAACCATCACAAGTTAAAAAAAAACATATTAGTGAATTTTTATGTGTGCATTTATGAAGAAGAAAAAATAAATATATTGTAATAATCATTCTCATGACAAACTCCCAAACATATTTAAAGCCCATTTCCTATCAATACACAATTCCCTATAGTATTTCAGTCATTGATTTTCCTGTTACAATATTTTCCTTATGCCAGCAGGGAAACCGTCCATATTTTTCCTTGATTACCTCTTAGGTGCTCGTCCGGACAGATTCCGGTTCAACGGCAGCCGGGATCACTACCACTCTAATGAAATTTTGAATCGTGTCGCGTAACTAACTCTAACACGATTTCAACCACCAATTTCGTTAATCGTGTCATTCCGTACTCCCGATTTCGATGGCCGATGCGTCCCCCACGATATATCGAAAATTCTGTGCTAAATGTGAATTCGAGACGGAAACGTGATATGTGCTAGCGCTGATTTCATTTTCTCTTTCAATGATGTTTTGTGAGCGGATGTTCCTGAGGCCGGTACTTCACTCTATTACTATAAATACATACCATTCATATAAACAGTAATATAACTAATTGAATCACAAGTGTAATATTAAATTGAAACGAAATGTATTTATTTATTTTATAGTTACTTTATTGTTTACCACCCAAATTAACAAACATACATATTAACACATAGTGCTTATTTACATATGTGTAAGCGGCGGTCTTATCGGTGTCGTCGATTTTTTCCAGACATCCTTAAGATGGACTGGAATAAACCGAAGTACGGAAGAAATGGGTAGTCACGGTATAAATAAAAACAGCACAAAAACAAAAAAAAACACATTGTTTTGCGTTACGAAAATTATAAATTTAAAACGAATGTATTTAAGTTATTTTACCATTAAAAAGTGTACAAATTGTAAAGTGTGCACAATAAACTATTTGGATTTTATAATCAGTAACCAAAAATGTGCATATTATACATCTCAAGGACAATGTAGGGTACTAAGGAGCAGTAATCGTAAAATAAACATCAAATTATTTATAGGGAGATTAATTTCTCAGAAAGATCGTCAGTAACATCCTAATGACAAGCCTTCTTGGTAAAGACACAAACGAATGACGAACCCTGGGTGGAAGGATACCTTCTTGGTAGGTGGTATATCGGATCAACCGCAGCTACGATAGTATCGACATTTATTGTAGTTGGGACTGTGTGTATTTGCAAAAGTTTTGCAGACTTGCTTGGTTTACTTACTTGCTTTTACATTTAATTTTAAAATTTAACTGATAATACATAATATATTTAGTTTGGTCTATTTTTATTTAGTATATATCTTGACATAAAACTTTACATTGTGACTTATTGGTCCTGTGAGATTGAAATAAAACTATTTTTTACGGATTTTATCACGGATTTGTTAATAGATTTTTGCTCACGTGCGGGTAAAACTTTGGAAAATAAAAAGTCCTTAAAATCCAATCTTATTTTGTTTTTCTTTTCTAATAAGTGACTTCCAACAGTCCTGACCCCACAATAAGGTCGAGTCTTGTGTCGTGGGTATCAGGAAATACGAGAGACTTTACGGTCTCACAAACACCCAGACCCGAAAGAAATATTTGCGGGTCGCACAAACATTCCTCTCGGTGCGGGGATCGAACCCGCGGCCTCTCGTTTCACAGGCGGCGTCTGACCGTCAGCGCCACGGAGGCTGTCGTGAATACATTTCAAAACCATATTAATTTTGTCATTTTTTTGAAAGTTAATCACCTCCAAATTATTGTTTCTAATTCAATTAGAAGTTTACGAAGTTAAAAAAATTACAACATTAACATTTGTAATATTCCAGGAAAACCTAACGAAATGGACTCAAAAGCAATACTACCAAAACAGTGCTTTATTCAGTATTCTCAAAATCTGTCGACATAATACACCTTCTCTTACCGTACCCATAAGAGTGACAGAGACAAAACAGAGTACATAAATGGATTGCATTCCACGAAACTCGATGTCCGAACTGGGTGGCAAAGTTGTGAACAGAACTAAACTCCAAATATGCATAGATCGTATAATGTAGCTGTTAATCTGATTTTCCATTCAATTTTGAGACTGCGGTGTTACACAGGAATAGCTTGCTGTTCGTAGAATTGCAACCACAATTCAAAAATCTTAAGAAATATAACTAGGTCTATGAAAATATTTACTGGTGGTTGATATCTCATAAGTAAAAGGCCGCCTAGGTAGGTACCACCGCTATGTCTATTTCCCCCGTCAAACAGCAGCGTAAATGCACTGTGATGTTTCGGTTTGAAGGACATTGTAGCCAGATTAACTACTGGATATATTGAGACTTAACATCTTATGTCTCAGGATGGCGAGCGCAGTGGAATGCCAAGCATTGCTTTGTAATTCAAGGTGCTGTTTGGTTTTGCTACTGGTCATGAGCAGTCGTATCGCTTATCATCAGGCAAATGGCATACAAAGCAAAAAAAAAGTGGATGAATCGAAAGTAATATGTCAGGATCGAGCAAAGTAGCGCTCTTTAGTCTCTGACTACCCCTATGGGATACAGGTGTGACGATTATGTAAGAGCACAACTGCTTCAGTAGCAGAGTTGTACTACGGTATGATTGCAAAGTTAAGGTCTCGGGTTCGATTTTGGGTCAAGCAAAATCGTATTGAATTTTTCACATTTATCACTTTGAAGCAATCTCGCGCAAACTATTCAGTATAGCAAAAAAATGATATTAAAAACCTCAATATCATTTTTAAAGGCCTATCCATAGATATCCCACAAGTACGAATTTGATGTTTTTTTTTTTAATTTTCTTATATTTTCGGGAAAAAAGTAGCTGTGACATACGGACGCACAGACAGACAGACAGACATGACGAATGTATAAGGGTTCCGTTTTTTACTATTTGGCTGCGAAACCTTAAAAATGGCGTAAGTTTATTTATGTATCTAGGAACCGATTTATTAACCCAATTTTATGTAGATATATCAATATAAATGTACAACCAGGCTAATTTGATTATATTACCCGCAATTATAGCACCACCTGACGCCTAATCTGAGTATCCTTCTCTTTTTCACATAAAACTATACTTTCCCCAATGCATCTGAGTAGCACAGACACACATCATCAGTCACAATGTCGTCCTGGTTGAACATTACAAAGTTACGACTAAAAGGATTCACAGCAACTAGCAAACAAGTTGATAGCACACGAGTGTCCATACAAGCGGCATAACAAACCGCGCGACTCGTTATCTACAGTTCAACACGTCTGCTTGACTATTCAAACATTGTAATACAGCTTACATCTCATATTTTAGCTGTTGGTCACAGCTTATTTCAAATAGTGAATATGCATACAAACTTACACAAATCACACTTTTTTTCCAGAAGGGTAAGGCAGAGGTAGCCAAGACACCCAAGTTTACCATGATGCGAGAGGCGGCAAGTCTAATCCCATAACGGGAATAAATTGTAAACTCCAGGCTGATAATGAATAGAAAAAAACTATATTACTTAGTTTTGCGCCAAAGAGACAAGCGAAAAGAGAATCAATAGAAGTTTCGAATATTACAACTGTTTTTATTAGCGTATGCGCATTCCACTGCTGAGCCTAGGCCACGTTTTATTACCATAGCAAAAATATTCGTTTCTTTTTGTACTAGCATGGGGTGTAATTTTATCAGTGATACAGGCTTCTTTAACCTTTGCAAGCGTTTAGCATACTTTTTTCTTATATATAACAATTAAATCAGATCCCAGAGATTAGGTAAAATTATAAAATCAATAAAAATGTAAAAATTATCAGACATTATTTGCATCGAAATTGTATAATATTTAGTATTTTTTTTAAATCGCTGCTATGCACTTGATGGTAACCACAAATGTCGTCCAAGCAAAATATCGAATGGCATCAGACGGCAGTCCCATGCCATTAGAATACAATACAATTATGCTGGCCTGCTAAGATGCTTATATAAAAAAAGACGCAATTAACAACTTTCTTTCCATACAAAAATTACAAAACTTCGTTAAAACATTATACTAATAACAATAGAAATTCCGAATAGGGCGAAGATTTTAACATGTTAACCGTAAATTGTTCTTATAAGTTACAGCGCAATTTTCCTAAACGCTACAGGGTTCGGGAATTAATTAAGAGAGAAGGTGCCTAGGGACGTCGACGTTGTAATTGAGAAAATGCGTTGTGTGAGCTGTTTGCTTGATGTAGCATTTTTACTGAACTATCGACATTTACAGAGAATGTTTTTTTTTTTATTATAATGAATGGCGAGACGAGCATTTCGCCTAATGGTAAGCGATACGACCGCTCATAAACAGTAGCAGAACCAAACAACTCTTTGAATTTTAAAGCAATGCTTCACATTCCGTAGCGCTTGCCATCCTGAGACATAAGATGTTAAGTCTCAATATTTCCAGCAGTTACTCTGGCTACAATGTCCTTCAAACCGAAACACAACAGTGCATTGACACTGCTGTTTGACGGGGTAAATAGAATGATAGCTATTGTACGTTATGTACAGTCAACGACAAAAGTCGTTGAGCATATTCAAAACGCCAAAAGTCTTGCACACATGAAGCAACAAAAGTGGTTGACCAGGTTCGGCCACAAAAATTCGTGAACACCTTAAGGTTACAAAAGTTTCTGAGCAACAAAAGCAACAAAATTCCTAATCACGCCAATATTACATAATTCAATGAACACTTGTAAAAAGCAAGTTTGCCGTAGATGTGTTCATCTACTTTTGTTGCTTTGTAATAAAATTTATATTTTTTGCTTTTCTCTGCATTGACTTATTTCGTGTTTTTGTGAAATAATATATATTTACGCGAAGTTTAAATGTTGTTCTTGTTCGTCTGTTATAATACGTGCCTAATGTTATTCATACCGTGCTGTTGATGTTGCAAATATTATAATAAAAACTTACATAAAATAAGAAAATATAAATTACTCACTGTACTACTTGTACTTGTGTGTACGATTTCAGAAATAATTTAAAAAAGTAAATACAAAGATAATAATAACATTTATTGATCGAAAAAGTTAATTCAAAATATATCTAAAAAAGGGTAGAAATATTTAAAATCTTGTGTGGCCTCCATTTGATTCGATGACGGCCTGTAGTCGGCATTGGATAAAATTTACCATATTTTTTTTTTTTTTTTTTTATTGCAATGAATGGCGAGACGAGCAAGCCGTTTGCCTGATGGTAAGCTATACGACCGCTCATAAACAGTAGAAATATTCCACTGCGCTCGCCATCCTGAGACATAAGATGTTACGTCTCAATATGTCCAGTAGTTGCTCTGGCTACAATGTCCTTCAATCCGAAACACAACAGTGCATTTAAACAGTGTTGTTTCACGGGAGAAATAGACATTGCGGTGGTACCTACCCAGATGGCCTCGCACATATGAGAGACCTACCACTAGTACTATTTGCACACACATCTCCTCCTCTGAATGTATCCCATATGCGTTCCACGTGCCTTATAATGCCTTCCTTCGTACGTGGCGTGTCGGGCTCCCAGGCTTGGACAATGAGACCCCATAGATTTTCTATGGGGTTCAAGTCTGGACTCTTCGGCGGGAACGGCATCTCTATAACAGCATTGTCATTATTGCAGAACCATGCTTGACATCTTCTAGCTTTGTGCACGGGGCGAAAAACTAATACTTCAGCCAAATTACGTTCTTTTTTAAGATCAAAAATACATATTAACAGCAATTTACTATATACATTTTCGGTTTGAGTGTTGTGAGATCATAATGAGACTTGCGTGTATTTGATAGCCGATGTAGCTCAGTTTGTTAGATGCCGGCTGTGAAACTGAGGCCGCAGGTTCGATCCCTGCACCGAATCAAATATTTTTGTGAACCACAGGTATTAGTTCCTAGTCTGGGTGTTTGTGAGACCGAAAAGTCTGTAGTGTAGTGTAGGTATATATGTGACTGTTGGGTGTATTGCTTATTTTCAATTTTATTTATTTTTGTCCAATATACCACAGGTTACTTTTTTTGTAATCCAGGCATTAAGTTGCAGTTTATTAATGACTATAGACTGCAGTCAATCATATTTTAATGATATATTTTTTTCAGAGAAATACCGTATACCTGTGGACAAGACGGTGGGATTCTGAAGGTTTGATTGAAACATCTAAACGTACTGGTAGACCGAGGAAAACTAGAAGAGATCAAGATGTTGATATTGTTCGGCGTTTCCAAAGCAGCGGCTTCACTCGTGTATCGACGGTCGCAGCAGACATGGATCTATCGACACAAACAATTCGTTGGCGGCTGAAAGAACACGGCTTTCATAATCAAGTTCCAGCGAGAAAACTTATTTTAACACCACAGCACAAACTGGAACGCCTGCAATTTGCCGAAGATGGAAGATGCACTCTTTGACGATTAGCTGGTGAGAGATATAACTCCAGAAATATCGGAGCTAATCGATCGAGCGGCCGTATTAGCGTTGGTTTTTGGGGCTGGATGAGTGCATCGGGCCCCGGTGAGCTGACAGAAATGACCGGCCGCTTGAATAGCGAAGGCTATATAGATCTGTTGGAGAACCTGCTACTTCCTACGGCCAGAATGCACGTATTGGAGCCAATACACCTCGTCCACGACAACAGCCCCGTGCACAAAGCTAGAAGATGTCAAGCATGGTTCTGCAATAATGACAATGCTGTTATAGAGATGCCGTTCCCGCCGAAGAGTCCAGACTTGAACCCCATAGAAAATCTATGGGGTCTCATTGTCCAAGCCTGGGAGCCCGACACGCCACGTACGAAGGAAGGCATTATAAGGCACGTGGAACGCATATGGGATACATTCAGAGGAGGAGATGTGTGTGCAAATATGGTAAATTTTATCCAATGCCGACTACAGGCCGTCATCGAAGCAAATGGAGGTCACACAAGATTTTAAATATTTCTACCCTTTTTAGATATATTTTGAATTAACTTTTTCGATCAATAAATGTTATTATTATCTTTGTATTTACTTTTTTAAATTATTTCTGAAATCGTACACACAAGGACAAGTAGTACAGTGAGTAATTTATATTTTCTTATTTTATGTAAGTTTTTATTATAATATTTGCAACATCAACAGCACGGTATGAATAACATTAGGCACGTATTATAACAGACGAACAAGAAAAACATTTAAACTTCGCGTAAATATATATTATTTCACAAAAACACGAAATAAGTCAATGCAGAGAAAAGCAAAAAATATAAATTTTATTACAAAGCAACAAAAGTAGATGAACACATCTACGGCAAACTTGCTTTTTACAAGTGTTCATTGAATTATGTAATATTGGCGTGTTTAGGAATTTTGTTGCTTTTGTTGCTCAGAAACTTTTGTAACCTTAAGGTGTTCACGAATTTTTGTGGCCGAACCTGGTCAACCACTTTTGTTGCTTCATGTGTGCAAGACTTTTGGCGTTTTGAATATGCTCAACGACTTTTGTCGTTGACTGTACGTCCCAATGCAAAGCACGGGTTTCCTCTACAATCAAAAGTACGATTTAGAGTGGTTTAGAGTGGGGGTTAGCAAATTTTACATACCATAGAAATTCTTATAAATTGCTATGGTGTGCAGGTTTCCTCACGATGTTTTGCTTCACCGTTTTAGTATTTGATAATTGACTGTACTCACATAACTCTGAAAAGTCAGAGGTGTGTCCTGTAATTCAAAACCGCGACCATTGTGAACATACTACAGCCGTCTGGTCCGTTTACGAACAGGTCACCACGCGCTAAAGTTCATTAAGTACAATGTAAATAGCTTAACCAGGTTGGTAGTATTATCTTACGGAAAACCGCTCTTATCTTTGTTGTTATTGTTGCGCGGAAATCGGGTTACCGCTAACACCCCACCACGGGAGAAAGTGGAGCGATTATGTTAGATTCACCGATCTATGGCATACTAACGAAAACACCGCATTGCCCCCTTCGGCGCAATTGGAACGGCCTCGGAAACCCGAATCAAAAACGCTTCAGCTTCTCTTACTTATCTTAGGGTAAATTTGCCTAAAGGTAATAGAAGGTATATATTTTTATCTGCTAAATAGCGCTAGTTGTATTGTCTCATGATGGCAAGTGATAACTGCCACCTATCAACATCTACAACAATTGATGGCTCATCAATTCGGGAGGAGAGCGGGTATAAAAAAGGATGGACAGAGGAAAGGGGTATTGGACATCCAGAAATCTCACTGACTGAACAAAACGTGACCATAAATCTGTCGCATTACATCAATTTCCTGTGAGATAGTGGTACAACCCCAGACGAGCCTGCCCATTCATGCTAAGTCATGAATGACAACAGTGTGGCTTCACCACTTCTTACCTAACATAGTATACTAGCACGGCAATATGTATTGACATTGTTTAACAGATGTTTTTTCAACATTAATTTGGAAACGTAGTTCAGCAATTTACTGCAGTGTGGAAGCGCCATTATACTCAAAATCAATTTATTTTGTGAAAAGAAATATTGTATAGTCCTTGCTTATTCCTATAGGATAAGGAACTGATGTGTATTGATATAAATATCTACATCGACATTACATTTAACAACTACTGTGATCGCAGGCAGTCATAGACATGCTCTACGGAACATTCAGGAATGTGATTTGCAATCGTATCGAGTCGTCAGATAATTTCGCACGCCCTCAACGGCTTCAAAGCGGTATCTCAACTCATGAAATTCACAAACTTGATTTTACGATGATAGGTATGTGTTAACACTTTAACTGTGAACTTTATAAATCATTTTTTTATTACGTAGCTTCCGTAGCGTATTCGGTTAAATTACTAATTATGAAACAAGAACCCGTCGATTGTATTACTGCTTGAAGAAAAATAGAGATATTTACGTATATTTATTTCTAGCCAGGGTTTTGTGAGACTGAAAAAACCTAGTACCAACAGAAAAAGATTTATATTAGGTCAAGATATCAGGAATATTATTTGTCTAACTATATATGTTTGTTCGGTAGTGTTGATTCACCAATCGTAGACAAGACAAGTGGGCCAAACTACGCCAAATCGAAACGTTGGAAAATTAAAAAGTGTATGTGTACTTTAATGAACAAATAAAGGTTTTTCTATTCTATCCTATTCTATAAAAAAAAACCTAAAAAGAACTAAATCCGCGATAAAATTCACAAAAATTAGTTTTATTTCAATTATTATATTCATTGACCGACGAACAATCCAAACAACCAACCTTACCAATACTTTATGCTATCACCTGATCGGAAATTTTACTTATTATGTGCCAAGTTCTAACTATACGCGATTCTCAGAACCTGTCATAACCCGGCCCCGGAGGTCGTCCTCGATTAGCACTCGGGTTCACGGGTCATTAAATACTTTCGGACGCCCCCGGCCTACTTGACTAAGGAGCATGAATTCTGTTGTATCAATGTGAAATGGCGTGAGATCTTTTCTTATTGGATGTGACCGCTTATGCTCTTTAATGATAAGAGGGGATGATGGGGGTTTAAGTTGTGTACATTTTTGTGTTAATCGTCTCATAAGAATACTTGAATGTTGTATCCTGTTTGATTCTCAGGTAGATGGGTAGGTAGTTAGCTAGGCTTAAAGTATTTCACAAGATTCGTAAAAAAATAATAATTATGAATTCATAAAGAATGTAAGCCGATTTTGCTATTGAGGGGGTTTTTTATAGTTTGAATAAGATGATAAATGAAAGAGTAAATAAAACTACTTATTGGAATCTTTAAAATGTTATACATTATTTAGATTCACTACCTTTTTATTTACCACGACTTATGTATTACTGTTTTCGCTAGAGAAGAACGGGCAAGAAACTCTAGCGTTGCTCTTTTTAAAACATCTCTACAATACAGTGATTATAGTCGCAGCGTATCTATATATCTTTCCTTCCATTAGTGAATAATTAAATATTAATTACAAGCTATTAGCATAAAGTTGCCTTTACACAGCATTAAAACCAGAAGAAAAACAAAAGAAAGAAGTTCATATCTATCCACAGTAAATTGGAACAAAAAATTGTAAGCAACTTTCAAACTAAAAAATTAACTTTACCGTGCTAATGTAAAAACCGTTGAAAAAGCTGACCGATGATAATTATTATAATGCCGAACTTTATTCCGAACTATGTTTGATCAAGGATATTGCACCCGTTAGCCGATTAGCAAAAACTCACTTTAAGCCAACCTCAACGCTTGATTACGTTTTAATCGGAATTTATTGGGATTCAGAGTTAAAAGTTATAGTAAACGCTAATTTTCAACACTAATATTAAATATTTTTTCTTTTTGTTTTCTTGTCTACTAGATCTAAACTTAAATCAACTTCAACAATCTTCAGTCATTGAATGTTTTTTTATAGGAATGTATGGGGAGACTAACATGTCATTTGCCTGATAGTAACCGTTACAACTGCTGAAGGACAGTAGCAAAACCAAATAACACCATGAATTACAAAGCAAAGCTTGGTATTTCACTACGCTCGCCATCTTGAGACATAAGATGTTCAGTCTTAATATGTCCAGTAGTTACTCTGGCTTTAATATCCTCCAAACTAAAGTTAAAAGTTTAGTGTTCAACAATTTCCTCGCTAAGAATTCCCAGAATCATTTGTAGGGAGCGGTCTTCATTCCTCGTCTTCTTGCGATAAGTTTAAACGATATAACTTACATAATAAATAAACCCAACAGTCGTACATATTGTCCCGAATTTGCAGTAAGATAGTCTTATTTTGGGGTTATCAGAAACTACTAGGGTCTTTCTCATTCCTGCCTTCTCTCGATTATAGACGAGGCCCATGCCCTGCAGTGGAACCTATATTGGCTGATACAGATATAAATACTGGGGTCTGAGCTTCCATGTTATTGGTTAATAAAAACAATTCTCTCGACTCAGGATTGATTTTACAATACCTATCTTCAGAACAAGCTTTTCATCCACTGTTCTGAATAGACTTAATGATATAATAAGCTAGACTAGACCACCTATGAGCAATAAATATTACCAAAAATACATCTCAAAGGAAATTTAATGTCTTGGAAAGGAAATTTTAAATAAACACGAGCAAACCAATTTCATTTTCCCTTTCTTTAATAGTTCAGAAACAATCTGAACCATGACGCGCTCCGAGTGCTTTTTGATATAAATTTAAAAGCGCATTAAACCGTCATATTCTCCAGGCGCAAGCGTGAATTATAGTGCTCTTAAAAACGTCAGAGAATATGAGGCTTCCTAACAGCTTACATAAGATTAGCGTCTAAGGAATATATTATATTAGTATTCAAGCTTATTATTTCAAAAGTGATTGATTTTTACTGGATCTGGTAAAGCCTACAGTCTAAAAATCTGGTTAACGCAATGGTAGCTAATAACAATAATGCAATAGAGATAAATAATTCTGTATGCAATACCTTCATATTTTTTATTTTGTCTAGACAACATAACAATAAAATGCATCTTAATTCTAAATGCAGTGGAATTCATTAATTGAATGCCCATTGGAGAATTTTAACTAGAAATAAACTTTTGGAACGTGACCTGACGTGATGTTTTAAACGTGAAATTTTTGAACATGATCTGTGGTGTTTGTATATATTATCTGTCTTCTATTGGCTAGTGGCGAAATTTGGAACTAAAAATACAATTAAAAAGATATTACAACATATATGTTTTCATCATATTATATAACAACAAGAGTTTATACTCGTAACCTAATTGCATTCAAATTTTTTTTTTCAAAACGTACTAATAAACACATTTGTCCCACGTCTCTTGTCTATCTATCCTCGTTATAAGCTCCCTTCTCCAGGGTGTCGTACCTTCCTTGCCTATCAAATCAAAAAACTCCTCATTAACATCAAAATTCAGATTAATTTCGCACAGTCCTGTTTAAGGAAGTGCTGTGAATAACAGTTAGAAACTCGGAAAATCAGCTATTAAGCAACACCCTGCAATCCACTGAACATTCCTTGCTAATTGGGCTACCTGTATTGTTCCACCAACTGCCAAAACTTTGCGCACATCAAAGCTGTATTGTAATGGAGTAAGGTTGATTTTCGTGTGATCTATTTTACGGATGACGTGTTTAATGTTGAGAGTTTTATTGTAACTTTTTAATTAGTGGCACGCATTGTGCTACCGTTATGAATAGCCTAGATGATTTAAAGGACGTATATTGAAGTTACTTTCCATGCGTCCTATTGTAGAGGGGAGGGGTGAAGGGAAATAATTTGTAATGGTCCTGGGCACTTTGGAAAATTTTGAAAGTTGTTGTTGTTGTAAGTACTGCGCAACTTTAAGGAAGGGTTGGAATGGCGTTAGTTAGGGTTAACTAAGTTTATTTTACATCATAACAAAGCAAGTATACTGACAATAGCACCTATGGGAACTTGGATCTTCCGTATGTAATGTAAGAAAATGAAATGAAATTTTATAAAAACATTAATTTTACATTTCATTTTTTCACCGTAGAGAACAACGGGGCAAGAATCTCTAGTGTTGCCAATGAGTGTTGTTCTCTACAAAACCAATTTACAATATAGTGATTAGTACAAAAGTTATAAGTTGGTTTAAATCAGAGCAGTTAATTTGTAATGTGTTATATTTTTTTTTTAAATTATATTAATTAATATGGCTGATTATAATTTCCAAAAAATCACGCGGAATCACCGGTCTTGGAAACAAAACGTTTAAAATGTGTACAGAAAATAGATTTTCTCGACCCAAAGAACCAAGCACAGGGTTGGAAGAAGAAAATGACTGTAGCACAAAATACAAAAGAGAAGAATAAACAATAAGAAATACAAAACTCGGTTATCCCATTTAACTTTACCGCAGTCATTGTATTAGCAGAAATAAGACTTCCTCGATTAAAAGATTCATGAAACCGCCATGAATAGTCCGTTTCCTTACCCCGAGGATAAGGTACACAGATATTCATACAAAGAAGGGCTCCAACAATTATAATCAACAATAAACGTGAAACAATAGTTTCAGAACACTGCAACTTTAATTACGTATTGTTAATGCTTCGTGGAAATATTTTAGACTAATTAATTGTGAATGGTGAAGCTGACTGATGTTCGGGGTATCTTATTTAGTTATTTGTCGAATGTTGGACCAGACATAGGGTCCGATGTTTGTGGATATACGTGATGTACAGTCAGCAACATAAGTCGCTGAACACTTCACGTTTTTTGATAACCTTTTTATGGATTAAAATTTGTACGTACTACTCTGTACTCGTAAAATATAACCAAGTAAAGTCATCTATGCCGAGAAGTGCCATACGATATTGAAAATAATTATTATTTTGGATGATAAGAAAATTCCAAATCCCGTGAATGTGTAGCGACTTATGTTGCTGACTGTACATAGCGTACAAAATATGGAGCAACCTTCGTACAAATTAAGCGAACGCGATCCGACGCGATCCGACGCGATCCTGACAATACTTGTTGAAGCCGACAAAAAGTCGGTTTCAGATATTCATAGGCTCGCCCCTTAACACATCGTGGGACACACTGATGAAATGTGGGTGTTATGGCTCGTCTGTCTACCCCGTCGTGGAAAAAGGTGTGAGTTGGTGTATGTGTGTAGGAAATTCATAAAAAGCAACGTCCGTCAAGTACGACTGTACGTATTTCTTCAATTGGTATACTATATCGCTTACTAATGTTTTAGAAACGAAAATTTAAAAATAAAGAATGGAATTTAAATTAATCATAATACTTGTTATCTAGCTTAGTTTTATATAAGAAGAAGAAGAAAGAAAGAAATATATTTATTGAAGGCGCAAACATACATAGGTAGGTAATAAAATAACAAAATATACAAAAAATAAAAACATGACAAAAAATACAATTATGCAACAAAATTACGTGGCTAAACTATTGCGCCGACAATGGGCCTCCCATTCAGCTTTATGCTGCAGAATGGGAAAGCAAACTGCAGCGCTGATTTTCAACGGGGTGCCCTGGTGAGACACGAATATCCAGTCGGTAGGCTGACAAAACATTATCATAAATATCTGCTAATAATTACATTCTTTTCTGTGGGTACGCATAGTTTTTTTTTTTTTTTGTCAATGTGCGGCTGGAATGCGCAGCCACTGAAAGGTATCACATAAATCACACACATAGCATAAATCATATCGCAAACGTTGCTCGAGTTTAGTCATTTAAATATAAAAGTAATAACAAACAAATACAAAACATACATAACATGCAAACCCCGCCATAACTGATCACGTTTCAAGAGGATTTACACACAGGATTTACACAGGATAAATTAAAAGGATAGAAGTTGTGCAAAGTGTAAACTGTGGATGTTCCCACACGGGGATGCCGCCAATAACGCTGGGTGGAGGGGACTATATAGACTTGTAAACCACACAAAACACACGTTCAAAACAAAATTACGAGACAGACCATCCGAAAACAAACAAGACAATTTGCCCTTATTACGCTAAGCACCGCTAACATTTTTCCGCTTGTCTAGCGTTCGTCGGGTTAAATATGCTTTCAATGCAGTATAAACTCGGCGATCAAAGGCCTGAATATAAAAGCATTACCGTCGGGATGAAGTTTCATAAAATTCCGTCGAACAAACTCAATCTTGGCTCCTTGCCTCGGTACAGGCTATAGGTTTTGATTAAATATTAATTAACTTACACATCGAAGGCGAACAAAATCACTTTTTTGTTGAGTTAAGATGTTATGAACGCTGTATTAAGCCCCGTAATTAAAATGTGTATGGGCCGTTGTTTTATTATTCTTGATAATAAGTATAGTGACGTTTAGATAAGTATTGCTAAGGAACAAATTACCTACCCATAACATTTGAGACAATTTTCTGTATCAGCCCATATACATATATACGTCCCACTGCAGGGCAAGGGCCTACTCTATAATCGACAGTACGATTGGAAGTGGTAAGGCCATAGACGACCACGCGCGTAAGAGACAATCATACCCAAATAATTTATTCGATTATTTTCAATGTATTTTTATAGTTTATTCTCAGAAAAAACCTTCCCACCAATACCATGCTGCTAAAACTAGATCATATGACTCGCACTATCAAAAAGTAGAGACAATTTTCTTAACTTTCACGCCCTAATTGTACTAGGCCTAACTTCACAAACTTTAAACCTTTGTCCGACGTTAGTTAGACCGTTTCTCAACTCAATCGTTGATCGATGTAAACCGCCAGCTTTGCCGTCGCATTTCGTTTTTATAATAGTGAATAACTTATTTCCTTCTTCCTTTCGTTTTCTCATCCTTCTTCCTGTCTGAATAGGTTGGCGACATCTCTATGATCCAAAAAGTGTGCAGTGCAAACACTGCCACGTAGTAACATCCACACTATTGCACTTACCATCAGGTGACCTATGTGCTTAATATCCAGAGTTAATGTAAAAAATCGCTTCCTATTGGTTAATGTGTCCACTAATACAAAAGTCTAAACTAGCTAAAACTCATTGAGATAGTATACTAGAGGGGACACCGCAAATATTTTTTTTGTACCAAAATGAACGGTACCGTACCGCTCTTTTTAATTCTGTCTCTATCACACCTACGCAGTTATATTTTATTTCCTCTCGCTTTAGTGGGTTCCCGTGTGCACGCACAATACCTCAATGCTAAAACTACATTCTACTTACGTCATTCAGCACGCTCAAATCCTAGAATGAACATAGAAACGGGACCCTTAGATGTAACTAACATATAGAGTAAGTCTTTACTACTCCGACTATTACACCGGTCACTTTACAGCCCAATTTCACACCTGGTAATTTCGACGATTGTCCGACGACGCCGTAATCTTCGTGTAATCTGTAGTTTTACTGCGTCATTACTCGCTCGTGATTGTACTGGCTAGTTTATGGAAATTACATGAAATAACAAGCTTCTGTATTGTTTAGTATCAGAATGAGTTATTTTAAATTCTGTGAAGAATTAAAGTAAAATATCAGCCCTGTTTTAGTATCCCACTTCTAGGTAAGCTACTACTCAATTACGAGAAGACGAAATCATTTTAATTGCCACTTTTGTTGAACTTTGCATTCCTTAAAAAATATAATTGAGAACAAAAGTTAATAATTTGCCTCAGCATTGCATTGTGATGCATTGTGTGAATAATTTTTATCCATGTTGCGGAAATTATTGTTGTCTCCATTTTCCGAGCGACACTTAAAAGTAGGCGTTCTAGACTCTAGTCTACGTGAGCCTGAAGCGATTGCCTTCAAATATTAAGAAAAATCTTACAAAAAGCCTCCAGTGTGCAGATTTCCTCAAAGTTATTATTTCTTTAAGGTTAAGACGATCTAGTTAAGGTCGCAAGAAGTAGCTGGATTCAGGCCGCTTACATATTAGGTCTATGTGGCGATCCATCTGGGAGGCTTATGTTCAGCATGTTTATATAGGAAAAAGACATATACTTATCCTACTAACATAATCAAAAAATCTATGACGGTGTCTCCAAGACATCAGACGTAGTTTCTGAAGCTGCGATCCACTTATAAAAGTGACATTAATCGGCTTTGACTAAGAACTCGGCTCTAATTAAGATTAATTTTTCATCCAACTTCTCGTGCTTTTGTCCGTGGCGTTATTATGTCACACTGGCGCCATCTACTTGCGTTGTTTCTTTAATTGCTCGCGAGACCACCAATTAACCATTCAAATTAGGTCTAGTGTTTTTATAATTGAATGAATTTTGTTTCAATATCCCCTGGACCGTCGGATGAACCGCGCTCAGGTTCGTCGGACTTCAAGCAATAAAGCAACCTAACGTTATTGAAATAGGGGCTATTTTAGTTCAAGGACACAATATGGCGCTTACGACAAGCCAGGGGATAAAAGAGCGCCTGACATCTTATGTCTTAGAATAGCGAGCGCAGTGGAATGCCAAGCATTGCTTTGTTATTCATTGTATCGTCTGGTTTTGTTACTGTCCATGAGCGGTCGTATCGTTTACCATTAGGTGTATGGAATGCTCTTTTTGCAATTCATTGCATAAATAAAGAATTGATTAATTGAGTATTGACATCCGATTTCCAAATCATGCATTTTTCACAACTCGTGTTAGTGTTTCCTAGAAAATTTCCCTCTGCTTCTTATAATGCGTTAATTTTTTTGCAAAACCGTGATCAGGCATTTGCAGATTTTAATTAGTTCGAAGTGTAATCTTCTTACCTTCCGCGATTCTATTGAAACTTTAACGTCGATTCATAGTCTGTTACGATTTTATGCTGCAGTTTTCTGAATAAATGGTATTAATTTATGATTAGATTCTGTTGTTTAATATTTCGATATAATATTAAATAGCAGAATAAAGTTGACTATTTTAAATATTTGTGTGTACTAAAGGTATTTGTTTCGATGTTTCGTGTACGGATCAGCAAGTTGACGTAGCTGTGGGCTGGTCACAATAGGAGAATCGACGACCGTTGGGGTAATAATGTTCTCCTGTGGAGACTACGCCTCGTCAAGCGTAGCCCTCCAAACAAGTGGAGTGAAGAGATTCGTAATATAGCTGGTAGCAGTTGGAGACGATGGGCTGAAGATTAAGCCCAGTGGCGTGCCTATTTCAAGCAGTGGACGCGGATGGGCTGATGTTTATGATGAGCGTTTGGGAGACCGAAACCAAAACACAGGACACAAGACTCGATCTCAGTCAGGTCAGGTCTTCGATGCAATTTATTTGCTTTATTATCACAATATCTATATCTGAATATTTTTTATGATGATTAACCAAATTGTATAGGATATGACTTCCAGCCGATAACATCGCAAAGAAAAATATTGCCTAAAAACCGTAAAGCTCGTTAAAGGATATTCATATAGGCCCAAACGGAGTGAACATGTGATGGTGAAAACCCTTCATAGTGAACTCAATATACATATACAGCCTTTTGAGCTTAGCCTATATGTATTCTGCTTCTGCCAAACTCCCATAATTATTAAAGGTGATTATCCTTCGTTGATGCATATTTTGTTGCATTGCAATACATTTACTTTAAGGCGTGTTCGAGTTCCTTCGTCTCATAAATACCGTTAGTCAAAAGTTTTTCTTACTGCCTGTCTGAGCACCATAGTTATAACATAAAGAATTTGTGTAAGCGGTGTTTTACATAGGTAACATGAAATAAATAAACCCTTCCAAATCGCTACGATATGCAGGTTTCTTAATAATGTAATAATGTATATATTTTATTGTATACTAAATAAACTTAACAAAAAATATTATAATGCATTGCAGTATAAAAGGCGGTCATATCGCCCGAGGCAATTTCTTACCGACTGCTTTGGGATGTAAGAGATACGTAAAAAGAGAACGCAGTCAATAGTGTACCAATAGGATAAAGCTTGACTGATGAAAAGAAAATATTTATAATTAGTGATTTCAATTAAAAACATGAAAATAATAATGATAATTAATTCATACTCCGAATACACTTAAGTATATTTTTATAAACAAGTAACACAACATCATACGACATATGATTTTGTATAATGCGACATAGTAATAATTTATAAATTAACATACATATACATAAATAAAAAAACCACGGGAACTTGAAACTAGAAAAGGCTATATGAGAAGTGTCAAAAGTCTAAAGTCTGCTCGGAAGTATAATTTTACTTTGTAATTAGCCCTTCACAAGCCGATACACGTTACAGAAGAAAATAATAAACGACAACTCGGACTGAAAATGCGAAACAAAGTTTCCGCCAGAAACACAGGCTTTGTGGCTAACGTGCTCTATCCGTCTAATACTTTACGGAACTGGTCGCTATCATGTACCCTTCGAGAAACGTTCAGAATTTTTGAAACCTATTTAGACGGCCTCCAGGGTGTAGTTGGGTAGACGCCGGCTATGAAACGTGAGGCCGTGAGTTCGATTTCCGTATCGAGATAAATATTTGTGTGATCCACTCGTATTTGTTTCCAAGTATCGTAAATTTTCTGAAGAAAAAAAAATGGTACTTTTCTATCTCCTATGACTAGAATCTTACAATTGTCATCAAAATCATCATCAGCCCGATGCAGTCCACTGCTGGCCTAAAGCCACTCTCAAAGTACGCCACAGAGCCTGGTCTGCTGCTTTATGCATCCAGCCACTGTTAGCTCTCTTGCAAGTTATCCCGCCATCTACCCAGAGGTCGTCCCATAGCAAAGGAGATTTTTCAATAACAGTTAATCAATAGTGCATATTTATAGTTGCATTAACAACTATTAATATATCTATCCATTTATCAAATTAGCTATAATTTTAAATGAATATTGTTATTTAATTAATAAAGCAAGCGAAAACAAGAGATAACGGAGATTGTATCAAAGTTACTGATCGCATGTCTCGACCAGATGGTGCTGTGTCAACAAAGTTTTTACAACCCAACATGACTGATGGTTATTCCATCGACTGATCCATTATTTAGAAGCCTGTTTAGAACAATGAGACGTTTTACTAACAGTTTCTTAATATTCGACGTAGAAGAGTGACTAATCTCACATAACTTTAAAGAAATTTAGAGAACTATTTTAAATATTCGTAGTTTTAATATTATTTTAAATATAAAATCAGGCGTGTTGGATATCAGCAATAGCGCCAATTGTGTAGAGTTTACATTTCAAAATAAATTGTTAGACACATTTAAAATGTTTGAAATGATTCTGCTGTTAAGGTTGTTAATTTTGAAATCGGCCGCTGTTCTATGGTCTTGATAATTTCTAATCCACAATTTTGTACGGTCTATTAAAACGTCGTATATTAAAATTATATATTTATGTTAATATCTCGTTATTCGAACGTTAAGTAACATATTTTGAACAACTTGTTTCATGAAATATTTATGTATGTATTGATCACATATAGTCTGAACAAAAGTCACAAAGGAAATGAAACTCAAATCCGAGAATAACAGCCCAAACTGTTAAACTTTTTTTGCTGAAAGTCGTATAGAAGTGTTCACAAAGAGGCGTATTTTAGGGGAATGATGAATGCGAGTTGAGAGATTAGCAGCAGTTTTAAAAATGTCTTATTTATTTTAGTACATTCCAACGGCATGAGAAAATAGGTAGCTAATGCTCTTTTTATTTTACATCCAGACGGGACGTTTTTGTTTCAGGATTAAGATTAATAGAGTGATTCTAGAGGAAGGTTTATATTTATTATACATACATATTATTGTACAGAAATCTATTTGTACCCGGGCGAAGCTGGGCGGGGCCGCTAGTATTATAATATAATACAAAATAGACAAGCCCGGCTCCGCCAACATGCAGAATGCAGATACACTTTTTTGTAAATATTCTGTCATTTATGTTCATCAAAGATAAAGTAGGATTCTAAATGTGAAAGAATTTTGCGAATCGGTCCAAAAGTTTCAGAGCCTATTCAATGCAACAATGATTTTTTCATCTCTATATTATTAGTATAGGTATATATAATATAATTCATCATAATTCCTATTTGAATCGTGTTTCGATTCCAAAGATGTGACAACGACGGACGTTACCACGTTATAGACGATATTAATTATGAGTATTTTTTAGAATTAGTTCTCTTTACAATTCATAAATACGCTATAACTCTAAAATGTACGTTACCATTAATCGCATTTTATCATTTCAACAATATTTGCTGCAAGAATCTCGTTTAACTTTACGATTTCCAGAACATTCGATTTCAAACAAATGAATTGAACTACAAAATGTGATAGAAAATCCTTTTCGCTATCCCATTGATCGTATACCATTCAACTATCGGAACTAAATCAGCGTATCTCCAAATGCGGTGTCTGCGGGCCGAGTTGAATGCACGTTTTGTTCCAATGTGTAAGATGTTTGAAATTGTTCACCAATTTGCTAAAAGCGTCCACATTATCGGCTACCAAGTTAGCTGTACGTCCAGCAAATGCCTCGGCCAACGATTAATATTCAAAACTTATAAGTTACCCACCGTGGATACAAACTTCAGCTGGAATGAAGGGTTATGTAATTTTAGTTCAAGTATTTAGATTCTGGTTTAATCTGCTCGTTTACTTTGGACTAAATTTACTCAACCTTTTAATTTAGTTTTGAATATTTATCAATAGAAGCTTAGCCTAATTTTACGTCAGATTACTTTAGTTTTAAGATTGATAGAAATACTATCGTAAATAGAAATCATAATGTATTCACTTGTATTTATCTTAAGTCGTACTCACAGTTCTTCGGAGCTTTGTGACATTCAAAGTAAAGTTGTACTTTGGAATCCGCAAAATTACCATCATATCAGTCAGAAAAATCGAAGATCTTCTTCTAGTAATAGAGCACAAATTTCGAATTGATTGATAAATCCTTATATTCGCGTCAATATCAAATGGATTACTTATAAATAATGACTTCAATTCCATGACGCCGTAATATAATATTAAGAGCCAAGACAACTTCATGAATAACTTTATCAGCTATCTTGCTCTCATAGCCCATCCAGTTTCTGAACATCTTCAAGTTCAAGGAAGGGAGAACTTGTAAGATGATGGTGTTGGTCAGTTGAGAACTGCTGACGGGAATATTCCGAACACCAATTAACATCTCGCGCAGTCTGAAACTATCGATAGGGTTCTTTAATTAAAGAACTTTCACAATTGAAATTTTACGTTTCGATTAATATTGTGACGGGTTCTTCGCGGAGTTTTGCGGCTTGTTAACAAAACCGTTCAAGTGTTGTACGTTCTACTTGGATTATTGTTTTGTATAGTTTTATTGGATTCTTTATTTTAATGTTCACTTTTTCATTTATAAAGTTATGATTGGATTTATTTGGAATTCATGACCTTTAAATTTTGAATGAAAATTACTTTAGAACTGTACAATAATGGAATTTCTATTTTATTCTCTATAAATCCAACAAGATTATTTGGTATGATATTTTTTTTTATCGAATTATTTACCGGTGACCATCACAAAACTTAATTTGGACTTCAAGGTGAAACCTTGGCTTTGAAGGCTATCACTCAATTTAACAGTCATTGTCAGCCTAAACTAGACTTAGGTTCTGAAAATCTAGATCTTTATCCAGCAATGCACTTCTAATAAATTTGATTTCCCATCACCTTTTCCAACAAAACTTGCTAATTCATATATCGCTACACAATACTTTAGGGGATTACTTGGCGTAACAGATTCCATTACTATCCAGCTGATTAAACCTCAAAAGACGCGCTTTCAGCCTATTTGCAGAATACATTGCGTTGTGAGATTTTTGTATGTTCACACACAACAATGCTTGTTCGTAAATGGATCACGCTTTTAACCAAATGGTGTCTTGCTACAGTGAAATGAGATTGAGGAAATAATACTATGCTTACGACAAAGGATTGTGTAAAAACAACAATAGGAAAGAAAGCTTTGAAAGTGATGACTACATTTAAAACTATTGTGAGATTAAGTTTTGCTTTTCGCTTTATTTCGAGCCTGTGTACAAGAACTGCTTTACTGTCACGGTTTGTTCTTTTAACATTCTTTGTTGGCACCTCAACAATTCGTGACCTTATATCTTTCTCACTATTCTCTGTCTTAAAATATTAAATAATAGTATTTAATTTATCCGGATATAATCGACGGTAGAGTTCGATTTGAGTTTCCGTCACGACTTGATAAGAAACAGTTCGTAAAACTATTTTAGTTAAACAAATCTGAATTATTACATTTTTTATATTTTGTTGTATTTTTCGTTCCTTTTTAAAGCTACGAAATATTACAAAGCTGAAAATAAAACGACTTAAAATTTCTTTGAAAGGTTGCTTGAAGAAAAGAACATTTACGTTTTGCCTTTTCTTTTCAAAAGTGTATGATTTCGATTTTTCCTTCCAGCTAAAGTTTTTATTATGCAGGTATATATGTAGTAATAAATACAGTATTAAAAAAAATGAACTAAAGGTGTAAATTGGGTCACTAATTTCAAAACAAAATCTAATATTTAATTAAATATTCTTTAAAACCACGTTAAAAATGAACTTCATACAATAATGCTAACTGATTTCAGTACTAAAATGTTATTCTGATTAATCCTGCAAAGATATTATATGCTAACTAGCTGTCGGGCCCGGCTTCGCCCGGGTGCAGATAGTTTTTGAGTCCAATCCACATCAAGAACATATTATTTCGCGTGTCTACTAACTATATTTCCCGCGTGCCGTCGACTATATTTCCCTTCCGTAGGAGAGGACATCCCGTGCCAACAATTTGAATTTGAAAGAGTAGAAAATATGTATATTTGGTTTCCTGACTCATCCCACGGGAACACTACATTTTTCGGGATAAAAAGTAGCCTATGTGTTAATCCAGGGTGTCAGCTATCACTATACCAAATTTCATCAAAATCTGTTGAGCCGTTTTTTCATGAAAGAGTAACAAACATCCATACATACAAACTTTCACCTTTATAATATTAGTAAGGATGGAAATAGCTATGACAAATTAAGTTTCAGTTATATACACAAATTAACTTTGCCCGTAACTTTGACTTTGAATATGTCAATCCCATACATTTATAATGTCAAATACGTTTCATATGTATAGCGAGAACATTTTCAAAGTCAGTTAGTGCAATTTAATCACTTTTTCTATCAGTCAATCTTTATCCTACTGATACAATTTTGACTGTCCTTTCTTTTTCCTTTTCTTATATCCATCTCGAATAAGACGGTAAGTAATAGCCTAGTGAGATACGGCTTTTGCATCACTGTAATATATCGCTTTATTGTTAAGTTTTATTTAATGTGCATTATAGGATGAATATTATTATTATTATATTATTAATTATGCTAAAATTTAAAACTGAAGAGTTTGTTTTCTCTAATCTCAGAAACTTCTTTTTCGAATTGACAAATTATATTTGTGTTTGATAGATCATTTATCGAGGAATGCTTTAGGCTATATCATCGTGCTATGAACTATATGATGGAAACAGTAGTGAAAAATCTATCAATTATAAGGAAGTTTTATTAGGTTTCCACGGTTCGATTGGTCTCAAAATCGGTATCTGAAAGATCCTATTAAATTCTAAATTTATAGTCACAATTTAAAATTTATGCTGCCATTTTGAAAAGTTTATCAGCAACCTAATGCTTCCCGGACCGCTAGTTAATATATATAAAACTAACTTATATTTAAAAGTAAGTTACATGACACTCAAAACTCATAAGACACAACCTCTATAAATAGAACATTAAATAAAAGAAGCGACATAATAAATTCCATTACGAATCGAAGATATAAAATATATCTCTCGGTGTTCCTGCCAATACACAGTTCAATTTATAAGAACAAATTATCGTTGAATAAGTGACAACGCGCTTGAACCAGATGCTCCCGAAGGTATTTCGAGAGCAAATATTGTTATTTTTAAAGAAAATATTTTGATGTGATGTAAGTAACCTATGAATGGCGAAGATTTTTTTGATGTGCTACTTTTTTGAACTGACGGGTTTTCCTTGCTTTTTGGAAATATGAGATAATTTTGAATTCATTCATTTAATTGTTACTTTAACAAGAAAAGCATTTTGTTAATTGTATTTTAGCGAATAATTAGCAGCATAACAATCTCAAATAGTAAAAAGTTAAAACAAAGCAATGATTTTCTTTATTATTTATTTATTCTTTCTTATTTATTTTAACTAGGGCTGATACAATATAGAGAAGACTTTTAAAACAACCCCAACATAGCATTTCTCTCATATCTATCCCACATAAGTAATTTAGCTTCAGTTGCTGTATTTTACATTCAATTATTCCGTCTTTTCCATAGGGGCAGGATAGTAAAACATTGAAATCGAATTATAATTATATACGGATATCATCGCGAATTAAGTTTTTTTTTTTGCATTTCTTACTTCCCGACGTTTCGATTACTTTACAGCTTTCGTGGTCACGGGGTGGACTGTAAACCCCCGGTAAATCTATAATGTAATTTTATTTCATAGTGTAACATTTGCTTAAATCTAAGAAACCATTCGTAAAACATCTCTGATACATTTGCTATGCCGTAAACAAAATACAGAAAACAATAGTGCCTTATTCTTTCTTCCGTCTGTTTATTATTTTATAGAACTCACGGCATTCTTAAAGAAGCGCCGGACCGTAGTTCATTCCGCTGAACAAATAAATGTTGACACTTAAGTGTTTGCGTCCACGACGAAAACTAGATTGGAAAGGATTGAAAAGACTATTGTTAAAGAATTATTATTTCTTTACTAGGTGTTTAAGTGATATCAGATAGGAAAGGAGATAGGTGTGAAATAAGATTGTATTCGACACTAAAATTGATTATTTTTAAGGAAACAGAGAGTTTTTAAAGAAATTACTACTTAGTAAAAGACCTTGGTCTTGGAAACATTACTATTTGTTAATATTATGCGTTAATTTCATTTCTGTCTTGGTTAATCAGTATTGAGCTTTTCCAAAAATGTTAGGTTCTTCTTTTTTTATACACGTACTATTTATTGATAGTCAATCACCACGCACTAAAACGGTGAAGGAAAACATCGTGAGGAAACCTGCATACCATAGCTATTCATAAGAATTTCTATGGTATGTAAGTCCGCCAACCCGCACTAGGCCAGCGTGGTAGACTATATGGCCTAACCACTCTCAATCGTATTCTCGATTGTAGAGTAAGCCCGTGCCCTGCAGTGGGACGTATAAGGGCTGATACAGTACTATTTATTATCCTACTTACCTCAATTTTAGTTCAAATTCTAATGATTACATTATTTGTTTGTTATAGGTTAAATGTGTCGTATCTACAAATGCATAATCTTGGTTGTGCGGCGAATAAATGTATAATTTTAAGTTGATCCACTGTGTTCCCGTGGGACTCGGCTCGGTAAGTAATTCTTTGTGTTACTCCTACTGTAATGTTGCTGGTGTTTCGATGATTTATTAATGCCCCACTCAAATGTGTTTTCAACATTTTTGAAGAATATTTTTGCTTATTACATTTCGTCGCGTCTATGTGATGTGAGTTTCTTTGCGAGTTATTCGAGATAATGTTATTTGTGTGTGCTTGTTGACGTGTTATTTTTGTTGATTGTTACATACGCCCTTACTTGGCTATTTATGTAACATAATAATTTTAAGTTTTTTCCACATCAAGACGGTTAGTAGATGTGTGGTAGGTTACCTATTAGGCCGTAGTATAATATTTTTAATACAGAGTAGTTAATAACCGTGGGTTGCATAATCCATGTTCTAAATTTCATTTTCTGTATCAACTGTTCATAATTATATGTGGATATTCTCAACAAAAAACATGTGTAAAACAATAAACAATAAACATGTGTAAAAACGCTATAATTGAATAAAACATAACATTCACCAACTAATATAATAAGAATAAAAACAAACAACCAATCCAATTCAGTTGTAATAAATTATCCAAGAATATCAACTGTAGAAAAATCAACTAAATGAGAGTATCACGAACTCGAGACAAAAAGTACTAAGACAGCACTTCGAGAGGAAAGTTGTCACTTGAAAATGAAAAAAAACTACTTCGCAAAGTTGAACGTCTTGCCAAAAAACACGGTGCTTTAGCGTCTCGACTTTTTATTTCAATTTTCAAACTTGCACATTTGTTGCTATGAAAATGATAAATGACACACTGTCACCTGGACGTAGGAAGTTAATTCTACGTGGACTATTACTGGTGGATTTTTTACTGGTTTAAGTCTCTCATATGTGAGACTCCTGGATAGGTACCACCGCAATGTCTATTTCTCCCGCCTAACAGCAGTGTAAATACATTGTTTTGTTCGGGTTTGATAAGGATATTGTAGTCAGAGTAAGTTCTGGATTACTTAAGACTCAACTTCTTATGTCTTTGGACGGCGACCGCAGTAAAATTCCAAATATTGCTACTGTCCATGAACGGCCGGATCGCTTACCATGACTATTCTGACCACCACTATTTTGAGTACCACAGCAAAAAATAATATTATTGCAATTGTTGAGACACATGATACATATATCAGCCCATATACGTCCCACTGCAGGGCACGGGCCTACTCTACAATCGAGAATACGATTGAGAGTGGTGGCCATATAGATATTGAGACACATAGTAACCAAAATGTTATATTTTCTCGAAAATACAATTCATCATATCTGTAACTGACCCTGGGAATATAAGAGAAACATTTCAAAGGCAATACAATTTCTGAGCTGATTTGTATCCATTGTGTCGAGTTTAGGAAAATTGCCAGCTCACTGCTAGAATGTTAAATCGACCATTGAATTCTTACTTGGCTGTCCGGTTATTTGCCCATTGACAACAACAGGAAATGGCTAAACGTATTATACGATGTAGGGAGTTGGACTTCACTGAATATACGTACACACATATTTAGTACAGTGTTTTTATATATTTATAAACATAATATAAGATGAGCGCGATTGTAAACAAGCCATAAAATGTTAGTTTAACTTTTTGCGTTTCGTAGATGTTCTTTACTTTATAATTATGTTTGTCGTAATTATTTTCGATATCAATACCCACGGAGAAAAGTATCGAAATATACTCAGTGGCTTGTTCTTCAGTTGAATTATTGACAACATCCATAGCGAGCGCAGTCGGTTAGACGCCTGTGAAACAGGGAGGCGCGGGTTCGATCTCCGCACCGAGAGAAATGTTTGTGCGCCTACAAATATTTCTTTCGGGTCTGAGTGTACGTTTTGAATGTAACGAGACATATTTTTAATTATTGTATTTTAATCTATGGTTAGGTCTTTATTAATGACTATTGGGTGCCTCTCTCTCTCTCTCAGTTCAGCTACAGTTACAGGAAGTTCAGTATTGTATATAGGCATCTCCCGGTGATCTCCACATCAACCTGTTGAGTACCTAAGTACTCATATTTTCTCATATTATGGTTGTGTTTGATATTGAGTAGTATGTAAAAGGTATCGCTTATAAAGAACATGAATTTGAAAACAGCATGAAAATTGATGTAAAATAACTGAGATATTAATATTTTTAATAGTGGCGCGGACACTTTTTTCTTTTTTGCACGCATGCATTTTATGGAAGATGACGTCACGTCGTGCAATTTGTAATTTTTTTATTATACTCCTACCACCAACGATACGATACTATACGAATTTTAAAAATTCTTCCTTAATATGATTACGCATAACAAAATCTTTCAATATAAACAATAATACAAATTTATGACACGATCCCATGCTGACTAAAACCGTATTCACAATGTGACGTAATTGATGAAGCATACAAACAGGATGAATGCAAGGCATGCGCAGAATGTTGTTGAATGAGAGTAAAGGAATACGAAAACGCCTCGAGCACATTAGCTCGGATCAAAGGGCACGGCAATATAGCTAAACGTTAAATGTATGTTTTAGTATCACAAAGCTTATATACTTACCGACAGGATGCCTATAAGGAACATAATGATCCATAAGAATTTGCTTAATTAGTAGTGGTATACATAACGTGAAGGAAACATTAAATAGGTAAGGAGAAAAGGATAGCCTTAGTGGCGCAGTTGTACTACGGTATGATTGCAAAGCTGTGGTCTCAGGTTCGGACCCCTGGTCGGGCAAAGTGATATTGGATTTTTCTATTCATTATCAGTCAGAAATATGTGCACGATATGGTATAGGCCTGCATCACATCACATTGTGGGAACTAAAATACAAGGCGAAACGTGGTTGGCCTGGCTGCACCTCTGCCTACCTATTCTGGAAAAAGGCGTGAGTTTATGTATGCAGCAAACACAGGCAGCAAAGGATTAATATGAATTTTGCCTTTTAATATAGTTAAGTAGGTACTCAGTGATGATACCTCTGATACTTCTTAACCCTGGAAAATTGACAGTTCTTGTTGATTTAATAAAACAGTATTGGGTTTTTGAATCTGTAGGTAAAAGGTAATGGATTACAAATACTCGCACAATAAAGATATAATGGTCGCTATGTATATTTTTGGGAGAGGCTATTCAGCAAAGTACCTCCTAAGACTGAAAAAAGAGACTGTAAATAGTAAATACGTATACCAGGCAAGGAAGCAATTAACATTACAATAATATTACGTGTGTTGAGATTTCTAATGCGCAAGTGATAGTTCTACAAAGATTAGTATTTTTCTTATACCCAAATGTGTACATCAATTTTAAAATTGATTTGACATATAACTTCGCCTACGTAATAGCGTAGCGTACTACGGCGTAGTAGTACTTGAGTACAGTTACAAAGCTGGGTTTCAGGTTCGAATCCAGGGTCGGGCAAAACGAAATTGGATTTTTCTATTATCAGCCCGGAGTCACGAATTAGTGCCCGATATGGTGATAGGCTCGCAAATATGTGTAATTATGGGTATCCTAGTTGCACCTATGCCTACCCCCTCTGGGAAAAAGGCGTGAGTTAATGTACGTATGTAAAACTTCACCCCATATTTCATGAAATTTCCACATAATTCGAGATACTGTAAAATACAAAACCCACTTTTGATATCGAAGAACGTTTAACACAATAAGCTGTGTAAACTGAAGATCCGTGCGGGCGGCCGCCTTGCCGGGATTACAACCCGCTGCCTGCCGAGTAATCCACTATCATTGACAGTTGTGTGCGCGCCAAATCCGCAATTAGAGGTGGCTATTGGAAAAACCACGTAGGTTATCGCTCTGACTGGAATGTGGAGACAATGAAATAAAATGCGGGAATTGGAACAAATGCAGGCTTTACAGTATACAGCGGTATAAGATTGAATTTTAAATTGTTTTAACTTTATAAGCAGTTTGGATGAATGGTGAATGCTATGTGTTGCTAAATGAATATAATTATAATTCGTACTCTTATTATAGTGGGTTAAATGCATGCTCTGATTGTTATTTTCCTAGTAAAATTTGAAAGGCTGCAATTTCATACAATAGTAATTTTACAAGGAAAATCTTTAATTGGTTTAAAATAACATAAACCTCGGTCGAACTTTGTATGAACAGCACTTTACTTACTTCTCACTACGCTAATTTCTCTATAAATCCATTAAAAATATACTATTTTATAGCATGTATATTATATGTACGTATTTACAAATTAATTTTTTATGTATTCTTTCTATAATATCTTTTAAACAAATATTTAAACGCCCACTTCATTTCATATCTGCATCACCCAAAAGTAGACTGGTAGATTATACCTCTGGTATACAGTCCGCCCTATATATTATAATGTGAAAAAAATACCGTCAAAGGAAGTGCACACTTTCCTCTATCACTAAAAGTACAGTAGGTATGGTCATTCCACGGCGAGTTATTTCAGTTCATGTGCTCACATAATAATGATTTTTCGCATAGTGTGAATATTCATTCGCTACGTACAAGTTTAAATTGAATCCAGTGGAACTTTCCAAGCTCCGCGAGTCGGATCGAAAACGATCTTCATTAAATATTGACCGTTTCCAAACGGATTTTCGTCACTATAACAAGAAGTTTTTGTTGATTTACGGATTGTATGTTTGTTTTAAACAATGGTGTAGTGTTTCAAGTTGGGATTATAAATATTATTTCACAAAATATTTGTTCTATTGCTGAGCATCTGTCTCACTACGATTGAAAGGGGTTCAGGGTTTGGTCCACGTATCTGGTATAAATTATGCAGAATTATACATATTACATGACGTGAGGCTTTTTTACAGCAATACAAGGTTTAGTTGTTTTTTATTTTTTTTATTAATACCTCAGGTGACTCATTAGTAGTCTTAACTATAAGAGCATGCGTCGTCTCTTGTACTCTATATTACCTAGTTGTAGGTCAAATATAAAAACAATACAACACGATACTGTAGTTAAAATAATATGGTAATGTTAATTTATAAACATGTGAATAACTTACGAAAATACTAAGACTGTATGTCATTGTTCACCATTCCTTATACATAAAAATAAAGAAATATTTTTAATGCACTACCAAGTCTTAACAAACCAGATGGTTTATTTAAAAGCAGCATTAAATTCCCTCTTCTGTGTTGTTCAAACTGTCCGTAAGACGGCGGAAGTACTAAATTGCATTTACAGCATAAAGCGAAAGGGTCAAAGGCTGGGGAATAAGTAGAGAGTTGTGTTCATAAAATTATTACGTCGAGTTAAAAATGTTGTGATAAAATATTTATTTTGAAAACAGTGGAGTTAGAAACACGACGCTATGAGATTAAAGCTGCCCGTTAATAAATAACATCTAAGGAATAGTTGCAATGGATACTTTATGTAATTATTTTTTTCCCAAAAAAATGGCTGCAACGTAAAGTGAATGGTAAGTAATGTAAAAAATATCTACCGACTTTAGATGGTTACGTTTCGATAATTAGGGATTTTTGTATGCAATGGAATACCCTTTGTGACTATAATATACCATACATAATGTTCACACTTAACCCATAGGATTTAATTAAAAAAACATGCAACTAATAATCAAAACAGACTTCTAGAAGCAAAGCCTCCTGCAAGTCGACAAAACAACGTAGACGCGTGAACTGTAAACGGAAAAATCATATTTCGCATCGCAAAAGTCGAAATTACCGCCACACTCGCGTTCGAGTGCAAAAATTATTCAGCACGAGTTTCTAGCGTTTTCAAGCTGCTGTGCAATCAGTTCGGATTGAGATTCGATATTAAGGGAAAATAAACTGGCGAGGCGGCCAAATTACAGGCTTTCCAACGCTCTATCCAGGCACGTAATGAGCAAGCGCCCTTGGGACTTACAACAGATATTCACTTGATTAAAATAAGAGAATTTATAAATGCTGCGAGTATTTTGGAAATATATGCTTTCTGAAAATATTTCGTAAAATTTCAAGGCTGTAGGCTTATGTCTTATGAATAGAATGTTAGAAAATAAATGAACTGTGTTCTTAGTATCGATGTGATAGTGATTTTAATATAATTGGACTTTTCATTTTTTTTATAAAAATTGTAAATACTTTTGATTCTTACGTTTTTGCTATTAGGTTTTATGCGATCAAGTTTTATTAAGTTTCAATTAACAAGAAAAAAGGAGTCATTTAATATCATGAAGCTTAATGCTGTTCAAGAAAATTAATAAATAAGAGAAGGATAAAAAGGTTAATCCAGGTATAATCCGGCTAATGACTTTGTCTTAACAATTCCCTCTTAAAATATCTGTTATACCTTTTTAAATCTTTCAAATCCTGAACTTAGAGATCTTAACAATATTTTCCATGTTATGTGAAGTTTACCAACCTACTCAAGGCCATCTTGGCTTACTATGGCCTAACTCGTCTCAATCAATCGCTTAGTTTTAGAAGAGTCCCGGGATCAGCAGTAGAAGATAATGAGCAAATAGTATCGTATTTTAAAGAAATAGTATAATATTATTATTTTTTAATCTACCAAATTCGCGCCTGCAGTCCCATAGAAAGATCAAAAAGAGTAACGCACGACGATTTTTTCAAAAGTTTCGGATAGATATTGCCCGATGAAGGCTTCCTATTAACTTGTGCAATGGAGTATGAACAGTTATGAATTTTGACTTGTGAAAGAAGGGAAAAATCGCTAAAGAAAAAGGTTTCAGGCAAAATTATGCAAAAATATTATAAGGGAATTTATTTCAGGTAGAATTTGTTTTTCTATAAGCTCATGCTTATAATCATTTAGATATTGAAATATTTTTAATAATAAATAAAAATATATAAGATCACAAGATTTCTTCTGGTCAATGATAAAAACACAAAACAATGAAATTAATTAGTGAACAGCGATTCAGGTGTATTAGAGAGGACATATCAAGAATGATGAGTGTTTCATTCATTCAGGTTCTATATCTACTAAATACAGCAAAGGCCATCCACAATGCATCTCCATCACGCACGGTCTTGATCAGCCTGCTTGATATCGCTCCAAGACTTTCCTACAATTTTGGCATCGTCGATCTCGAGGTTTGTTTTTATTTCTTTTTTTTATTACTATGGATGGCTAGACAAGCGTGCCATTCATCTAATGGTAAGCGATACCACCTCTCATAAACAGTAGCAGAATCAAAAAATAGCCTGAATTACAAAGTAATGCTTGGCATTCCACTGCGCTCGCCATCCTGAGACATAAGATATTAAGTTTCAATATGTCCCACAGTTACTCTGGCTATAATGTCCTTCACACCGAAACACAGTGCATTAACACTAATGATTGGCGGGAGAAATAGATATTGCGGTGATACCTACTGAGGCGGCCTCTAACAATTATGTTAATCTCATATTAATGAGAGACCTACCATCAGTTTTTTTGGGACGTCCACGTGCCTATACCGTTTCTTGGGGAATCCAATCCAAATAAAATGAATTGGAAAAAATAATTCTTGTCACTAAAGCATATTTCTATTAGTTAAATATCCTAAAGGTATTTTCTTTAAAAAATACCTGCACGGCATGAAGTTTATATTTTAAATTCCGTGCAAAATAAGAAAGTCAAACGCAGGCCTAATGTCTTTATAAATAGATCCGGGAATACTTCAGAGCATTGTGAAGACTTCCGTGGTGTTGGAGATAAACTTTAAGCGGGATTAGTAAAATAATATTACTGATGGTAGAACATTCTAGCAGGATGATGACATACATATGTATATGTAAAAGCCGGTATTAAACCTCGGGAGCGTATTTGTACTACTAATTTTGAATAATACATTATTTTATATCGACCTATTCAAAGTCACAGCAGCTATGTAAGCTACAAATGGCAGTGTAAATGCACTGTTATGTTCTGGTTTGAAGGACATTATAGCAACTACTGAACATATTGAGGCTTAACATCTCATGTCTTGGCGAGTGCAGTGGAATGTCAAGCATTGCTTTGTAATTCATGGTGTTGTTTGGTTTTGCTACTGTCCATGAGCGGTCGTATCGCTTACCGTCAGGCGAATGGCATGTTCGTCTCGCCATTAATCGCCATATATATATATATAGCTTGTAAAAGTTCAGTGAAACAATATATCATGTTAATTAAGTATTCAACTCGTCAAAACTGCCAATATAAATATTCGTTTTATTACATTAGTGTATAACACTATACTTTGAAAGAAGGTAATTTCCCAAAGGTAATATAAAAACACAAATACCTATAAAGTTAAATAGCTTTAGAAAAATATTTTAATAATATTCTTAAACCTTGGTTGTAATTTTTAGCTTTAATAAATAAAAATATTGAAGATATCTTTACATTATGTAGTATTATATGGTAGTGGTCCTAAGCTCTAAAAGTCTTCAGCTCGTAGGCCTAAATCAAAGACATTAAAATCATTTATAAAAAAAAAATATTTTCTGTATTTAAGAGCTGAATGAGCATTGACCTCGTATTGACCATCCAAATATTGTTAAAAAATATATTAACAACGATTATATGAGTCGTACTAAATCGAAAAAAATAAAAATAATCCAAAGTTAATCTCTCACGTACGTTTGTAGACTCTCCATAGCTATTTTTGTTCGTATTGATTTTTGTTCAAATTCCGGAAATAGAAACACAATGTATCACCGATTTGTAGCAAGTAAACTTTGCTAACATAACTTGATATCCCGATTCTCGAAATTACATGTCCATCAAAATACTTTCCTTTTAAAGTGGTACAATATTAACTATTTCTGGCTTCAACAGGATTGCGAGATAAAATTGGACGCTTTTGTTGCCTAACATGCTAGTTCAGTATGGCTTACCGGAACAATATTTTTGCATTGCAATTGTAATTTTATCAATATTTTGTCGCATAAATTAAAGTTAAATATTTCGAACAAATTATCCGGTTCCACTTCTATACACTGTCGTACAAAACGTGTCTTAGCCATGATTAAATAAATAAATACACTCAACAGTCACATACACAGTCCTGACACTAAGATCGAGTCTTGTGTCGTGGGTATCAGGAACTTCGAGAGACTTTTCGGTCTCACAAACACCCAGACCCGAAATAATTTTATGTGGATCAAATTTCTCTCGGTGCGGAGATCGTACCCGCGACCGCTCGTTTCACAGGTGGCGTCTAACCGTCTGCGCCACGGAGGCTATCTGTATAGATTGCATTTCGGGTTCAGTCTGTATACCAGGTATTTGTTACAAGCGAGAGTTCACCAGGCCTCGTGGTCAATTTAATATTAGGTAGTCATTTTATCGTGCGAGAATAAAATATATATATATTTTAAGAAAGAATCGCTAGCACTATCACCGCGCCCCTACCGCCTAACGATTATGGCGATATGAAATGCTTTTCGTGTCCCATATAATTATACTTGTGCATCAAAACAATGACAGTTCTAAATATTCTGCCCCACGTGAAACAACATTAATATTAATTAAATATGTTGTTTTAGTTTTTTATTGAGAGCTTACGGATTCAATTTTATTAATAGCCTCTTTAATATTGGGAAAACATGCTAAGTAGTTGACATAATCCTAAAATATTTAGAGATAGTTAATTATGGAGAAGGAAATCTTCGTGAAGAAAACACAAGAGTATTATACTCAAGAGTTATGCTTATTTATCATATTATTTATAGGAAATCGTTCAACGTACACAACTTCCAACAGGTTCATATAGAATGTTATAGGAAGACCTAAGTTTAGGAGTGCATTTCCTAAAGCTGATGTTGATGATACTATCATCATGACAAGAATAATTGTACATTTTAATGTATAAATACGATGTACTTCTTACCAAAAGGTTAAAAAACCAACTACTAGTAACTACTAATAAAAACTACGACTAAAACTAACTTAAAATATGAAATTAACACCCGAGAAGAAATAAAAATTTTACTGCCTCAAACCATTTTGCCGTCTCGTTTCTCTTTAAGGTAAAATTTAATATTTGAATAAGTAAGTTCGGTGTCATTGCGAGGCACACGGATCCCTGCGGTTGTAAAACAAGCAATCAAGACATGTTCAAGTTATTAAGCATATATTATAAGCGTAACTGGATTAGAATCCGCCAGTCTAATACTAAAGTTAAGCTTTGATCACACCTAACTTTGTCATGATATGCGTGGCATATGTTTTTACTGTAATTTCTTTGGCTTACTTTGTAAATGTCAATATTTGTGTACAACGAGTAACAAACAGCAGTGGAGAGTGGAGTTAGAGGCCACCGGTGAAACGAAAGACCGCGGTTCGGTCCCCGTACCGAGAGAAATGTTTGTGCGGCCCACAAATATTTATTTCGGGTCTGTGTGTTTGTGAGACCGAAAAGTCTCGGGTAGTTCCTGATACCTGCGTTACAAGACTCGATCTTAATGTGGGGTGGACTATGTATGTGTCTGTTGGGTGTTATTTATTTATTTATAAAGGTAACATTATTTATATGAAGTTTATGTTGCAAGGGATTGTAGAGTAGGTGTAAGATTTGATACGTATATAACTAAGCGGTTTATACAATATTAGTTCAGACGTTACGCAAGTGTTTCTCCTATTTATATATCCATCCCGTGGTTCCCTCTAAGAAATTACCTAGAATGATAAGGCCGCAACTTTTACTATTATTTTTATTATGTAATTTCTAAATAGTATTCTGTATATTGGAAAAAGGATTAAATAAATAAATATACAATAACAAGTATATTATGTTGTGGGTGATAATAGAGAAAGACTTTAAACTCAGTCTACCAAGGCACTTGAAAAAAATAATTATCCTGTAATTTTTCCATCTGTATCAGCCCATATACGTCCCACCGCAGGGCACGGGCCTCTTCTACAATCGAGAGTACGATTGAGAGTGGTTAGGCCATATATTTTTTTCATGCATAGTTATAAATTCCTACAATCCCATTCTCTCCGTCGGAAAAAGCTTGTACCAACTGACATTAGATTAGCATTAGTTCTATGCTAAACTTCTTTGATACACCTACATATATAACTGCATCTGCAGGATTGCATTCGTGGCTATCAGGATTTAATCAAATGTGTGACGTCAGTTGATTGACACAGATTTGGAGAAACGCTGACTAAGCAACGCAAGATGCAGATAAGCTACTTATGTTCTATCAATGGGTGATAATTATGTCTTCAACATCATATTTAATAGTTAGAATAACATATTTTTGTGGTTGTAATTTTATACAAGTACTCTCGTAGTTTCTCATACCCACGAAATAAAATTTGATTTTAGTGTGGGGTCAAGACCATGTATGTGACTGTTGGCTGTATTTATCTATACATTTTTTTTATTGCTTTGAATGGCGAGACGAGCATGCCGTTCACCTGATGGTAAGCGATTCGACCGCTCATGAACAGTAACAAAACCAAACAACACCTTGTATTACAAAGCAATGCTTGGCATTCCACTGCGCTCGCCATCCTGAGACATAAGATGTTAAGTCTCAATAGGGCCAGTAGTTACTTTGGCTACAATGTCCTTCAACCCGAAACACAAAAGTACATTTAAACTACTGTTTGGCGGGAGAAATAGACATTGCGGTGGTACCCACCCAGATGGACTCTCACATATGAGAGACCTACCACCGGTATTTATTTTATTATTTTCTAATGAACACAAAGTCGTATACTCGTAAATACATTTTAGTATGTGTTTTTTATTCACGCTTCAACTCACACACATTTTAAGTATATAAATAACATTTGTGCAGCTACAAGCTAGTTTACACAAAACAAGTTTCCCACGGAATGTAAAGTAAATCAAAGTTGCGGCCAAAGTAATATACCAACTTAGTGTATCGCGAACTTTAAAAGGCATTTACGTTTGCAGTCGAAGCGTAACCCCGCGCACTCCGTCACAAATGCTTTGTGGCATATTGCACTCAATCCCGATCCACGTACTTAGTTCCAGGATCTCGGGAGACAAACTAAGGATACCACGCCTTTGACTGCCTTTAATTCTATTAGTGGAGCAATGTATTAAATGGATAATCTGGTTTTACACGGATTGTAGATTTGTGGGCTTACATCACTTAAGTGCGTTTTTAAAGATGTATTATTTTTATCGCTATAAACGGCGAGACGAGTTTGCCATTCGCCTGATGTTAAGCGACTGCTCATAAACATTAGCAAACCAAACAGCATCTTGAATTACAAAGCAATGCTTGGCATGCTTCTGCGCTCGCCATCCTGAGATATGAGATGTTAAGTCTCAATATGACAGTAGTTACTTCTGGCTACAATATGCTCCAAACCGAAACACAACAGTGCAATGGTTAAGGTAATCTGTATCAATCGATATACGTCCCAATGCAGGATACGGCCTTCTACGATCGAGAGTATGATTAAGAGGATAATGCCATATAGTCCACCACGCTGGCCTAAGGGGTTGGCGGAATTTACATACCATAGAAATTCATACAAATCGTTATGGCATGCAGGTTTCCTCAAGATGTTTTCCTTCCCCGTTGTAGAGCGTGGTGATAAACTGTGAATGCAAACATAACTCGGAAAAGTCAGATATTTGAAATCGGATTTGAACCCAATCATCACACATGTACGTTGGATCACTTTTGTACGTTGTTTAAGATCTGAACTGATAAAAATCTGACATATATATACGTATTTTAATTGTCCAATTGTATTTAAGGAAAGAGGGGAACTATGCATGTATATGCTTGCCTAATGAGAGGACCATGTATGTATAGTTTACAATATTTATTCATTCTGCTCTTTTTCATTTTCATAATTGTGAATATGAACATGCTAAAATTCAAATTCATGTAAATATACACAAATATACAGCTAGTATAAAAAATAACTAAAACACCTACGAAATGCACTCATAAATATTTTCCCGATTTTCTTTCATACTACGCTATCTTTTAACATTCAGTTTTAATCAAAGTTAAAACGACGAAATCGTAGCCAATTAAAACATTTTCAAATGAGGCAACATTTTTCATAAATAGTAACGAATGCTTGCTGGAATTTATATTAAATTTATTTACAGCATGGAATCGGTAAATGCCATCCGGATTATCAGATAGTATGTGATTTTTTTATTATACTTAATTACTAGCTTTTGCCCGTAACTTTATCTGCATGATTAAATGTATTTATAATACATACATGTGTTTGATATACTTAAAAGTTAATACATACGCCCCTCAATAAAATATTATGTCACTATTTCTCCCCTAAAACTGAAATAATCCGAAAACTCCAAATTACATCACTATTTATCTGTGAGTTGGCCAAATTATATGGCCTATTGCTTACTTTATCAACAACAATTACCCACATTATCTTTACTTAAAACATAAAAATCATGAAAACTCAATCAAACATGAAAAGAAATTTAATTTTTTAATTTACTTAATTTTTGAGCAATACATTCAGTGCTTGTTTTTTTTAATTTAAATGTTGAAATTTGATGCTTTTTTGTTCAGAGTATTGTATGTGATTAACTGGTTACCAATAAGCACATGGAGATCGTGGGTTTGTTGCACGAATTTTATATTAAAATCACAGTCCCATTATTTTTAGTGCAATTGCAAACATATATTATATTCTGCATGTTAAGAGTCATACCAGGAATCAAATACTGTTAGTCAAACAAATATGTATCCGTGTGAGGTTCGTACCTCCTTTTACAGAAAGAGGACGTAATTGATCTGTGCTTAAAAAATAAAGAGAGAAAAAAAAGAAATAAAGAAGCAGTATGCCTCTTCACATAAGATTTTTCCTAGAAAACCTCTCTTCAACAATTTAACTGACTTTACCTTCAAAATTATAAAAAAAATAGTCAGAAACATGCAAAAGCCCTCATAAATCCCGATACAAAACGAAACACGAGCACATAGAAAGTAGTTATTCCTTATAAAGCCACCTTATTCTATCTTATTAACTACCGATACACCTGTGAACTATTCTTCGCAGCAAACTCAATACGTTTTCTACAACGCACGTGAGCTGTAAATCTTACAAAGTTTCTTCGAAGCGGTCAAATACACACGATGAAATGTTCGTCCATGACGAGCATCGATCTAAAATATATTTATAATCTGTTTAATAAATAAATACGCCCCATTGTCACATACATAGTCCTGACCCCACACTAAGATGGACTCTTGTGTCGTGGGTATCAAAAACTACGAGAGACTTTTCGGTCCCACAAACACCTAGACCCGACACAGATACCTGTGGAGCTCACAAAAATTTGTCTCCGTGCGGGTATCGAACCCGCGGCCTCTCGTTTCACAGCCGGCGTCTGACCAACTGGGCCACGAATTATGTCAAAAAATATACAAATATAACGCAATTAACACAAATAATGTATTTGTGTGTATGGCACAATCTTGGATAATAAATCTTGTCGGTAATATTATTCTTAACGCTTCGTTTATCTAATAGAAACTTAAAATAATTGTTAGGTAAATGTAAAAGCCGCAAATGCACTGCTGTGATCCAATATGAAGGATATTGTAGCCAGAGTAACTACTGGACATATTGAGACTTAGCATCGTCTCAGAATGGCGAGTGCAATGGAATCCCAAGCATTGCTTTGTATATCAAGGTGTTGTTTAATTTCGCTAAAATCCATGAGCGGGTGCATCGCTTGCCATTAAGCGAATGATATGCTCATCTCGGAATTAATTGCAAATTGCAATAAATTATGTTCTTGCATTTATTGTTTCCTTTTAGCAGTGGTGTAATTAATTAACTTTTTTATTCAAATTGTTCACGGATTGAAGAGGTGAATTAATAAAAAAAATTCCCGATTCCTGTACAATGTCTGATTCCATAAATATATATTCGCATTGTTTCTTTATCGACAAAATCGCAAAAAATTGCTAACACAAATTAAACTAGTTCAACGGTTAGCCTTGGCAATAATTAATTTCTCTTAAAAGGAAAAAAAAGATTTAATTAAATAATTAATGGATAGCACGAGTGTACTAACTACCAGCATTAATAAAAATATTGAACAGCTAATGAGAATATATTGAGCAAGATTATTCTATTTTACCTCGTGTTTCACATGCTATAAAATATGTATGCGTTTTTATTTTTTCTGCAAATGGATTGAGAAATCACAATTTCTCCTGGGGAATTTATGAATAACTATTTTTATGTCTATCATATGACAACTACATCACTGGTGCAGATTGATGTACCTACAACGTTACTATTCCAATTCTGAGGTCTCGTGTTTGAATCCCGGGTCGGGCAGCTATTATGAAGGTTTTACTATTCAGCCCGAAGTCAGGAAATTGTCCCGTTAGGGCGATAGACTATATAAGATAGGCTCCTATCACATAGATGGAACACACAAAGCGAAAGTATATCTATATAATATTGTTTGTATATTATCATAATATGATGAGTTATATTTGGTAGTTACTATGGTGTTATTTTTGGTATGTTGTCATACCAAATTCGCCGCACAAAAGAACGCTACAGTAAAAAAAAATTGTTGAATTGCATATTAAAATATAATTCATGATTTCACAAGTGAGCTGACAAATGACCACAAGCTAATTCTTCAAAGCTTTTTGAAAGATACTGTCGTGACAAACCAATTTTTTGTGCTATCGGATTGATCAGTGATTAATTAAATTTCAGAAACATTTCGTTAATGCAAAAAAAAATAAACCAAATTTTATTTTCATTTAATACTGTAAACTTAGAAAATATGGTAATACTTATTTTCACTAAATGCGACTGTGCTTTGTAGAATAATTAAATCAATTAGTATTAGTCATTAATCATTCTATATTTATTTATTTAAATCTTTAACTAAATGTTTAATATCCAAAATTTATTGTACGCAAAAAAAAAATAATTATAAAGAAAAAAATAATTAATTAATCAATGAGATGAAGCTAAAATAAGGAGAAATATAGTATCTAATACACTTAGAAACACACCTGTGTAAAATTTACCCTCTTATAAAATTCGCGCTCCAAAGCAAGTGTAGACCATAGTAGCGTAGTGTGATTTAATAAATAATTATTATAACAATTATATCGAATAACGAAAAATGCTCGATAAAATGTAGCTCCGTATGTCCACAAACCAACAATTTAAAGATAAAACACAAAGACGTGCAGGATCTAACTCACTATGTACCCGCCAAACGGTTAACGACAAATGTCAAGCAGGTGGTAGAATATAACATATACTATTTTTTGCAGTACATAACTCGCAAAATACTAAAATACGAAAAACTTGCCAAATATTTTATATTGGAGTGGCAGAGCCAAGCTGTAATCAGTCATGCCTCAGCATGAATGGTATGACTTTCCCAGGGTGGAATCACTATCTAACAGAAAATGTGAAGCGACAGCTTGGCTGTTGTGTTTCGTTCATAGAGTTTTTTTTATTGCAATGAATGACGAGACTAGCATGCCGTTCGGCTGGTGGTAAGCGATACGACCGCTCATAAACATGAGCAAAACCTAATAATACCTTAAATTACAAAGTAATGCTTGGCATTCCACTGCGGTCGCCATCCTAAAACAAGATGTTAAGCCTCAATTTGTCCAGTTGTTACTCTGACTATAATATCATTCAAACTCAAACACAACAGTGCATTTACGCTGCTTTTTGGCGGGAGAAAGATATTGCGGAAGTACCTACCAACCCAAAAGGCCTCACAAATCTTGCCAGATTCGTAAGGCCGTATTTAAAGTATATCTATGCAATACGATGGCACATTTCCTTCTCATTTAATAGGTGATAGGCTTTTCGTATGCCTATAAGTGATCTGTGGGAGCATGGCCGCTTTATTTAATAGATAATAAATCCATTTAACGCCACTTGGTATTATATAATATGGTCAGTAAAGCTCTTACCGTAACGTACTGATGTCGTAGCAGAATAAGGAATACTCACTATAATACCAAATTATTTATTCACGAATCATGGCATTTAGAATTAATGACTTCATCCTGTAACTATGCTTATTACATAATTATTCTACATGATACAGTACATAGAAATTGCTTCGCTAAAGCTTGCTTATTTAATGTTCCCCCAACTGTAAATTAAAGTTTGAAGTACCTATATCAAGAAATCAATAAAGTTAATCTTCTCCTACGCGTATAAAATAAGAGAAAATAGATCTAATTTATAGAACCGTTATTATGGTTTCTAATCTACTTCTTTTTTTCAATTTATACTTCAATTGTGCTTCCGATCAACCCATGGGGAGGAAAATGTTGCGTAGGCAAAACATATGTGTAAACATTTTCATAACAAAATTGGTAATACGAGGAAAACTGTAAGATTAAAAACAAACAACGAAAGGAAATTTTGTTTAATGTAGTAATTCGAGTATTTATATGGATGCAGGTAAAAAGCGGGAATGAGTATTACCTAGAAACTGACCTTGATCATTTTATAGGACGTTTAAGAGATAACTTTTCAAAACAAAACTTGTAATGCTAATAATAAAATTGGTGAATTAGAACAAGTGGCTAATTTGAGCGACCACGATAAAAATCATCATATTTGTCCTTGACTTAAGCAGCATATTGTCTGGGTAGATTTATACAAGAACCGTAGTAATGGGTTTTTTAAATAAATTGTACACATGATTAGGAGCTTCTGATGGGTGGTCTCATGGTCTCATGCAGGCTAGTACGTAGTTTTATACATTACATATTGTAGATAAATATAAATACCATATTATTTTCTGATAAAAGTAAAGTATTATGTAATTCCTTTGACAGCCTCCGTTGCGCATTTGGTTAGACGCCGGCTGTGAAACGATAGACTGCGGGTTCGATCCCCGCACCGAAACAAATATTTGTTTGATCCACAGGTGCGTAGTTCCTAATACCCATGATGAAATGTAAAAATCCATTCGATATATTAAACATCAATTTTAGCTTAAGTTAATCCATTGCATAAAAGCCTAGCTATATAAATCTGATTTCATCCACTTTACTAAAAACGTGCGAATTTATGTCAAAACTACGGTCATTTCGTAAATTGCTAAACCGCTTTACAATCCCCAACGCCAACGAGTATTAGGCAGTAAAACAAAAAATAATCAGCACTGCTGAGACACGAAAAACCAACGTAAAAACGAGATGATAATTGAAACCGTACCTTTTATTAGCATCATCGGCCATAAAGCCGGCATAATAAAATATCCCAAGACTTTTATCGTCTTCCATAATGCGATGAAAAATTCACAAAGTGGAATTGCTTTTAAGACTGAAGATATAGCCGTTGAGAATGTTGAGACAACTGAGAAATTGTTACACCACTCCGCAGATTCATGAGGTAATGAAACTCGTGATAAAATGCCCTGTATACGTGATCTTACTGAATCGCCTCGGTTTGAGAGTTTACAGGTTAATTGAATTGTATATTTATTTATCAAATCTTTTCCCATCTATTCTGATGTCGTATTTCTCCTTAAACGAATTCTTATTTACTAAAGGGCGTTTCCGTCTTTAAATAGCTTTGATGGGTGATCTTCAGCAATAGGCATTTGCTAAATATACATATGCGCACCAGAGAATTTTCACAGCAACCGATGTCTATGATGGAAATAATTTTACGAGTATAAATAACATTTATTTTATCACGCGTCCCTTTCTCTTTCCGTTTCCTTTTAAAAGCGAGTCAGTTGACTTTCTCCAGAAATTGAAAGTTACCCAATCGTCTCTAGTTATGTGTCCCCCTACTTGTTCAATATAAAGTTAAGATTTCAGAAAAAAAAAAGTTACCATCGTTGAAAACAGTGCGACCAACAGTTGAGAGGAGAGACTTAAGCGAGTATCCAAAAATTGAACGAGCATACTTATAAAAAAACCCTTGATTCGGTTTCACAAATAAACCTCTTATACATGCCCATAGGCTAATAAAATTGATATAAATACCAAGTCGAAATAAGCAATTTGAAGAACCAAAACCCAAATCCCTCATCAGAGAAATTTGACACAAATCGTTAGCACCCATCACTAACATGAATAAATAAAGTACAGACACATGTACAATAGAATGGACTAAATCACAATTTCTAACACAAATTCACAATTCTATCGGGGTAAAGAGCATCGTAGAGCATCTAAAATAGCAAGATACAAAGTGTGGTAGTGAATACTCACATTTCAAGTGCTACACGGCACAACATTATATGGGAACGTAAAATAAATGCGAACCAACATAATTTGTTCGGTGGAGTGTGTACGCGACGTTTTGAGTATGACAAAACGGGAGCTCCCGAATTTACACCGTCGTGTAATGAAAATCATAATCACGGCATATGCGAGGTATATCAAGACTGCGGCCGACAACGAAGTCAGGTTGTAGTTTTAGTAACTACAGACACAATGCGATCAAAAATTTCTAAAATAAAAGCTATGATATTTTTTTACAATTGTTTTTTATATCATAGTCTTTGGGTGATAAATACATAGGTTTTGCTAAAGTTGAAATTAAAACGCTTGCATACGTCTATAAAAATAAAAGTACATCATTGTTATAGTATATGGTCAGGGATGCTATGGTCAGGGATGCTCCTATCTAGTGGTCATGGCCTGCCCTAGTATAGGTGCTACGAGTACGCGACCTCGGCCCCCGAGCTACTGCAGTCACCTTAACTTCCCGTCCGTGACTGCAGTATCCACTCCCTCAGGCCATACCTTTCCTATAACATCCTCTACCCACAAATCCTATTTCCTTTCCCCGGTTAATGGCGGGCAGCAGCGTCATTAACGCCAGTCCCCTACTGCGCTCGCCAACCCGCCTGCCAAGCGTGGCGAGTAATGGCAAATACCCCCTTAATGGCGACACATATTGAGACCAGGCCCCCAGTCCCCGGCAGCCCCACTATTCCTGGCTATGGTAGCAGTCATGGTTACGGTGGGGCAGGGGGTGCTAAGAATCCCCGGGTTGGCCCCGGCTACCACCCCCGACGACGACTGGCCCTGGTAACACACAACATTCGCACATTGAGGACAGACGAGAAGATTGTCGAACTGGAAGAAGAATTGAGCAGGTTACACTGGGATATTCTGGGGTTATCGGAAGTCCGAAGAATCGGGGAGGATACGATAACCCTGAAGTCTGGTAACCTGCTCTTCTACCGGGGGGACGACCAACAGTCCCGAGGAGGTGTCGGATTTCTCGTCCACAGGTCTCTCATCAACAACATCGTATCCATCGAAAGTGTGTCGAGCAGGGTAGTATACCTTATACTCAGAATATCCAAAAGATATTCGTTGAAGGTCATACAGGTATACGCGCCGACCTCGACACACCCAGATGAAGAAGTAGAGGAGATGTATGAGGACATAAGTCGGGCCATACATACTTCCAAAACCTACTTCAATGTTGTTATGGGAGACTTCAACGCAAAGTTGGGCAAGAGAAGCGATGCAGAGTTGAAAGTGGGGCAATTTGGACATGGGCAACGGAACCACAGGGGTCAGAGGCTGGCCGACTTTCTGGAGAAAGAGGGACTCTTTGCGATGAACTCTTTCTTCCAGAAGCCGCCTCACAGGAAATGGACCTGGCTGAGTCCTGACGGTTCTACGAGAAACGAGATAGATTTCATCTTGACGACGAATAGACGGATATTCAGAGATGTCTCTATGATCAACAGGGTGAAAACCGGCAGTGATCACCGAATGGTTAGGGGCACACTGAATATCAATGTCCAATCGGAAAGGCGTCGCTTGATGAAATCTACGCTCCGACCTACTCGCGCCCATATCTAAAACCCCGAGAGCTTTCAACTCGAGCTGAAAAATCGCTTTGATTGTCTAGGAGAAAACCTTGCAGTGGACGAGCTAAACAGCGGTTTGGTAGAAGCTGTCCATACGGTGGGATCTAAGTATTTTAGACCTCGCCGTAGAGATAGACCACAAAAACTCTCGATCCACACTCTTGACCTCATGGCCGAACGTCGATCTTTAGCGCTGCAGTCTTCCGTTGATGCCGAAGCATATCGGCGGCTCAATAGACAAATCTGGAAGTCCTTGCGACACGATGTCCGTACTCACAATACTGTGAGCATTAAGGAGACAATTGAGCGGAACGGAGGCTCCAAAGTGTTTGCAAGAGACTTGTCTATTGGGCAAAGCCAGTTGTCTAGGCTGAAGACGGAGGACGGCCGCGTGGTATCGATGAGGGCAGAGGTATTAAGGGAGATCGAGAGGTTCTACGGACAGCTTTACACCTCGGTTGCCAAACCTGCTAATAGCTCGGCCGAAGACCCGAGAGCCGAGTTGATCCGACACTTTAGCGATGATATCCCGGACATCAGCCTGTGTGAGATTGAGATGGCCCTGAAGCAACTTAAAAACAACAAGGCGCCGGGCGAGGACGGAATCACTTCAGAGCTTCTGAAAGCGGGCGGAACGCCGATACTGAAAGTCCTTCAGAGGCTCTTCAATTCCGTTCTCCTCGAGGGCTCAACGCCAGAGGCATGGAGCAGGAGCGTGGTGGTACTGTTCTTCAAAAAAGTGATAACACTTTGCTGAAGAATTACAGGCCCATCTCGCTCCTGAGCCATGTCTATAAGTTGTTTTCGAGGGTCATCACAAATCGTCTCGAACGCAGGTTTGATGACTTCCAGCCTCCCGAACAAGCCGGTTTCCGAAAAGGCTTTAGTACCATAGACCACATACATACGCTTCGGCAAGTTATACAGAAAACCGAGGAATATAACTTGCCGCTTTGTTTAGCGTTTGTGGACTATGAGAAAGCCTTTGATTCGATCGAGACTTGGGCTGTGCTACAGTCTCTCCAGCGGTGCCATATCGACTATCGGTACATCGAAGTGTTGAAGTGTATATACAACAACGCCACCATGTCGGTCCGAGTACAAGATCAGAGTACGAAGGCTATTCCACTACAGAGAGGCGTGAGACAGGGAGATGTCATATCTCCGAAACTGTTCACTGCCGCGCTGGAAAATGCCTTCAAGCTCTTACAGTGGAAAGGATTCGGCATCAACATCAACGGCGAGTATATTACTCACCTTCGGTTTGCCGACGATATTGTAGTCTTGGCAGAATCGCTGGAAGACCTTAGCACTATGCTCGAAGACCTCAATCGAGTCTCCCAACAGGTGGGTCTTAAAATGAACATGGACAAAACGAAGATCATGTCGAATGTCCATGTTGTGCCCACCCCCATCGGTGTTGGGGGCTCGACTCGAAGTTGTTGACGAATATGTCTATTTAGGACAAGTGGTCCGGTTAGGCAGGTCCAACTTCGAGAGAGAGGTCAATCGTCGAATCCAACTCGGTTGGGCAGCGTTCGGGAAACTACGCGACGTCTTCTCGTCCAAAATACCTCAGTGCCTTAAATCGAAAGTCTTCGATAGTTGTGTGTTGCCAGTGATGACTTACGGCACCGAGACGTGGCCTCTCACTATGGGCCTTATTAGGAAGCTCAAAGTCACTCATCGAGCTATGGAGAGGGCTATGCTCGGGGTTTCCCTACGAGATCGAATCAGAAATGAGGAGATCCGTAGGAGAACTAAAATAACCGACATAGCCCACCGGATTAGCAAGTTGAAGTAGCAATGGGCAGGGCACATAGCGCGGAGATCTGATGACCGATGGGGTCGGAAAGTGCTCGAATGGAGGCCGCGTATCGGAAAGCGCAGCGTAGGACGTCCACCCACAAGATGGTCCGACGACCTGATAAAGGTCGCGGGACGTCGCTGGATGCAGGCTGCCTCCAACAGGTCTCTGTGGAAATCATTGGGGGAGGCCTATGTTCAGCAGTGGACTTCCTTTGGCTGATGGATGGATGGATGGATTGTTATAGAAAAAACTACGTATTTATCACCCAAACACAGGTAAAAATTAAAAAAAAAAAACGATGCTTTATTGCAATTTTTTAATTGCATTGTGTCTCAAGTTACTTAAATTAATATCTGGGTTTGTTTTAGGTCGCAACCTGGATATACCCTGTACATATAAGTACTCGAATGGAGGCGACGTAGCGGAAAGCGCAGCGTAGGACGTCCACCCACAAGGTGGTCAGACGACCTGGGAAAGGTCGCGAGACGTCGCAGGATGAAGGCTGCCTCCAACAGGTCACTGTGGAAATCATTGGGGGACGCCTATGTTCGGTAGTGGACTTCCTTTGGCTGATGGATGGATATAAGTACATATATGAGATGCTGAAGAGACTTATCCTGATAGCAAATTCAGTACCTCCTATTTACACGGGTTTGTTGAATTGCTTTCATATTATAATTTGGTTAAACATAATATTTTCTACATAACCTCCGTGGCGCAGTTGGTTAGACGCCCGCTGATAATCATGAGGCCACGGAATTGATCCGCGCACCGAGATAAGTATTTGTGGTATTCACAGGTATTGGTTTGGGCTCTGGGTGTATGTAAGACAAAAAAATCTCGTAGTTATTGATACCTTTTACCTTATTGCTTTACACCTATCAATCGTATTCACAATTGTAGAAGAGACCCGTGCCTTGCAATAGGATGTAATTTATATATTTCTAATGCGTTCTGATCCTTAAACTTACATGATCCAACACAAAACTGACATAGCCTTTTTACAGGGCTAATACGCGACGGTGTAAAACGCAGACACCTTACGTTGAATTTTACAAAATGTTCAGTGTATTTGTTGAAATGACATGGATTCCCTCTGTTGTTATTTGTTTAAAGGCTCGATTACGGCATGTAGGCAGGCAGAGATTTTATCCGGCTGCTTCGCTTTGTTGGCATTGCCTTTGACCAATTGTGTTAAAAGCATACGCAAAACAGTTTATCTGAAACATTTATTGTGTTTAGTAAGCCACAAAGCAATGTGTGTTATGCTTACATATTTAAGTAGCTCGTTTAAAAACGCTTTTGTCTTACTTTCTTTCGTGATGGGTTTACCTTGTGTATATCTCATGGTATATTCCATTTTGAACAAGTATTATTGGGTCAACCTCCGAGTGATAATATTTCTCGCGCGTTGACGCTACGGGACATATTGAGATTTAACAATTTATGACTCAGGATGGCAAGCGCAGTGAAATGCTTATCATTGTAATTCATGGTGTTGTTTGATTTCGCTATTTTTTATAAGCGTTTGTTTCACTTACCATGAGGCGAAAAGTATGCTCGCTGCGCCATTCATTGCAATAAAAAGAACACTTTATTTTGATTGTAGGTACTGCTCTTACCATTAAGTCCATTTATTATGCTAATATTAAAAAAAGCAATGATCAAGAACAAATACTTATTTCTAAACAAAATACAAAAGTTTAACAAGTCTTAAAACTCAAATTACTGCTTTGCGACCGCTTCGAAGCTAATTGGGTAGCCATTTCGGAATTTGGCTCATTAAAGACAAAAGAAAATCGCTTGGAAAATCAATTTCCACCAAATACCAGTGGTGAGGCTATCTAAGTGGAAATCTACGATGTAATCTGGCATTAAATGCGTTTATAAACCAATTAATCCGCTGCTTAATTAAATAGAATATACGAAATAGCAAATAAGGAAATATTGTTACACGACTCAAGGGTAAAGCGATAGCGTTTTAAGCTTCAATCAAATATAGGTTATTTTCTGTCGTTTCAGTTTAAAATGGACTCCTGTAACATGCATGTAATGTGTGTTTATTCTGAACTAGCGGCCCGGCCCGGCTTCGCCCGGGTACAGATACGATACCAGTCCATATTTTATTTCAACGCAACATGACTGCCGTTCTCGATAATTTATCCAATCCCGTCCTGTATTCTTCTGTCTCCTTTTATCTACCTTATATCCGTATTCTATTTCATCCCATCTCTCTAGGATTATTTTCTATGTTATAGGTAAAAGGCCACTTCTGAGATTTCTACACAATAATTAATAAGACATGTAAAGTGTTCCAACTCACTTTAGACCTACGTGGTTGGCTAAGACCTAAACCTCTGTCTATCAAGAGCGTGAACGATACGACCGTAGCTCTGGTGTTTTGATGCCACAACATTACCTTTACCATCATTTTGTTCAACCAATTTCATACTTTAAACCTTACTTTAAATAGTCAAAAAAGATGTATGAGCACTGACATTCCAGGTTTAAAAGAAGTATTGTCCTTACGGTAGGCAGAGTTCTGGCTATACTAGACCTTTGGCATTGCGAAGCTCCATGAGTGGCGATGACCGCTTACCATCAGCTCGTCTGACTCCTAAACTTGACAGCCTCCGTGGCGCAGTTGGTTAGACGCCGGCTATGAAACGAGTGGTCGCAGGTTCTATCCCCGCACTGAAACAAATATTTGTGTGAACCACAGGTTTTGGGTCTGACTGTTTGTGAGACCGAAAAGTCTCCCGCAGTTCCTGATACCCCCGACACAAGACTCGATCTTAGTGTGGGGTCGGGACTGTTGGGTGTTATTTATTTATGTATTTATTGATAAAGCAAGTACTATTTAGCAAGACATATACATCTAGATACATCATACATCTAGTCAATACTTATAGAAATTGCTTCGATAAAGCTTGCAAATTTATTGTCCCCCCACTTAAATTAAATATAGTATATATTAGTATGTGACATTTGTTATTTATGGGTGTATTTATTATATTTCAACTATTGAGATATATAAACACTGATCTCTCTCATTACTTACTCTGTCCCATCGTACGGTCCGTTTCAACATTGAGTTTAATTTGAACCATAGCCAGTGAATTAATAAGAAGATTGCACCAACGACCCGCCGTTTGTTCATACTTATTTATAGAGAATGTTCGATGAACAGTGTTATTAAATTGTTCAGCAAGACATACTTTCATCGTGATACTTTGTTCTTTTTATTAGTGCTTTATGAACGTTAATAATTCATATGCACGATGTAGACTATGAAAAAAGTATATTTTTATTACAAATATTTACATGTTGTTAATATTTTATAGAAGGAGCTATCTGTTTAAGTGTGTTGTTTCGAGAATCTCATGATGAGTATAATGTCATAATAGCTTGAACCAAAACATACAATCAAATCAAACAATTAGCAAGTTAAAGTTAAAACTGAAAACTAAAATACATATAAGTCAAATCATTATGCTAAATGTAGTTTTTTTTTGTCGTTACAAGAGAGGTAAAATCTTTCTCAACTTGGATCTTTTAAAAAACTCCTTTGGTATGTCGTTTTGAGATTGCTGCTTCAAATTTCCTGTTTCATTAACCACATTGCAAATTAATATCGCGGAATCCCATATTGCGTCGTGTATAACGTTAGCAGCCAACCTGATTTCTCCAATGGCTGTGATTCGCGCGTTGAAGTATTCGTTTTGCTTAACAAGAAACAAAATGACGGGATTCCCAAGTATTTTATCATGCCATAGAGAAATTCGTGTTGATTAAAACAATTTTCGTTTTGTTACAGCGTGCGATATCAGTAAATGTTTATTAACACCAATTTAGCCAATAGTGCGTAAATTTTCAAAGTAAAAATGGAATATTATTTTCACCAAAATTGGCGATGTTAACTCGGGCTATAAAAAACGATGCGGGGTTAGAATAGCTTCGGCTCAAGACGTAATGCCGTCATTACAAAAATTGACAATAAACTTAGCCTTTGCGGGATTAAGTAAAGGTTTGTTTTATATTTGTTGTAATTTTATATTAGAATACTGTTACTTTTGTAATTTAACTATAGCTTTCACTTATACGTCAGCGGCATATCTTTTTATTGCAGTGTATGGCAAGACGTGCATGCCGTTCGCCAGTTGATAAGCGATACAACCGCTCATGGACAGGGGCAAACATAAGGGTGCAACTTCGTATATGAAAACTATTATTTAGATTCTAGCGCCACGCTCTGGCGAGAACATGAAATTGTCGTGTAAGTAGTTTAAATCTAATTGTTGAATGGCGGAAGTGTAACCACTAAACCAAGAAATATGTTTTGTATGTTGATAGTATGAACATTCTTGATATTCAAAACTATTTCAGCTTAATATTAGTTAAAATTACGAGAGGTTACGAATGATACACATTTTAAAATATTGGAATAACAAATATGAAATTTCGCACGTTTGCCTAGAGCGCTCGCTGATGGCCATATCACGTCGGAAAATAAAAAAATATAGAGTTGCGCATCTATCTCTGTATATAATTCTAATCTATGGGAGCAAAATAAAAAAAAACATGAATTACAAAGCAATGCTTGGAAATTTGTTGAGTATCCATTATATACAAATTTATTCTAACCCCAATACTTTCTCTTGGCTTTAATAAAAAGGCGATAATGGCACAATATTATTTGAATAAGATATTCAAAGGCAAATTATGCCAAATTGTTTTAGCTTCCGAGCGCGGAAGATCCGTTGAATTAAACTTCACAAAATTACAGGGGCAAGCGTGGGCGGAAACCTCCAACATTTATTTGGATAAAAATTTCGATTACTCAAATCCGAAGTTGTTGTATAATCATCAGTTTTGGAAATGAAATAGCCTTGTTTTAATTTGTTGACTGTTTTCCTTGTTAGTAAAAAAATATACGGAGGTAGTAGGTCCTTATTTAATTTTAAATGTTTATATTGTATAAAACTGTACTTATATAAAACTTTTTGCCAATTACTAAATTTTTATAACGTAATTTTATTACGTAATATCAAAGTTCCTAAGCTATAAGTTTAATTAAACAAAATAGATCGTAATGAACTTTTATTAACCATAATTACAATAATAACGATAAAAAGAATCACAATTAAATATTACAAATTAAGTGAAACGTAAAAAAATACGTAAGAAGTAAATATAACTTGGCAAAAAAGAGGACGATGCGGTAACAATTGGCGTTAAAGGAAAATAATTATGGCAAAGCTTTTAAAAATGTAATTGTGTTAGTTGAACAGGCAAGGTACTTTTATACATTTTCGGATGTTATGGATGTGGATGTTAATTTTGTGATTTAAAATAAACAAAGAGACTATTAAACAGCAATAAATAAAAGGAACAATAATCTGAATAATTTGTAATAAACTCATTTGCAAAATAAACGGGCACCTAAGCAATGAACCATTTCAAATGTTACTATTGGTTTGTTTGATAATTATAGGTAGTTTTTCTTTCACAATTTTGTAAATTAATAAGCAAATAATTGTTTTCGTCAGTATTATCATAAAATTTTTATAAAATTTATGGGTTTTAATGCTAAAATTCACTAGTAGTGTATGCTCGCTATTAGTGCATATTATGCTCGTGAAGTAAAAGTTAACAAAGATTTTTGTTTGTTTTTTCTTTAATAAAGTAAAAGCAGATAAATGTTTAGTATCGAGTGTGACCCCCTCTAGCTGAAATCACAGCTTGAATTCGTCTGGGTATGCTAGCGAGGATATCCCGGATACTTGCTTGCGGAATACGTTCCCACTTCGCGGTAATCACATTCTTCAGCTCTCTGATGGTCTGCGGAGCCGGTTGTACTGATCTCACGCGTCGTTTCAAAACGTCCCAGGCATGCTCTATAGGATTAAGCCTGGTTCTGGAAGAAAACCATGTACCCAACCACGGGATGATCGTTTTTTTGTGAGTCGCGCATTGAGAAATCGCAAGTCTTCGTATGTGGACCTTAAGAACAACCTCGAAGAAGTAAGAAATGTGCATATTAGTCTATGGACGGTCAGGAGGAGGCTTCTCGCGGCCAATATACGCAGTCATCGCTTGGCCCGCGGCCCTAAGTTACTCCGTGAGCACAGAGTTGCCAGGCTTAGGTGTGCTCGAAATTGTGAGTCATGGACTCAAAAAGACTGGAATATGGTTTTGTTCTCCGATCAAGCCAGGATATCTCTGTTCGGTGAAGATCGACGTCGGCGAGTGCTATGAAGACGAGGAGAACGCTTTACAGAGCCTTGTTTTGCAGAAATCACACCTTATGGTGGGGGCTCTGTTATGTTTTGGGCAGGAATAAATTCAATGGATCGTACAGAGTTAGTCTTCATTGAAAACGGCTCACTGACTGGACATCGATACATAACGGAAGTTCTAATTCCTCATGCACAACCCGCATTGGCCGCTTTAGGCGAAGACTCAATTTTTATGGACGACAACGCTCGCGCCCACCGGTCTGGCGATGTGGAAGCGTATGTGCAAGAGGTCGGCATTCGTCGTTTGGATTGGCCAGCTCGAAGTCCCGACCTAAATCCTATAGAGCATGTCTGGGACGTTCTGAAACGACGCGTGAGATCAGTACAACCGGCTCCGCAGACCATCAGAGAGCTGAAGAATGTGATTACCGCGGAGTGGGAACGTATTCCGCAAGCAAGTATCCGGGATATCCTCGCTAGCATACCCAGACGAATTCAAGCTGTGATTTCAGCTAGAGGGGGTCACACTCGATACTAAACATTTATCTGCTTTTACTTTATTAAAGAAAAAACAAACAAAAATCTTTGTTAACTTTTACTTCACGAGCATATGCACTACTAGCGAGCATACACTACTAGTGAACTTTAGCATTAAAACCCATAAATTTTATCAACATTTTATGATAATACTAACGAAAACGATTACTTGCTTATTAATTTACAAAATTGTGAAAGTAAAACTACCTATAATTATCAAACAAACCAATAGTAACATTTGAAATGGTTCATTGCTTAGGTGCCCGTTTTTTTTGCAAATGAGTTTATATCGGGTTGCCATATTTATATAATATTCGATATTAGCGCCCTTATTAAAAATAGACTCTTTTTTGCCAAGCTATACGGGTACCTAAATAACAGCATTAACATAATTATTATTCATCATCATCATCATCGGCAATTAACATCTACGTGATATGATTAAATAGTGAGATGATTAATTAAATATTATTAACTTCTAAAAATAAGTACAAAAAGTCATAGAATAATACAAAAAGCCAAATATAGCCAAATGTAATTGTATTTCATGTTTATGACAGACATGTAACAAATACACCCACACAATGTCGAAATTTCGTATTATATGATTTATTGAATAGGAGTTATGACGAATTTATTGGATATCATTGTACAAAAAATAGGCTTTTTGCGGTAGGCGATAAGCTACAAATTCAGCCCAAAATTCTAATGACAAAAATAAGGCCTTAGATGTTGGCGGATTATTTTTTCCTTATAATTTCTGATACTAAATATAAGAAATATTTTCCGTGGTATTGAATCATATGTCTATTTTCTAAGATGTTTTTAATTTATTGTGTGACATTAATCTTTATTAATTAAAGATAAAATACTTTACTTATTTTATGCGCCTATGCTCTCTCTTTGCTCCACCCAAAGGTTGACTGGCAGAGAATGCCTCAGACATTAGGTCCCACTTTATACAATGTACCACGTTTGATAGATATTCTAAAAGTTATACAGTAAAAGCTCTTTATTCGCGGGATATACGTTCCGTAAATATGCCGCGAATACAGAAACCGTGAATATGGAATGGTATTTTATATGGGAGTATAGGGGATACGTTCCTAGGTATAAGGTTGCTTTAATTCTGTTTGTATACATTCTCAAAAACAGCGACCGCGGCCAAGGCGGTTTATATCAACGGCCGATCTAATACAGCGGTGATATCATTGAATAACATACTTATTACATTGTTGTAATAAGGTCTATTTTACCTTTTTATTCATCCATTTATCGGCGAGTTTACAAAGGATTTTTGGTTGGACACATATTGGAATTATTTTTACTAATATACATGTACTATGTACCGATTAGATCCGCGAATAAAGAAATCTCTAGACGCGAATATGGGAATTGGGTCACAATTTTTTAATCCGCGAATAGTGAAAACGCGAATGAAGGAAGCGCGAATAAGGAGCTTTTACTGTACAAGTTGGTATTTTGGCACAAACCAAGTGGGAGATTGTTTTTCTGCCCTTTCAAACCATGGCCCCCAATCTAGACAACTCATAACATTAGATGCAGTGATATCATTTTACTATAGGATTAGTATAAAAATTTTCCTTGTTATGATTATTTTCCCAAATCCTTTTTCAATTGTCTAGCAGCCGTGTACAAATCAGACTTCACATCGGGATAGCAATCGAGCAGGTCTTTCCAATCTTTGAGTCTTAAGTACACTAAGTCCACTACCTATAAAATGCCATATTATCAAATTTTATCATTAAGATTACTTGTTTTTAACCCTATTTGTCTCAAAGTTATCCAATTTAGATTTCCTTTTATTATCATCTTCGTTCAAATATACACTAGAAACGGCTTAAAAAACGGCAAGAGAAATAAAAGAACAAATAAGCGCGTGGTCTTATTTGATTTTAGTATGGTCCAAAGACATAATAAATCTTAATTTAAAGGATTAAGGTTTATTGTTACCTGAAGTTGATTATAAATTAAGACTTTCTGCCACATCTCATAGTTCGAAATTCAAATGTATAAGTATAAGCAACCTCGGCCACTTTTGGCGTGTGGTTTTGTTCAGGACCCTGTATCTAGTATATATTTGATCGAAGGTTGGGGTGCTTGAAGAAGTCTTAACAGCCGAGGAATCAGGTCACCTAATGGTAAGCGATTATTACCTTATTCTACCTATCTTCTTGAGCCATAGCCTTTCATCTTCACCTAAATGAAGATTTTTTGAAACTAACCTGCGGAACATTTTTCTGGCCCAACTGTTTCCTTTTCATGTGCTCTATACTGCATAATGCATCCTTCCGCTTTGTAACGTTATTTTAGTGAAAAATAAAGTTAAAATAATAGCATTTAATAATAATAGTTAAGTGCGTGGTGGCCTGTTGGTAAACGGACTAGACGCGGCTGCCAACATGTTCTCGGTGGTCGCGGGTTCAAATCCCAGGGCACACCTCTGACTTTTCGGAGTCATGTGTGTATTGACAGTCAATCACCACGCACTAAAACGGTGAAGGAAAACATCGTGAGGATGCAGGTTGCATACCATAGCGATTTATAAGAATTTCTATGGTATGTAAGTCCGCCAACCCGCACTAGGCCAGCGTGGTGGACTATATGGCCTAACCACTCTCAATCGTACTTTCGATTGTAGAGTAGGCCCGTGCCCTGCAGTGGGACGTATATGGGCTGATAAAAAAAAAAAATAATAGTTATCGCCAATCGATATCTCAATTCGATGGAATATCGAACTATTCTATGTACTTACTTTTAGCGACATACAGTGACAGTGTGGAAATAGAATAAAAATATTTAAAAAAATCAAAATAATACTTTAATTACCGTTCTCGTATAATAGCTGAATTGGAATGGTGTGTTCGGAAATAATCCGGGTAAAAATCCAAAATATCCGTTTACCGATAGCAAAGAGATCATTTTGTTTTCACCGCTGGAATAAATAATGTTATTACTCGTAATCTATTAATTACATTTGAAACCGTTTATTAGTAGAATATCGATGGTGGAGTTATGACATGAATTCAAACCACACATCATGTACAGGTGGTAGTTTAAAAAACATTTAGTTATATTTGGCAGATAGGCACGGTTTTTGTAGATAGCAATATGGGGGGGGGGGAGGGTACTCTATACTCCGATACGACGACAAATGTTCGAACATCGAGTTTACTGGTGGTATGTCTCTCATATGTGAGAGGCTGCCTGGGTGGGTACCACCGCAATGTCTATTTCTCTCGTCAAACAGCAGTTTAAATGCACTGTTGTGTTTCGGATTGAAGGACGTTGTAGCCAGAGTAACTACTGGACTTATTGAGACTTAACATCTTGTGTCTCAGGATGGCGAGCGCAGTGAAATGCCAAGCATTGCTTTGTAAATCAAGGTGTTGTTTGGTTTTGCTACTGTTCATGAGCGGTCGCATCGCTTACCATCAGGCAAACGGCATGCTCGTCTCGCCATTCAATGCAAATAAAAAAAAAAAAAACATCGTATGTAAAACTTTACGAATATGCCTAAATATTTTACATTATAGTTAAATCTCCTACGATACGTAAATAATACGTCGTATACGTGGATTTCGAACGTCCGAACACTCGAACTTTTTATCGGAATATAAAGTAACATATATTATTACCCCACTGACTCGCAAGAACTGTGTTGTTGAATATTAGCATTATTCTACCACCCGTATAATGGCATAACAAAATAGCTCCAAAATCATAGGCAGGATTCACACATTATTATCATTATCATTGATCACTACAGATAACTTTTACTAACTAAAACCCAACAGTCACATACATAGTCCTGACCCCACACTAAGATCGAATCTTGTGTCATGGGTATCAGGCACTACGAGAGACTTTTCGGTCTCACAAACACCCAGACCCGAAAGAAATATTTGTGGGCCGCACAAACATTTCTCTCGGTGCGGGGATCGAACCCGCGGCCTCTCGTTTCACAGGCGGCGTCTAACCGACTGCGCCACGGAGGCTGTCTATAAGATAAATATAAGAAACCACAAAAAGAACTAAACATAATTATTCACACGTTCTGGACGTGCTATAATTGCCATGTGAGGTGAAAATCATCATCATCTCATACAAAAACAAATGATATTTTAATTACTGTAAAAAAATATATAAAAATCGTAATAGGTATTCGAGAATAACAAAATTAGTTGCTGCGGCCAGTACAACGTAGCTCTTTGTAATTTCATGCAACATGTTTGCACAGCCAAATTTTATTTCGCTACAAGCGTCGTAAACCTCTCATCAAAGGTTTTTTTAATAGCTTTACTTTGCGTTTTTTAAAGCGATAAAAAACATATTTTTGAAATTACTTATATTTTGTTTATTAACATTTTAGTTAGTAGCAATTTATTCAGTAATGTAGACGCTATTTTTAGTCTCACACCTCCATTGTTTTTGGGTTCAATCTTTCTACATTGTGTGTGTGTCGAAAATTCGTGTCATCAGTAACAAATCACACGCTTAATAAAACAAAGCATAAACCATAAAACATTATTTGTGGTAATAAGTGATCAATGTTTTGTGCTTTTTCTTCCGATATTTGCTTAGATGTTATGATGAAGGGAATCTATGTAGACTTTCATATTCGAAGAAAAAATATGGTAGTATTTACTTTAGTGAGTTAATTTGGATGCCAAAAAACGTCTTCCCGATACTGCGGGTAACATAATAAAGTTAGAACTTTTTAAAACCTAAACTGATAGTTTAGAAGTTATCAAAATAAACTAACTATACTAATCAAACTAGAAGTAATATTAATCATTTGGATGATTTTTTTATGGCTTTGAATATGTATATACTCACAATTTGTCGATATACCATTTCTCTACTTCACCTTCGTGTATGAAATATATGCAGGAGAATATATCGCCCTCTCGCGCCAAGAATTTGCCTAGAAATTGCAAAACGTAACTTGCAAAATGTGCAACCTTCATTTAGCTACGTACATAACCAGAGTCATGGTCCACTGGTTTATACCATCGTGCTGGTTTGTTTATACCATTCTGTTGGTTTATACCATCTACGTGTATATCTATCAGATGGGACTATTTTGATGGCAACGAAAAAAAAATGGTAAGCTGGTACCTACAGTTCGCAATCCATACAGTCGGCTTTGAAATCTTGAATAAAGTTTCGTTATAAGGTATACACACATACACACAATATTTACTCAGACGTTTTCTCCAGAGGTGACACCAGAATATGATAGGGGGCGAGCTTTTCACCATATCTGTTCCAATGTACCAAATTTCAATTCCCATCATCAATTTAGGATATCGAACAATCGGACCGCGAAAAACGAATAAAATTCCTCGTATTTGCTAGAATTTCACTACTGCTTCCCTCCTATTTGTCATAGCGTGAATTATAAGCCTATATATCAATACAACCTATATCATTCCGAAACAAATGACCTATCCAACACAAAAATATTTTCTCAATTCGTACCAGTACTTCCTGAGATTAGAGGTAACCAATAAATAAACCTCTTTAGCTTTATATATTAGTATAGAGTATTGATATTCTCTCTAGAGTAGTCTATCAGATCTTTTGAATTGTCTAGTACTGATTGTAATTGATACTACCAACCATACAATGGAATCAGCAATCGTATCTAATGGCAAGAAATAATCGCTTTTGTCTAGTCGCGAAACTCTATTCAATAGGAATTGCAATTGTATACATAGTATTGAGTTAAATCAAATTGATTGTGGCATCGTTTTTGATCATATCATTAACTATTAACGTCCTTCATACGAGATGCATCAGGTCATATACGTCCAACTGGTCATGGGTCTTCTCAATAGTAAAGAGTCCGATTGAGTTGGGTGGGTTGGTTAGGCCATAAAGTCTTCCATGTTGTTTGGGGGGGGTGGAAATTACACATCACCGAATTATTCAAATCGCTATGGCATGCCGGTTCCCTAACGTTTTTATCTTTCGCTTTTATATTGTGTGGGGACTGACTATCATCATACCCATGACTGAAATGTCAGAGGTGTGCCCTGGGATTTGAGAGAGAAAACAACACGCATAATGTAATAAAACGATATTAATTATAGTTCTACTGGTTACTACCTACTGGTCAATCATATGTGAGAAGTCGCCTGAGTGGGTACCACCGCAATGTTCATTTATCCTGGCAACCAGCAGTGTAAATTCACTGTTGTATTTCGGTTGAAGGACGTTGTTGCCAGAGTAACTACAGGACATATTGAGACTTAACATCTTATGTCTCAGGATGCGAAGTGGAATGCCAGGCATTGCTTTGTATTGTTTATATTCAACGCCTTTGGTTTTGCTACTGTTCATGAACGATCGTATTGCTTACCACCAGGTGAACGGCATGCTCGTCTCGCCATTCTATGAAATAAAATAAAAAATAAAGTTCATACCAGGAAACACAACAATCCTATGTAGCCGTGCGACTAATTGTCGACTAAAGTAATGTGGAAGCTGTCGGAATAGTGGCGGAGTCATCAAATGATGCATGTACAGTGCACCTAGAAGATCTTCTCGAAGACACGGAGGTGCTTGCTGAGCTAATTCTGGTAGCCAATTACCTAAAATATTCGTGATTTTTGATAGCTTATCAAAATTTAGAAATTCTTTGTAATTTTACTAAGAGTTATCAAGGTTCCTAGTTGATCGGAGGAGAATGAGAAGGAAAATCTCTTGGTCTCTTGGATATTCTTTATAGATAAAAATAAATTTTCCACCATATTCTTTATAGCCATTTTGATGCGCCTATGCAAAAAGTGAGGCAATTATAAAAACAAAAATTTAACTGACGTCTATTATGTAGTGATTTTATAATCTAGTTTACTGAATCAATTCATGGTTATCAAACTTATCAATTTCTACTCATGCTTAAGGAAGAACGAATAGAAGACTTGAAGACTTGAGTACTTCAGTAAGGACTTCAAGTCTTCAAGTCTTCTATTCGTTTATGATGTCCATCACATTATTTTATCTATTTATTTTTACGTATTACTAATCCTAATTTATTCAAGACGTACCTCTCTGCCTCCTCCATAATTGTTCCGTATACTCTTGAACTGACTCCAACAGTGAAGGCGTAAGACCGCTATGGTTCAGATAAGTTCTCAAATGATTCACCGAGTAGTCGTACTGATATAACTCCCTGTATTTAGTATAGATGGCGCTGATTGCTATACTTATCATCCACATGTTGACCAGGTAGATAAACATGTTTAATATCACTTTGTAGTAGATCTGACTTAGGGAAATAGCGATCACCTGCAAATAAGACTCTTTTTAGGTTTTGATTATCGTATTCGTTCTTTTCGATGGTACTAATCCGGGTCCTATACATCACACTGAAGTGCACGTGCTTCCTCAACAATCAACCGTTCGCATCCACATCGACCATTTGGTACAATGCGATCCAGAATTTTTTAATCAAGAATAGTATCTATCTAAATAATAAATAAATAAATAACACCCAACAGTCACATACATAGTCCTGACCCCACACTAAGATCGAGTCTTATGTCGTGGGTATCAGGAACTACGAGAGACTTTCGGTCTCACGAACACTCAGAACCGAAAGAAACATTTGTGGGCCGCACAAACATTTCTCTCGGTGCGGGGATCGAACCCGCGGCCTCTTGTTTCACAGGCGGCGTCTAACTGACTGCACCATGGAGGCTGATGATCTAACAATTACTATACGAATATAGATTGGAAAATTGTGGATAATATAATGAATAATAAATATAAGCACCGCATCTATCCCGGTTTGTGTGTAAATCAATATAATGTACGTCATGGCAACTATGTAGTCGTCCTGCCAGCGTTTTGGCACTACGAAGCTTGCCACCTTCAATTTGCCAGGATCATCGTACTTTGTGACTCTTGCACATCCTGTACGGAGAAAATTAAATTATATTATATCAAGCAATATTTCGTAATATACAAGCGTTGCTAAAGGTGGTGTTTCTTTAAAATCGGAGCTCTTATTATTTGTGCTATTCACAAGTATCGGTACCGATAAAAAAAAAAGTCCGGTGATGGACGAAAAGTAACTAATTTCCACAAACGGATTTTTAGATTCCCAATACCCTTATCCTCTTTCCATCCTTTTTCCTTCCCTCTACCCTCCCGATTTGACGAGCCGCAAGTCGCAACTCTTCCATAACCCAAGAGTTGTAGATGTTCATAGGCGGCAGTGATCGCTCACCATCAGGTGACCCTTTTACTCGTTCACCGAACCAACGGAATAAAAAAAGTATTCAGTTGTAACTGCTATCCTACCTCCATATCGTTGATCTGCTGTTGTCCATTGGTCATAGTCTATAGTCCAGTTGATTCCGGGAGAAATTGTAGCGTTCAATGGAAATGGACCTGATAACAATGGGAACTTGTTAAATGTATGTTTTATTGCTATGAATATATCTAGGTACTATGTTTATATTTATTTTTATTGTTAAAGTTTTTTCTTTTTTTTTCTATTATATTGCCTATGTCAATTCTTTATTTATTTGTTATATTGTGTCAATAAATCATTTTTTTTTAATATTAAACTGCTCAGATTCTACCAATTTTGAGAGACTATTACAATTAAAAATATCTGACTAGATACTGATCATAAATAAGCTTTACAACCCAGCATAAAAGCTCACGCAGGAATATAGTATTAAGGAACAACCTATTAGATAATTGAGACAAGCAGGGCGGAATAAACTGAATGCGTGCTCTCACAAGAGATCGACGTGAAGCAATAACTTTGATGTCACGTTTCATTCGATGAGTGAAATTACCGGAAGCTCCCCCTCTTCCCATAGTTTATCCTTTCCACTCCTCTCCCGATTGGATGGGCTGGCAACACATGCATGATCCAAACGTTATGAATGTTCATGGGCGGCAGTGATAACTTATTAGCTGGCCTGTTTGCTCGTTTGCTAGACCAAAGTTGTAAAAAAAATACTAAACAGTCCGACTATATTGAGCAATATGTGATTTTTTTTTAATTTAGTAATGCTAAAATAAAAATAAATTACCTCTACAAGCGACGTGAATCCACCCACAAGTGGCTGCATGCAACATCAGAAATACGATCATAAGTTTCATTAAAATCGGTGCGATTTTGCTCTGTTAAATAAAAAATTACATCATAATATAATATCCAGAAAAACCTGACGAACTATTAGTGAGGCATTGAGCTAATATGAAATGTCGACCTTGAACAGTAGACAGAATACAAACAAAAGTGATCGATGTTTTATAACAACGCAAATTCAAAAATATCATGCTTAAAACATAATTTTAAAAAGAAAATATTTGGTAACATTAGAATTTACTGAAATATTTTACAGTAAATTCTAAATATTATAAGATGGAAAAGTCATGTTGAAGATGTCCCAGTAGAGAAACATAACAAGCGAACATTAAGTCTGGTTCATCCAGACACTCCAGACATGAAAAGTTGAAAAGAAACTTTTTAAAATTGCGTCTTTAACATAACAAGGGCTTAATGGACATAAAATTTGACTTTCAAGACATATTTAAATATGAAGAATACAATTTATATAAATCGATGAAAATATATCTTTAGGCCAAAAGTTACCAATACAAAACCAATATTTCAATGCATGCTTTTAGAAATGTTGAAATAGTAGTTACTCGTATGTTAGTTACGTTCTCAAGTAACCGTAAGCCGTAAGAAAATATTGTATTAGGATTAAGTTCAATCCCTATGACAGAGACTGCGGAAGTAAAACTGCATGTATAAGGAATACTATTGTATGTTTATTATCAACATTATCATAAAATTTAAGAACCTATCATAATTCCTGGCTAAAACGAATTTATTAAGCACACATAAAGGTTAGGTATAAATTCACACGAAGGTTGCACTCATTACCGCCCAGACAATTAATTAAAAACCAACGTTGCAAAACTTAAAATAATTCAGCAAGTACAGAAATTATTCTACTAACCTTAAAGCTCTTGCAAAAATAGATCTGGAAGTCATAAAACCATATCAGCCTTAACAATCTCCCTAGCTGATAACTCCAGTCACCAGTGAGAAAAGTAATAAGTGGTATGATTAGGGACAAAGCGTCGACATAGAATCCCCATCTTTTGAAGATCCTGAGACCGATGTTCCGTAACACACATTTGTTGTTGACAATAGTTTTTTCCATCTAAAATAATATTCAAAATATACATAGGCAGGGTGGAATGAAGAGGTCAAGACTTACACCGGTGACATTTTAAAGTTATATGTGTTTATGTTTATTGTTTTATTTCATATTAATGAAGACGATTGTGAAGGAATCTTAAGAATTCTGTACAATAACTTCGGAGATAATACATAGAATACCAGCCATAAACGCTTTGATGATAATTATTCAACTATACATCTAACTAATGTGAAAATATACGCATTAACGTTTATACAATATGAGATCATACAATTAAATCAAGTTTGTACATTGGTTTCTTGCTTACTTCTAAACGATTTTAACATGATCACGCACTACCCATGCCTGGATCGGTAGTACCAAACATACGGAAATCTTACAACTTCATTTTAGACTACACTGCATAAACATGGTATGGGATTAGAAAATATTAAAATAGTAAAGTGTCTTGGTGTCAAACTCACCGTATAAAATTCTCCAATGAATTGAACTAAATGGATAATGTCTAGAACTATTAATACCCAATACACTTTGAGAATGACATCCAGTGGCAATGTGTTGAGTAGTAGAACGATTATTGCCGATATGAATGGACAGATCAACCATACAAAATAAAGCCATCTTGAGTACCAGTTGTTATGACGAGCCTCTATCGATGACATGCCCTGGACATAAAGATTTATTTGAAAGACTATTTATCTCAATAAGGGTAAATTTGTCCCAATGTTGGGCCAAAGACTATTTATTCTACAAGGCCTTAAAATAAATTATAGATTTAAAGTGGTTATGCTTTATGCTCTTACGTCCTTATTCACAGATAGTTTCAAAACCTATTTTAGATATAGAATTATTTTTTTTTCCTTTCGAGCGACTTTTAAATTCAGTGTGAGCAAAGAAGGCAAGCGAAATATTGGACACCCGCCTATAAGGTGGACGGACGGTCTGGCTAAGTTTGCAGGAGGTTGCTGGATGCAGGCCGCTTCCAACAGGTCGATGTCGAGATCTTTGGGGTTTAGATTATAATCAGCATTGTACTTCATGTGCCTGAGATGATCATGATGAGAACGAAAGAAGGCAAAATATTTGAAAGCCGTAATGGGTTTTAAAACTGTCTATGAATGACGCTGTTGGAGTTTAAGTACAGAAATTTGGCCCAACAGGGTATTGTAGTGAAGGGTTTATATTAGATTTTGAATGGCATTTTTAATGACACGATTTCCAAGTACGATTTCCAGACATTCTATAGAAAACAAGAAAAATAACTACCGATGAATGAATTGTTGGAAACACTAAACGTCGTGTGCCTATAATGAAAAAAGTTAATTAACGAAATGAATATTTTTAAAACCTCATTAAACTCTACTTTTTTATTTCGATATGTGAATATTTGTTCATGAGTAATAAGTTAAATATTCATTCTTATTACTTACGGGTAGTTTGATAGTCTTCCTTTGTTGAAGAATGTACATGACCGTATTGTATGGATTTTCAGCGATATGTCTCCTTGTTGCCATGTAATCATTTTTGGATTGGGGATTTTGTTTTATATTCTTTCTTACCTGAATTCAACAATATTGATAAGGATATTAATCGAAAATTAGAATCTAAAATAATTTAAATTGTTGAAGTGACTACAGTTTCTCCGAGGATAATAATTATCTGTAAAAACATATGAACATATTTTGCAATACGAATTATGGCAATCAGCCTGATTGCTTATTATCGTTTTAATTAAAGAAACCAGGATTATGGGAAGGATGAGAAAGAGTGGCTATTAAACCGTTGCTTATGGGTTGATATTGTAATGTAGAGTGAAGATATATTTAGGTATCTACAAATCCATGTTGCTAATGAAATGTATTGTTTTTACTAACTTCATTCGTAATAAGATCTTGAAATTGTTTGATGGTAATCTGAAGTAAATCCGCGTAATCGTCGGCAATAGCTGAAATCCTAACTGGACGAGGTTTCGTGCCATCTAACTGACCGAAAACACCACCCTGTATTATAAATTTGAACATAATATATTAATTATTTTCTATTTAAAGTATTGAGAAAAAAGCGCAATCATAATTGCTCTTCCTGAGGTGATCAGAAATTACCTTCTGCTTATCTTTCCATCCCTTTATTTCTACCTCTAAAACTAGTTTAACATTGACAGGAAATTAACATAACAATTTCCTATTATTTGCAGTATACGTGCACATACAAAACAAAGAAATTAATCTGATACATTACTAGAAGTTGGTAACAAAGTGCCCAGTTTATATAAAAATATAAATTAATCCGTTTCAAAGGAAAATAACCTTTGAAAGAGTAGCAATCTTCATGCCATCTTTACTGAGAGTTACTCTTCCACGATGCACTACGAACACCCACGGTGCTAAGTCCATTTCTCTAGTAATTTCTTGACCCGGCAAAAAGTATATTTGCGTACTTGTGCTAGCCAGTTGGCGTTGGAACGCCTCGCCTCCTTGTAACAATGTGTCTAGAGCTGTGAAAGTACTGAGGAATACGAAGGAAAGGCAAGTAAATTGCATGATAAAATCTTGATAATAGAAGTATGAATTTTATAGGGTGGAATTTCTTATAAAAAATACATCCACTTTATTTTTTGCATCGAAATCCTAAACAGTGCTGGGGCTCCTTCTTACCTCATAAATATGTCGATACCTGTATTATTCACGCTAAAAGGCGTATAAAGAGGAAAAAGATAAATATTGAATAGTACAACTTGTTTATGATTAATGTAAATTTCTGTATCAGTGATTATAGTTTGAGATATATGTATAGTGAAATCTTAATCTTTAGAGATGCCACAAATGTTGTTATTTTTAAAATGAACCTTAGAGTTATATAAATGACATCTTAAGCAAAAATAGGTGAGCATAATAAGACGTACTTTCTAAAGAAATAGTAATTCAAATCTTGTCTGAATACAACACCGATGCGCTCGTTAGTCAAATGATGTATGTTGATTCCTTTTGTTCTGTAAATAAAAAACAGAGAGGTCATAATTAAGGAATTTTTCCAAAAGTTTATAAATATTGTGGTGACTAATAAAATATGACTTGTTTACCTTATCCACCAATATCTAAAATGGCGTACGGTTTGATATATCAGTTTATCATCAACTCTTTCAGCTTTCAAAAATCTTATCAACTGGCTGACACCGTGTTGAAACAGCTCGTTTCCTCTCGAATTCAATACTAGCAACGTAAGTGAATAGCAAAACACGAACCTGGTGAATTATTTATTTTATTAGAAATACTTTTTTTTATTTTAATTTACTGCAAATGCAATAAATGAACTGTCCCGTTGTTGCATTTCACCTTTCGAAAACTTGAATTAAACCCGAGTAGCTGACTAACTGGCTCTCTTGATGTGCTCACGTACACAAATGTACAGTGAGCACTTTTTGATACCTGAAGAATTACTTTGCTGCCTTTCTTTTAGTATACTGATATCGGATGGAATTCTACAAGTTTTAAATAATAAAAATGTATGTACCATCACATTAGAACTATTGACGTAGGTATATATCTGTGGGCATATGAATAACGGTGATCACTGAATTCCTAGGTCACTGAATTAGGTCACCTAATTGTTTTTTTTTTTCTTTTATATTATAGGTAATATATATGACTAACAAATGGTAGGGCTAACATAGACACCATAATTTTTTATTACCCTAAAGGATTTTTATGAAAAATAATGTTAAATTGTGAATCAAGTAAGCATTGAAAAAATGATGCATTAATTTCCGCACCGTCTCGGAAGTTGAATCCGAGGGGCGTTATTTACTTTTTGTTATCCGCGCCAAACCCAATGGTACGAGCTTTATGAAATGTTTATTTTTGATCCCGTTATCGCAGTATTTTGTTTTTTTTTCTAGTTACTCCATTATTCTTCAATTTATACTGTCCTTATCCATAAAAGGTGATGATTTTTTTGATTATTAATTTAAGAATTTTTGTCCGTCAATCAATTTGTTAAACCTATCTCATAAAATAGATATTGTGATAAAAACTGTACAAAAAGCATGAAACATATTTTTAAATACTATGATATTCTAGAAAATTAATATTTAAGAGAGGCCCAAAATGGAATATTAACTTACCAAAAGAAAAATCCAAGGAAAAATAATGACATGCCAACTCCAATATTGACTCGGTCGATGTAAAAATTTCCTAAATTTATTCTTATGAAGCCACATTGCACCAAATTCAGACTTTCAGCAAACATCTACAGATTGAACAAGGTATTGAACGAGGTTAGATTGAACAAAGATATCGGTGATTATCAGGCTCGAGGTCAATGATATTTGAAGACAAATATTTCAAATCACTTTCTAAATAAGGATTTCAAAAGTTTCATTACAAACTATTCAGAAGTTTAAATTCATCCTCTATGTGGACTCAGCTTATAAATTTAGCTGACTCAAGACGGACTAATATAATCTAAATATTAACATCTCAAAGAAAATACTTACCAAAGGTAAATCGTCCACAGTAAGTTTTTCTGGAGTTTCAGAAAATTTCGGCATCCAACACGTGTTTCTACGTTCTATGTTAACAATACTCATTTTGTTCGCGGTGTCAAATTCGAATTCAACGCAGTAACTCATCAGAAAATGACTGCCCGCAAGCATCACTGTCACGAGTATTACTTGCCATTTCAATATCTAAAAAAATATGCAAAACAATACTTAAAGTATTGTTTTCAGATCAGCCAAGTCTGCTATTCGATCCGTAGCAGTCATCTCATACATTATTTTATTTTTTGCAAAGGCGATAATCCCATAAGAGAACTAAAATGGCCCCAGAACGATATATTTTTAATCGTTTGAGAGTATGTTTACAACTACTTACTAATATTCTTTCATGCTGCGATTTCCAACTCTCTAACAATTTTTTTTCGAAAATTTCGCAAAAACGAAAGATGATTTAAAAATCTTATCATTACCAACATACTTTCAAATGAATATGAAAATAGCGTTCTGGGGACATTGTTAATTGTCGGCCTATGGGCTTTTTTCTATTTATTTTTTTATTACTGTGAATGACGAGACGAGCATGCCGTTCGCCTGATGGTAAGCGATGCGACCGCTCATGAACAGTAACAAAACCAAACAACACCTTGAATTACAAAGCAATGCTTGGTCTTCCACTGCAAAGACTTTGGCAATTAGGCTTACCATGTTTCTGACCTGCCTTAATTAATATATTCATGGATCAATCAATCAATCATGTCTTAAAAACCTTACTCAAATATAACATCGGACCATGGAACGCATATTTTGAAAGTGTACTCCAATTTACGTTCCAGATCAATTAGGCATTCATCGAAGAGTTCATAAAACAAAACCAAAAGTAACTTTAGATGTTTGATGGTTTCTCGAACATGCCAAGAGCGTTAATTTAATTTCAATAAAACTTCACTTTAATAACTTTGAACAAAAGTGTTGAATCCTTTCATATTGAAAATAGAATATTTCAGAGCGTAGTAGTCGATAATATTGCAGACTAATTCTAGTTGGATCTATTCATTAATTAAAACAAAAAGCCTAATGATTTAGACGTTTTGCGCTGTTTAGTAGTGTAGAGGAATGTTGCGAATGTAACTATAGAGTTGCTTGTATCTCATATGCATGCTTTGCACTAATCGATGTTTTGTTACTTTTTCATTGAATGCATTGTTATTATGAATGTAACTATTGCTATAGAGGTACTTGTTTAACCTCGTATATATCGCTATAATCGATATTTTGTTACATTGTGATTGAATGCATCGTTTGGTTGTCTTATTAACCGACTTCAAGAAATGGAGGAGGTTTTCAATTCGTCGAAATCTTTTTTTGCAATACTGAGCGATATCTGTAGCTTAGGTTACTTCCACTGACCTGTAAATTACCTTATAAGTAAATCATCACTACCAACATTGTCCTAAGCCCCAAAAAGTTCACTGCCAAAGATAGGCCTATTTTTTTATGGTCAATTGTGGTCTAATGTGTCTGACTTAAGATACCAGAGTAGTAAAATCTATATCCAGTCTGGAGTTAAAACAAGTACGAAAGATCGAACTTCTTGCATGATGCAGAAAACCCTGACTTATACTGGCTGCCTGAGTAAGTACCACCGCAATGTCTATTTCGCTTGATAAACAGCAGTGAAAAAGGCACTGGTGCGTTCTATTTTGAAGGACATTGTGGCCGAATAACTACTGGACATATTACACTTCACATTTAATATCTCAGGATGGCTAGCGCAGTGTAATTCCAAGCTTTTCTTTGGATGGTATTGTTTGCTTTTGTTACTGTCCATGAGTGGTTGTGTCGCTTACCATCAGGCGAATGGCATATTTGTCTCGCCATTCATAGCAATTAAAATATATATATCACAGGGTGATTTAAATCCATTCCAGAACTTATACAGGCTGATACAATTACTCACCTTAATATACGTAGCATTAATCGTAGGAACATCAGCTATGTAGTCAAAGTAACCGAGTAATATGTACAAATGAGCAAATTTACAAATTGTGTTAATGAGCATAGCGTCATTGTCGTTGATCGGTTCAGCAAGCAAGAAACGAAGGATCTCATACAATGGAAACGCGCCGATGACGTCCATAAGGAAACATCTGGTCAAGTAGTGAACCATACACTTGCGTTTGTCGTATATTAGCAAGCCGCGGTCGTCGTAGTACGCCAACTAAAATGAAAATATCTACTATGGATACAGATATCATAATATTGATGAATAATAAATACACCCAAAAGTCACTAAATAGTCCTAAGCACACATAAGATCGAGTCTTGTGTCGTGGTATCAGAAATGTTGAGAGACTTACAATACAGTTTGTGCAGTCTATATTAAATACCGCTGTCACCAGTCCCGATCACCACTCAATAATTTTCGCGATACAGGCTCAAGCCTAGTGCTTTGATCACTAGTATTTTTTTTATGTACATTAATTATTCATTGTTAATTTTTAAGTTGATTGTATTACTTATCTGTCATTTTAATCTCACCTTTACCCAAGTCTAGTTATAATATATTACATAATGAGATTGTTCGCATTTTCGTTCCAGATAATTATTGCCGAACTCGAAATCATTTGTTGTTCTCAGTAGTACCAAGTAGAACCGTTGCTAGAGTCAAGTCTCCACTGCCTCGTACCCTCAAAATGTTAAACAGATTCCTGGACCAAAACCCACAGTGTGACGTGTTTACGAGTGACAGAAGATTATTCATGTTAGAGTGTCTGAGGTTTTGCGAGCGGGAAGTATGAAAGAAAATTTTATAACATATTATATAACATAAACATTGTGTTGAATAGTGAATAGTATAAGTGGTGTCTGTAACCGTTCTATTCGGTAAATAAATAAATAAATAAATAAATAAATAATTACTACTATTGTACAAACTTACGTTTTGCCAAAAAAAAATTATTATTATTATATCTTCAATATCAGAAACATCGAAATTGCTAATTATTAAACTAAAAATCATATAATAGTATTAAAACAAACTTACAAACATCTTAATAACGATATCCATCCATGCAATACAATCGCAAAATGCGCCTATCATGATCAGATGCCATCTATAGTTAGCTCCACCTCCACCTGTTTAAAAACATACTGAACTATAGTTTTTGTTAACTTAATTATCATTTTAAATGTGTGTGGTGGCCTGTTGGTAATAGACCAGGTTCGGCTGCCAACATTATCACGGAAGTCGTTCAAATCCCAGGGCCCACCTGACACCTCTGACTTTTCGGAGTCATGAGTGTATTGATAGTCAATCACCACGCACTATTACGGTGAAAAAAAACACATTGTAAGAAAATCTGCATGCCATAGCGATTTGTGAGAATTTATATGGTATGTGAAGTCCGCCATCTTGTACTAGGTCAGCATGGTGGACTATAAGACCAAACTTATTTCAATGTATTCTTGATTGTATAGGAGGCCCGTGCCCTGCAGTGGGACCGATATGGGCTGATACATATATAGTTTAAGGTGTCAAATGAGGATACTAAAAAGTAATACCTTGTAACGCGGCAGAAGTAATGGATACGAACACGATTACTGCTCTGAATAACATCCAGTACTCCATGAAACTGCAAAAATAAATAAATAATTATTTATTTTTAATGATATTGTAATTGTCGGGGCTATTTTTGGGTCATTCATTATTTTTATCCTGGGATCTACTTTAGTGCTAGAAAGGTGGAATAATTCCTCGTATATGTGCGGATGAACCGATTGGTAGAGAAATAATGAATCTAAATGACATGTAGTACAATCTATAAAATTGATCAGTGGCGACAATACTAAGTACTTACTCTGATTCGGGCTCTTTCCAAAAATCACCTTCGAAGGGAATTGAACGTCCTCTTAAACTTTCCTGTTGTTTTTTAGCCGATGCCGATACTGATATCGACATTCTGGAGTGGAATATCCGATCTCTTAATTTGTGCTGATACTGGAAAATATTTTTTGGTAACTAACTTGATAAAATTTCTGTACGAGTTATTTAATATTTCTACTGATATCTCGTTGCCAACGGAAACCAATATTTTCGAAATCATGCAACTATTTGATTGATATGTTATAGTGATGCTGAATTTTAAAACAAGATATACCAATGGGATTTGACTTGTAAATCGTAACAGTGATTCTTCGCGTTTAAGATTTTCCCTAATTGTAAACCGTATAATCTATTTTTAATGTTCCTTAAAAAGTTTTTAAAGTTACATACATAACGTGACCATACGTCCCGCTTTAGGCGGGATAGTCCCGCTTTCAGGAAGTCTGTCCCGGTGTCCCCTGCAAGGCCGACATAGTCCCGCTCTTGCAAACGGACCAAACGATAATTTAAAATTTATTTCCCGCTCGAAATGCTTTACCGAACTACTACTGAAAACCGTGGGGTCGTATTATTCCAGCACTTTCATACAAACAGTCTTGATTTAACAAACATTTCCACAATTAGTGAGTAGATACGTTATGTGTCTGCCGGGAAGTAACGCATCTATCGAAAGAGTTTTTCTCACATAAACAAAATAAATACAAGTGATAAAATACAGGCGAATGTCGCAGTAATTAAAGCTATTTTGATTACGAAAATAAATATAAATTAATCATACTGAGTTTCACACTTATCTAAAAACTAGACCTGATGTTTTGAAACAATTTGCCGACAAATACGACTATAATTCTTATTTTATGTTATTCTATTTTCTATGATAAAAACTTGTAAAACGCAATGTCTTTATTCTTATTATTATTAAATTCCACAGACGTCCCGCTCTGGCACAAAAAATAAATGGTCACGTTATACATACATCTCTATGCTTTTTCACATATAACTGACACATTTCATCGTAAACAGGAGTTAACTCTTTGATGCAGGTTTCAAAATATTTCCATTCGTTTGGAAAGTGTTTTATAATGTTATAAAAATCTTGAATTCTTATGTAAAGTATCTGAAATAAACAATAATATTACAACGCAATAAAAAGTACCCTTTTATTTCTTCATTTCGTCTGCATTGAATAAGTGGGATATAAAATACAATCTATAAACACCTAATAAATAAAAAATACGCCCACCCGTCACATGCATAATCATGATCCCATACAAAAATCGAGTCTCGTAAGTATCAGAAGCTAAGAGAGATTTTTCGGCTTCACAAACACCCAGATCCAAGACAAATACGTGTGGATCACCCAAACACTTCTCTCGGTACGGGGATTGAACCCGCAGCCTCTCATTTCACAGCAGGCATCTAATTAACGCAAATGTTTTAAGAAGCATTGGATAAGCAGAGTTTTCCTGATATTAAAAAATGTTTCACTAAAGTTTAAAATTGCATATCAAGTATTTACATATTTATACAGTGTAGTGGAAGAGTATAGTTTACTAAGTACGCCTCCAAATAAAGTTACATGCGAGAAAAGTTCTAACCTCACACTCGGTACAAGCCGTGAATGTTCTTAAGCAGGCCTTTCCTAGAAAAACCGCGTTTACCGACAGCATATTCCCTGGGCTGTGGAAAAACTTAAGCAATTCACCTTCTTCATTATGATATTCAACTTTAATGTAACCCTGTGAAATATTCATTTTGTATTTCTGTTCTATTTTTTAGATTTTACAATAATTATCAAGTACACTTACTTGGGCAATCCAGGTAACATTCTTACATTGAACCCCAAAAAGAAATAATGCTGCATTCTTTGGCAAAATCAAGAATTTTGCCGTGTACGCAAGTTCCCTTATAAGTGCGGAATCGGCCCCCACAAATGCTTTTGATTCACTAATAATTTTCTCTGCTATCTCACCATGGACCTTCCAATATATGTCGTAAGGCTCATTTTTCAACATGTCGGGATACATAACGTCTATACCTTGATAATACTTCCAATGGCACATTAGATATCTATCGAGTCGCTTCAATAAATCGTCATGAATCTTATAGAACTTATAGTACTCCTTTAAATTCGTCACAAAGTACTGATAATTAGACATGTCTCTGTGCTTCAAGTAAAGAGCTGCAATAAACCTCGCTTCACAGTATACAAGAATTATAAAGGCCAGCAAAGAGATCGCTGTTCCAAGGTATATGTCAGCTAATGTTTGTGGAAGGTATTCAAAGAAAATCAGTTCAAATGTCCAAGATATCGCTACAGCGAACAAATTAGAACGCGCCGGATCACAATCGCTGGAATTGACACTTTGCATGCATATAGATTCTCCAAAAAAGTATGTCATTGTCAAGTCCGGAATTTGATTAACGAGTACGTATGTTACGTAGCTCATGATGAAAATGAAGCTAAACTGGGTCAACCCAATTTTGTAATAATCGATGATTAAAGGGTCGTTTCTCACACCCCAATCAATAAATTCACCAGTGAACAATATGTAAATTTTAATCAACCTGTTGGATTGCACCACGTAATAAAACTCTGGCTTACCGAAAAGTATTGTCAAATTCTCTATCCATAACATCGCCAAAATATCTAAGAGGAAACGAAGACTTTTACAACGTTCGAACAAAACAGTAGCGAAACTGTTAACAGTATCTTCTTGTCTGGTCACAGATGTGGTCAAAGATACGAATACATCAGCAGTGTAAACAAAATTAGTCCAGATCTGGAAAAACTTGAAAATCGGCGGCACTGCGTTCCGTGTGATATTGGGCGGATAAAAAAATAGAACCATCACCACTGTAAAAACAACGATGCGATGCCAAATAACAACAAAACTGGAGTGAGGAACGAGTATCCACGGGAACTTCACATTAGCAAACATCGACTTTGTTTGCAGTTGAGCATCATTACATAGAACGAGTTGCCCTATATACTTAGCACAGTGGTAGGCAGATTCCTCGGGTGGCAATTCATATTTATTCTGATCCTTCTTTCCCGCTTTCTTCTTCCAACTGTTAATAGCATCTGATATTTCCCACCACCGCTTCTTGATCCACGCCACGCCTTCATCCTCAGCCCTGTCAAGACCTTTAACGTGTTGTTTGCAAATGTATAATGTTCGAGCGTGTTTCATCCTATCTGCGGTTGAAGCCAAAATTTTCCGACGATCCTCTGGAAACTTATGCATGGCTTTCAGAAGGTCAAAACGTGATAAGTAGAATATTTCGCAGTAAGAGAGACAGCGAACTATTACTCTCCTTCTCCATGCTGGTACTAAAAAACTAACATCTCCAAAGATGGTGCCCCCAGATACTGAGAGAATAGACGTTGTACCATCGTCTGCTGATAAGAGTTGGACAACACCAGATTTTATATAATAAAGGTTTGTATGACAATGCGGCCCAGCAAAGAATTTCTCTCCAGGCAGTTTATAATCCAGCCGTATGTATTCGCATAGCCAACGTTTGAATGGCGCTGAAGTTTTCCTCAATGTAGGGCTGTGATAGAATACGGGCCAAACGAGGTCTTGTTTGATATCCAATCTCAAATATCTCGGGAACTCGGCTATGACTTCAGGTAAGCATGTTATTCCACTTCGCTTTTTCCACATTAATTTATAAAAGTTTTCAACATTCACGTAAGCGGTGCGCGAGGGATTTCTTCGACGAGTTTCTTGAACGAGCCTGTTAACATGAGGGTGGAAAGTGCAAATTCTTCTGAGTCTTAAAATAGATTCGGCAAACAATTTTGGCAAAACAATAAATATTACGAATAGATATCCGAAAATCATTAACATTGAGACGATAAAAAATTCAAGTATCGTGGACGGTTTTGTCTCGTCCAATGTTCTGTTGATGGCAAATGATAAGACGTACGACGTACCGTATACATAAGTTGCGTAACCACGAGCAGTTTCGTTTAACTGAAACAAGATATGTATATTATTTTTTTATTAGAAGTTACTTAAATGAGAAAATGTAGCTATGAATGCCTGAATCCTGCATATAACTTTATGAACTACACGAACTATAGGTGCATTCTAGCCATTTTGTTGCACTTGTAAAAACAAAAAATAAAACTGCAAATCCTTTTTTCCTGTACCTTATGCATTACATAGTTCCTCCAGTCGTAAATGATTGTATCACACTGTCTACACAAGCCGTGTTTGGTGAGAAGCAACCACAAGCAAGTAGTGGCGTTGATGCAACACGCCAACATTAACACGAAACCAGTTAGCAAATTCCAGAATGAATGGGTTGACACCAAGGAAAAGTACTCCACCACCCTGTAAACTCTGATGAAAAAAACAAACAGATATACGTTGATAATTAAATATCATGGTGGGGTATAAGGTGCATCACACACATGAAATGCATTGCCAAAAAATTTGAGCGACAAATATTTGAAATAAATTCCTCCAGTTATTTGCAGAAAGAATATTACAGTGCAGAAATTACTGTTCATAATTACAGAAATTGATTATTATTTTAATGATATGTACATATAAAGGTCTGGTGAAATGTATTTGGCCTAATGCCAACATCCATTAGTTAAATCATGATATTCATTTCGATTTCTGGAGATAGCAAAACATAAATATAAATAAAAAGGGTACATTTCCCAGGAGATCGCCGATGTTCGAAGATCAGGCTGCCGTAAAATCAAAAGCCAATATTCCTTTAAAATAATACATCAGTACCATTTAATTGTTGCTATAGGCAGGTAGAAAAATATGCTACGTAAATAATAGGAGAAATTATACTGACATAACAAACTCGTTGAAAGCCATAATATTTGGCCACAGCTGAGTGGGCGGGCAAATGTCCGATACTATCAGACGAAAGAATGGAATCAGTGATATTATATCCAATAACAACAGAAACGCTGACTTCGGCAAATACTCCCGTCTCATTGCCTTATCTGTTACTTGTCTGAAAATACGATCTTCATTTGAGAAGATTTGTATCATTACGTTGATTAATTGATAGTACGTATACTCAGTTTTTACTTCTACCTTATAGATCACTCAATATTATAATGTGAAGGTGAAAAATCTACATACATATATAAACTTACGCCCTTTTTGATTTTTCCCAGTAAGAGTAGGCGCAGAGTAGAGGTGCAACCAGGACACGCACGTTTCGTCTTGTATTTCCCGTCCCATAATGTGGCAGGGAGTGATCCTATCTCTATATCAGGCACAAATTCCTGACTCCGGGTTGATAATGAAGATGAAAATCAGATATCACTTTGCCCTACCCGAATTACGAACCCGAGACCTCAGCTTTGCAATCCGCATACCGTAGTATAACTGCGCCACTAAGGCAGTTGAAAAATCATTTGGACAACATTCTATCAAGCACAACATACATCCAAGTGTTTTAGGATATTCCTGATTAAGTGTTGAATATTCTGCGATCTCAATTACATAGTAAAACAAATAGAAAATCAATGCTTTCACGTAACACTTAGAATATTTGAACTTTATGCAACTTACCTATGAACGATGTGGAGAAACGTATCGACGCCGTATATCGCGTCGCAACAGTACCAATAGAAGTATTTTATAAACAATAAATATGGGTCCTCGTCCATCACGTTTGTACAGTACACAATTGGATATACTGACTGGACCGGACCCTGAAGTATAAAACAAAATACAATTGAAAAATACAATACAAAAACATTGATATAGTTATGGCATATTGAAAAAATCTCAGACCAATATATGCACTCCAATTAATTTTAAAAGTAAATATATTAAGATACTAGTACCAAGCCCAATTATTAACAAATAGATATCCAGATATTATAATCGGCACAAATATGGCTTAGTCGTGTGACTGGCAGCAATGAAATTAGCGGCTAAATTATGCCTTGCGCTCAGTAACCTGCTCGCTAAGCATAAAAAACAAAACCTTTCTAACATAAAATATTATGGGCCTCCCATATATTCAGCAGTAGATCTTCTTAAGGCTACATATGACGATGATGATCTAAAGAGCAAGAGATAACCACATCAATTAATGTTGTTTTATTTACATTCTAGATCTTGAAATTGAAGTCATACGAATATCAGATTAAGGACATTCTAACATACTTTTGAATTTTAAAACAATTATGACATCGAACAATAATAAATTACTCTATCTCACCAGGATGCTTTTAATAATAACGCTGAATAACACAGCAAGCTTAAACACTGGGTGGAAAGGTAAAAATATCAGATTACTCCATTCTATGCGATTCTGTTCTTGTAACTCCTCGTCATCTTCTTCTTCTTCCGCGCTCCTGTGTGAACTCGCTTGAACGCTCATGATTTCACAATTATATTATAAGAAACAATTACAAAATGTTGCTTTGAGATCTAAATACATTTTCTGTCATGATCATTTTTGAATGTCATCATTCTACCAATAACATTATGAATGTTTAGAATGTGTTAAAACGAGGTTTAATTGTGTTAAAATGTGTATAAAAACTACTAAATCCTTCCTCATTTCGTGACTGATAACGCGCTATTGTGAATCAATAGTCTACTTAACTAAATTAACGAGGACGTCACGAGACATAATTAAACTCTAAACAATCAAGTTGAAACATGAAAATGATCCCAGCCATCAGATAGAGACCAAAACAGAAAAGAACTTAATTAACTTCTTTCCATTGTTAAATAAAAGACTGTGTTTGTGCCTTTTGTTCCTCGAAGTCAATTAAGCTTTGAAAAAATGTAACTCAACCCTTAGTACATTGAAATGTTACGTATATAGCGGTATACAGGCTCCCCTTTCATCTAGATGTCAAATGACACATTATTAAGGTCTTATTCCTGACATATTGTCGACAGAAAAGTGGCTTTGTAACATTCTTTGTACGATCAATTTCTTATTGTCTTTTGATCTATTATGTCACATGTTACGAAGAAATATCAAATGATTCGACAATTATTGTAATAATGATCTCCGTGATTCAAAGGCTTGAAAAGAACTTAATTCACGCACCTTTAGCAGAACTGAATATATTCAATTTACCTACACAAATATATTTTTAAGTAATTGTGAGGATCTTGCGAAGTATTAGCAGTGATTTCGGCCTTTAAGGCCATGATTCTTAATTAAAAATAACTATCAAATAAATACTTAATTAATCTGCTATTAGTCGAGAAAAAAATCTAAATCTAAATCTCATATTTTTAGTCACAAACAATCTAGCCAGTACTATATTCACATATTCGTACTCTTTGCATGTGTGGTCTAAACACAACTCAAACCGCAGGTGAATAGGAATATACTATAAGAATATATATAAAATGAGAATGGTGCGGAAATGTGGTGGATACTAAACTATCTAATATTTTTACATGTACGTATTATATTGTACTTAGAGTTGTGACTATTACACTGCAAACCAAACTATTTCGGATGCAGCCGTACTGCCAACTGCTCCAGGCCATCAAGTTCTTCAATCTCGTGATATAAAGACAGCAAACATGAACTGGTATGAAATGACACCTGCTATGAATAGAACACTGAACATTCGCTCACCTTGGTACCTATTGACGTTGACCCCCGTATGTCTTTGCAACAATTAATTTAGCGATCGTCAAATCGAGCCTTTACCGCCATTTTAGCGCAACCGACAAAAAACAAATTTTACAGGAGAAGGTTTTTGTTAAATATTTTTAAAAAGAAATGTGTAATTCAATTGAAATTTTATATACATTAATTATTTTTATACATTTAAATATCTAATTCTTCCACAGGTTTGGGCAGGTTTGGTTCCGTTGTGGCTTAAAATACTACTTTCGATAAAAAAACGCATTTTTGACAAAAGTGTCGCTTACGTTAATTTGGCGGTAAGGGCTCGAAATGTTAAGAGATATGATTTTGGGTAAAAAATGCATTGTTTTCAATTGAAATTGTGTGTGATTTAAGGACCCTTTTCTAAATTGTTCACTGTGTATATTTTTGTATTCAGCATACCGAGGCACGTGATTAAAATATTCTCCGATATATGGTTAAGTCTTACTGGTCAATCAAGAGGTCTTACGTTTTTTTAATTGCTATGAATGATGCTGATGGTAAGCGATGCGACGGCTTATGTAGGTACAGTAGCAAAACCACGCAACACAATTAATTACAAAGAATTTCGGCATTCCACTGCGCTCGCCATCCTGAGACATAAGAAGTTAAGTCTCATGTCCGGTTACTCTGGCTACTATCACGATCTACAATAATTAGGTAGATCAGTATAGTTGATTTTCCACAGATTAACATATTTTGGATACGATTTGCGCTATCCAATGGAATTTTAATATGGTACCAATAACTTGTGGTTCTCCGAAACTCATTCACAGGATATAACGCAAAAGCTTAGCTGCTAAGTCAAGTCAGTTTACAATATTTGCTTTTTCTACGAGACACTAAAATTAATTATTTTCATATCACATTCACATCTAATAATTGATTTTTAGAAAAGTCCAACACAATATAAAACGATGAAAATACCTTTACCTTAGAAACACCACGCCTGTTCTTAAAAATAATATTTATGATTACGCTCAGGTGTAAATACAGGTAACGCAAATCCCTATGTGATTACAAGCGAGTATAAAAGTAATAATATATCATAATAAATCTCAACGCCAACATGTTTTTAAAATCCATTGCGAAGATGTCCTCCGCTTAGGTATCAGGGATAATGCTTTTTATTTATAATCTTGAGGATAATGATCACCTGCGTCATATTGGAAAAACAATATACTATGTGTGTTTCAATTATTCGGCAAAATATGGAACGGCTTATATATGAAGTAAGTTTTTCGTAATATAATGGGTTTAAAATGTTGATTTTTTGATTGATTGATTACTCTTAAATAATTGTACTGTATCAGCCCATATACGTCCCACTGCAGGGCACGGGCCTACTCTACAATCGAGGGTACGATTGAGAGTGGTGGTTAGGCCATATAGTCCACCACGCTGGCCTAGTGCGGGTTGGCGGACTTACATACCATAGAAATTTTACAAATCGCTATGGTATGCAGGTTTCTTCACGATATTTTCCTTCACGTTCCGTTTTAGTGCGTGGGGATTGACTATCAATACACACATGACTTCGAAAAGTCAGAGGTGTGCCCTGGGATTCGAACCCGCGACCACCGTAAACATGTTGGCAGTCGCTTCTAGTCCGTTTACCAACAGGCCACCACGCACTTAATAATTGAAATAATCTTAATTAGTAGCTTAAAAAGTCTTCAACAAGACATTTTTTAGGAAGACACGTGTAATGGCAAATTCATATGGTTTCCCAGACATAAATGTTTTCAAAATTGATAAATAATAAAAAATTGCACCGCAATGTCTATTTTTCATTTACACTTCTATGTCCCGATTCCAAAGTAACTACTGGATATAATGTTGAGTCTTAACATTTTGTATGTCTCAAAATGGCGTGCGCAGTGGAATGCCGAGAATTGTTTTGTATTTCATGTTTGTTTGCTCTACTATCCATGACGGGTCGTTATTCAATGGTATTCAATGCAATAAAAAAATGATTTTTAAATAATAGTTCTGTGGAAAATCATCTCTATGAATATTAAATGATTATTTATTAATAAGAAGCACAAATAAAAGAACCAGGAAATTATATACCATTGTCTATTTATATTTAATCAAAAATAAAGTAACAATTTAATAATAATGTCGTATTTTACAACACCTAATTATACCCATAAAATATTTCAAACACCACTGTAAAATTACCTTAATCCATTACACAATCTAATTTCACAACCCAGATTATCATCTCAGACCATACATGTATAACTCAAACAGAACACTTACGAGTATAACGAAATGGAACGGTAGGGTTACTGAACGTGATTTGCAAAATACTCGCGCAAAACAACATACAGTAATGAGCACTAATGTTCCATCCATTTAATTATGATAATGCGTACTCACGCCAGCTTTTGACGGCTGCTTCATCAGGGAAATGAAGATTTCCTTTACAAATCCTATATTATACTTAGCAAATACTTGGAGTACTCATAACGACGAACCTTCAAATTAGTAAATAACAAAAAACTGCTGATTAAAATACCATTATAAACTAATAGACATCAAACTTAACTAAACATAATATTTAACCTCTTGAAGACATCCATTTGAAGACAGTCCATCTTATTCATGATCTAAATCTAGAAATATCTCATGTACTTGCAAATGTTCAGGGGTGTTCAATACAAACTTCACTATTTCTGCAACGTCTTTCCTGGTTTTGGCCAATGTGACTTCTTGAACATCTTCAACATCTTCGCATATAATATTGGTGACTTTTATATTGGCATTTAGATAGTTAAACTCATGTCTCAGAATAGTATTTACAGAGGAAACAGCTGCTCTTGATGCTAAATACACGCTTTTAGTATTGCTCATCGATCTATCATTTCTTATAAAATCATTAATAAATATTATATGCCCTCGATCATTTCTTTCGATAATGGGCCCAGTGAAAAATCTTGTACATATTATAACAGCATTTATATTCTTTTCGATATTTACCTTTATGTCGTCAATACTACCTTCACTCACACTACAACCAACATCAAAACAGGCAATATTGATAAGCACAGACACCACGTCATGTTTCTCTTCGATTTCATAAAAAATATCTTTCACTTGGTCTATATCAGTAATGTCACAAATTCTAAGAATAATGTTTTTGCTTTTATCATTTACGCCCATTTTCTTTAGTTTTGCTTTTACTTTTGTTAAACTGTCACCTGATTTACAAAAACCGATTACAATCATTCCGAAATCCACTAAAGTTTTAACTATATGTATTCCTAAATTATTTTCACAGTTAGTCACAACAACTACTTTATTAATGCAAAAATACATAATGAACAAAGAACCGCAAAATTCGGTCGTTAAAAACAAAATAAACGTTCTTATATTTTTCTTCTGACTTATAATATACTATCGTGAAACGCTATACAGTGACAAATTCGTATTATGTTGATAAGTTATTTAGATAACAAACTGTGTTTACTGTGCAGTAAAAATAAACATTTTAATACACGCAATATTGTAATTTGTTTATTTTTCATTTATTATACACGTAATCTTGTTAGCTAATTTCACTTTTAATGGCTCATTTCAAACCAAATATTTTAGACGATATTAGTATATGATTTTAAAATCTGATTAAATGTACGGCGTCAATTATATATTAACATTCTTTATAATTTTTCGTGTAACGCTTGGAATATCACTTCATTTACCAGTAAACTTCGGGGCACAGATAACACCATCAGTACGATGTCCGCTACATCTTTTGTAGTCAAGTGTGTATTTCTGTCGAAATATTTGTCATCAATAAATTCTATACCCGCCGTCTTGAAAAGTCCTGTTCGAACGATCCCCGGGGATATACTCGTAACTTTTATATTTCGATTTAGCAATTTAAATTCCTCTTTCAGCAGTCTATTCAAAGCGGTCATTGTTCTTTTCGACGCAATGTACATGTTTGTAGTTGGTTTTTCAAACGAAGGCATGAAGTGGCCGCAAATACTATTTATGTTAATAATGAAAGCATAATTCTTTTTCGCCATGGATTTGATTGCATAACGAGTGCAGGCTATTAAACCAAATATATTTACATCTACAACTTTTCTTAAGTCTTCGATGTTTCCGGTAGAAATTAGTCCTTCTTTGCCTATAGCAGCATTATTAATCAATAAGTCGACTCCGCCATACGTTGCAACAATACCGCTAAAAGACATTTCCAAATCATCTGTTTTTGATATATCACATTTACAAGGAATTAACTGACCTTTTACCTTGCCCCAATTATCAATGTTATCAAACATTTTGTCAACTTTTTCTTTGCTTGGCTCAAAGCCAATGACTGTCATTCCTTCTTTAACTAATTCTTCAGCTATCTTTGCTCCAATGCCTTCTGCAGCGCCCGTGACTACAGCTACTTTATTGTTCCAGAACTCCATTGTAGTACTAGATTGTTCTCTCTTCAAACGTTGCCGAATATTTATTCTAGTAAGTAAAATAACAAGGTGTCATTAAAGTCACTGCGTTAACATCTAAATTATAAATTCGCGTGTTGATAACCTTTTAAAAAATGAGCGATGTCATTGTGATAACTTTTTGTAATAAAAATGAGTGTAAATGTGTTTTAATGTGTATGGATAAATCTTTTGTTGGTTACATGACATAAAATTGTGCAATTTATTGTCATTATAAAATGGTTAACTTGAGATAATTTACCCAACATAGAGGTCAGATGTAATCTGGTTAATGCATAGACAAGTGAAGTTGTTAATCAGACATAATGCGGCACCTTTAGGGAGATCTGATTCCAGCAACAGATAAAGGACCGAACTCATTACACGAAGTCACACACCATGCGAAATAAATTCTAATTTTCAGTCCTCATTATGTAATGTACAAAGAACCTTTTCAAGCAAATATTACATCCCTAAGCATCCCTTTACCTTTAGTACAATTTATATTTGTGTAATATATAAGTTATTACGAACCAAAAGATCTTCGAATATGAATATTAAAATGATTCATAAGCCTCAGCTTTATTTGTGAGTAATAAAACGTCGAGTGTAATGGAATGAGCTGGGATCTATTTGCCCATTCGACAGAAGCGCGGGAAATAGCCCACTCTATCACAGGTTATTGGATCTAATCCCTGCTGATATTTCTGTTTTGTTTACCAATTCGCATGGAAACATAGGAAAAGGAGCCTTTTTATTTTCAAGTGAACAGCGCGTTCAAAAGGTTGTATGATACTATTTCGAGATGCTTTCGTTATTTTTATCTATTTCTTTTGATTGTAATGGCTTTTTAAAGTATAAGCAGTGTGTATTACGTTTAAATATTTTCGCCGTTATCACTATTTGAATCATATGGGTAAATAAAGATGGCTAAAATTCTTAGCTAGACACATAATATATCCACAAAGAACTATTACAACAAAGTAAAAAAGGACAGAGTTCAATCCTTTTATAGTTATTAAAGATAGTACTAAAGTTGGCCGCACCTCGCAGAACATCTTAAACTGTCGCCTCAGATTGTTGTCAACTGACAAAGCCCGTTAAGCCATGTCAGAACTCTTAAGAGTGGCATAGAATTAGCACTAATGAAGTACTAAAGTATGAAGTTAAGTGAAGCTAAGAAATATTAGGTCAGTTCGTAGAATACGTTTTGTACATGAATACATAGGATAATATCTATATGGAGAACACAGGTTATCGTGCAGATATTCATGGTTATTTATATTCTTCATTATTTTCATTATTATTATAGTACAGGTTCCCCAGAACAAATTTCATAATTGATTACTAACAAGTTGATTTTTCGTGAGTAGCTTCCTTTCGACTAGACGCCCAACTTTTTCCTTACAGTAACTTTGGGAAATGGTAGCTTAGTAGGGTAGCAAGGATAAAACATGTCGATTTGACGAATTTTTAAAATTTATAAGTAACCGAATTTTTCTTTGTTAATTATCGAGATAATTATCTAAATAACGTGAAAAACTATTTGTCCTACAAAATATAAGGTTTTATCACAACAGTCCCCCCTCTCCAACATGTATCATAAACAAGGTCATGGAAAATAATTACTAACCAGCTGATTTTTTTTTTTATGGGTTAACTAATATTTGTACAGTTTACTACCCACAATGTCCTACAAATTGTGTGGTATGTCATCTTGGTCCTACGCTCAAAAGATGTAGTACTAATACATAATGTAAAAATAATTACTATCAAGCTGAATTTTCGAGAATAGCTTTATCTCAATGAGACGCCCAAGTAATTCTTGTACGAAAATTCTCGATTGTGGTTTATAACTAAGATAATAGGGATGAAATATGTTGACTTGACGAATTAAAAAAAAAATATTACTACTATCTATCTAATTATAAAAGTTCCATTTGACATATCTCAAAATTGTGAAATAGGGATGATGTCAAATAAATCGGTTAGTACAATATCCGATTATTAACGAGATATCGATACTATTTGTTTGTATTTCTTAATCGATTACAGTTTATATTTTTAGTTTACATTATTTCGTTTTTTTTATGTACATCTTTATCCTAATGAGACATCCACAATTGCATCAGTCACTTTAGTATTAAGGAACAAAAGCAATGATTTATTTATTACTAGCGGCCCGGCCCACTGAGTCGAAATGGCAATTTTACGCCCCACTGTAGGACACGGGCCTACTCTACAATCGAGGATACGATTGAGAGTGGTTAGGCCATATAGTCCACCACGCTGGCCTAGTGCGGGTTGGCGGACTTACATACCATAGAAATTCTTATAAATCGCTATGGTATGCAGGTTTCCTCACGATGTTTTCCTTCACCGTTTTAGTGCGTGGTGACTGATTATCAATACACACATGACTTCGAAAAGTCAGAGGTCTGCCCTGAGATTCGAACCCGCGACCACCGTGAACATGTGGGCAGCCGCGTCTCAGCAGTCCGTTTACCAACAGGCCACCACATACACAAAATTATTGTTAAATTATTAAATTGTTAAATTATTGCCTTTTATTAAAATTATTATTACATTATTTACTGATGGTTGTTCGGTGATAGTATGCTTGTTATTAGCTGATAATTCAGTACTTTTTAAAATTAGACACCAACTGGATTAAAATTGCTCGATTATTTCTATATTTTTACCGATTATGCGTATACAAATCCGTTTGCATAGTCTCAACTCTACACATGGAAGACCTAACGACGTGACTTTGTAATGACGTCTAGTAAAAAAGTATGTTGTTTAAAATGGTTGTTTTGCTTTATTTAAAGGATTTATATTTAAATTTAGTTATTATGGATTGTAAATCCTGTAATAAAATAAGAATAGCTTCATAATTCTATGGTTTTACGGAAAGTTTTATTGAAATTGTGTGAGTTACGTCTTCACAAAGTTATTTATGATAAAAGTATGAAATGTCAAATGAGATTTCTTGAATTAGAAATACAGTAACCGATTATTTTTTTGTTAATTATCGAGGTAATAATCTAATTAACGTAAAAAAATATTTGTCCTACAAAATATAAGGTTTTATCACAACAGTCCCCCCTCTCCAACATGTATGATAAATCAGGTCATGAAAAATAATTACTAACCACCTGATTTTTTTTTATTGTTTAGCTAACATTTGCATAGTTTACCACCCACACTGTCCTACAAATTGCGTGGTACGTTATTCCAGTCCTCCAGTTACAAAGTTGAAATTCATGAAATTAAAAAAAATATTTTGTATATTTTGCTATTGTAGCTAAGGCACACTGCTTTCCTTGCTCACAAACGCATCCGCACAGCATGGTTTTAACTGTGGACCACAGACGACTAAAAATACAGACAGCCAACACACAGTTACATTGTTTTTGTAGTCACTTAAACTACCATCCGGCTTCGTATTCAGTAGCACCCTTGATATACCCGGTATATATTTAGATGCGTTTCGCACCGGAGCTGGAAATAGGTATTTTACCGAAATAACTATTTTGTCGACCTTTTAGAACTTGTCTTAAGTGACAAACACTAAGCATGGATTCATGCACTAATAAGGAGAGGTGAAGCGCGCGGGGCGGGGTAACTTTGGGGCACCGAGGTATTGGTGCATAGGTTGTGCAAACAAAACATTGCGCGTCGTTTTAACCACAGAATACTAAGCTTCATACAAAGCGCGCTTAATCAACGCCCACATAGACAGCGTTCACCGACATGATATTCCAAACCAGTCGAGACCACTGCGAGAGCGAGTTTCAACTTTTGCGCGAACGCCGAGCGTAGTATGGCAACAAAAGTGAAGTACATACACAAGGTTGACTTCTGTTAGTATTCTGTGGTTTTAACTAGACGTAATTATTGGTCGCTATAAGCAGTTGGTCGCTTAAACCGGGGTCGCACTAAACGGTGATATTTTCTTAGTACCATACTATGAAACCTAACTTGAGTAAACATTATCGTCGTTAAAACCGATTAGTCATTATAAGCGAAGTCGTTGTATACGAGTACTAGTGTAAGTATAAATGAATATTTCATTTTATTTTGTATACTCAAAAATTACAAATTTTGTAGGACTAATATAACATACCTTTATTTTTGTAGGACATTGTTTTATTTGGATGAAAAATATATTAACCTATCACGTGATATATTTGTCCTACAGTTACTAATTAAAAAAAAAGTCTTGCGGTATTGACAACTTTTGAGCGTAGGACCAAGATGACATACCACACAATTTGTAGGACATTGTGGGTAGTAAACTATACAAATATTAGTTAACCAATAAAAAAAAAATCAGCTGGTTAGTAATTATTTTCCATGACCTTCTTTATGATACATGTTGGAGAGGGGGGACTGTTGTGATAAAACCTTATATTTTGTAGGACAAATAGTTTTTCAAGTTATTTAGATAATTATCTCGATAATTAACAAAGAAAAATTCGGTTACTAATAAATTTTAAAAATTCGTCAATCGACATGTTTTATCCTTGCTACCCTACTAAGCTACCATTTCCCAAAGTTACTGTAAGGAAAAAGTTGGGCGTCTAGTCGAAAGGAAGCTACTCACGAAAAATCAACTTGTTAGTAATCAATTATGAAATTTGTTCTGGGGAACCTGTACTATTACCTATTTAGGCTCTAAATGTATTCTAACTATTCTGAAACATTGAATTGATGGGGTTAACATGGTGTAAATGTCGCCAAGAGCCCATTGAGTTCTTATACTCTACTTAGAAAAATCCAATAAGGTCTAGCGACCGACCTGATCATCGATAAATTTAGTTGTACCTACCCTCTACGCGAATTTCTACTGTTAGCCTGTACATATGTCTGTTCACATAAGCTGTTGAAGGTGTTGACTTAACTACTAACAGCACTGCAGTTTCTGTATTTAAAAGGAAATGAACGTGCCAAATTGTACGGCGCAAAATCAAAAATTACGCCTGGCCCATTTACTTACGTCAGCGACAAAAAGCCATCATTGTTCGTGCTTACAATAGCCTTTCAGCGAATATCTCGAAAATTTATTCTAGAAGCGAAAGCGATTAATAACATGCTGTTAGATTTGATGCAAATGAACTTTTAGTGCCGCTCATAGTTCATTTCACTAGAAATATTTTCTTGATACTAGTGCGCTGGTAAAACAAAGTACCAATCAAGAATTAAAGATAGAAAACGGAGTGCCTACTTAGCACTCCGTTTTCTATTCTTTTCATACCTCAGAAAATATATTGAATTGTTGGTTTGTTGTTTTCACCTGATAGAAGAATCAATAATAATGACGATAAATTATTACAATAGACTCGTCACTGGCTTAATAAATTCCATTCGTCCGTCTAGGCAAATTAGACCAGCGCGGCGTTGCGAAATATGAACCTTGGTTTATATTTTAATTTAATGTGGAATAAAATTCAAAGACAGCTATAGCACATTTGTTTGCTAATTTACAAAGGTAGATAACTTAAAAGCAACTTAATTAAAATAACCTTTTTGTTGGAACGTTCTGCAATTTTTATTCAAATGTTTTAATTTATACTACTAAAATAAAAAGCCATTTTAAAAAAATGTTGATAGCTGTTTTTGTTTGTTGCAACCACAATTAGCATTTCAGGAACGGCAACTATGCAATAAACGCGCTTAAGTTTTTCTAGTAATTAATGCTAAGTTTTATGCATGTGGGGAAACATTAAACGCGAACAAACAATAGGTTAACTTTTAGTGTATATTATTTAGGTAGTATAAAGTTATTATCACTACCTTCCTATTCTTCGACTACGTATTCTTTTAAATTCATATCTTTCAGTACCTTGAGCAAAACTCAGTCGTACAACTATTTCGACCCTTATTTTAAGTTATTTAATAAAACACATTTGATTCATACAATTTTCCTCTTTAATAACATTTCATCACTAAAACCAATTTATAAACAAACTAATTCATTCTTCTACAATTATAAACTTTATATATTAAATATATATTAAATTACCTTAAATCTTAATTGGAGGAATTCCTTTTCTTAAAATTATTCCAATCTCATTTTTGTTCCGCCCTCGAAAGATTACTATTTTTCAGTGTCATTCCAAAAACAATCTTTTTATAATTCTCTTAATCAATTCAGCGCTTGCCAGTACTTTTGTATATATATTTTGATTAAAACCTAACACTCGTCCATCCTGATCATGTGCATGTCCCTATGCACATAAGAAAATAAAAAATAAAAAAAAAAATAAACACAGACTAATATGTTGACATTAAAACCCCTAACACTCGTCCATCCTGACCATGTGCATGTCCCTATGCACATAAACAAAATAAAAACCTAACACTCTGCCTTCTTGCTTTGACATTCATGAGAAAAAAAAAATAAAATAAAAAAAAATATAATAATAATAACTTCTTTTACAATACAAATATATGCAATAATAAGGCAAGTATAGTAAGGTCACCTAATTCCTTATGCATTGGCGTACCTCATTCCAATTTTTACTATGACTAAATACATAAGTTGTCCATTTTTGCTAATACTAATAGCACAAACAACATCCATTATATTAATAAACATAGTATCCCTCTTATAACATTTACAATAAAAAATAAGAATAAAAAAATAATAATAATCATGAATACCCTATTTCTGAATCTAGGCTAGTAGCTATAATCAATTTTAAAATCCGTGTCTAACCCCATATTACTAATGCTAATGAAACCCTTGTGTACCTCGCTTACACTTCCCGCTACAACTTATAAATACATGAATTGTATATCTCTGCTAACACTCGTAAGCACAGACAACTATAATTATATTAATAAGCCTTGCGTATCTCGTGTAAACTTCTCACTAAGAGTTATAAATATAACTTCTATCTACTTTGCTAATAACCTTGTGTACCTTATTTACACTTCTCACTAAAACTTACAAATACATCAATTGTGTATCTCTGCGATCGCCAACATCAGAGACAACATCCATTATATTAATAAGCCTTGCGTATCTCGTGTAAACGTCTCACTAAGTGTTATTAGTACAACTCCTACCAACTTTCTCAATAAACCTTGTGTACCTCATTCACATTTCTCACTGAGACTTATTAATACATCAACTGTAGCACTGAGAACTCCAACATCAACTATATTAATAAGCCTTGTGTACCTCATGTAAACTTCTCACTAAGTGTTATTAATACAACTCCTACCAACTTTCCCAATAAACCTTGTGTACCTCATTCACATTTCTCACTAAGACTTATAAATACATCAACTGTGTAGCACTGAGAACTCCAACATCAGAGACAACATCAACTATATTAATAAGTCTTGTGTACCTCGTGTAAACTTCTCACTAAGTGTTTATAATGTTGTACTGATGGTGTGATCTGACACATCTAACATACCAATCTCTGTAACTTCTTTGTTCCCACTAAAATTTAAAATGTAAATATACAATTTTAATTTAATTAATAATTAATTTCCATTAGGCTCCTTACTATCATTGCCTCCATCAGTTTCGCTGTCATCAGAATTTAATTCTAAAGAAGCCACATGAATCCAAGGCGAGATTCGGTCAGCCGCAACTGTTGATATGCGTTTATTCCGACTGCCAGTAAGGCCCGATATGGCCGAAATTTTATAGCGATCATTATCTAGAACTCCTACCACCTTATACGGACCTACATAAGACGATAAAAGTTTCTTACTTTTACCGTCGTTGTTGAATTGACTCCTGGTGATTTTGACTAAATCTCCCTCTCTATAAATATGGAAGGGACGTCTACCTTTATCGTAGCGCTCCTTCTGTATATTTTGTTGATAATCAATATTATCTTTAGCAGATTCCCTAATTCTAGTAAGATCGGTCTTATCTCTTGTCTCCGTTACAATTCCATTCAGTCGTGGGTCTATTTCAGATTTCATAGAAAAACCAAACATTATTTTCGAAGGAGTTTCACCTGTTGTTTTTTGAAGTGTATTATTTAAACCCCATTGTATAATTCCTACTTTATTATCCCATTCATTATCATTGTCATTAAGGTTCTGAGCCGTCAACGAACTAAGTATAGTGCGGTTATACCGTTCGACTTGGCCATTTGCCCTAGGACTAGCAACGGCATTTAGAATGTGCTTAATGCCTTTATCCAAACAAAATTTCTTAAAAGCATATGACGTAAAAGACGTACCACGATCAGAAATAATACGATCTGGATTACGAAAAGTGTAAAATATATCTTCCAAAACTTTTATAGAATTAAGAGATTTCGTATTCCGAACTGGTTTGATCCACACAAATTTCGTAAAAGCGTCTATAACTACCAAAATGTAAGAATTTCCTCGTTTAGACCTTACAAACGGACCTAAATGGTCTATGTGCAGTGTGTGAAAAGGCACTTCCACTTTTGTTATAGGATGTAAATGGCCTTCATTTACCGTTTTCTTTTTAGAATAAGCACACTCTATACACGCCTTGACATATTTCTTAACAAAACGGCGCATTTTTGGAAACCAATAAACACCTCTTATTCGATCAAGAGTCTTTTCAAAACTAAAATGTCCTATTTCATCATGATTTTTACGTAATATTTGCCACCTTGCCCCTTTAGGAACCACCCAACGTAACTGAGTTTTGTCACCATTCAAATATCTATACAAATTTTCATTTTTAATACAATAATTATCCTTTATGTACTTTAATCCATCAGAATCGAGATTACTGATTAATATGTCACGAATTCTACGTAATTCAGTATCTCCAAGCTGTAAAGTAAACAACCAATCCTCACTATTTATAGACATTACTGAGGGAAAATATTCTAAAGAACTTTCGACCTCGCATACTGGGTTGCGAGACAAAGCATCAACGTGAGTCATTTTGGTTCCTGTTCGATATTCAACAGTGCAATTGAACTCTTGAATTAATAGCCACCACCTCGCTATGCGAGGAATCAAATCGCGTTTAACAAATGTTGAACGCAAGGCACTACAATCAGTAACTATTTTAAAGTCACGGCCTAATAGGTATACCCTAAACCTTTTTAGAGAACATATTACTGCGAGTGTCTCCAACTCATAGGAGTGAAAATTTTTCTCCTCAGGTGACGTTTGTCGACTATAATAAGCGACCGGTCGAAAAATATCACCATCATGGAGTCTTTGAAGTAATATTCCTCCAACACCAATCTTACTTGCATCGGTGTGTAACTCGGTTTGAGCATCCGGATTATAAATTGCCAAAATAGGTCTATCCACAAGCATATTCTTCAAATCTAAAAACGACTGTTCCTGACATGTTGTCCATTCCCAAGTGGCATTCTTTTTTAAAAGTTTATTTAAAGGAGAGGACAAAGTTGCAAAGCCTTTAATGAATTTTCTAAAATATCCAACTAAACCTAAAAACTGTCGTACTGAATGTTGGTTGCTAGGGCGAGGAAAATCAATGACGCATTTAATTTTCTTCTCACCAGGACGAACTCCTGAGGCGCTTATCTCATACCCTAAATAGTTAATCTTATCTTGTAAAAAAAAACATTTAGATAAGTTAATGGTTAAATTAGCTTGTTCTATTAATTTCAAAATTTTATCAAGTCTTTCTAAACACTGGTCAATACTTTTTCCGTAAATCAAAATATCATCAATATAAGCTGTAGCTTCAGTAAACCGGGATGAGCCTAAAACCTTATTAATCATTCGTTGGAATACAGCCGGGGCGTTTGCCAGTCCAAAAGGCATACGGTTAAATTCATATTGACCATCTGGAGTGACAAAAGAAGTAAATGATTTTGAATTTTCAGAAATCGGAACTTGATAATAGCCGGATGTTAAATCTAATGTAATGAAATAAGCTTGACCTGATAGACGTGCAATCTCATCTTCGATAATAGGCATAGGATAATGTTCTTTGACCGTTATAGAATTAAGCATGCGATAATCGACACACATTCTTACGCCTCCGTCCTTCTTACGAACTAATATTATTGGACTTGCATATTCTGAAACAGATTCTCTAATAATTTCAGCATCTAACATTTCACTAACCATATCCCTGACCTGTTCCCTTTCCTTGTGTGACAATCTGTATGGACGGTAAACAACAGGTTTATGACTGTTTAATTCTATATCCATTTCAGCAATTTGGGTATGACCCAGACCTTTCAATGTTACATCAAAACAATGTTCATAAGTTCGTAATAAATTTAATAAAGATTGTTTTTGAGACGCACTAACGTTGTTTCCTATACGAACCTGGTTTTCATCAATCTTAGCGTGATTTGCTACTGACAAAGTTGACGTTACAACTCGATTGACCATTCTTACTTTAATACCTCGTGCTACTATCATTCCTTTTCGTAATAAAACAACGTCCGTCATTGGATAAACATCTAGATACATTAAACTATTCTTAACATAATAAACTCCTCCAACAATTAAAAATTCATGATTAGGTAAACCGATAAACTTGTTATCCAAAAGGATGTTTCCGTCATAAGGCGAATTTAATCCAGTTTTAACAGTAATTGGGCCAAAAATTTCTATATCAGCAAGTATTGTAACAGGCATGTTAATCTCATCTCTTTGACAAACTCCGTTTAAAAGAATATTTTTATTTGTGTCATAAAACTTTAGTTCATTTGCTGTTTTGTAAACCAATATATTTGACTGTTCTGTGAAGGACTGGCCAACTAAGAGTGGAATATCTAAAAACGCATCCTCAACCACCTGACACAAAACCCGTGCTTCAACACCGTCAATGTTTAAATTAATCTCAACAACACCCAACGATTTCACTACTACATTGCCAAAGCCCCTCAAAGCTAGCGACGTTTCATCATATTTACTTCGCCTATGGAGCATATCTTCCAGGGATTGTCCATAGTTCTGTTCACATGGAAAAGCCTTTAAAAGTTTTTCCTGCCATTCTGTCCAACTAAACAAGATGGAATTTTGACTCTCATACCAAACTTTAGCCAATCCCTGAAGTTTTTGCATAGCAAAATGCACAGTTGTACGTTCGTCCCAACCATATACAGCGGCACACTCATTTACCTTGTTAATCCAAATGTCGCTTCTCTGATTTTTAGTTGACGGATCAAAATTTGGCAAAACATTTTGCTGATTAACAGAATTATTGTTTCTGATTCCTGCTGTAACCGATTGGGATTTCAAAGAATCTAATAATTTCAAAACGTCTTTAGAAGTAAAATAAGGGCTACGCGACCTCGTATCTCCTGTAGTATTCCCACGGTCCTCATCTTCCTTTTCTCCTCGCTGACGATGACGACGACGCTTCCTGATAATGTCCTCCTCGAGGACGCGAAGTTCCCTCCGTTGTCTATCAAGTTCCCGTTCACGTTCCCATAAACTCTTTTCTCTACTATGTAACTCTCGACTATAACGATTTTCACATTCACGATTGTGACGATCATCTTGTTCACGGTGGGTGATACGTATGATGCTGCGACTACGGTCGCTACTTCTATCACAATGACTTTGACTGCGACTGTCCTGTTTTCCAATTCTTGGTCTTGTGCTATGAGTGTCAGGTGTCAATAATAAACGCCGACTACGATTGCTACTTCCATTGCGATGACTTTGATTGCGGCTGCTCCGTTCTCCCACTCTTGGTCGCGTGCCACCACTGTCAGTTGTCAGCAAAAGGCGCTGAAGATATTCTGTGTCGCGTGGCATTTCCTGAAACTCCATCCAAAAGGAATGATTTCTATCCTGTATTAACTACTGCATGATTTAATATTGACCCTATGAGGAATAAATAAAAGAGAGAAAAAAAAATCACAAGGAAAAAAAAAATCAATTGACTGTACAAATCTGAAGTCATTCTGTCATTGAATACTTTAATATATCATTCAGTGGGTAAATCCCAATGCAGCATCATACGAATCGTATGTGAGCTCTTACCCGCTTCTGAAATATAAAGTTATTATCACTACCTTCCTATTCTTCGACTACGTATTCTTTTAAATTCATATCTTTCAGTACCTTGAGCAAAACTCAGTCGTACAACTATTTCGACCCTTATTTTAAGTTATTTAATAAAACACATTTGATTCATACAATTTTCCTCTTTAATAACATTTCATCACTAAAACCAATTTATAAACAAACTAATTCATTCTTCTACAATTATAAACTTTATATATTAAATATATATTAAATTACCTTAAATCTTAATTGGAGGAATTCCTTTTCTTAAAATTATTCCAATCTCATTTTTGTTCCGCCCTCGAAAGATTACTATTTTTCAGTGTCATTCCAAAAACAATCTTTTTATAATTCTCTTAATCAATTCAGCGCTTGCCAGTACTTTTGTATATATATTTTGATTAAAACCTAACAGTAGTAAATGTCGGTAATTTGTGTTGCACGGAATTCTAAAGTGACTTGGAAATAAGTGCTGATGACAAAATGTTTATATTAACCTAGATACAGACTTCGGTAAACTATGGGTCATGTCGGCTGTCAATTGTCATAGTGATGCATGTGAGTTCACGAATAGTTTCGAATTTGCTTGCATAATTATTGTAGAACTGCGAAACGTAATCATCATTTCATATTGATACTCTGTCTGGTTGACTTTGCACTTTCTACAGCATGCAGATATATCTATTCCGTGGTTCTATGAAACAAAACTAGAAGCTACACTCAATGAACTTACCTATTCAAACATTCTAGTTACCAGATTTTCAGATTTTCCATATATCCATTAATCATACGCCAATATTGATAGAATACGTAAGTTATGTTACCCTATCCGATATTGATATCGAGAGCGGAACGTATTACGCGCTGAAAAGATGCACTCGAGAAAATAGCGCGATCTTTCACGGCTGATCGGTTCTGATTTACGGCAATTGTGAGATGTGGCCCCGTGTTGAAATTGGGAAACTTTTACTTGCAAAATTCCTGCGTGAGAGGTAAAAATAGAATCGGTTTTACGTAAAAACTGATAGGCATTCTGTTATACTTATTTAGTAAGTAGGTACTCGGAATGTTTGCTCGAAGTCTCGTTTATAAAATACTTGTAAAATAATTTGCTTGAAGACTAATGAACTCAAGTTAGTAGGAGGTTAAATTCAATGAAACAATAGAATTTGTGTTGTCACTGTTAAAGAATATTGCCACGTGGTTATTTTTATTAAAAAAATACTTTGAATCTCGAAGCTCATGATGATTGGATACTTCATGGTACGTACCACAATAATACAGTCCACAAACAAAAACCTCCGAGGCCGCATCACCACATATTCTTAATAACCCGTATTAAAACAACAATTGTATTTAAATGTTACGTAGGGGCGTGAATTTAACATTCGACATTAACCCTACTGTGAGACAAATACGTTGACTTCACATAAAACTTGCGGCGTACGTTGAATTAACCGTAAAAGTAATGAACTGTAACCGCAATAAGTGCGGTCCACTTGGACTGGCGGACGCTCAACCTTGCTTCAATTTCAACTGGAAAATATCTTATATACTTTTATAAACTACCCAAGGCAGTTCATCAATATTTCATGTGTTTGTGCGTGCTGATATTTACAAGATTTATGAATAGTTATATTCTGTAATATGGATCTTGTACCACTTTTTTAAATTATTATTTACTTTTTTCTTTTTTGTCAATAAAACAATTTAAATTACATAAGAATACAAATGGCGGCCGTATCGATCAAGGCAATCTCATACTTACCACCGCGGTATGGCGGTTTTTTAATAAAACTATAAAAACTTGAAAACAAGAAAAAACACTATAAAGTAAAAAAAATAATAATAAAATACCACTGCAAAGCAAAAAATTACATTTATTTCATTGTACTTGTGCATGTTGAATAATTTGCTTATTGACTTAACAAAATTGAGAATCTATACAAAACTAAATATGTTTCATATCGATCTTTTTAAGTCCTGTAAGCATACCTATGAAATCTAGTTCCATATTTTAAAGGTAAATGATGTCTGCCCACTTAGATTGGGCTGGCGTGGAAGACTATAAAGTCTACTTAATCACTGTCAATAGTTGAGCAAGCCCATCAATACAGTTAAAACCACATAATATACTCGTATTGTAAATTAAAGTGTACTAAAGTACCTTAGTACTAAATTGCCTATATTACTTGCCATCTTACAATTTACTGAATTCCACAAAAACAAAACTCTACATCATCCCCCACTTCATCTGTGCGCCTAAACACCCTATTCTTGCGTTGGAATAAGCCATGGAGGCATAAACACTGGAATATTCGAATATATGCAATAATAAATCAGCACAGTCGCGACCGTTGTCCGGCGTTCCACCTAACGCAGCAGTCGTGTAGTAAATGTTCAGTAAGGAGCAAGTATTTTGTTTAAAATTGTGTGTGATAGCATCTGCATTACTTCCTCCGTTTTTATTGTGTACTGCCTGGGATCGAGGTAATATGGATTTTATATAACTTGGCTTATTACTTTAAGACTGTATCTGTATCATCCCACATACGTCCCATGATAGCCATATAGTCCACCACGCTGGCCTAATGTGGGTTGGTACTACTTAACTTTAGAACTAGCTTTCTATAATAGATTCCTATACTATATAGTCTATACTGAACGAACTAAGTTATTGTTATAGATTGTTATTTCTTCTTCTTCGTCATCTACCTGGCGTTATCTCGTTTGCCAGGGTTCGCCTTACGGTTAATTATCCTCCATTTCATTCGATGTTCGGCATCCTAAATAATAAGGCCATTGACCCTCATATCTTCACAGACGATATCTAGTCAGCGCTTCGTTGTTTTACCCCTCGATCTAGGTCCAGGAATATTGAGGCTCAAGAACACCTTACCGAGACGTACTCCTGTGATTTCCTTAGGACGTGACCATATTATCCCAAGCGACATTCTTGTAGTTTATTTGCCACATCGCGGACACCAAGACCGCCGTAATCCTTACTAATATTATAAAGGTGAAAGTTTGTATGTATGGATGTTTGTTACTCTTTCATGAAAAAACGGCTCAACAGATTTTGATGAAATTTGGTATAGTGATAGCTGACACCCTGGATTAACACATAGGCTACTTTTTATCCCGAAAAATGTAGTGTTCCCGTGGGATGAGTTAGGAAACCAAATATACATATTTTCTACTCTTTCAAATTCAAATTGTTGGCACGGGATGTCCTCTCCTACGGAAGGGAAATATAGTCGACGGCACGCGGGAAATATAGTTAGTAGACACGCGAAATAATATGTTCTTGATGTGGATTGGACTCAAAAACTATCTGCACCCGGGCGAAGCCGGGCCCGACAGCTAGTAAATTATAATCTAAAATATGATAATAACATCATGACCCATTGAAGGGTTTTGTAAGTTGTATCCAATAACCCCCTGCAAATTTAATATCATCAATATCAAACTCCATTATTTCCATGAAATACTAACTAGTTCTCAATCCGACATGAGCCAGCGTAATCCAGTTCCGAGCAGACTGTTATAACTAATTAACATCAATCGCCAGCTAATACTCTGTCTAGACAAAATTACAATACCCATCAGAATATGAGTATATATACAATAAAGTTAGTTTCTTAAACGAGATAAAATAAAAAATCTTGAACATGTGCATGTTGCGTTACTGATCACCGTGTACGTTGCCTTCTCTCAATGTTATGCGTGTCGTATTGTATTAACAGCGATGTTGTGTAAGCCGAAAGAGATTTGGGATTTATTAGGAACCCCATCTCGTTGTATGCGACCACATGTGTAATTTTGTGCCAACATTCTTTATCATGGATATTTTTGCCATTTAAAAGTATGCTAGTTAATTTATAAAGTCAAACTGAGAAAACAGACTTACAAATAATTTTAGTATGTTTTAGGGCTCATTAGACTTCGCGATATAATTGTTGTACCTTAAACGTATAACATATCACGCCATACTATTAAATAATGTCTCAAATCTTGATTTCTTACTAGTATGACGTTAGGTTCCCTATGAATATCGTAGGATGTATAAAGCTAAGTTCACATGACTGCGCGGTGCTACGCAGAGCGATCAACTGTGCCGTACAAGATCAAACGAAACGACATGTATTGCGTATGTATTGTTTAAATAATCGTGGGCCACAGCACGTATCAGCACAGAATTCTAAGTATTCTGTGGAATCGGCATCGCGGCACTGCGAATCACGCTGCGACTCGCGCGCAAAATCTTGTAACGCATGGGCGCGCGTGTCGGTCGTGCGGTCCAAGTTGTGCAGACTTGTTCAATTCATGCGCATGGTTTCAGACGGATAGACTCACAAACCAAAGAAAACTGAGTATTGTTGACCATATTGTGATTCCAGATTGCCTCGCGTACATGTATGCTATCGTGGGAATGCTACCACCACAGCTTCGCGTGAGATCACAAGATCCATGTGAACTTAACCTAATGATTGTGAACTTATGTATATTATTATTGTTAATTGATTTAATGTTTAATAAAAGTACAACACTTTCTCAAAATTTGTACAGATGCCACTTGGTACGGCTTACCCACATATCAAATATGCTTTTAACCTGTTAACCTAAGTATAATAGTACCTGCATCAATAAAAACTGCACAATACATTACGATGTAAACAGAAACAAAAATTAAATGTGTCATAATCCCTCGTGACGGAATTCATTAATATTTCATAATTTAAACAAACAGCAGAACTATCGGGAGAGGATTAATCAAAATCATTTCCTATTAACCGAATACCAATTACACCGGGCGCCAGTTGTCAGCCAACTTGAAAATCATGGCAGTTTCGTAGAATATTTGATTGAATTTAATGCACCTTTTATGTGTCGCTGATAATATACCTAAGTCATAAAAGTGACTACGTTTATATTGCATAGGACATCCTATCGTTTACATTACATCCTACTATTCATAAAAGATGTATTTTTCTTGAAATCAAAGCAGAATATGAATTTCGCTCATGTATAAGCTACTAAAAAGACATTTAAAAACACACCTATGCATTATAATACTTATGGCTTAAGAAGTTCTCGCTTAAAATAAACAATCTCTGAAAAATTAAAATATAGAGTGGCACTTCAGCAGTTTGGTTTCGATGGTAAAGACTGTGGAATTTTATCGAACCATTTTTAAAAAATCCCGAGTATTGTGTGCTTGAAATTAAAACTCTTAATCAAAACTATGAATCTGTTGCGAATTGAAACACGATAGGGAAAACTCTTTTTTGTTGCACAACTTTATTTTCTCCTGTTTTATGTAGGATAAAGACAGTAAAAAAATACTCAGTATTTTCTAAGTTTATACCTATGATTAAGTTTTTTGTTATTATCTTGTACAGCAGTTTAATTATTTATAAAGACTAGGTCAAAAAATACTGTAAGCAGTGTGTTCTGTTAGTAACATATGATTTTTTTCGAGTTTTGATGGCCGTTTCATGCTAGTAATAAAATAACACATTTCCTGCAATCTTATTAAAATTTTATCATGTTGTCTATAAATATAGGTATGTATCTGGATTTTGAACAAATAGAACAATCATATATTGTTTACTATTACTTTTTATAAACCCATGTTCACCAGAAAAAATCAGTTAACATAAGTGCAACCAATTATAGAAATAGAAGTTGAACCTACGACTATAGCCATTTTGGCTATTTTAATCTAGTTTCTGTCATAAAAATTCATACTAAGTTCTATTATCGAATGTTTTCGAAACTTCACAATTTCATTAGTTTTCATCATCATCATATCATTCGCCTGATGGTAAGCGATACGACCACTCATGAACCGTAGCAAAATCACACAATACCTTAAAATACAAAGCAATGCTTGGCATTCCACTGCGCATGCCATCCTGAGACATAAGATGTTACTCTGGCTACAATGTCCTTCAAATCGAAACACAACAATGCATTTATACTACTGTTAGGCGGGAGAAATAGAAATTGCGGCGGTAGTTTCTATTACAAAAGTAATTGAATTTAGCGTCCAGGAAGCATTATTCCATGAAGATTATTATTATATTATATACAATACACATTGCTCTTTAAATGCAATAGAGCACTCTATTTTGCATGCAACGTTATCGGCGTCCATTTTGATTTGTGCGTTTAATTTACCCCGTTGTATTAGCCATGTTACTGATTAGTGAAATATTGAATTCGATATATTCATTAACTGAATGTAGAGAACAGGCGAAATTATTAATAATTGATAATGAAATTTGGTGCTTCTTTTAACGAATACAATGAAACGAATAGCCTATTGAATTGCGTGATGAATAGGAGCTTTGTCTATTTATATTTTGGAGTGATGGATTTGTTCTGTTTTAATATAATGTTCATAAATATTCACAAATATTTATAAAACGTTGTAGGCAATACAGAACAAAGTAGCAGATAACTAGCTCATATGTCTTCTTCTTAAGTAGTTAAAATGTCAAGTTCATTGCTATCCATCTAACTACTTACATAAGGCAAAGGAAATTAAGGAAAGGAAATACCTAAAATGTATGACCATTTTTTTTTTTATATTCAAATTTAGCATAAGTGACGGTGACGAACAGACACACACACATAATAAATAATAAAGAATAATAATAAAGACAAATTCCCAAGGAGTTGTATCGATACAGTTTCAGTAGAATGACTACTCCCTACACCTCATTTATAATTGCAAAAGAAATTATATTTAAATTAAACTTGTTTCGCTGACAGTAAATCCACAATAGAACATAATATTTCAAATTATAATTATACTGACAAGCCAGGCGACAGACATAGTCCTCCCGCAAACTTTACCGCAGCAGTTTTAAATTAGCGCCACAGTAATAGCAACTTCAATAAATCCCGCACATTTTATAAACATAAAATACTGTACGCCAGATACTTACGTGTAATGACGCAAGTTCCACCCCGTGGAGCATACAGTTCAACACTGATTACTGTGCGGTGAAAAGGGACACGCCGCAGGGGCACCGGTCAAACTCGGTTTAATTGCTAAGCTCATTCGTTCAACCTATTCTACTTAAACTTTTAACACTATCCAGCCATAATTAGAGGATCTTGGAATTAACAATGGAGTTTCATTAATTGTACTGGAGTATTGACTTAGGTTGCGTATAAAGTTTAAGGTTGTTTCTTTGTGTATACTGGACAGTCTAAGATTTGTGAGAAGATAACTTTTTTTTGGTAGAGAGAAGTGCACGAATTTTATTCAACTGTGTCTTGTATTAGAATAAAAAATCGCTCGTTAATGTTTTGGTCATTATTTTCCAACGATAATAATACTGATCATAGAGAATCGAAAGAGCTACAGATTTTTAATAACAATTCTGACTATTGCCCCTCCAAGATTAGAATCTACGCCACTCCGGAAGCATAAGGAACGTCCTCATTTTTAAACCGCAAGCTCCATAAGCCTTCAAAATATTAAGGTAATTAAATATAACATTAAAGGAATATCACATAATTATCTTAGCAATTACAGCAAGGCACACAAGGTAATTAAAACAGCAAAACAGCTCACATCAGAGACATTGTTGTACGATGTTTCAAACGCTAAACAAATGTAATATTATGCTTTGAAATGAACAAATATTTTCACTTATAATACCACAAGAGCTTCAAAATTATCGGGTATTTCCCGATAGGTTCGTTGCAAACAAATGAAGGAGTCAAAACTTGACGACTTTATTTGTTTGCAGGGAACCTTGAGGGAAATGCCAGATAATTTTGAAGCTCGTGTGGTATTCGGGGGATTATTTTTCCGTCCCAAATTTTAATTTCAAACTCATTTTCATGCAAAATCTCCAATTTTCACAATTGAATTCAACCTGTCAGTTTGACGTGTGGTTAATTTGACTGGATCATGTTTTGTTTTTTATATATAGCAACTACCAGAGAAAATTTTCAAAAAATTATCAGTATAATACCATGTAGGTTGTACCACGTGACGTCGAATGGTGCAATTCTATTGGTCGATATTTGGGTCGGAAAAATAATCAGTACAATCTCTCCGCGTCTCGCCGCTGACTGGTAAAAGCACAATATAGTTGTATTCCTAGAAATTTCCGCTACAATCTTACCCCCTGTCGGCTTTTCCAGTGTATCAAAAAAGCAAAACTTTTCTACCGATGCAACTTGTCTTGTTACAATGAACTACCAACAGCTCCAATGTCGGTCTATTTTCGTTGATATTTACGGGAAATAAGAGCTGCTGATTTGTCTTTTCTTTATAAATTAAGAAGAAATTTATATTCAACACTTTTCTGTAATGTAATGTTGACGTTAGTATTGTTAAATCACTTATGTAAACTATCATTTTACTAAAGTTTTAAAGTTTGGAATGAATAGTGTGTCATAATTATTCAGTGCGTATGTATATTATGTTAACACAAATAGTAATTGGTCTTAATCCGAAACCTTTATCCTTTTCAATTAATTCTGACAGGTACTAATACGTACATCTACCTTCATTTTTGTTTCGTAAATCACCGCTCCACTTGTTAAACGAGGTGATCCTTTGATCCTCCTACGTTAACTTTTAATAGCCCGTCCATTTCACAGGAATTAATATGCAATTTGCATGTTAATCGTCCATTCGGAGGGAAAATCTTAATTTTCGTCAAGATGAAGTTTCTTATGTCTTTAATTAAATTTTCTACGTAGCACAAATTTAGTTAATTAATAGTTATGTCTTTAACTCTTGCTGTTTAAAATGAGTACATTGAATTTAATTTTATTGGATCAGGAGCTTAATATTTTTCGAACTTTGTTACCACTTAATTTTCAAAGATATTTGAAATATAACGAAGTATTATAAGACAAAGGTGTTTTATACAATTTTAATGTTTGATACTCACAACCAAGTTTAAAATATAACCGAGTGCTACGACTGATATTACCCGACCAAAAAGTTGCTTTTTTAACAAGACTCCTGTAAAATTATTATAACCGCTATGAAAGCGGCAAGTTAGATTGACTTCTTGTGACTTCTTTCAACTTTAAGATTAATCCGAGAATTTCCTCGTCATCCAGACACCTTATGTCTGGAGCCCTCAACCTTGAAATTATTTATTTATTTGCCACATAACACTACTTTTACAGGTTAAGACCTAATACAGTAGCATCGATAATCTTATAACTATATAAAAATATACATATCTTAGACTATGTTAGACTACAAAAAAAAATATATATATATATAATAAAATAAAAAAGTTATTTATAACATACTATCCGTGTTGCTATCGTTGTGAATTCATTCAGCGCGCGATGAAATATATCAATTTCAGCCGCAATAAGGTTGAGAGTGCGGAGCGCTCGCGTCAGCGGCGCCTCCTTTAGCAAGTTGGTGCGGGCGCGCGGGATAGCTAGCAATGCAGGCCTACGCCGCGCCGCCTCCACACATATCGGTCCGGAACACACAGTCTCACCTGTTCTAATACCTCCCCATTGTGACACTTTCCTTTTATTATTTTAAAAATATAGGACACTAGTGCAAGTTCCCTTCTAACCCTCAATTCATTGTATCCGACCATACCTAAAATAAATAAGGTCGGATACCTACATCAGCGGGTAAAACGGGTAAACGCCATATTGTTTTAGGTATATGTGTCTAATAAATTTATTCTGTATTTTTTCCAAAATGAGTATATATTTATCTTCATACGGAGACCATATAACTGCATTACTTTCTAACTGACTTCTTACTAATGCGTTATACAAGACTTTAATTGCGTTTATATTAGTAAAACCCCGAGTGACACGAAGTATAAATCCTAAATTTCTGTAGGCTTTCTTACAAATGGTTGTGATGTGACAGCGAAATGTAAGCCCTGCGCTAAGACGAACACTAAGCAAATTAGAAATATTGAGTTTAATCCATACGTAATTTTTGTACTTTTTGTATCGTAATTGCGCGATCAGACCAAACTAATTGAATTAAACTGCGGTTTGAGCAAGCGACTGCTTTAATTTGCTGTGTAAATCAAATATTTGGCCAATTTATAAATCTATATCGTAGGAAACAAATATTTGTTTAATAAATTGCAATTCATAGCCAAATTTATAGTCAAATCTAAAATACATATGATGTGAAATACTTGATGCAGAATTTTTATTTTAAATATCTCGTATACTTTTTTACTAATAATATTAAACTTCGAATGGCAAAGAACATTGGTAAAATCATTGTTAATATAATTCTTAAGCGTCTATAAATTTCATGTATATAAATATTAATAATTAATTTTCTAAGTAATTTTGGTGCCTAGCTCACGGCGAACCTAAGCCTGAATTACGAAAACACATGTTTCGTAAAACTCTATTTGTATTTGCTTTATTTTTATTGGAGAGGCGTTATGTCGTTTCAATGTTGCCATTTTTAAAATATAAGCTTGACTGGCTTTCTTGATTATCTTTCCCAGGTAATTAATGTAAAAAATAGTGCAGAGAAGTGAGAACAGCAAAATAATTACTGATTAATTAATTAAGGAATAACAATTTGTTTTTGTCGCCCGAAAGCGCCACTGTGCAAATAATAAAATATAGTTGTCCCCTCTTTCCTTTTTATTTCATTGCACGTGGTATATTGATATTATATTAATAAAATAAATAAGTACTCGATGTTTAAATTGAGTGTAAAATATATTTCTTTGCTTTTATTTGTGGGTTATAACTTTGCCTCACGCCAATATAAATGGAACAAAATAACAATAAACTTTAAAGTGGAATATCTTTTTTCCTAGGCTTGCTACAATAGTAAATCTTAAGAAATAATTGTTAAGGAATTCGAAATCTATATTTTAAAATATTTTTCATCGCAATACACACAAAAAAAATTCAACAAAAAAATGTATGGAGGATTATCATTGTTCTTTCAAATACAAAATCAGAAACCTTTTGTTATGACGACATTATCAAACGCATCTTTTTAATTTTTACATTTGCACTAATAGTGTGGTGCTAATTTAAATTCATATATTAATTACACCATTCCAGTTATCCCCGTCAGGAACAATACCTGTCTCATAAAACACGTATTCACAACTACGTTTGTACCACACTCAATTGACAAGGGAAATCAGTTACTCCGTCATATTCAAATTGACCGGATTTGAGCGTGCAATCACGATGAGCCGTCTGGAAATCTTGGCAGATTTTCAACAACATTCGCTCCGATATCTTGTGTGGACGTTTCCTAAATGCTGCTATCTCCTTTCCGGATGAACAATAAACAGTCATTCCTTTGGAAAGCGCTCAACGAAATAAACTAGGAAATCTTAGATAACCGCTTTTAGTACGATATTTTGGATGTAATGCCAAGTTAGTTAATAGTTTTTGGTAATAGGTACTTATTTGGAGTTCGCACGACATTTTTGATAAATAATATATTTCACAATGTAACTTTTATTATTATATTACAAGACTTTAGAGCTCGAAATGCACAACTATTTCGCATTATTACCTCATTCAGGCTCGTTGGCTACGAGTGCTCTTTCACTTAATTAATGTCTTCAGTTCTTTTACAAATACTTCACAATACAGAATTCTATAAATGTGAAAGTATATATTTTGTTTCCAATTTCACCTGTTCGTTTCCTTTTTTAATTAATTTCGTTCAGGTATAGAAACAAGCTAGTGTATCTAAGTGACTCGCCGAGCGTTAGTGCTCGGTGTTTATTCATTACATGTCACTGTGGATCCTGGCTGACAGGAGTTGCAATGGTGTTGTGTGAACGAGATAATTTAAAAAATGTGAAAATATTGTAAAATATTCTCTTTTGAACCAAATATTCGGCAACAGATGTTGCTATTTTGAATAATATGGCAATAATGTCTCTTTCGTTCTGCCTAACTATCACATTGATATTGATTTAAAAGTTAAGTTTGAAACCTTACATTTGTTTTAAAATATTACAGCTCTAAGAAAATCTGGCTATGAAAAATGATCGAGTAAAATAAGAAAAACTAGATTTCGAACGCAGGTCACAGGTGCTGATCGGATTTCGCTTGTTAAAACAATAACGCTTATAACTAACATTCGCTTCGGTAATGTTATTTTTCTTGTGGTGTTTTTTGCATTTTTCTTTGTTATGACTTGGATGTTGTGTTATTTTGTTTTATTTAAATGTTTTTGTCTTTTCTTGTGGCTATTTATTCAATTTTACTATCAGATTATATATAATGTTCGATATTTTTGACATTATTATACTGTGACTTCTTTTTCCTTAACTTCTTCTTGTTCGTCGTCTTGCTAATATAAACTAAACTAAATATCAAGCAAGACAATGGGATATAACAATATTTCGAATGTGGAAAGATTACTTGATTGATTTTAAAACTAGTCTTCTATAACATCGAAGTTTCAGAAAATATGTTTTACTGACTTAAAAGAAAAAGCATGCACGTTATACATACATACTATATATCATCTCATCCACGACGATACAGAAATGACTATGAACAGTGTTTGACACCACCTTACAATAGTATGTTTTTAAAAATTGTGTAATGCAGACAATTAAAAAAAATAAGTAAACAATATTACCGTCAGACCTACGAATAAATTTAGATAAGCGTACATTAAAGAAGTAATTACCAGCTGTTGTATACAAAAATAGCGCTTTAAAACAAATGAGTTTAGTTTCTTTTACGGTTTAAAAGTAACACCGGGCTTGATCTAAACTAAGAGTTTTTATACTCTGTAAATTTGTACACTTCGAACTGAACGGAGGTATACTTTGTCATTTTAATCGCCACAGCTTTGCTTAATCGTTATCCAAATGAGTCTGGTCTGGTAGATAGTCATTAATAGACATTTAGTTTTATTCACCAAGTTTGCAGGCTCATTAAACGCAAAAAAAAACATTACTTAAAGTTTTTCAAACTTTGCACCAATCGATTCGAATCGAAATCGATCTTAAAACTTATTAAATTTTTTTTTTCGAAATCATAAATTACTGCTGAAGTGATTTCAAAATTAGAAAATACGCCTTAACTATCATTAAAGACTATAAAACTATGCTTATAAGTATTCTACCGCGATAATCTCTTGATAATAACGGGATAGGTAAGTCAATCTAAGAAGTTTTTGCTCAAATTATTCCAGTCACTCCTCAAAGTTCCAAGTTTGCGAGGGTTATGAAATCGCAATTCCCGACCAGTGCACCATAAAAGATGTCGTGAGATTAATTTTAAATTCAAACGCTCCCACCAGACTAGCACTGTCGTTTGTAACTTTACGTATGTCACACCTAATAAAAGGCTTTATAGTTCCTACCTTGACTGCCTTTGAAAAATAATGGAATTTGTGTATATACTTGTATATAGTTCGCTTATGTGTTTATGTTTACTGGTTGATGTTTGGAGCTTACCTAAGTGAGTAGATTGATTAATTTTAATTGAAAGTCCATTTATATGAACCTAGATCTTCTAAGTATCTTTATCAATCTTATAAGTAATAGATGTGCAATTATCCGAAACAAAATATTCCTGAGCATAAAAATACATGACCACCAGCTACGTAAATTTTACCAAAAAGCTAGCAGATTAATGGTTACAGAAAACGACGAATAAGGAAACGTAGTCTGATATAAGTAATGTTGGAGGAGTAAACATTAATCGACTTATGCACCCACGAGATATCAAGTTTGGCATAACAGAACCGTAAATTGATTAAGCTGTGTGAAGTAAGCTAATAAGCAGACTTGCTGTTGCGTTTATAACATGAGTGAGAACAGAAACAAGTAGTGTTGAATTTAAGAATCGTTTAATTTTAGATCATGATTTCCTAATACAATTTGATATATAATTTGTTAAAACTCAACTAGGAGCCATGAGAACTGCAAAAAAAATGACACTCAAATGCAGTAACTTATAGTAATATGGTATTTTAACACAATTAAATCTCTCGTTTCAGGAAGCCACAAAATTTAGAGGACGAGAGATGCAGAGCTCTTGTAGCAGGTTATTTAAAAATACATGAGCTGTAAATAGTATGCTTTGGGTATTTTACATACATAGTCCTGACCCCATAATAAGATCGAGTTTCGTGTCGTGGATATCAGGTACTATGAGAGACTTTTCGGTCTCACAAACAACCAGACCCGAAAGCAATATTTGTGGTCCGCACAAACATTTCTCTCGGTGCGGGGGTCGAACCCGCGACCTCTTGTTTCACAGGCGGCGTCTAATAGCCTGCGCCACGGATGCTGTCAGACTGTATTCAGTGACGGATGATACGAAAGAAGTGAACCGAATTCAGATCACATGAAATAAAATCTCAAAAGATAATTATCATCACGTATATTATTTTATAACAATTAATATCTCTCACTTTTATTTTTTAACGCTTTACAATGTTATAGAGATCTAATTAACACAGTAATTAATCTTGAAATTATGATAACATTTACTTGAAACTCAAACCATACATATAGTTATTTGAAATTTTCCACTAAACACGTATTACGTTGGAAGTTTTGAACCAAAACAAAATTATTAAAACAAATTAATTATAAAGTACAACAGATTTAAACGCTTGCTCCATACTCCTTGCAAAGTTTGGCGACATGGTGGGCGGCGACTGCGGCGCGACGCGGCAACATCGCTACATCGTCGCCAGTCGCGGGACGAACGTTGTATGCTTGCAGTCTACATGTGCCGGGCATCATACGACCGATAACCCTGATAAATTCCACGTGATTATCTCTTTGAAGATTTGTAGAATCGCAAGACATGATTATTACATATTCGTATCAAAAATATTTATTGTTTTACAACAAATTATTAATGAACTGCTCTGATTTTAACCAACTTGTAACTTTTGTAATAATCAGTACATTGTAAACGGGTTTTGAAAAGAGTAACACTAGAATTTCTAGCCCGATCTTCTCTAGTGAAAAGCGATTTCCGTACCGGGTGGTAGATAAAAAATTATTGAACATTTTAATGGATTCAATAAATTATTTTCATTTTCAATTGTTTCCCACTAATATTTCGTACGTAAGAACTCAATTAAATTAGTTTTAATTTAAACGTATTCCAAATTTAATTTCTTTGGTAGCATAAAGTTAAAAAAAACGGTTTTGTCTGGCTTTTTCTACGAATTCACAGGGAATGGCATGTTTGAAATTCATAAAACAAACCTAGCCTCACACCCAAAACTGCAATTCCTGCAAACTAAGATCGACAGCGACACATTTTATTGACACCGAGCACTGGGGCTCCGTGAGTCTTTTGGAATAGTTAATATTTTTATATCAGATAACTGTACAGCATAAAAATTTACGAGTGAACTCATACTCCCCCGTACAACGGATCAACGATATCGAACTACATAACAGTGAATGAGATTTAATAAATCCTCGCAGGCAAAGCAAAGCGTTTGACGCCAGAAAGTTTTTTTTTTTTTTTTTGGATACTTCGAGCTGAAAAATCTCTTGCAACTTTTGAACACGAAGTTACAGATTGAGTTTACTTTATTATGATTGAAAAAGTTTTTGATGAAGTGACTATGCAGTCTACCTGAATATTAATTTTAATTTTGTAAAATGCAACTTATTTTTTTTATATGATTGCAAAAAGTATTATGGTATAATAAAGCGGATTCCTTTTTTCCATCAATCAATATTAAGGTGATGATATCAAAATATAAAATTTGAATTGAGTATAGGTATGAGTAATCCCTAATTATGAAACATACCTACTTTAACACGATATCTGTGGTCACCATAAGAACATTAAACGATATAAAGCTTTCCTTTCATAAATCATGAAAGTCTTCAGCTAGGTTTTGCTTTTTGTAGTCTTACAAGTCGTGATTCAATGTGACAAATTGCAAGCCTTTGTAATGCTACACAATGGTTTTCAAGTACATCTTAGATGGGATGTAATGGAAATTAGTGCTTACACTTTGTTTAACGATCCATGGTGTTCACTTAAGTATCTCCTTGCTTGAAGGATTTCAAATTGTCTATGACGAATTGCGACCCCTCTCAGTTTGACGAGGACAAATTACATCAGAATCCATTATATTAAGAATGCACAGTCAAAATAAAAGCCAGTTCTGTGTAACTTACCTGACAGTGCAAGGTGGCTTTAACTCGGGCAGCAGAAAGTCGATTTCATAATAAACGACCTGCATGGCTGGCCCGTTTTCATCCCTCACCACTAAATTCTTGGCACAAGAGTCGCCTGCCCTCACGCTAACACATTTGGCTGAAATTGTTGTTTTAGGATTCGGTGCCAAAATGGAAAGCGAATCTGAGTGATGAGATTTTTATTTGAATTATTCAGTACTCTTTTGAGATTTAATTTTGTTTTTTTAAACCGACCCCGTTGGAACTATTGAAGCTTTTTCGCACAGCGATGAATACAAGGCCCGGTTAACCTCAATTATTTAAACACCACTCAGAATTCAATGAAACCATTATAATGTACGCAAACCACGAAACATTTTGGCTTATTAACACTCCGTCACATTTCAAAACATAATATTATGTATACCATTCACGGTCTAGGCACCAAATTACCACAAATAACTATTGATTGATTATTACAACGGACAAAGACAGGCTTTACTAACAACAGTTAACTAACACTATAATTTAAAATATTATTGCATTTTTTTAATAATATTTTAACTACATACACATATATTACATTCTGAAAGGAATACATTCTATTGTATTTTGAGGCATACATGATATTATTTTAAAAATCTATAAAGTCACAGTTCGTTAAGCTGGGTGCATGGTTGTATTATATACAGAGGTAATGAATAATTATTCATACTCTTAATTGTTTTAAGAAATTATTAAAGGTAATAATCCTGTGTTGTAATATAAAGGTTATTCAAAGCTATGAATTTTACTACGTAGTTAGGCCAATTAATCTTTTTCGCATTCCAAATTCAGACTTTCAACGAATTATTTACGGTTTACATTTATGAAATAAAGTATAATCATATACAGGGTATATCAAGACTGCTACCGAAAACGAAGCTGGGTGGTAGTTTTAGAGACTTCAGACACAATGCAACAAAATTTTGTGCAAAAAATTGTGTCGAATTTGATTTGTTATTTGTTTTCTATCGTCGATTTAGGATGGTAAATACATAGTTTTTTCTTAATTAATAGTGTACACCGTTTTATTTTTGAAGACTCTCTGGTATACAAGGCTTTAAATTATTATTTTAGCAGAAACTATGGATTTACCACCAGAACTCTACGATATTTAAAAAATAATAAAAATAAAATGTCGCGTTTCTCAGCGCAATTTTTAGTTGCATTGTGTTTGTAGTCACTAAAACTACCACCCGGCTTCGTTTTCGGTAGCACTCTTGATATACCCGGGTATTTGGTTGTTCTGAAAATCAAATCATGTTCATGCAATCAAGGTAATAAATATTATTATTTTTTATATTTATCATGACAGTTCCCAATATTTTCTAATTTGTGACTGTTTTTATAACTTCATTTAAATAATGTTACTTAAAAGAGAAAAACTGTAAACTGTAAGGAATACGTAGTGTTTGTATTTACAAAGATTTTATCCGTCTGCATTCGACAATACGAGCATTAACAATGGAAATCATTAAATTGCAGAAATTAAACTTACCGACGATTTCATAGAGCACCAATACGCCTATTTCGTGAAGTGATTTATGCCACTTCAGCACTTTGTCGACTGGGCCGGAAAACGCCCGGAGCCCGCTTTTGTATAACGCCTGAATGCCACCATACATTCATATAATAACACCATATTTTACAAATAACTGGTAATGAAGGTAGAAGCACCCAACTTAATATCTAATTTAAACTTTTATGAGATAACGTGGGACCGGCACTAATCTTGTCTTGTTTAATTTAAAGAGGATGCCTTTAAGCGTCTTAAATAGTTACAGCACTTTCTTTGAATTAGTTAATTTAGCCTTAACTTCTAAATTAGTTAACGGTTTATCGTTATTTTGGGGATTACTCGAATGAGGATCTCATTACTCCGTTGTTAGGACACATTTTTCCTACTAATTATGTTAATCTCGACATAATATATGTTGATGTCATGTGAGTTAGAATCTGTTTCTCTCTATTTCTCGAAAACAATGTAAAATTTTCAACGCCAGGTGTTGTAGATTCGAATCATTGGTTGATATCGGAGACTATATTATATTTTGAACCCATTGAAGGTTCTGTTTCAGATCCCGCTACGTTTTATCAATAGTGTATTAAAATAAGGATATTTTCTTCATTAAAATCCTCTTAGTACACAACTATAGCAATAATAGCGGGCCTAAGACAATTTTCAGTTAAAAACCCGTTTTTTCCCACTAAGACGTCTACGGATATTGCATCGGAGAGCGCACCGACCCGCTTCCCGCTATGGACTTCGCTTTATTTACTCCAATAGACTCGACTTTTATGTCTCGAATTACAAAGAGCCCAAGATACTTTTATTACCAGCAATTTCTTTAAATTTCACCTCTGTAAATTGTAGCGGCTTTAAATCTCTCTTGCATTTACGAATATTAAAGATTAAAAGGATACTGATAACTATGAAAAATCTAGGAACTGATTATTGTTCGTTTCTCAATTATAGAATTGTCAAGGGTTTAACAAAATTCCTTGACAAAACGAACATCCAAAATGCATACAAACAAATTCTTTGAAAACAGATTCGAAGGAGTCAGATACAATTTAAATTGACGAAATCCGATAAGGATCATTACACATTTCTTAGCTGAGATTTCATTTTATGAGGCGAGTTAGTACATTTTGATGGGGCTGTCTGTCAGAACGTCTAGTATGAGGCGCGTGATTGAGTACGGTACGCCAAATTTAATTTGAGTACGAAGGAATTTTGTTTCATGTAACATACGTTCTTTGTAATTTCATAAGTGTAGCGGATTAAGGTATAAACCAATTTGTAAATTGTATATTAGAGAAAAAGAGGAGACCTTTTGTCGCCCTAAACAGGAGCATTACTGCTCAGAACTTACTGACCTTTTATTGAAAATTATAATGATTATAATTCAACAATCTTACAATCAGTATAATGAAGCGGATGGATTTCAAATTTACGAAATCAACGTACATGCCTGCACATAATCACTTTAAAGCCAATAGTATTTAATTTTTGATAAACTAAACAATATTCAATTTTAGGAAGACTCATAATTTAGTCATATCATTTATAACATAGTGGAAATAAAATTTCTGCTTTTATGATTTATCACGCAAGATTCCCGTGGTTTTTGAACGTGTCGTAAATTTTACTAACGTCCAGCGTATTTCATTGTTCGCCCTCAAACACCAAGTCCCTTTATGACACAGGGGTGACGATATATTATCTAAACAGTCCGTTGTTTCAACACGTTTACAAAAAATATAACTGCATTTTAGTGCCCTTCGCATTTGAATTTACTACTTTTTTAATGATGACAAATATGCTGTCATACGCAGAATTGCAAAGTTTTTAATAAGAGTAAACTTCAAATTGATAAACAAAAGTTTTTTGTACTGCTATCTGTAAGTTTACGGATTCCAGATAAAGTAAGTAATAAACTCGTTTTAACGAAAAACTACATTAAAGATACTGTCTTCAAAGTCTCTTTTATTTTTAGGCAAAAAACCTCACCGAAATACAAAATACTAGTGAACAAGGACACAAAACTAGTCGCTAGACAGTAGGAAGTAATATACTTTTTATCTGTTACACAATGAAATTTTAGAACACTATCTTATTATCTTTTCAATATTTCTAAAGGGTCGGTGTGACAGTTTCCGAGACTCCTCTCAGGTCGAAGCTACTATTATTTAGGAGTGATCGAATGAGGTGCGATATTAGGGTCACGGTTATAAACCAGTCCGGTCATAAATCTGGGACACCTTCTGATAAAACGCTTTACGGCGTGGTGACTGATTTGTGAAACTTGAGATTGTTATAAGCTGGGTGAGATTCTCTATCATCCCTTTGTACAATAGGACGCTTTCTTTTCAGTTTAAATCATTTACAGTTGTAACTTTTCTCTATTTATTTAAAATTTATATTACATTTTTATAAATTTTAGGATAAGAGGTATTTTATTTACAAAATCGCACTTTACTGTAGACGTTCTAAATATTAATTCTTGAAATTTGTCTCATGAATAACTTGATATTTTAGGAATAATTTTATTAACATCAATAGTTTTAAGCGAAGCGTCCTGGGTAATGAAAGTGCCACGTTAGTTTCTGAAAATCCCGTTTTTAACATTTAAATTAAAACATCCTTTAAGAAATAGATTAATGTTTGTATCAACGAATTTCGTCTTTCAAAATACAATGTTTGTATTAATTTGAAACATGAAGGCTTAAGAGATTATTTTAATTCTATGAGTTGATTAATTATAAAGCGGCGTATTAATAATAGTCTGATCTAGTTTCATTATGTGAAAGTGAACACAGAATTAATAACTTACTTGGAGCTTATCAAAGCGGCTCATCATGCGATTCTTGGCATCGTCTTTGCATGAATCGGCTTCAAACAATTTCTTCTCGGCTGTAATTTAAACAAATTATATTTTTATTGGATTAAAAATTAAAATGTTATATTACAGTTCTTATAAATACTTGAATAAATTGATTTTAAATTTTGGGTCTAAAATCGTTTTGAGATCTTAATTTAATTTTTTCATACCCTTTTTATTAGTACTATACAAAGTAAATTCAATTCACATAGAATATGATAAATTCGTAATAGAGTCCACTGAATTTTAGCAGCCTAAACGTGTAACAATACAAAGAATTTGATGAATTCAATAAAAAACAAACGGTACAAATATTTAAGTATTAAAATGTAATATTTGAATATCTCTTTAATTATAACGCTCAGTGTTCGCGACAAAGACTTTTTGAAGTTATGACCCATCGGGGACGGTAGCATCGCAAACTTCGTCTACATAGCTTAGTACACTCGAAAATATAGAGTAATGAGCTTGTTAGACAAAGTTGAAGAGCGTTCCCTTAGTTCAGGTAAAATAGTAGCATTTAAATACCTAGTCTTTGTTAACCAGAATATTTATTTAAATATAAATTATCGCTCGCGGCTTCGTGTAATAAAAGTACGATATAGCCTTAGGTAAACCAACTATCCAACACTATTTTTTTTTTAAATTTGATTCAGTTGTTGAGATTAAGTGCGTGGTGGCCTGGTGGTAAACGGACCAGATGCGGCTGCCAACATGTTCACGATGGTCGCGGTTTAAAATCCCAGGGACTTGACTTTTCGTAGTCATGTGTGTATTGATATTCATTCAAAACCTGCATACCATAGCGATTTAATATTTATTATAATTTTTATGGTATGTTAAATCAGCCAGGTGTAGGACTACATGGCCTAACCACTCTCAACTACATATATATTTGGGACGTATATGGGCTGAGAAAGTACAGACAGGCAGTAAATTTTACTGAGATTAGCGCGTTCAAACAAACAAAATTAACGTTTTAAATTATTATAGATTTTGTAGAAATTTTATACCTCTGTATCTCGTTAAGGTAAGCAACGAGTCTTATTATAAAGAGAAAGGCTACGACAAACCAAATGCGGTGCTTTAAATACACCTCTTTCGGTTTCTCAGCTGACATTAATCTCCTCATTGCAAGTGCGCTCGGAAAATCTTCAGCAGACGAAATACAGTTTTGCATTATAAATTATACGAACCAGTTGTTTCATCAGTATTTTCTTATTAAAACACTTTTAAGTCGTATTAATAACATACCTACATAGATGTTGCATGCTTATTCTTTCCTTTGGTAACAACACATCAATTGGTATAAAAAATAGTACTGTCAAGTGGTAGAGCCCCGTTATTGTCAGTCATGACTCAGCATGAACGGGCAGGCTCGTTTGGCACAGTACCACTGTCTCACAGGAAATGGACGTGAAGCGACAGGTTCGCTGTCACAATTCGTTTGGCTCGTGAGATTGTCGGATGCCCAACACCCCTTTGTTCTTCCCATCCTTTACCTTATCGCTCTCATCCCGATTTGATGGGCTGGCAATACAATACATCCATGATCCAAATGTCACGGATGTTCATGGGTGGCAGTGATCACTTACTATCAAGTTGTATTTACGGGACCAATGCAATGAAACACTTAAAAATAAGATTAAAACTAATTTCGACTAATAAGATTTAGTAGCAAATGCTGAGCTTACTAATAAAGGTACTTCCGTAGGTAATATACCAGCTGAAACTGAAATGCGAGTAACACAAGCGTATACAGATTTGTACGTGGAAGTTGTTGTTAGGACAGGTACAAATACCGTGCTATTAAACTGAAGACAGATACAAACAATAACATACTGCTTAGTACTATGTAGAGGTCTACTTAGAATGCGACGTAGTTCTAACATACGAAATAGTACACATAGTAAAGCAACTAATATCGATTATATCAAACCACTTTAACAGCTATGATTGTAATCGTTTAAAAAGTCATGAAGCCTTAGTAAAGAATTATATAAAACTCACCGTTTATGTTATTGTTAAATTCTTGTTTTACGCCAGCTTTGAAGTATTTATTCGTGCAAACGTTTAGTTCCTTAGGTTTTGGGGCTTCCTCCCGTTTCGGTTCTAATTAGAACAAAGTGAAATTGGCACAATAATTATCAAAAGGTTCCTTCATTAGCACTTTTTTCTGTAATTTTGGCAATTGTATTGGGAAAAAAGGAAAGTGTTTATAATTGAAAACAAAAGTTGTATAAAAGCAATTTGTATTATTAGTAATCATATGAAAATTACAAATATTTAAAAGTTGTTGAATCCTTACTTTTTGAATCTAACAATTAATTTAATGTAATTCTTTAACGTGTAGGGACTCTGTAAGTGTATATGAAATGATGAATGGACGGTTTTGTGTGTGAGCAGAAAGCTTGCGAGTGTCGCCGGGCAGTTACTGCGCGCTGCCCGGCACGTGTGAACGTTGTTAGTATTTGGGGATAATTCGGGCAATAAATCTAAGTAAATTCCAATAAAAGTTTTATTTACCGGCAGCAACTCCCAGTGCAACATATTTAGGAACACTTAATCCTAAAAACGTCTATAAACCTGAACTGTTGATAATTCCTGGAGTAATGAAGTCTAGTTCGTCCTAAAATTACATGGTTTTTTTCGGCCTTGTGTATGTGTTTGTCTATATACCTTACATCAAGAGAGAAATGACATTTTAGTTACTAAGCATTCACCTCATCTAATTCGCTGAGGTGAATTGTATAGCGATGCATTCCTACATTCAGTTCACAACTGAAAACTATATCAGGTCACGTGGAAGGCTGCCCTATACTTGAAGTAGTCAACAACAGACAAAGCTAAGTCAATATGCCTTGTCTAAAATACGCTGCCTGTCATCAGCGGGTATGAATAAGTGAAAACTACACAAAGCGGCACATGCACCTCTTTGTTGTGACTGGTGTGTGATTACCGACACAAACTGTACGTGTTCTTTGTTTACACGTACTGGCTTCATTTTCTGTGCCTCATCTGATGACTGATCAGTTAACACATTGAAAGGACGAAGGGAAACACTAATTGGTATGATCAAGTATCTTATGTAAGGAACATCAGTTTCCTATTGACAATCAAATATAATCATTCCTAATTAATAATTTTTAGGTCATAGTATGTCTGATAAAGAAGCTAGTGGTTCTTTTAATGAAAAATAAGTAATCATAAATGACCATAAAATAAGTTGGTCTTTAAAAATAGACTGGGAAAGTGAGTGAGAAATACGGAGAGAACATTGCCTTGGACATGGTCTAACTGACTCATTTACATGACATGTTAAACTTAGTAGGTAAAAAGATAAAGGCTTTCATAGCAGTGACAATAATTAAGAGTAGGTACGAAGGATTTCTAATCTTAGTACAATTAGGAGAGGAAAATAACGTCTGATTTCTAGGAATAAAAATACAGTAGAAAATGAACAAACTTATACTGATATTTCAGCTTCTTGAAAGTTCATGAGTATTTTGTGTCCTTGATAAATCTGAGAAAACAATCTTTTGAACAATTGAATAGCTTAAGCCATCGAAACCTACGCAAACAACGAAGTCCTAAAAAAACTAAACTTCTAACAACCGAGCCTTCGATTGTTTAGAAAGAATCTGATCAAAGGTAAAAGTATTGATAAATCTAAGGTAAAAAAATATGTTGGCAAAAATATAGAATCATATTTTTGATTGAACATTAACATAAAAAGCAACTTGAGTATAAAATACTATTGTAAATGCGTTCGTGACGACAGTGTGTAATAGACAAATAAATACCTATCAATAATAATAATTAATTAATTTAGTTAGAATAATTAGTTTAAAAATAATAACACAATGACATAATACGAACAAACATAACAATCTCTTATCTTAAAATCTTAAAGCATAAGTAAATTGATTTCTATACTTAGCCCATAATGGACTTGAAGATCAAAACAACTATTATTTACAATTTTTAATAAGACATAGACCTTTACTTAGTCATGAATAAATTAAATGAACCATCAGTAGCCGAGACACCTATTAAAAGTATTCAAATTGGAACACCGAAAACCAACACATAAACATAAACAAAACACTACATAGACATCAACAGAAAATCAGATTCTGGCCAATATCCAAGAGTGCATCTCATTTGGGTACGTAAATTAATACTGTAAAACAGTCGTAAAGGCTTACCAACTCTTTGAGGTGTGAATGCTTTCGGTTTAGTTCTCTCCGGCGCCGCAACGCCCCGATTTTGGTAGTTAATGCCGAAATCTGTATTTTGTATTGGGATCCTTTCGGTTTGGATTTGCGGTCCTGTTAGATGTTTTAGAAATGGCTTAAAATACAAGTATTTAATGAATTTTATAGAATTGGTTTCACGGCAATTAATGCAAGTACTGAATTGTTATTTTCTATAATGTCCACAAAATATCCTCCATCTTTATTTAATATACTTACAAAATACAGTAATACATATTATCTATACACTGTAGTGCCTCTGAACGGAATCTAGCTATCTAATATTCATATACCTAGATACAAAATTAATCGGACTAAATTTCCGTTTTATGCTCAAAACGTTAAAGGAGAAGCTATTACTAATTTAATACAATATTCTTATAGCCAGTAATCCCGCCTAAGACCATCAAACGGACGTCCATTTAACGAAGACACTTTTTACAGCAGTCGTAACTGGGAAGGACCGTGTAAAATAAGTTTTACACCACAATCAAACATCCCACCTGAGAGTATAAACTGGGCGCTATTGTCGGCGAAGCTGGACAAGTACCGAGGATCGATTCCTGACACTTGACCTTGACCTGGTAATAGCTGAGGAGCAAATAATCAAAATTTAATTCGATATTATTTATTTAAAATGCTGTTCACATATATGAAAAACCCAATACATGCAACTTACTAATAAAATACATCTAGGCCATTGATTTAAGATAAAGGATAGGGACTTCAGTACATTTGGAGTTTCAAAATGATGACCGGGAAATTCACGCTAAAATAAAATTACTGGTGGTAGGTCTCTCATTATGAGGCCGTCTGAGTAGGTCGCACCGCAATGTATATTTCTCCCGCCAAATAGCATAAATACACTGTTGTGTTTCGGATTTATGAATATTGTAGCCAGAGTAACTACTGGACATATTGAGACTTAACATCTTATGTCTCAGGATGGCCAGCGCAGTGGTAAGCCAAGCATTGGATTTTTTTAATTTAAGGTGTTGTTTGGTTTTGCTCCTATTCATGACCCGTCGTATCGCTTACCATCAGGCGAAGTGCATGCTCGTTTCGCCATTGAGAAATATTATCTTACTTTTTATCTAACTTTCTGTCATAATTCTTTTTTTCTCTTTTTTTCAGTGTGCACTCCACAGACTAACCCGTGCACTCATCAGCGGGACGCGAGATATTTATATGTCACTACCCACATCTGGGCGGATATTGCTATAATTTTGTTTTGTTTAATTTTTAAATATTTCTTTATACGTATTATGTTTTTGGCGTTTGTGACGTCATTTACCGGCCTTGCGGAAGACCAGCGTTGGTTTATACGAGCACATGCTGAGCTTGAGCCGTTTTGTTAACAAGCACTGTTATATATTGTATGTAGAACTTAAAGCTGTAATTCTTTTTTTGTTTCTTCAACATGAATACTGTTCAAAAACTTATAAAATTCTTCTGAATGACTGGAAATTGCTATAATCTTAAATAACAAAAAATACACGACAAACTAATGAAAAACTATTAGATTTTATATTTACATTATATATTGTTATACATACCGTTACTTGTTGCGGTTGAGGGTAAGAAGTGTTCATTTGTGGCATTCCCATGTAAGTCGAACATACGCGTTGCATATTGGAAAAATCTGGTTGGTACGATCCATTGTAATAAATATTTTCTGGAGGTCTGTAATAAGTCCAGGGGCCCTACTATATTCATCCGAAACGAAGTTCGAAACTTCGGACGATCTAAGTTATTTATACGATACGAATGTATCTACTCTGTAAAAGTTCATATTTGTATAAAGTACATCGTAATCATATGTCTATGGTTACGACCATACGTCAATAACGACTATAAGTATATGTAGGTACCTACATTCGTATCGTATATAAACTTCGACCATCCGAAGTTTCGAACTTCGTTTCGAATGAATATAGTAGGGCCCCAGTATATAAACTACATTTACATTGTACACAAGTTACCTCGGCCCTCGTCGACGATAAAAATTATTATAATTAAGTAATTGGTTCTAATTAGAACCAATAGAAATATTAATATAAGAGAATTATTAATTATTGATCAGTCAATTAAAATAAATTGCAAAAATATTCGTAAGTTGCATAAATTTTGAAAAATTTTATCTAAATGGTATTATGAATCCTAATATTAAAAAAAAACACAACACTATTAAACTATTACAGCGTAAAATATAATCTTAATTATTTCGTTCAAATCTGAAAACTCAATAATTACATTTACAGGTATAACAGATACCTATGCGTTAAATTTTCTCTAATTGCTATAGATATTTATTTGTATAAACTTATTCATGTAATGAGTATTAATTGTAATAATATGAATGGCTAAATAGATTTTCTTCAGTTATATATATCAGAATTCATTCTTTACATACCAGTAAAATTATAGCGTAAAAATGATCAAATTACTTACATCACATTACTCCCACCAGCTTTCGCTAAAATTGCTATCATTTGATTTCCCTGTGGATGCTCTGAAAAGGACATTTTTTTTATAAATTCATATTTCGCGCACATTTAGTAAGTAATTATTGACATAATCCTTACCAGCGGTAGATCTTGGCTCTCTTATAATGTATCTGTCCATATTTTACCTTTGTTGCAATATTAAAACTAGCAGTCACACAATAGAAAACTTAGAATTCCCGCCAATGACAGTTTTCTTTTGTAGTATTCTGTTTAATGCAAAGGAATAAAAATACCTACATAGCCTTACAAAAAATAATATTTTTACAATGATGGGCTTCATACTATAAAAATAGTTCAACTCTATCGGTCTAAAAGAGTTTCGACAAACGCGGTGATAAAGTGCACCTTAATAACTTTAATAAATTCATATAAAAAGCTTCTGTACTGAACCGTAATTCGTAACTACCCTATCATTAAATAACCTCACAGTTTATTGCATTAGACTGTTTACCATATTTTTAGTATACACTATCTTATTACACAATATTAATTATTAATACAATAAATATTATCTTTATAAATATTTTCTAGCATGCTTCAATAACGTAAGGATTATGTCATGCATTAACAGTGCGTTCCATTTGACGATCGCAACGACCACGCTCACGACCACGATATTTACTGTTCCACTTGCTCGTGAGCGTTACGATCGCAAACCCAAGTGGAACGGGTTATGCATTATGAGGCGTTTTGAGCCTTTAGGTAATACATATTTTGAAATAGATATAATAAGGTTAGGTTGCATTATGCATTAAAAGGAATTTTCTCGAGTGACATTTTTGTTGTTTTGACATTTCAAAATCCCACCAATATTCTCAACGTGCACCACGACTCACCTCTTGACATAGGTCGTCGTGGGCGTTTGTCATGACGTCATCAATGACGTGTCACCGCGACCACGATGATCGTAATTGTCAAATGGAACGGGGAAATGACTGTTTTGGGCGTCGTGAGCGCCTAATGGAACGCGCCCTAAATGACACTGACACTTGACACTTGACAGCTAACAACAATTGTTTCAGGTAGGTAAATGTTCTGAGGACTGAGTTGGTTCTGAGTCATTTGTAGCACAATTTATAGAAAACTACATAAAAATGGAGCTTCAGGATATTTACTACAATAAGTCTGAATATGTGGAAACCGTAAGCATGTTTATTATTTCTCCCATGTGCAAATAATATTAATAAGAAAACAATATAAACAAACTCATCTTCTTTTAGGCTTCTGGAAACAAAGTAAGTAGGCAAACGGTGCTCTGTGGATCTCAAAACATTGTTTTGCATGGCAAAGTGATTGTGCAGAGTGACGCTATCATAAGAGGAGACTTGGCGAATGTAAAAACAGGAAGATTTTGTATCATCAGCAAAGGATCTGTTATACGACCTCCTTTCAAGAAATTTAGTAAAGGGTATAATTTTGTTCACAGTTATCTGTATATACAGGCTTTCATGCACTATTTTTTTTTAAAAGTCCAAAATTGTGGTTTTACTAAACCTTAAAATAACACAGTTACTGCGGCATTCTTTACTTTCCCTTGAATATTTTTGTTTCTTTAAAATGTGTAATTCAATATAGAGGTATATTGAAAGTTTATAAATCCTAAAAATGGATAGGTATGTAATAAAACTTATTAATACATAATATATAGTGTGTAATGTTTAAGAGTGATATATTTTTTATTTAAGTGTCCGCTTGGTTTTGAAAATTTTCAAACCTTAACAAACACATTTAAGTTTTTGTATTGAAATGTGTTTATTTATTTGTTTTTGGTTTTTTATCCCTAGAACTTCTTTATTTATTTGTGTTCAAAACAATTCTATAAAATACTGTTCAATACAACTAAAAAATCATAAAAATTAAAAACAAGTGATTCTCTAGTTACCTGATTACATTATGTTCTAATATTTTTCAGTGTGGCGTTTTTCCCACTTCAAATGGGTGATCATGTGTTTGTAGGTGAAAATACAGTTGTCAATGCAGCGGTGGTTGGATCATATGTTTATATTGGCAAAAATGTTGTTATTGTAAGTATTGCTATGATCAAACCATCATCATATGAAAATATGACAATACTTGTGTAGAATATACACACATACAGAAGTAACTCTGGCCTGTTTCCCAAAAGAGGTAGGCAGAGTTGCCAGGACACACATGTTTCACCTTGTATTTTGTGTCCTATGAAATGATAGGGAGCGAGCCTATTACCATATTGGGCACAATATCCTGGCTCTGGGCTGATAATGAATTAAAACATCCCAAATCACTATGCCTGACCCAGGACTAGAATTCAAGACCTCAGCTATGTAACCACACTGTAGTACAATAATTATGCCACTGAGGCAATCTCATTTTTATCTATAAAACTTAAATGAAGGGGCAAAATATATGTATTTATGTATTGAAATGATCATATTACAATATTACCAATACTATTCTAAATTCACACATGTAATTATTTTACATTTAAGTGGTTGTGTTATCTTAACTGTGTCTTATAAAACTACCAAAAACAATTTAATCTCATTTTTATTTCAGGGCAGAAGATGTGTCCTAAAAGACTGCTGCATGATTGAAGACAATTCAGTTCTTCCCGCTGAAACTGTAGTACCATCCTTCGCTCGATACTCAGGCAGCCCTGCAAAACTTGTCACTACATTACCTGAGGCACTGCCCGACTTAATGACTGAATTTACCAAGAGTTATTATCAACACTTCTTACCAACTACTGTGAATTAAAAGATGAATATTCCAATAAAGATCATAGCTTTAAGTTACTAAATTATGTATACCATTATTTTTTTCTGTATAATATGATGGCAAGCTATTAAAAAATCTATTAACTTTATTATCGCATTTATATAATAGAAATCATCGCTTGATACATCACATAAAGTGAGTTTTTATTTTTATTCATATTTTTATGTGGAATATGATGGAAACATTGAAAAATTAAAAATGGGTGACTTCCATAGAAGTAATATTTCGGTATTTAATCAATTCGAGTTTTCCTTGTAATTACAAACAATATACTTTAAAAACTTTACCAAAATTAGTGATTTAAAATTGCAAACTATTCACCATATCCACTATAAGAGGTGTGTTCATAATATGCATGTAGGTAGGTACCCAGCTGCATCGTAATGCCAAACTATTTTCTATAAGATTGGATGTTACGATTTTAATGTAAAGTTAATATAATGTTGATACAATCAAAACATACGTGTCAGGATATGAAATATTATTTAATAATTTAGTAAAAATAGGCTAAAATATCATGTCGATGTCTATTTTAATCAAAAATTACTGTGTATACAATTGAAATCTACACATATTTTTATCACTTGATGATGTTCTAAATATATCATAGTAAGCTTTTCATAAATGTCCGAATATTTTTTAATAGTGTTCTAGTCTATCGTAAATAATACAAACCCTTTTTGAAATGGTGTATATATGGGTAAAAATAACCAATGCTGCGTAGAATGGAACGATGGTACAGTTTGTTGACAATGACAAGACTATGCTCACATCTCGGAGTGTTTTCCAAAATGAACACAGTAAAAACAATGTCAATGTCAAGGACCTTATTTCAACGAAATAAGGCCTAGTTTGGTACGATGTAAAATGTCACAGAAGAATTATCTCAACAACGTGTCGAAGTTAGTGCCTTCAAAAAAATTGCTGTCGTAGCTCGGACCACAACCGTTTTAATCCGACTTCTTTATGTTATTTATTACAAAATAATTATTAGTTTTTATCAAACAATACAAACAATAAATGCCGCGTCATATTAAAACTGCGTTATAACGAACATGGAATATCATTATTCGGATCTATGTATACCCACGGATCATCTACTTAGTGGTTAGTATATTTTCCTGGTGATTTACGTTGAAATGGCTTAAAATAATTTAAAAACATTATCATGATATGGATTTATACCAAGTTTCTCATATGAAGGAATATACCATTGATCTATTTTACTTTTTATGATTATTGTTCGAAACTATATAAAAGTTCGATTTACATGTCGATGTGTATAAACGTACTGTCATTGATAAAAAGTGGAAAACATTTCGAATTTGAATGTAGGTTTCAGTTTATCTTTATAATTTTAAATGTCAAAGGTCATTTAGGTGTACAGTAAAGGTATGTATGCCATTTATGTTTATCTTTCCTTATAAGTTGAGAGGATTATATACCTACCGTATATAATAACTTGTTGATAACACTGCAATAGTAGTTGAAAATATTCCTGTACAATATTTTCATTGGTGTAAAAAACTACTGTCAACTATACTAGTTTTACAACTGTATATAAAGTCCATGACAGACTGCAATAGGGACTCAGATAAATATATAGAAATAAATAAAATAAACCATTTGATGAATTGAATGGAATAGCATAGTATTTATGCCTATAATTTATTGGTTATACCCTAAATTCTGTACCCATCATAATTGCCTTATATTGAAACTTTAAATCATCTATGATGCACATTTGGCACAAAGTATAGGCGGCAAATAATATAAAATGTTTGGCAATGAGTTGCCTAGTGGAAAAGATCAATAAGATATTTTTATAACTAACTTGTTGCTTATCAATTCAAAACATCATATTATTAGGGTGTACTTTGTTGAATGAATTATTTACAAGCAACACTAAGCTTGCATACAAGTTAGTTGTTAATTTAAGTGTTTGCATAAAAAGTTTTAAATAATCATAACACTTCAAATAGTATGCAGTTTTCTTAAAATTAATTTTAAGTACTTAGCAAGGAGCTAAAGACACCAAATAATTAATAATAAAAATCATATGCTGTTTGAGTAATACTTTTTATTACTTTAAAAACATGTGATGCTTCTTGTAAGCTGCAGTGGTCTGTGTTCAATATTTTTTTCTTGATCTGGGTGTTTCGGGTAGATACAAACAGAAAGTGTAACTTATAGTTATTGAAATATTTTTATAATTACATTTAATATATCTTTTAAAAGTAGAACTGTCTCTGGTGGTATGTATTAATATTTACTTAACCTTGTGTTGTTTATTGTTATAATTGCCAAAAACCCCTTACAGTGGCATACACAAGTGTTCTTCTTTTTCTGTTTAACTTATATGACTGTGATTTTGATCAGGCAAGTATTGTTTTCATGACTTACTACAGCCATAGGAAGTATCCTACTAAAAATTGGCAGTTAGTCTATGATCTCTACAAAAAACTGTTGGAAGCAGTCCCTATTCATATTCTTGATATCATCATCTTATAGATACATCTCTCACCAGAATATGAAATCAATTTCTCCCAATTGGACACTGTATTTGTATTGCATTTTTTTCTAAGAGGTTCATTGTAGTTTGTTTGTTATCACCACAATGGTGATCAAAGGAATACATAAGCATGTACGTATTAAATTGTTACAGGTCAGTACACCCCTGAGTTCACCCCTCAGTATTTGGTACCATCTCAAGAAGCTGAATATGAGGTCCGCAGCAGTGTGCTTGTTGACGGTGGCGACAGGTATGGAGTGTCTGCCGTCGTTTTTGACAAGTTTGAGGAGCTTGTGTGGATGGGGAATCAAGGTGTAAGTGTTCATTGATATTTGTGTTATGCTACCAACTTTATCTTGTGATAGTAATATTGAAATGTAATGTGACAGCTTCTGTGGCGCAGTTGGTTAGACGCCAGCTGTGAAACGAAGGCTGCGGGTTCTATCCCCATGCCGAGACAAGTTTTTGTATGAACCAGAAGTATTTGTTTCGTCTAGGTGTTTGTGAGACAAAAATTTTCTTGTTGTTCCTGATATCCACAACACAAGACTTGAGACTGTTATGTGCGTTTATTTTAGAAAATAATGGGTATACTTCACAACTAAATTAATAATTTATATTATTTTTATGTTTTGGTCTTATAAGCATTAGGGCTGTCTAAATCATAGGAGAGTTCAAATATGTTTACAAAATATAAGAATTGTAATTTTTATATCTAATTTGAAATTCATCTATATACATACATGAGATATTTCTATATATTATGTATGTACCTATAATCATTATTCACATATTAATGTAAAAATTAGCAGGTGGATTGTTCAAAGAATTACATAATAATTTAACAAACTACTTCAAGGACAATGTATGATGAGGAAATTAATTATATATAAATGCATAATAATAAAGTTATTTTCGAACAAAATAACTTAAGGGATTACAGTGAATGTGATAATATGGTAGAATATTTCAAGTAACATCATTCCATAAATAATTGATTATGAATATTTATGATTTAATATTGTTATTATTTGTAACACAGATCTTATTTTATCTCTAGGGTCTATGTATTTAAGGATTTGTAAATAATATTTAGCATAGGATGTCCACCCACAAGGTGGTCAGTCGACCTGGTAAAGGTCGCGGGACGTCGCTGGATGCAGGCGGCCTCCGACAGGTCACTGTGGAAATCATTGGGGGAGGCCTATCTTCAGCAGTGGACTGCCTTTGGCTGATGGATGGAAATAATATTTCAGGCACTTAGGGAAAACCACTACAGGATTTTATTTTTTTTATTTCTATTTAATTTGTTTCCAGGGTCATGTAACATCATACTATGGCCCAGCAATGCAAAAGTACACCTCATTCCAAGTACACGAATCTGATGAAGTCAGAGACATTATCACTGTCGAAAAAGGCATATATGTGCTGACCAAGACGGTGTTAAGGCATCAGATACGTAGAGGAATTCCCAAGCATACTTTTAGGTAAGATTGTGTTTAGAAAATTAATAAATAAGTTTTAATTTCTAATTTGAAGGCTTATTGTCATAATTCATTAGAGGTCTTTTAAAATATGAGTTACTATCGGTCGGGCCCGGCACCGCCCGGGTTCAGATACACTTTTCAAAATGGCAGCCAAAATGACTAAATTTTTTTTTATTTTTGTAAAAAAAACATAAAAAGTATCCTATTTTACTTTTAATACCTCCAAGAATTTGTGTACAAAGTTTCATGATGATTGGTTAAGTAGTTTTCTTGCGAAAGCGTAAGAAACAAACTTACATTCACATTTATCATTTTAGTAGGGATAAGTAGGGATGTCATTAATTGGTAATGTAGCTGATCGACAAAAAATGGAAGGGCCAGGATGAAAAGTTATTATTTAAAATTGACATGGATCGGCTTGTAAGATAAATCAACCGGTTTTGCTGTAGGTAGAATCCCCATATGTTTGCAAGTTGGTGGGAACGCGCCATAGTAAACCACCCAAGGCCGCGTCAGTCTCATCCTACATAAACAGGATATAAATCCAGTTTCGGACAAGCCAAAATTGTTTTGACTGGTGAAAGATTTTTATCTCATTTTGGTATCTATTTGAACGCAATTAACTTACCATCATATACAGTTTCAATTCTTGTCATGTCAGTATTAAAATAATTTTAATAAAATAGAAACTAATAGCTTTGCATGGTAATTTTAATGTCTGGATTCTTGTAATTTACATTTTAAATGATGGGTCGTCAATTACGTAAGGTTCGATCATATAACTTGCATACGTATCGGCTGATTGAATCTTATGTTCGTGCATCGTGCATCGTGCAATTATGTGCTTCAAAAGGTTCGAACACGTAAGAGTAACAATAAGTTTCCTTATTTGGCAGCAATATAAGCCTTATGATTCACCATTTATGTTGCAATTCATCATAAAAAATGACTTTAAAATATTGTGCACCTCTAGGGTACGACTCGCTTAAAACGCCGCGCCGGCTTAAATGGAGTGGCCATCTGTTCGATCTCCGCCTTATAATAATGAGTCTTAACGGGCAAGAAACTGTCGTAGACCCTGATATACAGGACTCGAGATTGGTGGATTGGTATCTTAGTTTGGAGTCACAACTATGTTTGTGAATTGTAGGGTGCATTTATATAGAAAAAATGTAGTTACACTCACGCCTTATCCCAAGAAAACTTTGACTACCCCAGAATTGAAAGAACCCTTTTCTTCTTGTATCTTCCGCCTTACGATGTGATTGGAGGCGACTCCGGGTTGATATATAATGAATACAAAAATCTATTATCACCGCCCGATGCAGGATTATAAGCCGAGAACTGGACGTTGGAATCGTACCGTACCATACCTGATACCTGCGCCATCGAGGCAGGCAGTAGAAAAATATGGAGCTTAATAATGATGAAAAGTGCCAGATAACTAAAAATATACATAATATTTTAAAAAATCCTACTTTGGACAAGATAATCTATTGTGCTGAAAAAATGAACATTTCAATTAATGTTGTATTTACGCAGTATGATTTACGTGTAAATAGTTATCTATTTGACTAATATTATTACAATTTAATGTTTTTTTCAGATCCAATAATATGACCGACATGCAATGCCTTTTCCAATTAAGTTCAACACAACTACTGATGGGTGGACACCAAGACAAGCTAATTAATTTCGATTTGACAAAAATGGCCGAAACTGTTATCGTGAGTACTGTTATTATTTTAGTCTATTATTTAAAAATTATAATCTCTAATTTTTTATAGGTACTGTATGAATATTTTATTTTAACAAAACAAAAAACAAAATTAATTTAATAATACTAGGCAGGTCATGTGATTTGAATGCATCCAAAACGTTAGGTCAATATTGTCGTCGGATGACGCCGCGGCAAACCTAAAAAACGCTGGCGTGACAACTTGGATGCTTTCGAGCCTAGTCTAGCCTAACGGCCGATGCCAATAATCAATCGAAAAAATTAGATTGAAGTCAATCTGTTTTGTTGTCAATTGTTTTCTACTTTTCGATTGGTCTCCTGTCATGTTGCCATAGTTTATTCACTACTGAGATTGATTATTGGCAATATAGTATCAGAAAAACGATTGAGCTGTCAATCTAAAACGGCAAATTTTGGATTGGGTTTGTTTATTGGCAGCGGCTGTAAGTCTAGTGCCTCCTTGCTACCGGGCAGTAAAACACTTATTTATCCAGGAAAATGGATAAAAACCGGCCAAGTGTGAGTTGGATTCGCGCACGAAGGGTTCCGTACCATCATCTATAAAAAAAACCCTAAAAATCACGTTTGTTCCAGTTTATTAAGATCGAGTTAAAAATTGCTTAAAAATTACGTTTGTTGTATGGAAGCCTCCCTTTAATATTTACTATTTTTATTTAATTATTTATTTTGAAAGGTAATATACAACTAAATATTTTGTGAAATTTTAAGAGTCTACCTGTTAAAATACGAAAAGAAACACGTTCATTGTATTTCCCTTAGCATTTTTTTTATAACCTCTACGAAAATATATAATTTGAGAAAAAAAATGTGTTTGTGTAGAGCAGGCCCGTGCCTTGCAGTGGGACGTATATGGACTATAATATATAGATATACGGGATAAAAAAAAATAACAATCCACCCCAGCCAATCCAAGAGGAAGGCTGCGCTGTACTCCGCAGCGGCGGCGGCTCGCTAGTCGGCTGCGGCAGTGCGAGCGGCGTGGTGTGCCTGCGGGACATGCGCACCGCCAGCGCCGAGCACACGCTGCGGGCACACACCGCGTGCCTCTCCGACCTGGACATGCAGGGCGACCTACTCATCACGTGCGGGTTCACGAACTCGTGAGTATTTGTAGGGCGTGAAGATAGTAATTGCGTATGTGAAAGTGTGCGTACATGCGTGCATGTGTGCGTGTATAAACTGCAAGTAAATATCTTGCTATTAACAGTGTCAGAAGATTAGATTTTTAAAGTGAATGATTCAGGGTGACCTGCTCATCACGTGCGGGTTCACGCACTCGTGAGTATTCGTAGGTTGTAGAACAGCTGTACTGCGAATGCTAAGATCTAGTTGTTTATTTACAGTCACTAGTATGCATATCGCACCTTTAGAATTAGAATGACCTAATAAAAAAAAATCTTATTTATTGGGAAACATTAATTTCAGGTTTATAACATGAGAATTATTTTAAATATGTTGATATTATTTAGAGCCAATTAAAATATTTCTTATGTTATAAAACCTGAAATGAATGTTTCCCAACAAATATTTTTTACTTAGGTCTATTTAATTCTAAAGGGGCGATATATAAATGAAACGCCTTATAATAACAATAAAAATGCAAATCTTCATCCTACAGTGTAGGAGGAGCGATGCCCGAGCCCCATGTAGTGGTATGGGACGTGCGTTGCATCCGTCGCGGTAAGAACGAGAGCGCGTGGTCCCTGCGCACCGCGTCGCCGCCGCTGCTGCTGCACTTCCTGCCCGCGTTCTCGGGGAGGGCGGTCGCCGTGTCGGGGGACGGGCATGTCGCGTTACTGCACGTTAATGCGCCTGATGAGGAGCAGTCTGTGTTCAGGGTAAGGAATTTGAGAGGTGATTTTAAAAAATTGTGTGTTTAAGTTTTTGTATAGAAATAGTAAGTCAAGGACTTATAAAAGTACTTGATTTCTTTTATACCTAAGCCTAAATACTAAAATGGATAATAAAATGGTATAAGATAACAAGAAACAGAGCCAAATAAATATTTGCTGAAATATGAATGCAGAATAAAAACCAGCTTATAGGCTGTTTTACAACAGCACTGATTTTGAGCTGGCTCCACAGTCATCATAGTACAATAATTATTCTACTATACGTGGGGTCGAAGAGTATAATGCCAACAGAAAGAAACGAAGAAAAGGAAAAAAAAAACAGATGACATCCAAAAACCCCATTACAATTACATAACAATATAAATTATTGTTTGGCAGATTAATATAAAGTCTGTTGTATGTTAATAATTTTATAATAAAAAAATTACAAAATCTTATTTTCAAATACCATTTTTGTTTCCAGGTGGACACGCAGAGTTCACAGTGTAGCGTAATGGACGTGTCTTCCACTAGTCAAGCGTTGGTGTTCGGTGACCAGTCCGGGCACATGCATCTGTTCTCACCGCAGCATAATCACGAGCCTGTGTTTAATAATTTTTCAAGGTATGATGATATGATTAGTCCATTGGTTTTGATAGTGGAGTAGTGACTGTCTAAAAATTGTTAACTTTGAGGCCTTTACTGAAAATTTTCAGGTTGGTAAATTAGTTTTGTTGAAAAAACATGCAAGCTGGCTGGGATTTTTTTAGGCGTTACACGACTATAGGCTAATCCTATAATATGATAAGATGGCAATAAGCTGGTTGAATGGTGTTTGACATAGTGGGAACCTCATGTAATCCTTTAGGAAAACGGCCGTAATGGGTGACTAAATGAAATTTGAAATTTCTGTGCTTATGTCTCTATCACCTGGCGTTTTAAGAGCGTAGGCGTTTCTCCAACGTCTGCGTAACGTCGACGCTGCGCTGTCTCAAAGTTGACGTTTCGATTGTTTACGGGAATTCCGACAAGAAATATTCCTGTTGAGTAATATTCATTAAAGGAGCTACCTTTGATGAATACTACTTGAAAGAAAATAAAGCATCATATTTAACGTATTCTTATATTGTTATATCCCTTAATGAGGTCACAGCGTGGGCTCTTGCCACTAGACAATCGCGACGTCAACGTCAAAACGTGTAGGTATTTCCATAAACTAAAAATAACTTTTTTTTTAAAAGGTGATTTTTGTCCTCAGAGCAACCGAATTTGCGGACCCCGTGGTCGGGTTGCCCAGCGTTAGTTTTAACGACACAACATTCCGGTTTTCCTCTGTTCCTCTGCCGCAACTCGCGTCTGGCAGCAAATGGTTCAACGAGCTACCAGAGGAGTTTTTCAAGAAGACTTACAGGTGAGATCTAGCTAGAGTAGTTATGTTGTTACAGCTTCATAACGCATTTTTGTAAGTAGTGAAAATATTTCGTCCTAGTAAGTACCTACAAAATATTCAAAGAGTAACAGATTTAAAGTTTAAATTGAAAATGAACATAGATCACTCTAATCACCATATTGTAATGCACATATTTCTATCACGGTAAAAACGGCTCATGAATTCACGCACATTCAATGGATTAAGCAAGTCTTCGATCGACCAGAAGATTATACCTGTGTTTAAAATAAGTTTCTTTTTTAAGTCAAACGATTTTATTGAAAATAATGATAATAATGAAGTAGATAATAAAAAGCTTATAAATAATTAGGTCCTAGGTCCCACTCATTCCAACATTGACTTTTATAGATAAATAAAATCTGTGGGGCGTAGCACAACGTGAGCCAATATGTAAAAAGCGTTTATAATATGAACATTCGACAAATTTCATGCGCCCCACGATATTATTTTATTGGTGAAGTATTGTAAAGATAATTTTAATTTACAGAAAACCTAAACCAATTGATCCTGAAGTACTAAAGACAATGAAAATGCAAGGGCCTATAGGTTACGCACCAAATCCTAAAACATTTAGGAGGAATCAGGTAAGAACCGACACTTAAGGGCGAGCGCAGACCGGGACTGCATGGTGGCATGGTGGTAATACTTGGTGGTGGAATTTAATTCGTATTCCCACGAAATAAATTTGAATATCCTTTGGTAAATAAATATATCTCTTGCCATATCGTCACGGTCTGCGCTGACCTGAATGAGGGAAGGAGGACATTTCCCTTGAGAATTAGATTCTATTGTTGTCTTCTTTCAGTTGCCGTACGTTGAAGACAAGTTCGAAGATTTGCAGGCGGCAAAAATGAACGACAATAAGTTCATAGTTCAACCGATACCCAAGCATTATCAAAAGGTAAGTTTTAACATAATTATAATAGGTACAGTCAGCAACATAAGTCGCTGAACACTTCACATTTTTGATAACCTTTTTATGAATTAATATTTGTACGTACTACTCTGTAGTCGTAAAATATAACTAAGTAAAGTCAACTATGCCGAGAAGTGCCATACGATATTGAAAATAATTATTATTTTGGATGATAAGACGATTCCAAATCTCGTGAATGTGTCGCGACTTATGTTGCTGACTGTACTAATTACTTTTGCATAATATTAGTGAGCTCAATTTTAAATTACTACATATCGAACTTGTATGCTCGTATCCTTGTTATATGTGGCGCACCAATGGTGTATAAATTGATAAAAAATAACCTAATTAATTTCTCTCCACAATAATTAATCCTGGGGCTTAAACACGTATGATCTGTGATACCTGCCGCACAATAACTAATTTTTACTTGTCTACTGCTCCTAAATGTCTTAGCTTGATGTAAATTTATAGCTCAGAATATTCCTTATAAAAATCATATGTAAAAATAAAACTTGTTGTTCCCTAGATTAGCGCGTTTATGAAAACCTCAGGTTTCTTAAAAACTAATTTCTTCGTACAAAAATGTAATTTTAAGGTCTATGTACACCGATACGGATTGCAAGGGATTGTACCACCGGCCAGCCGCTTATTTACTGTAGTATTCCGTCAGCCTTCCACAGTATTCCGTGACGAGACGCGAAGTATGCATCGACAACGCCTGTTGCCAGATACACATGTCATGTCCAATGTAATAAAATGTATTCGGTCGGTAGGAAATCTCCCCTTGAACTGCCACTGAGAGCTTTCCGATGCCGTAATAATAAATCCCTTTCGATGCCACAGCGTCAATGTAAATATAAGAATTGATGTCGTATTTCTACTAGATAAGTTTGAAAATCCTTTGTAAGAAAACAAAATCCCTTGCCATTCCGTCCCTTTTTGCGCTGGCTATTAAGGACATACTTACAAATTATTTTAATTTTTCAGACGAACCTAAGGTATAGCAAACACGCTCCGAGCGACGACGATATAGAGAACTGCAACAAGTCTGGTCTGCCGGCGCTGGAAGTGACTGCCGCCAATTCCTACTGCAACCCGATGCTGCAGGTGTGGTGTGCTATTACGAGTATAATGTTTTTACACTTTTTGACCTAATATTTACAAGGATTTGAAAATCTACATATACACATACTGCACGCGACAGGTCGATACAACAATTTTCTGGTGATGTAATATAACGTTCCAATTTGTATCGATATTTTTATTTGAACTTAAGTGTTTAAGAAGAAACATAGTTAAGTAAAATTTATTAGATGCAATGTGACAAAATATGTTATCTCCAATTTGTAACTGATCAATGTCTGTACATGGAAGATATATAAGAAAAACTATTATGAGGGACTGTATGAATCGTAAGAACGAGGGTAAATTATTGTCATTTTCTTTAGGTTTAAAAGATACCTATTTAATCCAATACACAACAATATAATGAACAAAGAACAACGTGGGTGGTATCGAAATCGATAAAAGCGGTCGATAATGACTCGTGCAGAACTAAGACTAGATTTGGCACCGGCGATGTTCGGGGGTGCGGGGCGTCCCCTCCCCCACGTGTGACTTCATATCTCGATTGCCATCTCGACCTGTCGTAAACTATAAATGTCTCTTTTTTCGTAATCGGCAAAAATCTTGAATGTCCAAACCAATTATTTAAATTGTTGTTTTGTTCTAGGTGTTGTACTACATTCCGCCTGTCAAGTCGACATTGTTAGCGCACACGTGCGCAAAGGAATTCTGTCTAAGTTGCGAGCTCGGTAAGTATATACTTTCTCACACATACACAGAAAGTTCACTGTTAAATATAAGCTTTCCCGAGGGATCTCTACAGCATCATATAAACATAGTTTATATTATTAATACATGTTTTTGTATAGCAATCAATAGCGAGAGAAGCTGTTCACTCGTTTGTTGATAAGCAATACGACCGCTCATGGATAACTGCAAGACCAAACAATACCATGAATTACAAAGAAATTCTGACATTCCACTGCGCTCGCAATCTTGAGACATACGAGTTAAAGCTTTAATATGTCCAGAAGATACTCTGGCTACAACTTCCTTTAAACTGGAACACAGCAGTGCATTTACTGGTATTTGGCGGGAGAAAGAGACATTGCGGTAGCACCTACCCAGGTGGCCTTTTACATACGAGAGATCTACCAACAGTTGTATTTTGTACTTTTTAAAGTCAACTCATTTAGAGGGGATAGTCAAATGATTATCATATTCTCGAGTATCAGAGCGTCTGTACTCCTAAAACCGACAGTGATGATGCTGATGTTGGTGGTGCTGTTAATGAAAATGATAATAGTGGTAATGATGGTAATAGTGGTGATGATATCGATAATATTGGTTATGTTGGAGATATTGATCACGTAAATTAACTAACTACACCCAACAGTCACATACATAGTCCTGAGCCCACACTAAGACCGGGTATTAAGAACTACGCGAAGCAAATACCTGTGGTTCACACAAATATTTGTTTCGGTGGGGGATCGAACTCGCACTCTCTCGTTTCATAGTCGGCGACTAACCAACAGCGCCACGGATGCTGTCAATGATGATATCAATGACGTTAATGATGTTGGTGCTATTAGTCACGTTGATGATATTGGCGATATTGGTGATAATGTTTATATCGGCGATGTTAGTAATATTGATCATGTTCATCATCTTGGTGATATTAGTGATAAGTTTCTTGCAATGGAAATCTAGGAATTTTTCTAGGCACCACTATCTGAAGTTGAGCAAGTAAAATTGGAGCATCAATGAAACCATTAACTAATTTATTTAAAAACACTACATCGAATACCTTTCGTCGATGTTCCAAAGAATCCAGTTTGAAATGTTTGAGTCGGGACATGTAATCTGCACGATAAGGGCAACTTGGGTCTTTAAAAGCTAGGAATTTTGTAAAAATCTTTTGGACTCGTTCAATACGGCTTATATATGGGAGAGCCGTGTAACTGCTTAGGCAGTTCTATAAATGGGCTGGCTCGGCCGGAGTGATACCACGACCTCACAGAAAACCGGTGTGAAGCAGTACCCACAGTACTGTGTTTCACCGAGTGAGTGAGGCTACCGGAAGCCCAACCCCTTACCCCTCCTTATGATAGCGCCGTATAAAACTTGTTTACCCCAGAGGGGTACCAACAGCCACGACGTTGGAGAATCCCCTCCTGGGCGTCCATACCCTGGATTAATACTGGGTCATGGACATCCAGGCTGCTCCACGTATTCTGGGGGGGGCACTACTGCGCTTGATGAGAGGAAAACTCGGGGTAAGAGCAACCCATCGCCGCCAATCCCTGCCACTTTTATCGTGGATTTCTGCAACATCAGGGGTTTACATTCTAACCTTGATGCCGTCCACCACCACCTCGAGACGGCTAAGCCGGCCTTGCTCTTTTTGACCGAGACGCAGATATCTTCTCCGGCAGACGCCGCGTACCTGTCCTACCCGGGGTACAAATTAGAATACTCTTTTGTGCCGCGGGCTGGGGTGTGCGTGTTTGTTGGAGAGGATGTCTGCTATCAACGCCTCCATCATTTTGAAGGAAAGGACCTGTCCATCCTCTGGTTGCGTATTAACGGCGAAGACCATCCTCGCTTCTACGCATGCCTTTACAGGTCTCATAGCGGTAATTCAGAAACGGACCGACTCATGGAGTGCATTCAAACGGCTACAGATTCCATCCAAGAGCAGATTCCATCCGCAGAAGTTGTGGTACTTGGGGATTTTAATGCCCACCATGCTGAATGGCTGGGGTCCCCAACCACCGACTATGCGGGCAGATCTGCTTACGAATTCGCCTTGGCATATGGCCTGAAACAAGTGGTGGCCGCACCGACGCGAATACCCGATGTGGAAGGCCATACACCTTCCCTGTTGGACCTTCTGTTGACCTCACATCCGGACAATTATCTGATCGGGATCGATGCCCCTCTGGGATCATCTGATCACTGTCTGATAAGGACGACGGTGCCACTCATGCGCCCAATTCGTCCACAGTTTGCAGGCTGTCGTCGTGTGTGGCACTACAGGTCAGCAGATTGGGATGGGATGCGATCATTCTTTGCGTCCTACCCTTGGGGGCGAGTTTGCTTCACGCCGGATGATCCTGACGCCTCTGCTGACTCTATTGCCGATGTGGTGCTGCAAGGAATGGAACTATTTATTCCATCCTCTGTTGTGCCCATTGGTGGTAGATCCAAGCCTTGGTTTAACCACTCCTGCAAAATGGCAAATCGCCGTAAACAGGCATGCTACAAGGCTTGGGCAGATGCAGTGGCAGCTCAGGATGTAAATACTAGCGTCTTAAAAAAGGAGTATAACTTTGCCTTGAGGTCCTTCAAAAGAGTGATAGCAAAAGCGAAATCGGATCACATTGGCAGAATTGGCGAGAGATTGGTTCGTCTCCCTTCGGGAACGCGTGCATTTTGGTCACTCGCCAAAGCTGCCATGGGGAATTTTTGTAGCCCTTCCTTTCCACCTCTTCGTAGGGGGGATGCATCATTGGCCCATGGCGCAAGAGAGAAAGCCGATCTCCTAGGCTCTCTTTTTGCGTCTAACTCTTTTCTGGATGACGGGGGAAGCGAACCGCCGACTATCCCGCGGTGCAACACCAATATGCCGGAAATTCGGTTTTCGCAACGGCTAGTGCGTAAAGCGCTGTTCTCCCTCGACATCCATAAATCGAGTGGACCCGATGGTATCCCTCCTATTGTTTTGAAAAAGTGTGCTCCTGAGTTGGCTCCGGTCTTAACGCGTCTTTTTCGGCACTCCTACTTCTTAGGCGTAGTCCCGGCTTCGTGGAAGACAGCTTTAGTGCATCCGATACCTAAAAAAGGCGAGCGCTCGAATCCTTCCAACTACAGGCCCATAGCCATTACCTCCTTGCTCTCGAAGACAATGGAATCAATTGTCAACAGCCAACTCCTTGGGTACCTTGAGGATCATCAGCTATTGAGTGACCGTCAATACGGTTTCCGTAGGGGCCGCTCGGCTGGTGATCTTCTCGTGTACCTAACACATAGATGGTCGAAGGCAATCGAGAGTAGGGGGGAGGCGCTGGCCGTTAGTCTGGATGTAGCGAAGGCCTTTGATAGGGTCTGGCACAGAGCGCTTTTGTCGAAGCTTCCTTCCTACGGGCTTCCTGAGAAGTTGTGCAAATGGCTAGCTAGCTTTCTAGCGGACCGGAGCATCAAGGTCGCTGTCGACGGTGCATGCTCGGATCTCAAGTCCGTGAACGCTGGTCTCCCACAAGGCTGTGTGCTATCTCCCACGCTATTTCTTCTGCATATCAATGATATGCTGCAAATTAGCGGCATACATTGCTATGCGGATGACAGCACGGGTGATGCCTTATATACCGGCCGAGCCAATATTTCTCAGGAAAACGTCTATGAGTACCGAAACAAACTTGTGTCTGAAGTCGAGTCCTTACTATCCAGAGTCTCGGATTGGGGCCGACACAACTTGGTTGAATTTAACGCCTCAAAAACACAAGTTTGCGCGTTTACCGCAAAAAAATCGCCTTTCGTCGTATCACCTCAGTTTCAAGACACTCCTCTAAATGCCACAGCCAGCATCGGAATTCTTGGTGTCGAGATATCGAGTGACGTTCAGTTCCGCGGTCACCTTGAAAGTAAGGCCAAATTGGCCTCAAAGAAGCTTGGTGTGCTCAACAGATCGAGGCGATATTTCACGTCGGGTCAACGTATGCAACTTTATAAGGCGCAAGTCCGGCCCCACGTGGAATACTGCTCCCATCTTTGGGCAGGGGCACCCCAGTACCAGCTTCTTCCTTTCGACCGCATTCAACGTCGGGCTGCTCGAATCATTGACGATCAGGTTCTCTCCGACCGGCTTGATCCTTTGGCTTTGCGTAGAGATGTAGCTTCGCTCTGCATTCTCTATCGCATTTACCACGGGGAGTGTTCTCAAGAACTGTTCGGACTTATCCCTGCTGCTGAGTTCCGCCACCGTACAACACGACAAACCTCCAAATACCACCCACATCACCTTGGAGGTTGGAAATCTACTACAGTACGTTTTTCCAGGCACTTTCTCCCACGTACTACAAATCTGTGGAACCAGTTGCCAGCGGCATCATTCCCGGACAGATACGACCTGGCGACCTTCAAAAAACGAGCGTATTCCCACCTCAAAGGCCGGCAACGCATCTCCATGCCCTATGGTGTTGCAGATGTCCATGGGCAGCGGTGTTCACTTACCATCAGGTGAACCGCATGCTCGTTTGCCCCCTATAATATATAAAAAAAAAAAAATATATATATGTATTTGATATTCGGGACTCCAAACGGTAGTGGCATATTCTAGAGTGCTACGAACTAAGGCATTATACAAGCAAAGTAATGCTTGCGTCTGCGTGAAATCACGACAAATTCGCTTTAAAAAGCCTACCATTTTTAATGCCTTGGAGATAGTTTTGTCGATATGCTCTGTAAACTTTAGTTTAGTATCCACAATAACACCTAGGTCGCGGACACTAGCAACTTCACTAAGCTCCTCCTCTCCAACAGAGTAACGAGTGGGAACTAACCTTTTATTCTTGGTCAGTTTGATATGTGTACATTTTCCAACATTCAACGTCATCTTGTTCAATAAACACCAATGCCTTACAGCATTGATGTCTGTCTGTAAGTCGAGTGAATCCTGAGTGCGTGTAATGACTTTATATAATTTTAAGTCATCAGCAAAAAGAAGGCACTTACTATGTCTTAAATTATCTGGAATATCATCAATAAAGAGAGTAAAAAGTAAAGGCCCCAAATGTGATCCCTGGGGAACCCCGGAAAAGGCAATATAAGATTCAGACTTGTACCCACTCATTACGACCCGCAAAGCCCGATGCTTGAGATATGATTGGAACCAAAGAAGCAACGGACCATGAATCCCAAATCTCTTCAGTTTTCGTAGCAAACTGTTGTGATCGACTTTATCAAAAGCACTGGTGAAATCTGTATAGATTACGTCAACCTGTTTTTTGGAGTCAATAGATTTTGAGACGCCGTTTATGTAAGTTACTAAATTAGTAACCGTGGACCTCGCCTTAAGAAAACCATGCTGATCGTTGGATACTCTATTTTTGACAAATGCTGCTACCGACGGATAAATAATACATTCAAAAATTTTTGAAAATATGTTCAATATTGATACCGGACGATAGTTCGAAACATCCTTTTTTTCACCTTTCTTGTAAATAGGGACCACATTTGCCTCTTTCCATAATGATGGAAACGTGGATGTTAGAAGTGATCGTTGAAATATTAACTTCAATGGTAATGTAAGATATTTTTGTGTCATTTTTATAAAGTATGGTGGTATACCATCTGGACCAGCACCCTTACTAACATCCAGTTTGGATATAGTTCTAGCGATCATATGCTCCGTGACATGAATACAGTGCAACGAGTCCTGCGGAAACGTACGTCTGCTGTAAGTACTATGTTCTTTATCGACACCCAATTGCAAAGAGTTAAGTTGTCTGGAATAAATAGAAGAGAAATGTTTAGCGAAAAGATTGCAAATGTGTTCGCCTGAAGAAGCGATTTCATTCATTAATGTCATTTCACGTGGTACCTCAGATGACTTTCTTAGTGCCTTTACGAAAGACCAAATCTTTTTTGGGTGTTGCTGAATCGAATTTTCTACTGTCAATACATAGTTTTTATAACATTTCCGAATTAACTTGGTAACTCGTTTATTAGCAATACTAAGCTCCAATAAATCCCTTGGGCTCTTATAGAGTCTATTCCTTTTCCTAATTTTTTCCTTCTCCTTAATCAGTTCAATTAATGATTTTGTAAACCAAGTTGGATAATTACGAGATCGTTGCGCTACTTTAGGTACATATGATTCAATAAGTTGTTGTAATATGTTATAAAATTTCTGAGTCATGACATTGACATCCCCATCGGAAAACTCCAGATCCCAATCAATTTGATTTAGTTTATGCCTAATTTTAGCGTAATCCGCCTTTTTAAACCTATGTGTGGCAAAAGTTTTGCGCTTCAGTGGTATTTTTACCTTCATATTTACACTGATATCTAGTGCAGGATGTTGTAAATCTAGTTTACTTAATGGATTTATAGCTTCTGTAACATTTATGTTATCCATATTACTCAATACCAAGTCTAATATTCGATTATTAATATTTTTTACATAATTAAACTGTTTTAAATCATTCAAGGAAAGAAAATCGACAAAGCAATGTCCTATCGCATTTGTACAGTTTAACGGTTTCAAATTATTCTCATTATCATCAATCCATTCAATGAAATTTAAATTAAAGTCGCCAAATATAAGCGTAGGACGCGAACAAGTGTTAATACAAGAGTTTGCACTGCTTAAAAAAGACTCCAAAGTATTCAGTGTTAAAGGAGGTGGTAAATATACAGCACATAATAACACAACGCAACTCAAATTATTAATGTTCATTTCGATTGAGATCCATAAATCTTCATTAGGACTCTCCAAATGGCTCAATCTCTTCGACTGGATGCGTTTAGAGACAGCAATTAGTACCCCACCACCTTTTTTGCCAGCAGATGAAGTTGATTCGCGATCGCGACGGTAAATTGTATAGCCATCGCTTAAAATCTCCCCATCTTCGATGGCGTCATCTAACCAGGTTTCTGTACCTATTATTATGTCGTAAGCATTGCTCAAGACCGCTAAGGCAATATCAGTTAGTTTAGTGCGCATGCCGCGAAAGTTCTGATAGTAAATCTTGAATTTTATTTTTTCCTTCTTCGGCCAAAATTTTGCAAATAGATGTATAAAATAAGTTTAAAGCTTTTTCAGACAGTTGTACGATTTAATTTGTCTTGCTGGAGAATCGTCATTTAGGCGAACAAATATGCGGGAATTACGTATCCACACATATTTTATTCCTTTGTCACGGGCGACTTTCCTAGTTTCAGCATGAAGAGCTTTGAAGTGTGGTGATAAATGTTCAGAAACGAATACAGCTGATTTATTATTTGCATATCCTAGATGTATGGAGTTTAATTTATCATTGTAGTGGTTTTTATTAAATTTCGATACCGCAGCTAAAATGTTATCTCTCATCCTAGCACTAGGAAGCTTTACAATAACTGATCGTGGTCTTTTATTGGATTCATCGAGTTTACGGACCCTCGTGCAGTTTATAATGTCAGATTCCTATAATGGACAGGACACCACAGTACTCAGTTTTTTTACCACTGATATTAAGTTTTCAGATTTGTTTTCTGGCAGTCCGTTAATTTCTAAATTGGTTTCTCGGGAATACTGTTCCATTAAATTTAATCTGGCTGATAAATCACTAACGGTACTAGAAAGAGTATCTTTTTCTTTTGTTAGCTGCAATATTGTTTCTTTAGATTTAGCCATATCAATTTTCAGACTGTCATATTCAGCATTCAAAAATTCTAAATTTCTTGTTAACTCCTTTAATTCGGCCATGTCATTTTTTATGTATTCAAACTCCCGCGTGAATAATATTTTAGCCTGGTCTTGCATAGCTTCCTTTACAGCTAGATATATCTCTTGTTTAATGACCGATAGAAATGATGGATCCAATTGCGAAGTTGGAGACGATCCTATGTTGACTGGTATGACTGGAGCTGTTCTTCTGCGGAGTGTTATGTTACCCTCATCATCACTGTGGATTGAACTGACACTTTCTGCTTGATTCGAGCGAATTGGTGTGTTGGTATTGTCACCTTTCGGCTGTTTGCTCCGGCATGCATGGCATATCCAAGCCCGTTTTTGCTCATTGCTCAGCGCATTGAATCCTCTGTCATTTATGTTAGCGCACATGAGATCATACGAGTTATTACAGGTGGCACATTTCAATACTGCTTTGTTTTTTATAGCGGTTAAACACCCCACGCAGTTAATACTTGTTTTTGATGCCATTGTGAGAAGGATTATTCAAATTTCGATCTGATGCGATTTGATTTTTAATAATTGATGTGCTCGAAAATAATTATTAAAAATACTCAAAACACTCAAATTTTGTATGATCTAGTGGGGTTCGAACTCGCGGCCACTGGGGATTTACTCACGGAGCGAATCCGCTAGACTCTCGCTAGAAGCTCGTTACGACAATGTTGTCAAAATTATTGTTTGGTTTTGTTGTTTCATTTAAATATTCAAAACATTGCACTTTTAGACATTGAAGGTATTTTGATAACTCTCTTAACTTTTATAATGTTCCCAAATATTGCACGATTTGGTTTGTACACTGCTTTAACACTAGGTTTTCGGGTCAAATACTTTTACACTGCACCACTACGATTTTTCATCAAAATCTTGCTTCACTAAGTCCCGATGAGCCTGTCTATGACACAATTAAGAACGTTGCGTTTTTAGCACTAATAACAATACAATTTCTGAGATAATACTTGTAGTTGGAAGTTGGACTATAAAGATGCACTTTAACTATTAATATTTTATCTTACTGTGATTTAACTAATTAAAAACTTTTATTTATACGGAGCTTATGTTATACGTGACGCTCGCGTCACGTATAACATAAGAATAGAGGCGCTCGCGCCATCTATGATGTGATGTTGGCGATATTGGTGATATTATTCCTGTTCATGATGTTGGTGATATTGGTACGTTGATGATCTTGATATTGGTTATGTTGGTGACATTGGTCATATTGATGATGTTGATATTGGTCATGTTGACGATGTTGGCGCTGTTAATAATATCGGCCACGTTGATGATGTTGGTCATGTTCCCCCAGGCTTCCTGTTCCGCACGCTGGACTCGTGCGGGTCGGCGGCGTGCGCGGCGAGCGCGTTCCTGCGCGCGTTCCGCACCGTGCCCGAGGCGGCCGCGCTCGGACTCATACTGCCAGAGAGAGGACCCGCCGCCGACCTGCTGCCGCTCATACAGGTGCGATATACTTACTGCATACATACATACACACATACATATGTACATACATGCATACATATATACATACACAGGTTGAGTATTTCAAGTGGCGTGGATGGCGAAATCCAAAACTATGAGGAATAGCGAAAAATGATGAAGACTTACGAGCCCAAGTTTGATGAAAAGTAAAACTGCAAACTTAGATTTTTATTTATTTATTTATTTTATGCTTTATATACAAAATGTATAAAGGCGGACTTAATGCCTGAGGCATTCTCTGCCAGTCTACCTTTGGATGGTGCAGAGAGAAAACAAAGTAGGCGCATAAATTAACAAATTTGAATATGATAAATTAAGTGATGTTTATAATTAAATATACGAAAAATAATAAACATAAATACACTTTCACGAGAAAGTATATATAATAAATTTATATTATAAATATATGTATAATAAATATATATATACATATAATATATATATAATATATATATATATATATATATATATATATATAGCACGTAAAGATATAAATTAAAGGATGGTATCAAAACTTGCTTGGGACAAGTTACCGTCTGTTTACTGTGATGGTATCATTGTACCATACAGTGACACGGTTAAGAACCTTGGCCTTTATATGGACAAGTGTTTCACCTGGGGTCCACAACTTCGGGAACTTAGCCGTAAGATTTTTGCCTCCGCTGGGTCTTTGCGAAGGTTACACAATTTTCTTCCCACTACAACGAAGATTTCGCTTGCACAAACTCTCCTACTCCCCATCCTTGATTATGCCGATGTCAGCTATCTTGATCTCACCGAGGACCAACTTAATAAACTTGAGCGTCTTCAAAATTTCTGTATTAGATTTATATTTGGTCTACGCAAATATGATCATGTTTCCGAGTTTCGTGTTAAGCTCAAGTGGTTACCCATACGACTTCGTCGGAATGCTCATATTCTTCATTTTCTTTACAATATCTTGTTTAATCCCCTCACTCCTACATATCTTAAAGAACGTTTTCTATTTCTCCATGAGACACATTCGAAGTCCTTGAGGTCGTCGGAGAACCTGAAGTTGAGAATGCCAGTGCATACCACGAAGTTCATGGATCAGTCGTTTACAGTCCAAGCTGTTCGACTGTGGAATGCACTACCAGTTAAAGTGAGACAAGCTCAAACACTAACTGCATTCAAAAAAATGGTCAAAAATCACTACCTTTCTCTCTGAACAGTCAAAATGAAAAGTATAATTCCTTGCATTTGAACCTAAAAGTAATTTATAGTATATGTATATTTATCTATGTATGTATATATATCTGTAGAAATATATATATATAATTATAATGTATGTAATGTATGTATGTATATAATTATGTATCATATATTTTGTAAATACCAATTATAAATAATTCGTCTATTATTATTTTATTGGAGCTTGTATCCTTTTTTTCTAGACTGCCCTCTCATCTTTTCCTTTTTCTTACTATCCATCCAAAGGTTGTCTGTAAGAAATCGCCTAGAGCGATAAGACCGCCATCTGTACTTTTTTTTTTCTTTTGTAATATATTTAAGTGTTTATCCTTTTTTTGTGCAGTTAAGAATAAATAAATAAATAATAAATAAATAAAGTGGCTCTGCCAGTTTCTTGAGAAAGTGTTGGCGAACCTTCACCTTAAATGCCAATCGTGTACCAGACGACCTGATTTCCAGGGGGAGTGCATTCCAGAGGAGTATAGATTGGATAGAGAAGGAAGAATGAGTAAAGTCAGATCTATGGGTAGGACAATGAAGAAGAAGATTGTTGCTAGAGCGTAGATTCCTGTTATGGTTACTGCATAGGTATTGAAATTGAGAAGTTAAGTAAGAAGGTGAAGTAGGAGATGTAAGAATTGCGAAAAGTGTGGTAAGTGCATGCAGGGAACGACGCTGACGTATGGGTAACCATTTTAGTTGGGAGCGGAAAGAAGAAACATGATCGTATTTACGAAGATGAAAAATGAATCGAATGCAGTTATTGAGAAGCCGGTCGAGTTTGTTGAGGTGTTCTGCATTCAGGTCAAAATAGCACACATCACCATAGTCGATTAAAGGGAATATTAAGGCTTGCACAAGCATTGTCTTGGTTTTGATAGGGAGGAAATTCTTTAGACGATAGAGAGCACGTAGGGTACCTGTCACCTTTTGGCAAACTGAAGCAACCTGAGCTCGCCAGTTCAAAGAGGAGTCAATATATAAGCCTAGATCCTTGACTACAGGGCACCAAGCGATGACTGTCCCATCATAAATAACTGGCGGAATATGTGCAGTGTCTAATCTGGAGATCATCCTTGGACTCCCAACAAGAATGGCCTGACATTTTGTTGGATTTACGGTTAGACCAAAACAATCTGACCAGTGCTTGATGTGAGCCAAGTCCCTGTTCACTTGGTCAATTGCTGTAGTCACACCGTCAACATCCGCCTGAGAGTATATCTGCAAGTCATCGGCATACAGATGATACGCACATTGAAGATCTTGGGTTATTAGATTAATAAAGATAGAAAACAACAAAGGAGAAAGTATACCGCCTTGAGGAACGCCAGAATCAAGGCCACACCAATTAGACGATAAGTCATTAAGGCGGACCGACTGCTGACGCCCTTGAAGATAGGAAGAGAACCATTCCATCGCCTCAGGCGAGATCATAAAGTGGGAAAGGATGGATAGAAGGATGTCGTGACTGACGGTGTTGAAGGCATTTGAGAAGTCCACCAAAGCCAGCACTGTAACCTTGGAGTTCTCCATACCAGCCCTAACATCGCCAGTCACTTTAAGGAGCGCGGAAATAGTGCTGTGTCCAGGTCTGAATCCAGACTGTAGAGGATTTAAAAGGTTATTACCGAGTACAAACCTGGACAGTTGCTTGTGAGCACAAGCTTCAAGCACCTTGGATAGGAAGGGAAGGATAGAGATGGGACGGAAATGGTTTACAATGGTTGGATTAGGAATTTTAGGAAGGGGAATAACATAAGCTTTCCGCCATAAAGACGGAAATATGCGAGTGTCGAGAGAAACATTAACAATGTGGGAAATAATTGGGAGAAGCAGGTCGAGTATTGGGATAATCATGCGACGGCTGAGATTGTCACAGCCAACGGCGTTTGATTTTAAGGAAAGGATAATCTTTTTGATCTCGTCCTGAGCTACTGGAGAAAAGTAAAAAGGATCTATATTATGACGGGGAAGACTATCAAGGAAATCCATTGTACGACGCTTGGTTTGACGATCGAGAGAAGTGACTTTACAAAAGTAATGATTAATGTCGTCCAAACCAATCGTACTAGGAAACTCAGCATTTTTCCCCTTGCCAATACCTACAGTTCCTAGAAACTTCCAGATATTGGCAGGGGTAGACGAGGAAATATTATCAAGAATATGTCGGCGTTTAGCATTACGAATCATCTGGTTACACCGATTTCTTGCAGACTTAAATGAACTCCAGTTAATTTCCGTGCGCTCCCTCTTAAACTTCCGAAAGGCGCGATCCCTACGCCTCATCGCCATCCGAACCCCTTCATTCATCCCAGGGGCTGGGGGACGTTTGAGCCTGATCAGCCTGACGGGCGCGTGAGTATCATACAGTGCAAGAATAGTGTTGGTAAAAAAATAAATCAATATGCCTAACTAGGAATCGAACCCAGTGATTTTGAAAAAAAAAACACATACTGTATTAGTACACCATTCGATAATGTTGCTAATAGGGATTAAACTCTGGAAAGTGGTAAGTAATGACATTCGTGAAATTAAAGGAAAGATGTAATTTTAAGCAAAAATCAAAATTTTCATCATTTTCTTAGCACCTGACCTCCTTACGCTGATACAGGAATTTTAGAATTTATCGTATTTTGTTGAATAAGTTATAAAACATTAGTTCTATGATTTCGAAATGGTTTTGATTAATTATGACAAAGTTGGTCTTATGAAATACGAAAAATTCCTCTACCAACGTAGGGCGACCAGGTGTTAAGAAAACTGAAGAAAAATTTGAATTTAGCTTAAAATGACATCGTTCTTTTTAGATTAGTTCGTCCAAAGAAAGTCTTCAATTCTAGGCTATTATATCATGTAGAACATTATTATAATCGAGCCCAGTCATAGGAGAGGCGTCTGCCCAGCAGTGAATGCGAAGGGCTAATGATGATGATATTATAGAGATACAGGTCCACATTAGGAATTGGTTTGTATCCTAGCGAGAGTAATCAATGAAATACAAATTCCTATGTGATTAAAAATAAAACCTAATCTCAACATTCACAGAGTTGGAACCGCTTCATTCTCCACCAAATCCACTATGAGATATTGGAAACGCGAAAGAAAGAGAAGGAGCTCGCTCTACTAGCGAACAGTCCTCCGAAGACGCCCAGGGCTACCAACATGACGAAAAACAGAAACTCAACGCCTCAAGTGAATGGACAATATTCGGAGGAGTACCAATTCACGGAGTTGGAATTTCTAGGACCGACGGAGTTTGAAGCGGACGGCGCGGACGAGTTGTGGCAATCGGGACGTGATGAAGGTAATTTATTTGCTATTTTTAAACGCGAAGTATTTGCAGAATTTTATAGTGTCTTGATATGTTTTTATAAGAGAAAAAGTAATGCTCATGTGTAAGGTTTTCTATGAAAGTGAATTTTCTTTATAATGGTTTTTACATTAGGTGGAAAATGTAGCTAATATGCCAAGAAATACCTCGGTAGCGTCACTCGCATAATATGCTGTTGCAAACAGCTCTTTCGGAAAATAGTTGTGTAGATTGTTCTCCATGTCAAAATTGTTTGAGTACGACTGCGCTCTTTTTGATATTTAGTCTCCATAAATATTTGTTACACCAGTACACATACACTATATTCAGTGTTTTCTATTGCATGCAGTCTTTTTTGGACAATATTTCAGAGGTGGGTATTTTCCTTTCTTTTATTCTGATACAATAATTAGTCCTTAAGTTTAATTCAGAGTGCGTGGTGGCCTGTTGGTAAACGGACTAGACGCGACTGCCAACATGTTCACGGTGGTCGCGGGTTGGAATCCCAGGGCACACCTCTGACTTTTCAAAGTCATGTGTGTATTGATAGTCAATCACCATGCACTAAAACGGTGAAGGAAAACATAGTGAGGAAACCTGCATACCATAAGGATTCATAAGAATTTCTATGGCATGTAAGTCTGCCAACCCGCACTAGGCTAGCGTGGTGGACTATATGGCCTAACCACTCTCAATCGTATTCTCGATTGTAGAGTAGGCCCGTGCCCTGCAGTGGGACGTATATGGGCTGATACTTTATTTATTTATTATTTATTTACACTTTATTGCACAAAAAGACAACAAATACAGAGAGAAATTACATATATAAAAAGTACAATTGGCGGTCTTATCGCCGAAAGGCAATGTCTTACAGACAACCATGGGATGGATTTAAGAATAGGATAAACAGAGGGCAGTCAAAAGTGTAAAGGATAGAACCTACCTAGAAAGGGAAAAAAAATACTAATTAAAATAATTTTAAAAAACTTTACTTTTTTCTTTAAGTTTAATTCATACAATTTGAACAATTTTTCGTTAAATTCAGTATTTTTTGGATCAATTTTTTCAGTACTTACAAATTCTTGCTGAATTTAATTTTCTAAGCCAAGTCAATGGATAAAATATGATATACAATATAGAAGCGCTTTATTGGTTATATACACAAATAAATATCTTGTTTATTCAGTTTAATAAGTGTCCCTGTAGCAAGCAATACACCTGGTACGATGTTATATGTAAAATAATATTTTTATGAAATGTTTTACAGCACGAAAACTTGTTCTATTTCTTTTTATTTTAGTTTAGTAAGTATTTTTACAAGATAATACTTTAAAGTAGTTTATACTACGGGTTTTATTTTTGTTATTTAATAAACCCTTACCTTTGTCGTTTTTAGAACTTTCGCTTTTGTATATGGCTTCAATTGAAGTCACAATATATATCGGTCCTTATAAGCAGCAGCTAGTTTCATGATAAATTCGATTTTATTGAGTTTTTTTAAGCATATCTTCTATCTACCTATCTTTAAAACTTTTATTTCAATGACTTCTAGATTTTTTGTTGCGTTATTTGTATTTGGTGCTTAATGTTTAGCTATTACCTTTTTTATTTTAGTGCATGTCATAGGTACAAAATAGCGTATATGTAATATTATCATGTTCAGTATTTAGATCATGAAAATTATTAACGGCCGCACTACCAGTAGAACAAAAAAAAAATGCTTTTTAAAATACCAGACATATAAGATGCGCCACGCATAATTAAATGTTGCAGTAGGTATTGGTCATTCTTGCATCCAAAAATACAAAAACATAACTTTTAATTTGCGAAATTTTAGTTGCTATGTGTTTGAACTCACTAAAATCACCTGCCTTCATTTTCGACCATCTTTATATTCCTGTTATAGTCGCTTTATACTACTGTCATGTGACAGGCGCAGGTGACGGTGAACCTGTCCAGAACCACGAGAACCACGAGTTGAACAATCAACACTCGAGTAGAGAAGAGACTGAGATATCGAAGCTGTTCGCTATCGGCAGGCATCAGTTGAACAGGTGTCTCAAATGTAATAAGGAGGTTAGTAATGTTATTTAAAATATATACTATATGTGGCCCTAATTAACTGTATTTAATATTTAATATTCATAACGGGTTTTATTTTATTAATAAGAATACTACTACATTCTACTAGGTACTCTGCGCTTGCGCTTATCATGAGGCCCAGTTCAGTCACTATATCTTGCGAATGTAAAATCAATCAGAAATTATGTTACATAACCATAGTATTCTCGACTTAGTACTGGCATGCGCGCTGCAGTACGGGCGGGTAGGTCGCGGTGTGTGGATGTAGAGATCATTCTCACTTACATAATCACACAATTCGCGACTTTATTCCCACGCAGGAAGGTCGTGAGTCAGTTGTACTAACATGGTTGTTGCAAGACATGCAGGTAGCTCGCGAGGCGCGGATGTAAAGATAATTGTCACTTAAATAACCACACTATTATCGACTTTATTCCAACACAGGAAGGTCGCGAGTCAGTAGTGCTGGCATGCGCGCTGCAGTACGGGCAGGTAGCTCGCAAGACATGGTGTAGAGATAATTCTCACTTACATACTCACACTATTCTCGACTTTATCCGCACGCAGGAAGGTCGCGAGTCGGTAGTGCTGGCATGCGCGCTGCAGTACGGGCAGGTAGCTCGCAAGACGTGGTGTAGAGATAATTCTCACTTACATACTCACACTATTCTCGACTTTATCCGCACGCAGGAAGGTCGCGAGTCGGTAGTGCTGGCATGCGCGCTGCAGTACGGGCAGGTAGCTCGCAAGACGTGGTGTAGAGATAATTCTCATTTACATACTCACACTATTCTCGACTTTATCCGCACGCAGGAAGGTCGCGAGTCGGTAGTGCTGGCATGCGCGCTGCAGTACGGGCAGGTAGCTCGCAAGACGTGGTGTAGAGATAATTCTCACTTACATACTCACACTATTCTCGACTTTATCCGCACGCAGGAAGGTCGCGAATCAGTATTGCTCGCAAACGCAATTCAGATCAGGCACACAGCTCGCGGGGCTCGAATGAGGAAACAATTCTCACTAACATGATCACACTATTTTCGACTTTATCACCACGCAGGAAGGTCGCGAGTCGGTAGTGCTGGCATGCGCGCTGCAGTACGGGCAGGCGGCGCGGGAGGGGCGGGAGGGGCGGGAGGTGGAGCGCGGGTTCGCGGAGCTGCTGCGCGCGTCGCTGGCGGCGCGGCGGAGCACGCCCGCGTGGTGCGAGCACTGCGCGCGGTTCACGCCCACCACGCAGCGGGGGCGACTCGTCAGGTATCACATATGCTATTTATTCGTATTATACAAATTTTAATTACCTCATTAATAAAAAAACCGCCTCGCAGTATTTAATATAATATGTATCAGCCCATATACGTCCCACTGCAGAGCACGGGCCTCCTCTACAGTCGAGAGTACGATTGAGAGTGGTAATATAATATAAATACACCCAACAATCACTTACATAGGCCTGACCCCACACTAAGATCGAGTCTTGTGTCGTGGGTATCAGAGACTACGAGTGCCTTTTCGGTCTCACAAACAACCCGAAAGAAATATCTGTGGATCACACAACCATTTGTTTCGGTGCGGGAATCGAACCCGCAGCCTCACATTTCACAGGCGACGTCTAACCATCTGCACCACGCAGGCTGTCAATTGTCAAAATTGTTGTCTATTGTACTGTTCTGTCTCCCAGTTTGTTTTGTTTTGTTTGTTGTGTGTTTATCTGTACCTGTATTCCTAGTTATAGTGCACGGGGTGATTGAAAACGAGTGGTTTCCAATTATTACATTTTGTCATCATCATGATCATCAGCCCGTTGCAGTCTGCTGCTGCTGGACATAGACCTCTCAAATTAAGCTATAGAGCCCGTTCTACTTTGTGTGTAGCTTTAAAAATCACAAAAGACGGTTGGCAATAACTTCTCTTGGCATCGAACTCAACTACGTCACTTGATCCCAATGCTATGCGAGGTTCAAGGACTGATTGAGGCCTATGACAAGAACTGTGCACCGGCATGAAATTGACATTCGAGCAAGAGTAAAAATATCGAAGATAAAATCCGCTGTAAAATGGAATCGCCTACGAGACACGGAAAATGTTATTTGTCGTAATTATTAGGGAAGTTAATCTTAGGCAATCGATTGGTTATATTATATTGTAATTCCAAAGAATTCACGTAACATGAGGAAAAAGTTATACACGGAGTTCATTATAATCAGCAACCGACAAATCAACTCAAGGAGTTGCTCGTTTGGTATACGATATATAGGTACATTCTGAAACGACGATCTCTTAAATTTAGATACTAAAAATCGAAATCTTATAGATTATAATTGATAAATTAATTGTTTTTTTTTTTCAGATTGCCACCAATATTAGCAATAAATTGCGGAGGCGTCACTGTACGAGAAAAGGCTTTCTGGGCGAGAGGATCATCTAAAGAAATGGTATGTTTTTTTATAAGGTTTTTCGAGAGTCAATTAAAACGCGATTAATTGAGGGGATGATGAGGGTGGTGACGATTTGTAACATTTTTTTTTTGGAAAACGATTAATTCGTACAATTGTAATAAATTTTGATGGTACTATAGCGTGTGTGATAGTTTGTTTCATTACTCCAAACCTTGAAAACTCATTTTTCTGGGCTATAAGATTAAATTTGAATTTAATTGCTTGGGATTTACAAACGGTAGAAGTACACCAAACACTCTTAAGGGATGTCTGCCGCTGTGATTTTAATTACTCCATATGATTTATGTGTATGATTTATGTATTTATGTGTTCACTGGAATCGATTTGCGATATCGATTTTCTCAACATAAAACGGTCGATTATCCCTATTCCACCAATCACCATGACCACTCTATTCATCATCGATGCATGTATCTACTCTAAATTTTATACCGTAGCATCGTCGTTTAGTTTAGTATTATGTATAATTCCTAATACCAGCATTCTATAGCCAGAAGCGAAGAGAGGCGGTAGTGGTAAGCCGTGTCGATACGGTCTACATTGCGCGCGGCCAGGGTGCCATTTTAAACACCCAGACAGGTTAGATATGGTTTTTTTTTCTTTTTTTTTTACAGGTAGCTGCTTCATTTCCAAATCGATAAGTCAACCTTTTACCATTTTCTGATGACTATATGGGCTTCTCTTGATGTATCAAATAAATACTGTGTTTATTCAATTTCTGTAAGGGATAGCGAGGGAATTTTAATGCTCATATCCATAGTTCTCTAGCCTTTTTCATTTAATTTCATTACAGAAAAATATGTATCTGCAAAATATTCAATTTTGGCCAAATTAAAATGGTATGCGATGCTCAAAATGCTCTGATGCGCATTTCTGGCGACATCATGATAATATATTAGATATAGCATTCGGCAAAAGTCAATAATCTCCGGCTCAACTCGACCCAATTCCACTTTGCATTTCGCATAGACTCGTAAACAAGTCATTGCAAATACTTTGTTTAATTTATAGGCCGAATTCCTCTACGTCCAACGCTTCGAAGGCACACGACTCGCATTGTGTCCTCCCGCTGCAATTGGTCATCAGAGTACAGTCTGACGGTGACGTCCTGATCAACGATAAGGTTGGACTGATATATTTCATACACTCGAGTACAGTGACATCTGCAATGTAGGCTATATTTTAATGAGCCAGTGCTTACTGCGTTGATCATAAATTATATTTTTGTGTTTTTAAAATAATAAGAAATGCACTAAGCATAATAAACAACAATTATAAATATTTAATATTTTTTGTAATAAATAACTAATTTACGTAATAAGTCGTCTTACTGTTCAGTGACATTAAAACGTAATATTTTTTTTTTACTTTCCTACTTCAGCGACATTATAGTTTTGAACCATTTTTAATGTGGTTCATGTATTTTGGTAATATCATTGAAGACTGACATAATCTGCTATGTTCGCCACTTTAAGCATACAATTATCAATAATCCCACTAAAAATACTATCAGAACGATCATTCAATGGAAAACTCGCCGAGCAACAGGCCGGACACGAACAAACATAAAAAGAAACACGTGACGACGCAATCTGAAGAGGAGTACAGGTTGTCCGCGGCGGTGGTGTGCGTAGAAGACAACCCCAAGAACTTGGTGGCGTACATACAGACGTCACAGAAGGAGGGAGACCCGCGGTGGTACCTCTTCAATGATTTGTGGTATGTACTGTCCAATTAGCTAAGACTTAATTAACATAGACTCCTTATTAAATAAGGTCTTATTGTAAAAGAATAGGCTATTTGACTAGTTTCTGGAAACTATACCACATTATGAAGTGGGGTCTATAGACCTTACAAATAAATATTATTTTTAATTACTATATCTATATCATTTAAAAATAAATTTACAAAATACACTGAATAATTACACTGTCAAAACGCTCTATCGGACAATGTGGCGTCCAGTTCGTAAACATCCGCTCCACAGATTCGTTCGCATATGTTAAAGAGAATTTAAAACACTACGTTAAGTGACGGGACTCCATACATATTTTTTTTATCCATTTACATGGCATTCTGTTACAAACATTAGGCCAGCAACGTCTGTCATTGCGTCAAAAGTGCCAAACTAACGGAGCACATAGTGCTGGTCTGCTCGTGCGTGCAATGCGCCTGATTTGATCGATATCGATAAAATTTAAGGAATCTAATGAAGCCTATTTTGAAACATTTTTTATGAATTACTAAATTCCACATTATAACCACAAATGTGTACATTGCAGAGTAATAATACAATATTATGCTTAATAGTACCCGAAACAAAATAAAAACGACCTTTATGAAATGTTTATTTTTATTTAATGTTTTTTTATTAGACTTTGGGAAACAAACATAACAATAGTAACTATCAACACGTTTAAAATATTAATACTAAATCCAACGAAGTTTCGGGCGAACGGAGTCCGAGGTCTGAAGTCCGAATCCGCGATATCCGTAAATAATTGTTTTGTTTCAGTAATTGAAACAAAGCGATTTCTTAGAGAAGTGGAATGAATGAACAAAGGAAGTGGATCAGCTTTTAAGTATTGTAATGGTACTGCAGATTTCTTAAGGCGATTTTGCTTCCAATTAAAAGATGTCCTCTCAAAGTAGTTTCAACATACATATTTCAAAGTATGAATTATGAAGTAATGTATTTTCAATAAACACTTCTTCTTGTTCTTTTAACACAAATTTAACCCACTGCTTGCATCTGTAAAACAAAGAACAATAACGACCGAGTTCGATAATACAGTGATTTTACAAGAGTCGCAGCTTAGTTTAATTCAGAGCAGTTCATAAATGATTTATAATTTCGACATATTATGCAAAAACCTGTGCAGAAATGAGTTGGTTAGGAATTAACTTAAATATATGGGATTTATTTAAATTAATTATGTTTTTAATAATAACAGTATGTAACATCCCTAGTTTATAGTAAACAACATACAATTTTAAAATTTTGGTTTAATACAGCCTGGTGTCCCTACTTATCAGTAAATAAATAAATAAATAACACTCAACAATCACATACATAGTCCTAACCCCACACTAAGATCGAGTCTTGTGTCGTGGGTATCAGGAACTACGAGAGACTTCTCGGTCTCACAGACACCCAGACCCGAAAGAAATATTTGTGGGCCGCACAAACATTTCTCTCGGTGCGGGGATCGAACCAGCGGCCTCTTGTTTCACAGGCGGCGTCTAACCGCCTGCGCCACGGAGGCTGTCACAATATTATCATGTAGTTTGCTTACCAAGCCTCATTCAAAGGAAATTTAGGCAAAAACTTCCTATTTTCTTGTTTTTTGCTACTAGTACGATCTCCGAAATTTCACATGTTATAAACCGTTTTTTCGGTGATATTTTAAGAAAATCTATCAAAGAATTATATATGTATTAAGCACTTCACACTTCTTTTATAATTATTTTATGGAATAAACACAAACTCGTACAAAAATAAATATTACAAACAAAATTACTGACAACAAAGAGTGACAACTGACAAGTGTTGACATCTGCAATCAGAAAGAGAAGCGCGCCGAATGAATGCAATAGCAATAACCCATAGATAATACACTTATTTATGACAATAATCCACCATTATTTGCCATGCCGACTCCATACAAAATGGTTTTTCTTCTAAGTTGCGTCAGGCTGTATGTCACTCATTCTCAAATCAACCATAGATCAATCAATCAATCAATCGTCCGAATCAGTTTAAGTCAAAAAAATTATAATTATTTTTCTTTCTTCACATTTTATTACATTGGACATGATAATTTATTAATTCACGGGAATCACGGGTATACCCGTCAAATAATGCGTTTTAAAGGTATTTTTAATATTTAATTTGCATCTATGCCGTTATCAATCCCATTCATTTCCTGTACGTGAGTAGTTCATACTAATGCATGACGTCATAGCCAATCAAAATCGTTTACGATCACGTGGCGCGAACTCAAAATAAATTAAATTATAATTGTGGTTTTTACATAAAATATACAATATTTTTAATGTATGATAATGAAATATGTTTTAAAATTAAATTTTCTACACGGATGGTAACAAATAAGTCAATATTTTTTATACAGTCAAATAGCCTATTATAAAATCTATTTTAGCTATCGAATTTTTTGTCCCTTTCAAACGATATGGAATTCAGTTTGAGCGAAGAAGACAAAACAGATTGTCTTTGAATAAGGCTTTGCCAATAGTTAGGTCAGGGTGGAAAATGGAAACAAAAGATGTAGTGAGTTTCACTGTGACCCTGTATGAGACTGTTTATTTTACTGTACAAATTATGCTTATTATATATATTAAGGTGCCTAATTGCAATACGTGTGATATGTTCCAAATTTGAAATTAGATCAAACGTGCTTATTGTGCGTGCGTGAAGTTATGTGCTGCCACAAGGCCATTAGTCTTAACGTTTAAGTATAAATAATTAATAACCTTAAATAACCATATTAACATATGGTTATTTAAGGTTTTCAAAACGTGTTGAAACAAAATCATAATAAATTTATACTTACACGTCGTGTTAATGAATGGTTCCCGATCTATTAGAGTTATTTATTCTAGTCACTTCATGGATCTTAGTTTTGATTGTATGAAATATTTAATACGAGTTCAAGGTGTGGGCATACTTTGACGATCAACTTCAGTTTGTATAATTATATAAACAAGTCAAGTTTAATAAATCATGATATGTGTCCCAACTCCATAACTCTTGTACAAAAATACTGAAGAAACGGTACTTCAATATTATTTCCTGTAAAAAGCTCAATAAAAATAATGTATCATAACAATAAGAAAAAATATTTTGTCAAATAATTAAATTCAATCTACCAAAAATTTTATCGTATACTCCATTGGTTTAGGTACTTAACTAAATGTGTGTTTGGGTCTTTTTTTATAGACAGACTGCATTATGTAAAATTAGATAATTTAATTTAGGTAATTTAATTATGATCTCACATAATTTAATTGTTTCCAAGCTTACACATTCATAATTATAATCGTTATAATAAAATTGAACATGTATTGTAGTTTTAATTTTTTTTTTTTGTCTTCAATTAATTTTGAAATGAGAAATGGCAATGTTAAATAACCCTTTTTATGGTTTGTTTACATTTAGTTAAGTACCTAAACCGATGGAGTATAGTTACAATAATATTCCGTTCACATCACTACGCGCGGGTATTGGGGCCACAGATCCACTCCCAATAGATACCTCATCATGTCAATTTTGTTTGAATTCAAAAGAACCGATTTAGGTTACAAGGAGAGGAAGCGAGGGACGAGGCGCTGCCTCGTATCTATTGGGAGTGGATCTGTGGCCCCAATACTTAAAATAAATAAAAATAAAGTAAAAATATATAAAATTCAATATAAATATAAAATATTTACAGCATAGTCCCCGTCGCCCCCGAGGAGGTGGTACAGTTCGGCGCGTGGTGGAAGTCTCCGTGCGTTTTGTTCTACTCGTCGTCGAGAGCTAGGGTAATCAAGGAAGACGAGCCCAAATCATAGCCGACGCTTCTGTATGGGCCTTATAGTGAACGGTGAGTATGGATTTTCAATTATGTTTTACGAAAATTGGTTATTAATAGATTAGTGGAAAAAAGTTGTAAAGTAGAGTTTTATTTATTAGTAATTAAAAAAAGTTGTTTTTAATAGACTCGTAAATAAAAAGTCGTAATGTTAAATATCCGGCTCGAAGGACCATTTGCTTTAAACTTAAAAAAATCGTTTAATGTTATTGAAATGTTTATGTTTTATTGCACTGGCGTGAAATATACGTGAAGTAATATTTTTGTGAAGAAAATCAACTAAATAATAAACTTATTAATTTGGAAAATTTCTTTACAAATAAAACGTGTTTACTTTTCAGCGCTATGGGCCCATACGACATAAATGGCGGGCACTACCACGTGCCGGCGAAAACGCGTTACAATTACGTTTGAATTCCTCTTAGTTATAATGTGATGGTTCCATAAAGCACAAAAAATACGTGAACAAAATGCATATTTATAAAAATCGTGTGATTTACGAGCAAGTGGGATGTGCGGAGATTAGTTTTGTATTGTTGTGTGAAGTGAAAACGTCCATGTGGTATAGTTGAGGGAGTGGTGACGTCAGCGTGTACGTGCGTGTATTGTGTAGATGTGTATATATATCATTGGCCTACGTCAATATGATTTAACGCATTGAATGGATGAAGCATTTTTGGCTATCTTTCTTGATAGCTATGCAAGCTTATGTAGCATTACTGCTTCATCTTGAAAAATAACTGGACGGTATGATGCCAGACTAAGTTGAATCATAGAAATTATATTATTAATTTTGAAAGTTATCATTTTTATGATAGTTATAAATTCATAGAAATATTTTTAGTTGTCAGAATAATGTTCACTTTTTATGGCTCGGCATAATATTTTAGTTTGCCTGTTTGTGGATTTGATATTTCCTGCACCACTCGGTACAAATGTGTCTAAAATTGAGATAAATTAGGATTAAAGTAAATGTAAGAAGTGGCTGATACAAAAAAAAAAAAAGGTAATGATGTCTTCAAAAAACTATGGATGAATAAATCGAAAGAAAATAATGACAAAAAATAAAATATCCAAAATCAATTTATCAGAATAAAATGATTGATCAAAATAATATGGATCAAAAGTACTTAATGTTATTTATTTATAAAAAACTGCTGTACACGCTGACGACCCATAAAGACGTTGCAATAAGCCAGGTTCAAAATTTTGAGAAGAAACTAGTTTTTAATGTCGTTTTATATATTAAGAGACTTATTCATATTCCGAACGGGACGAAGTTGTTGAAACAGGTCGTTAATGGAGTACAAAGCTGAATGCACTGGCTGTTGACAAAAGCAATATAAAGATAAGTCATACGGCCACGATAGCACACGCGTAAATAGGCTGTGTTGTCGAGGTCTTAAGGGTGTGAATTGCGCGGCGTATTGCTGTAGTTACGACCTTTTTGAATGCTAAGGGATTTTCTGAATATTGAGAAAATTTATTCGATCAACTATAATTGATTGTACTGGATAAATATGATATTTATAATTTTGATTTCTGATAACCTAAAAAATGGTTATTAGAAAGAGTACAAAAATCGATATTTTAAAATATTGAATGACGACGGATCAGGATGATAAAGGGATGGACAGAGGATGGAAAAGGGCTGATCTCATGAAATACAGGGTTCAAAGCCCGGCTTTTCCTTTATTCAAGCCTGATATTAGGAAAACAGGTCTATGGCGACATCAGAGGCGGAAATACCCTAAAGCATTTAGCTTATATTCATATGGGAATAGCGACGTGAAATTCTTGAATCATGGTTAAACGAATTTAAATAAAACGTATTTAAATATGTCATTTTTTAAAAATGGTTCAGTAAATAATTCTGAAAGAGCAGTGTTTAAGAGGAAATCCAGCAAATTCGTCTACTTTTGCCTAATATCGATAGATTGATGAATTTCCAAAAATATAGCCAGTTTTGTGCTATCTAGTCTTACTTGACTTTAAGAGTTACCATTTGGTCATAAGAAAGGCCAAAGAAGGCTGAGGCTATTATTTTAATAAAATGTATGAAAGACGAAAGTTATTTGAAAATATCATGCCAAAAAGTCCTGACAATCGATAATCTGACTAATCGATGCTCAATTGAATCACAAATGCACTTACCATAGGTTCCATAATAGTTCCAGCACACAAAAAAGCTAAATCAAAATGAATTCACATAGACATACAAAAGTCATAGATATGCTTAATCTATTTATATTTTTAAAACAGCAAATAAAACCGCGCAATACACCAATCGATAAGAGCCTAAGCTAGTGCCTTCAGAACTGTCTCCATATTTATCGTTTCTTAAAAATCAGATGGAAAATAATTATTGATTTTGTAAAATCACAACGTGATCTCATTACTTTCGTGGTTCAAACGCCTTAATTTAAAATCAAGTGTTGGTCATGTTATACCATCGCTGGGAAAGAACACTGCGATCAAAAAACGACAGATATATTTATAAATTCTTGCAAGACTATAATTATTAGCAGAATTTGAGATTTGAAAATATCCAATTATATTCTACATAGAAATGTGTACTTTTAAAACGTCAAGTATTTACTACTCTACTTTTTACTCCTATCAACTCATGGTAGCACACATTTTTTGTTTTCTTCTTCCCTTATTTGTTGTATAAAGCTCTGTTTCTCTATTATTGAGTGAAAATTAGGAGATGCGGATTTTAAAGACAATAGGCTATTTGACTAATTTCTGAAAACCATACCACATTATGAAGCGGGGTCTATAGACCTTACAAATGAAGGTTATTTTTAATTACTATATCTATATCATTTGAAAATTAATTTACAAAATACACTGAAAAATTACACTGTCAAAACGCTCTGTCTGACAATGTGGCGTTTAGTTCGTAAACATCCGTTCCACAGATTCGTTCGCATATATCACTCATTCTTAAATCTTCCATAGATCAATCAATCAGTCAATCGTCCGAATGAGTTTTTGCATTGAGGTATTACAACTAAAGCGGATTATATTATAGATCAAGTCGGCATTGCTGCAGATACGACACTTCATATATTTGTTACATTTGTTACCTAATGTTTCAGAATAAAGTAAAACGAAATATAAAAGCCCAATATAATCATACATTTTTAATAACTTATAAAGCTATATTATTATATAGATTTTAAAAACAACAAAACCTATAATAGGCTATTTGACTGTATAAAAATATTGACTTATTTGATTCCATCCGTGTAAATAATTTAATTTTAAACATATTTCATTATCATACATTAAAAATATTGTATATTTTGTTTAAAAACCACAATAATAATTTAATTTATTTTGAGTTCGCGCCACGTGATCGTAAACGATTTTGATTGGCTATGACGTCATGCATTAGTATGAACTACTCACGTACAGGAAATGAATGGGATTGATAACGGCATAGATGCAAATTAACTATTAAAAATACCTTTAAAACGCGTTATTTGTCATTTGTACCCGTGAATAAATACTATTATCATGTCCAATGTAATAAAATGTGAAGAAAGAAAAAAAAATCTAATTTTTTTGACAAAACCTCATTCGGACTATCGATTGATTGATTGATCTATGGTTGATTAGAGAATGGGTGACATGCGAACGAATCTCTGGAATGGATGTTTACGAACTGAACGCCACATTGCCAGACAGAGTGTTTTGACAATGTAATTATTCAGTGTATTTTGTAAATTTATTTTTAAATGATATAGATATAGTAATTAAAAATAACCTTTATTTGTAAAGTCTATAGACTCCACTTCATAATGTGGTATGGTTTTCAGAAAATAGTCAAATAGCGTATTGAGTTATCCTACTAAAAAATACTTTTGTGTCAAAAATATGGATAGTGAAAAAATATATTTACAATATCTAATGTATCTGATAATAAATATATTAAATAAAATAAATAAAGGAAATTTTCAATATTTACCTATTTGTCCGTAACATTAATCTTATTCTATAATTTTGTTAAAATATGACATTTGTCAAAACGGCTTTGGTACATAATCTAATTTATTAATATTTTTGCTACTTTATTCAAATTATCGTTAATTTACGTATGGAATTAAATTCTATATTTTTTTTCACGTGAACTGGAATGGTTTTTACATGTCTTCAGTTGGGAGTACGGTATTTTTATAGCAATTAGAATAAATAGCATAAATGACAACTGTCATAGCCGACTGTCAGCGTAAGGGTACATGTACCCTTGCAAATGTTCCAAATTATTTGGTCTAGATCCCCTCCAGTTGTATATCTCAATGAGTTTTTGTCAAAAAAAAATAGAATTATATTTCTTTCTTCACATTTTATTACATTGGGCATGATAATATTATTAATTCACGGGTATTTATGTCAAATAACTCGTTTTAAAGGTATTTTTAATATTTAATTTACATCTATGCCGTTATCAATCCCATTCATTTCCTGTATGTGAGTAGTTCATACAAACGCTTGACGTCATAGCCAATCAAAATCGTTTACGATCACGTGGCGCGAACTCAAAATAAATTAAATTATAATTGTGTTTTTTAGCCAAAATATACAATATTTTTAATGTATGATAATGAAATATGTTTTAAAATTAAATTATGTACACGGATGGAAACAAATAAGTCAATATTTTTTATACAGTCAAATAGCCTATTTAATGTCGCCTCAGAAACAAATATTTTTTTAATTAATTTCGTTTCCGTCAATTTAAAATTCTGCTAATAAAGTATCTGATTAGTATCCCGGTGTTGTTTCTCACGCGTTGCGATATCCCCATATATTGTTGTTGGGGAATGAGAGATTAAGCTGTGTGTCCACTATGCTTCAGAACAAGCAACGTGCTTTAAACTTTTGTTTATTTTTTATATAATTTCTCCTGTATACGCGCAGGAGGATGACCAAAATGCAAAAATAAAACAACTCTGGATTTGAGAAATTACAAAATACGCAGAAAAATATTCAAAAACCATTTTTTATGATGAAAATTATAGTCTGGTTAGAGAAATAAAATATTTGTTGTTTCTGTTGAATAAAATAAGAGAGATTAAGATTTTATGCTTTATAAAGTATATTGCTGTTAACATATTCAAATAATATTTTTATAAGAATATGCCAAACTGAAATTTACCATGCTAGCTCCAAATATTTTAAATGGTTACGTATCTTATATGTATATAATTTTTCGTTATTTTGTTGAAAATATTTGTATATAGGGCAAGACAGAATGTCTGGGATAGAATAATATGGGCTTTTGAAACCTTCTTATATCCAAAGTAACACACTTAGACAACACTGCTATTGTATTTTGGTTTTAGATTTTCAGTGTAGCGACGATATAAAATAAAAATAGACATTGCAAATTTATTTACTTTGTATCTGAATTTAAACGCACAGAAATATTTTTTGCAATAAATTCTTGTTTACTGTCGCAGTGGACACGCAGCTTTACATTGTTTTAAACGAACTTAGTGATGGAATGTGGTCAAAATAATATTTTATCTGTTTCTCCAAGTATCAAGACTTTATTGAAGTTATACGATAAATAACTAAACTTATACACAGCCTTAGATAGCTTGTTATATAGTGAAGTAATGTTGTTAATTGCTAGGCGCTTCTGCTGCGATTTTTACTTTGGTCTATTGATCGAAACGCATAACGATGCCGTATGCGATACAGGGAAGTTACACTATGGTCCGACACGAATTTCGGTTCGGAGTTTCGACCGTAGTAAGATATGAGTTATTCACTTATAAAAAACTAATACTATTCTCTATTATACTTATCATTTCTCCGAACTTAGTCTATGGTTACGACGTCCGAACATTCGAATTTCCTATCGTTTCATAGAGCAACTCTCCAGTTTTAGATAAGAGATTAAACTTTCCTGTCTTTACACCCAACTCTTGTATGCTAGTATTAATATTTTAAAGATAACGAGTTTTTAAAGATAACGAGTTTTAAATAACAAAAAAAAAACAAACAAAAAACTTGTGTTATGTTCGTTTATGAGGTATTTGTGACGCTGCGTTTCGCGTTTCGACCATAAAACCAAAAATGAAGACGACACAAATCAATGAATGATATTCAAATATGACTAGGAGTGTTGGTCGGTACCTCCTAGCATTATACTGTGCATTTGGTATGCTTACTGAATACCGACGTTTTTGTCATAATAATTTCTTGTACGTGAATATGCGGTTGCGCATAAATATTGCTAGTAAATTTGCTCGAGTCCCAAAACTCTACAGATTTTCGCGCCGTGGTCAGCGGTGAGACGTATATGGACTGATATACTTAGGTATAGATAATATATATTATATTTACATTCCTCTTCGCTATAGATTTTTCTTTCTTCGTATAATGCGTTAACAACATCACCATGTTACGCTTTTCATGTCAAGTCACTTCACTCGATTCTTAACGTCCTGAGTTTCAAGACATTTATATGTTCCATAATTAAAAAAAGCCCCCGATTTGAGGCTGAGTTTGAGGTCCTCAGGCTACATACTTTATTGGCCAATTATGAAATGTTATCGAACTTCATACTTCATAACAATTTCCTATATCTGCTAAGAATTGTTATGGGAGGTAAGATATATGCAACAGCATGAATATAGCAGTTGATGCAGTCGTTTGACTCCGGTTAAGTTGTGAATCGCAGGATTGTCCTCCTAGGACAGTTTTGATTACGACTTCAGTGAATGTTAATTGACTGTTGTGAAACTAAAGTGGTTAATTAATTGCTTATTATTATTCTGTTATAATTTATGATTATGTGACGAGGCCTTAAGTTTGATCTTCTCATTGATGTCTTAACTTACTCCAATATGAACGACAAAGCCATTGCCTCCTTTCATTGGTGGACATTTATGTCCGTTACTTACTTGTCCGGAAATGTTAGACGCTTGGAGATCAAATACAATTAAACCGATAATAATTGCCCAGTCACTCATAATGCCGTGACGTGTATGTTTATTTATTTGAGTACGAATTTCAAAGTTATTTTACATATTTCTCATTTCAGATTTTCCCTTTAGTTCCACAGTAGCCAATCTTTCTGCTTCATCTATTGTCTATCACGGGTCTAAACCTTTTAATTGCTTCGGTATAGTACTATTTTGTACAAAGACTATACAAATTTATAAATAATTTGAAGCAAATATGAGTCACATATAAGAATTGCTGCATGAGTAAATTATAGTATGGGATTTGACTGAGAGATTTGAAATTATAATAAGTAAGAGGAAAACATATCCCCAGACATTATTGCTCCAATTAGTACTTCAGTAAAAACATCCAGTTTAGTTCTGTTTTTAGAACTTAATAAGCATGAACATAGTAAGTAATTCTTAAAATATTAATTTCCTGTTAAGTTAAAGAACAGTTACATTGCTACTAAACTTTATTTACAAAAAATATAAAAAACAAACAGACACAAATATCGCAGTCGAATCTTAGACTATAAGAACCCAGCTTAGTGATATAATTAGCAATAATCAATATTGGTGCTAACATATACGAGACAAACGCTTGCCTCATAATTTTATACACATTCACAATATTCTAAGAGTAATCTTCCATATATTTTAATGAAATACGCCAAACTTGAGTTATCATTCCATGTTGAATAATACTGTTTGTATCAGTTTTAGCTAGGTAAATAATTCAAGACTTATGTAAATAATTGTTTTAATAATTGTTTAAATTGTTAACTAAGGAGTGTTGTGACGTCAGTAAACCCTTTGATCTGTGACGTCATTGATCATGCACTTATGGGCAAGTTGACCTCGCTTCTATCAATGTGTTGAAGCGAATATATTGAGTGTTATAAGCTCAAACAATCTCTGTAATAACAGGAGTTTGGACAGTTTTTACCAATACAATTAACTTAAACGCTATTTGCAAGTTTATATGCATTTTAGCCCAGAAAGTTAGATGTCCCAACCAATTGAAAACGATTAACTAGAATTATGGAGAAGTGAGGGGAAAAAAAGGTATCACTATGCTTTAGAATTGTTTATTTCCCATAAATTGATTGATCAATTAAATCAAAAGAAAGAAGATGGTGTCAATCAATCAATGGTAATCAATTCTTCATTTTAGCTTGCTGACATTTATATGAGACTCCATTTATAAATTGACAAGTTGGTGCACGATTCTTCTGCGATTGTTTAGGGAAAGAGGGGGAGATTTAAAAATATAATAATCTATTTTTTTCGGTTGTGAAAAATGTACATTTAAAAAATATATATGCAATTCCTCATCTAAAATGACGTTCTAGATTTTGCAAACTTAGTCTATATCTATGGCTTTGTTTATACGGAATCTTTTTTTAGCACTTCGACGAATTATCAATCTGTCCTGTCCTTCTCTATTCTCCTTAATTCGCAAGAAGGTCGAGCATCATTTTTTCAAAACAATCATAAAAGGTAGTAAAATTTATTTACATCACATTTTGTGAATACGCAACGTGGCAATTGTCGCATGTGTAATTAAATAATCCGTGAATATTAAAATATTTAATGTTACATATTGAAGTTATGTATTTTTTATAAATTACATAGAATAGAAGATATATGAATCGGAAAACAAATTGTGCACATTGAGAAAGTAATATGTACCGATAACTGAATATGCGGAAATAAAACTGTGTTGTAAATTTTGGCCATATTCCATACAACTGAGTGTATATTTAAGACAAATTTACATATATTGAATGTGATATTACAATTTCTCATACTCAAATTAATGACATTATTGTAATAAAAGAAACGACTGCTGATGTGAAGAGGAAATATTTTTAGAAAACACGAAATCGGCAGCATTTATTAAATTGTAAGTTTTAATCACAGTATTTTCTATTTTTCAATTTAGTCCGCTTAAAATGGTGGCTGGTTTTAAATAAAAGTCAAATTATCAAATGTATGTGTTTCATTTATTATCCTGAATAACTTAAATGTTTATCCTATATTGAACTTAAAATAAAACTATAATTAACTACTAGTACTTGCTTAATTACGCCAGCCTCTGACGAAGATGATTCAGAAATCATTTAATCCACCCTGTGTCTACTTTCTGCACTAATTTTGATCTCAGTCTTGTGATGTTCGTCCAATACACAAGTTCTTTCAAACCTATTCGCAGCTACCTTCTTTATATCCTCATACACAGTCGGGTAACAAGCGATAGAACTGTCGAAATCTTCCCTATCAAGTCTAAATAGTTCACAGTTAGTAACTGCAACCGCTGATGCTGTTCTGAAACGATGCTTCATAACCAGAGCGATCTCACCGAAGAAATCTCCGTCTTCTAAATGGCATATCTCTTTACCGGATTCTGAGTATATGGCTACGGTTCCTTTATCAATGAAGTATAGGCAATCACCTAAAAATATCCATGCATCAGTTTATTTTTCAGGAAATTAGCTCATCTCCTCTGCAACTGTTGTGTTGGAGATGGAATCTTTATGAATCAAATTATTTTTACAAACTAAGATTTATTGCTTGTGTAGGAATATTAAACAGCGGCTCGCCTTATGGTAAGCAGTTACCGCTCCTCATTGACTTACCAAACACTATCGTTTTTACTAAGAAAACCAACCCTTCGGAAACAATAAGATAAAGATGATTTTAGACATTCTAGATTCTCCTACATTCTAAATTATTTAGTTGTTATGTAAAGATTTTGGGGAACTTAAGTTTGAAGTGGACTAAGGTATAGAAAGTTAGATTTTATACTCACCAATAGAATTTATTTTGAATATAATATCACCAGCGATGAATACGACAATGCGTAGTTTGATGCCGATTTCCAAAAGCAGCGTTCTTGGAAGTTGTTTGAGGAATTCCAGCTCGCTTACCAATTGTCTACCGGCATGCATTACAATGTCTTGCCGCAATTGTCCTGAGACGCATGCTAGCATACGGGACTCCTGGATACCGATGAATATAAAATAGTAACTAGTTATTCATATATTAAAAGTATTTTTTTGTATTGTATCAGCCCATATACGTCCCACTGCAGGGCACGGGCCTACTCTACAATCGAAAGTACGATTGAGAGTGGTTAGGCCATATAGTCCACCACGCTGGCCTAGTGCGGGTTGGCGGACTTACATACCATAGAAATCGCTATGGTATGCAGGTTTCCTCACGATGTTTTCCTTCACCGTTTTAGTGCGTGGTGATTGACTGTCAATACACACATGACTCCGAAAAGTCAGAGGTGTGCCCTGGGATTTGAACCCGCGACCACCGTGAACATGTTTGCAGCCGCGTCTAGTCCGTTTACCAACAGGCCACCACGCACTAAAAGTACTCTTTGTTATTTCCTTTCGTTTTAAGAGTGAAATTTCAAGACATTGATAAGCTAAGCATCTTACGTCTTTTTTCTCCATTTGGATATAATAAAAACCGTGTTTGATGGTGGAAAAACTGTCATAGTAGTAATTATACTAGCTTAAAATAGCACAAGTTTATCGACTTCAGTCTAATTAGATAAATTCAGTTCAAAAGGTCAAAAATACTTCGCCGTATTGGCCATTTTCAATCAATTTGGTATATGGTTAAATAAAAAAAACTGCAATTCCAAACTTACCACGAAGAAGTTAGACTGGAATCGTATGGCATAAAATTTGAGGATCTTGCTTTTGATTCTAGGTGGAAATTTCTTCTGGTTCATGTAGTTCTCAATTTGCTTCGTCATTATATAGTATCTAGCTCGGGCCGACTCAAATCCGAATAATGATACAACGTATTTTAAGGCACAATGGAATACTAGTAACTGGAATTAAAATTGGCAGTAAAACTTCTTTAACATCTTTGTAATGTGAGTATTTGATTAAACGAAAAAGCGACACCAAAAAGACACAAAAATAATAAGGTACCAGGGAAGGGAAGGACGTTTCGTTAAACCTATATCACCAATATGGGAAATATTTCTTAGAGCACAACAATAAATCTAAAGCAACAAAAAAGAAATACCTATGCTTTGTCGTAATACCACTTTTTTACTTCTGAGAATTCGTAGGCACTATGATGCCTTTGATTTGATGAAGATCTCGTTTTACTCTCTGTCGCCACTCGCCCCATTACTTTTGTGCCATAGAAATATTCCGCATATTGATGACATAGGTTTAACAAAACCTTCATTTTTCTGTCACCCTAGTAGTTTTTGTGCTCCTAGAAATATTTCACACATTGATGGCATAGGTTTAACCTCCTTTCGTTCTGTTGCCCTAGTACTTTTTGTGCCCTGATAAATATTTCGCCTATGACATGGGTTTTAGGAAACCTCTTCCTTACCTTTCTATGTCGTCCTTATGTTGTTTGTGCTCTGAGAAATATTATGCATATTGATGACATTTTAACGAATGTCCTTCCTTTGTCTGTTGCCCTAGTACTTTTTTGTGTCACTTTTTGGTGACTTTTTCATTTCATGGAATATTAAAATCACAACGATGCTATAGCAATCTCACTTAAATTTAGTCAAGCTAATTTATCAAGTCTAATCAGGTATAGGCACAACATTGAAATATCTTTGTTACCTTAGCTATGAGCCAAGAGACGATAAAAAAATCTTCAAAGCAGCCGTCGTGTCTTATAAGATTTAAATTTGAATTTTTCCTCAACAAACCAACTGAAATGGGTAGAAATTTTCATGTTAGATAATGAATATTAGATAGTCCTTTTTTAAACAATAAAGCATTTATATAAATATAGACCTATGTTTCCCGTTGACGTTATGATGCAAAGTATACTGCTGATAAAATATTACCGATAACTAAAATTCACTAAGTGGTGAGCCCTGTTTATCCAATAAATTGTTAAATGGAGAAATATTGATAACAAGAGTATCTATCAATTTGTTTCATTACAGTGTAGAAATCAAGGCAAATTTGTTTCGAAGTTTTATGGGATCATTGTTGTTTTTGGTGCAATAATTCTTGGCAGTGTTCCTCGGATATCACGTGATTCTAACAATCGAGATGAAAATTGAGAAGTCTTAGGCCAAAGTCCACCATGAGCCTATTGAAGGTTAGCGGACTTCACATACCTACCTACAATGCAAATTCGTTCAAATATCTCTTCGATATGCCGGCTTCTTGACGATGTTTAACTTCATCGTTAAAGTGCTTGGTTGAACAACAACACACACATTAATGTTAAAAGATAGTAGTGCCACCGTACACGAACTCGTTCCCATCTTTGATAATATTTTATTTAAAAAAAATACCTGCTCTGTCAAATGCGAATATAAATCTCGTCGCGGAAGTGGCATTCCATAACTTCCCTATGGATATCCAGGAACAGTTCCGCGGATTCTTGGGAGCAAATGCCCCTTCGATTAAGTACTCCGTGGCAAATTGGTAGTAAATATTCCATGACAAGTAAGAAATTATAAGCGCGGTTATCTCCACTGCAGACTTTTTGAATATCTGAGAAGGTAACATTTAGTCACATATGGGACAAGTGCGTTATATTGTAATGATAAAGAGGGTTTATGTATTATAGAAGATTATGAAATTGTATAATATATTTGTGGCTCAGAATTACAGATTTTCGTCTACCGCCTAGAACAGCCGCTACCGGATTTAAATATCCAACCACCAGGAAACAGCAAAAATCGTTATCATTGGAACAACATTGAACCATCAGATAAACCTTTCCCTCATACAATATCTAAAAATGTTTTGTATAAATCTTATTTTGATTTACTTTTTGAAATAATTTAATGGCACCAACTCACCTCAATCTGCATTACAGTCATGACATTATTCAAATACATAAGAAGCACTGGCATTCTTAGAACCTTCATGGACATAAGGATCAGTTGCGGAGTCGTATTTTCTATTTTTAATAGCACAGGCAGGAAACATACTGAGGAAGGCAAGTCCACCAGGAACCAAGAGCTAGCATATCTCCACGCGATTTTCTTCAGGTCTAATACAGCGTATTTGTATGAGACGCCCTCAATGTATCCAGTGAAGAAATTGACGACAACGTTCAAAATGTACATAATATCGAAGATGTACATCATGTAGTCATGAACATCCTGGAAATATTAATATGTGTAATTAAATACTTATAGAAAAATGTGTGGTGAACCTGAATGGTCTAATTAGCTGTTGTTAATTTGTTGTCATATATTGTTTTTACACGTAAAAAATGGGAGTGAACATTATTTTCGTACCATTTTACATTACGTTATCTTTAGCCATAATAAGTTCATTGCTGAACGCAGACCTCTGCCAAAGATTTCCACAGCGACTTGTCGGAACCGACTTAAATCGATCGTCTTTCTGTGAACTTTATCAGATCGTCTGCAACTTGTTGTCTGTACTTAGAGTCAATTATCCCTTCGCAGAATTCCAATACAGCTAAAATCAATGTTTGAGGAACCGCAAATTAATGAACTGAACAATTATTGATAGCATCATGAAATTGAAATGCTAAATTTGCATATTAAGGTACTGTTTGACAACTTTTTGTTCTCTTTACCTCATCATCCGGTATAGTTTCGCTATAATGTACTGCTACAAGAGCGTTGGATACCAGCACGAAAAAAACGAACACGGCTTCCAGCCAAAACCGTAGTTTGCTATACGGATGCACAGATAAGGGAAATAACGTGTACTGACGGTATTTCTCTGCGGATAGCGCAGCGTACGATCTGAAAATTGTGTGATTTCCGCTATTTACCTTTTTTTTAACCGACTTAAAAAAAAGGAGGTTCTCAATTCGACTGTATGTTGCTTTTTTTAAATGGGGAAATCCTCTTGGATCCCTATTTACCTTGGGGTTGGTACAGAGTATGCCTAATTGTAACAGCGAAAAACCAAATCCAATCTACTTATCTACTGTACTTTCCAATACTATCCATGTATCTACTTTCCTATATATCAATTGCTAACCATTAGAAAAAGTGAGTGAGTATCTGCTCAGGCAATTCATATTTTTGTCAATTTTGCAGATTAATGAAAACATGATTAGCATGATATTGGATGGTTTCCAGAAATCTTGAGCAAAATATTATTGCAGTATGCGTGGAAATTAACCAAAGACCAAACAAGAGTATTTTACACACACGGTTTTTATTTTACAGTTGTATTTTTAACCATTTTATTGTTTTATAAACAAACACTACACAATTATGTAACAATTGGTTGGTTTATGATATTTTTCGAGGTTCATTTATATCAGAAGAAAAAACTGCCTACTTTTACATAATTTTCTGTAAAATATTAAATAAATGAAATAGTGGTTTCCAACATTTCAAATCTTACCTGTACAGTTTTTGAGCTCTTATATCATCCGGGTCGACGGTCGTTGCAATTAAAAATAATTTTCGAAGTTTGCTGCATTTAATTTTTAAACTGGACAGCTTATCATTAGTTAAATTACACTCATGTCCTTGGAAATAACCGCGTGATATCACCACGTTGAATTTACCCTTTTCACTTTTCTTAACCATTTTAATATTTTAATTATTAAAAGACTCATAGATACATTAAGGGAATACTAATTAAGACAAATCACTATAAAAATCATTGAAGTATTTTAAAAATTATTCTGTATGAAAATGGTGTCTACAATATGAAGGGTCGTCATACGTGACATGTCCTTATATTTTTATGGTAGAGGTAAAGAGTTTTAATCTGAGGTTTTATAATAGTATCCTATAACAGAAAAAGCTTAGTAGGTGTGCGAGAGGAAGGATGAAATTCAAATGACATAAAAAATATATAAAACTCTTTAATACTACCATTGTGGCATTGGGTTATACAAAATGATACGTATCAATTACAGATCACATCAGTGATAGCACTCTAAGTCTTAGCACAGATGGGACTGTAACTCCTAATTTTTCTTTCTTTTGCAACATTATCAATCGCCATCTAATGTCCACGATATAGTGTCTTTGCCAATTTTCCACACATTTGCACAGGATTTGGAACAAAATGCAGCCGTTAGTACTATTTCTTCAGTATTATCGATAAGTATTATTTTCCTGAAAAATTAATAACGGTAATAATATTAGAGAGAGTGTTCTATATAAAATCAAATCACAAATAGTGTTTCATTTTAAATCATCCAAAATATAAAAAATAGGATTGTTTCAAAATATTGTGTTGCTTTATTCTCGATCGGGCGTTTTATCGACAATATAACTTTTCATACGTCTAAGGAATGTAATTATAATAGCATTAAAAAAAAAAATTACGCACCCCAGACAAATCTCATAATAAACATAATCGAAGATAGGTTTTTTGCAACTGACGTTCTCACATCTTGAAATCGGACCATTTATAAAATCAGTTTTCATAAATTTTGGTAGAAATTGAAAATATTCTTCTATTAAATCCCCAGGAGTATAATAATTTCTTCTTCGTTTAAAGTGAGATTTATAACCATATGCCTGTATTTCATCGCTATGTTTTCTCTCATCTAAATTGTTATTTGCTTCATTACCAATGTTTATATTAAAATCTTCGAAATTGTTTTCTAAATCTCTCAAATTGTTATTATTTTCATATTCATGTTCTATGTTATTGGAGTAAATGCTGAAAGGCTGTGTACTTAATTCTTTGGCCCTTTCATAAATTATTTGGAAGAACTTTCTTTTGCAAAGCTCGGACAGACTAGGTGGCGAATGATATTTAGATTCCAATACAGTATTATATTGTGGCGGGATATTAATACTATAAAATTCTTTGGATTCATCAAGTAATCTTAATTTACAACCGCGTCCTCTTGGAGTATTTAAATGTTTTCTTATATTCAGGCACCTAAAACAAACAGCAGATTATTTAACAACACTTGATTGAATTATACAGCACATCACAAGTACAATTAATATTAAGCTGTACATTTTGTAGCAACTAAATCGAACACATAGTTTAGTTCATTACACACTTATTGTTAACTTCACAGTTAACTTCATATATCTTGCGATATAGTCGGGAAACTACTCGGTAAGTAATCCCAAGTCCTCAAGTTTCGCAACGCGTAACCTTACAACTTACCCTATATTAAGACTTCTAGTTTGCTGATCTCGGAACATGTGATACCACAGCGAGTAAGGCAAGTGAGTCAGTTCCGTATTTCTCCAGAATCTAAACTCGCAGTGGTGGTAGTTATACACCGGTTTCTGAGGAAGCCATTGTAGTTTGTTATCTGTAAAAGCAATTTTTTATGCCTTCTATGTAGTGCTTGTTGTATTAGGTTGTTTATCATTTTGTGAATTTAATTTTAAGTAATGCAAGGTATTCTTATATGTGGAAAATATTGTTTATATCATTGGTATTATTAATTGCTAGATGTAATGGATTATGAGTATAGATTCAGGCTTTCTGTATTGTATATAAGATACAATTACCAAATATCTTTGTATGCGTGAATACATTGTTTTTCTATTAAGGCGGGTAAATTATAAGTACACCTATTTTTACCTGTTCCAATTTTAACGTTATTGGTGAATACCTAATAAAAAAATGAGATAACTGTTTTTAAATAGATAAATATACATATTATAGAATAATGCCACGCATTCACTGATTCCTATAAAATACAAACTAACAACGATAATTCAAAAAGTTCGTGCAGAACATACTTTATCTGTTTTTCTACACAAATTAGAGACAGTAAAATTTTATAACTACTCGTAGTCTAAGGCAGGAAACCGTTAATAGGCTTAAACACGAATCTATTTACTCATAGGGTAATAGATACACATCGGGAGCATCGTTTGATGGTTCACGGATAAATCAACGGTCAAGTAACCATTCCTTCGAGTCTTAAATAGGTCAAACGATCCAATGAGGAAGCTTTAAACTTGATTTACCGTACCGTTGGTTATCGCAGGCACGGTACATAACACTCTTCTGAAAGTTTACGACGAAACTGCGCTAAAACTGTTCTCGGTATTGCCTAACCATCATTAGTCTTGGAAACCACGAAAATATTAACAGGATATTAGGATATTCTTTATTTTAATATTGATTGTGATCATTATGCACACTTGTAAAACAAGCTCTCGAAATTCTGTGTCTGTGCGTGTATAAAATTGTACCTAAATGAAAAAAGTATGCAAGAAAACAAAACTAAAAAATCATAGTAATAAATCCTAGTATTATCTACATATAACATCATTTACACTTCAACCGTGCCATTCGACTTAAATCGACAAATATATCACGTGCAAATATATTGATGAACTGTAAGAAATAGTAAATAACCCCATCAAATTACCACAAACCGATAGGTACCGGAGATATCTCAATTCCGCAATCCTTAACGGCAGCTCGCGCAGCTCGTTCTCGTCCAATATCAGAAATTTCAAACACCTCACATCTCCAATTTCGTCTGGAATACGTCTCAATCTGTTCCCGCTAACGTCTAGGCACTTGAGACACCGCAACTTAGATATCTCCTTGGGCAATTCCACAATATCATTATCGCTTATGTATAAACTCTCGAGGTTCTCGAGCAGTCCAATATCCCTCGGCAAATGCGATATGAGATTCTCTTTTAAATAAATATCAGTTATTGCTGATTCTTCACCACGTATCTTTTCAATGGGGAATTCGGTGAAGCCTCGATAGTTCCAGTGGAGGACTGTGCTCGGTATTACATCGTAGTAATTCATTTTTCGCTGTGGTTACTATTTCTTTTGTATGTTCATTGTTTGTATCTTAAGTAGTTCTAGTATCGAAATCAATATACATAATTTGATTTACACTTTCAACACATTGTATACTGTTTTGTGGACGTCTATCAATCGACACTAGTAATCCGCGCGGGTTCTCTTTTATCCCGTTTCTTGAAGACTGCAACATGCGTTGCGCGAACCGTGCGTGAATTATTTTTAAAACTATAACAAGGTCTTTGCTAAGATAATGTTTAAAAATAGTCGTTTCGTTTGTTGCTCTCCCGAAATAATTACGCAACAAAGTAATTATTGATTTTTTAATTGTCGATAGAAAGTACATTTTAATTTTACATATTGAAAAGAACATGGTTATTCTGCATAAGCAGTACCCGTAATTACCATAATAGCTACAATTTACACAGAATGAAAAATATATGTTCTTTGAAGTTATAATTGAATTGAAAATCTAATTAACTACTCTTTTACTAATCTTTATTTAAATCTCATATTTCATCTTTACCATAGCAAAAGAGAAATAATGTAAAAGCAAAAACAACAAATAATTATAAAATTATACCAGATTTTCTCATAAATGAAATTTTATTATTTTGTATGGCAGAAACAAATAATAATGGCAATATATTTTCTGAATATGCGTAAAGGATGTTTGGCACTCGTCCAGTGAACACCACGAACCTTGTCTGTTTGAGGACACTGAAAGCTCGCGTAATAACATTGAAAATTCCATTAACATTATTATCACCAATATATATTTTTATAAAACCTGTATTTAGGTTTCTAGTCTTCAGTTCCATTTTGTGAAAACCCATTAATCTACTTAAAAGTTTTTTCTTTAAATAAATTGTATCGTTATTTGGTATAAACCTCGACAATTGCAAAAAAATATGCTGTTGAATTGAAATAAAACGAAAAATATTTATATCAATTTATTCACATTGAATAAATTTTAAACATCCTATCTACAGACTACGTGTCTATGAAGTCACAAGTTTTAGTAGAGTTTCAGACTTAGAAATGATTGCACTTACTCACTATGTGCTGACTACCCACTCTCAATATAACCCTTCCTTTATTACCAGTCCTTTGTTTTCCAATAGCACATTATAATTAAATTTTTATTACGTTATATATAGATAGATAGGTGGTCATTACATTTTATTTTTTAAATTTACCCTTTCCATGTCGCAAGTCTGAACATCTATCGACTATACGGTAAAGATTTTAATCAAAAATTTCGGCGCGTATGATAGCACTAAGTAACATGCCGAAAATACATACATAGTAAGTGCATCGTACAAGTAACTCGATCACGATAAAATTTTCATTCTTGGGACATAGAAGTAAATTTTATAAATATGGAATGCTTATTTCCAGTAACATTAGTATGAAATGAAGAATTACATAAATAGAAGCACAACAAATGTCGATAGTTGTAGTCTCTCTTGAGCTACGAAACTAATAATTATATTTAATTAATCAAACAATTCATATTATTCTTCAAGCACAACATTTTTCGATAGAAGTTGCAGATATAAGAGCATAAAAAAATAATTTGATTACAGTTACATCCTAACGGAATCCGCTAATGTGTAAATAGTGCATTAAAAACTCGTGTCACAACAGTGTTACTATATTATGCCGTAAAGTCTAAAAGCCCCTAAATAAATAAAGATTAAAAAATATATATATATTATGCCGTAATATACCGGGTATCTCAAGACTGCTACCGAAAACGAAGCCGGGTGGTAGTTTTAGTAACTACAAACACAATGCAACTAAAAATTTCGCAAAGAAAAGCGACAATTTTTTTTTAAATATCGTCATTTTTGAGTGGTAAATCCATAGTTTTCGCTAAAATAATAATTTAAACTCTAATACCTTAGAGTATTTATAAATAAAAGGGTATACACTATTATTTTAAGAAAAAAATGTATTTACCACCCAAATATGGACATAGGAAAACGTAACAAAAAAAAATTGTCGCTTTCTTTTGCAACTTTTTCTGTTGCATTGTGTCTCAAGTCGCTTAAACTACCACCCGGCTTCGTTTTCGGTAGCAGTCTTTATATACCCTGTATAGAAAACCCAACAATATTCGTATTAAGAGTTTAAATCAATTCAAGTAAGTATTTTTTCCCCGACTCATTAAATTAAGCAAATGTTATTCTTTAACCATTTCATAAAAATGACCTAATATAAAACATAGGCGTTTGCTATTCGCAAACGGTTGTAAATCATTATATCCATCTAATAGGTAAGATTCTTATCAGATATGCAACACTGTCTCAATCTCGAATAAATTATAAACTCCCACAATATTACCAGAAAATTATGATTTTACCACTCTCAGACTAGGAATAAGTTGTCATAAATACAAACTACAAAATTTGAATACGTTTGAATACTTTTTTCTACTCGTATTTATTTAGTAAATTCAAGAAAACTTCCACCACAACATTATTTTACAAATATTTACGATAAATTTGAATAGTACATTTCTTTTAATGCTAAACTCCACTATCTATATAGTATTTATCTATTAAATAATATTAATAAATACTATTTTTATTATAGCTATGCAATAATAGTCATTACAATAATTATATTGTATAAGGTTGATAGAATAATCAAAGGTCCTTAGAAGAATATTCGGATTATTAATCGGTAGGGTTACAATAGAACTATGTAAAATGTATCCTATATCTTACATATAGTAGTGCCATTTTATATTGGAAACTTTCTATACTTAGTGCTTCGCTTTACTCAATACAAATCTTAATAACGTAAGCAATAATTACGTCACTCAATAGAAATAGACTAGTCAGCAGCTTCTTATTGGCTTTGTCTTTTAACATTATTCTTTACTATACTACTAGAATTACAAAATTCTAAAGACAAATCTGATATTCTTTATTAAAAATGTTCGTAGTTTAATATATTTTTCTATAAATATAAATGCTCCTTCAAGATTTATTCGAGTCAACGAAAGTTAAAAATTCAAATAAGCAGATAATTTCGCGGTACTATGTTTCTGGGTATGGACAAAAACAGATTTAAAATAGTTTTGTGACAATATAAATTGTATACAAGAGTGACATTACATGGATATTAGCAGCTATAAATATTTCAAAGAGCATTGAAACGTACCTACTACTATATACTAGCTATATTATAAACTTTTTATTCGTGTTTATTCAATGCAGGCGTCCTTTGGGTGCAACTTAAAACATTAATTGTAATTTCAGTAAAATAATTCTCAAATTACAGATTCGCATAGTTTGGGGCTAACAGATTTATGAATGATTGTACATAATCTTTATTTGATATTAATAAAATGTATTATTATTGTTTACTAAAAATATAAATTTGTACAGCTAAGTCTTTATAGTAGGTATAAGTAATAAGAGGTTTACATTTTCATGGAATATTTTCGTATAGATTTTTCTGAGTATCCATCGATCGCCCCAAATGTTTGATCTCTGAATCAATTCGCCTTAACGCTAAAATAAAAGCTTGAACTATTTCTTTTGAATCGTTTCATAAACATTTGCATCACGACTCATCTTTTAGAAATCACTACAGTACCTACAATAATCCGAATTGTCGTATTTAGTACCGGTTCTAATAATAACTACCATTCTATCACAATTACTTTGACAATGAAATGTACAACTCCTACAAAATACTTAGGAGACAAGACTTAGAAACTACTTATTAATGGTATACCAATTGGTAAAGCATAGTTTAATATCTCCGTATGATTCTTACGCGTCGTCCTTTGCCGTCTTCGTCATCGCTGTCGAAGGAGGCTTGTCGGTGTCCCAGCATCAGCGCCTGGATGTCAGGGTTCAGTGGCAGAGCGGGGAACGAAGACCGGCGAGCCATCGGAACGGGGCGAGCTCCTGAGGGATACAAGGCCTGTTTAAAAAAGGATTGAATTTTGCTAAATAATGCTGAGGAATTATATTCTACTGGGTATCTTGGGTAATCTTCTATTTTATAAATTCTAACTAATACTGTTTGAAGTATTTTGGTTCTTGGTAGTGGTAAGTTCTATAGTCTATTTGATTACCATACTTTGAAAATCTAATGACTAAGTTGAACTAAATCCTATTGAATAATGCATGAGGAATTCTAAGATCTATTTTAGTACTAACGTATCATTGGGTAGGTATGTAATTGTTAGGTTATTCTAAGGGTTAATTTGGTTGAGACTTTATTACTAAGGCATCGTATTTTTGCTAATATTTTATCAGGTAATTACACAAAATTTACTTTTAATAGAGTCTATGTTAATTTTGGAACTATATATTTAGAAGTTTTTAAAGATGTTTAAGAAAGGCAGGGTTGTTCACAATACATTGTTATAATATGGCACTATTCCCAATTAAATAAAATTACGATAACATTTTTCTTAACAAACTGATTTGTGAAATTATACAGGGTATATCAAGACTGCTACCGAAAACGAAGCTGGGTGGTAGTGTTAGTGACTTCGGACACAATGCAACCAAATTTTGTGACGAAATTTTTTTGCTATTTTTTTTCTATCGATGTATTAGGATGGTAAAAACATAGATTTTTCTTAAATAATAGTGTACACCTTTTTATTTTTAAAGACGCTATGGTATGCAAGTCTTTAAATTATTATTTTAGCAAGAACTATGGATTTACCACCCAAACTCGAAGATATTTAAAAAATAATAAAAAAAAATTGTCGCGTTTCTGAGCGAAATTTTTAATTGCATTATGTTTGTAGTCACTAAAACTACCACCCGGCTTCGTTTTCGGTAGCAGTCTTGATATACCCGGTATACTAATACTATCTGAAATTGGGACAACCCGAAACAAATAAGTTTCCTTTTCACAATCCACTGGTAAAAAGTTATTACTTATGTGGTTTCTCATAAGTGTACTTAATCTGGCTTCTTTGAAGGTAAAGGTAGGCGGTATTATATCTTAAAATTTACTTCGATACATCTAAACGAATTGTAAAAACACTGCGAATATTACTTACCATAGTACCTATTATGTTATACTTATATAAAAAAAGATAGCTTTAAATGGACGAGTTACATAAAAGCCAATTAGCCTTTAAATCCAACCCTTTAAGCGGTTGGATAATGCACACGTATATAATGCAGATAATTGTACAAATGTGTCTGTATGAATCCTTTGATTAATCATTTGGAAGGTCATGTGTTCAATAGGCCGATATAAATTGATTATGAAACAGACAAGCTTATAGAAGCGTTCGTTCGGTACTCCGTGGTGTGGGTCATCAAAGAACAAAGAGTATTAATTCATGAACACTTTTGCATATTGTGAAAATATAGTGAATTAGCAGCAATTATTATTTATTGTTTCCTTTTTAGTGCATTGCGCCTCAGTTCATTCAATTGTTAAATACAATAGCCTGCAATAAATTAATTGTATACAACATCACTGACCTAAATTCTGATCCAATATGTAGGTCAATTTATGTGTAGACTAATATTTTTACTACAAAGCATTTAATACGCTAAGATACAATAATAAGCTTTTTATTTATGTAAATAATAGTAACTACAAATCATACAAATAAGCATCTACTTCATCTACAAGTGTGTACAACATTGATTACCTGAAAACCTTTTTCAGTCGTCAGACAGACCTTATTACGAAACAGAGAAATTAAAATAGTGACAGAAGGTATAGACACTGAAAATTTTAAAATAATAAACATTTAACAATCAGTTTTGTTTATTTAATCAAATTAATAGCAGACTTGCAATGAACTCATAAATTACTTTAGAATTTAAATAATGATTGTAAAAGTAAATAGATTGGTAGGAATGTAAAGCGTACCGAAAAGTTTGGCAACTGATTGCCTCTTAATCAGCCTCGATTCGGGTGCCGGTGTCTCAGTAGTAGATGGAGGCGAAGATTCTGCTTTGGTTTTCCTGTCACTGAGATAAGAATTAATCGATTCTCCTCGTGTATACGGTCGGCTTGGACGGCGGTTTTTCTTCTCCTCATCAGAACTCACTATAGATTCCGTGATTTGAAATAGCTGAAGACCAAACTTGCTCGATTCGCGTCTCAAAGGTTTTTTGTTAGCAAATTCTGCCAACGACTGCCTTCTTTCTCCATCTGGATTAAGCTTCCGTCTAGCTCTTTCTTCTTCTTTCACTTTGAGTACATCTAACACAGCGTTCAGGACCAAAACAATAAGGAACACGGTGATACCAATGACAGTAATTGTGTTGTGGTCAGCGCTCAGCTGTTGTCTGTGACCTTTGGGTTTAATGTCCGGTTTCTCAGTAAATATTTGAAGAATGCTGCACGCATCCTTCATAAACAATGGAATGACTTTTTTCACTTCGCTTTTTACCTGCGTAATATTTCTGGTTTGCGGCTTCGACGCGACGGCCGTCCCCGTCTCGACATTATCGATCTTAGTTTCTTTCACATTTTGGTTTGTGAGCCACATTTGAACACTGTACATGCAGTATACTATGACGAACAATATAAAAAGTATTACCCTGCGTTCGTTCATGTTTACATCTCAAAAACACTGGTTTGTTTTGACATGGAACCGCGCGTGCGTGTTTCTGTTCACTCACTGCTCGATATTATTTAGGTGGGAGCATGTATGCGATGATTAATGTTATTTTTACGTTTTTGCGGGTATTTTAACGTGTATTTAGAAATGTTTGCGACGTATAAGTGGTTGGCGGCGTCATGTCGCGGTTTGTGGAGGTGCGCTACCCTTTGCGCATGTGCGGCGCGGCCCGGGCTTCAGGGTCGGCTTTGTTTGTGTTGGCTACTGTATAATGTATACGTGAACGCTGACTATCACAGATATGATGTTTTTGATTTCTCTCATATAAAGGTTATTATCTTTTACGGTAGTATGCTTAGCTAGTTTAAATAATTGTGGTTAAAATTTATTTATCAATATTTGTGAAGATACGTATGGCTTATTGGTGACTGATATCAAATACTTACTTGCAATTATACATTTTTATATCGTTTAACGTAAACACAATTCCAATATATTAGGTTTAAACTATATCGCTTCATTTCATAGCTATATATTATAGATAATTCCTATATTAGATTTTCCTTTTATCAATTTAATTTACCATCGGATACGATGTTGTCATACCTCCGATAACGCAATTGCACTAGATATCAATATTGATGGCTGCAATGATATTAACTATGCAATATAGCCTTTGAATATTTAATTAAAATGAATATCTGTAAAATTGTGTAAAATAATGTTAAACCGAATGGGAAATGTATCACAATGGTAAACAGAATATTGTATTTTTTAATTTATTTTGTGGGACAGGTGCCCACATAGGATATTTTAGCGAAATAAATGCGTGGTTTATCTACTGCTCAACACAGAATCCCAAAACTTACTTGTAAAAAATTGGTATCGTTTCTCAAACCGACTCATTCACTAAACCTGAGTTTTTCGAGTACAACCGATGTACAGCTTTCAGCAGTCTTTATCATGATAATAATGATGTAGGTACTGATAACAAAGTTACACGTGTATGATTTAATAAAACTTGATAACTTTGTATAACTTGTCGTTAGTCTTTTGGCAGCGTGTTTGCGCTGGTGCATATAGCGATAGGCTCGCCCCCTTTCACATCGTGGGACAAAACACCCAAGACGAAAAGAGGGTGTCCTGATTGCACCTCTGCCTACCCGTTCTGGGGAAAATGGCGTGAATTTATGTCTTTATTTTGTGGATGTAAATAACAATCATTCTTTGATGGATTCCACATGGAAATCAATATATTGATGGAAACAAAATGTTCGAGTGGAATGTTTTGGCGTTTACGATTTTAGTTACTTTGATGCGTTCGGTTTTATTCGAAGCAAAACTATTTTTTAATCTTTTGAAATAGCTTTTACATTGTCGAGTGGAACGAACAACGCTTCGGAATGAAGGAGGAAGAATGCAAAGAAAATCAACATTAAAACTCTAAAACAATAGCAGCTTTTGTTGCAATATCAACATAATAAGTCTTTTACAAATTAATGCAGCATTTTAGGCGTATTTACCAAGAATTTATTTCATATTCTGAACGTGGTCTTGACTAGAACTTGGAAGACAAATCTGTTTCCTCGTCCGATAAACAATTTTGTTTAATTAACAGTTAGATGCAGTCCGATTCTAATAAGTTGTTCTTGAAGTCCTTGAGATGGTATATTTTAAAATGATTTTCTAGATATAGAAAACATTTGCAACGAACTTGATATCACTCTGACATTGGTTTAAAGAGTAGGTAATCACAGGGCATAAAGAAAAGTTTTTCTGTGCAGGTATATTAATTGCATTATTGCTAATGCTTTTTCTAATAATTTTTTCTTTTAATGGGGGAGGCCTATGTTCAGCAGTGGACTTCCTTTGGCTGATGGATGGATGATGATGGATAATGCTTTTTCGCCCACAGCCATGTTCTATAATCCTCTACATATTATAGCATTGGTAGTTTTAAAATTTCCATCCATCATCCATCCATCAGCCAAAGGAAGTCCACTGCTGAACATAAGCCTCCCCCAATGATTTCCACAGAGACCTGTTGGAGGCAGCCTGCATCCAGCAACGTCCCGCGACCTTTACCAGGTCGTCGGACCATCTTGTGGGTGGACGTCCTACGCTGCGCTTTCCGATACAATTTAAAATTTACAAGGTCTAAAATTTGTATAAGTGGAAGTATTTTTTCTATTGAAGTTCCAAAAAGCATTTTGAAACCTAATTGCAAATTTCCATGTATCTACCACTTGCCTATGTTTATCTATCGGTAGTCTGTCCCTATTTGTATTGTTCCCTATCACAGCCTGTTCTGTCAAATTTAATTGCATATTAACGATCCGCCTTTTACTCGATTTTATACTCTATTCTCTTTCCAATTAGGTTGCAATGGCCATTGGGCACGAAGCGTGCATTTGTGGCGCTAATCGTATTACGTGCAGCGTTTTAGCGATGAATACGGGAAATGATTTTGATGCTCTATTTTGGTAACAAACATAAATATCAACGAGACTAGGATCGATTGTCGGATTAGCAGGATTACTGTGGCTTTTGATTAGCGAATCAAACAAACCGTAGGCGTGGATGCGGCATTATTGCCATTCCAATAGTTTTCTTATTTAATAACAAACCGTAGTGTAACATTTTATTTATTTATTTAACATTAAAATTTGTAACATTCATCATTTATCATTGTAACATTCTCGGTTACTTTAGGCGATTAATATTGCATTTGTAGTAGAGAAGATGTTAGAGGTAAGAAAGTAAGGAAAATATATTAGTAGGAACTTGCAGCAATACTTAGAGCCGTTACTTCACGTTTGTATACGTTGAAACTGTGGTGCCATGTTGATAGTCTGGATACTATGGGTGTATTATTTTATATTTGTTTTGTATACTATAGACATATTTACATTTAATAAAAGTGCATAGTGGCCTGTTGGTAAACAGACCAGTAGGGCGATTCACGTAGTTAAATAAGTTCAATATTACAATAATGAACCTATTTATTCAGTAGAAAATTTTGAGGCTAAATGAAAGCGCCTGCGGTATTTCAAATCGCCAGAGACAAAACTGCGCCATACTGATTTGCTCTCGTAAATTGATATTCAGGAGCGTCTACTAAATTAATAAAATTTACCCCATTTAGACATGATATGTGATATTTTGATATAAAAAATCCTTTGATTCTGCGTTCAATATATTATGTGGGTTGCTACTACGGGCTGAATAATGATATTGTTTACTGCCTTAAATGTAAGATCACAAACTAATAAAAACATTTAACAAAATACACACATTAATAAAATATACACATTAATAGATCGCTTCATTTAGCAACTTGGTGCAATACCGTCTAAGCTGCACAGCAGCGCTGACTTACAATGAGGGAACTAAATGAGGTGTGAATATATGGTGAACAAAGGAACAGACGAATAGATAGCGATGCACCATTCGATTTACTATTAGGAATAATGAATAAAAACAACTCAATTTATATTTTATTTCTTTATAATCAATACTTCTAGATCATAGACATCCTGACGGGAGGTAGGTTATAGGTGTACGTTCAACGAAAATTATGATTATGATGATAGATGTCCATGATTATGATTAAGACGATTTACAAGAAGACTATGATTTAAACGATACAACAACTCGTGGAAGTAAATACATAGTAATTACCACATCGGTTTCTAAACTCAATTCTTCTATCTATATACCAATATTGCTATTGTGACCACTACTGCACACAGAAATGTCCTTACATTGTCTCCGTGTGTTGATTACTGGAGTTTGGAACACCAGTGGCTATATTAGATTTATTGGACAACTAAGACTATAAGCTACATATTTCAAACCACCCTTATAGGTTTAATGACTGCTGCCGTTGTCATAATATACTTCAACTTTTTTTTTATTATTGCAATGAATGGCGAGACGTGCATGCCGTTCGCCTGATGGTAAGCGTTACGACTATAAACAGTAGCAAGTGCTATAAACAGTAGCAAAACAAAACAACACCTTACAACTCTCAAAGAATTATCATCTATGGTAAATATTAGTCCTTTTTACGAGAATCCATTGCCACAATTATAACAGACTGTGAGACTCCAAAGAATAAACATCTTTATTTAACCACATTCTTGCAAATAAATTTTCATTTTATTCCATTCCGAATCCTGGAATTAGATCGTGCTATCCCGGTGTTGGTTATTATAAACATTTCTACCAGTAAACCTGCAAGCTACTTACATTTTACACTAATATTAACGGCAATAGAATTGGTATCTGCAATCCGATTAGCATTGTCACGGAAAAACCGCATCTGCACCAAAACCAAATAATTATCGCATTTGGTATAAATTGTTAGGAGCTTTGTGTGGTCGTTTAGCAGATTGCCTATTGTCAGAATTATAGTTTAAAATTGAATGAACTGCGCACAGCGTTTAATTTTCATTTCGGCGAAACCATTTGTACTGCAATCAAAACATAGATGTGTTTGTATATTTGTATTAATTTTGTGACATTAGTATACGTGGTTTGAATGTTGACTAGTGACTACTAACTTTATATTATAGCGGCTTTATTCATAGACAGATGATAAACCTATTATAGTTATCGAATGTTTAGCCACCTTCGAACAACTTTTGAATTCAACTTGAGCGAAGAAGAAAAATCATTCAACAATAGGCTTATAAACGATGTAAGTATCTATCATACAGTCCAGGTTTAATCTTCTATATCCAGAGTGTCTTCATGGCTCATGCTTTCTTTTAATTCGATACTTCTGTCTCACAGAAGATCGACGTGCAGTGTCAGCTTTGCTGTCGTTTTTCCTTCTGTGACTGAGATTGTCGGATGCCCAACACCTATTAATTTTTTCTTCCGTCTCCTTTTCCGATTTCCTAAGCCGGAGAACACATCTATGATCCCAGCGTTGTGGATGTCCATGGGCGGCAATGATCACTTACCATCAGATGTTAGCTGTCTGTTTTCTCATTTCTCATCTGTTTGCTCATTTGCCGGACCTATTGTATAAAAAAATTGGTTAATGATGAGAATCTAAAATAGGTACTTATGACGGTCATATTACTGAAAACTTAATTAATGAGTATTGAGAATGTTATTCAACAATATCCGAATTAAAAGCTTAAATGTGCTTTTGTTATATATCAATCGCTCAATTCAATATTATAGGAAAAAATTGCATCACCAAAAACATGATATGAATAAGTCATAGTATCATTTTCAAACGATCTCTTCCGCCGACATTTTTTTTTTCAAAAAATTTTATTTCAATATTGCTGCGCAGTCTAAGGCAGCCTGTTACGATTCAGAAAGATTTCCATTTCGCGCTTCGTCGCATTCGGCTGCGCATTAAAATATGCAACGGGGGTGTATTGTGCATTTCCGAAAAAATATTTGTATTATGCGACATTTTGACACGGTTTAGATGGTATTAAGATATGCTTTTTTATGTTATAGGGGGCAAATAAGCATACGGTTCACCTGATTCGTAAATGCTCATCGCCGCCCATGAACATCTGCATCATCGTAGAGCATGGAGATGCATTGCCGGCCTTTAAGGTGGCTCGTTTTTTGAAGGTCACTAGGTCGATTTTATCAGGAAATGCTGTCACTGACAACTGGTTCCTCATATCAGCATATGATATGATGGTAGTAAATTCATCACAGTAACCATGGAATAGTGTCGCAGATCAGGTTCACCCTTTTCACACACAACTGCCATTGACCACTTTAGTTGATCAAATATATTTTAGTCATTTTGTAGTGCTTGTCTATGTTAAGCGGAAAATATACTTATAACCTGAAATGAGTCGTCCAAAATAAAAAAACCCGCATAGATGCACCAAGACCCTCAGATTATTTAATTTTAGTTTCAACATAACAATTTACAAAAGCCACGTATTTATTTACTGAATATAACTTTTAACACAACTTCACCAATTACACTTATATCCTCCTAATTGTTACTGTCGTTTAAGGTTAATTGCTAAGATAAAGCACATTTGAGTCCCAAAATGTTTTCCCATTACGGATTAAGTTTGGCTTTAGGTACGACACTCGGGATCCGCAGATGTCTCTTTGTAATTGTAATACTTTAGTCCACAGTTTAGTTCTATAGAAATTAGAACAATTGAATCTCGGAAAAGTTCAATGAAGATTAAGAATTATTTATCACTTTCTTATTTTCAAGCTTTAATTAAAAGAGCCTTCTGATTATGTATATCATCTACGGTCTGATTGACATTCTGTAGCCAAAATATAATATATTAGGCTCTGTTTTTTTACACTTTATAATATTGGACATGTTAATAATATTACATTACGAGTATAAATGCTTGTTCCTTATATTAAGAAAAATCAACTCCTTAAAAAACCTGTTTTTCATATTTTGAATACAGCATGATAACCACACATTTGCACGCCAAAAGACCCTAGTTGATGAATACTATACTCACACCAAAAAAGCGCTGTTAAATGTCATCAAGGAAGATGAGGTAGATGACGTAATTTAAGTAACGACTTGCCCTGCAATCTGAACATGTTACAGAAATAAAAGTTTTATGTCTAATTTAAAGAAACGAGAGATTTTTTTTCATAATTATAAAATAATTTTATAAACGGAGTTTTCATACTAGACTATAATCATCTGGCGGTAGGTCTCTTAGGTAGGTACCCCTGCAATGTCTAATTCTCCCACCAAACAGCAGTGCAAATACACTGTTGTGTTATGGTTTGAAGGACATGGTACCCAGAGTAACAATCGGACATAATCGCTTACAATCAGGCAATGGCATACTGGTCCCGCCATAAATGGGAATAAAAAAAAACACTAATTATGTAACATTTTTAAACATTTAATCACCAAAACGGTAAAGTGATAGTCGGAGTCCTTGCCAACGCCTAAATTCTTATTATAACTCAGTTTCCTTACACCACAGAAGCGGCCGAGCCGAAGCAAAGTTTCAATTGCTGCAGACAATCAAAAGTCGAGCGAGCAATTTGTGAAGTGATAGACAAATGGCCCAAGTTCGACAATAGTGGCCCGCAAAGGCGGCGTTTGCACCTGTCGTACTAATGTAGCACCGTATTACGAAACATGAAATTACGAACTGATTTTATTATCAAATAGCTTTTGCTTAACCTCTGCATATGCATTTGGTCACGCTGCATCGTCTACAGCAGTTTGTGTTGTTTTAAATTTGTTTTAGTTATGTAATTTGGAAAAGGAATGTTGTTTGGTGTTATTTAATGTAGGGTATGTTTATTTCAGGGGGATTATTATGGATCACTATTTTGATTCTTTTGTTTATGCTATTGGGGTGTATCAACTTCATTCTTATTTATTATATTGTTATCTAATTATTACTGAATATTTTAATATCTAACATTAAAATATCGATAAATTCCAAAGCAAAATCGAAAGGTACGGCATTAAGTACCTACTTAGAATTTATGTATTTTGGATTGAGTCTGTAAACTTTTTTATTTTAAAGAAATAACTAATTAATTTAAGGAAAAGAAGTGTCAAGATGTGTGAACATGGTAGTAGCCCAAATAAAAAATAAAAATCACTAAAACTAGGTAAAAAAAACATTGAAAGCGATTTCGTAAGCATCTTGAATAAATATTTATGTTAATTGTTATACAAATTGGGATAAATATACCATTTAAGAATATCATTATAAAACAATAATAACTGATCTCAAGAACATAATAGTTTACACAGCAATTTCAATATTGTACGGCGAAATTGAAACAAAATTTTTAGTAATTCACATTTATTACTAATTCAGAGGTCGTGGAAGGGTCTTTCACTTAAATATTCATTTAAGCTATAATATCGCGGGCTTAAAGTAACAAACCGATGTGTTAGGAGAAACTGCCTACTTTAATTTTAACAAACTCGACTGGGTGAAATATTAATTTGCTTGGGTTTAATTAGGTCGGCACGTTATTTACCCGGGCAAGGAAAGACAGGCCTCACCTTTTCTTGTTGTTGGAGTATCTTGATATCATCTTGAGTCAATTAACCTAGAAACCTCAGTGCTAACTGAACTGGAGCTTCTAACATGATAGATGATTTCGGGAGTATTTGCTATACCAGACACAGATATGCTAGATTAATAGTCTCTGCGATAGGACAATATTGTCCTTGGTTGATTTTAACTTAGTAATAGTTGCCTTTGAAATCCATCTTAATTATTTCAGCAAGAACAACAAACTTGTTCAGTGTATGTTTCGTTAGGATGTAAAACTTAAGCAACAGTTAGTGACGTTGAGTAACAAAGTGACGAGATACCTTTAAAAAGCAATTCAATATGAGTGCTATATATTTAAGAATTAAGACGATATTTAAACGAAGCCAGTAATAAAGTAAAATTTTAAAATTAATTAGCTTCTACTACAATAGCTACAATTTTCGCGCCATTCAGGTACGATAGATCGTTTTCGCTAGCAATTTTAGATTTTGCCTAAACATTCATGTTTCTTTTAACAATGTATTATTAGGACAAGTTAATCGTCTTATCCAGGACTAATTATCCATAAAAAGACTTGAAATCTCACTCAGGTCAGAATACCCATTGTTGTGTTCTAAATCGATACCTAGCCAATAACTCTATCGACAGATCATATATCTAAAGTCATACATGCCATGGACATTGTACATATTCCTAGCTAGAACCACAATCTGCCCGCACTCCCCCGTCAATTATAACAATTGTATCAGAGTCCCAGATCTCGTTAAGGAGGATTGGCTTGGATTGGAGGAAGTATACGGTTTATTAGTATTGTAAATACTACGTGGATATCTGTTGATTAATCAAGACTACTGGTTTGTGTTTTGCTCACTTTATTGTGCCACTGCAAGTTTCACTCCGATCTTTGGGGAGCTAAACATGCCTTTAGGTAGAATGTAATTTGTTTGATTAACATAATTTGATACAATTTTACCTTTATCAGAAATTTTGAAATAAAGTATTAAAAATCATATAGTTGAATCCAATCATTCGAGATCAAGGCAATTTCGTTAATAAAATATTGGTATTTTATTCAATTAAAATATATATTTAATGATAGTAATTTAAGCATTGTGCATTCTTTTTAAATTGACGGTTTTTCTTTGAGCTCATATTGTGTGTGCCCGACATAACTACATATAATCTGTCTGTATCTGTATCAGCCCATATACGTCCCACTGCAGGGCACGGGCCTACTCTACAATCGTCAGTACGATTGAGAGTGGTTAGGCCATATAGCCATATAACTACATATAATCACAGTACCTATATTAGTTACGGCATATAGAACAAAAATGTTCGAATAGTTATTGATCTACCATAACCTTGTACTTAAATCTCGATTTTTAAGAAGCATTAGCAACCAACTATCCAGTATTGAATAATCCTTAATCGAAACCAATCAATGTGAATGTATGAATGTAGCGCCATTTACGGTAACCGCTTGTATCAATGATTTGCTTTGAATAGCCAATTTGGTATGAAAAGCGAGTGGGACGAATTTTTACATGGAGTTGCGAATGAGGGGCTAACGAGCTCCCTCCCTTTGTGACGTCACAGGCCTCTTTGTCGGGCATATGATTGTAGCTTCATGATTTCGTGTTAGAAGTTCCAAATTAATGAGCTTGATGTCTTCAATAAAATTCCAAATTTGAGTAATAGGAAGTTGTATCTGAAATAATTGAGAATTTAAGGAAGTGAATGCATGAAAAGGTTAAACTGATGTCATGTGATGAATTTAATGAACACCAGGCACCAGCAAAACAATGGAATTGTAGTTGTATTGCTAGACTTTGGAAATGTAAGAGGGAATAAGGATTAAGCAACAATAATTGTTGACATTTCTGAAATTTAAAAACAGGGATAAAAGCTACAATGCTGTATGTATTACTGAATATGTTAGATTATTTAACTTTCCATGTCCTTTCCAATACTAAAACTATCGATTAGCATCAGCCATTACTGGTATTAAATCCACTAATGGTTTGCTTACTTTCGCTTTATAATTTTGCATTCATTTATCAATTAAGTTATTGCATAGATATGTGTCTTTAAGTACCATGAGTCTAATAAAAATAATTATTGAGTTAAAGTAAAGTAAATTAAATGGTGTTTGGTTTTGCTTCTGTCCATCAGTGGTCGTATCGCTTACCATGAGGCGAACGAAATGCTCGTCTCGCCATTCATAACAATAAGAAAACGCACAAACAGCATTATAAATGAAATTAAAAATCCAAAAACCTTCATTTTTTTTTTATTGCATTGAATGGCGAGACGAGCATGCCGTTTGCCTGATGGTAAGCGATGCGACCGCTCATGAACAGTAGCAAAACCAAACAACACCTTGATTTACAAAGCAATGCTTGGCATTCCACTGCGCTCGCCATCCTGAGACACAAGATGTTAAGTCTCAATATGTCCAGTAGTTACTCTGGCTACAATGTCCTTCAATCCGAAACACAACAGTTCATTTAAACTGCTGTTTGACGGGAGAAATAGACATTGCGGTGGTACCCACCCAGGCAGCCTCTCACATATGAGAGACCTACCACCAGTAAATTGCTTAAATTATTTACTTGCCATTTTTATGGTCATCTTTTTGAAACTCCGAATGTACTGAAGGGCCTATCCTTAGTTTTTAAATCAATGCTTACAATATTATTACGAAACATATTAGCTATTTTTGATATTTCTAACATTTGTTGCTGCTGAGATAACCAGCCTCGTACAAATTAAAACTACCGGCTGTATTGTATTACAGAGTAAAAGTAAAAGATATCGTAAGTACACTTGTAAAGTCGTTCCCAATGCCCAATAGAAAATTTAAGTGTTTCCCAATTGAAACGTGGAGTTTTTAAAAACCCCATTTGAATTTCAACTCGTCTCTAATTAGAATGAATTCCCTTCTGATTATATTACTCTACCGGTCTCAATTTGAACTCTTATTGAATTCCGTAAGGACGTCAATTTTATTGAATTTATATCAATTACAGGGGATACTTGGCATTTTAGTGGAATTTTAATTGGACTCTTATTAAATGTGCGATCCAGTTTTGGCGGGAATTAATTTTGCGTTTTATTATATTACTAGAATAGGTTTTGCCAGGGTGTAAATTTTTTTATAGCGTTTTCTATTTTTTGGTGTAATATGCCATAACAGTGATCTGCCAACACTTATTTCAGTGAATGACATTTTCGTTGTGCAAAGGTCAATCATAATTTTACATTGGGGTTTTTGATGGAAATATCGCAGAAAATATAATACAGGGTATAATATCTTCTTCTTTTCAAATGTAGTTTGGCTCCACCATTTCATCGGTGACTTTGGGGTATAATATCAAGACTGCTACCGAAAACAAAGCCGTGTGGTAGTTCTAGTGACTGCAGTCACAAGGCAAATAAAAATTTCGCATAAATGCTTGTCTCGCCATTTATTGCTATACAATAATATACCTCAACCTTAATGTAATCAAAGAAAACCGAATTATGATGTATTTCCAAAAATAATTATGTGAAACGGAACAGCAATGTTTCTCAATATTAAAAAACTTGATAATAGTGGATAGTGCCTTATTACTCAGATTTCTATTAACCTACCCAAGCCACATTAATGTAACGATATAGAAATGCATGCTCTGAAAATGCTTGTGATGAATGAGTGGTAATTATTGATTGCTATTTATAATAATATATAGATAAAAGAAATTTAAATTTAAACATATTTAGTTAAATGAGTAGTTACTCGTTTTCTTTTTACTATCTATAAAAACTGACAACATATAAAAACTGCGTTGGTACCGCAGTTGTACTACGGTATGTTTGCAAAGCTGAGGCTGAGCTTGGGTTTGAATACCGGGTCGGGCAAAGTGATATTGGATTTTTCCATTCAATACTGATACATAATGATCAGCCCGGAATCAGGAATTTCTGTGGGATATGGCGGGATATGGTCCCATCACATCGTAGGACGAAACATACAAGGTGAAAAGTGATTGTCCTGGTTGAACCATTGCCTACCCCTTATGGAAAATATAATAGTTAAAAAAAACTAAAATACAGGCTTTAATAAGATATACAACTAAAAAAGTAAAAATAATTGATACTGAATTTAAGATAAGAAAATGGAGTAAAATACATATATTTTATTGTTACAAAGCGTGGGGTGTTTACAACAATTACTTATCCTCCTGCACCCCACGCTTTGTAACAATAAAATATATGTATTTTACTCCATTTTCTTATCTTAAATTCAGTATCAATTATTTTTACTTTTTTAGTTGTATATCTTATTAAAGCGTGTATTTTAGTTTTTTTTAACTATTATATAATTGTTTTGACTAAAAACATCCATCTACGGCTGTATTTCCAATCAATAACGCCATCTGTTGGTCAGTAGTAATATTTGACACTTGAAGAATACAATGTTAACGCCATCTAGCGATGAATAGTGCAAACATGCATTATTGACGTGATCACGCCATCTATTAGTCAGTAGCAAATTATGTTCATCTATACGCCACCTAGTGGTCAGTAGCAATGGTCATCAATTATAAGAATAATTAATCCTGGCGAATCTAATCAGGATAATTATATATTTTAATCGAATTATTGTATTGTCATCGGTCTTTGACAGGTGTGCAAAATTTGAACGAAATCTGGCCGTTTAAAGTGGGTCAAAATCGCGTCCAAAGAAGTCGATTACAAACAAACATACAAACATACAAGTGAAGCTAATATAAAGCGTGTAAAAAGGCGTGAGTTTATGCATATAATTTATAAAATCCAATAAATATATGTTCAGCATTAAATAAACGTGTTTGTTTCTGTTCTGAAGTGAATGCATGAAAAGGTTAAACTGATGTCATGTGATGAATTTAATGAACACCAGGCACCAGCAAAACAATGGAATTGTAGTTGTATTGCTAGACTTTGGAAATGTAAGAGGGAATAAAGATTAAGCAACATATAAAATTTTAAATATTATTTCACAATAGGTATTATGTAATGCTCGATTTTTTATTTTATCTAAATCTGGATATTTATTACGTTGGATTGACATTTGAATATTGAAATTAATCAAATGTTTAAACAATTTATTAAAATAATAACCCTAGCTATCAAACTTTTATCAGGTGGATGGAACAAGTAGAATAATTTAAAATGTCAAAATTAACGAAATATTCCGCTTACATTTTTGTTTTTTTTTGACCTGTCTCAATCGCACTCTCGATTGTAAAGAGGACTCGTACCTTGCATCGATGTATATACCGGGTATATCAAGACTGCTACCGAAAACGAAACGAAGTGGTAGTTTTAGTGATTACAAATACAATGTAGCTAAAATATTTCGCAAAGAAACGCGACAAGTTTTTTTTATATCTTTAAATTTGGGTGGTAAATGCTACAGTTTTTGTAAAAAAATGATTTAAAGCCTTGCGTACCATAGCGTATTTAAAAATAGAAAAGTGTACACCATTATTTAAGAAAAGTCTATGTATTTACCACCCTAATACGACGCGACGATAGAAAAAATAAAATAAAAAAAGATCGTCACAATTTTATGCAAAAAATTTAGTTGCATTGTGTCTGGAGTCACCAAAACTACCACCCAGTTTTGTTTTCGGTAGCACTCTTGATATACCCTGTATGTGTATAAGGGTTGGTACAGAAACAGTTAATAAAATAGTATTTTATTTATACTCGGTTCAATTAATGGACTTCCCCTATAAAATCTTGGGATAATTTTACACACCGAGGAATTTGGACGTCAGTTTAATAAAAGGTTATGTAAAAAAAACACACACACTAATTATACTTTGATAAAATATACTGAAACTATATTACAAACGTATCATTGCTTTTGCTAATAAAATGGGCAAGGCGTTTATTGCGTTGTCTCAAAGTATTTTTTTTTTTAAATTGACACTCTTCAATCTTAAGCTGCTTAATATAGATGTGAAAAACAAAGGTTTCTAAATTGAAATAGGTATCCACCTATTATGATTTGGTTATTAATTAGGAAATGTTACCTTTTGGTACTTTAGTTACGTATCGAATTGATTATTACTTTATTGATGTACATTTAAAAATATTTTCCGTCTGTTCTCGCGTAGCACTGATATAGAAAACACAAGCCTACAAGTACTTTAAAATATTTGTTGATTAGCTATGTCTGCGTTCGTGTTTCAATAAAATTGGTATGGACGACTAAATAAACCGGTGTCGTTGATAATTTGCATATAATTTGATACAATAAATAAATAACACTCAACAGTCACATACATAGTCCTGACCCCACATTAAGATCGAGTCTTGTGTCGTGGGTATCAGGAACTACGAGAGACTTTTCGGTCTCACAAACATCCAGGCCCGAGAGAAATATTTGTGGGCCGCACAAACATTTCTCTTGGTGCGGGGATCGAACCCGCGGCCTCTCGTTTCACAGGCGGCGTCTAACCGCCTGCGCCACGGAGGCTGTCAAACACGATACCTCAAGTTTCCAACGTAAAATATAAATTGACAACACCCCTAATATTAATTGAAATAAATAATTTTATTATACATATTTTGTGTTTCAAAGTCTACAATCCCTCAAATAATACACACACAAAGCTGTATAAACCGAGCTTCCTTTTCTCTTTGAAGAACATAAAAAATGTCGTTCAGAAATAAAAAGTCGCACCATAAAGCACCTGAAAAGAACAGCGGTTGTACACAATGCCTTATTGTGCATTAACCGTTGTCTATGACACACTTGCCAAAACAATGCTTTCCAAAGAAGCACGCCTTTGTAAGCATGTGATTTATAATGCTTCCAGCTGAATACAGTTGACTGCTACTGAATAATTATTGTTCCTTCGCGGTATTCTTTATGGGTTTTCTTTCTATTCTTTGGAATGAAATTCTAACGTTTTTTCCACTTCGCAGTTTTCCAAAATGTTTAGTATAATGGAATTTGCGCACTTTGAATACCATTTGTCCCTACATTTGCTTATGAATTATATTTCTTCATTTCATATTAATATTGTCGTTGTGTTGTTATATAAACCCTACATAAAGGACCATGTAAGTATGTTGTACTTTGGATTCAGTATGTATATTTAGTTCAATCGGGTTTTTTTTTTCATTTATTTATTATATTAAGACAAAATAACAAAAAAATTACAATTAGTCCCACAAAACCAATTACTTGGTTTGTCTGTGAGTACATAGTAGTGTTTTACATACTTAATATCTAGCAAATTGCGAGTGCCTAATTATAAGGTTGATAGAAAATACTTTTTAATAGCTTTAATATCAGACTTTTTTTTTAGTTCTGTTGTCTAATCCCATATAACCATCTCTCATCAAAAAAGACTTTGTGTTTTTTGTACCTACTATACTGTACTGTATCAGCCCATATACGTCGCACTGCAATGCACTGGTATCCTCTAAAATCGAGAGAACAATTGAGAGTGGTTACGCCATATAGTCCACCACCCTGGTCTAATTCAGGTTGACGGACATTCCTTACCATAGGAATTCTAATAAATCGCTACGGTATGCAGATTTCCTCACGATATTTTCTTTCACCGTTTAAGAGCGTAGTGATTGCTATCAATACACAACTCACTTTTAGGAGTTATGTACTCCGAAATGTCAGAAGTTAGCTCTGGGATTCGAAAAGGTTGGCAGCCCTGTCTGGTCCGTTGACCAACAGGCCACCACACACTCATACATATATAAATACACGAAGATACACAATGTTTGCTCAACACCACAGGCAATTTATATGGTTTCTCTTAAAAGACGTCATCTAGTTAAATCTGCGAACAGTCTTATCCAATTATTGTCTGCCATTCAGTTATTTGTCTACCGCACAACCACTCACAAAAACACATTATGTTTTAACATGGTTACATTTTTTTTAGAGCAGTTGGATAAAATCTCTGTCCATGGTTTTATGCAATGATGTAGAAGCTCAAAAAATTACTTTGTTGGGTTGTATTCTACTCTACAATTTAAAATTATTGGATTAATAAAAGGTTGAACAATGTGAAGAAAAACTAAAACTATAATATTTATATAAGCTCATATTCATCTTACAGCTGGAAAAGAGAGTCCCACAACATTTTTATTTTTTTATTTTTTTTATTTTATTTTATTTTAGGAAGGCTAACAGACAAATTATAAATATGAATAGAAATAAATAAAATATAGAAAAAAATGCTGACAACAAGCCTCCACCAATACATATACAAAAATAAGCACCTTACATTAAAGTAAACTAAGAGTAATATATCTTACCAAATAACAATATAAAACATGTGTAAAACATACAACACGATTATGGCTATTAAACAAAATAACAATTATGATTAAAAAATTTAAGTTTGTCACTATGCAATCTATACATTATTTGAATCAATGTATTTAAAGAAATGCTGTGTTAAGATTCTTTTTACACTTGCCGTACTAGTACAGAATAAATCAATGTTTAGGTTCAGAGGTAATCCATTGAAAGTGTTTGTAAACATGGGAAATTACTTCGTATTTTAGCCTCTATAGTCACATAATATAATTAACTGTCAAACACCAGTCTCTTCCAAGATTAACACATCGACTTATTGGTAACGATTTCTGTTTCTGATTAAAACTAAAATAATCATTTTGTTTTATGGTATAAGATTTATCTTCCACTTTAACTTTAGAACAATTCTTTAAACCTATAACGGACAAAAATCAAAATGCAATTCCTTATAATTCTCCAGAAAAATACCCATCCAGCGTTACTGCGAAGCAATTTATAGGCACTTGGCCGTAGGGTGGGGTTATTATGAGAATAATTCATGAAGTCTGTTGTATTAACCAGATATATCATACTCGGGAACGCTATCCCGCTTTATTAAAACTCCCAAACACTTAGCTTAGCACTTATGGATGTGTTTTGTGAGTTATGGGCTTGTAACAGCTGGATACGTCAGTATTTCCCCAATTTTTGAGAATTGACGATTTTTCATGGTCAAAGTTTGATTGCCTCGGTGGTGTAGTTGTTCTACGGTACGATTGCAAGGCTGAGGCGTCGGGTTTGAATTCCGGGTCGGGCAAAGTGATGTTGAATTTTTCTGTTCAATATTATCCCGAAGTCAGGAATTGGTGCACGATATGGCGAAATTATCGCTCCCAATCACATCGTGAGACGGAACATACAAGCATTGGCGATTTGTAAATGAATCTTGAAGACATAGGTACATGTAAAATTGGATTAAAAAATGAGACACATGTATATTTCCATTATTTTCCGATGACACATTGGTAATGACACAATTGGTAATGAACATGACGAAATCACGTCCACATACCCACGTTACTTTAAAATTCAAAAGTATAAAATATATGAAAAAACAAAATCTTATCTTTGCAATTAGCGTTTGTATTGTGTAAATCACGTTAGTTGTTAAGCAATATAAATTAGGCATCCAAACGCAAGAAAAGTTCCAATAGGTATGCAAATTAATTTGTTTATCTTCTATCCAATGTGGAATTAATATGATATTTAATTCGAACTAGTTTCTTTTCACGGGTTGGCGTTTACTTTATCTATTTTTTAAAATGAAATATTATTTGCCTGGTTAAATGGTTGCCTGGAAGAGATCCCAGTTAGCGATAAGGCCGCCTATTGTAACCATGCCTTTAGTTTTTAAGTATTTTGTATGCGTCTTTCATTTTGGTGTACAATAAAGCATATATAAATAAATAAATAAATAAATTATTAAGCATTTAAACATAGCTCCCGGTTGTCTCGAATCTAACATAATAATTCTATTTTAGACAATGTCATGTGACAGGAAGGTAATATAAGTATGGAACTAACAAAAATAAAGTAAAAAAAAACCTGAATGAAGGACTACCTACTTAGAGCAATTACAGACTGGTATCAATAGACAGAAATACATTTTATATTATAGAAACTTGTGTGACTACATAACATTACGAATGCCAATTATCTTAGTATTTACTGCAGACAAACTAAAATATAATTTTTAATATCGACATGCCATAAAAAGCGAATTCATTCAAATGACGTACAGACGAGCTGTAGGCAATATTTTATAGTCACACGATTTGGAACTAGTTTATTAGGACGGTATAATAAAGGAAGTTTGAATATAATAATATAACGTTTATATTGTCAAATAAAAACGTGTTCGTTTTAATGTCGACATGGGAATAAATCGGCATGTGTCCATCTTTGGAATGTTTTAAGCCTTAATGAGCAATCATAATCGAGACATGTTTTATTACATTGAATATATCTGTCTGTCTGTATCTGTATCAGCCCATATACGTCCCACTGCAGGGCACGGGCCTACTCTACAATCGAGAATACGATTGAGAGTGGTTAGGCCATATAGTCCACCACGCTGGCCTAGTGCGGGTTGGCGGACTTACATACCATAGAAATTCTTATGAATCGCTATGGTATGCAGGTTTCCTCACGATGTTTTCCTTCACCGTTTTAGTGCGTGGTGATTGACTATCCATACACACATGACTCCGAAAAGTCAGAGGTGTGCCCTGGGATTCGAACCCGCGACCACCGTGAACATGTTGGCAGCCGCGTCTAGTCCGTTTACCAACAGGCCACCACGCACTTACATTGAATATATAATTGATTAAAATTATTTATATTTCGGTTATAAAAAGCTATAAAATATAAATGATGCTATTTTTACCGTCTTTAGCTTTTAAGTGTTAAACAAACAATACACGATTGAAATATCATTCTAGACCGAAATCGTGACCAGTTTAGATTTCTGTAATTCATATAAATAGCGTTGATAAATGAGTCAGTTATTTACTTGTAATATTACCAGATTACAAGTAAATAATCATTGTCGATACGCTGCATGTACTGTAATGTAATGTCTTTACATAAAATCAAATGAAGTGACTAAAGCTTCCGTGGCGCAGTTGGTATGCAGACTTTGAAACGAACGGTCTTAGGTTCGAAGCCAGCATCGGGAGTCGAGGCACCCTATTTTTATTAACCTTTAATATTTGTATAACCTGGTTTCTAAGTCTCCTTTCTCATGCCCACGTTAAAAAAATACTTTACTCCTGAGTTCAGGTATAATCCTGACAATTGTTGTATCTGCTAAGTTTTATTTTTAAATCAATTCTATAGAAAATATTGTCAATACAAATTAATTTCATGAGCCATGCAATATCGTATGAAGCACGTACAATCGGTTTAATCCAATTAAATTCTTGCTTCAACTACATAATCAACGCAATTAAAATACTGAAGTGTCAATTTAGTTGTAAAGCTGTTGTGAAGTCGATGAATGCGGCACATTGTATTACGTGTATAACAAATTAAATTCAAAAAACAAAATATTGACAACGAAGCGTAAAGAGCAAATTAAATCGTCTATTTAGATCGTTAAATTATTATATGATTTAGTCCTTATTTTTTTTTCCATGTCGCAGGTGAAGTATGCTATTTAATTTGTATATTATTGGTGGATAATTTGACGACTACTGAGTTGGAATATTGTCTTTAACATCGTCTATGAAAGTCCATAATACCTGGTGATGATTTTTTATACTAACACTAAAAAGTTACTACATGAATCACTACATAGTATGAAATAAAGTCGCTTTCTCTGTCCCTATGTCCCTTTGTATGCTTAAATCTTTAAAACTACGCAACGGATTTGCTGTTTTTTTTTAATGGATAGAGTGATTCAAGAGGAAGGTTTATATGTATAATACGTACATATTATTGTACAGAAATCTATTCGTACCCGGGCGAAGCTGGGCCGGGCCGCTAGTTATTAATAAACTTGGAATAGAGAGGGATTAACTTTAGCCCAAAGCTTTAGAAATTTCAATATTTCTACGCTACAGTTAAAGAAAAAATAAGGAATTTCACAAAAGTCCCGAGTATTTATTAACTAACACATACAGCATAAAGCGCTTCCAATGAAAGTGATTATGATCTCAAGGTGACCCGCTACACCAATAGGTTGCGTCTGAGCATCTCGGGTCGGGGGTCAATACATTTTAGGTTTTATTTTTTATTAATAGTTTAATAGATTTCTTTGTGAGGCCATATTTGTTAGATAATAATATAATTATTATAATATACACAGGGTATTTCTGGCGAGACTACAGTAGGCCAGCGTGGTGGACTATATGGCCTAACCACTCTCAATTGTAATGTCGATTGTAGAGGAGGCCCGTTCCCTGCAGTGAGACCTATACATGACAGTACCGTTGCAGGCTATATTGTTTTGGGAGATTTAAAAAAAGGTTATGTAGGCTTAAATTGTTTAGGGAGAGGAGAAAGTATATTTCTATCCGAACACTAAGACAAATTAGATGATTAACTAATATTTTACCATCTCGCTAGCATAGTGTTTAGCAAATTAGGATAATAAAGATAAAAAGTACATAAACGTCTTTAAAATATGCACATATATAAGGGGTAGGCAGAGGTGCAACCAGTACACCCACGTCTTCTATTTTCCGTACCTAAAATACATGTAATATTTAGTTAAAGATATCTACAAATATGACCTCGATAAATCTAGCCGTAATGTTGGGAATGTTTAAAATAAATATTTTATACAAATATAGTTTTTTGCGAACCTCCAATATTGTATAATGGGCGAGTCTTCGAATTCTTGTTAACTTAATTTATATTCATAGAAATATTGATTTGGCATTTATTGGTACTTGTGATATAATTAGCAATGAACTGAGAATCTGGCATATCTTTTTGATAATGGAAATCTCTGTCGATGCCGCTGTTCTTCAGTTTCATCATCTCAGCCACAGTCTATTGCTGAACATAGGCTTCTCCCAGGAATTTCGACATCGACCCGTTGAGAGCGGCCTGCATCCAGCGAATTTCTGCAACTTTAGTCAGTGAGGTTACTCTATGAAAACGATACAAACTTCGAATGTTTTGACGCCGTACGTAAAACTTCACAAATGTGATGATACTACGATGTTGGATTCCTCTATGGTACGTCGCAACCATAGACTAAGTTCAAGAAAATGATATGTATAATAGAGAATAGTGTTAAATTTTAGAAGTGAAAATCTTATATCTTACTCTGGATGTCGAAGACCCGAACATTTGAAGTTCGTATCGTTTTTAAAGTCCGACATTTCCCTTGCCTTGCTGTTCTTCAGTTTACAGCTTTTCATTGTAGATGATGATGATGATTATGATTGGGAGTCATGGTTGTATCCATGAGCATATTCAACAGAGGAGTCTATTAGTGACCTTACATATACATATAAACACAGCAAAACTACCGGACTCGATGGGAAAAAGGCTTGAGTTAATGTACGTAAAAATGGGTATAATGTATTGAGATTCAAAATATTAACCTCAGCTCATAGGGCTGGAATATAAGCAAATTTCGACATTGATTGAGCCAAAATTTTACCACCATTCTATTTAAATATAACACGTGAACAAACCGTGATATGCATACCAATCAATATTTCTACACATTTCGCATAAATATGTGATTTAATAAACGTTTTCACGATAAGCATTAAAGAATCAAATATGCGGCTTTATTTACATATATTTTTATTTGTAATTAAATTAAGTATTGGTTTTATATATCTACGATGTGTACAGCTTCTTACTCATAAGATAACACAAGTATTAAATAGAAAGTGATTATAACAATATGAATAATACATTTTGGCTTCCAAATATCTCCAGTCCCACTGCGAATACTTTTCTAGAGGTACCCACAGTTTATAGATTATTTTTTAAGTAGTCTTTTTTTTGTTTATTTTTACTGATAAATATATAATTGTCCTTCGTGTAGAAATAAAATGCTCAAATGACGGTAGTCGCTACTACACGTGGATTTAAATGATTGCGGAAGACTGTTACAAAAACTTATTTTTAATTTCAAATTTATAAATCACAATTACAATAGATATATATATTCTCACTAAAATCAACCACGTATTTATTTATTAAATTATCAAATTTGAGCATAGATTTTACAAGAGAAGCGTCGCGTTCACTTGCTCAACCGAAAGTGCCTCCTCTGTTTTTCGCAATCTTCCTCCTTGCTTTCCTGCCCCGATGAGTAGCCATCTTCCGGTTGATCACGTGATCGGCAGCCAATTGCCGCCGTCCGCGACAACTTCTTCTTGTTCCGTGCCGTTTACTCGATGTTGCCAACACGGCCCTCCTGCATCGTGCATGCCCCCAGGCACGCCTGATTTTTTTATCAGCCTTATCTATAAACAGCATAATGTCAAATGATTAGTTGCACTCATTGAAATCATGTAAATAATATAGCCTATCCTGTATATACTCTCAATTTTACTTTCGTTTATTTAAGAAACTCCAAGACTCCTTTGGTCCTAGGTAATCTTAGAGAACCGCAAATAGATTTCTCTGTTACTACTCGATGGTCAAAGTTCGACTCGGCCTATCCTATATCTTAAGCTCTCAACATCAATCTTGTCCATTTAAAGGACTCCAAGACTCCTTTGGTCCTAGGTAATCTTAGAGCACAGAAAATAGACTTCTTTAGTTGTAGATGATCACATTTGAGGAACATAGTCTTTAGACTTAGACCATTCCCGCAATCTTAGGTTCCTTCCCAATTTTACGCCCTAGTGCCTGTTCCAGTCACTCCTTTAGACTTAGGACGTGTCTGTGTCAGCTCACTTGCGTTAATCAGGTTAGAACTTAAACCATATAGCTTCATTTTTTTTAGTCATTTGTTAAATAAACGCAGAAACAAGTAAGATAAATCTGTACCTACTATCTATAGCTATTGTCTACTATTACCAGTTATCCAAAAACCACACAATGAGACTATATTTGATATCTTGACAAGCACGTACATTATTATGTAAGTATACGAATTATATTTATGCAAGTATAAATAAACTTTACCTTGCCAACACGAGTCTTAAATCACAACTGCTACTTATTTATTCGATCCTCCAGTTATCGATATTTATCCAGGGTTTCATGTTTTCTGCAGCTGTTATTCCATTATAAGGTCTAACACTTCTTTCATTACCTCTCATGTCTCGTATTTTATATCTATCTCGATCCAAACACTTTTCTATTTGAAAAGGTCCTTTAAATGTGGGCAGCAACTTCTTACTTCGCCCATCATTAGATTGACTTTGAATCTTAACTAGGACAAGATCCCTTTCATGATATTTTCTTGGTTTGGTATGTTTTTGGTCAAAATACTCTTTCTGTCTAACTGCATTTTCTTTTATATTTCTGGCAACATTCTCACGCAAGTTAGTCACATCTAATGTACGTTCGTTATCAAGCTCAGGTACTATTCTATCCTCATTAGTTCGCAATCTATATCCGAATAAGACTTCACTCGGGACAGCTTTAATAGTTCTATGATAGGTGCTATTAATCCCCTGTTGTAGTAATGACAAGCAACCATCCCAACTATCCTCGTCTAAATCGGCGCCCATTGTTTTTAAAGCATCTAAAATAGTCTTATTAAATCGTTCAGCTTGACCGTTAGATTTTGGCGTACCGGGAGTTGTCGTATGTGCTCGAATATTCCTATTCACGCAGTGATCTCTAAACGTTTTAGATGTGAAAGCTGAACCAGCATCTGTTATAAGTCTGCGAGGGTTGCCAAATATTTTTGTAATGAATTCAAGTTCCTGGATTACATACTTGGACTCTGTATTTGGCACTGCCGAAATAAACACAAACTTAGTAAACCCATCTACGATTACTAATATACCGGGTATCTCAAGACTGCTACCGAAAACGAAGCCGGGTGGTAGTTTTAGTGACTACAAACACAAAGTAACCAAAAATTTCTAAAAGAAACGCGACAATTATTTTTTATGATTTTTTAAATATCGTCATTTTTGGGTGGTAAATCCATAGTTTTTGCTAAAATAATGATTTAAACACTTTTATACCTTAGATTATTTATAAATAAAAGGTTATACACTATTATTTTAGGAAAAAAATGTATTTACCACCCAAATATGGTTATAGGAAAAAAATAACGAAAAAAAAATTGTCGCTCTTTTTTGCAACTTTTTGTGTTGCATTGTGTCTGAAGTCGCTTTAACTACCACCCGACTTCGTTTTCGGTAGCAGTCTTGATATACCCTGTATATTTATTTTTGTTTCGAGTTTCTACGAAAGGACCTAAATGGTCTAAGTGTAACGTGTGAAAAGGTTGTGCATATTTCGGCATTGGATATAACTCGCCTTCTTTTGTACCACCCTTATTTTTGTAGTAAATACAATTTATGCAATTTTTAATGTACTTTTTTACAATGTATCGCATGCGCGCAAACCAATATTGGCTAGAGATCCTCTCTACAGTTTTATCGACAGAAAAATGTCCAAGATCGTCATGGTTGCATTTTATTATTTGCCAAATACAATTTTTAGGAACTACCCAACGACGACCTTTATTTGTTCGGCGGTAAACTTTATTACCTAAGAGCTCATATTTATCGTAGACATCTTTATTATCATCAGCTGCACCTGATTGTAATATCTCTCTTATATTTACTATTCGATGGTCTTGAAGTTGCACGGAAAGTAACCAATCGGCGTTCGTGATGGACATAATTAATTCAGTTTCAGATTTTTCACCGGATTCTACTGGGTTCCTACTCAGTGCATCCACATGGTGCATACGCGTAGCCTCCCTATGAACGATATCATAAGAAAATTCTTGGGTTGACAAAACCCAACGTGCAATACGCGGTATTATATCCTTTTTTGTAAGAGCATATCGAACTGCATTGCAATCAGTAACGATAAGAAAATGGTTACCCAATAAATAATGTCTGAATTTTGCTAATGACTGTATTATAGCCAACAACTCTAATTCAAAGGAATGATATTTCTTTTCATCATTTGAAGTCTGTCGACTATAATAATGGAGGGGTTTTTCACCATTATCTGTAACCTGCATTAAAATGCCTGCTATTCCGTCTCTGCTAGCATCGGTATACAGAACGCACTTTCTTTCTGGATCAAACAAGGTTAATACATTATTTGAGGATAATGACTCTTTCAGAATAAGAAAAGCTTTTTCATGTTCCTTATCCCAAACCCATTTAGCCCCTTTCTTAAGAAGTTTAGTAAGAGGACTCGACAAAATTGCACATCCTTTAATAAATTTACGAAAATAGCTAATTAGGCCTAAGAATTGCCTAAGTTGATGAACTGACTTTGGTGATGGGAATTCCTTAACTGCCTTTACCTTATTATCGCTTGGCTTTAAACCCTCCTCATTTATCTTGTAACCTAGAAACTCTATTTCTCGTTTCAGAAAATGACATTTGCTTAAATTCAATGTGAGACCGTTTTGCTTAAAAATTTGTAACACAGTTTCTATTAATTCTACATTTTCATTAGCGGTTTCACTAATTATAAGAACGTCATCTAAATACAAAACTACCTTCCCGAATCTTAAATTACCAATCACTTTATTCATCATGTGTTGGAAGCATGATGGTGCATTGACTAGACCAAATGGGAGGCGTAGGAACTCGAAATGCCCATCTTCGGTGATGAAGGCTGTTTTGTGTATTGACTCTTCGGCCATTTTTATTTGATAATAACCACTCTTCAAGTCTAAACTGGTGAAAAATTTAGAACCCTGAAGTCTATCCAAAAGGTCCTCAATACGCGGCATCGGATATTTATTTTTAATAGTATGTTTATTCAACGCTCGGTAATCTATACACAACCGTTTCTCTCCATTCTTTTTATTAACTAACAGAGCGGGACTGGCATAGGCAGAATTACTCTCTCGGATTATGTTGTTTTCTAAAAGTTCTTTAACCATATCACGCATTATTTGCCTATCATTATGCGAAGTTCTAAATGGTCTGAATTGCACGGCTTTGTCATTATTTAAATTGATCACCATTTCGTGTCCATTGACTTTGCCTAATTGGTTTATACTTGAAGCGATACATTGCCGGTATTTATAAAAAAGGTTACTCAGGATGTCACGATGTGAATCCGCATCAAAGGCTAATTCAGATTTCGTTATATTATTGCAAAAATCTTTATAAGTCGTAATATGTTGAAATATCAAGTTATCCCCGATACGAGAATAAGTTAAATACGGTAATTCGGTAACATTTCGTCCTAACAAAACATCACATCCTGAGAGCTCGTCTAGAACATACAGTTCGACTCCAGGTATACAAATCGAATCAAATTTGATATCTACCCGCACTACATCATATATTACTTTAATGCTATCTTTGGAGAAACCTTGTATCGTAACTGGTGAACTTAATGAGTATTTTTTCAGGTTAAACCTTTTTACCAAACTGGATGTTATAATCGAACAACTACTACCTGTGTCGATAAAAGCTTGACTTTTATTTTTATCCAATTCTATCATTTTATAAAACTTATTTTTCACATTAGGTAGCTGCACATATTTCGTCTCGTGTTTATCCGCATTCTCAGACTTTGCGTTCTTTTTGTGATAGCACGTGGCTTCTTTATGACCTCGTTTGCCACAAAATTCACACTTTATCGAACATTGTATTCTCTTGTGATTACCTCCAGAATTATAACATTCTAAGGGTTTGCGAACTTGATATGAATTAGCCGAAACGTTAAAATTCGTGTTTGTGCTATTGGGCGTAAGTGCCCTGAAAATGGGGGTAGATATCGTTTGTGAATGAGGAGTGATCTTATCACTCCCATTGCGCATATTACTGGTTACTGTATTTTGTTTGCTTGACTTAGCTTTAAAAATTCGACCATGAAAAAATCCAGCTAAACTATCACAAGTAACGAAATTACCCGCTTCAACCGCCGCGGTTATATTTGTATCACCGATGTTGCCTAATATTATAGAAATCATATCATCTTCCGTAAAATTTAGAGATAAATTATTAATTCTACCCTTCTGTTCAAAAAAGAAATCGTAAAGTGATTGATTTTCTACCGGTTTTTTATCAATAATTTCTTTCAATAAATCAAACATATTTCTCTTTACTTTAAATATATTACACATTCTTTCTCTCCAATCATGCCACAACCAGTTTGTCCACGAATGATCATTACGTAATAGAGATTCATACCATACTTTCGCAGAACCTTTTAACTTATTTAGCGCTTGATAACGAATCATACTATCAGACCAACCAAATGTTGACGCGTGATATTCTATCACATTTGACCATGCAGTAATATTATCACATATGGGATCAAATTCAGGTATCGTGTTATGAAGAATAGAATGCTTTGTACTCACAATTTCTGTGTCTGTATTACCCGATACCTTCGGCCGTTTCCTCCTTCTAGGAACCGGCGACGGAGTCCTTGCCTCAGTACTGCTTGAACTACGACTGGTAGACGACGGCGAGCGGCAGCGTTTTTTCTTATGTTTCCGACTACTACTTTTCTTCTTATTACCCATTTCGAACACTGATTATGGCGCGCGCAGGCTACAGTGCACTTCTGATGTAGAAATAAAATGCTCAAATGACGGTAGTCGCTACTACACGTGGATTTAAATGATTGCGGAAGACTGTTACAAAAACTTATTTTTAATTTCAAATTTATAAATCACAATTACAATAGATATATATATTCTCACTAAAATCAACCACGTATTTATTTATTAAATTATCAAATTTGAGCATAGATTTTACAAGAGAAGCGTCGCGTTCACTTGCTCAACCGAAAGTGCCTCCTCTGTTTTTCGCAATCTTCCTCCTTGCTTTCCTGCCCCGATGAGTAGCCATCTTCCGGTTGATCACGTGATCGGCAGCCAATTGCCGCCGTCCGCGACAACTTCTTCTTGTTCCGTGCCGTTTACTCGATGTTGCCAACATTCGTTGTTTTAATTTTAGAATTAATACTAATATTGTTTATGTTCCACTGTTTATTAATAAGGATAAAGATGTTTTGGTTTTTAATACTGTAAACTTGTATTTTACTTGAAATAAAATTAATAGAGCTGGCCTATTGTAGAGGACTTCATACATCTCACAGAAATTCAAAAGATCGCTCTGGTATGTAGATTTCCTTATAATGTTTTACGTCACAGTTTAAGCGCATGATAGACTGTCAATATACACATGAGTTTAAAAAGTAGAAGGAGTGCTCTAGTATTCAAATTCAAATCTGCTACCGCCTTTGTATATCACGTCCTGTTTGCTATCAAGATGCACTGTAGGAAAAGTTTACATTAATAAATATAATAATATACCCAACAGCCATATACTTAGTCCTGACCCCCACATTAAGATCAATTAAGTCGGGTGCCGTGGGTATTAGAAACTACGAGACACTTTTCTTTCTCACAAATACCCAGACCCAAGACAAATACTTGTGGGCCTCATAAACATGTGTCTTGGTGCGGAGATCGAACCTCCGACCTTTCGTATCACAGCTGGCTTCTAACCAACTGCGCCACGGAGGCTTTGTCAAATGAATTTATAAAACCGTTCTCACGTTATACATAAAATAGTTAACGTAAATGTTTAGTTGCAATGAATGGGACGAGTATGCCATTCATCTGATGGTAAGCGATACGGCCGCTCATAGACAGTAGCATCACCAAACAACACCATGAATGACAAAGCAATGCTTGGAATTCCCCTACGCTCACCTTCCTGAGACATACGATGTTAAGTCTCAGTATGTCCGGTAGCTACATTGAAGACATTTTATACATACTTAATTCAAACATAGTAAGTGTACTTTTATATCAATATAATGCATTGGTATTCCAGTGACGAACTCTCCTGCTACCTGAGCATAATATCAATCATGCCATTAAGAGCAAAAACATTAAACTTAACTTGTCAAGTCTTCTCTATTTAACCTTGAAAATATACATAGATAGTCTCATATTGAAATGAGTCTAATGGTGTCTTAGATTTAGGGGAATGTTGCACATTGAAATAAAACTATTATTTACGGATTTAGTGTCGGATTGTGGTCTGCCCCGTGATCACGAAAGCTGTATAGTAATAGAAACGCTGGGAAATTGAAAAATGTAAAAATCAAACCAAATCCGCGATAAAATCCGTAAATAATAGTTTTATTAAAATGAGTAGTTATTACTGGGCTCTCAGCTATGCTGTTAACTCTAACATTTTGATACTAGACTTGGGGATTACGCGATGATCCGAAACGAAATTCGAATATTCGAACGTTCGATATACAAATATTGATTTAGAACTAAGAATAGGTCCTTCAGTACATTTGAAGTTTTAAAAAGAAGACCGTGAAAATCACGCTAATATGAATATTACATTATTTTAATAGATTTCGTCGATGAAAAATATTGTCTTAATTTTTGTTAAACCTTCTGTCATGATACTAATGTCATATAACTAAAAAACCAAACGATTTTGAAAATACTAGCAACCATTTCCAAAATCTTTGCTCCCGACTGCTAATTTCAATAATGCACACAGAGATGTACTGGAACGCGCGTAATTACGTCGAAAAACTTTACACGCCTTTCGCTCCGTCCATATTTATGTCAATGCCTCCAAAGTAAGATAAAGTTTCCCACTTCTAAAAATCAACACTATTCTCTATGATACTTATCATTCTTCATCTTATGTGAGCCAGTGGTCCTACGACTAATGAAAGTAAATAAGAAAGAAGGCGGAGTGAAGGGAACTAGAATAATTGGAAGATGGACCCTGACATAGTCCGGGATAACGCCAGGTGTTTTCCTCTTTCGTAAATATAGGTATATGAAATAAGCCTTTTTGATTTCTTCACAGAATCATGATCCTATTACGGCTGGGTCACGGCATCTGTTACATTCTGTCTCATTTTCCTCATAACAATCTACAATATGACAGCCTATTTGTAATATTTTTCTTAGAATTCGTCGACAAAAAAAAAATATTTTACTGTACTTTAGTACAATCGCAATCATCCTTATAAAGTTATTGCTGTGTATTTACCACTTATATCAACTTTTTTACAGGCTTTTGTATGTAAATTCGACGAATTGATATTCAGTCATATCGTAGAATTATTTTTAGACTCCATTGTCTATAACCAATCTTTAAAAATAGCCAAACGAGCGTTGTGAATTATAATATCGTAAATTTTGATAAATGTAATGTAATTTTTATCCATTTTATTATTTCACTGGATGGCGTTGGAACTCGTTTCACTCGTTTAAAATTAAAATGTCAATTAAAATCGTTGTTGTATAAAAAAAAAACATGACCTTTTCTACGCGTAACAAAATACAGGTAAATCATGATTTTTATATTCCTCAAATGTGTATAAAAGATACGGCGCAGGTGTCCTCATTATTAGATTGAACTAGGAGTTCGTTTAAACTACACAAGATGGTAAGTAGCCGTATTCGGAAATTTGGTAATAATTATATAATTTGACATAAATCGGGAGTGAATTTAAAATAATAGTAATTTATCAATGAAGGTAATTTGTTTAGCGCGTGTCACAGAATAACAACATCGTTTTCAATTGCTACCGTCCATCTAAATAACATTTCACTAGTACAATATTTTACACGACATTTATAATCATAAAATCTTATGTTTATAAAGTCTAGAAAGAAATTTGGAAATAGGCTTATTTTATTACGTATAAACGCATTTTTGAAAATTTTAACTTTATCTCAAAATGACAAGAACTTTCAAATTATTTTTAATTTGAAGTTACTGAAAATAATAGTACTTTTCCGATTTTTTTATACGAGAGGAGATGATTTTTAGGGTTCCGTACCTAAAAGATAAAAACGGGTCCCTATTACTGAGCCTCCGATGTCTGTCTGTCTGTGACCAGGCTGTATCTTATAAATCGTGATAGCTAGAAAACTGTAATATTCACAAACATGTATTTCCGTTGCCGCTATAACAACAAATACTAAAAATAAAATATGGCAATATTCAGGGGCGGTCCCCATACAATGAACGTGTTTTTTTTCGAATTTTTTGCTCAATATTAGTAACGCTTAAAATTTTCACAGAATAATTAGTTGTATATTATATATTACCTTTCAAATTAAACAATTAAATAAAAATACATCAAACATTAAAGGGGGGCTCGTATACAACAAACGTAATTTTTAAGCAAAGTTTTTATTTAAACATTCTATGGAAGTGGGGAGAATTGTTGGTGCGTATAGATTTTTTAATGAACGTAATATCTATTATATTCAATAGTAGCTATATTTTTTCTACGAAGCCTAACTCTCAGTGTGCGAGATTGCGTTGAGACATTGATAAAGTTTATTTCTCAATATTCCAGTGTAATCCATGCGTAAGGAATTTTTAATGTCATTTCAAAATTTATTATTTTGCAAAACGTGTAGCGTTTAAATGAATAATTTATATGCAAAATCAAACAAAATTATGAGCACTACATAACAATAAAATACATTTGACGTGATATATATAATGCGTCGACAAAGAATGGACACGGTTATGCAAGAACGAAATGCCAGATTGCATCTTGTTACATTATGACATAATTGCATGCCTTTGTTGGCTGTGGGTCAATGATTTTAAGGTCGATGGTGCTTTACATTGTTGAGTCTTGCATCGATTAATGGATTTTGTAATTCGTGAAAACAGGTTTTAGATTCTATCTAAAGTTTTGTGAAATAATATGGTTATTTTAGAATTTAATTAGACAGTTTTTAAATCTTTAAAACAATAAGGTATTTGTCTCTATTTTTTATTCTATTTATCAAGAGATCCATATCCAAAATTTAGTGAAAAATGTTTAACTTTGCAGTGGGAGTAAAAGATTCAAAACAAAACCAGTGACGTCACTAGTCTTATTATGCATTATCGTGTACGCATATGAGATAGACGATAACATATCCAGAATACGCTCTTTCTTTTATTTTAAAATACTAATGTTTGCCTCATGTTACAAGCTTCTATAATATTATTTTAACAGAAATGGTTTATTTAAGTGGCATTTGTATTTGTGCGATAAATAATAAAGAAAATCGATCATAGTCGAATACTCTATTGAGATCAATATAATTTGAGCTTGCACTTATTAATCTTTTTGAATTATCAACTAAGGTGATTGGCTTTTTCAAAATTTTATTTATGGATTCAATAAATAATTTCATTTCATTTCATTTCATTTCATGTGGAATTTGTAATTATAGATTTCATAAAATAAAATGAATTGATAATAAAATCAATGTTTATTACAGCAGTAGAATTTAATAAGATAAAAATAGAACATGTTTATACTTTATTTAAGGCGCTGTTTAGTTTTGTGTAATAATTATAATAATTATTAGTTTTCCCTTTTTAAGAAAAATCGATTTACTTTTAGATATATCGTATGAATTCTTGTTGTCTAACTTTTGTTGTGTTTAATTTTGGATTGACTCCACCTGTGAAACAAGAGGCCGCGGGTTAGATCGCACCAAGAGAAATATTGCGGCCCACACATATTTCTTTCTGGTTAGGTGTTTATTAGACCGAAGTCTCTCGTAGTTCCTGATACCCACGACGCAAGACTGTGTATGTGACTGTTTGGTGTTGATTAGTATGGTTAAAACCTTTTTGCAGAAATCCTTCATTGTCGCCCTTTGCGTCGTCGGCTGCGTGCTGGCTGTTGACCAGGTTCCCCAAGTACTCCGCAACGACTACAACCTCAGCCCTGACACCTACAGCTACGCTTACGAGACCGAAAATGGCATCGCTGGACAGGCTTCCGGAACCCTGAAGGTTGTGGGCAAGGTATGAAATTTGAACATCACAATTCACCCTTATACTCGCAAGATTAACACTCGAATATTGGAACGCCATTTAAATATTAAGTTGCTCTTAAAAGCGCATGGCCCACTTAGCCAGTACATGTAATCGGGATTAACGTAGTTAAGCGCCATTTATATTTAAGTTGCGTTCCAGTACTTGGGCGTAAGTCACTCGCTAAGTCTTTTTATCGCAATGAATGGCGAGATGAGCGTACCGTTCGCCTGATGGTAAGACGACCTCTCATGAACAGACAACACCTTGAATTACAAATCAATGCTTGGAATCCCACTGCGCTCGCCATCCTGAGACATAAGATGCGAAGTCTCAATATGTCCAGTAGTTATTTTAGCTACAATGTCCTTCAATCCGAAACACAACAGTGCATTTACACTGCTGTTTGATGGGAGAAATATATATTGCGGTGGTATCTACCCTGGCGGCATCTCGCACATAAGAGACCTACCACCAAAACAATCCAGATGGATCAACAGATATTAGTTTCACTGTTTACTATAACACTGATCTGATTGTATCGGGATATGCCCAGGATGAGCCCAGAACGCAACACACTTACGTGGCTCATTGTGGCTTGTTCTTTGCTCCTGTTACTATTTTAAGCCAAAAATCTAATGGCGGGTGCCATCAAATGCATCTGAAGATGGCCGTCAGCCTCATCCTCAGAAATCAAAAAATCGACGTAAGGCGTGTTTTTCGTCTTACTTCGTTCTAGTGTTGTTGGAGACAATCTGTCCTCTTCACGACTCTTTTCCCTTCTTATTTTGAGGGGTTAGCTACGGATCTTTGATTTTTCCATCAATTAAGCTATTTGCCGGGCCTACGTAGAAAAAGAATAGTGTTAAATGTTAGGTACTGTCTTCATTGTATGTATCAAACTGCTAATTAGGTGTCTTGTCCATTCGCGATATTCTCGGCACAAAGATTGCATCGCTTCGTATTTGAAACCGGTTGTAGTAATGTGATACGCGTTTATACTGTAATTTAATTAAATATTATCACATTATACTGGTAGTAGGGCTCTCATATATGAGAGGCCGCCTAGTTAGGTACCACCGCAATGTAAATTTTTCCCATCTAACATCAGTGTAAATGCACTGCTGTGTTCCAGTTTGAAGGACATTGTAACTACTACGTATTGAGACTTAACTAATCTTATGTCTCAGGATGGCGAGCGCAGTGGAATGCTTTGTAATTAATGGTGTCGTTTGGTTTTGCTTCATGCCCATGAGCGTTCCTCTCGCTTATTATCCGGCGAACGGCATGCTCGTAATAATAAAATATTTGTTACTATTTGTTACGGTCAACAAATATGTATAGTAAATTGGATAGAAAGTGCTTAATTTCAATGCATAATGATCACTTTGGCGGCACACTCACTAGAGGCGGCGTCAAGGGTACTAAAAAATAAAACTAAACAATGTTATGTAATATAGACATATGTTACACATGCAACGACCTCTACTTAAATTTATAACATTACAAACTAAAGTTACGTATAAAACACCTCCATTTACCTTTAAATTGTGTAATATACATAAAGGTTGATGCGTCCACGTGCTGCTCACGTGATTAACGAAATGCCAATGTTGCATCAGTTTCAAGCTTCTTTAATATGAGGATAATAAAATCAAATGTCTACATATTTACTTTACTTCATGTCAAAAGATTCTTTCTCCTGTCCTTTCTTACTGCCCTTTCTTTCTCCTTCTTCATATTCCTCCAAAGTTTGTCTGCTAGAGATCGATTATTAGGATAAGAACGCCGTATGCACTTTCAAATGATGATATTTCTTTATATTGTTGTGTTCTTTCTGATTGTGTATAATAAATATGAAATAAATTAATAGATTATCCGGTCGACCACCTACACATAGAGTCGATGTACTTTATATGATGTAATGAACTTGGTGAAAACAGGTCATTTCGTAAAGATATATAGATTAATACGGACATTCTGCGAGGCTTCTTTATCAGTAACTCCCCACCTCGGGGGAAAGTTAAGCGCTTATGTTGAGTTCATCGATCTACAGCATACCAACCAAAACCCCGCGTGGCTTTCTTCAGCGCAATTTGAACGACCCAGGGAACCCGAAGCAAGAGCGTCCCAGCTTCTGCCGGGACCGTAGATTCTGGGAGGGAATATTGTGTGCTTAAAGCAGTACATATAAAATTATATTTATTGTTACAGGACCAGGTTGGCTTCGAGGTTACCGGCGCCAACGCTTACACCGGTGATGACGGTAAGGTCTACGACCTTACCTACGTCGCCAACGAGAACGGATACCAGCCTAAAGTAAGTATTGCCTTATACTTCAAAGAGGGATTTCAACTGCCTTCGTTTTTTTGAAATTGACAGGGTTGATCTCTGATCCAAGACAAATGATTATAAGATCTACCAGTATTCGTCTTGAGTCAGGTTGTTTGTGATGGTGAAAAATGTCACGACCACATATCCACTACATAAGAGTCATATTTTAATTATATACTTTCCCGCAATCACACCCGCCACTGCAACTTCTGTAAGCCAGGATCGACAGTGGCACGCATTTAAAGACAAGCATTGAAGCTCAAGCTAAAGTGCGTGGTGACCTGTTCGTAAACGGACTAAACGCGACTGCCAACACGTTCACGGTGGTCGCGGGTTCGAATCCCAGGGCCTCTGACTTTTCGGAGTCATGTGTGTATTGATAGTCGATCACCACGCACTAAAACGGTGAAGGAAAACATCGTGAGGAAACCTGCATACCATAGCGATTTATAAAAAAATCTATGGTATGTAAGTCCGCCAACCTGCACTAGGCCAGCGTGGTGGACTATATGGCCTAATCACTCTCAATTGTACTGTCGATTGTAGAGGAGGCCCGTGCCCTGCAGTGGGACGTATTTGGGCTGATACAGATACACATGAAAGCTAAGTGGGTCTCCGGGAATGTCTGACATGTCTTTAACCCACAATTTAATTAAAATGAAAAGTATAATTGGAGTAAAATTAATATAGAAAAGAATTGTCCTTTGCAAAGCGGATGACAAAATGACGGGGTATTGATAGGTGTTTTAATTTTATATAATGCTAATGTTTTTCTTGTTCGCAGGCTGACTTCCTCCCTACTCCCCCCGCCCCTCAACCCATCCCTGAGTACATCGCCCGCGCCATCGCCTACATCGCAGCTCAGCCCAAGAAAGCGTAAACTATAGCTATACTATAGCTCAACCAAAAACACAGTGTAAAAATCATACAATGGCTTTAAGGATTTCGTCATAATGTTGTTATATTATTATAACCAATAAATAATATGAAACCGTTTTGTATTTGGTTTGTTTTATTACTCCGGGACATGATTTGTTCATCTGGTCGTATTTTATGCGAACATCAGCACAAGCAGTATAAAACAATAAGCAGTAAGCAGTATATAGTATAAAACAAAGTCGCTTCCCGTCCGTCTGTCCGTATATATTATGTTCTTTAAACTACGCAACGGATTTAAATGCGGTTTTTTTATAGATTGAGTAATTCAAGAGGATTTGTAGGCACAAGTGTGCCATTATAAGGCTCTTAGACAGCAATACCTTATTTGTTGTTTGACGGTTTAAAGCATTGGTATCTATGTTCTGATGTAAATAATAGACAACCGCGTTGCTGCTCACTTCTTCTACATTTTTTTTCTTCTTCTGTGTTACCTTTGATTTTGACTGCATAATTTTAAATATCAAATAGATGAGAACTATTAAATAGACATTCCACCAGGCAATTTTGGTGTACAACACACATTCTATAAGATAGATTAGAAAATTCCTAAATAAAACATAGATTAAGAAGTATCTATTTAATATTATAATGATTTAAATTAGTAAACACGTTAGAAGCATTGTAATTATTAGAATTTTCAAAGTTAAACATATGTTTAGGTTGTAATTTGGTTTTATGGGGCTACAAGTTGCTATATGGATTTTAATGTGGGATTTTCAACTATACGTTGCTTTGTTACATATATACACGACTAGTTGAAACAAAATATATAAATGTATTAGAGTATTTCAATTTTCGCAGTATCTTTTCGGTTTTATAAGATAATCCGTATATGTTATAATCGGGACACTTGATCAGGATTTTTCTCAGGGCAAAACTAAATGAGCTAATAAAATCAAAATATTATGTTTTAAATGTTTAGCTGTTTTATCTACATTAAGACTGTTAAAATTCAGTATATTTCACATCTATGTTTGTCGAGAAAATAATCTTCTATTTTTATGCTTTTCATTATGTGAGTGTCAAATGCAAATGTATTCATATCATTAATTGAATTTATGCCGAATCGTTTTATTTCAAATCAAAATTTATCATTTAATGACGCTAATTTGCATGAACGTGTCTTCATTTTATTATTATGGTTGACATTAGCGATGTAAGTAGATATAATTTATAGAATTAATTAAAATTTCTGATGTCGTATCATTTCTTTGTACCCTATAATATTTTAAGAAGTATATATTTTATGTACAAAGTATAGCTAAATTAATAACACCTATAAAACTTACTTTCCAATAGTTTTTTTTAAACTATTTCCATGTAGCTAAAGTAATAACGCCTATAAAACTTACTTTTTTTAAACTAGTAAAGGTATTTTAATGCTTATTCAAGCGGGGAATATAATTAGCAAATAAATTTAATCGGCCTTATTCACAAAATTCCTTATTCATAGTTTTAAAATCTATTTTAGTTATCGAATGGTTTGTACCTTTCCAACGACTTTTGAATTCGGTTTAAGCGAAGAAGAAAGAACATCGATTGCTAATTTCGTTTTTAAAACTATCTATAAAATGCCGATAAATGTAGAAAACCAACATTTATCTTTTGCTATCCTAAATCTATGTCTTCGTAATTATCTTTAGTGTAAATCTTCAATTAATTAGAAGACTGAAATTCCTTTTTAATCATGCTTTGAAACGAAAATGCTCCAAAAAATGGTTTTTACGTATGATATGTGCATTTATTAATTTATTCTTTTAGATTAAGTCAGTTTGTTTGTGTTATAGTAGATGCATTGCAGTCACTTTTCTGTTCTTTCTGGTAAGTGTAGAAATTAATAAATTACTTACTCATAGAAGAAGAAAATTTAGGACATCTTGGCGTCCGACATAGTTTTATGGATGTTCGCAGAATATTCTATATTGATCTCGAAATGTAATATAATTGAATTTCTCTTTGGCTTGTTTTGGGGTCATCATACATGTTTGCAGTCTAGACAAATATGAATATTCACCAACAAAAATTATTTAATAAAAAACAAGGAAATATGTATGTCTCGGTCAATAAGGTAAATCCTTTTATATTATTTGATAGATCCACTAAATTTGAATGTCTCGATGGAATTTATTTTCATGACCTTTATTCTTTAAGAAAAAAAAACGACCTTAACATTCATAACCGCAATATGCTTAGCTATTATATTGGAATTAAAATTGACACGTCTTCGAACGTCTTTGAATTTGTATAACTGGTTTACACACTGTACTGTTTAGTTCTAGTTGCTGTGTATTTTTTTTTGCTGGCTATGTGACTGCAGTAGACCTAATAATAGTAATATCTAGTTTGCTAACGATATCAAGTAGCTGCCAACATGTTCACGGTGGTCGTGGGTTCAAATCCTAGGGCATACATTTAAAATTTGGAGTCCTATGTATTGTTAGTCAATCGCCACGCGTTACAACTGTGAATGAAAACATTGTGAGGAAACCTGCATACTATAACGATTTGTAATTACTTCTATAGCATGTAAAGTCCGCCAATCCGCATTAGGCTTGCGTGGTGGGCTATATATATTATCTACCACTCTTTGTTATAAGTTTCCTTCATTATATATGAAGTCATTTAGGTCTCATCCTACCACACTGACATAATAGGAAAAGCACTTGTATTAATTTGCAGATTGCAGCCTAAAGTTTCCTCAAGCATTCCTCAAGGTTTATAATGGATAATATAATCATAATCCAAAATTGATAACATTATTTATTAATAAAATTAGCTCGTAAAAGTAATATTTAATTACTTATTAATATCGACCATTTGATAATTATATGTTAATTAACATATAAGTCAAAGTTCAGTGACATAATTTAATTAAAATGATTTCGGTTTTGCATTCTTGAAACAGAGTTTGCGCTATTTTGAATACTAGCAAATACGCTTTTATTAAATCCATGTCACAAAAAGGTTCGCTATTATATACCTATAATTTATATTTCAATACACCAGTCTGTAATCTGTGTCAGCCCATATACGTCCCACTGCAGGGCACGGGCCTCCTCTACAATCGAGAGTACGATTGAGAGTGGTTAGGCCATATAGTCCACCACGCTGGCCTAGTGCGGGTTGGCGGACTTACATACCATAGAAATCGCTATGGTATGCAGGTTTCCTCACGATGTTTTCCTTCACCGTTTTAGTGCGTGGTGATTGACTATCAATACATACATGACTCCGAAAAGTCAGAGGTGTGCCCTGGGATTCGAACCCGCGACCACCGTGAACATGTTGGTAGTCGCGTCTAGTCCGTTTACCAACAGGCCACCACGCACTTTAGCAAACAGTAACATACTTATTCCTGACCCCACACTAAGATCGAGTGTTGTGTCATGGGTATCAGTAACTTCGAGAGATTTTCCGGTCTCACGAACACTTAGACCCGAAACGAATACCGGTGGATTAAACAAACATCATCAAATGTCTCAGTGTGGGATCGGACCAGCGGCCACACGTTTCAAAGCCGGTGTCTAACCAACTACGCCACTGAGGTTGTCTCTTATTAATACGTTTATAATATGACAAACAATTCATCATCATCAGCCCATCCGCGTCCACTGCTGGACATTGGCCTCTCCTACCGCACGCCACTGCTCGATCTTCAGCCCATCATCTCCAACCGCTACAAGCTGTCTTACGAATATCGTCACTCCACCTGGTTGGAGGGTGTTCTATACTACGCTTGACGAGTTGTAGTTTTCAATCAAGAATACGTATTTTTGTTGAAAATATATTACACATTTAACAAAAAAACATTAAAAACTATAAAAGAAACCTATTTTATTTACTATTTTATAATTTGTATTACATTAATTATATTATTAATGTACTACTTATACCTATTGTATTATTATTTATTATCCTCATATATCTGCATTTGATTCTATACTTGTTATAAGCTGTTCAAGTAATATTATTTTAATTTGTTTTTTAAATTATATTTATTTAAGGTATGTTTTAGTGGTTTAGGTAAATCATTTATTAATCTAGGAATTAAATATTCTTTTGTTCTTGTACCATAGAAATTCTTTGAGACGATACCCTAAGGTTTTCTACTCCACCGGTTGTTAGTACAAATAATTGGTCTTGTAATGGCTTGTATAACATTTACATTAATGCGAAATGAATGTTTTGGATTGCCATTACCAAGACACAGGTCTTCGTAATGTTGACATTGACCCAACACACATTTTGATTCCTAGAATATCCTATATTTGTAATCATAGGCTTTGCTATTTGAATAGAATGGGCTGTCGGCAAAAAATCTAGCACATAGCCTGAGGCATTGAAAGCAACAAAGTGATTTGGCTTGCGAAAGATTCGTCATGGGTGTTGAAGATTTATGCGTTAAGTACTGTATTTATTTTATGGTAGTTTTTATAATACTGAGCAATCATTATAATTTTAGAATCTTAACCAGTTGTTGATTTTGTCTGAGCGATTTGATACGGAATAAAATAAGGAAAATTCTTTTAGTTGCTTGCGTAAATTTACATTAGCGAAATGAAAAATGGTCATTCATTTTTTATGAGTGACTATAAACATATAGCCGTTAATATACAGCTACATCTGGTGGTTTCTTTCTGAACTATTTATTTGTAAGGAAAGTACGAGGAAATTAAGCCGTTGTCGGCGGAAGTGAACTTTTTGAGGTTTATTTGTTGTGTTTATATAATAATATGATAAGTAATGTCAGTGGTCATCTGTGTGTGATGTTCAAATATTATTAAATACTTTGCATATATTATGGAAATACAAATATTTTTCTCCCTTTCTATTTCTCTGCAGACCGTAATATTTATCGTTTCTCAGCCCAGTGTGACCAACATTTTCTATTTACCTACATTTTAATATGCCAAGAATTTAACAATGCGTTATAACTAGTAACGTGAATAGAAATTTTAATAAGGTTTTTTATAGCATTGGACCGAAAAATAGCAGACAACTCATCCAATAGTAAGTGATTCTAATACCTACAATACTTGTGTCCTAGGTCGGTTCCTGTCTTCTCAATATGGGATGGGAAAGTTAAGGAAAAAAGGCACAAGTCCTCCGGCAATCTCATTTAGCGAGTGAAATCGTCGGTAGCCGCAGTTCACATCGGATTTTTGGCAGACCGTGATATCAACACATTCGATTCGGTTAAAGTAGTCCACAGTAACTGCAATAAACCCTTCTAATTTTTATGCGACTTCTCGTCAAATTTTTGTTAGACTGTCATCTGCTATTCGATCTGGCCTAATCCTAAAGTATTCCAAGGTAACTGCAATTTAGCATTACTTTTATGAAAAAAAGAAATGTATTGTTTTGATTATTATCATTTAAGGTTAAAGACAATTGTTGAAAGAAGGTAGTGTTTGTAAATTTCACTGCGTGGATGACTGACACTTCAGTCCGCCACGTGCCCATGAAAGATACAAAGTATTCGAAATGTTACGTCCGGAAGTTAAAAAAATATGAAAATTAAAACCAAAACGCGATAAAATTTATAAAAAAGAATTTATTTTAAGGTTAGGGACAAATTAATATTCTTTAGAGATTTGCTGTGCTTTAATCGACTGTATCGTTTTTTGCTAGCTGTTGATCCTAGTACTCCTAATTGGAATTGCAAAGACAAATCTAATAATTTTATATTATCTCACTCACACATTTGCTACAATTATAGATAATCTGTACGAGAGATTCTATTGAGTCTGTCTTGTCTATCTGCATGCCTTACGTCGGAATACTCAAAAGCCATTCAAATAATAAGTTGCTTTTAACAGCGGCCCATAGCCAGTACATTTAAGCGGGATTGGCGTAGTTAAGTGTAACGTAATATTTAAGTCGAGTTTGTAATATTTTATGTTAGTATTTAATTAGTAATTACAAAACTAATGAAAACTACGCAAACTGAGCAATAATCTTTTAATTGAACATTCTTATAAAAACGTCAAGGATATATCAAAAGTAAGTTAACAAACAGTTTTCTTAAATTCAAAATAGACTGTATATGTGGTCAATATTGCAATTAATAATTTCAACAGTTTGAGTATTCGGGCGTAAGATTTGTCTAAGACACGGGCGGCGCTAAGTGCCTATAAGAATGCAAGTGAAGGTCACAGCGACCGGATGCAATACACAGGTGATTTACAACTCGGCATGTATTATGAATTCTTTCATCGTTCAAGTGTGGGAACTGCGCGGAGACAGGCACTTCGCAACAAGTCTAGACTAGTTACTAAATGAACGTGTGTGAAGAGGTCACGGAAGGTCAGGTGTTTGTGGATTCAAATTAAGGCCTTATCGACATAGCCACACCTATGTTTCTTGGAAATTATTTGCAATAAGTATGCAAATGGCTTGTAATGAGTGTGCTGTGGCGCGTTGGTAAGGACCGATTGTAATTGTCAAAACATTGATCGCAGGTTCAGATTCTGGGAGATACCTCTGACTTTATGCTGATGTGATTATTGTTAGCAATGTAAAGTACCTAAATGTAATGTCCGCCGAACAGTATTAGGCCAGCACGGTGGACTATATGACCTAACCACTCTTAATCGTACTTTCGATTGCAGAGCAGAACTGTGCCCTACAGAGGGACGTATATCGGCTCAAATAGATTATAAGGTAAAGGATAACATAGTAAGTGAAACAATATGATTCTTACAGAGAGAGAAGTATGCCAACTCGCACCCTGCGTGGTAATTTATGGTCTGAGTTCCTTCATTCAAAATTGGTAGTGGTGGTGCCCGTGCTCAGCAGTGGGGTAAAATTGAACCATATAGTAGAGGGCAGAACAATAATGTGAAGCATCATATTTTCTAAGGTGAAGTCTTGTAGTACTTGGAGAGACGATATTATAAACTATTGAAAAATTCAAAGCTACTGTCGAGCAAAAAATATGTGATAAAGCTTAGTTTCAAATAATTACTCAACATGTTGGCAAGATATCACTGATTCCTCTTCATTCCCGATAACATCCCTTCTGACTCAGTCGGATTAATACACATATTGGTAATTTCCAATGAAAATAACGAATAAATGTTTGCTTTTTATTACCAAATATTAACGTATCGCTCTACTGTGTAACATTTGTAGATAATAATCACTGTATTGTAAACTAGTTTTGAAAAGAGCAACACTAGAGTTTCTTGCCCGTTTTTCTCTAGTGAAAACCACTTTCCGCACCTGTTGGTAGTATAAAAAATGACTAAATCTAATGGGTTAAACAAATTATTTTCATTGTCATATGTCAGTGATCAATCAACCTGAATTAAGAATCGAGCTAAATCAATCCCATCAAAAACATCCTGTAAAAAAATTCCAAGTCTCGCAGCTCAGGTTTTCTACCGCAAAAAGTTGTCAGATGCATGTACTACCAAGTCGATTAATTTATTTAGTCCTTAAGGGACCTTCTATATAAAGTTATTACGTTAGTTATTACCATATCAATCTTAAAAATTCTTTACGTTTTAAATAAATGGATCGACTTGGCCATCGCATGAAAACATAATGTATCGTACAATTTATACATAATGCTGCTGGCCAAGTCGATCTATTGTAATGTTCTTTCTTTCATTGTAATTGATATTTTCGAGCTATTTAGTCTATTTATTTGCAAGGGCATGTGACATGCTGAATACACCATTTCCTTCTCTATATCCCCTCCTGTTATACCTCATATATATAGATATCTATCTACAATTATTATTCCATTATATACGGGTACAATGATTCATTAACTGCAAATGTAACTTTATAATCCTATACATTTATATGGGATTACAAAGTTATCCGCACCGCCGCTCATGCCCGTCAAGGTTAAAATAGTAATACAAATTGCCCTTAGTGCGACAGAAATGGCCATATTTAACGGATTTCTAATGCATCCAAACACGCCACGTCATGTCAACTACTAGTTGACAGTTGGTCTATCTAGAAAACTAGACACAAATTATGAAATGTTTGAATTTTCCCTTACTTTAGACACTAAACACTAATTATATTCTAAATTTGAAGGTTCTATGTCTGCTAGAAGTGCCTTAGACTTTTGATGATCGGTCAGTCAGTCAGTGAGTGACAAAATTAAGAAAGTTTGACTAGTTACAATTCTTAAACTACTGGTTCAAATTGAATGAAATTTTAAATATACCGTGTTTACACAATGCCTGCTTAGTAACTGAAAATTCAGGCTTCATGCTTTAGCCACAACGAAGTTATAGGGGGTTGAAAATGGTCTGAATTGCTTCGAGAAAAGGATGTTACGGCCTATAGCTCGACTTGGAAGGGGGGCTCGGCCGCGCCCCCAGATACCAATAAGTTGACTATCCTAACGATCTAGTTAAGTGAAGGCAATCAGGTAACGTATTTATTGATGCGTTTTTTGGCATATAACAAGTAATATGCATGTAAAACTCAGACGGCGCCGGATGTTTCCAAACCATTAAAGTAGGACAAGTACGATGTCAGATAATAAATTGGCTGCGCGGGGGTACGTTGAGTAATTATTGTATAGAGTTTATTACTAAGATAAATTGTATTCTGTATTAGCTATGAGGAATTGGCACTAATATATACTAACTAACGAAACTAAATAAACGGGGAGCCAGTACAATAGACAACAATTTTGATAATTGACTGCACACGGAGGCTCCGTGGCGCAGTCGGTTAGACGCCGCCTGTGAAACGAGAGGCCGCAGGTTCGATCCCCGCACCGAGTGAAATGTTTGCCCACAAATTTCTTCAGGGTCTGGGTACTATTGATACCCACGGCACAAGTCTCGATCTTAGTGTGGGATCAGGACTATGTACGTGACTGTTGGGTGTTTTTTATTATCTTGGCGTTCGTGGCGCATTTGGTGATGCTGGATGTGAAATGACCTGTTCGATTTCCACAGGAAGACCATTTTTTATGTGACCTTTTGTTTTTTGATAAGACCTGTATGTGAGATCAGGACTATGAGTGTGGTTTGTTGCATGAATTAGTTATTTTTTACAAAGAGACCATACTTCTACATTCTACCTAGCCTTCTCTAGAATGGGGACAAACTTGCGACTGTAAAAATACTGTACGGTAATATTTAAAAAGATAAGAAAGTATAAGTGGCCCTGTATTGTAACGCACTTCGTCTCAGAGACAAAGCAGACTATCTTTCAATTAAATATATGAACTTTCTTAATCGCATTATCTCAATATCATTAAGCAGATAATCGCTACGTCTCAAAGTGGTTTTATTATCAAATTCTCTATTTTCGAGACGGTCAGCGTCAATGTACTTATTAAGCATCGTTCTCACGTACCGACGAAGAACATGGTCTAGCGATTTTAAAGTGCTTAATTATTAGAAAAAGTACTCTGTAAGACACGTACGTTCGTAAAATTGTCTAGGGTAATTCAATTTTATTCATCCACTCCAGGTATTTTAATGTTCGTTTTTTTACATAAATACTGGTGGTAGGTCTCTCATATGTGAAAGTCCATCTGCGTGGGTACCACCATAACGTCTATTTCTACTAATACTGTTGTGTTTCGGGTTGAAGGACATTGTAGCCTGAGTAACGACTGGACATATTGAGACTTTACATCTTATGTCTCAGGATGGCGAGCGCAGTGCAATGCCAAGCATGGTTTTGTAATTGAAGGTGGTGTTTGGTTTTGCTACTGTTCATGAGCGGTCGAATCGCTTACCATTAGGCGAACGACATGCTCGTCTCACCGTTCAAGGTAATAAAAAAAATCACGTAATATTTCATTCCTTATGAGCCTGTTGCAGTCCACTGGATTTAAGCCTCCTAAGGTACACCACAGAGTCCGGTCTGCTGCATTATGCATCCAGTCACTGCCGGCCCTCTTGTGCATGTCGTCTCTTCATTTGGCTAGAGGACGCGCCACGCAACGTTTGCCAAGACGCGGTCTCTACTCCAGAACACGCTTACTCCAGCGGTTATCTGTTCTGCGGCATATTTTACGTACATTTATTATTATTTATTTTAGATTACATATGTATATATTTATCATCACATCTAATTTGGTTCTGCAGATCTTTGTGCGTGCATCATGCAATGTAAGCTTTGAAAATATTTTATGTCTTAAACATATTTAATTAAGAGGGTCCTAATTTTATACTACAAAGTGCTATTGGTCCTATTGATATTGAATAACTCATTTATTACAAAATGTGCAATAGAAAGTCTAGCGCTATACTGGACTCAAGACTCAAGCAACTTATTTTTCCAAACCCAAATACTCACACAAACTCTATTGCCTGATAGAAGAACAGAAACCTGGATTTAACAACTTATAGTCCAGTCAAGGGCGAATCCAGGGGGAGGCCATGGGGGTCATGATCCCCCCTGGGCTGGCTCCAGATTGACAGAATTTATTTATTATCTTGATGATAAAATTCATAAGCACAATTAATGGTGGTAGGTCTCTCATATGTGAGAGGCCATCTGGGTAGGTACCACCGTAATGTATATTTCTGCCGTGAAACAACACTGCGTAAATGCACTGTTGTATTTCGGATTGAAGGACATTGTAGCCAGAGCAACTACTGGACATATTGAGACATAGCATCTTATGTCTCAGGATGGCGAGCGCAGTGGAATGTTGCTACTGTTTATGAGCGGTCGTATCGCTTACCATCAGGCGAATGGCTTGCTCGTCTCGTCATTCTTGCAATAAAAAAAAAAAAATTTCATGTCGATAAATAAAGTAAAAAAGTGTGTGTGTGTGTGTTCACAATTGACGGCTGTAATAAACTTTAAAATATCATTATTACGTATTCGAGTGTGGAAATCGGGCTCAGAGTTCTAACAAAAATGACATGACTCCCGCTGTCGTAAAAGCTGGATCCGCTCTTGAGTCCAGTACAGTATATACTGATACTAGACAGATTTAGCACTAGATAAAAAATAAAGCCAAGCGTAGATGCTGTCTTTACAGAATTTAATAAGCTGTTACAACAACGCAGTACAAAAGATATCATCATCATCATAGGCAGTTTAAAACCCAATATTAGTTATCCCATGTTTTGTCTCTTTCTAACGACTCTTGTATTTAATTTGTGCGTAAAAGTCATAATATTCCATACCTAAAATAGGTTTGTAAACTAAATAAGAATGAGGCCGTAAAATTTTGTAACGATGTATAAATAATTGTAGGTATGTGTATGTGCATGAATATATATTATTATGTATATATTATAATTGTATATTTACATATGCATATATTTATCTATAGGTAATCTATATATGTTTAATATTTTAATATCTTGCCTTATTTTTTTTATTTGGTATTTATTTTTGCGCCTACCTTGATATCTATATTCTATACCACCCAAAGGTCGACTGGGAGAGAATACCTCAGGCATTAAGTCCGCCTTTATGTATGTATCAGCCCATATACGTCCCACTGCAGGGCACGGGCCTCCTCTACAATCGACAGTACGATTGAGAGTGGTTAGGCCATATAGTTCACCACGCTGGCCTAGTGCGGGTTGGCTTTATACTTTGTATATAAAGCGTTAATAAATAATAAATGAATAAAGCTTGGGGTATTATAGAATCTCATACTTTTATATCAGTCATGCGTGGCTAACAAGTATGCAAACTATTTTGCATAAAATATTGTTGCTAGGATATTTTTAACGTACTAAAAGATAAATTCAGCGAATCCAAAAGGTCAGTGCAACAAGGAAGGTTGAAGCTTTATTGATTAGTTAGAATGTGTCAATTATTTCAACGAAATAAAATTTATTAGACAAGGATACGCATTTATTGCAGTTTTATTCATGGTTAAATACCTTGAAAGAAAACTTGCTTACATAATATTTTTCTTCGTAATTCTAAGCTAATATTTTACGGCGTATGTTATTGCGATGACATTTTATGCATCGAGATAATTAAGATTTGATAAAAATAATCGATCGGATTGTTGTTTTTTTAGTTCAACTGACCTATTAAAATTCGATTTCATTGGATATATAAGATAAGATTCAAATAAACTTCATTTTTGCTAGTAACAAACAGATTTTAGATAAGAGGTTTTGCTCTATATTAAATTATGCGGTGTGATTTATAGAAACACAATGAAGTTGAGTACTGACAATAGGCCATCACGTATAGAACATTATATAAGTATTTTTTTATTGAAATGATGGATGGAGAAGAGAATGCCGTTCGCCTGATGCTAAGCGATACGACCGCTCATGAACAGTAGCAAAACCAAACACCTTGAATTACAAAGCAATAATTGGCATTCCACTGCGCTCGGCATTCTGAGACATAAGATGTTAAGTCTTAATATGTCCAGTAGTTACTCTGGTTTAAATATCCTTCAAATTGAAACACAGCAGCGCATTTATACTGTTGTTTGGCGGGAGAAATAAACATTGCGGTGGTACCTAACCAGGCGGCCTCTTACATATGAGAGACCTACCATCAGTAGTTATTGTTTGATAACTAAAAGGTTAGCAATACAAAAAATGTCCTCATTTATATAAAAACGCATTTACAACTTTTAACTTAAGCTTATTTATTTAATCTTTATTGTACACAAACAATAATAACATAAAAATATAAAGGAATAACATGTATTAAAAGTACAAAAGGCGGTCTTATCGCTAATAAGCGAACTTTTTATTATTTTTTGCTTATTTTCTAATAAAGCATATTTTACGTATTATCTTAGCACGCAAGTTGTGGAATGCAGTTTTATTTCAATTGTTTATTTTTTAGTTTACACAAAAAGTAATTAACACAGCAGTTGTGTTCGAATTTTAATGATTATTTTATAAAACTTTTTATATGAATAATATTTTTAATTATAAACATTCCACTGCGCGGCATGGAACTCTGTATCTAATGTGTGACCCTTTTTTAATTCTAACAACTCAATGCACTGCATCAAATGTTTTATACTGCACTGTCCAGCTAGAAAATCAAAAAAATCTCTTAGTTAACTTAGTTGTAAGTTCAAGGATAAATTTATAAATATCTCAGATGCAGAAATATGCATTTTGATAGTTATACAAAAACAAGTTTACCAAACGTGGAACCAATTTTGTTAATATAAATATCGAAAGGTGAAGATGGTGTGATATCTGGCAGCCAGTTACGCAGCATAGGCTTTTGTATCACCCAAAACAATTTGGTGCATTTTTTTAGTATTTAGGTGCGGCAATGAAGGAAACGGCACATTTGATAGTAATATATTGTTTTCGCTGTCCATTAGCATGTACAAACTTCATCTAAGGAGCGTTGTTTACTCATTTTCGGAGAGAAAAGGGTGGTCGGAGGAGAGGGGATTGATACTCGGCCACTCACTATCACCCATCGAATGAAGAATAACAGAAAAGTGATCGCTTCACATCTTTATCCTATGAGGCAGTGGTCCTGCGGGGTTACTCTGTACTCCGACACGAAATTCGAATGTTCGGATGTGTTAGTGATATTGTGTTTTACAAGATAAAAGTTTTCTATCTCTTAAAATCTACTTATCATTAACTTATCATTAATTTCGAACTTAGTCTAAATTTTTTCGTGAGGATGCATTGTTTGTGCATGGCTGTGTGTGTATTTAAATAATATAAAACTAATTACTTTCGAAAAATAGCAGAAAAACGTAAACAGTAACATTAAAACATGTTATTCTGTTGTGCTTATAACATCCTTGCTCATATTGTTATTTAAGTCTATTTAATATGACAACAAAACTAGTATGTCCAATAGCCATTTACTTGTATTAAAACGACCAGAAAAAAGAATATTGTCTCTAACTCCAAAGGTCATCAAAGTAATAAACTGTTTATTATTCTCATCGTGTTTTTCTACAAAATTCAATCTCCAATATTTTATTTATGTTGGTATTGTTCCAATGCACCAAAAAGGCAATCTTTATTTAAAATATTGCTTTTTATGTAGTAAAATATACATATATGGTTGGCAGAAACATGCGTCGGCGCCTACTATTTGGTTGTATAACAGATATGAATTTAGAGTTTTTACGGGGCCCTTAAAAATGGTATTAATATAAAAAGAATGCACTGAATGGCACATATTTTAATTCCCGGTAGCATATGGAAAATAACTTATACCACACAGAATAATCATCAGCAAAATTATTGGCCAAATGCTCCGATTTCGTATGTTACCTATTACTAAGACACCATTTGAATAATAAATGGATTAAAATTGTAAAGTTTTACATGTCACGAACTTTTTAAATAATATTAGCATATCAAACTAATGTTCTTTACCTAAACGAATCAACCTATACCCATAAGGTTATTTGATACCGCATGAGCATATCGGTAGAATAAGTCAATGGTTGAACGCATATTAGTTTATTTCACATACCATTCAACAGTCTTGGGCCCCGAGCAATGCAACAAATTACATGCCTGTTCTTACAAAAATATTTTTTCGTACGATTGCACCCAACGATATAAATATATACAAATGTATTAACTTACAAAAAAGTGATGGCACGACCTTGAATATCAAATAGTTCCCGGGTTTTACGTTCACTAGCGTGGCATAAATTTTAAGTAAATATCAGACAGGCTAATAATATTCGGACGGTCAGTGATTCGCTTTATTGGAAACAGATGCGACAGTCCTTTTATCGGTTTCTTTACATTTATGATGTAGGTATAAAAAAAACTAGTAGAATATATTTGTCATACTTTTTAGTTTCAGACGTGAAAAATACTAATTCAATTTCTAGACTAAAGTATTCTGGTTATAAAAGCTGCCATTAATTATTTATTCATGGCCGTGAAAAAGTACAGAATCAGACAAACGCACAACAACACAAAAATAAAACACCACTTCTGAGTTCTGACCTATGCCTAAAAAGTACTATAAAAATTATTGAATATGTTTCTAGGTGTAAAATAAAGGTATCTTTTACACCTAGAAATGTATCTAATAATTATAATAAATAACTTATTCATATATCATGCAAAACTTGGTCGAACTTGATTTAGTCCATTCTTTACCGAGAGGTTAAAATAATCTTCATAAATTCAAAATTTATATGAATAATTTACATATCTGTGTTATATAAGAACATATAATAAGATAAGTATTTTTCAAATATTATGTTAATACATTTTGCTGATCTTTATATAATAAAACTTTATCCAATACAGTATTATTTTTTCTGTTATACGTATTGAATTTATGATACAAAACATATATTAATTATTCCAAAATAACTGATTTAGCATTTTATAACAATCTATTGCCTAATTTATGTAGTGATGTGTATATCTGATCAGCATAAAGAAAGACAATAACGAGTATAATACAGAGCACAGAATTAAATTAAACAATTCTCCCCGTACTCGTTCTATTATATAAGAAGAATGTAGTGGAAAATGACCTTTTAACATATAAACATCTTAACGGCATGAAAATACGATTCCAATAAATTTAAGAGCAAAAGAATACACCATGAGGAAACATGCATACCAGACCTAAGAATTTCTTTGGCATTTACCCACTTTTTGAAGTCCATCAACCTGGAATAGGCTAGTGTTGGATTCTGGTGTATACATCAATGAAACTCGATTGTAGAAGACTCCTTTGGTCGTCAATGAGCGATTAATAATTGAAATGTCTTTGAAATACATTTCAATTCAAGACTCCTTTGGTCGTCAATGAGCGATTAATAATTAAAATATATCCATACCAACAACAACCTTAACGCTGGAATCATGGATGTTTTGCTCTCCCATCATTTCGGGAAGAAAGCGAGAAGGAAAAGGAAAGTGATATTGGGCATACATTATGAAATACAGTGTGGTAAAAATCCAGATTGTATATAATTATCAATACTATTTATTGTTCTGATCTATATATTTATAGTCTTTTCTAATGAATATTAATAATTAGACGAGAGCACGTCTTCATTGTATGACGATAGAAACAAGACGAGTTAGATTCGTAAAAAAATCAAATAAAATGTGTTCATGACGATTCTAGAAATAGACTATATAAAGGCATTCCAATCACACACTAGGCACAGAACTGTCAACCAGCTTTCCAAAATGGTGAGACATTTCATAGTATAACAATCACTAGTGCATTTATATAAATTTGTGAAAATAGAGATATTGAAGTGATAAATCGCTAAAAACAATCAGTGGCAATTAACAAAATTTCACTTTCGATAGTTAAATATTGATTAGTTTAGATTTCATGAATATTTTTTATTAAAAGTGTGAATTTGACAAGATCATTTGAATCCATAAATAATATTACCGTCCAGAGAAACGTAACAAGGCAGTGATCGAGAAAAGACAAAAACAACTGCTTGGGCAACATGAACTACCTCTTTTCTTTTCCGTTTATTTTTATTTCCTATTTGAACTTCTGTAATTAATATTATTTGTTATTTCAATTCATGTTAAAACAAATCTCTTACAAATTCCATAAAACTTGTTGAGTTTCATTGTTCGTAATATTCGAATATCAAATACATTCTCTCTCTCTCTCTTAAGATACAGTAAGTCTTAAGCCTCCGTCATATCAGCGTCTTCCTGGAACTGTAGCCAGACCATCTCTCCATCTTGTAGGCGGATGTCCAACATTTTGCTTACTTTTACTCATCATCATATCAGCCACAGGAAGTCCACTGCTGAACATAGGCCTCCCCCAAGGATCTCCACAATGACCTGTTGGAAGCGGCGGTTGGTTACTTTTACTATATAGTGTAAATTAAAGTCAACATTGGTGATTTCAGAAACTCCTCGTGGTACTCGCTGTGGCTATTGCCTGCGCTAGCGCGGAGGTCAATAGCGACTTCACCGCTCCCATCGTGAAGTCTGTCTACGACATCACCCCCGAGGGTAAATACAACTACGCCTATGAAACTGGCAACGGAATCGTCGCTGAAGCCAACGGCAACGTGAAGGCTGGTGTAAGTAATTTTGTCATTAATTCTACTGAGGCAGTACAGTTTTATTTGGAAAGAACAGGCCGGGTCAAGATAAGTTTAGCACGCAGAAAGATTTTTTAAATAAACAAAGACACCTCACAATCACCTACATAGTCCAGACTACACTTAGATCAATCAAGCCTTGTGTCGTGTGTATCAGGAACTACGAGAGACTTTTAGGTTTCACAAACACCTAGACCCGAGACAAATACTTGTGGGCATCATAAACAATTGTCTCGGTGCGGGGATCGAACCCGCGGTCTCTCGTTTCACAACCGGCGTCTAACTAACTGCGTCACGGAGGCTGTTGGGGATCTACGGTAATTTCATTCAGTCTGTTATTTTGCCTCAATTTTTTTCTTTATCTCATCTTGCACATCGGATTCCAGCAAATCTACGATGTAGTTTGTGTTGTGAAGTAAAATTAGGTGGAAATCATTTTTGGGCTTTCTTACTAACTTACAATATCTAGTAAAATCTAAACGACATTGTGAAGCACAGAGTTGTTTATATATATATTATTACCAAATTAAAACGGATAATATTCATATAGATAAGTTGATGATATATTTAAACCGGCAAATGCTAAGCACTAACTCGTTCGCCCTCACTTCACAGTCAAGGTCGCGGCGAGACGAGACTAAAGATGTTCATACATAATCAAAGCTTTATTTAGTAGTCAGTTACATTTTATCTGATTGAATGGAACGTGAATCGTCAGAACCTAGCAAAGGTATAGGGTTCAACCCGTCACTTGTATTTTATCAAATTCAGTCTGTCTAGATATTGATGACTATTTGAAGTAGTGCGAAGGTCACGTTAAATGCTCGTATTAGAATTTGTTTTAAGAATAAATTAGCTACGATTTATAGGACATCTAAGCTAGCACTTTGTCAAATGTTAATTAGACCTCGAGTACTGAGAAGCGTGTTGTCTTTACGTCATTACAATTTTATGCAATTAGCCAGTTCTCGACAAATTGTTTTAAATTTCCTGCATTTAGCAAGACTGCTCTTATTAAAATAAAATAAAAAATCATTAGTATTTTGTACAAAAAAATATTTCAAATCATATTTACAATGTCGATTATCAATATCAATTTATTTTAAAATCTACGAGTATTGGCACATTGTAGTTATTTCGGAATAGTTCACCACGGTTTCAGAACTACAATTATGGACGGCATTCCTATACGCTCCTATGAATTAGTCTGATCAAAGCATTAAACTCATATTTTTTTCCAGGAATACCCCACGTCTGAGGTCAAGGGATTCTACAAGTACACTTCCCCCGAAGGTGAAGTTATTGAGCAGGTCTACACCGCTGACGAGAACGGTTACGTCGCCCAGGTATTTTTTTTTTCCTTTTTTTTATGTACCCAGGCAGACTAGCTTGCCTGCCTGATTGTAAGCGGTCATCGCCACTCACGGACCTTTATAATACCCTGATGTTGCGAAGACCAGACCCCTGGGTCTAGCACAACCAGGACGCTGGCACTTGGTATTTAATATTGTCAACAAGTCTGTTTGAAGTTTTCTAATAAAACATAAAAATTGTAATGGTAATTTTAATTTATTTTGGTACTATCGCTTCGTATTTTGTATAAAAAAAGTTGAAGTTATCCAATCCGCCCACGCCAATGAGAATAATCATTATAATGTTCATTAGACGCTAAGAAAAATACAGTCTCCGAAACTTATTTCAATCACATTAGTAGTTCAATCACATGTTATCTATTTGTATTAGTTCTATGATATATTGTTTTTTTCAGGGATCTCACATTCCCGTGCCTCCCCCCACTCCCGAGGCAATTCTTCGCGCCCTGAAGTACATCGCTGACCACCCCCCACCAGTAGAGAAGCCCTGAACAAGCTTAGGACCCCGGAAAGACCTTCTACCAGATGATTTTAGTACAAACATACTGCCATAAAGTAGTCAATAAAGCCTTCAACACTTAGTTACCTTGTTTAATTTAGACCTTTATGTAACAATTTAAAGCTTTGGATCTTGTAATCGAAACGCCCATACCAGCCCATATTAAATGTCTCGGGCACATAGCCTGAAGAACTGACGGCTAACTGATGACTAAACAAAGGTATGATATTTATATTATTAACGAAAATTTTTAAAACTTACGAATTAACATTTGTTGAACCTTACTATTTTTAGTGGTATTCGATTTGCTGCGAGCGTGTTGGCCAGTCGACCACACACATAATATTATAATTTATAATATTTCTCTCTATTTCTTAGATATTCTTTTTTCCAATAAAAACAAACAATATGTCATATAAAAATATAAGAAAGTAATGACCCTTCGGTGTCGGGGCTCAAGACCAAAGCCATCGGTGGTTAGGGATCCAAGTGAGGAACCTCCTCACTGTACGTGCCGTGTCCAACAACACCGACTTTTGGATCTGGCTCTTAACCCAACGACCAATTGACAGCCCCTGCAGATGTTGGTCGAAGCTCTTTGTGCTCTTTTTATAATTTATATTATTAGGGCTATGCGTATCAAACACGTACAAAACTTAAATTATTTATGAAACAGGTGGCAGCAGAAGAAATGGTTATAAAAAGAATGTGTCATATGGCTGCGCATTCCAGCCGCATATTGACAAAAAAAAAATAACTATCGTACCCACAGAAAAGAATGCAATTATTAGCAGATATTTATGATAATGTTTTGTCAGCCTACCGACTGGATATTCGTGTCTCACCAGCATAGAGTATATTTTTAATACTGAGACTCACCAGGGCACCCCGTTGAAAATCAGCGCTGCAGTTTGCTTTCCCATTCTGCAGCATAAAGCTGAATGGGAATGAAGGCGCAATAGTTTAGCCACGTAATTTTGTTGCATAATTGTATTTTTTGTCATGTTTTTATTTTTTTGTATATTTTGTTATTTTATTACCTACCTATGTATGTTTGCGCCTTCAATAAATGTATTTCTTTCTTTCTTTCTTTCATATTTTTGAAGAAGATAGTAGAGGTCGAACAGTTGTTGAAAAATTAAGACATTTGCAAATATAGCTTTTATAAAATTAAAATATAAATATGATCAACTAGAAGCATTAGAGAATCTTGATGAGATGGGCATTTTTTTATAAACTTTCTTAATATGAGTACTTTTTTGGATGAGTTCATTAAAGTGAAGCATCAAATAATTTAAAATTCCTTTCATGAGAAATTTGATCATTGTTCTTGTAAAATAAACCAGTTTAAATTTAATTCATTCTGAAGTTCTTAAACTAAGATATTTATGATTACAATTCATAAATCAAATTAATAAACCATATTAACCACAGTGTTGGTCAAGGTACATTTTTTGAATATTTACTAGAGAGGTTGTAATTTAAGAACTATTGGGGATAGGACCGTAATGATTTTGGTTATACGCCTTTTGTTTTGTTCCTTTCAAACAAGTTTTTAAATTTAATTTGAGCGAATACAAACATTTGATACCTAAAAAGTTATTTTTAACATTTATGAAAAAGGCCGTAAATAAAAGAAAATAAATTATTTTGTTTTAGTCTTGGTTTTAGTACATTATATGAAAATAATGTATTAATTTAATAGAAAAATAAACCGATTTAGATCGATCCCTGACCTCGTTGTTTACGATTGATTTTATAAGTACTTACAGTTCATAATGTAGGTGTAACTTCGGTGAAGATGACACAGATTTGCTCTTTATATAGAAAGCTTACAAGTACATTTTATAACCTTGGGGACAATATTGTAAACATTATAAAAATAAAATGACATTGTATATTGCTTTGTTCATGATCTATAAATTAAATATAATTATGTACAAGTCAATATTGACTTTTTGTTTTTTAGTATGTGAAAAATATTTATGCGAGCGTATAATTTGAGATGGATTGTGTAATTGCTAAAATAACATAAAGTGGGATTACACGTATTATTGTATATCTAAACAAATCCAATGAAACTGTTTAGAAACATCGTAACGAAACCTTCATATCATAGACACATTAACAGACGAACCCTTATTCCGCTTCCCATAATTTTTCCTTACCGCCTCTCTACCGATTTCACGTCTAGGCAACACATCTGTAATCCAAGCGTTGTGAATATTCATTGGCGTCATTGAATAGCAGTTTGCCAAAGTTATTGTATAAAAAAAGACATTCTACATTAGGTTATAGTAATCAAACCCGGTCGTTATGTAATAACTTTGGCATGGTAAAGTTAAAATACTTTAAGACTGTTTTCTATACTCTATCTATCTTTAAATAGAATTTAATTCTATATTTCGATGCATTTTATGTTTTAGCATAACATAAATATCAACAGCCTAATTATATTAGTTTCAAGATTTTTCAGTTCAGTGGGAATTAATTGTGAATAATGTTCTGTTATCATGATGACTTAACTTTTGTCTACACCAATGACACGTTAACCAATAAAAATTTCCCCCCTACAATTTAGTTCATACGAAACAAAAGCTTGGTCATCGAACTATGGATTGGGTTTTGCTCAATAATTGTGACATTCCACTGCACTGTCTGTCTAGTAGTTACTCTGGCTACAATGTTAGTTAAATAAACAACACGGTTTAGCAAAATACCAAACTAAAAAGTAAAAATAAATTTTAATAGTTTAATGATTGTTAGCTCTATGTTCTGTTTTGTAGCTATACTATGTTTGGTCTACATTAAATGCATAAACTCACCAGAAGGAGTAGGCAGATGTGCCAGGACACCCAAATTTCTCCTTGTATGTTCCGCCCCACGATGTGATAGGGAGCGAGTCTATCGCCATATTGGGCGCAAATTCCTGCCCCCGGGCTGATAATGAATAGAAAAACCAATTATCACTGCCCAACCCGGGATTCCAACCAGTGAATTCAGCTGTGTGACCGTACCGTAGTACAACTACCACCGAGGCAGTTGGTCTATATTGACCGGAATAAGCAACCAAAACTAGATAAATAAATAAATAGCACCTAAAGGTCACGTACATAGTCCTGACCCCAGAGTCCAGACTAAGATCGAATTTTGTTTCTTGGATATCAGAAACTACGAGAGCCTCTTCGGACTCACAAACACTCGGACCCGAAAGAAATAATTATGGGCCGCACAGTTCTTTCAGTGCAGGGATCAATCCTGCGAGCTCTCGTTTCACAGGCGGCGTCTAACCGACAGAGCCACGGAGGCTGTCAAAAGATAACGAGGATCCTCCTACCCCTTGTGTCGTTCTCCTCAATTCTAAGGGTCGCGACCTCCTCTCACCAGTTTCCGCCGTATGGTGTCACGCCATCGATCTCGACTGTTGGCAATCTGTATGACTAAACGAGAATAAGTAACATAAAAAAGAGTTGAGTTCCAACTCGACTTGCTTTGTGCGCTGACTATTTTGACGCTGATTATTTTTGTTGCAGTGTATGGCGAGACGAGCATGCCGTTCGCCTGATGGTAAGCGATGCGACCGCTCATGAACAGTAGCAAAACCAAAAAGCATCTTGAATTTCAAAGCGATGCTTGAGATTCCACTGCGGTTGACATCCTGAGACATAAGATGTTAAGTCTCAATTTGTCCAGTACTAGTACTCTACCTACAATATCCTTCAAACCGAAAACACAATAGTGCAAAACTGCTGTCGATGGAAATAATCAACATAGCGGTGGTGAATCGATGTAACTTGCATAAAATCATAATTATGATAGTTTTGCCAATCTGACAAGCAACACTTTTCGAACTTAAATTTTGAATGTTAAACGCGTCATAGAAATCCTAATCTCGCTGTTTAACGTATTCATCGTGTTCCTTTTTTCTCTTTATTTCGTAGGTATTTTTACACTATATTTAAAAAGAAAACAAACAATATATTTATATGTCATATAAAAGAAGTAATGGCCCTTTGGTGTCGGGGCTCAGACCCAAGCTACCGGCGTTAAGGGATCCAAAGTGAGGAACCTGCTCACTATGTGTGCCGTGTCCAACATCGCTTGTTGGATCTGGCTCTTGACCCAACGTCTAATTGAGAGCCACTGGAGATGTTGGTCGAGGCTCTTTGGTATCAGTCTGTGCAGAAACAACAATCGGGACAATAAATGTTGAGTCCACACCCCAAGTTGCGGTAACCTCGTGTCCCAAATCTAAATATTTAGACAATTTTTTCAGCTCCAACGAGGTTATCGTCGTCGTTATCGTGTCCATTATTATTAAGATATTTGATACTGATTGTTATTTTTTCAGGGTGCCCATCTGCCCGTCGCTCCTCGAGTACCCGAAGCCATCGTCCGCGCACTCCAGTACATCGCTTCCCACTCTCTCCCCGTAGTCGAGAAGGGCTCTTTTTACGACGGCCGAGCTTAGAAACTTGCTATCGAAAACTATGTTAATCCTACATCAATTATAAACTGCCATAATGTAAATAAAAACGTCAATTATTGACTGTTTTATTTGGTCTTTTAAAATAATTCACCAATATTGCACTTTTTTTCATACATCTATTCATTTTCTAAACTGCTTGATGTGATTTTCGGCAAACAACACTTATATCCTGCAGTTTAGTTGTGGACCTAATTTATTTGTGATACCCAACTAGATAATACACACTAAGTTTGGGTGCAGGAAACGAACCCATGACCTCTCGTTCCAAACTGGCTTCGTAACCAACTACACAGAGGGTATTAATTAAACATACAGCATCAATAAAATTAGTGTGTAGATATGAATGCAAAAGCTAGTTCTAAACATTGAGTATTTAGAATCTTTAAATGTCATTCAATGATTTACTATTGTGTGACATTGAAAGAGTCAGAAAAATGACAGCGAAATATATCTTTGAGTAAACAATTTTTGAATATATTTTAATGTACAAGGTGTAAGATTAAACAACGAAATCAAATAAATAAATACACCCAACAGTCTGCAAAGTCCTGCCCCTATAAGATCTAAGTAATCGTAGATTTTAGAAACGATGGGAGACTTTTTGGTCTCACAAGCACCCTCACCCCAGACTGACACATGAGGGTCACACAAAACTTTGTCTCGGTGCAGGTATCGAATCCGCAGCCTCTCGTTTCACAGCGTCGAACCAGCTGCGCAACGGAGATACTTGACTATAGATATAAAACACAGGAATTACAAAAAAAAAAAAAAGAATTGAAAATGAAGTTTAATTCGCAATGGTTATATAATATATTAATATTACATTTCCGTTGAAATGCTGTAAAATTATTAATGAATATTCTAATGTACTCGTTTGATAAAATAACATAAATATCACATATGTCAAGAGTTCCATAGCAACATACTCTTTATACTAGATCTGAAATTTAAAACCGGTCAGTGATAATAAATTGTAAATTCGAGTGTTCTGGTAACATTATTATGTAACTTGGGCTAAACATTAAAGTCTTTAATTTTATGAAACCAATAAGAGATTGAGACACTGATAACTATTTTCCCATATTGGACTTAATAAAATACAATACCATGCCCAATGAACTATGTATGGGGTTTTACTCACTATTTCTGACATTCCACTGCGTTTGTCATCCTGAGACATAAGATAATAAGTCCCAATATGTTCTATAAAACTTCTCAAATGGAGGCCACGTAGTGCAGCGTAGCGTAGCACGTCCACCTACAGGTTGGTCAGACGACCTGGTAAAGGTCGCAGGACGTCGCTGAATGCAGGTTGCTACCAACAGGTCACTGTGGCAATCATTGGGAGAGGCCTTTGTTCAGCAGTAAACTTTCTTTGGCTAATGGGTGATGTCTAGTAGTTACTCTCTACAATGTCCTTCAAACCGAAACTCAACAATGCAACAGCAAAACCCCACCCATGGGTTCACATATATTGACTCCCCTATGAAGTAAGAATAATATTGGAATCTCTTCCCGTGGAGGGGTTCCAGCCAAATAGTAGTTGGGTTAGCACTAAAGTTAAGTTTTTTTAGTTACTTAAGTTCGAACACTTTAGCTTTGCCACTTTAGAATTATTATGTACATATCCTAAATTCACTTTATATGCGAATTGACATCAACAATGAATGCCATATTTCAAAAAGAATATCAGATAAATTAGTAGTTACGTCTTCATACCACACATTAAGTGACTATTGTTTTTTTTAGAAGTTCCTTAATAGAAGAAAGAAATCGCATCAACGGCTCTTCTGATACAGCCTTACATGAATATTCAGATCGTAGGCCTGCTGTGCCGCCATAGAAGATAGAAATTGATGTTGCTAAGAAAATATTTTCTTTGTGGGTCTGACTAAAAATACGATGCTTTTTATCTTGCAGGTGTAACCTTGTATACTGTCTAAAAAATATGTTTACAGTTAAGTATTTGATTCACCTTTTAATACGGACATGGTAATATTTTTTTATTGAATAACAAACAAAGTCAATACCTAAGAAATTTTACAATCAAATCATAAAAAAAGTAAAAATCTACATGTGTTTCCTATGAATACCATTTGTTAAATGTAACATGGAGATAGGTTACCGCCTTTACTGAATATTAATATTTTGATCAACATGACATTTGTTTTATAACGATCGAGAATCACGAGCTATTAAAATACTGAATAAAATGTCCTCATTTCGATTCTGGACGTGTAGTATATAAGGCCGTTCGTAATATTCACAAGTCAGTTCGTCTCTAAACCCGACAACCAGCTTTGCAAAATGGTAAGGCTCCGATCGTTTGGAGTGACTCATTACTTAATAATATAATCATATAAAAACCTCTGCGGAGCAACGTAGACATCACTTTTGAAATGAAATTTGCGCGGTTTAAAAAAGTAATCAGCAATTTTTTCGGGACTTTTGGGACATTTGCAAATTATTCCGGGACTCTACGCTTCAAAACAGGGATTTTTCTATTCAGATAATCCATAAACGCTTTCTGAGTGAGCAAATTCAGGACATTAGTGTGGTTATGATGGTACTTTTATGTTTTCACTGATGCTATCCATTCAAAGGTTGATTATAGCTATATGGTGATATTGTCTTAACCGCGCTTAGATTCTTGTGTATTAATAAACACCAACCTATCCTACTACAAAATATTCTGTTCAGCCTCGCACTCCAAAGTCTGAAATATCTCTTCACCGTGTATCCGTGTCATCGTCAACAATCGGTTGTGTATTACTTATTTCTTCACGTGCAATAATGAGTGTTTATGTGTGCAGAAATTCCTCGTGGTCCTCGCCGTCGCCGTTGCCTGCGCTAGCGCAGATGTGTCTCACGTAGTTAAGGACGAGGCTTCAGCCCCCATCGTCAGGTCCGCCTACGACATCGCCCCCGAAGGTAACTTTGAGTACAACTACGAGACCGCCAACGGTATCTCCGCTGTCGCCTCTGGCACCCTCATCAACGTCAACTCTGTAAGTTTCTTGCATTCATTTTTCAATATTAGATGTATGATTATAAAATACTTCTTGATTAGCTTTAATGTTAACTTCGAGGACTTTCGAAAGATAAAAATTACAATTGTTTCTTTTACATTATCTTTGGTCATTATTTTTAAACTCAATTTTAGATGTCTTAAACAATGTAATTACATAATATCTCTGTATATTTGAAGCCTGTTAGATTTTTAAAACGCTTAAATATTTTATTTCATGTCAATAATTCTTATTTCTTATGTTATCAGGAGCTTCCCGCCCTCAAGATCGCTGGAGCCAACAAATACACCTCTCCCGAGGGTATCACTTTCGAGACCACCTACACCGCTGACGAGAACGGATACCAGCCACAGGTATACATGAGCGATATTTATCATTGACAAAATTACTCCAAAAATAAACTTAGCCTGAAAGTTAGGTTGTTAAAAATATCGTTGAACGAAAACAATCGATATAAATATCAGTATCAGCCCATATACGTCCCACTGCAGGGCACGGGCCTACTCTACAACCGAGAATACGATTGAGAGTGATTAGGCCATATAGTCCACCACGCTGGCCTAGTGCGGGTTGGCGGACTTACATACCATAGAAATTCTTATGAATCCCTATGGTATGCAGGTTTCCTCACGATGTTTTCCTTCACCGTTTTTGTGCGTGGTGATTGACTATCAATACACACATGACTCCGAAAAGTCAGAGGTGTGCCCTGGGATTCGAACCCGCGACCACCGTGAACATGTTGACAGTCGCGTCTAGTCCGTTTACCAACAGGCCACCACGCACTTATAAATATAACTAAGAAAATCTGTCGAGGTTATGGGTAGTTTTGATGTTGGCATGACACCATATTCCAATTATATTCCACCGTTACCACTGACAGTATTTTAAGTGATCAACATTATCGCACCTTGAAAACAAAAGTGACGAAGTAGCAAAATATAATTTTTAAGTTGAGAAGTAGGTCATATTGCTTAGTTTTAGTGACTACAAACACAATGCAACTAAAAATTTCGCAAAGAAACGCGACAGTGATTTTTTATGATTTTTTAAATATCGTCATTTTTGAATGGTAAATCCATAGTTTTTGCTAAAATAATAATTTAAACACTTTTATACCTTAGATTATTTATAAATAAAAGGGTATACACTATTATTTTAGGAAAAAATGTATTTACCTTCCAAATGTGGTCATAGGAAAAAAATAACAAAAAAAAAAATTGTCGCTTTTTTTGCAACTTTTTGTGTTGCATTGTGTCTGAAGTCGCTTAAACTACCACCCGGCTTCGTTTTCGGTAGCAGTCTTGATATACCCTGTATAGATGTCAGCCTGTGTTTAATAGCTATATAAAAACTGCATTTTTGTTTGTTCTTTTTTTCACGATTACCGACTAATTTCAGTTCGAATATGACCTGCTTATCAACGTCTTCATCATGTCCATTATTATTAAGATGTTTGATACTGATTGTTATTTTTCCAGGGTGCCCATCTGCCTGTCGCTCCCCCAGTACCCGAGGCCATCCTCCGCGCCATCCAGTACATCGCTTCCCACCCTCCCCCCGTAGTCGAGAAGGCTGCCCCCACCCGTTTCGCCCGCCGCGTTTAGAAACTTGCTAGCCACCGGAAACTATGTAAATCCTATATTAAGTACAAACTGCCATAATGTAGTAAATAAACTCTACGTCAATTATATATTGTTTTATTTGAACTGTTAATATAATTCACATATGTAAAGATTTGGGTATAAATATGTCTACATTTATAGTTAGCTTGTGTCTCTGGGCTATAAATGTGCGTATTTGTTTTTTCTACATTGGTAATGATGTAGAAAAAGTAATGGTAAAAAAATAAGTTTTTTCTTCTGTTTTTGGCTTGCCACTGCTTGTGTGCCAAGATCGAAGTTTCTCGCGATTTTGAATGATATGAACTAACAGCACAATAACCGATGTAATAACTTAATAAGTTAGTAAATAAAATGTCTGTTTTCCCGCTGTGGAGGTACATCAACAGGAAATACAACAATATTTGGAAAATGTATACAATAAATCCGCGTAAAGTTCACCCATTAAAAAACTGCCAGCGAGATCGACTTAGGATTAAAACTCATAGAAGAAACTTAATATATGTACCTTGCTTTTATACGTATAAATAATATAAGAATATGAAACAGGGCTTAGGATGTTTTTTGCATTTCAAGTCCATCTTAGAAATAGTTTATTTTTATTCTAATTAGTCAATAATTTTATGTTTATTGGAAGATTTCATAACCGTCACCAAATTCGACGATATGTGTCGGATTTTTAAAATGCATTAACAAAAGTTCGAAAACCCAATGTTTTGGGATTTGCATAGTTAAATAATCAACATAAAATAAGGGTTTAATAATAAACTTGTCAGTAGTGGTAACTGATGTTATAATATTTTCAACAATATAATAGAAGGAAAATGACTTTGAATCTTTAGAATATTAATCGTTATTACAAAATAGGTATAATTTTTATTAACTTACGTTTATTTATTTTAAAAGCAAAAAAGAAAACGAAGTCATATATGGTAGTTGTTGTAATTTCAGAATTTTTAAGTATCATGGTGTTATGATATGCGTGGTAAAGAAATAATTTTATTCTAAAATAATAATTAAAACCGCTTGCTTACCATTGCGAGTTTAAAAATAGGGTAAATATTGTTATTTTATGAAAAGTTACGTATTTACCACCCGCAAAGGAAACGATTCGCCATAAAAAAATTGTTTTATTCCTGAAATCACTCAAACTACCACCTGACTTCATTGTAACTTGCAGTCTGTATATGATCGGTGTTGGCTCACTGACATTACCATGTGTTGAAATGATTTAAAAATTAAAAAAAAATAGTCGAGGATCAAAGCGACCTTTAGAAAAAACATTTAAGTCATAAACAACATCGTTTGTTCAAGGTCACCGGGTCATTTTCGATACCTAAGCAATCAATATTTATTTATTTACATCTTGGAATTACTGATATTATAGGGAGTTCGCTTAGAATATAATCTAAGGGGAGTGCGTTTTGGGACCAGGCGTAAGGTCTTATGAAAAAATAGGGTATAAGATGGTAAAATATTTTTAGAGCGTTAATTCGACCAGCCTATTATAAGATGTTGTTAATTTTTGTCGAAACCTTTATTAAAGGCGAGAGAAAAAAAAGAAGAATGAGAAAGAATGTGAACGAGCGCGGCGAATTAGTCCCAAACGTATGTCAATTTTTTTTTGATCGATATTAAAAATGACAATATACCCATTCAGAGGAATTCATTGCTAGACTGTACAGTTTTTTTATTATCATTTTATTGGATATTGATACAGACAGGACTGACAGACAAAGTTCGCACATTTGATCCAACTCAGCTTTAAAGAAACGTAGAACAAACCTGTTTAATTTCTCAAAATTGTCATGCAATTGTGTTTTACAAATATTGGCCATGCGAGAGAGTTCTCATTACGCTGGCAGCATGACTAGGATGCACAATACCCATTCCTTCGTCCCTTATCCTTTACGACCCCCCGATTGGATGGACCGGCAACACATACATGATCCAAGCGTTATAGATTTTTTGGCGGCAATGATCACTTACAATCAGGTGTAGGTACTTATATTTGCTGCTTTGCCGAAACTATACAATAAAAGAAAAAAAGACGATTATTTTTAAATATCGACGCAGGAAAGCGATTTTGTCGTATCTCAAAAAATGCGTATGTGCGTTTTGTATATTATTTAATTCATTAAAAAAAATACTGCATTGAATTTCCTTGTGAAAATGTAAGGTTTTATTTAAAAATTTTATTATCAATGAAATGGTATTCCAAGTTTTCTAGTTTAGAGGTTATTCATTTTTTAAATATTTTTTTTTATCCTGGTTTAAAATGGCTTGTTTCGAGATACGATAATTTATCATGTTTTGCTTCAATTGACATTATTGTTACTTGTGACATGAACCATTGTTATTATAATTGGCGATATAAAAAAAAAAAACAAAAGAAAAAGAAAGAAAAAAGAAGACAGTTCGTGTTGCTGAGGGAGTTTCTTGCGCCGCTTCTTCTTCACAGCTACAACACGTTCCGATGCGGTGGTAGCAGAAAAAGACGATTCAAAAGATCTTGTGAAAGACTATTTGAATAAAGAATATTTTGATTTTGATTTTTGATTTTGATAAAATCGCTTTCCTGCGTCGATATGTGACCGTAGTCTTACGTATAAAAATGAATTTGTTAATCAACTTTATAAGAGATGTCGATAAGGATACCTTCTGGGTATTCTAAGGCAGGAATGGCCCATCACGTGATAACAACATTGTACTTTCAAGGTTAGTCGTAAAAATAATATCGTCATCACGACTATACGATCGCAATTAAAAATGTCACTTCCCGATTTTCTTGTTAAGACAGCCTTCCTTTTAATTTATATGCAAAATAGTTCTGACCATCTGACATGCCAATTTGTACATAAAATTGTAAATGTGATAGGTATGTAGTAATTGCTTTATCCAAATAAATGGCAAAAAGGATTCGATAAATCAGTGTACACACATACATTATTATATAAACTCAAGCTTGTATACAAGGAGGTAGGCAGGTAGGAGGTACTGTGTTTCGAATTTATGTTTAATGTTCTAGTAAAGTTCATCAATAAACTATACTACCATATAACTAATTCCGCTGACTGAGCTACCCAAAGTGGGTCTTGGCCCCCGAAATAAGAATTTTCCAACTATATATATATTCTTCGCCACCTCTCACCAGTTACTGGTTTGAGGTTGGCTCAGACGTTCCACCTACCATGCCAGCAATATCTGACCCGCTGAACGTAGACCGATTGGTCGATCCAATTATTATACTAGCTTATAATAATAATAATCCATTCCATTATAAGTAGTATTCCATATTTTCATTATTTCCTATTTGTATCATTCAAGCTTTGTCCTAAAAGACACTTTAGACTGCCCTGTCTTTATTTTCCTTCGATTATGTCCATCTTATTATAGTCGGTGAGAAATTGCCTTGAGCGATACGACTGTGTATGTGTATTTGTACTCTTATGTTTAAGATTTATTTGGTGTACAAAAAAGAATTAAAAAATAAATAAATAATCCGCTGCAAGACTCATTCACAATGAAAGTTCTAAGGGAAGGGATTAGGTTACTTCCACACTTATAAATTCTAGCGGACTTATTCATGGATATTTTTAAAATCTAATTTAGCTATCGAATTTTGTCTTCTTCACTCAAACTGAATTTAAAAGTCGGTTGAAAGAGACAAAACATTCGATATCTAAAAAAGGGTTAAAAACTGTATGGAATAAGGCTGTTGTTCAGGAAATGGTTATCTGATGACTCTGATTTGAAGTGTAAGACTTCGACATATGAACTTGCGTCAGATTTCTACACAAGCTTATAAACGAGATAGCACCTACACATTTAGTAGCATCAAGGTCTAGTGAATATCTTAGTTTATAATGAACTAGCGACCCGATGCGGCTTCGCCCAAAGGTATTTTTTTTTTTTGTTTCGATTCCAAAACAATTTTATTCTTTGTAAAAACGTATGCTTTAAATTCTACCTAACTACTAATTTAACTAAGAGAATAGTTTTGCACAAAATCAAAAATATTAAAAATTATTGACGGTTGATGTGTCTATAACCTAGAATATTTATGTTTTTTTACTAGTTTATTAAAACCATTCATGATTACATCATATTTCCAGAACTTTACTTACTTTCTATAACTAGTTCTCGAGAAGCATATTTTTTCTGTTATCTCCAACAATTATATTATTGATATAATTAATGAATAAATTAACCCTAATTAATTTAACATTTAATAATAATTTAATCTTGTTAATCATTCCCTCTATTATTCTAATCAAAATAAAAACCCGATTGATAATTTTTGATTTTATCTCGGCCATACAAACAGATACAGCAGAGGCCTTTATTATATAACATAGAGTGATTTATATGATGTTCACTAAATTAGTACATTCTCCGTTCCGGAGTAAAATACTTGAAATAGAAGGTTCACCTATCTATTAATATTTATATTTATGTAATGATTTATGGTTGTCGAAGCATTGAAATTCTTTAAAGTTCATCGTGATATTTTAAAAATTCGACTAAAATAGGTTTTCATTCTATTAAATTAAAATAAATTTGTCTATAATAAAGTGTTTATGCTAATTTATGTAGGTATGTGTAAGACGCTGCAGTGTGTGGGCTTAGTGTTCTGAATAAATTACGAAAATGCCATGAGCTTCTAAATTTTGCGCCATAAAAGGCTGATAGATCGGAGCTCTAAAGCTTATTTTAAATATTCTACATATATGCCCCTATTTTTGACGGCCTTGATGGCCTAGCTGTACTACGGCATGTTTACAAAGCTGAGGTCTTGGGTTCGAATGCCGGGTCGGAAAATATGAAATTGGGTATTTCTATTTATTATTAGGCCAGTGTCAGGAACTTGTGCCCGATATGATGGTGGGCTCGCCCGCTATCACATTGTGGGATGGAATATACAAGGTGGAACATCAAAGATTCTCGGATGAAGGCGTGAATTTATATAATATGTGAATGTGTGTACGTAGTATGGTGATTTGTTTATCCTCTATCACATCGTACACAATTTACTGGTGGTAGGTCTCTCATAATATGAGAAAGGCCGCCTGGGTAGGTACCACCGCAATGTCTAATTCTTCCGCCAAACAGCAGTTTAAATGCACAGTTGTGTTTCGGTCTGAAAGACATGGTAGCCAGAGTAACTACTGGACACAACGATACTTTACATCTTATGTCTGAGGATGGTGAGCGCAGTGGGATGCCAAGCAAAGCTTTGTAATTCAAGGTGTTGTTCGGTATTGTTACTGATAATGAGTGGTCGTATCGCTTACCAGCTGGCGAAATAAAAAAAAAAAACATATATAAAGACCATAGGTCGATAAGCGTGCTAAAATATTCCTAGAACGATATCGTTATGATCTATTGAAATTAGGTTGGTACTAACATTCTTTAATTCATCGAGTTTCAGCTCTGTCTAATTTGGTTTTAGAATAAACCGAAAAGAATGCCTTTATGTATATCACAAATTAATTTGGCGCAAGAGCAATGTCATTACGAAAACTGTGGCTCGTCAATAGTTTCGTCATAGGAAAAGGCTCCAACCTTAACTCCAGTTAATTTGATTTTAATATGAGGTCACTTCGTTCATTACTGCGTATCGAAACGTATGAGAAATTATAAGAGTTAATTTATGTTAAAATAAATTATGCACTAGTAAATTGTTATAAGGTCCTCTTCATCTGCCTTTAAGATAATTTGATACCTACAGAGATAATTTGTCTGGAGTTCAAACGAAGTGTAGTCATCAATAACTTTCCTTTACATGTAGGAACAATCGTCATAATATAATCCTGATTTTATCCAACTGTCACATACAATCCTGAGCCCAAACTAAGATCGAGTCTTATGTAGTCTTGGGTAACAGAAACTACGAGAGACTTTTCGATCTCACAAACAAACCCAAACCTAACATAAATACCTAAAGATCACTCAAATATTTGTTTATTGAGGGGATCGAACCTGCGGCTTCTCGTTTCACAGCCGACGTCTATCCAACTGCGCTACGGAGGCTGTCTGAGGCTGGAATACGGATATACTAATACGGAGGTACCTTAATTCTACTGTTTCATTAAAAGAGGTTAGTGTCTCCCTCTCAGTCGAACTCTGGATTGTAAAGGAGATATATGATGATTAGCAGCGGAGGTTTATAGGCTGCTACAGTACAGTATAAAATTCCGCTCTAGTCTATTGGTAACAACACTCTTTGAACTTAGATAGCAAAATATCAGTCGAATCTCGAAACCTGTGATTCGCAGAAAGAGTTAGACTCTTTGGAGTTCACTTAGATTTATATTGGAAGTTAATAAAAATATGTTTTAATGAGCAGGGTGGAAATAAAAAGATAGATGAAGGTAAATATCCGAATACCGATGGAAACCTGGCTAATAGAAAAGAAAAATACAAACTATATTGCCTATATGATACTATATTGCCAATAATCAATCTCAGTAGTGAAATAACTATGGCGACATGGTAAATGACAAACCGAAAAGTAGAAAACAATCTAGATTGACTTCAATCTAATTTTTTCGATTGATTATTGGCATCGGCCGTATATCTCGCAAGGTAACTACGGTAAACAAAACCTTGGTAACTCATTATCCGGGAGCATATTGGATATAAATAACCACCAGCGCATTAGCGTAACAATATCATATTACCGGCGACCGGTATTATAAAATTAAAGGCCTATACCTTTAATTTTATATTCATGATCATTCTAGAACATTCGTACACTCTAGAAGCCTTATACACCCACCAATGCAACTCCTGTCAGTCAGTATCAGCAGTTCAACAGTCCAGCTTTCAACATTCAGCAGCAGCTGAATTTGCTGTTCCGTTTCTTTCGGTGAGTGAGATTGCCGAATACCCAATACCCCTTTCCTCTTCCCGTTATTTTTCCTTCCCATTACCCTCCCGATTTGATGGACCGGCAACACCATCCATGATCCAAGCGCTATGGATGTTCATAGGCGGCAGTGATCACATGCCATCAGGTGACATGTGAGCTCGTTTGCGGAGTCTAAGGTATAAAAAATGGCCTTGTAGTGCACTTTCATAAGGAAATTAGCTTGTAGCCCAGACTGGAACTAGTTAGCTATATAAAATTATCATATTTAGGTATAAAATAGTAGAAATGACTCACGGGGTGTCCCAACCTCATGCAGTTTATGGGAATCAACCAGGCATAATTTTGACGAGAAATTGACAAATTAAATTGATAGCTATTGCCTATTGCAATAAGTTTAATATTAATAAATGGAGCAGTCTTTAACATTGAGCCGTATTTTGTCCAAAACTTGTATTTAATTATTTATTATATTATATACCTATAATTATGCCTGTCAAAGATACATTTTTTTACTAGATTATTTATCATATATTTTTTGCAAATTGCCTGAACGTGTTGCTTAAAATAGTAAAAAGCAGGATATAGCTATGCAAAAAAATTATTACTTACATCTCCCATAAATTGATTTAAAACTTTTTAATATTCCTTGATCATTCAATATATTCATATGGAAAAAAATCATTTGAATATTGATAGACACGTGCTAGATAATCCACTTTTATTCTGTTACTAACCCATTGAAGTAGATTGTCCTCTTAATATTAGATGACCTTGGCTTCTTTGGATGTTTATATAGTGAGCCTTTTTCCTGGATTGTATAAGAAATAGTACCAAATTTTTACAATATTAGATTAGTAATACATATTTCTGAAAATGAGGATCGGACCTATATTTCAAATAATGATTTCTGCTTATAAATAACATATTATAAATTTAAAAATGTATTATTCGGAAAATAAATAAGAAAACATAAAAATTCCATTAAAATGCATAAAAGATAAATACAAAAATATTTTTATTTAATTTTCTTTACTGTTTTAAAAAGAATATGTAAAAATCAATAGACAGTTTAAATTCAGACTCAATTACCACTGCGGAAAGTGTCAATACGACCACACCATCAATCAAAATCCCATAAATTGGACATTAATTATATTTAATTACCTTAGTAATACCACCGTGAACACGGATACGGTGACCGTCGCAAACACCCAACTATCGCGTTCACCTTGTAAATCAAATCATTTTGAAGATCCCAGCTTCTTCGTTGCAAAATAATGCAAATGGTGATACGTTGTACGACACGAGGCTTATGTTGGCCGACTATAAAATGGCTCGCTGTTTATTTTATAATCACAGTTACACATCGACCGTTAACTTTGACACATACAACATGGTGAGTCTCGTGCTTCCGAGTCGTCGCGATCTATTCCATTCAATTATGTCTTTTGCCCTTTTTCATTCTTTTTTCAAATTTTGATAATCAATTTAATTTAAATCTAATTGATATTTTTAACGTTTTCAAATCATTGATTTTATGTGGTGTCTTAATATATTGGGAGTATTTAATATTTATACACAATATTTTTTTTTTTAATTTCTTACTTTTAAATTGACTTCAAAAATATAAATTGCTAAATCTAAGCCACCACACGCCCGTATTCCTTTTTTGAATTATCATTTTTTAATATCTGATTTTCAATTCCTACAATTATATCTAGTATTCTTTTCTTTTATAACATCCTCTGTAGTGCCCCTTAATTCTATATTATAATAATCCAGTCCATCCAAAGGATACTTCGAAGAGATCGCAGCTAGCGATAAGGCCGCCAATTGTTACCAAGTCTTTAGTTTGAAATATTTTATCAGCCTACATAGGTCCCTGCAGGGCACGGGCCTCCTCTACAATCGAGAGTACGATTGAGATTAGTTGGGCCATATAGTCCACCACGCTGGTCTAGTGCGGGTTGGCTGACTTACATACCATAGAAATTCTTATTAACCACTATGGTATGCAGGTTTCCTCACTGTGTTTTTTTTTCACCGTTTTAGTGCGTGGTGATTGATCAAAACACATGACTCCGAAAAAGTCTGACATGTAAAACAATAAATAAATGAATTATTTCGTGAATTTGTAGAAGGCCTTCATCATTCTCGCCCTGGTCGCGGTTGCCGCCGCCGACGTCTCCCACGTGGTTCGCCACCCCGAAGCCGACGCCGTCGTCGTTGGACAGGAAGCCGATGTCTTCCCCGACCAGTTCAGATACCGCTACGAAACCAGCAACGGAATCAAGGGCGAGGAAACTGGAGTCCTGAAGAACCCTGGCCGCGTAAGTAAAAATAATATCCTCGTCACTATATACAGTACAAGTTTCTTTCATCTCATCCTTGTTTAAGAAAACGCTCAAGCATTATTTTTAACATCAAATGGGTTAAAAATTAGAATAAGTGACTAAAAGTACTAATTTTATTTTACCAGTTTTTTTTAATCCAATTATGGCATTAATTTCTGTTATCTCGTTTTAATCAAATAAAAAATATGTATTTAATTTTTGCGACCAAATGCAATATAATTGTCAGTGGGCCACATTCTTAGTATCTTCTTTGAAAGATCAATAACTTTCAAGAACTTTTGGTTATAAATAAATATTTTATTCCTTATAATTCAGCAGTGTCTAAGATTAAGATGTGAAAATTCAAACATTTCATAATCAATGATATTCCTTAAATTATTGCATATTCCATGAAACAAAATTCGTCTTTCATGTTATTCGATACCTTGATTAATATTATTGAAAAATATTCACCAATAATTTTGACAACACATGAGGCGATGGTCTTTATAGTGAAGCGTCGAAATAAATAGCTACACGAATTTGTTAACTGACACGCCATCAAGGATAACTACCATAAGAATAATGAAAGGATGGGCCATAAAAGTCGTAAATTAAAAATGCCTGCGAGTCAAGGCCAGACCAAAATGACACGCTGTGGCAGATGAGCTTAACTTTAAAATATGTTAATTTATTTACATATTAAACCTTGATATTTATTTTAAGGTCACATACTTACGTAATTCTATGGAAATTAACCAATTTGATCATTCAAATGTGTAACATTGGACGACTTTAAATAATGATTGTTTGGAAAAATTTGTCCACATTAATAACAATATACAAGATTAGTCTAAATTAAATCAGTCTCATTTTAATGAACATTCGTTTTATTTTTTTAGGCCCATCTTGATTACAATTCAATGTAGCTGATTCTCAGTTGGAAGTAGTTTTAGGAAAAATTGTAGTATCATTTTAGATTGTACTTGTTGTTTGATTTCCTCTTAATGAATTATTTTTGTTTGTCTAGGAGGACGAAGGTATCTCTGTTCAGGGATCAAACGCTTACACCGCCCCCGACGGTCAAGTGATCTCTATCTCATACGTCGCTGACGAGAACGGATACCAACCACAGGTTAGTATTTAAACAAAGCTTGAAACAATTAACTCAATCTATGTTTTTGTATTCTTAAAAACCCATGTGCCCGAAGACAAAGATACCAAAGCAATTGCTAGTCTGATTTTGTTAATGAAGGCAATGATGAAGGCGCAATTTGTTGAAAGCAGAGTGAAATGAAAAAATGGGTTCGATCCCCGCATCGCTAGTGTATAGTTGGCTCACAAGTGTTTCTTCTGGGTGTTGTAAGACCACAAATCTAGTTGTCTAACCACGCATAACACTTGGTATATCTATTACCACGGCTGTGACTTTCATTTATATGATTTTTGACATTATGTTTTTTTTTGTTTCAGGGTGCTCATCTTCCCACCACCCCCGCTCCCCAGCCCATCCCCGACTACATCCTGAGGGCTATTGACTACATCAACGCCCACCCTCCCGCCCCTGAAATCCGCAAGGCCTAAATATAACTAGTGAATAATATTTAAAATACTATGAAAACATCAAAAATGAACACTGCCTATCTTGTTGTCTCTAGTCGCAATTATGTAAATGTTCTGAAATAAAGGAACTACAGTACAATATTTTATTTTATTTAAACTATCTTACTAGTAAGTAAACATACAGATTAGCAGGTGAGCCTAATTGGACTTAATGAACAAGTTGAAAAAAGAAAGACCAAATACGAAATTTGCAAAAACCTCAATTAAAAATCAAAATCACAACCTAATTGCAAAAACTAAATTTGTCCATAACTTTGACTTTGAAAATGTCAATCTCATAAAATAAGCATATGTCAAATATATCTCAAATGAATGGCGATAACATTGTCAAAATAAGAGTTATCGTGCAAGATAGTATAAGCAACCTAAGATGTTTTTATAACAAATGTTGTAAAACGTCATTAACTGTACTTTGGCCGATCACTCTGTAGCTAGGTCAAGAAATGCTGGTATCCACCTAGATGGAGACCAGCGTAAAGGACAATGGAAAATACATCATCACATCTGGCGTTTTGGATCGAATCTATCCGGTTTTTAGTATCTTAGTAACCTAGATCAGCCAACCAATTAGAGATGAACAACGATGAAATGATCATCATTCATATTTGAATTGAACTGCATTTATCATCCAGTGTTTTGAAGTCACATTGCTAAATGTAAAAATATCCGAAATGATAGAGAATGCTTAATCAAAGAATAATTGAATTGATTTCTCAGTATATCGTTGCGTCAAAGGTGTTGGAATAATGTATTAAGGTATTTGAAAGGTAATTACTATATCTTGTGAGTCAACAGATGATGCATTGTCTAAAAATTTGCGAAGGCGAAAGTTCAAGAGCAGTGCATTAATAGCTTTCGAAATATTGAATATTCTATCTTATCAAATATTCGGAAACTTTACTTGAATAATGTATTAATTGAGATGTCAAATTTTTTGTGTTCCATTTCTTCTGCATATCATTTTTTATTTTAATACTCCGTTTCTTGAACTTTTTCCTCACTTTTGTGTTCATTATTATCTACAGTCACTTCAGGGAAAATTTTAAAATAAATTAGTGCCCTATTTTCTACTGATTTAATTATCTAGTGTCTTATAAAATATAATTAACTTACGTTTAATTAAACACGTTTCTCGTATCAGTATTCGTTACCTCGAAATTTTATTGGTACCGTATTTCAAATTCCATAATGTTAGAATAAAACAATAGTATTTCAAATAAATTGTACTTGACCAACGTAAATAATGTAGTGTTTCGTTCGGCGATAAGTGTCAGTGGCACGCGATGCCGCCATCAATGTGTGAAAGACGGATTCTTCAAAATTGTCCCACTATGTTTTATTAGAGTTAATTGCTTTTAATTATATAACAGTGTGGACATTAATTAAGTCGATAGATGTGTTAAATGCTTTTAAATAATTTGACTGTTGACAACAGAGCATTTCTTAAAGATATATTCTCACGGCGAGAGTCGTTTGCTATTATCGACATGTATGACATGAGCGCCATAAATGATCGTATTCTGATAAATGTGGTTTTACACGATGCATCTTTTTTAATGTTTAATATCCTAAATTTAATATCTTTACAATAATTGTATCTTAAAGCGAGAAACTCTCCTCTTGTAAATGTTTTGTCTGACAGCCTATATGACGCAGTGGTGTGTTTGGTAAGTGAAACGAGAGGGTGGATTTGATCCTGCACCTAGACAAGTATTTGTGCGATCCACAGGTATTTGTTTCGGATGTGGTTGTTTGTGAGACCGAAAAGTCTCTTGTAAATTGTGATACCAAAGACACAAGACTCGATCTTAGTCTGGGTTAGGGTCTATGTATTTGACTGTTGTGTATATCTTTTTTTTTTTTTTTTTCACTTACGTAACGGCAATTAACTTTTATTTCAAATGAAGAAGCAAAGGTATTCGAACTTGAGTGACCGTTTCATAAGATGAACAAAATGAGTGTAATATAAAGAACGATACCTGTACCACTATTATTGTTTCTTTTAGTCACTCCTTGGCAAAAGTGCGTGATGGACTGTTGGTAAAGGGACCAGACGCGGCTGTAAAAATTCACGGTGGTCATGGGATCGAATCCCAGGGCACAGCTCTGACTTTTCGGAGTCATGTCTGTATTCATAGTCAATCACCACGCACTAAAACGGTGAAGGAAAACCATTATGAGGAAACCTGCATACCAAAGTGATATGTAAAAATTTCTATGGTATGTGAAGTTTCTCAACCCACATTAGGCCAGCGTGATGGACTATATGGCCTCACCACTCTCAATTGTATGCTCGATTGTTGTGGAGGCTTGCACAGTATAGGGGCTGATACAGATTATTATCACTTCTAGACAATGACACTATCATCTATTTTACTCTTCTCGTTTCCCGCGATCCTGATTGGTACATATGGATTTTCCCCAGGTTTCCATCACGATATCCATAACATATAGTTCAGTATATATAGTTTATGAACTTATATTGTCATCATCTTAAGTCACATAAAAGCCATTGCTGAACTTTTCCAAGGATTTACATAACCAATAATTTAGCCTCCGTGGCGCAGTTGGTTAGACGCCGCCTGTGAAACGAGAGGACGCGGGTTCGATCCACGCACCTAGAGAAATGTTTGTGCGGCCCACAAGTATTTCTTCCGAGTCTAAGTGTTTGTGAGACCGAAAAGTCTCTCGTAGTTCCTGATACCCACGACACAATACTCGATCTTACTGTGGGGTCAGAACTATGTATGTGACTGTTGGGTGTTATTTATTTATATATTTACTTCTTATAATTTCAAGAATATCTTTCATTAATTTAAGATCAACATAACAATACTTCAGTACAGTATGTACGTCACAAAATCACTGAACACGGATCAATATTATTCTAGTTCCTAGGCTCCCATTAGTTACAATCATAAATTATTTGAAGCTATCATTTCCTTCCACAGAAATCCTAAATCACGGTGAGTATCATGATACATCAGCTGGAGTATCAAGTTCATCGATCTAGCAAAACCGCGGTTAGTTACCCGAGTGTAATTACACTGTGATTTTCGTAATAACATCCTTTGTTTGATGTGAGAACATTATGTTCAAATAATGAGGATTTCATGTAATAGAACCTTTCTTGCTTTATGTACTGAGCTTAAGCAGTTTTAATGCTTCTGCTTAATATATTAACTCAGTCGTCAGTTAATAGAAATGTTTTTCAAAAATTAAAATGAATCAATTTGCAACAGCTTATGAAAGTAATTGAAACAATAAACACTAAGTGCATTATAATACAACTATCTAAATAGTAAAAAAACTCTGTACAATTTAACTTTTTTTAATATTCCAATAATTGTTCGAGGAAGGCCTATGTGCAGCTTTTGACTTCCTGCAGCTAGAGAGTGAAAGAGAGAAATCAGTTAACTCGTCACTTGCTAGTTTTTCAATAATATACCTATAGCTAATAAGATCCTATTTCTTTTCATTTACTTTTTTTGCCTTACTTAATTTGCCTATGTCATCTCTATGATAATACTGTCTTCGATCAAAGTGTATATTTGATCGAAGAATACTGTAATCAAAACAAATAGTATCCAAACCTATTTCGAAAAAAAAACAAACAGTCGAATTGATGACCTCCTCCTTTTTTGAAGTCATTTAAAAATCGCATCGTTACATATACTATATACTGTGGGAACAAATCTTTATTTGGCTCTTATTACGTCTTCAAATCCTTCTGTATTCTTTCATATCGTTCTTCCCTATTCCATACTTTAGCACTCAAACGTCTTAATCATCCATGCTCCAGCTCTTTTGTTCTTTAGTGCTTTCTTTTATCTTTTTACACGTTCTGTACAGTAATACATCTAACGTTTCATTCTACCTAAATTTCATGATAATATTCCAATTCTCCATTCATGACAAAGCTATAAGCATGTATAAAAGCATTATCTGGTAGGCACGATGCGCGCGGGAGCACTGTAAATATTGTTCCGAAACCAACACGCTTCATTAGCTATGAGTGATGTAATTAATTTCAGTGTTCGATGAAAAGCGCGTAATCGATATGGCGTTGAGGATATCCCTTGTTTGTTGGAGGTTTTGACAGCCCTCGTTGAGTTTTGAGGGCGTTTTGAGTTGCTTGTGGAGGATAATTAAGCATAATGTGATGGAAATTGCTTTGGGAAGGTTTAACGTGTGAGTAATTTGATGATTCGATGTTCAGCAAAAAATAAAATTAACGTGAATGAATTTAGCGCAGTCGATTATTATTTTTCAGTTTAATACAGAGAAACTTTTTCTTAGTTATACTTTTAAACGTTAAAGAAACATATTTTAAGAGAAAAATCAATAAGTAAGGCTAATGAAATCGTTTAGGTTTACTATTAAAAAGTATGAACTGAAAATAAAATGTTATGGTCACATATTCATTTTTATATTCCTTTATCCGTTCAAAAACAGGCATGAGTTAATAATTAATGCTATATCTTTTATGTAAGGCAAATTTTGTATTTATTACAATTGCAGGATCTGCTAGTAATTAATTTATCAACACTTACACTTAAATCACAGAACAGTACTTTCTACAGAACTCTTAAGATACGTGTTTCCTGCCATAGCTATTAAAACCAACAAGTGGTTAATTACACCTCGAAAATCCAACCAAAACTCAACGCGTCAATTCCAAATGTTAATTAAAAACCGCAATGACTAATACGCGTGTGCTAAATATTTAGACAGTCTATCGTTTATATTCCAACTCATTTCGCTGTATGCAAAACCGCCGAGCGAGTCGCGTAATTCCATTAAATGCATTCGAGTTTCCACTCAAAGCGGCCGACTTATCGAATTTGGTGTTTGCGCCAAATACGTATGAAATGGGGATTCATCGAGCGTGGGTGCTGGTGAAATATGCAGTTCCGCGAGGTTGCTATGCCAGTGATCTACGGGATAATTGCTCGTGCGTTTTGCTTCGAGAAAGAAATGCTATTTCTTAATGCTAAAGATTTTTGGTAGTGGATTTCTAATTTACTTTCCTAAAAGGCTGGCAATGTACGGTACCTCTGGAGATGTAGATGCTCATGAGCGTTGGTAACTGCTTCCTATTAAATAGTACCTCTGCTGTTTACACATATTCCATAAATAATTGACTTGAGGAAAGACCAGTTCATCGATTCCAATAGCCCTCATATAAAACACGCAGGGCATGAGCCTCTGGACAATTGAGAGTACTATGGGAACGGTTAAGCCACAATATAGTCCACAACGCTGCCCTAATGGGGGTTGACAGACTTTATATACGACAGAAATTAAAACTAATATAGAAATTACCAAAGAAACTAAGAAGCGAGTTTGTCACAAACTAAGCAAACGCAAAGTAAAAGTATTGATGAATAACATTAGTGTAAATACCATTGTATCATTCGTGAACATTTTGAAGTCAGCACTTTTTGCCGGCATTTGGTTGGTGGCTGACATAATATTTCTTAATATTCTAGTTTTCTAATTTAATTAACACATAATTTTGTGTGTGTGCAGTAACAATTTACACAATGAATTCGCGAACTCTGTCGCATCAACAATAAAATTGCATAAAGTAATGTGAAAGCGTAATGATATGAGCCAATTTTTTGTGAAAATAAACATCGACTTAACAAAAACGACATATTGTTATGTCCCACTATCGTTAACTATGGATTCCGTAGTAACTATTTAGATCATCCTACCAGCACATATTTAACTATTTCGAATATAGGTCACTTTTTTGTTGCACCATTTTCCCGAACCTGCATCTTTTTACCGTATAAGTTACGTAAGTATGAAACATACGAGGTAATGATTTATTACCATCAAAATAATATTATTGTAATTATGTTGCTTCGTAAGTATTAAAATAAATAAATAAAATTTCCAATTGCTTTTACTAAAATATCCTATAAATTGACAACAATTTCTCGTTTATTGCAAGAATTAATATAATCATTTCGAAATATACTATGAATTTCCACAATATGCAAAATTTGATCAAAGTTTAAATATGACGCATGATAATATTAAAAAGCTAAAATAACACTCGAACATAAAGTTCAAGTGCAAAGATGGTTACTAATTAATATTATAAGTTACCAAATCACAAATATTACCTTAAAAATTGTGTAACTTTGTTAGTAAGAGTAATCTTATCGACAAAAAAAGTCTACTATGGACTATTCCAACGCTGCGAGGTCATAGTATAGGATCCCGCCATACATCGACCTTCACCGAGATGTTTATTTGATGAAACCTATTTTATATACAATTTAATATGTCAATAAATATATTGTATATGGGTTGCCTTGCAAATTTCAGTCCAGAATACGATTAATTAATTATTAAAAAAAAATATTTTTTACACATTTCACCTGTTTGATTATTAAACAAATTCTATACCAATCGAAAGTATGAAACCCATAGAATATGTAAACGTTAGGTTGCCTATTTTTTTCCGGTCACAACCCTCAGGTTGGCAGGTAACACAGAACACAGCATATACGAGTCTATCGCTGTCCTTTTCATTCTCAAGAATAAATAGCATGCGCACCCTCTTTCTTTATGAGCGGACTTCGAACAGCTGCTATGCTGTGTCACTCGGAGCAATATTTCACTTTTCTAAATTCGACAACCGCAATTCGGGACTGATTTTTCGCAGGCAACCCTATACCACCGTGTTCATAATAAAATGATCTTTATTTTCATTTAATTTCCATTCAATAATCAGACCGGCGCAAAATGCTAGTAGCGATTTACCTGTTTATACCTGGCAACCTGAGGGTTGTGACCGGAAAAAAATAGGCAACCTAACGTTTACATATTCTATGGGTTTCATACTTTCGATTGGTATAGAATTTGTTTAATAATCAAACAGGTGAAATGTGTAAAAATTTTTTTTTTATTTTTAATAATTAATTAATCGTATTCTGGACTGAAATTTGCAAGGCAACCCATATACAATATATTTATTGACATATTAAATTGCATATAAAATAGGTTTCATCAAATAAACATCTCGGTGAAGGTCGATGTATGGCGGGATCTTAGACTATCAAGTTTTATCAAGAACTAAATTAACAAAAAGTATTTGTGGAAGCTACAACTTATAATGTTTTGCCATCGAGATATTCTAACAGCCTAATTATTTGTAACCGCTTAAACATTGAGGAAAAATGTAAATATTTAATAGCAAATGGTTCTAGTAGCGAGAATAACAATTCACTTGGATTATTCAATGTCACGTGTTTATTAGTCTATTGCGCTTAATGATACCAGTTTTTTATTACAACAAATGTGGATTTTTGGTCACCTATACTTCGATTAGAAAAAGAGTTTCTCTAAGACACTGTATTGTAGCCCTTAATATTCCACTGAAAAGCATGGGACTTATTTTATTGCAATGAATGCCGAGACTAGCATACCATTCGCCTGACGGTAAGCGATACAACCGATTATGGACAGTAGTTAACTAAACAACACCATGAATAACAAAGCAATGCTTGGCATTCCACTGTGCTCGCCATCCTGAGACATAAGATGTCAAATCGAAGAAGAGTCTCTAATCGTCCAGTAGTTACTCTGGCTACAATGTCATTCAAACCGGAACACAACAGTGCATTTACACTGCTGATTGACGGGAGAAAATGACATTTGCATCAAATTTTAGGCCAGAATACTTGAATACTTCTCCTCAAAGAATAGACCACTCTTCCGCTGCATCAATGAACACTTGAATATCGTCGCCAATAGTTATGGAATTCATTGGAGAAGACCGTTATTTCGCGAAAGTCTATTTGTGGTTGAAGAAAAAGAGATTCAGTTGCGGAATAATTTCCGGTTCACGAGTAGCTGTGGAACATGTAACTGAAAATACAGAAGTCTGTGCCATAGTTTCGAATCTCTTATATCTGATTTGTCAAAGTTAGCTACTAACCTAGCTAACCTAAAATTGTATCACATAAACAAATTAGTAATTATAAAAAAAAATAAAAAAAATTTTGCTCTCAAAGTAACTTTAACTCCACGCACACCGTAACGAGATTCCTTAACGCACGCACGAGAATATAGGAAATGGATTGTACGGTTGCGAATAAATTTTCATTTACATACATTTTGCGAGCCGCGATGTGTGCGGAAGGTGACTTCCTGTAATAAAATAAAATTGCCCTCTTGATCACATTTGGGAACGATGTGAATAAACAAAATGTTGTTCTCGAATATCCTGCAATATTGTTTGTCGAGTCAATAATTTCTTGACTTGGTTCGCGAGAAAACAAATATTTTATTTTCCGCCGACATACATATTAAAATAATTAGACTAGATAAAGATGACTTGAAATATTATCTTCATATATTATATCTAGATGGAACTATCGGAATTTCACTCTATAAAGTGACATCTATGGCGACCAAGTGTGTTAAGACAGTCTAGAGCCAAGGTATTCTGGTCAATGTCTTGAAATTCTAAGATCAGTTCATCACTGTCAAATCGCATTACACCATGGCTTTATGTCAGGATGGGATGTCACATCAAACTTTGAACCATATACTCCATGAATACATAATATGCAGCCCTGAATGCGGTATTACGTGAACACTTACCATATTGTCATCAGAGCATAGAATTAATCGTTTAAGCGCTGAAATTGGATGCGAGGCGCCGGAGATTAGATTCAATGGCGCGTCTTCACTGAGATATGTACTTAATATGACCGTTTAAATTACGTCTTGTGCTTGAATAATAATGTCATTTGGGGTGTTATTTCAGCTTTTACTTATACTAATATTAACTGTTAAATATCACGAGTACCTCTATAAGTCTGAATCTACATAAGCTCATATACGCCCCACTGCATGGTAGCCCCTCCTCCCTCTTCTACAATCGAGAATACGATTGAGGGTGGTTAAGCCACATCTACCAGGCTGGCCAAGTAACATACACATTTTTACAAATGGCTATGGTATGCAGATTTCCTCACGATGTTTTTCTTAACCGTTATAGTACATGGTGATTGACTACAAATACACACAATCATGACTCTGCAAGTCGCGAGTGTACTTCAAAAGTATCTCTTTGGAGTTAATGTGTCTTCTAAAAGAGTAGATTTATTCTACAGTCTACCATTCTTGCACAATGATGAGTGATATACACAGCCCTTTGTAATCCTTGAGGTCCAAGCATGCACATTTACATTATGTTTTCCTTTGCTATTAATATTAATGCTTCATTTATTACAATCTTGTTCCGAACGCGAATTATCGTACTACCCGATGTTATCACTAATCGTCATAAGTAGCAGCAACACTTTAGTAAACTATTGTCTATTGAGCAATATTACTCGTTATACCGCTAATAAGTTTTTAGCATTGCATTTTAAAAATGGATAAACGAAGAAAAATAGTAAAAAGAAGAATATACATCAGTGAACGAAACAGATCAAAATGTCCACAAACAAAGAGCTTACAATTTTTCCGTCGCGTCGCCACATACAGACCGCGGTGTTCAATATAATCATCGCCATCCAATGGCAATATACATCACGATCAAGCAATTTCACAGTTGTCGTAACGTATATCTGCAACCTTATTACTAGATACACCTGGGACCCGGCAACGTACAGGAATCACGATAAGGCGTGTTTCGACCACTATTACTGGTTTTTGAGGACTATTAAACATCGTTTTCTATCGGAAAGCAGCAATGTATAGGTAAGCGTTGATGTGTAAGGAATAAATGAGCGTAGAGCAGTATTGTGAAATTTTTAATATTAATGTGCGGTAGGTAAGTATGGTTACTGCTTTTTGTAACCAGGCGTGATGCTTAACATTATTTAAATGATTAAATTAATCTTCTCGTTTTCTCCTTAAATAAAATATTAATTAATTAGGATAAAGCACCTCAGTGCTATTAAATAGCTCTCTCGGTCTTGGGTTTGAATCCCGGGTCGGGCATAGTGATACGGTATAACTATAACACATATGTATAGTACCTACCAATAATCGACATAAAGTTTGGATTGTATAAATTATTCGTTGAAAATCAGTTCGCGTTGTGATTTGTTTACCATCGCCCACTAGTAGGGGCCAGTTTTGCAATGCATGCAGTGATACCAAGCAATGTAACAAGTGAAATGTCTACATACGTTAAGTTAGGTTAAACTATTTGTTAGTCGACAAGCGTGACGTGCCCTTTCGCATGCGAGACGAGCAAGAGATTTGAGATAACTTCATTGTCTGGTACATAATAGGGCTTAAGCTATCAAAGCCGAAATTGTACAATATGAATGAATTAATAGGATAATATAATCGTATCCAATAGGGAATTGTAATCGTTTGTCGCCTCTAGATTATGCTTTTTCGACTGTACTGCACCTGATGTTCAGAGTAGTCCCCTTGCTGCTGCTTCGATAGTATAAAATAATATTATACGCAATTATCACGCACTTTAAAAATTAAATAAATAAATACACCCAACAGTCACATACATAGTCCTGACCCCACTCTAAGATCGAGTTTTGTGTCGTGGGTATCAAGAACTACCAGAGACTTTTCGGTCTCACAAACACCCAGACCCTAAAAAATTATCTGTGGATCATACAAATATTTGTCTCGATCCGGTGATCGAACTCGCGGCCTCACGTTTCACAGCCGGAGTCAAATTAACTGCGGCACGGAGGCTGTTAATTGCACACCATAGATACGTATAAGGATTATGGAGTGGGTGAAAAGAATTATGACGAAAAAAATGCCATACTGTAGTAGGCAATGGTCTGAAATTAATCGATTGTAGACGAGGTCTGTGAGCTAAATTTGAATGTATATTATATAGGAGCAGAAGTATCCTATTATTGAAGTGTATCACGGCAGCATGGAAAACTAAGGTTCAATCGCCTCACGTTTACGGAGAGGCCTATCACTAACAAAGGAATTTAAATGGCCGCATATAGATTCTTTATATGGTATTTTACATAAGTATCTTATAACAATCCGTATGATGGTGTAACATACGTGTGACATTTGTTACGTATTCGTGTCAACTCAAACTTGCGTGGACAAATATTTGCGTTGTTTGCTAATCGTAGCAATAGAAATACGGATCGGGCTATTTCAATATATTTTTGCTTTGCAAATATTACAACATCAGAAGGATGTTATCGACTGACCAGCTCCTATCTAAATGCAAAATTACGGTTTAAAAAATGTGGAAATACTAATAGGCCATGTTGGTTGAACAAGAAGAAGGTCCTATTAATATAGGCTTCATCTTAATTATGCAGACTAATATATCTTAATGTTTAATTTAGTGTTGGAGGCCCTGATGGTAGATAGTGTGACTGTCTTTAGAAGGTAAGGATTTTGTACCTCCAGCTAGTTCATACACGAAACATAAGGCGACGATGAAACTGTTGATCCAAATTGGTTTTCTTAACAGTAGTACCACCTTTGCCAAGCTTGAATGGCGACATGAGTATGCTATTCGCCTGATGGTAAGCGAAACGACCACTCATGGACAGTATCAAAACGATACAATACCTATATTTACAGGAAGGTTACACTGTGTTACGAAATGAAACTCGAATATTTGGACGTTCGAGTAAGTTATAAGTTTTCCACTTCTAAAAATCAATACTATTATCTATAATACTTTTCAATACTCCGAAGTCTATAGTTATGACGTACGATACGACGATAGTGGATCCAAACATTTTAACGTAGAGTAAGTGTTTCAAGTTTTGACTGCATTGCGCTTTCATCAGATGTATTTTAGTCACTTTATTGCACCAAGAAGTCTAAAACTTCAGAAAAACTTTGCCACAGTTAAAAATACAAATTACATCATAAAGTTTGCTTCACATATGAATGAAAACCTAAATAAACTGCAGCCTAGCTTCGTTTAATTAAAGATCCACGACCTCTCCAATCTAAAATAGATTGTGTAAACCGATGAGATGTGTTTTGAAGACTTTCCTATTGATTTCTGTTTGATATTTTTAGTCACGCGATGCAGTTACGAAGGAACGTTAGACAGGCACGACCCCTTCACGAAATATGTGAAGGAAAGAGATGGCGTTATGTCAAAGTCATTTAGTGTGAAGAGGATAACACTGCTTCGAAGGAGTAATTTAATATACATTTTTTGAAGTATTTTCGGGTATGATCAACTTATTCAATGTAAGAAATAACAGTATTCTTTGAAATTACTGTTTTTGCATATATTTTTATTCATAATTAAGGTTTTAATGTAGCTCTGTTTATGTGATTATTGTGAATTTGAAATTTCACTAATGTATTTGTAGAGCTCACAGTAATAATTGAATTCACGATCTTTGGATGGACAGGCCTCTATCTATCCACTCCCAACTGGGAAACGTTCGCTCAAAAAATCACACATTTATTCAGTATTATTTAGCATTAGGCTGCCTCCAACAGGTCTCTGTGGAAATCATTGGGGGTGGCCTATGTTCAGCAGTGGACTTCCTTTGGCTGATGGATGGATGGATGGATGATTTAGCATTATGAATATGCCAATTAAATGAAGATTTGATGTGTTAATTGTAAGTTAAATAAATATGTAAAGATTTATAAAAATGAGCAACTGTGTTACCCAAAGCGGATATTTTACTTAAATAATGGAAAGGTTTAACCACTATGCATGAAAGTTAATTCGGCGGAATGACTTTTAAGATAGCATAGTTGGCCCAAAAATGGAATAAAATATTTCAAATTATGCAGAGTACCAGCGCGGAATTAGACTTCTGATTTGGCTTAAATATATTGTAATAGCTCATATCACTTACTTATTCACTAACTTTTTCGGTCTCTCACTCATTTTATTGCTCACTCATAATTATTATAATCAGTACTTTTGAAATAAAGTTCAGCATATATAATATTATAGCATATATATTCAGCATATATATGTACGGTTTAATATGGGATTGGTTCACATGTATGCTAGTTATTTATACGTGTTTGAATTTAGTAATGGAGTATCTATATCATTCGTAAACCTGCCGCTTCTCCAACTTTTCACCTTTTCTCTAACATCCATCAAATGGTTGTCTGTCAGAAATTGCCTAGTGCGACAACACCGCCGATTGACACTTTTCCTTCTGTTAATTGTTTACATTTTTGTTATACACATACGTGGTGTACAATCAAGCCTTAAATAAATAAATAGTATGAAAAACTTTATGTAAAATTAGTCCTTTTTGTATGACGTTTGAAAATCGCCGAAATAATAGTTACAATGTTTGTGTTGGAGCACTTTAATGTAATAAGTATTTGAAAAAAATGTTTCACACAAACATTTGTGCTCCTTATAATTACTTACCATTTTTTTTAAATAGTCCTAATCTTACCCTTGATCATATGTTAAAGTGCGAAATTTCAATGCATGCACCTGAAAATACGTTTAAAACATTGAGCTGCTTACAAACACAAAAGTCACGCCAAAGGTCCTGTAGATAGCGTGTGTTTAGAGCTCTTTATTTTCACAAAATATTATACGCCAATACACGTTGACCTTCCTGTTGGAATCAAAAGCACCGCATTTATATATTTTGCTAAATTCTCACGGTTCTATATAGTCTGGTTTTACAAAAGCTATGTCGCCTTTATGACAGAAGTACTCTGGGATTACACGGTGTGGTCGGGTTTCATATCATGACAGTTTTATGGGTGCGTTATCGAACGATTTGTGTTCAAGTGATGCAAAATTCATGAGCGTGTTTTGTTATATGGCTGTGGGGGATTTGACGTAATTGTGGTTGAAACTTATTGAGATTTAATTGCGGATTCATAAAACAAATTTATATTCGTTTTTGTTTATTTATTTAGACACATAGTTTTACTATGTGTTAATTTATAATTTGACTCGTCTTTGGATTTTTTAATTCAACATTTCTATAAGCCACAGGCATATACGAATGAATCATACAGCCCAATATTTACCAGACATTTTAACTTAAACAAATTCTAAAACAAAAAAAGACCTGGCATGAAATAAAATTGAAAAACCACAATACGATGAATATAAAACGGCTCGAATTTCTCCAAAAATATTTCATAATGTTTAAAACGAGCAGTTATCCTAAACATACTGGATAAGGCTTTGAGGGTTAAGAGGTCGCTCATTGTTTGCAATTCATTTTGTACTGTTATTTAACGTTTTAAAGGCAAAATGACGTGACGTGCTTTTCGATGTGGATTTCGGTTAAAATTACGAGGGGTATGTTTGATGCAAATACACGATTTTTTTGTAAGAAAATATTATACTGTGTGTGTTGTAATTTATACAAACTCTTTCGCTCTCTTTTCAGCCAAGGGAAGAGTAATGCTCTAGATAACCTTCTCGTATAAAACTAACATGATTTGTTAAGCCGTAAACCTGCATAAAAACTTATGAGACTAAACTGCGAGAAAACTTCGAAGAATAATAGAAATCCATACATGCTGCAATTGAATGAATTAATTAGTTCAAACAAAGTAAAACAATCACTGGTTTAGTAGCAGTAGGTTTGTAAAAATATGTATAAACTACTATATGTTAAACCGCCTTGGTAAGTACCACAGCAATGGCTATTTCTCCCTCCACACAGCAGTGTCAATGCACTGTTGTGTTTCGGTCTGAAGGAAATTGTAGCCAGAGTAACTACTGGACATATTGAGATTTAACATCTTATGTCCCGGGATGGCGAGCGCAGTGGAGCGCCAACCATTGCGTTGTAATTCAAGGTGTTGTTTGGTTCTGCCACTATTCATGAGACGGACGGCATGCTCGTCTCTCCATTGACTGCAATCGACCATATACAAAATTACATTTACGAAAAACTCCTTACAAAATGATTTTTTTTCTCCAAATTTAATTAAAGTTATGACAGTGCGGGTGAACGCTTAAGTGCTTGTTGAAAAACTTTTGCGATTTCGTCTGTGATGTATGCAGCTACTTTTAAAAATAATTTTTAATTTCGTAAACTTTGTTCAATTTTACTTTCTTCTAGATAGGAAGGTAGCGAGGTATATTTTAATGAGCTCGGGTTTCCGCTTTTAATATTTAAATAAGAGTCAGTACTTACTGAAAAAAAAAACTTTCTAAAGTGATTAATAGTAAGTACCTTCTTCTTGTCGAGTTTAAAGTTGAAAAACAAAGGTGCTACAATTCGAATATACATTTTCAACCCGCACTAGGTCAGCGTGGTGGACTATATGGCCTAACCACTCTCAATCGTACCCTCTATTGTAGAATAGGCCTGTGCCTGCAGTGGGACGTATATGGGCTGATACAGATGAATTTTCAAATTCACAAAAGTTAATTAATATTATATATATAAATATTTTTTAAAAACCATGCAATTTATATACCTATTGACAAGATATAAGAAAAATATATAATAGGAGTACAAATAAGTTTCCGCCGTTTTCGTACAAATGACATGGCACGAGATTTACCTTAGAGTTCACAGATGATAACCAGCTTGAAAATTAGGTTGCGCATTCAAGAACAATATAGCTCTATCATATTATTTTAAATCCAAAAATGTCTAAATTTAATCCAAATAAGTTTCATTTGCGGGAACATTTATTTGTTATTTTGGTAGAGTTCCAGTGATGGTTTCGCTTGGATTAAGCAACTCGTAATACACCACACTCAGCTGATCCCACCAAATACACAGCATGATTTTTTTCCATGAATATTCGGTTTTGCTGTAGATGTTGATGCGTGGTCAGGTAATCCCTATGATTTTCTTCTTTTTGGGTTTTCATAATGTATCGACTTATCATCACCAGTGACGATTCTATGGAAAAAAAAACCTTTTTTGCCTAGCTAACAGCATTATAATATGCTTCTATGAGCAATCGATGCGTTTCAGTTGCAGATTTTTTTAAATTAAAGAATTAAATTAAAAGTTCCCGCAAATCTGAATCCCGACTGCCTCGGTGGCGTAGTTATACTAAGGTACGGTTACAAAGCTGAGGTCTCGGGTTCGAATCCCGGGTTGGGCAAAGTGATATTGGATTTTTCTATTCATTATCAGCCCAGAGTCAGGAATTTGTGCCCGAAATGGCGATAGGCTCGCCACCTATCACATTGTGGGACGGAACATACAAGGCAAAATGTGGGTGTCCTGGCACCTCTGCCTACCCCTTCTGGGATATAGGCGTGAGTATATGTATGTATGTATGTTCCCGCAAATGACGCTTATTTGACTCAAACTTAGACACTTTTGGATTAAAAAAAAATAAATGATGCTAATACGAATTTAATAATAAGATAGGGCTATGTTGTTTTTGAATAAGCAACCTAATTTTCAAGCCGGTTATCATCTGCGAATTATAAGGTAAGCCTCATGACACGTCGTTTGTATCAAAACGGCGGAAACTTATTTGTACTCCTAATATATTTTCCAAATATACCCTCATAATTAATATATTCTAAAAGTCGATTATTTATTTTGTAAAGTAAAATATTGGAAAACGAAAATATATTACTCGTATAATTATACATTGCAATAGCCGCGTACTGACTGACCGAGCAGCCTCGCGAGGCCTGCCGCGCGAAGCAAATGCTCGGCTAGTCGGGACGCCCGAGGCAAACGCACACGCCGCCTCGCCCGAGCGTGCCGCGGCCCGAGCCGAGCGTTGTCGGTTTTTGTCCATGCTCAAAGGCGCCTCGGTACGTTTGCCGCGCTCAATCAAGACGGTTGTGTTTCGCCTCGCTTGTTCGTCGCAGGTTAGCGCCATGAATAAAGAACAGTGTCTTAAATTAATACAACTATAGGGTGAAAATAGAAGACTATGGGATGCGCAATGTCCCGATTAATAGAGACTAATAGAGGATTAAGAGAAGTTGCACGGATAATAAGTTAGAAAATGAACATTCCAATAGCTGACTTGAAGAAAAAATTTAATCTGTTTTGCTATAATAGTTTCATCCAAAAACGTTTAGGTTTCCGTTTTCTTTACTTCACAAGCCGTAAAATTATTATAATGGCAGTGGTGGCGGTAGCTTTCTGAACGTACTGCCTAAAAACTTCTCTTGAGCAAAAGTGGCTTGGCCATTCCGCGCGAAGCTGCCTCGATCCAAAAAATGTACACATCGAGGCTGCCTCGCGAGGCAACCGTCCCGCGGCAAACGTCTGAGGCTGCCGCGCGAAGCTGCGCGGCTAGTCAGTACGCGGCTAATACCATTTGCATGTTAGCCTTTTTATTTGAAATATTGTTCTTGTCAAAATATTTACTTAGTACTATAAATACAACTACCTTGCACAAGATAGTCAAACACGCGACGAAATGTTATTATAAAATCAATGATTGAAATCTTGTAAAACAATTTAGATTAAATAATGTCATTTATAATAATAAACTCGGAAAGAGTTTTAATTCGAAAGAAGAACTTTTAAGCCAACTAGATTTAAAAAAAAAGTCATGCGCGTCGTCTTTATCCGCACCGCGCATGCGTCATAACCATGGCGTCTAACAAATGACAGTTTTGACAACAAACCCGACGGGATATCTCTGTGTCCGATAAATAATAAAAAAGTTAATATTCCTCTCGATATAATATTTGAAACTGTGATAATTTTATTTAGTTTTATGACTTTAATCGATGGAAGTAAAGTAATGTGATAATAATGTCGTTTTACGATATAACCTTTCATATTTGTGTTTATGTTTTATCTACTACAATGTAAATAAATTCGAACTAGTGCGCTGTCAGTGACATATTCCTTGTGTAGTTTGATTTTTTTTATTTCTATGAGTGGCTTCGGCAGAAAACGGTGCGGCAGAATAGTTGAATCGTAAGGTAAGCGAATTAAATTGTTGACCAAGGAATTTAAATAAAATGCCAAGTTCGGCAACAAATTAAAGTAATTTAATTAGCCAATTATACTACGACTAGTGTTTATATTTTAGTCACCTTTTTGTGACACTGTATTCTTAATATGCTTTGCTTAGCAATAAAAAATATTAGAATTGCGATTTCTGAGATTAGACAGAAAAAATATCTTTGTTTTATATCCGGCGGTATTTAAACAAGGATTTGCTATTCATAAAAAACTTATGATATCAAAAAATTTATGCACGTAACTCGTAATTCTAGGGCGACGAATCAAAGAATATTTGAAAAGCTGAACTATGTACTTAATCTGATTAAAATATACACTTGTGTTCATTAAGTTATTGGTCATTAGTCTAACCGAAACCAAATTGCAATGTTAGGTATTTGTGAAACTATTTTTAATTACTTTTTTGAGATTTTCTGTATTAAACTATAAAAGTCGAATTCGAATACGGATGCAAATGCGGATAGTTATAGTTTCTAGACCGAATGTTAATAAATTGTCTTTCATGGTACAAAACACACACACACACTGATTTCGAAAAGTTAATGTGCTAGGACACATACTTTCTGGTTGTGACGTAATACTGTATAACATAATATAAATGTACGTTTTTGTAAATGTAACATTCTAAGGATACCTATCATTGAGATAGTTACAAGAATGTGTATGGTATGTGAGGTCTGCCTAATAGGAGAGCATGGTGGGTTACGGCTTGAACTTGCTCAATTCAGTGTGTTGTGCCATGAGATGTATGAGTGAATTTTTGACCACTGCGAGGTAAATGATTGCGTGATAAGCAAATATTGGGTCTGTGTTCTGTGAGATCGAAGAATCTATGTCAGTTTCTGATTAATACGATATAATATAACAGTCTTATTCATAGACAGTTTTGAAACCTATTTTTTCTGTCAAATGTTTTGTCCCTTAACGACTTTTGAATTCAGTATGAGCGAAAAAGACAAAACAATTCGGTAATTAAAATAGTTTTTAAAAACTGTCTGTTAGACAAGACAACACAGCCTTCGTAGCGCAGTAGATTAAACGCCATCTATGAAACGACGGGCCGCGGGATCGATGCCCCACCGAGAGAAATATTAGAGCGGCTATCAAATATTTCTTTCGGGAGTTTGTGAGACCTGTTCGGTCTTCTTTCTTTCGTAGTTCTGATACCCACAACACAAGACATTTTTTTTTAATTGCAATGAATGGCGCGACGAGCAAGCCGTTTGCCTGATGGTAAGCAATACGACCGCTCATAAACAGTAGCAAAATTCCACTGCGCTCGCCATCCTGAGACATAAGATATTAAGTCTCAATATGGCCAGTAGTTACTCTAGCTACAATGTCCTTCAATCCGAAACACAACAGTGCATTTACGTATTGTTGTTTCACGGGAGAAATAGACATTGCGGTGGTACCTACTCAGATGGCCTCTCACATATGAGAGACCTACCACCAGTAAATGATGTAAGCGGGAGCAGAAGCAGAAACTTGTTTGGATTTACCATCATGCAAACAGCTTGCAGTCGCGTTGTCGTGACATTATAAAAAAAAAACTGCGGACACGTGGGTAGGAATAAAATCAAAAGCATCACAACACAATCAAAAAAACGTATCACATTTAAAAAAAACATACCGTTTTACGGAGGGCAGCGGTATGCCCGTGGAATTGTTGCGTCCTTGAGTAGCGGTAGCCGCTTACCATCACGCCCTAACTCATCTGCCAATAACGGCAATAAAAAAGAAAAAAAAGTACCTAGTAAGTGTTGCAGTAAGATCCTTCTTCTGTTGACAGCCTCTGTGGCGCAATTGGTTAGACGCGGACTGTGAAATTAAAGGCTGTAGGTTCAATCCTCGCACCGAAACAAATATTTGTGTGAATTTGCAAAACAAATATTTGTGTGTGTTTGCATTTGTTTCGGGTCTGGGTGTTTGTGAGACCGAAAAGTCTCTCATAGTATCCGATACCCAGAACACAAGACTTAATTGATCTTAATGTTGCATCAGGACTATGTATGTGATTGTTGGGTGATATTATTTATTTATTATTTATGGGTAAAGGCAGAGTCAAAGCAGGATTGATATAACAGTAAAGGATTTAATATAAAAGAAATGCTTTTACATTGACATCCACTAAAGTAATCAGTGTTTTTTTATTTTATTTACAAGGGACAAAAAGCGGTTACATGCTAATAACAAACATAAAAAAAAATAACTTAACGAGTTTACACACATATAACCCACACCATTGTCCACAGATTACCAGATAGAATAAAATTAAGCACGAAGGTATATACTATAAGTCCACTATTACTGTGGTTTTATTATAATATGAGTATTAACCATTCTCAATCGTATTCTCGATTGTAGAGTAGGCCCGTGCCCCGCAGTGGGACGTGTATGGGCTGATACAGATTAACCTTTTAATTGGAAATAACATATTTTTCGAAATTTTGAGTTAGTGAGAGAAAATACATCTGCATGGGCAAATTGTGAGTTGTAATTGTGTAAGAGACGGCGGAGTGGCACTCGCGCCCCCGCATTACTCCTACAAGATTGTGTATGGAATAGCTGAGGCACGCGCACCCCTCGCCTAATCACAGTTCTAGGTACTCTTAGCATATTTTGTCCGTCAGTTCAATACAGTCATATTTATTATTACATAATTTGTAGAGCATCATAGCATCAAGCAATGTTCGTCTTGATTCTAAGCTTAAAACATTGTAACGTTCCAATAATTCATTATAAGGTATTTTAGATTTGTAGCATTTGTAATGCATAGTCTTCAAAAACTTCTTTTGAACAGTCTCAATTTGGTGAATATATTTTTGTAATATGGGCTCCATATCTGTACAGCATAGTCTCTAGTTGTGATCTAATCAAAGTATTATACAATATTAGATAGGTACGAGGTCGCACAAAGTCAGACGCACATCTAGTCACGAAACCATACATACGAAATGCTTTATTTGTAACATCGTTAATATGGGTGTCGAAGTGTAAGTTAGAGTCCAACGTGACGCCCAAATCACGGACTAAATTCACCCTATTTAAAATCTGGGAATCCAATGAATAGTTGAATTGGATTCTATTCCTGTTTTTCGTAAACGATATAGCGAGACATTTACTTATATTATGAAATAATTTTTGAGTTAGGCAGTATGTGTTTAGTCTATTAAGATCATCTTGTAAAAGTGCACAGTCAGTGGAAGTGTTTGTCTTTATATATTTTTAAATCATCTGCATACATCAGAAATATGCAATTAACAAAACAGTGCTTAATATCGTTTACAAAAAGAATAAAAAGAAGTGGTCCCAGTATAGAGCCTTGAGGTACACCAGATGTGGCAACGATGTCTATTATTATTATTTATTTACATTGCGCTCGCCATAATGAGGCAACATTTTAAGTCTGAATATGTTCAGTAGTTACTCTTGATACAATGTTCTTCACACCGAAACACAACAGTGCATTTACTCTGTTGTTCAGTGGCAGAAATGGGCGATGGAACCTACCCAGGCGGCATCTCACATATGACAGACCATACATACATAGTATTTCAGGCAATTGGCCTGAAATACTATGTTACAAAATTCTAAATTAGGCAAGAAAATAATAATTTCATCATAATTAAAACTTTAATTCTTGATTAAGTTATCAACAACTCAAATTAACCAAATGACGACCGACGAAGTTATGTTAATTTCAGTAAAAAAAAAAAGAAACGAAACGAGCCAAATCCAATTAGTATCTAAATTACACTTCGTGTTTGGTTTTTGTCCTTTACGAAAGTCTGAACTAATGGAAACCCGATATGATATTGGAGGACGGGGCTAAACGACGTAGGTACATATGCTTTAAATTTTTGATCCAGAAATTCAGATTTTCTGGATTATATTACTAAGTAATCGAATGTATGGCGTATATACTGTACCATTGGATTTAAATGTCTTTATCTCAAATTCAAATCCATAATGTTTTTACATTAGTCAGTTTATCGTGAAAAAGTAAATTTAATAGGAAGCCGTTTCTAAAGCATATAAGTAAATTATGCTGTAAATGCCCAAATATGATTCAATAAACTTTAATCTTAAGTTGGACATCGCCTTTTATAAATTTATGTACCCCGTTATTAATATTATCCTCGGTTACAATATTAACTTCATCGCCATTATCATCATTGATAGTAAGACCACTATCCAACATAGGGCTGGTTCCGTACAAAATTAACTGTACAACCTCTTGGAAGTGGGCTACATGCACTAACGTCCTAGGACCATTATTAGGTTTCCTGTAAACCTTGTGGCTGGATGTCTAAATGTATGCTTATCACCACGTTATTCTCACACGAGAATATTTTGAACCCATTGTCCAATAACAAGCAACTAAGTAATCATCTGTGCTTTTATTTGATAACAGTCCTGTTTCGGAAAATAGTAAGAGTTTAGAGCTTCTTGCAAGATTACAGACGAAAATGTTCTTACGTATGTACGCTTCAAAATGTTTCCATTGACCTCCAGTGCCACTCTCAAAATATATCTCCAAATTATTTGGAATAACAACATCCTCCCACATCACACCGTGACCTATATTATCAAACGTGTTGGTTGTATGATTACAACGCATCCTTTTTAAGACGTTGCCACCCAACGTAAAAGCATCATTTGCTTTGTTCGCATGGTAATTTACATATTCGTTGCTCCGGCAAGTAGTACCACATACGTTGACAACATGTTCCATCTTGTGTGAGAGTTGTTTGATATTACGAAGATATTTGCATTTTTTACTGATCAAAACTATGCGCCAATTTATGTCGTAAATATTCAAATTCGTCTTTCTATTGTTTTAATAATAATCGAGTTTAGAACTAACAAAAACCTAGGTGTCGAATGTCTAAAACGTCTTACTTCATTGAACCGGTCTGTCTGGCATAACTTATTTGCATAATTAGTGTTTTGTCGAAATTCATTCGCCGATCGGCAAAGACTTCACCTAATACACCTGCAATTTGTTTATTGTTAGTAGTTTCACCTAGGTTTGCCCTAGTTTCATAACTTTTTATTAAGTTGAGCTCTGTAAAGTTTACACTACAGTCCACTGTTGATTCATTAACGCCAAATTTTAAAATGCTGTACAATTAGTAATTATTTTAATTTCAACTTTATAGTAAAAGAGTTAGCCTTTCTTCCTAATAACTCCTAAATATGTGTTTCAATGGATTTTCATATGTGGTAGGTAACACCAATTTCCATCCAATTGATCCATAAAACATAATTATCTCTTTCACATTTCATTAGTAAATGGTGAATAAAATAATACCAACAGACACAACTTTTCAATGAATATTGTTTTAATATGGATGCATAAGAAAATATGCAATAAACATAATATTTGTCTATTGATGAAACGAAATTAACCAAGACTTTGTAGTAATATTTTTATAACTATACGACAAAAAGCAGTGGCGTAACTACACCATCTGGGGCCCGTGGCAAAATCATCGGATGGGGGCCCCCCTTTTTGTATGGTGAGGAAAACTGTTAAGTTTATTTTCCGATACCCCGGAGAAGACCGAAAGGAATATATTAGTGTCACTCGCTTGCCAGTAAATTGAGGCCGAGGCGGGTCCCTAACAAAAATCTGCGCTAGCATACCAAATAAAACCCTGACCTCCGCATTTCGGGCGGTACTGCACATCTACTAGTCGATTGAGTCGGAATGTGTCTCTGCAGCGGTTCTTAAGATGTCCGCCCCTGAGATAACCCCCGTACTCGCGCGTCTTTTCTATTAAAACAACCTAGGCCCGGCTTCATGGAATAATAATAATAATAATAACACCCAACAGTCACATACATAGTCCTGACCCCACACTAAGATCGAGTCTTGTGTCGTGGGTATCAGGAACTACGAGAGACTTTTCGGTCTCACAAACACCCAGACCCGGAAGAAATATTTGTGGGCCGCACAAACATTTCTCTCGGTGCGGGGATCGAACCCGCGGCCTCTCGTTTCACAGGCGGCGTCTAACCAACTGCGCCACGGAGGCTGTCATATCAATATCATCCATGTTCATCCAATACCCAAGAAGGGTGACCAGTCGGATCCTTCGAATCGCAGGCCGATTGCTGTCACGTGTTGACTCTCCAAGGTCTTGGAGCGAGTTATAAATATGCAGCTCTTGACGTATCTTGAGGATCACCAACTGAGGGTCGTTCGGATGGTGATGTTCTCGTTTATCTCACCCACCATTAGGTAGAGGCATTGGATAGTGGGGGTGAGGCGATTACAGTAGGCCTTGAAATTGTCATCTAGTGTGGCATGGCGTCATTTTGGGGAAGCTACCTGCCTGGTATTTCAACCTGAGGAACTCTGAAAGTACATCGCCAGGTTTCTGGACGATCGCAGCATAAAAGTCGTATTGGACGCTTTTGCATCGAGAACAAGACCATTAATTCTGGTGTTCCATAAGGCTCGGTGCTTTCGCCGACTCTGTTTATCCTGCATATCAATGACATGTTGTCTATCACCAGCTGGCATAGCAAAGCAGATGCTAGTGCAAGTGAGGTAAGATACATCTGACTACAGAATCTCAATCGGGGATCCGTTAAGGAAACATGGTTTTAAATTTTGTCGGAAATCGAGACCTCTCTGTTGCAGGCGTCTATATGGGGTGAATTGAACATAGCACAATTTAACCCCACGAAGATATAAGTTTGCTCATTTACAAGCAAGAAGACCCCTTTTGTCATGGAGACACTCTCTCTAAGCATCCGAAAGTATTCATTGACACGAATTATTGATAAAATTGCAGTTTAGGTGTCATTTGGAAGACATAGGCAAATTGGCCAGCAAAAAGTTAAGGATTCTCAACAGAGCCATGTGGTACTTTTCGTCGGATCATTGGTTATTACTCTATAAATGCGCCGATCCAGCACGATGTGGAGTTCTGCTCTCATCTCTGGGTAGAAGTCTCAAAATACCAGCTCGACCCACTTGACTCATTACAGCGCCGAGCTCTTCGAATCATCGATAATCCCGATCTCACGGAGAATGTGGACCTGTTGGGATTGCAGTGAGACTTTGGGTCTCTCTGTGTAATCTATCAATTGTTTCATGGAAAGTGTTCTGAGGAAGATGGTACCACTATCGCTATTCTCCCATCACACTTCCCGTCACCGCAGTAAAATTCATTCTTATTACCTGGAAACTATCCCTTCCCGGAAAGTACGTTTCCAGTGTTCTTTTCTACCACGCACGTGCAAGCTCTGGAATGAAATCCCTGCTTCGGTATTCCCTGAGCACTATAACCTATCCTTCTTTAAGCTAGGCTTTAAGAAAGTGCTCTCCTTACGGTAGGAAGCGACTTCATTTTCCTGGATCCCTGGATTTTCATAAGTCTATGAGCGGGGGTGACCGCTGACCGTGAGGCGGGCTGTATGATCATATGTCTGCAGGCCATAAAAAGAACTCCACAACGAGACCAATTAGACGTCGTAATATCTTTACTACGTGGCCGGAGCCCAAACGCAGCAATGGTGATGGGCCCCAAAAGAAGCCTAATTTTGAAGTTTCGTTCTTTTTAAACCAAATCCGCACTATAATCTGTGCATAATAGTTTAAAAAAAACTTAATAAAATTCGCGTAAATCTAAAGAACTATTATTATTATTTTTATGTATCAAAAATAAACCTTGGTATATTTTATGGAAACTAAGAAAATAGTTTTTGATTATCAATTTTGTTGGTAATAAATTGGCTAGGTTCTTCTCTTCTTACGGCTTCTCCGGCCTGAGGGTCCGGGCCGCCGGGGGCCCCTAAGGTCGGGGGCCCGTGGCATTTTGCGCACTATGCCACCCTATTGTTACGCCACTGACAAAAAGACTGCAACGCTCTAATAGGTAATTGCAGTGAATTCAAATATTTACACATTAGACAAGTAAACTTATCTCCTCCTAGTCGATATTATTACATCAGCTTACTGAAAACGTCATAGATAGGCTGTACCTTGAACGTGGCGTATTTGCGTACGTCCTTCTGAAGTATTTGCAACCCTGTAAGGTTATTGCTGTTCTGGCTGATAAAATATTCCAGCACCACCTAAACACAAACCTAACCTCGTTGGGGCACTTGTACTATTGTACGATTTCAACGCCGAGGTCTCGGGTTCGAATCCAACGTCGGGCAAAGTGATAGGTATTGGAATTTTTTATTTATTGTCAGCCCGGAATTAGATTTTTTTTGCTGAATAATGCGATAGGCTTGCTCTCTATCTGATCCTGGGAAGGAACACTGAAGGCGAAATAACTGTCCTGGTGACAGAGAGAGGGGGTAGGTAGGTATTTCAATGAAAATAGTTTGCAATTTGCATTAAAATTTGTTACTAGACACTGTACATGTAAAATCATATATAAAAACCAGCGGCTTTGCCTCGAATTTATGTTACAATAGTTATTCAAGAATTGTATTCCATACAAAGAGAAAACTTTGTGTCGGAATAAATTCCGTGTGAAATCATTTGCCTTGCCAATAAAAAGGTAAGAGAGGGGTACCATTATTCAAATAAACGCCTATTGGCTTCCAATAGCAATATTACGCTCGCGTTGAAATATATTCTTATAAGGCGTTTCAAAACGCAGAATTGAGGTAAGGGGTAAGGTAAGTTCTATTAAATATGGCTGATAACAACAACTTCAATCTTTTGAGAATTAAAGTATCCTTTAAATAGAAGTTAATTATTTTTTAAATAAAGTGGCCATCCTAAGTCACAAGAGGTCTACTGCTAAACTCGTTTACCACATTAAATTATTTGCAGCAATTTATATCCAGTGACTTTCTACTACCCGTACTTTTATTTTGTTACAAAAGAAATTTTCGTGTATAGAATAAGCCTAATATTCAAGCATAATCATTTAAACGGGAGATTTACTACCGAACTAGGCCTGGGGAAGACCTAAACACGCAAGTCATTCAAGCCTTACCGAAGTCGTAAAAGGCACGCAATGACAACGAATGAGGTGGACGATAAATATTGTTTTTTTTTTACTTTTATAAATAAAATTATGAAAAACTACTTAATATGACAAAAATTGGAATGTTTATTTTCGTCATTAAAATTATTTTACTAGAATTATAATGAATGGTGGTAATAACTGAAGAAATTATTTTAATCAGAGACAAATAGAAGCATAATTATTAAATAGTTAAATAGGAAGCTACAAAATTAAATTTGACTACAGTAAAGTACTAAGGTTGATTTACGACCAAAACTTGGGTGCTTATAATTTTCAGAGTCAAAGACATCCCCTGCGAAACATGGAGGAAAGACTGTAGATAATACAACGTTATTTCATTTCCAATCTTAAAATCTGAGACTGCTTGATCGAATCTTGGATAGCGGTCTTATAATTCAAGCAGAGACTGGAACATGTTGAATAATATTCGTAATAAAGCACAAACATTTCAAAATATCGGATTCACTTTATCAAACGTATAAACTGAACAAAAGCTAGGTGCAAAATAAATTGTACCTGGAAACACCGCAAACAGAGCGTACAAGAGAGCACCAAGCTAGCTAATAATTTGCGTGTCTCGTTTACGCTTCTTGCCAGCTGCCGTAATAAATAATATGTTGGCCCCACCAAAAAGGGTGTTTTTGCATGCGAGCCGTATTTACCGACCGATGTTTGGGATCGTCATTAATTACGTTGTATGAATTCAGCTCGCAAGTTTGCGCGAATGCCGTGAAATCCCGTAAGGTGTTTTACGTACAAAAACTTGGCAAAAACAATGTAGGACCCCCGGCTCAGTATAATGGTACCCAAATTATTGTTATGTTCGCGTTAGAACACGTCAGAGAGATTTCGACACGTGAAAGCCTCGAGTCGCTCTGGGAGCTTACTGTTTTCGGAGAATATCTTGTTTTTCTAGCGTTGATAGTTGAGTTGTTCAAGATGTGTCGCGCTCTGGGTACCTTTTATAATTCTACTTAATATCCAAGAATTTACAAGACAATAAAAATAGTAATAAAAATAGTGTAGGTACAATGGGTGGCCTTATCGCTTTAAGCTATTTCGTCCAGACAACCTTACTATGGACAGTAGTGTACTAAATGGCGGTGTTGCAAAAATAATTATATAAAAATATACTATTCTAAATTATTGTGTTCAAACAAAACAAAATTTCGCATTATTGACTGTTTGGTAAAATTAATGATATTTTTACGTACTTAATTATTTTTAGTACCTAATAAGTACATTTTATTAAAAGAACTACGAATATTATAGCGAACAAGTCCATGACTACCTTCTTTAAGAGCTATGTACGCCAATGCAAATAATAATGCTTAAATGTCACGGTACTTGCGTAATAGAGGCAACCAAGATGAAAGCCTAGCAGATGTAACATTTGTATGTCATAAACCTACATTGCGTATGGACTGTGAAGTACATTAGATTAGAAAGCGTATGATATTGATGATTTAAATTCAGAATCTTGATCGAATGACGAACATGGCTGTAAATCACGTACAGCGGTTTAGTGGTTTAACATTTAGTAAACAGTTGCATAACTCAGTTCAATTGGTTTTGATAGTTCGCTTAATTGTCTGTTCGTGTAGTTTGGTGTTATAATTGGGTAAAAAGTTTTGCATGTATTACTAATTTGGATACTTTTGTGGTGTATTTGTGTAATGGTTAGTTGGTTTTATTTGATTTGTAACTTTTTGAGTATTATTTATTATGATGCTTTAGTCATAAACGAAATAGAATACGAAGAAAGTCTGTTAGTGAAGAAATAGTGATTTGGCACTCTAGGTGCACACAAAGTAATAATAGTTCGGGTATTTATGTACTCAGATAATTTTGACTTATGTTATTCAGGCTACCAGAAATAGCAGTACAGTTCCTAGATTAATTATTATAAAACGTAGGCAGTAGAAAATAATCTCATTTTATTACAACACGGTCATTACAAGTCTGTAAAATACTTCAGAATTATTCCATTAACGTCATTTTAACCAACCGATTGACGATCAGTTCAAGTATCGTTGGAACGATATCCTGGAACCTGGTGACCTGCCCCAACTTCGAGTCAGTAATTGGCGAGAGATGGCGGGAAATAGAGATAGCATAAGATAGTTTTGGAGGTTAGGACCCACTTTAAGCCGCTGAACCACAGGGTTAGTTTTAGATATCATTTCAAAATTATAGTATTTAACTTTAATGAGTATATCGCACTCTTGGCTCATAATAATTTGTGTACTTAAAATATTATACTTCCAACGGTATTTATTGTACCATAATATTTGGTTTACGATGTGCTGACGCACTTTGTATGTACATACATAAACTCACGCCTTTTTCCCAGAAGGGGTAGGCAGAGGTGCCAGGGCACCCACATTTCGCCTTGTATGTTCCGTCCCATGATGTGATAGGTGGCGAGCCTATCGCCATATCGGGCACAAATTCCTGACTCTGGGCTGATAATGAATAGAAAAATCCAATATCACTTTACGCACTTAGTATGTGGTTTTAATTAATGTCATATCACAAACCGGCACAATAACTAATACAGAACATAAGAATCACCATAATTTTGATGACTCTGGAAATGTTTTCAATAGAAATGGAAATAGTCTTTCGTGATTTAGGTATTTGACAAGAGCGCTGTAAAATTCAGATACATATTTTAAATAGTATGAAAAAGTAACATCCCTAAATAAGTAAGTATTAATATGGCTAAAGCAAATATAATAAACTAATCATATGTTTGGTAAGCTAGTTATTCAAATTATGAAGCGAATTTATTGTTGTATTGCAATTCGATAGTGACGACTCATGTTAAGAGTATGAATATGTCAAAATACAATCAACATTTTAGCTTTTCCAAATATATAGTAAAAAGTAGGTCAGTCTGGTGGTAGGTCTCTCATTTGTGAGAGGCCGCTTGGGTTGGTACCCCCGCAATGTATTTTTCTCCCGCCAAATAGCAGTGTAAATGCGCTGTTGTGTTTTGCATTGAAATATATTGTAGCCAGAGTAACTACTGGTCATATTAAGACTTAGCATTTTATGTCTCATGATGGCGAGGGAAGAATCAGGTGAACGGCATGCTCGTCTCGCCATTCATTGCAATAAAAAACGATGTATGTATATATATTTCCACCATATACTCTAGAAAGTAGTCTGCATATTCTCGATTTGATATATTCACACTTGCCAGCTCAATTTCAAAGTTACGTTGAAAGGACCCCTGAGATCAAGAATGAACAGGTGTGCAGGCAAAGGTTCCAAATTTGCAATTTTAAAAAAATATAACCTACAAACCGTATCCAGTAGCTTTATCGAGCCGACATTATTTCCATGTATCCCCTTTATTTGAATGGAAGGTAAGTGGAATTATTTATGGCATATATGGAAATGCCTCGTGTGAAATGGGGACCGTAATGTTTGATCGTTTTCATGATAAAACACAACGTACGTACGTACACTGCGGATGGTCGTTTCTCTCTTTATTTGCTTTTCATTTGCATGCCTGATGAATGAGTAACATGTTATAATAAACTTTCGGACGTGTCGTGTTTGCGCCGTTTTGGATATGAGTCGGATGCTGACCTTGTCTGTAATGGTTGTGAGATGAATTTGGATTGTTTAATTAATATTATCTTTTACTTTGGACGCGGGACTTCGGGAAACTTCAGTTGCAAATTATTAATGCTTACCAAATATACTTAAGCTCATGAACTTCTGCACATAAATCGAGCACGATTTCCTGACTCCGCACTTTCTTCTCCATACTAAATATAAAAATCCAATTTCACTTTTTCTAACGCAGGATTTAAACCAGAGACCACGGCTTTGCATACATTAGTAAGCTCCGCCACCAATTCAGGTAACCATCATATTTAACAATGGCAAAATAAACTGGACTGCTTCAGTGGCGTAGTTGTACTAGGATACGGTTACAAAGCTGAGATCGCGGATTTGAATCCCGGGTTGGGCAAACTGATATTGGATATTTCTATTCATTATTAGCCCAGAGTCAGGAATTTGTGCCCGATATAGCGATAGGCTCGCCACCGATCACATTGTGGGACGGAACATACAAGGCGAAATATGGGTGTCCTGGCACCTCTGCCTACCCCTTCTGGGAAAAAGGCATGAGTTTATGTATGTATGTATGTAAAATAAACGGGATTTCCTTAGAATAATTGAAAATTATAACTAATAATATTGCAAATTTTAATCTACTAATAAATCAGTTTTGACTAAAACTGGACTGGGGTAGTCATTGACTCCATTACTTAAGAAATTTATAACCGAACCTTTCGTCGTTTCTTTTACTATCTACATTAGCAAGGGCTAGCAAAACAGTCAAAATTCTCTGATATACTATTCCGTGTTAGCTTTTACCCTAACACTTTAAACTGCCCTCTGTTTATCCTTTTCTTAAAGCCAATCCCATGGTTGCCTGTAAGATATTGCCTTTGTGCGATAACGCCGCTAATTGTACTTTTTATATTTGTGAGCTTAGTTTTGTTGTTGTGTGCGTGGAATAAAGTGTACATAAATATATAAATCAATTCTCCGAAGATTCTATGTATAGAACATTAATTAGTTTAAGTAATTGGTTGTGTCAGTTTCTCGTATTGAACCTTTTATTCTTGTTGAGAATAATCTGTCATTTAACCACGCCCTGTGATGTTTTCTCAAACGAGCTAGCCGAGCAAAGACGATAAATATATCTGTAACAATGCGTTAAAGAGAAATAAACTGTTCCTAATATTTTGTCAACGGCATGGCAACCACGCATTCCTTAACCAAAAAAACTGTACATGATGTATATTATATATGTATATGTGGACGGTGATGAGTTATCAGTTAGGAAAATACTGGCTCGTGTACCGCATAAGTAACATAGAAGATGCGTAATGAGGTTTCTGTGATCACTAATCAATACTAATATGTTAAGCTGAAGAGTTTGTTTGTTTGTTCCCTCTTATCTCAGGAACTACTATGTCGAATTGAAAAAAATATTTTTGTGTTGGATAGGTCGTTTATTGAGGAAAGCGAGCTAATTTTATTCTTTTTTCGTGGTCCGATTGGTCGATATTTGAAATTGGTAGCCGGAATTGAATATTATGGCCATTTTTAAAAGTTTACCTGCATCCGGGCAGAACCAGGGTGGATCGTCACGTCTCATTTATGGCTAATTTGGCGGCAAATATTCTATAAACCCTTATAAGACTCCTAGGAATTATCTCAGTGAAGACGTGACTAGGTTTGATATATTATGAATTATTAAATAAGCAAGAGAACAAAGCTAATTGTTATTCCTATAATAAAAATATTCGCACAGTATAAACACTCGCCATATTAGTAAATCAGGTTTTATTATTGAAGTTAATATCCACCCCGATGCGTTCAGTCGTTATGATACGCGAGCCAAGCGTGCCTCAGTTGAATAAATAATAAACGACTATCGAATTATTCACGGTTGTGGCAATCGTTTCGGCTGTTGTATGTCCTTTGTCTATAGAGATAAAATAGTGTGGAACTGAGCGTGAAATGGAAGCACGTGTAATATCGTCGAGGTACAAAGACGTTTGTTTTGTAGTAAAGTATGTGTGTATTACTCCATCACAGTGGGCTTCGAAAAATATAGGGATTCGTAAGTTTGTGGTGCTAGAGTTGTAAAAGAAGGACGGTGTAAAATATATTGGTTATTGCATCAGTTCAGTGTGAGAAAAGCATATCTACCACTTAGGTGGATAAAACGCATCCATTTTTCTATAGCCTTAGTGAAGACCAACAGTTTTCGTCTAAAGAAAAAATAAACATCAGTATTTTCCCATTCTTTATCCCTTCGCTCTCGTCCCGATTTGATGGGCTGGCAACACATCCATGATCCAAACGTCATGGATGTTCATGGGCGGTAGTGATCATTTTCTATAATTTCCTATTTGCTCATTTGCTGCACCAATATAAAAAAAGGTGCTTACATAAAATTGTTATTCGTAAGATATCTAACACGAGATTGCTATTGATGGAAATAATTTGACGAGCAAGAAAAATATAGGGTAAAATGGTATTAATTATATTTCTTGCAAAAATATTTACGATAATTGGGAGAAAAAAATCAAAATATTATTTATTTCCTCATTGTAACTTTTTTGAATATAGTTCAATATTTTTTTTAAATACACAATTTGAAAATATTTACGGTACGTATTTTGAATTACTGGTTAAATTAATGGACTGTAAATTATTAAGCCTATATTTTTTCATTCATATCCAAAGTCTGGAAGTCCGTCAGCGATCATAGGCTCTTCAAAGAATTTCTTTAGCTTCTTATTGGAAATTGCCTACATCAAGCGATTTCCTACAATTAAAAAAAATATAATATGTTATTAATTTACTGTGTAAAATCTCACGATCAAAGGCATAATAAAAAAATCTGTCAATAAAAAAGCAATTTCTAAAGCACGTGCCACCGTTTAAAATCTTATACATTTACGATAAGTACTTAATTAAATACATTATTAGGTTTCATTCGTTCTCATCAAGGAGCTAATTAGATTTTGTTTATACAGGTACTACTCAATATTCGAGCGGTCAGGTTACTTTATATTAAATAATTAATTATAGGACATAGATGAATGTGAAACCTGATTGAAAATATATTACGCTTGTTAATAATACGTCAATATTATGGCGATGAGAAGTTGATATGTTTTATGACGCAAATTTTAAGGTGCGTTAATTTTTTTATTGATAGCTAGTAATATTTTGAGATAGTTCTATTATGATACATTTTATTTTTAAATATAATAATTATATCGGACACAGAGAAGTAAAGTCGTGTCTTGCTAGTCTTTACTGGATAACCTTGGATACTGTGAAGTGCATTTTAGTTATTTAAGTTTGTCACATTTCCTTCTATTATTTTTTCGAACACCATTGGTTTTATAATCCCAAATTTATTCCAGACTTAATATACCAACTTTAAACACCAACAGCGGATAAAAATAAATTTGCACATTACAAAATTTCCATCAAAACGGTCCGACCAATTAATCTGTTTGGACAAACTATGGACGCGACGCTTGAAACAATGAATTTCTCAGTTTTAGAAAATGAATTTTCGTCCATCCCAACTGGTGTCAACAAAGGAAATTAATAAAGTTTTTAAGAGCTTTAATGCAATCAGTGTCGAGTTGCCAACGCGCTGCGAATTTAAGTCGCCGCACCGTTGTACAATATGCAACTGTAATTAAGTATCGCGCACGGTGTTAACGCAACCGCATTTTATGTTCTGGCAATAATCTTATTTGCTTAAGTTGCAGCTTTGAAGATTTATTCACTGGTGGTAGATCTCTCATATGTGAGAGGCCATCCGGAGAGGTACCACCGCAATGTCTATTTCTCCCGTGAAACAGCAGTGTAAATGCACTGTTGTGTTTCGGATTGAAGAGCATTGTAGGCAGAGTAACTACTGGACATATTGAGACATAACATCTAATGTCTCAAGATGGCGAGCGTAGTGGAATGTCAAGCATTGCTTTGTAATTTAAGGTGTTGTTTGGTTTTGCTTCTGTTCATGAACGGTCGTATCGCTTACCATTAGGCAAACGGCATGCTCGTCAAAGCCATTCATTGCAAAAAAAAATAAAATAAATGAAAATTTATTTGGTAAGAGCAATGTTCCGTGCTGCCTGGGAATATGTTTTTGAATTAATAGATTACGGAGGTTACATTCATCTGTGGTCTGGTGGTTTTCGATTTGGAATTATATTTCGTATTTGTGGGCTTTGTATAAATCGAGGAAGTTCATTTGTTTGAAATTGGATTGGAAGTTCTTGATCGGGCCGAAATAATAAGCTCAGTTGATCTTTATCGATCGTCAAATTGATACTGAAAATTTACTAAACTAATCGGTATTATGACACGTCTAAATTTAGCTTATCTTGATAGTTTTATTTTCAGGATCAATGTTAAGATAGTGATTTAGCTTGTGCATTAATTTCCGTCGTACAATGGAACGATATTCATATAACATATTGTTAGAACTATATTAACATGATACTTTTGCTATCATACATAATTAATTAACATTTACAATTTGAACTCATGCTACTATAGCGAAGTTACCGCCAAAAATGTGATCTTTCATAATCAATAGCTCACTAGCCGTAATCTCCTTTTATGTCCTTGGATAAATCTAATGTATGTAAAAATAATCTTTCCCGGAACCTTTTCCGAGATCAGATCGCAGGCAGATAAAATCCTCACGTTTAAAATATGAGAAATGTAGGATAGGTGAACAAAAAAATATAATTTTAATATACTAAAATGATGTCAGGCAGGTAGCAAATAATTTTTATAAATAAACACACTTTTTTTAAAAGGGAACATTGAGTTTCACTGCTTAAAATGTGGTGTAACGAAAAGAACAAGAGAAAGACATTAAAGTACACTTATCACATACATATGTATATCACTAAATACCAATGGCAAAATCGGTGGTTTTGTACAGCGGGAAAATCGTTTCTTTATACATAATGGCAAACGTAGCGCCTCTTTCATTTGACGCATCACCGAACCCAAAATTAAGAGCCAATATGAATTTAAATTGAAATTAAGTTGGTCGCGGAGTGCGATTAAAAATTTAAAATTCGGACGGTGGCCGCCGGCCGTGCAAAATTTTTCGTGTGATGATGACATTTTCGTTCAATCGCCAGCTTTGCCAATGATGCGCATCGATTGTTCCTGAATTATCGTTTTGTGCATATCAAATTGAAATGATCAATCTTTTGATGGCTTGTATTTAAGATTCTTTTGATCTGCGGTTATTGAAATAACAAGTAATTATATGTAAGAATCTGTAGATGAGGTAGTGAACAAAATTGAATTCTTTTATAAAAGCTGTTTGAGAAGATCAATTCAAATTTAATAATATTATAGTCTGTTTCACTCTTATGAAGAATATTGAAGTGTAGTAAAATCCTTTATCCTAGGGCGATCAAAACATGTTAGAAAAAGATCGTCAGGTAATAGTAAATTAATTTGTTTTGAGGACAGAAAGAATACTTAAATGAGATAAAAGTAACAAGACAAGTAGACAAAAATAAGCGTAAAAATACTTTATTAATTATGGAGGAAAAGTTAACAATGATATAATAAAATAATGTACTATCATATAAAAATACAAATAAAAGGTGAAGTAAATTTCTCGACGATTTGAACAAATAAATAACACAACAAAAGCGAGAAATACAAATTTATACAAGAGTTGAAAAAATTAACGATATAACAGCATATTTATTTCCTTCAAGTCAGAGAATAAAATTATGAAAAATACATCGCGGCGTTAATGAAACAAACTGTAATAAATATTGTATACATAAAAAAGGTTAAAGTTAATTTTATGGCAAGGTAAATTTACCGCTGCAGTTTTATCAGTAGCGGGTAAACTTTGCCACGCCGACTGAATAAACATCCGCCCTCTGAAGTTACAATCTGGTTAATTTCATACATATTTTTGTTAATTACACTCATCTCGCTTTTTGGACGTGGTATGACAACACTATGCAGTTTATGGCGAATGTTTTATGCATTTTTTTATTGGAAACTCATTGTTTGTTGATGTGCTTCTTTAGTAAAGAGAATATGAAATTCAGTATTTTCATGAGATCCATACATTTGGCATATTTGTTATATTGGTGTTGAACAAATTTCTCTACCAATCGGTAGGCAATAAGGAATCGCCATCAGCCTATTATAGTAGAGCACTACTAGACCTTTCGAAATCGGCACTTTTGAGCGCTATCCTCGTCCTATCTCATTGATTTACAAGAATTAGAATAATTCGAGCAAAAATTAAGTTTTTTTTGAATATATTTTTTTTGCTACTGCTTCCCCACTAATCTAATCGATCGTAGATATTAATATGGTATGAGTAACCATCTCTTGAGTTATCGATCCATCGGGAATATTATTAGCCTATGTCGGACTTCATGCCTCAAGGGATGCTGTATAAATAGCGGTCGGAATGAACCTCCCATTTTATCGTTGCAGACAAGTTCTAATTCCTTTGGGATTGTAATCTAGGAAGCGTTTTTGCCAATCTTATTACATTGTAATATTTGTTGGTTAATAATAGAAGGATTGGGGAAAGTAGGACGTAATATTTGGTGCAGATATTTTTCGTTCGTATTAATGCTACGCTTTGTGTGGAAATAGGTACAGGAAGCCTATTTTTTCGAAGGGTGATGGTGGTCAATTTTGTATTTTAATTCTAGGTGGAGGAATGTACTAAATTCATACGAGAGTGACATAAAAATATTATGAAATAAGAAATACATTATTATATATAGATATTATAAAATAGGAGGATACGTAGATATTGTCTATTTCTTCCAGGCAATTCGAGAGTGGACAGATCTTATAAACAATCGCTCCGTTTAGTTGACCTGATCATACTAATGAACATGCTTAAAAAATCACAGTAATAGATATTTATGAAAAGAATGCCTATTTAAAAATGGCCCATAGTGAAAAATGTACGGGTAAAATCTAAGAGATGTAAAAATACTATTATTGTCGGACATTTGATGCAAATTCCGTGAATAAATAATTTGTGGGAACATTGCAATGGAATTGAATTTTCAAATAAATAGTTTTAGGTGGAATTGAAACAAAACATTATTTGCCGACTCTGCGCTGACACAAATGTTTGTATGTTTTCTTATACGTCCAGTTATTTTCCAGGTGTTCCATATATCATAGGTCACACTACCGCTGGTAAACCATGAAACGCATTTGCTTTTACTCCTGGTAAAACATTGGCATAAGCTTAGATAAAGATGGCCGCACGTGATAGTGGAAAAATGTCATCTGACCCATGAAAGTTAATCACGTTTCAGCTTCAGCCTGAAGATAGAGCTCGTACACACAACTGCGATGCGACGTCGCACCGTAAAAATCTACGAGCTCCTACGACGCGATGCATCGCAAAAACTTGCGAATTGATTCGCATCGCGCATAGCTTCTTTTTAGTTTGTTTTACCTGTATTTCCTTAGTAATAAATGTCACCTGAATCGTTCAAGGGAAAGCCGCACGATTTCGTATCGCAGCAATTCGTGTCGCAGTTTTCTGCGTTGTGAATTCACATAGCGGCGATCCGCAGTTTTGTGTATAAGCTAATAACCGGCTTAGGGGAGACTGCATAATTATGTCGCTAGGCGTCCTCCCTGAAGGATATTTCATTTGGCTATCAATGTACAATGGAATTAATAAATCAATTGCATTTTTATTATTTGGTTATGCCAATTTTCTAATTCACTTTAATTAATGGAAATATATGGTATGTAAGTCCGCCAACCCGCACTAGGCCAGCGTGGTGGACTATATGGCCTAACCACTCTCAATCGTATTCTCGATTGTAGAGTAGGCCCGTGCCCTGCAGTGGGACGTATATGGGCTGATACAGTACAGTAATGGAAATAACAATTTTTACCCATTACACCAGTTCAATCTTACTTTGGGTACCAGTGTTCAATAATAATATTATAAGTTTAACATTTTATAAATTATGTTATGCGTAAGTGTATGTGGAAAATTTTTCACTAATAAATAAATAATAAAAATATGTCTGTGAAATTATTTTTCTGAAAGAGATGGTTGACAGTGATAAGATCTCCAATTTTGCTACGCGCATTTACTAATAATAATCTTTAATATGTTACGAATAATATTTTTCTCTTATTATATTCACTTGCAAATGAATCCAATCACTTAACTTTATTTACCTGTTATTTCAGTTGGTATTTATGGGCACTAAAAGCGGACGTGTACGGTCGATTTGACTGACGTTGCATTCGCGACTATTTCCAACCGTTGCCATTTTTATGGACGGTAAAAACATGTCCTAAATAGCGCGTCAGTGCCGGCCGCGTCCATTTAATTATTCCAATCTTCTCGGATGCACCGCACTCCCGCTTAAAATAACAATTGCATAATTTACACGCCGTCATTCCAGTGTCTCATTTGAATCGCAAAATTCGGACATGATACGGATTGATATTTTAAGGCGGTTTTTTGTTGAGGCTTTTTATATTGATATTCAGTTTTATGATGTGTCTGGAATATAATTACTAGAGGTTCTATGTAAAGTCGGGAATATTTTGAGCTGCTTTTTTTATTTGTTCAAGACTTGTGTTTGATTTGAACAGGATTATGAGACCGTCATAATATGGGATAGCCCTCTCTCTCTGGTCAGTCGAGGGCCTTGATTATGCGATTCTTAGACATGAGGATGTCTAAGAACCGGACTGCATCTGAAGCAAATGATCCGCGTCTAATTCTATGTGTGATAGCTATTTCATGTTAAATAAGTGTTTTGTATTAACTATATTATCTGCCTCCTTCAAAAACTTAAACATTTAATAACATTACTCAGAGTATAACGATTCCTAACTAATACGTACCGTTTGTTATTTTATACTTTTCAAGTTCAAACAACTTTGTACATGCGTAACTCGCACAATTTCAATAACATTTTCCGTAAAACTATTGAATCATGATTTAATTCCATTGCATAGTAAAATAGGCCTATAATAATTTTGCCGGAATTTAAGTTTTAAAACAAAAATATTTCAATTCTTTTGTTGTTGCATTGGAATTTGATATTTAATATTTATTATCCCCCAATAACTAAAATAAATACCAACATAACATTAATTTGATAAAATTATGGAAAAGGGTAGTTATTACTCGGTCACAATATCTCTGCACCTCGCAGGAATGCGATGCCCCTCCCGCTGTCCTTTCTCTTTCCCGCGCTCGCCCGAACACGACAGTACGGTTAGCACTTTCGTTGCCGATACGCGTCTCAATAAAGTTTTAATTTTTAAACATATTGATGTTATAAATTAATATTTTCTGGAATCATGATGTACAGTTTATAAACTAAATAAGAATTAAATTTTTTTTTTAACTCTTTTTCTATCATTGAATTACGTAACATTTAACACAAACATTAATTCAATCCATAGATTTAGTATAACTGCATCTATGATTCAATCATTACACAAAAAAAGTAATGGATTGGTATTTGGATGGTTATTTTACACTCAGTACGCGCCGACATGACGTCATCAACGCCGGGTGCACAGATATTTTGACCGAGTTATTAGGTTATAGGTAGGAATCCCACACAAATATTTTGATTGAATACTTGAAATCGCTGGTGCAATGGTAGTTAATTACTCAGTTTGAGTTCGCTAATAATCGGATGATGGAGATATAACACTGAATAGAAACGGTTAATTAACATTTCAATTTGTTAATGGTTTCACGGTTTGCTACCAATGGGTATTATGTCTACTAGACAAACAGTTTATCAGAGAGTAATGTTCTAATAACGTTCCATTGATATAATTAACTCGGCGCATTGCTTTGTCCCAATTTTCTGAATAATGTGTGCATTGTTCGAAGACGTTCTGAATGCAATATTATGCAGATCTAGTGTGGTTTCCTTGTGCAGCTTAGAAATTAATTAGTACAACTCTTGATGACAGCGACATGACATAATAAATTATTAAGCACTAATTTACTTAATTAATATGACGAACGATAGAGTAACAAAAATAATAATAAAGAATAAAACTAAATAAAATGGCAAACTTTGAAAGGCTAGGCATAAATATATATTGTAAGATATTATCCAAAATCAAGCCCACTCAGTTATATTCGCTAGATATAGTTGTAGTTCCAGTGGTAATGTAAGCCCACTGAGCTTGTTTCGCCGAATCTTTTCAGGTAGTGCCTACATGGCGTATAAACAAGTTTCATTTAATTTTATAAACCCATTTGATTTAATTTCATAAACAAATTTCATTTAATTTCATAAACAATTTGCCTTTCATTTAATTTCACATGGTGTCGTAAATTAAGCCTCTTTTAATTTTCTTGTGGTATATTCTCATCATTGAGGTCAATAGCTTTTATATCACCACGGTTTTAATCAGTTGAATCTATACGTTAAAATTCAGACACAGTTCAATCAGTTTTAATTGTTAAGTTAACGTTTAATTACGTACACCTCAAGGTCTAAAAAAAAAAGAGAAAATCTAATTTCATTAGCGCGCTTCGAAAGGCTCCTTCGGTGAAGTCCTATTCCTAAATCACAATAAATTAAGGGCTTCCTTCCTCAGTCGAATTTCACGTAGAGTTTATTCCTCGGAAAATTCCGTTTCAGCCCCCGTAAAGCCAAAGACTTGCCTCCTTGGTTCATAGATTCACCTAATTTACCTAATGCGTGATTTACGTAGTGTTTTTGTTCTAAGACCTTCATTTAAGTCTCCTTATAGTTTCATTAGAAGAAGCTGAGTGTTTTAGTTATTGCGACAAATATAAAATACGTCAAAGTTCCTTCATCTGACGGTCATTACAGTATTGTCCACAAAAGTAATGATGAAGGTAAACTTTTTGAGTATTTTTTACCATTTGACACTTTGATGGTTTGCATAAGTTAATATTTATCGTCATCAAATTACCATATATTAGCTGAAGATCATGTGTTTTTCACTGCGTTCTTTGCGTTTGGTTATATACTTTATCAATACTAAGGATATTCTGTACATCGTTTTAGATGCCGATTGGTTCATTAAAATTAACTGTATTCCGAATTAGTTATCAGATTCTCTTCAATTATTTACATAGGACACGAGGTTATTCGTTTGTATTCATATCCTCATATTCAATTTTATTTTGAATTACTATGTTAATTTAATCTCAGCTCTCGTTCAAGTTATTGTATAATATAGATGTCTGCTTTTTATTGCAGAAATAGACTGATTATTATAAATTTGAGTAATGGGTCCTGCTCGACGGATTTCTGTTATGGCGGGATTGAGAAACAATCTCATTTTTATATTTGTCATTATATTTAATTCAACAATGCCTCTCCAATTGCAATAATTTGCATGTGATCCTTATCATAAACGTCTTTTTCACAAATTTAATTATATTTATTCCAATTATGAAAATCACAATTTATTTCAATACAAATTTTGGTTTCACAATTTACAACCACTTGCTGTCAAATCTACTCGTAATACTGATACGTATTTTTCTTAAAACCACAACCTCTATATGTTTATAAAGTTTTTATTTCTAAACGTATCATCCATTACCTAACTGAAGTCTCTTCCATACCATAAAACGACACTTTACATTACATGAACTATATTCACACTCACGGCAAACTAAATCGTCCCTAAGCAAATTACTCAGCACTTTAACTTTACATCTTACACGGGCATTATCACAAAAATCAATATTCCCGGTAGATCTAATTACCCCACGTCTGCCGGGGGCACAGCAAGCCATTGCTCTAGTTAGTGGGAGCGTCAAAATGAATTATGCCTCTTCATTAAGCCAAAGTGCTATCTTAAAGTGTCTAAAAAGATTCCATTATAATAAGGGAAATGGCCGCCACCTCATTTATTAAGCTTGCCAAACAGTTTTTTTTATCTGATTACACGGAGGCAGATTTTGAACCACTCTTCTTTATGGAAGCATCGTTTTGGAAATTATGACTTGTTGATGGTTTGTGCTGGTGTCAGATTTTTATTAGATAGAGACTTTATGTCGGCAGCAAGTTTGCTTTCTTCATTAAGATTTCTTGATAAATGAAGTATGAAATTAATCACTTTAGATGTATTCCTTACTTCTAAAGTAAGAAAAGAAACCTGAAAAAACAATGCAGTTGCGGGATATGGTATGGAAAATAGGAGTATTAGAAAGAGTTTTATGGTTGTCATCGCTATTTAAGTAAAATATTATAACAAATCTACTTATGCATTTAGGTTTAGACAGTAATTTATATATTAAATATTACAATTAATGAATTTAACAGAAATGTAGGTATCTAACATTAGCAAAAAAAGACTTTGTCCTAGTCAAGCTTGTTTTTAATTGTCCTCCTACAAATAAAATAATCATTAACAAACTGTAGTAACATTTGCGAATGTCATCCGTCTTCTAGAGTTGTGTGTAGTGTATAAGATAAATGTGGTGTTAGTGCCGTAGAATTTGTTCTATTATCTGTGTGACTGGGGTCTAGATGGAGCTGTCAGCCGTCCGCCCACTGTGACCGCGCCGTTTCACTTCACTCTCATGATTAATTAATGTACTGTGCTATTTCTAGATATCATATCATTTTTTGATTTTTTTATCGCTTTATGGTGAGTAGGGTTTGAACAGTAGCCATATAATCGTTTCTATTGGAGTTTTGTGATGGGAAAGCTGGTAGTTTTGTTTGGAAAAATGTATAAGCTTCGGTCCGGATATAGGCTATGAAATATGATTACATAGTTGATGACAAATCATAATAGTCTAAGATCCCGCCATACATCGACCTTCACCGAGATGTTTATTTGATGAAACCTATTTTATATGCAATTTAATATGTCAATAAATATATTGTATATGGGTTGCCTTGCAAATTTCAGTCCAGAATACGATTAAATAATTATTAAAATAAAAAAAATTTTTTTACACATTTCACCTGTTTGATTATTAAACAAATTCTATACCAATCGAAAGTATGAAACCCATAGAATATGTAAACGTTAGGTTGCCTATTTTTTTCCGGTCACAACCCTCAGGTTGCCAGGTATAAACAGGTAAATCGCTACTAGCATTTTGCGCCGGTCTGATTATTGAATGGAAATTAAATGAAAATAAAGATCATTTTATTATGAACACGGTGGTATAGGGTTGCCTGCAAAAAATCAGTCCCGAATTGCGGTTGTCGAATTTAGAAAAGTGAAATATTGCTCCAAATGACACATCATAGCAGCTGTTCGAAGTCCGCTCATAAAGAAAGAGGGTGCGCATGCTATTTATTCTTGAGAATGAAAAGGACAGCGATAGACTCGTATATGCTGTGTTCTGTGTTACCTGGCAACCTGAGGGTTGTGACCGGAAAAAAATAGGCAACCTAACGTTTACATATTCTATGGGTTTCATACTTTCGATTGGTATAGAATTTGTTTAATAATCAAACAGGTGAAATGTGTAAAAAATATTTTTTTTTTAATAATTAATTAATCGTATTCTGGACTGAAATTTGCAAGGCAACCCATATACAATATATTTATTGACATATTAAATTGCATATAAAATAGGTTTCATCAAATAAACATCTCGGTGAAGGTCGATGTATGGCGGGATCCTATACTATAAGTAAATGATATCATTTTAGATGTTAAATTATTAATATTTTAAATAATTTAGATGTTCATCTAAATATTATGTATCATAGGTGTTATAGGCTGGATTTAATACTTAAAGTAATATACATTCTAAATAATAAAATTATAAATTATACACCCAGATCCCATATCTGCGTTCATAGGTTGAATCTACAACATATTTCAAGAGTTAACTACTCGCCCATCGGGTCACGTAGGTCATAAATGTTTAGCCTTCATGAAAACGTATGTAGGCACATATCATAAACTGCAACCAGCCGTGAAACTTCGCAGCCTTGAAGACGGCGGTCTCATAGCGTGTCCCTGTGTCGCTTTAGTACGGATTACAAATTATACCCTTTCTTTGACGGCTTAGGCCTTGTAGTAATATAACCTTGGATATTTTCTTCTACCTGCTCTTATACGGCATAAACAATGTGAAGAATATAGTCTGCCTGTGTTACTTGCGGCTTGTTCAATTAAATTGTGGTCTTTCTTATGGGAGAGGCCGCCTGAGTATGTATCTACCAACGAAATAATAATTATACTAACTCTTTTTTATAACACCATGTACCAAACAATAAAAAAAGAAAAAAAATACAGTAATCACAGAAACACTTAAAATTGGTGACATAACTGGCGGTCTTATCGCTTTAAGCTATCTCTTCCAGACAACCGTGTTGTAGGGGGAAAATGCAATAGTTATGCAATGTCGTATTTCTCCCGCCAAACAGCAGTGTAAATTCACTTTTGTGTTTCGAAGTGGAGGACATTGTGGCCAGATAAACTACTACAAGACATATTGGGCCTTAACATCTTATGTCTCAGGATGGCGAGCGCAGTGGAATGCTAAGCATTGCTTTGTAATACAAATGTTGTTTGGTTTTGCCAATTTCTGTGAGCGATCATATCGCTTCCCATCAGGTAAACGGCATGCTCGTCTCGCCTTATGTAGCAATAAAAAAAAACTAAAAAGATTGATAAAGATTGGAGATAGTGAATTGGTAAGCAAAGCGCCATAGATATGTATTCGATTATAAGCAATCTTTACCAATGGTGACTGTTATCACATTGAAGTTATTTATGCTGCGCTGTCGGTTGTTTAAAAGGTGGAATGATAATCTATGGTCATGATGATAGTCTGTAGAGAAGGGAGAAGACAAAGTTATCAAGACAATTTACCTGCCAGGTTAATTGAATTTTCATTTACAATGCAGGATGTTAATTTGTTGTGCTTCATACTGATTTTCTTTATAAAAAATGTACGGTATCCTGACTATTGACGGGGGTAAGGGGTAAAAAATACAGAACAGCCATATTTAACCAGAAGATGGTATGCACAATTACATTAAAAGTATATGAATAAATATTGTTTTAATTACTAAATAACATTAAATTTTAATTTTTAATGGAACAATTATTCAAAAATAGAAAACTAAAAAAGTATTATAATAAACTACATACAGTAATTTACAGTTTACTGGTTTTGTCAAGATGTAAACAAAATAGTAATGTCAGTTAAAGTATTCTATTAGATCAAGCTCATGTGAAATTAAGCCTTTGAATTACCTACTCCGTAATAAGTGACTATCGTTTCACGTCAGGATTGGCTATGACGTTGCATCCAACACATAAATAGTTCGCGACGAGGTATAGCCGAAAAGAGGATCGCTGAAATATCATACACAGCGTGTATGTACATACATCCCTCGGGAACTTTTACTACACGCTCCGAACACAGGAACTACTTACGTGGCGGCTAGTATTAACAATTTATTACGTTCGACGTTGAAACTTTGGCTTGTTTCCACCGTCCGTTGTTACCCCTACACTTATTATGTCCGGTACACAAGTTAATAATTAAAACGTACTTACACTCTTCGTACATGTGGTGACATTCCGAGTCTCAACCGGTTTCGTGACGCACAATGAATTATTTAGTTCATCTTTTTTCCAAGCATGAATATTTGATGGGTGTCCTTTGTTTTGTGTAAGTGTTTTGGTTGAGTTGTACCTTCTATATTGTTTCCAGTCTTTGAGAGGTTTGAATATGTGTACTTTTTAGCTTTGGGTTTTATAAAAATATTAGGTACTTACATACTTTCTTGTTAAAACAAGGATTGATTTTATGAGTAACCGTGATGAAATAACTGTAAGGCAAAACTTTTTGTAAGGTACGATTAATGTTATTCTCAGAGCAATTTTAGGTAATATTGCATTTAAACTCTACCACTCTCAATCATTCTCCCGATTGTAGAGTAGGCCCGTGCCCTGCAGTGGGATGTATATGGGCTGATACAGATACAGATTGTATTTAAGGTAACAACATTAGTTGCTAATCCTCCAGAACTCCTAAATGCAAATTAGGTTAATTTAAAAAAATGGCAATATAGGCCATTGTAGCAGCCATACCGGGCTATATCAAACTAATTCCTACAATTTTAGTGTTAGCAATATGTACACAGTATTTGTTGCCCGTAGAAAAATGTCAGGCGTTTATATTGCAGGCGTACACAGTATGTCACCATTCACGTTTGATAAAGCTCGTAACTTACAATTTTACGACTTTAGCCTGTGGGATGGTGAAAAACGCAGTTCTGCCCTTGTCTAAAGGGCTCGTAAAATGCTTACCTTAACGAGCTTTTTGATAAGGCGCCCGTGATAAGGACCTTTTTTGGGTGAATAAAAATGTATATTTAAATTTTTCGGCTCCGTTTCCTGTTTATATTTCATTGGAATAGACATAACAAATACCTTTTTTGAATTTACGATGGGCGTAAAATATATTCTGTAACGCTGGTTACTTCTTGCAAATGATGATGTATGAATGCTGTGATCATAAAAAATAAGAGTACTTTGTAGTATGAAAATGGATGTAGAGATTGAAACGCATATATCGGGATGCTTTGAGAACATAATAAAAAGAATTCTGATAAAGGACTGCTTAATGAGCACTATTGAATAGCCGCAAGTGCTTCAACAATTCAACTAAATAAAGCTAAAGAAAAATTGGAACGTGATGCGGTGAATGTACCGAATGATATTATTATAATTATCAGCAATTATTCAGGAATCCTTGAAAGCAAGTCATCTTAGATCACGAGATTTGCCTTATATATTTGCTAACTTGGTATAGGAAAGAGCTTGTTTGGATAACTATGTATGTATCTTGAAATATTCTTTGAGATTATAGTATTCTTTCAGTGGGATAATAATGGGAACAAAACCTGATGAAAGCTATGATAATCATGCACCAACTTGGTTCAACATTTTGTATTCCAATGATTGCCTTATATTGTCTATTGTTTCTCGTTTATTGAAATGGAATCGTGGTAAGCTAGTAATGGTCACGAATTGGAAACCACAGCGTGGAAACATCTACCGTAAAGTGCACACGACGAAATAGGCAATGCTTGAATTCTCGTAGGGTTTATTTGGAATTTTCGTTTTCCAAACGATGTGTAAGTTACTCTATAATCTATATCATTAAGTTACTCTATATCATTAAGGTCGAACACTAGAAGTCGCTTATCACGTACACCGATAGTTTAAAGAGTGTCCACAAAATCTGTGTAAAAATGTACTACGGACCTTTAAACCTCTCAAAAAGTCTACTAGGGTTATAAAATGAAATTAGTTGAATTAAACGAAAAACCTACTGTTGAATATACTATAATATTTAAAAGGCATCCAGTTTGTTATTTGATATCTTTTAGTTCGCATTGCCTCATATTATCTGCAGGAAGCAAATTTAAAATGATGACAATACATCTACTGAAACCAGAATTTTGTGAGTTCCCTTCAATCGGATTCATTCGGAACAAAACGTATCTTCGATTACGCAAGTATTTAACCTACCCATTGAATGTTCGTTGACGGCAATGAAGCTTTTTTGTGCCATAGTGTAATTTCGGCCAATCACTTAAGCCAAAATCAATACAGTAAGCAATTAGTCCGGTATAATTGAAGCGACCGCCGCAGGACCGGTGGAATCACGAATTTGTAATTGACCAATTAAGTGGCCGATGAATGTTCTGCACCCCTTTTGTGATTCGCTCTGACAGTGGATTGTTGCGTTTGTTTGCTCTTTCTCCTCTTTATAAAGGTGCTTTGTCGCTTGCTACTGGTTTGATTTTAAAGCCTTTTTCTGAGGAGGTAATAATCATAAAATCCTTTTTAGTTTCACCAGCCGAAAGTTCGGTTGGATTGAAAATTTAAGAAATCCTTTGAGTATTCGCTGTGATGGTAAGAATTTCGGAATAACAAAAATATTTTGAGCTATACTTATAAAGATTTTTTGTACGCCTTTACAGCTTATCACCTATATCCCAGGATTTCTCACCATTATCCCGTCAGATGTGGTAAATCCTCACCCTGCATTCACGAATAATTGCAAAAATGCTGTCTACCCGCAAACCTCAGAGGCCTTTAGTATGAATAGTTTAATATAATGATACTTCAAACGTTTTATATGGTCTATGTATCGTAGTGAACCTCATGTGGCTGAAGAGAAAGTGAGAGATAGGTACTTCCGATAGTAAGAACGAATTCATTTTAATTAATCTCTCGATGAAAGAATCTTTTTATTCTTGCTCAAAAAAATATCTCACGAAATTATTTTCACCTATAAGAACATCAAAATATAATATATCAATATCATCCGAATCAAATCCGAAGCGGTAGTAACGAGTAACATTTCTGAACAGTTGATTGCGGGTTTTCGTGGAGACCCGACCGAAGTTGGTCCGTCTGTGCTATTGAACGGTCATTTGTGGGGGAAGCCGCAAAACTGAAACGCGCCGGACTCGTCTCCAGCGGGAGGTAGTAATCTACCAGCGCGGTGCAAGCATTTGATTGTTTCCAGTTCATTTTAATTAACACTTGTGTGATTTTGAAATGTTGTCAATATTCAAATTTAGCGTTGCTTTGTGGTCACTATAATTCTTTTTGTCGAATGTCGTTATGAGATGAAATTGTTAATAATATAATTGTTCAATGCTGCAATTTTTATTTTTCTAGGTTGCCATGGCAAGTACCTAGTGCTAGAATATACTCTAGGTTGAATTATTGTAGCCTTTGAATGAGTAAGAAAAAAAAATCGGTTTAGTCCTAAATGAATGTTTAAGATAGTATTTTGAGAATACTTTTAAGTAATCATCCATATCGCATTTAAGTTATTTTGTAGTTTGGGTACCATCAATAGAAACAATATTGCCAATAGCAGTTTAATAATAGAAACATCAATTAACGGCTCGCGTGAATTTCAGTCTCATTACACAAACCTTGAACATTGTTCGGTAATAACTCACAGGGAATAGATCCGAAGTGCAAATTAAAACTTAGGTGTTGGCTCTCATTCAGCCGTTGCCTCGCCTAGTTTTCGTCTAGTATCTGCGAAGTTCGAATTTAATGAAGTTACGTAATCCCCTCGCCCGGCCGTGTATGAAAGCAAAGCGTACACCTCACAACCAAGTCCTCCGTGTAAGTTGTGAATTAATGGCCTCGTAAACATTGTCTGGTTCCATTTGCTAAGGTGCTTTTACTTGGCCATTCATTTTGTACAAATTAATTATAACACGTCAAGCTGTCGTGCGATTTTAAAGCGCGCGTGTGCTAATTGATACGATATTTATACCTGTCAAACTGTCAAACAATATGAACGGAAAGATACTCACCCCGGGTTTAATATTCACGTATTTGCGTGTCATTTGTGAGGTTGTTTTTATTTATTTCCTCCCATTGAGCCGGTGACAACGCGAATTGATATTTCAGTGGTTATTTTATTGATTATTGTATTTAATTATTTAATTCCGGTTTTGGTTTAAGAATATAACGTATTATGTCAGTCGCCTTCCATACCGTTTGACGGAAAGTGTTATCCTATCGCATTAACACTCTCATTGATAAAGACTTAATTATTAGTTATATTTTCATCCTCTCTTATTTTATTCCTTAAAGGTTGAGAACACGCTGAAGGTTCTCCTGGCAAAGGGTCTTCATAGACAAAAAATATTGCTTCTGATAATAGCGGTGGAATACTTGCATATTTTAGTAGCCATCCGTCTTAGGTATTTTCAAACACAAACCTGTATAATGCCTGAAATATGTTCTTTAATTTGACATTAATTTCAGATAAATTTAATAAAAGCAAGGTGGCAACCGTAAATAAGTTTTTAATAACGCACGCATCATTTCAAAGAGGGTTTTGGAATTTAAGTTCATAATTAAAATCCTAAGGAATTTTAGACCGGTCGTAAATTGTATTATGTGAACATAATATAATAAGGCCGCTTAGAGCGTGCGCAGTAATAAAAATTTCATTTTCAAAATTGTGTTGTTCTTGTTTAATTTCATCGGATTTGATACTTTTGTAAATATTACTTATATACGCGTACCAACTTTTTATTTAATCGTGGAATAGTTGATTTTTTATTTGGAAAATTCGATAAACGATAAACGATTTCCTTGTTGGTGGTTGATTGCAACCACCTTTGAACCACCCACGACAACTGAACTAGATGCAATGCTACCTAAAAATGGTTTGAGCATAGATGGGAGAAAGGAAAGTGGTAGTAACATTGACTAATGTTATAAGCCTGAAGAGTTTGTTTGTTCTGTTGTTAAGATTATATCTCGTTGGACATCTACATCAGTTTTAATTTAAATCAAGGGATCAATTTAGATGTATTTTTGTAAAAAGCTTGCAAGTATTGAATTGGCTTTCAAAGCCGCTATTAGAATAACATTCGCAAAAAATTTACGACGACAGACCATTACCTACTATCTTGATTTACGAGAGTCAAAACTCACATCCAAGTTTTACGATCCTATAAATAATCAGATGTTTCGTCGGCAACCTGTTCCATTATCCAAGTATTGTTACATAACGTGACAGTTTGACATGGTATCTTTAACCTTTGCGCGATATTATGTTGCGATTTGATATGAATATTTGAAAGGCTTTGACATCGGCCGGATGCCATTTTGCGGCGGGTCATTTGGCATAAAGGTTACACGGGTAGGCTGGCGTGATGTGCACGGTTGACCCTACCAGTTGTACGAATATTACAAACTAAGCGAGAAGTTTTCTTCCTGCGTGGATATTGGGTTTGAGTGCAAAGTTAATCTATGTAGACTTTTATGACCCAGAAAGGGACATGAACTTACAAAAATGGTTTTAAGTGTAATTTTAATCTATGGAGACTTTATAACCTAGAATTAAGGGTTTTGCACAAGATAAAAACAGAAAAAATATTTTTTCGGCTAATTGTGGTAGTGTATTTTTATTGGCTAAAAATTCTTCTTCCGGGCCACAAGAAGTCCACTACATAAGCCTACCCTAATAATTATCACTTATAGCTCTCTGTCGGCAGCTTTTTGTATCAAGATTTCTAGTATAATAATATCCTGCTTTAATTTTGCGGTAGTTACAATGTACTATACCTAAATCAGACGATACAAATATTTGCCCTGTAGTAACAACATATGAGATTCGTCTTAATATGGTTGTTTAAAATATTAATCCCGAGACTTTGGCAATTCGGTATCGTATTGCTTTGTCTTAAGAATTAAGAAACTTCTAAAATGCCATAGTTTACGATATAAACACAATAACATTATAAAATTAAATGTTACTGAAAGCTGTTATCTCTGTTACATATGTATAGACAAAACAGATAACTTCGTAAAATCAAATTACTTAAAACATTAAAAGCCATAAAGAGTATTCCTACGTGGATCATTTTATATTCCCAAATGAGTATTCCATAATACAGAAAAGCACTTAATTTCGGATACATGTTGCGTGATGTTTGATACGCGGTGAATGTTCGATGTATCCAGTTTTGAATGTCGTATAAATAGGCAGGACATGACCAAGACTTGTACATAACTTGTGCGAATCAATAGTTTCATATTCATTTGTGGAGTGATCAGGAAGGTCCATGATTTTGGTACACATGGACTCAATTTTTTGGGATCAATTCACAACATCAGCATTTCCGTATGAATTTTTCAAAGAAATCATTTTCCTGCTTTAAAGTTTGCACTGCATTTCTATGCCCTATAGTGTTACAGATTTTCATGGCTGGCGGTGATCACTAACCAGCAGCTGAACCAAATGTATGTTTGCCCCTATAATCTAAAAAAATAAACTCGACACAAGCAGAGTATTTCCCAGTAGCTTGACGCTTTCCCCTCTTCTTTCACCCTATCTTTAATTTTTTTTTTGTAAATCATAGAAAACATGGAATCATCGCATGCTGCTTAATAGACAGAGGTTATATTTCACTTTTAGGTGACGCGCTAGTTCAGTTCTCGGACTTGAAAATTGTAATAAATTCATCGCGTGCAGAATTATTTTATATTCATAATTTATAATTCATATTATAAAAGAAATGACAAGTGTATCAAATAAATAAATATCTCGCTCTCTCTCTTCTGCTAAACGAATTCCAATACTGAACATAGGCCTCTCTGAAGGATTACCATAGCTATCTAAATCCTATAAATAAATAAAATTTGACATTATAATTTCACAGATTTTATTATTGTTCAATTTTAATATCTAAATCTTGATTAATACTATTTAATCTATATTGCTAGCTTCGAAAGATTTTATAGAACAAACTGACAGGTGGGTGAGCGTTAGAATCGTTTCAATCAGAAATAAAAGTGCAATAAACGTACTCAATGGTACTTAAGTTCAATGGAATACGTTTTATCTCCGAATAGAGTTTAATTCTCAGGTTTTCTTCGATTTTAGCAGCGCGGAACTAATGGAAGACGCCGGAATTAGCCGAGATACGGTACAGGCTAAGGCACTCAGTGTGTTAAAGTGGCACTTATCATTTCTCACTCGAATTATTTAATGTATGTTATATTGTATTACTTGTCGCCTGGTTGTGAATTATTAGGTACTGAGTTTGGTGTGAGGTACTGTATCAGCCTTTGTACGTTCCATTGCAGGGCAAGAGCATATCTACAATTGAAAGTACGATTGAGAGGGGTTAGGTCGTATAGTCCGCCATCCTGGCCAAAGTGGTGGTAGGATACTCCATAGTATCTATCAGGATAGTGACCATCATACTCCACGTAGGGAAACCTCATCATAGCATCCACATCAACCATCCATCAACTTCATTACACGTACGCGTGACGACGCAAAATATTGGGTTCATCCTCTGCACTATGCCTTCGACAAGATCGGCATAACTGTGTACTCTGGATACTAATTTCACTGTGCTAATTGTAAGGTTTGATTGGCATCGTGTCAGACTGAAAACGGTTGTTCTCCCCGCTTTTTGTTGCTGTCGGGGTAAGGTACGGGCCTTCTCTACAATCGAGAACACAATTGAGAATGGTTAGGCCATATAGTCACGATGGTCGAGTGCGGGTTGGCCGACTTAAAATACATAAAAAATCATGCAAATCGCTATGGTATGCTGGTTTCCTTACGATGTTTTCCTTCACCGTTATGATCCGTAGTGATTAACTATCAATACACGCATGACTCCGAAAAGTTAGAGGTTCGTCTATGGGATTCGAATCTGTAACCACCGTGAACATGTTGGTAGCCGTGTCTGGTCTCTTTATCAACAGGCCACCACGCACTTTACCACTTTGGATGACATGTCGGTTTGATAATTAATATTGTGTACTTTACGTGAAATCGTGATAGGTTCGCCCCATGTCCTCCATTGGGACGAAATTAAGCTTGGCAAAGTATAAGGGCCATTAACAACACCTCAATTCTTTGGGGACACAGCCGTGACTGTATGACGTATGTATATTGTAATACAAGTATCAATGCTGTAATTATTACTATAGGTAACCGGTAAAAAGTAATTCTATTCAGATCTAGTGCACAGGTCCGTGAGAGGCAATTATAAGCAATTGTGTTTGTTTTGTCTATTATCGGTTGGCATGTCTCTGGTGTTACTCAAGTTTATTGCTGAATAAAACTGTAGCCTACTTTCATCGGTGTATTTATTTTGTAGGTTTATAGTTGTTTGTAAGTTTTTTTTATTTATATTACGAGGCGTAGAAATGCGTTGTGTTGGTATGGATGATATATTTCTAGAAGTAATTTACCTTCTATTTAGGTTGAATATTTTTACTGCCTACAGTAGTAAAATAATGCATAGTATTAACAAAGCGACTAAAGTCTTCAAAGAAAGAAATAAATAAATTCACCCATAGTCCTGACTCCATACTAAAATCGAGTCTTGTGTCGTAGGTATCAGGACCTACAAGAGAGTTTTCGGTCTCACAAACACCCAGACTGGAAACGAATACCTGTGAATCACACAAATATATGTCTCGGTGCGGAGATCGAAGCCGCGGCCTCACGTTTCACAGCCGTCGTCGAACCAAATGCGCCACGGAGGCTGTCAATAAATGCATACGAAATTCAATTACTGGTGTGTTACGCCTTTTACTTCCATTCCATTGTCTTATAACGCTTAAAAAACGTTTGATGGCTATCAGATAATGACAATGGTAGTAATATTTTACGACAGTGTCTTCTAAATTGTATTCCTTCTATTTTGAATTGTTTGTACGTGAATTTTTCTGTCTTAGCTCAAGCGTATGAGATTTGTAAATTTTCATTTCAAATATTTATCTCGAATTTGTTTGGAATAGAATGTAGACTAAAACTCACATTTTTATAATGTTCGAAAAAATATTATTTACCTTAGTCCTTAGGTAGGCTGGGATGTCATGACATGAATTTTAAGAGGGAGTGAAATGTGGCCTGAGGAGATTTTGACTTTTCGAGTCTTTGTTTATGAGTTTGGTACTTTTTAAAATGATATTACAATGAATATTACTATACAAAAGAGTGTTAAAAATTAACATTTATTTTGTATTACAAAATGGATCATTTAGGAAAAGGTTACAAATGTCAATAATTATCTAAATAATTGTAATTATAGGTTACAATATTCTTTCTAAATAAATTCAACGTATTTCTTATTACATGACCTTCTCAATTTATCTACAACTGCTTCGATTTTCGTTTAAGCCACAACTCCTAATGGCCTGCCAGGCAACATAAATCGATTACAAGCTGCCCACAAATATTTCGAATGCCCTCAATCATGTAAGTACATTACTCCCCATTTCCCTACATAACTGAGTTTGGTTCAAGGGCGAACCTTTCAATTCTTATATTGAAAATTTAGCTATAAACGACGCAAGACAATTGACTCTTGAATTAGAGGGTTCTTATTATAGCTCAAAAATATAAGAGATTGGTCTTTGAATGTAGATTAGTAAATATAAACAGATGTTATTGATTGGAAATTAATTAAAAGGGATTTAGATCTTTATTTGCCGCAGTCGACTGGATAATTGGAATATTAATTCTCTTTCTGAAAATTTACATTAGAACGCATAATATTAAAAAATGGTATCTTGGATGTAGACAACATAATGTGTATACTTTGAAATGTTCTTCATCTCCTTATCGTGATTTGACAACGGAAAGATCTCAGATATAGATCCTTACAATATGACAAAAGAGGGTAAAGTCCTGTAGAAGCACAATATCAAGTACCATATCTGCCGCTGTGTAAATGGATCTTAATGGGCTAATGAAGAATGCAGTGTAAATGAGTTTAATAAAGATTATTCAATAAAACTAGATGGGTCGTTTCTGCTACTTGACTGAATTATGCCGGTTATTTCCCTCAAATAACTATTTATTCTGTAGTCTTTCATTTGCCAGTAAATTCTAAGATAAAATGATATTGGTGTACAAGCTTTCTTGTGTGAACAATTTGTCACCATTGTAATATTTGATATAACAACGTACCGCAACACAAAGGGAGATGAAACAATTTGATTCATTATCCGCGCCGCCCGGGCGTACTTCATTCATGAAAATTTTAATCACTCCTTAACGAAAACAAAAGTCCATAAATCGCACGAATTAATACTTCGCAACTTTTACGAACGAGGTAATAAAATTTCATAAGCAACGCTAATATAATGCTGTTTTGTTGTGAATAAATTATTTCTTGTAATATTCATTGCTCTGGTGGAACCCTTTCGTGTGCCCGAATAATTTCGGACTTCTTCCAAAAGTTTTATTGTTTACATGGCTCTCCGGAAATTCTGGACAATTGTTACTTTGTCCCTTTCTTATCCGTGTGATTATTAAGTTTCCGTCTCTCTCTAATTTCGTGTCACTTATTCGCTTACACGAAGGTTGCTTCCTTCCTGCCTTTATTGAATTGATATCGAATTGTTATTTTTTCTCTTCTGTCCCGAAGATTGGCGCTTTGTTTGTTTTTTCAGGCGATATTTGCCGTCGAAGAATTTTGGGTATTGGAATTTTTCTATAAGCATTTCTTGTATGGTTATTACATGTTGTATAATATTTGCATAGTCTCCATCCAAACTAACCTATATTCGATAAATTAAACACGTTAGTAGATAGTTCGTGGTGGCCTGTTGGTAAACGGACTAGACGCGACTGCCAACATGTTCACGGTGGTCGCGGGTTCGAATCCCAGGGCACACCTCTGACTTTTCGGAGTCATGTGTGTATTGATAGTCAATCACCACGCACTAAAACGGTGAAGGAAAACATCGTGAGGAAACCTGCATACCATAGTGATTTATCAAAATTTCTATGGTATGTAAGTCCGCCAACCCGCACTAGGCCAGCGTGATGGACTATATGCCCTAACCACTTTCAATCGTACTCTCGATTGTAGAGGAGGCCCGTGCCGTGCGTGTAGTGGGACGTACATATATGGGCTGATACAGTACAGTACAGTAGATAGTTCAATATTTGGTAAGTTATTTGCACTTGGTAATGGACGTCTGTTGTCCTAAGAGATTGATGGTGATTGGAAAGAGCTAAAGAGAGTTCATAACAGCGATATGTTGAGTCAAATGTATAAAAACGATAATTTAACTTAAATATTGTGTAATACAATTAAATGAAAGCTGGTGGTAGTTTAATATTAATGTCAACCCGAATTCCTACTAATATACGGAATAGTGGGGAACTTATCATAGTGATTCCAATCAATGAAAATCAAATGAGTTTCAAGCTTAGTGTGTTTGAATACCTGGTTCCGAACCGGGTTGCATGATTGTTGCATCAAATGCATAACATTCATGATTTCGTGACGGTAAGATTCCGCGAACTTAAGAACGCACCCTTTTAGCTCTATTTGTATTGATTAGTAGTGTATTTTTTTTACAATTACCACATAATATGTATGGAAGTAGATACTTCATGCCTCAGCGCACTCGTGTCATCGAAATCGCTGACATCCTTGAAAACGAAAAGGTCAGACGTATACTCTACTATTGAAAACATACGTAAAGTTCGATATAAGTGGACGATGCGGAAGGACTATGACGAATTCGATCTCAGTAGAAATCAAAATCCTGAATGAAAAGTGGTAGACATTTCTTTATTTTATTTTTTATTGCAATGAATGTGCAAGCCGTTCGCCTGATGGTAAGCGATACGACCGCTCATAAACAGTAGCAGAACCAAACAACGCCTTGAATTGCAAACCAATGCTTGGCATTCCACTGCGCTCGTCATCATGCGACATAAGATGTTAAGTCTCAATATGTCCAGTAGTTACTCTGGCTACAATGTCCCTCGATCCGAAGCACAACAGTGCATTTACCCTGCTGTTTGACGAGAGAAATAGACAGTGCGGTGGTACCTACCCAGGCGGCCTCTCACATATGAGAAACCTACCACCAGTAAATTATTATTATTTTATTATAGTTATTTTGATAACGCTTATAATTTTATATACTGAGACCGTGACTTGCAAAGATTAATTATTATATTCTGTAACTTAAAGAATAATTTGTAATTTCATTCTAAACACACCATGCTTGGCGATTAGTATTACATTATAAATAACGGATTTTGTTCGTAAAACGTGAGATCACAAGATCAGTTTCTATCTAAATTACAGAATAACACTACATAATCTGAAAATAAGTGTATATGTTACGGTAAATCTGATTAATTGAAAATTATTAATAATTTTACAAAATTATTAATAATAACCACATGTTTTGGTAATTATTAATAATTCACGACACATATTGGTGAAAGTGATAAAATAAATAAAAACTCAATGTTTTTTGACCAGCAGGTATTTATTTATAATATTAAACACAGTCTTACAATTGTATTAATTAGAGATCACACAAACAAGGTTACTTGTGGCAGTGTAAGGCAGAGTGATGTAAAGCGAATCAAAATCAAAACAATAATGAGCCGAAGTGATAGAATATAGAATAGGGCAGCACGAGGGGGTGGGTTGGGAGGAGTGGAAGGAGAGGGGAAGTGGCGCACCTCCCCTGGTACCACTCCCATGAAAAGGTAACGCACCATTCCTGAGAAATATCTATTATAACAACCTAACCCTTAAAACACTTGTTGTCAATACAAATTAGCTTCTGCATCGTCTCCGGCGCTACGGGAAGTTCAGCCCCTTCGCCCTTGCGTAACAAAAGATAGGCACCCATGCTCACCTCCGCAGCTTCGGCTTGCTGGTCACCTCCGGCGACCAGCCTCAGCCGCTGCGGCTCGCACGGTTGCCTATCCTTCGTTACAGCGGGCGGGAGCTGCTCTCCCTCCGCGCCTCCGGCTTTTTATATACACTCTAGGGTCGGTAGCCAAAAGACTACGTGAAGTCGGGGTGTTCCGAGTCGGTTTTGGGGCACAGTCGACCTAACTGATCCATAAAGCCCAGCAACCCTTGGCCACTTATTACATTTATCACTACTAGGGTCAAATTATTAATAAAAACCGACAAATGTGATTAATTTATCACTTTAACCTCGACTTTCGGTAATTATTAATAATAATCGATAATTATTAATAATCTTCAATTATTCACTCTTACCGTAACATATATATCAAAGATGGATGTACATTAGTCGAAAAATAAATTATTATATAAAAATATCATTAAATATCCTTTATTTCCTTCAAGGTGGGGTTAAGTTAGTGTCCGCATTATATTATTTCCTGCCATGTAAGGGCCCCTGCGGCACACTAAACGCTTTTATACACGGAAAATTAACAAGTTTGGGCTCTTTTGAGTTCCCTTTACACGGAGTTTGGCCTTTTAATGACGCAAGTTGGCCAAAAGCATGCTTTTATTTGTCTCTGTTGAGCTTTTTATGGTTTAATTTCTTTTTTTCGTACAACTTATGGCCGGTAGATTGTGAAATTATTTCTAGAGAGTAATTTTCATCCATTGAGCGGGATGAATGCGACCGGAAATATTCAATATGATCGTGATTGTCAACTCATCACGCTCTGAACCAATTTGGACTTATTCGATCTATCCTTGGCCAATATTAGTCCAAGTGGGTTATCTGATATCATTTTTAATGTCTTCATCTTTAGCAACATTCAAGTCAACAAGTCGATAGTTGAACATAGGCCTTTCTCAAAGTCTGGAGTCAGTTAAACATAAGCATATCTCAAAGTTTTTTCCTAGGTCGCCGAGAAAAATGGTACCATATGACAGTGGTTTGAGAATGTGGTAATAATCTTCGCCATAGCAAATTCAAAGTACCATCAAAGTATACATTGTCCTTGTGATCTTTCCCTTCAACTTTCCAACGATGAACAACGTTTCCAGGTCGTTTGTTTCACGTATAGCAATATATCCAAGGCTCTCTAAGCATATGTTTAGAACAAAAAAATTACATATAACTTTGATTTGATTTCCATTGCAATCCATGACCTAATATAAGGCTACGTAAGGCAGTCTCTACAAGATAAACTAATGTAAGCAATCTCAGCTGTAATTAGCATCGCAGTTGCTCTATATTTGTCCTCTCTTTGTTCACCAACCGCTCATTGTAATAAACACGTAAATTCACTTGATTCTATTTAACATTCAAGTGGGAATAACGCGTCTGACAAATATTTGTAGCACAAACTAGATGAAGATAACAAGGTATTACTTTGTGTTGTCTGTCTGCGTCGGCAATCATAATTTTATTATATTCGTGACTGGTGGGTGTTCAAAGTTGTATTGTTCCTGCTTCACTGCTTTTAACTTGAGTTTCAGATGTTTCGGCTTGATGAGATTTAGGTGTATGAGTCTGTTGATTAATTAGCCGTAGCTCTTCGGGATTAATTTAAGATGAATTTGTATCGTTGAAACTTGTCATTACTTGTTTGTATGTTTGGTAATGAACTGACACAATTTTACTACATACATTAATTAGGATAATGCCGAATTTTACGCGCAGGTTTGAGCAGTTGTTCAAACCAGGCCTTCTAGTGAGCAGAAATTCCATCAGCTATGAATTTAAGACATTCGGCAAGCCATCGGCCTTCCCTCCCCACAAACACATAAAGGCACAGGGTGAAATTGTTAAAATGTGGCCGTATTTGGCCTGCACGAAAACGGCTGTATATATGTATGTGCACTATTTAAATCTCAACATCTCCAACAAACTCTATTTTATCATCTCACGCAGATGTAAATTGCCAATGATATTGATAATGATTTTACAATAGAAGTTAGTGTAAAGCTTAACAATGCTCTACATTAAGTTGATTTTAATATTTAAACATGACTCAAAGAACAATCGAAGTTCATAATCAAAATTTTTGCATTTGCAATGAATTTGTAGCTTAATAAGCGACCTCATTTTGTACTGCAAAACATCAACCAAATATTTATGTAACGAACCCGTGGTGCAACTGTACTATCATACCCTACGGTAATAAAAATATATAAATAAAAGCAGCATGTAAATATATTATAGAGACAAATTTTTCACAGAGGACAAAAAAAAATGAAGGTGATAAAAATATATATCATGGGAACTATACTCGTACCACTGTATATTAACGTTTTATAAATTTATTATGATACTTCCATGTATGTACCAAGGGGTTAATCATATTAGGTTGCATTTTGTAAATAATGTATTAAAGAGCCATACTTAAACTATAATAAGAGCAAAGAATTTAACAATAATACAAGGTGCGTTAGCCTTAAAATAGTTCATGTTATCCCCACAACTGTCGTCACGCGACAAGTTGTACCAACAGAGAACTATAATTGAATTACAAAATAAAACATCAGACAAACGGAAAAATCTGCAGGTGGCTCGGTTATTCCTTTTAAACCAGTTTCAGATGTACAGCTTCTTGATAAAGTGTCATGCAACGGTGCGCTAATAAGATTTTTTAAAAGGCTCCCGTTTAACTTGAATTTCTTTTCACAATTCACGACATGCTTGGCTGCACGGTAATATCATTCCAAATTTTAATTACGTCGGTGGGGAGTCGGTAACATATGAAAATTGTCAATGTCGTACGCGAAAATACGAGTACTACGTGTATAGATGCAGCTTTTGTTTCAACCGGATATATACAGGCTGGCCCAGAAACGCTAGTCACTATTTATGTCACAATGATAGGTTTTCCACCATTGTGTGAGGTTTTTGCTATCTAGCCAAATATGAATACTGTACTTAATTGTTTGGGACTCCGGAAATCATAATCACCGAAAGAAACGAAGGCGGCGAAGTTACTTCGTGTCCCTTGTATATTCGTATGTATATGAAATATATTTTATCTATTTTTTAAGAAACTATTACTTCATTCCAGATCATTATCAGGCCCAAAGTTTATACTATAAATCTATTGCGTTTTATTGTTTTCGTATCCAGCGTAATCTACCGCGGAAAAATAACAAAAATGCCTAGTTGATGGGTTTTAAAAAGGTCGTAAAATAAAACATCGGCAGAGGACAATAAAACATGTAATACCATGGGATTCAGGTGGGGAGGTAGAGATGAAGGTAGGTACCTAAACAAACAGACGTGTGCCATTTCAACTTTTTCAACCATAAGTAATGAAGGTATTGTGCAGGCCGACATAACAATGTTGTAAATAGACACTTGTGTCCGTCGTCATTTGTGTTATTTGTATTCGTTTTCATTTACAAGAACTTACAATGCATATTGTACAGAAAAAGTACATAAATGTCCCTAGTAGGTACTTGTGTCTTTTTTAATGATTTTGCGAAATAAAAAATGCTGGTTTATGCGCGATGTACAAGACATATGAACATAATGAGGTGCTCTTTATGTTGTTTGGCCTCTGCAATTGTTTTGCCCTTTTGCAGAAATTAAAAGATCCTTACGGTTTCTGAAAGTGATTCTGAAATCTTCATGTCTTAATTCAAATGTGCAATCGCATATACCTTTACAATTATAGATTATATAACAGTCGGCAACAAGATAGGTTATTATGAATCTAGCACAAATGGTTTAAGACAATAATGGCTAATTTTAACTCACTCAAAAATGAGTTTCCCGTTAAAACTAGTAAAAAAATAAGTAATAACGCCATCTGTTGATACAAAGTGTTAAACTGTATTGTTTATTGGTAATTAAGCTACTGTGTATATAAAAGTATAAAATGTTCTAGAATAAATCATTCTGATTGCAACCGCCATCCAGTTTTATTATTTCCAAATATAATTTGTTGTGCTTTCTCTGAGGTTATAAGTTCATATTTTACAATTATTTTATTTCTTTATTCACACTTTACTGCACAAAGATAAAACAAATACAAAGAGAAAGCACACACATAAAAAGTACAATTGGCGGTCTAATCGCCGAAAGGCGATGTCTTAAAGACAACCACGGTAGTAATAATTTTACTGATAACTATAAAAATATTTTGTTATAGAACTGTTTTAGAAACTAAAGTAATAACGCTGTTAATAAAGTCATATTTATGATCCTGTGAAATTTATGTTTTATTAGCATCATAACACCAGTATAACATAATAAGAAAGAATAAGGATAAAGTAAAGAAAAAGCCTCTCAGCCACCTCTGACTTTTCGGAGTCATGTGTGTATTGATAGTCAATCACCACGCACTAAAACGGTGAAGGAAAACATCGTGAGGAAACCTGCATACCATAGCGAATTATAAAAAAAAAATATCTATGGTATGTAAGTCCGCCAACCCGCACTAGGCCAGCGTGGCGGACTATATAGGCCTAACCACTCTCAATCGTACTGTCGATTGTAGAGGAGGCCCGTGCCCTGCAGTGGGACGTATATGGGCTGATACAGAAAGAAAAAGCAGTCGTCAGTCGCAGATCCTAATAAAACACAAGAAAACTGAGTTAAAGTTAACTCAGCTGACCTAAGTCAACTGAATGCTCGTGGATAAATAAAAAATGGTAATGAACCCTCAGCGCCCGATAAGATATCACAACGGACGGCGATGCAATCGGAAGTGTGCGCTGTGCACTGGAATGTAAGATGAACGTTATTTCTTTAGTGAGACGTTGACCCTTTATGTTTTCTGTGACTTATTATTTAATTTGTCTTCTAAATTATTCAAGATTGAATCATGACTTTGATATTTATCTGTCATCTTTTGCACATTAAATATTCTTCAAATTACATGGATCACGTTTTAAATTAATAATAATAATAATGTTTTAGATTTCCTTGATGAAATTGTAAAAAAATCCAGTTAACGTTACAATTGCTTGATGTTAAAGAAATTAGAACAAGAGAGAAGTTGCATTTTATAGACAGCGTTTATCATTGTGTTATGATTGAGCAATGGATAGTAAATTGTTTCCACATTCAAAAGTGTTGAAAATTTTAGGTGTCTATAAATCTCGCCGGAGTTAATCTGAGCGTAACGGACAAACATAGAACGATAAAAATCATAATTTGGCTAAAACTAGCCCGGATATATCACGATGTATAGTTAATTTAATATGTTAATAAATAATAAAGATATCGGTGCTTATATTTTACTTGTGGTGAAAGATTCATTGTTAATATGGCTGCTAAAGGAATCGTAAAATTTGTAATTCTCTAGAGGTAGATTTTTGCAGTTAGAGAGCATTGGATGTTGGTCGTAATTGACATAAATATTACAGAAACCCAAACAGACCTAATAATGTTGATAAAAAATTATATTCATATAATTTAGGACAAATTATTCATTGGATACCTTAATATAACAGTGCTTTTCCCTAGGTTCAATGTCTGCGAGCTATTTTAATAGAATTTATAATTAGAACTGTCTAGATTATTGTTTATTCATTCAATGTCGAGATAGTAGTCATTGTTCATTATACGAATAGCCTAATGCAGATTTCCTCGGAATGCTTATAAAAATAATTAGGTTGACCTCATTATAATAAGAATGCTCTAATGAGGTCGACCTAATTAATTTCAAATTTTAACACTTCTTGTTACACGAGTTTGGTAGTAAACACCAAAAACGTATAATTATTAGTAGTCTTCATTAGTTGCTTATCAGTTTTTAGATTCCTAATATTTAAATTACTTATTTGCTAGTAGGCATAAATATTTATTGTTTTCTGTTAACACAAGCAATTGTAATAATGCTGGGTTCAAAAATTTTTTGCTATCAAAAAAGGTAATCAATGTGTGGATATTAAAAAAAACTAATTTATGGATGTACATATTAGTTTCTATTTCGAATCTGATAGCAATGTCGCTCTTATAAATAGAATTGCCCATAGGTAGGTATTTTAACCATAATATACTACTCAAAATTAAAAATAGCTTCATATTTATGGATAGGATATTTCCGAATCTTCCTTTTCAATAATTCATCGAGCTACTACCGATGGCCTTCGAAGGTTGTCGCTCCATTCGACCTCAGATAACCCAGAACGGAGAACCAATCACTTATATAGAAAACTATTAAAAAAAATGTAGGCAACTGAGTTTAACCAACGCTATAAATAGAACCCTATTATAACTGACAAATGCGAATGGGTTTCTTTCCCCAGTGTAGCTATTAGATGAATCATAGATTTTGACATGCCGGCGTTTTAATTGGCCGTGATCGTGGAGGTACACAAACGCTGATAGAACTTATAATTGGTGGATAATTTCGATTTGTTATGGGGATATCAACAGCCTCATTTGAAAAGAAAAAGAAAAGTGGATTACATGTATATTTACATCACCGAGAGTTGTATCAATAATCTGTATCAAGCATATTAATTATGAAAAATGATTGATGTTAATAATCAGCTGGATAATTAATTGCACATGTAATATTGCATGTTCTTAATCTATCTTAAAATGATAAATATTGGCGCCATCAGTGTCGTATCGGAAATCAAGAACGATAATTCAAATTCACTGTCTAAACATGTATCACTTATTTCGCACGAAAGGGAGCTAATGACACAATTAGCACTGACACAGTAAATAGTACTAAACACGACGATACTAGGCCAGGATCAAAGATACAAAATAACACCGATGCACTGGTTAATGTAACGTAATGACCAGATGCTACAGCCGCTCCCCGATAAGGGAAGTGCTCACTTGATAACGGGTCCAGCTAGCACGCAACCAATGGGTAATTGTATCGGCCACAGTTCCACTTGGCGCGAACTTTGTTTGGCCTTTGCGAATAATAACGTTTCTTGTTTATTTTGAAAGTAGATTTTTGGATGTATTGTAAGCAGAGGCGCGCTGTACTGTGTGGCTTTGCCCACTCTTCACCATAGAACTCTTCCTAAAGGAAGGTAGCTTTTCGCGATTTCGATTGACAGGAATTAGACCATAGTCCACCACGTAGGCCTACTGGGGGTTTAGGAATTCTGATACCATAGGAAATCTCGGTAAGATTTCTAGGGTTGCATTTTTTCGCATTAGACTTTAGAGGCTAAGGTTTGCAAGAGTCATCACAGGATGTACAATGTAATGTGAATGTTTTCAAGTGCTAATAATGATTCTACTTTATTTAAAAAAACAGGAGCATTTTATTATTCTTTGTACGTGGGTTCTAATGTTTTTAAACATAAAAGTATTTTTATATGCTTGCAGTACTTGATCCAACCGTAAAAATACCTCAATAATGCGACGGTTTACTTAAAGTTATAGGATTTGTAGATTGCGGTGAAATTGAATTTTGATTTGCACTTATTTATCGATGTTGTCAGGAAAACTGAAATCAAATATTTTTATATGAGAAGAAATATTTCATTTTGGCTGCTTTGAGTTAATAATGCATTGTCGAACAAAAATGCATGAAAAGTCAAGACGCCAATTGTTGACAGTCCATAAACCGTGAAAATCAGTCCATCCACCAATATACATATTTACTTACCTTGATATTATATTTTACCCCTACGTACTCGTGGTGTTTTGTCAACGTCATACCCAAACAAACCACGTAAAATGGACTATACAGTTCCAGGGTAACTATATTCGGATATGACGCGAGAAATTAATCTTGGCGTGAATAGATAAGAATCTCAGTATAAAACGTGCCATCTTTTATATTTCTCTTTGTTTCGTGTTGCATAACATCATTCGTTTCTTTGTTTACGCTACAAACTTTATCTTATTACATGTCGTTGTCTTAGGAACGTCAACAGTTTATGTAATTCTTGTAAATGTTGTTGCACTTTTGCTCGTCATCAGTATTATTTACTGTTATTATTCAACTCATATAATACTTTCTTTCGGATATTGTTTTAGGTCATCGCAGATATCTTCTTTGAAAGGTTGTAGAGTAATGCAACTCCAATTGCTGATGATGCTTCATAGTGAATATTAAGAAAAAATCAATACAAATTAGCAACCAAAATACCTTCTATTTTCGAATTTGTAATTATCCTTATAAAATAATATGCCTTATTTTACCACTAATGTAATTTAGCAAGCATGTCTTAAATTCATAACAAGCTAAGATTTATTTATTGCTAAAATCTGGAAAATCTAATTTAAAACGAGTTTGGCGAATGAGGAAAAAAAGTGTAAGAAATGCGGGACATGGCAAAAAGCTTTGGCAAAGTAGAGGAAATTGAAACGGAAAGCGGACCCAGGCGCACATCGGGTTTGTATACTAAAAGGAATAAATATAAATTCGATCAGTATTGACTTCATCTCCTACATGATTTATTTTATAGTTTCTTTCGTGCGACCTTAAACTTACATGTATACAATTTTGAATATATTATTTCGCGTGAGGATGCTATATATACATATATTTTATTCTCTTTGATAGGATCTTGCGATATAAGATTTTTTTCTTTTAATTTAATTATTTCATCCCACTGCTGGGCAAAAGTCTCCCCCGTCTCCCTCTTAAATTCGCACTCCAAAGGAATTTAGGCCAGACCTACTCGAAATATGTAATATAAAGTAATAAAACAAAATTAAAAAATATATTTTACCGAAGAAGTTACGCATATTTTACGTAGTATCAGGTTTTTAAATTCTTTATTGCGTTTGTTCGAAATCGACGTTAATTAACTCCTTTATATTATGAACTCCTTATGCAGATTTGTTGGTATATTCATAGAGCATGATTAAATAAATTCATACTTATGGTTTTAAATCCTTTAACGAGTAATATCAACCGGTATGTGGTAATGCTGATAAAAGGCATTAAAATTCTAAAAATGATAACAATAACATTTAAGTAGATACATAATGTTTTGGCTAATATGAAACATGGAAAAAGTAATGTTTATTATAATAACAACAACTATATAATTTTTAATGTAGGTAATATAAAATAGGTATGTTTTAAAATCAGTTTCTGATTTGAATCCGTCGTTCTTATTCCATAAGTGGTACTTATATCACCACATATCAGCTTATCTATAATCAATGCCACATATCAAACGTTACTGAACAACTAAGTGCAGATATGATAAATGTTAAATAATAACAGCGCGGACATCGTCTATTGCCACTCAAGTTTTTCCACGGAGAATTCTATCTAACGCGTTGAACGGAAGCCGAATGGTGCGCACATCTCGTTGCCGCATCCCGTTTCACTCGTCCCTCCGCCAATCGCCTCCGACCTCCGACCAAACGGACCTCTACACCTCAGGTTGTAGTGTTGAGTAGGACATGACTTGAAAAAGAGTTTGTAAGAGTAGCCTCATTTTTGTACTAAGCCAGTACAATGTCCCACTTCAATTGAGGTGAGGCGTACTGACGCTTGGCCATACTAAGATAGTATTGTTAGCATGTGCGTCACTCCCTCTCGCTCTCATCCTATAGTTAATTACGTAGAGTGACGAGTACCGGGACACCAAATATGAAGTAGTACACGTTAAAAAGTTGAGCCGCTCTTACATTTTGACGTCATGTACGGGACAAATGTACTGCTTCTTGTATGTCCTACTCAATACTATCAGGTTGCCCTCAGTATTGCTTCGCGCGTCGACGAGTGCGGACGTACGCCACGGCCGTGCACCATACGTACGCGAGCTTTCGAATTTTACCTGTGGATTGTCAGTGACATGTGTTTTTGAGGGGAAGCCTGTAACGCTGTGCTCATTTGTCTGGATTAGCATCGGTCGCGTTCAATTGCCGCCAGGAGCAGATCGTGTCACATTCAAGGTCGGTGTGTTTTATGCTTTGCGAATAATAATGCGATTGGATGCACTCGGAATGTCACTTGTCCAGTCTTATTGGCTTTTAAAACTTGGTTCAAGTGTAGAAATTTTACATGCGCCAGGAGTTCGTTGACGTCTCGCACCCGGCCTGTGTTTTTTTTATTTACTTTTTTGTTGATTGACCGGTGAGAAGCGTGGGAGGTATTTCTGCGCGCTATAAATCGTTCCGTAAATAAAGATAATCGAACGAAAACTTACTTTTAGTACTGCTGACTGAGTTTGAATTGAGCCAAATTTGTTCAGATTTCCGGCTCAACTTCAAAACAATAGGATATTTAGGCCAGATACGCTTGTCTGGATATTCCTGTAGACTAAATAAGTCTTGTAAGATTCTTATTAGTTTTACAGTTACATAATTAATTTGCATAATCAGTAATCATTGCATATGATTTATTTATTAGCTAACAAAGTCAACGGTCAGAGTTAAATGCCAAATGTTACCTAAATGAATTTTACTGTTTTGATTATTCAACAACGCATCCAATAGCATTTAAATTTTAAAACTACGAATATAATCGCTTCTTTGTAATTTCTATTATCTAAAAATCATTAATACGTAATATTGAAATCGTTATCAAAATGTATTAGGTGTTTCACATTGACGAATGTGTACACATAATATTGGACCACATAACTGACGAAACGAGTAACATATCTATCCAATGCAATATTTGAACCGTTCTCATAAATATCTTACATATTCCAAATTATATCAAGATTGCATGAATCAGAATGCATTGCAAATCCTTTGATATTTGGATATCAAACCGCACGTGTACTCGCCATCATAGTTTCAAGCCATGATTAACGATTGCCATCTTGGATTCCGAATATACAGTATAAATGGCATTCTATTGTCAAGCCTCCTTGACACGACGCGACGGTAGCCTTCAAACTTTGTAGGCATCGTGTGTAATCACTATGATTCATAGAGGATCTCCAGTATAATTGATAAGATCCTCTGTCAAGTGAATGTTATTGCTTTGTCTGTTACAATGACTTTATTAACATCGATTGAGACGGAACACCAAGGAAAGGACGATGAATTATTCGCGTAATGATTTTGAGTAATTGGTGTACTGGATAGATAATTGAATGTTGGAGCATCGTCCTTAATTTGATTTATCGGACTGTTGGGCGATTCTTGCGTCTCGGATGATTGGTGATTAATGATCGTGTTTTATTGTTCTCATTAGTGTTTGTTTTGAGATGTGCTTCTTCATTATTAGCGACACTCGGCAATTGTTCAATTTAAGCTCTTTGCTTGAGTGATGATTGAATCAAGAGTTACTGATAATTGGAAGCATCCATTAGATTCGATGGATTCATTCTCGAAAAGCACATCATATAGACATTGTCAGTCTAGTTATCTGGCATTGGTTTGTAACAAAAACTGAGTAATAAATGAAAGATAAAGGCACAAAATTAATTATTACAACGTACAGCGAAACAACGATAAAAGTGGTGTAATTTTCATTTTACAGAATCAAGATCAATTTAATTAAACCTGAGTTGTGGTTGGATATTTATAGGCTTACTTAGGTGAACATATTTGATTGGACACAAACATTGGTTTAGGTGAAGTTGTTTTGAATAAATGCAAATTATCGCATCGAAGTAAGAATTACATCTACAAGCCTTTTTAAATTTATACATGGGATATAAAGGACCAGAGTAAACTATATTCAACGTAGGCACCGGAATTAAATCAGCAGAAGTAGCTGAATCATTACCACTGTAATACCTAGACAGTGCAGGTGACGAATCTGTAAGAAAGACCGGTTTAATACGCATTTATAGTTAATAATTATTCAGCGACTCATGCGGGTTTTCACGCGTACTCCACTTGTAGAATTGGTAGAGGAAGTGAAGATTAAATGTGTTTATGTTTATGTTATAACACTGTAATAAAACATTATGACGTGATGTTGACCGACAATCGATTTACAGTTAGGTTTTTATGAACAATTAGATAATTTGTATCGGTAAATTCGATCAAACGCAATGTTATAACTTACGCATATACTTTTTCGTATCAATAGTAGTGTGTATATCAAATATGAAACAGTCACCAAGTAAGAATTATAATTTGAACGTTTTTAATGCAAATTGAAGATAAGCCCGTTTTCTGTAAATGTTTAAAGGGTGTGAACCCAAAGGTCCTCGGACCAATTTCCATTTCTGGCAATTAATTAAAACAATAATCTTACTTGGAATTGGGTCTACCTAATTGCTTGCCCGCTATCACATCATTGAAAGGAAATATTGGCGAAACGTGGGTGCCATTTGCGTCAATGTCTACAGTCGGTTCTATCAATACTGGCATAAACTTTTTAAACAGAAAATTCACACATAAAAAGGGCTTAATAGGAGGACATGATATTGATAATAATCTTTAAAAATATTTCGCCTCTGAATTTCTACATAAAACATTTTAAAGTTATAATTCCTGCTATTGAAACTTGCAAGATATTCCCCAATCCTAAGTAGACACTGAAACGAGAATAGTTTCTTAAACTCACTAAAACTCTGAAGATACCGACTTGGGGCTAATTAGAAAGGTGAGCTCGTCTGTCGAGCCAGATTTGTGTCAATGAGTTTCCGTCGAACAACGGACGATGTAAAATTACGGAAGTATTTAACGTGGCATCAATTTATGAGCGGCTTGCTGCAGACCCGCTGGTTGTAATGCTATTATTAAACTGCAGATGTTTACATACATTGGCGGAACGTAAAATTATTGAATTTTATATACAGCCGAACGTAGCTTGAGCAACAATGAGAGTTTATAAATCTGTTAAGAGTTAATTACCATTTAATATACGTAATTTACATTTTCAAAAATAGATTTGAATGAACCAAACAACGAAGTAAAGAATGCTTTGAAGTTAAAAAGGAAGCAAATGGGCATCAATGTATGTCAATAAATAACAAAGCATAGATATATTTTACAATAAAATGTAATTAGTGTTGTCGGAGGTCGTGTCGAACTATGCTTTTATAATGTAGGCTAAAACTGAATTAAATTCCGTATCATACGCGGGGTAATACGCGCCGAACAATGTGCGGCATAATTCTAAAGCGCTTTGTTTAAGAGGCAATCAAAATTATGCACGGCGGCATCCATATTTCTGGAGCGTCAACTCGGTGCGGGTAACGAGTTTTGTTCCCCACCCTTCATTCAGGAACAACTGCTGCGGCAATTTTAGCTCCAACACCCAAGTGCTTTTGAACAGTGGTCATAAATCCAACGGGAGACGTCAAGGTGCTTAATTTATATAGCTTATAACCATACGGATTTTAAGTCTGCGTAACTATGATGGATTGGAAAAATGTGTGCGCAAAAAGCGGTGTGTATGTCATTTGTGTAAGCCGTTTCAGTGCTACGACTATGGCTGCCTGTGACAGATGTTTATTATTTAACTTTTTTGCCGTACGGATTATGTTAAGTACATTTTATATTGTATTTAATTGGAGCCACAAAGGATAATTACAGTTGGTTTTTACTACATCGTTAACATTCTCGGTGTAATTGTTATGAACGCCAAAATGTACTTCTATAGTTGCCCCGCTAAGTCTGTCGCTGTAATGAACCGTATTTATTGATCCAACATACCCAAACATTAGACTTGAATGCCGTCTGGGAAATTTTCTAAGTCGGCTTAACGGTATAAAATATCGGTTCTGAGAATCCGAGAACAGTCAAGGCTTTCAAACCAGTATTGGATTTATGCATTTAATTACAACATAATATCCACGGAATCATCTTTTATTGATAGCGTTTGTGTAAGCGTTAAAGAATGCATATAAAAACCTCCAACAAATCAAACGGATGGGCAGTTAAATGGAGACGAACATAAATATTTGGCTATTCCTGTTCTATTGTATTCGATATCGGTTTACTTTAAGCTTTTGTTGTTTTGCCAAAACCGCAATCAACTTTAACAAGTATTTGAACGTGGAGGCTCCTACCACTGTAATCGGCAGACTAAAATTGAATATTAGGATTTTAATCTAGTTTTTAGCCAAGATCCTTTGCTATGCAAAAATATTATGGGTGATTTTTATTTTGCAAAATGTCAATAATTTATTTTTCTCGTACGAACTAAAGTATAAGGATTCCAAAATTACTTAGTTATAAACATATCATTGTCTAATTAACCATCGGATTATCATTACGGTAATGTCGGTGGTAATAATTTAAGCGAATCCGTGTGTAATTGAGCGAGTGACGTAATCGCAAGTTTTCTCGCGAGACTCGGCAGACGAGCATGAGTAATTAAACTTAACTAGGCTTCCGTACCGCTATGCGGAATAAGATTTGACGTCGTGGGAACCTATGGGAAATCCGCTCTTTACATCCGAAAATGTTTCGTAATTGTGAACGTGAAATTTTTTTTAGTTAAAATATTTTAAAGTTCATGAATATTGCTGTTAATAATTTCGTCTTCTCTGTTTATGATTCGGTTCGGTTGACCTCATAGAAAATGGTAAAAATATAATTATGTTATTTGAAAAGCCAACAATTCTTTGCACGTTTTATATTTGCAAAGGCCCATCATCATCATCTTTTTGGTGAGGTGTGAAAAAGCAATTGAATGGCGGAAGTTAATTGATGTTCTATCTACTGCACTATATTTAAAATCACGTGCAGTGAAAGCACCTTATTGAGACAAAATAATTAAAAAAGCGAATTTTAGCGAAAATTTGTATCCACAACGTTTTTTGCGGGCAGCTATGGTCATTTACAGTTTGTTGCTATAAGACCTAAGCACAGAATACTAAACTAACAGAAGTCAAGCTCCATACAAAGCGCGCTAAATCAACGCACACATTGAAAGCGTTCACCGACACGATATTTCAAACCAGTCGAGACCACTGCGAGCGCGAGTGGCACCCGCTTCGGGCACGCAAATAGTGAGATGTTATGTGCAAAGATGGAGCAAATGAATAAAAGTTATTACACTTGTATATAAAACACCAGATTATAATAATTGAATATAAATTTTATTAAAGAAAAACGTATATTATACAAATACAATTTTAAAAAAACTTAGAATAATGACATACACATTCTCAGCGAGTTCATAAATAAAATTAAAATTTATTTATCGTATTATTGTGTGTTATATATTTTATTTTATAAATTCAATCATACGATACGAGTGCTATTAACAGGACACGTGTTTTCGCATAAGCCAGAGTTAACAACCCTTGCGCGAACGCCAAGCGTAGTGTGAGTGTGGCAACAAAAGTGAAGTACATACACAAGCTTGACTTCTGTTAGTATTCTGTGACCTAAGTTATAACAAAATGTCACTAAAAGTACTCAAAGATTGAATTATTAACAAACACGATGCTATTTTTAAGACTAACTACGTACTACTCCTTTATATCCGTCGTTATTAAAAGTTGGGTCCCAGGCCCGGATCTAGGGGGGGGCAAGTCGGGGTGTGTGCCCCGGGCGGCACGTTTAGGGGGCGGCATATTGAATCTTGGGAGACAAGGACAACTACAAAACTGATCAATAACGTGACACCACTTACACTTTTTTGTTCGTCGTGCGCGAATTAGTGATTATGCGATACGGGCGCGTGAAAAAGAGATGAAAACTAAATATTCGGAATGTAATTTATCCATCTCAACAATTACGTTTAGTTTCAAATATCCAATTTGTGTTTACTAGTTAGTTTTAGTTGATTAACCGAAGAACAAACGTCTTTTATGTGGTACAGGCAGTGGTGAATTTACTAGTAGGCTGAGTAGGCTGGAGCCTAGGGCGGCAGATTTTAAGGGGCGGCAGATTTTAAGGGGCGGCAAATCTGGGCCAATTTTTTTGTTTTGTTTTACTGAAATAATAAAAGGCAATATTTTATACACTGAGAAAATGGGGTTTGAAAATTGAGAATAGTTAAAATATTTCAGTAATATGTTCCCACGTCTCCACGTTGACAATTGAATAATAAACACTTTATTAAATATCTATACTCGGATATTATAAAATATTCCAATAATGATACAAAAATTATAAAAAAAACTTGATTAAATGTGAAAAAACACCTATTAACATTGATTTTAGTCTTTAGAGTTCCTTGCTAAGAATATATATATATTTTTTAATTGGTTATTTATTGTTTTCACGCACCCAGTGGTCAAGGTTCCTCCACGGCTTCCTTTGCCTGTCGTAAGAGGCCATTAATAGGGGTCATTGGAGTCGCTGGCCAACTCTAAGATGTGCGGCAGAACTCGTGGCTTCATAGCGGACGCCCACGGTTAGGGCGTCCGTTGCAGAGAAAATCCACGTCTACCTAAGTTGTGAGGAGCCATATTAGTAAGTGCGCCGGGTGGCACGGCGAGTCAACTAGGTGCTACTCGCTCATCCGCATCGCCTATCGTCCGTAATACCTGCGATGGTCACCATAAGATTTAGTCGGTATGCCGGCAAAAAATCTTAGATTTTTTCAGGGATCCAGCCTGGCTGCAAAATCTATGCGGTACGGACAATTCCCCGTGCGCCCGATTGAAAGGCTGGAGACCCCGACATGCACCTTATGATCTCCTCGTAGATATCGATTTAAAAAAAGGTATTTTATTCACCCCTTGTATCTTTGATATGATCCTTGAGTATCCTTGGTGTGGATATCCGCTGTGATCTCAATCCAAGAATTCACATCGAGGGCGTAATATCTGCCACATCACGCAGGGTTGGAGTCCTGAACAGGGTGCGTCGGTTTTTCACGCCCGGTCAGCTTTGTCGCTTATATAAAGCGCAGGTCCGGCCGGGTATGGAATACTGCTCGCACCTCTGGGATGGATCCGCCCAGTACCTGCTCGATGCCTTGGATGGATTGCAGCGGCGGGCCATCCGCATTGTGAATGATGCTGACGTTACGAGCAACTTAGAGTCGCTACAACTCCGGAGAGATGTCGCCTCTCTAAGCGTGTTCTACCGCCTGTATCAGGGTGAGTGCTCTGAAGAATTGTTCAACTTGCTCCCCTCCTCTCCATTCCTAACCAGAACCACGCGTGCTGGCTTGCGAAGCCATAGCTTGACGGTCCACACCATCCCGGCGCGAACCAAATGGTTCTCAAATTCGTTTTTGTGCCGCACCGTCAGGCTGTGGAATTGTTTGCCGGCACACGTGTTCCCTCATTCCTACAATCCTGGGTCCTTCCGCCGTGGTGTGAAGAGGCACCTTAGCAGGCCGGCATAATTGTTTCCATTGGCATGGGACTGCCGTCCGATGCCAATGGATACTCTGCCTGGGCGGCATTGGCACTTTCCATCAGGTGCAATGCCGCCACTATACCAGGGCATTGTAAAAAAAAACTCGTTTTTAGGAAATTGAGTTTGAATCAGACCTGGAAGTTTTGAGGCCTGACAAGGCTATCCTTATAATATCCGCCATAATATCTGTGCCGCTGTACGTATGTATAATGTATATAAATGTATGTATATGGTGTACTACCACGAGGTCTATTTCAGTCTACTCTGCCCTAGTAACCATAAGAAGTTCCATGGAATCGTTAATTCGTCGTGAGACATGACCGAATTTTCCAAGTAGGTATACGGGGCCATACTATCTCGGAAAGACGCTACTTGATGCCGAGTTCTTGAAACGTTTGTGTGGAATTCGGATTTGATATTCCAAGCATTCCAACACCTACATTTTTCTTCTCCCGTAGCGTCCATGTTTCAGCGGCGTACAGAAATACGAGAAAGTGCTCGGACAAGCCTGATCTTTAGTAGCCTTTGTAGTAGTACGATTCCTCCATATTTTCCTGAGCTTCTCCATTGCCCCTCTATCCATCGCCATACGTCGTTTTATCTCAATGATACAACCACCATTGTTTTTTTTAAACAGCCTAGGATAAATTTACCACTGAACCAGTCTTGGAGGAGCCCAGCGACGGTTTGTGATGTGCATTGAAATCCCCCAAGACCATTTCAGCCGACGGGAACTGCGTCCGCTCGTCATCAGCCACATGGCTGAGATACCTGAACAGCCGAGTCGTCTCATCGTCCCCGTTGTGAGACCTGTAAAGGCACACGTCGATGCGGCTCAGGCAACCAAGATTCACGTGCAAACACAAAGCGGAGAAAGAGGGGCCCTCCATGCAGCTTAAACGGTGACAGTAGATGTCCAACCGAACATACATACAAGCATACCCCAGATTTAGGCTTGAAGCTTTCTTCAAGCTAATAACCGTGGTACAGCAGGTAGGAATATTCGGCTGGACAACGAATCCGCGTCTCCATCAAGAAGCGCAAAACAGACTAGGCCGTCTCGAGATGATGGTGGACGGCATTAAGGTCGTTTGGAGTTTGCAGATGTTGGTGAACTCCAAGTGAACGCGATGGTGGGGTTATGCACCGCTGAAAGACCTGCTTTATTTAATTGCGCTGTCATGAGGTTGAAGGGATGGGTTTGATGAAGAGGCATCGAGAAGCCAAAGTCCGGGCATTAAGCAGGCCGTATGGGCACCGGCATGAAAGGGTCGGCATGTCGCTAAAGGTCGGCTACATCCGGTCACCAACCGGCACGACGTACTCACCCAAGATTATGTGCGACATGGTGAGGCAGCACCTCGTGGTGGTTAGCCACGATTGGGCTCTTGTACTGTACTGTCTCATTGGCCGGCGGGTCAACACTCCTCCCTTCGACAGCGACCAAAAATACGTACAAAATCTTTATCAGATCAGTATGACGGTCTTTACGCCCCGTGGACGGTGACCGCTACCCAGACGGACACTTAAGTCCTACCACCACGAACTGTGTCAGTCATTTGGCACTACCCAGGGGTCACGTGTAGGAAAACTAGAGTCAAAGCTTACAGACGTGTGTGACGTTAACCCTCAAAAGTGACGCTAATATAAAAATGTTTAACATGGTGGTAAAATGACGTTCTTTCCCGAAGGCCTGTGTTGAGTGGGCGTCTGGTTGCTAAAAATGATGATGATGATTAAGATAAAAATATAGGCAAGGGGGGCGGCATTTTTCAGTTTTTGCCCCGCCTCGAAAAATACCTAGATCCGGCGCTGTTGGGTCCTTGAGTGCGGGACGGACTCTTGTTAGAAGTGTACTACACTTTTTAGTGTCCGCTTCTTTCTTTCATTTCTAACCATTCTGCCCGGTCGGCTTTCTTACAATAGTATTCTGTAAGAAACAAATTTATTCCATGACTGTTCAATTCTACTTTGCCTTCCTTATATTTTACTTACTTGAAGCAATGGCAAGATTTCTGTCATGTTATAAATTTGGTCAATAGTTACTGATAGTGGCTTGCCTGGCATCCTCAATATTGACGAAGAGTCTTACTGTCCAACAGTGGCCTAGTTAGTAATTAAATATTAAGTGCGCTTCAGATTTGAATTTCTTGCAAAGAACTCTATGCAAGATTCTAAACAATCTTTTCCTTCATTGTTACACCAAACAGTGATAAACTAAAAATACCAATACAATTTCGAATTTTCTCCATTGATTCTCAAATTACAGTGAATAATTTACGAGGATTTCTCGCGTACCTCATTGAATTTGCGGTCAGTGTAAGCGAGTTTATGGAAGATGTTTTGTCATCTTGCGGTTTCACTTTACTAATACCTCTGATGGTATCATCCGATATTGGTTCATAGGTATTACACGAATTATTTGTAGTTCGATAACTTTTGACTTGAATGTTCTGTTGTGGTTTTCTTTGGAGATTGTGTACTTGATAAACTTGTGTATCGGTTTTACGGTTGAAGAAATTATATTTGTAACCGTATTATAAAGAATAATATTATGATCCTTTACCTTTTTAAGTACATTGCGCATTTGTTTAATAATATGTATAAAAGACTCTGAAGTGTTGGTATATTAATAAAAAGGAGTCACCTCGCTAATAGCTATTATTTTTAAATAAAATATTTATTGAGGTTCTGATAAAAATAAAGTCCATATACTCCACATGTTGGGGTAGCTTCAATAAATTCACAATTTTTTTCAGTGAATTGTATGATTAACAATATCAAGTAGTAAATGCTATCAACATCTTACGATTATTTTTACAGTTTAATGACATCAGTAGCTGCATTTAAACTATGATTCATAATGATTAGGCTTTAAATATTGCTATCTTTATCGCCGTGTTCGAGTAATTTCATTCATTGGAATTAAGTTCATTCAATAGATTCAACAATAATAAATCAATAAATTAATAAAAAAAATAGTATAGTACAAACGACAGAATATTTATGTACTTACTTTCTTTTTACTGGTTCATAAAAGTGACATAAAAACATGTGATTTTAAGTGAGTTGCAAACTCCCACTGTTCGACACGATATGGACCTTATCGGAACCGAATGTACACACCCTAAATATCATATAAACTATGATAGGATAAGCTTTTCACCATCATATTGTATTATCCAGAAGACTATCTCTTATTATCTATCTCATATTATTATTACTATATCCTATTAACTTCCCCTATTAACTATAGAAATAAATATCATCCATGCCATATATTCTGGGTCATCGTTTAGTAAATTACTTCTCAAAATCGTAATGTGAAGGGTGTCCTGATGTAATGAAATGGGCATATAAAGCCTGATCATGTTTTATACTAAACCAGATCGATGTCCGAACGTCTTATAAAGTCATGATCGGTTCTTGTTTCCATATAGGAGGTGCTGAACCGTACTCAGGACCTTTAGCCTTCAATTAAGTAGGATTTTAATATGATGTACGTGACCCAACTAGATTTTGGCGGTAAAAATACGGCAGATAGGTACTTTTTACCTTAACCAAGATAAAATGGAATTCTAGAGTTTTCTCCAATATTGTAAAACGAGAGGTCAAAATGTAATTTTAATTGTTTCGTTTATATTTTTGTTCATATTATAAACTGATTTGGTAAGTAGTACAAATTACTTGTAAATGATGTGGTGTAGAGTTAAATGATAATAAAACTTGACAATTGTTTATTGTGTACAGGTTTTGCCGTCAAGTAATGCATTTTTAACGATGTAATTAACAAAAGATGTAAGTGCTAACATTTAAAATAATAAAGAGTGATTATATTTTAAAGTACTTGTTTTAAGTAATTCATTGATCATTTTATGACCATCTTTGGTCGCAAGAATTCCATTTACACAATGGCTATACAATAGTAGGCTTTCTAATAGTATTTCTATAGAAACTTGTCAGAAACGGCCGGCATCCAGCTTACTGCAAACTTTAATAGGTCATCCGTCTATCTTATGCGTGGATATTCGACGCTACACTTTTCTGGCCGACTTACACTAGAGACGCTTTAAATTAAATTAAAACTCCATAATTTAATAAAACTGTTAATTTACATAAATACGTTTTACCTAAACTAAGAATATTAAGAAAAGTACAGATTAATACATAAAGTTATAAATGCATAATTCAATTATTAAATAAACTTAGCGCCGTATCATTTGTAGCACAATAGACTGGCAAACGTTTTAAAAAAATGGTGTAATGTGAATAATTGCATAAAATCGATTCAATTCATTCGTCACGTCATAGCGGCTTGCCGTAAAAAATCGTATTGTTCGAATGAACAAACAGACCCACTTATGTCACAGAATGGCACGCTTTGCACGGCATTAATGTATTGGTTATTTACTTTTTTGTTCCTTACGTAACAATGGGAGATGCATTAACATAACCCATTTGATTGCATTTATGTTTAAATTATCTCTTAACCTATAATTCCTTGGAGTCGCTCTATTCTTCTTAACTCAATATACGTAACTGTGAAAAGGGAGTGTATTGTAACCTATGCTTTTCGTGTTCAAAAAGGTTTTTTTTTTTTTTTTTATTTAGCCGATGTTAAATACCAGGTTTTTCGATATCCATATTGGCATTGAGAATGAAAAGTATCACATTGTTACTAATAAATTCGACATATATTAATTGGTGTTCACATATTGGTTTTGTTATTAATACAGTGAAAAAATTAATTAAAGGTCAAAGAACAAGTTTAACCTAATACAGAACCCGACCCGTCGTGACATTACCAGCAATATATTCCATTGATTATAATTTCAAATATTCATCAAACCGGTACGTGTAATCGAAAGGCACTCAACCATCGCATTCGCTCACTATATTGAGTCATACAGCGATACTAGTATTGTGTTTTCTTATGATTGTCTCCACCACGTGCCTGAAGCTTAGTCTTTTAATTTTTATTTAAAAAAAAAAATGATGGGTGTTCCTTTTTTAAATATTACATCGCTTTTTAGCTTCAGAGTCGTCTTCCTTTGCCTAATATTACAACGACGTTGTGTATTAATTTTATAGACGCTTTTTAGTAATAAAGGAGTCACGCTGTATTTCAATTTAAACCGTGGTTCGAATCTCTTTCGCCTACGTATTACTATTGTCTAACATTCAGCGGACTTTGTCATGGCTTTGTATTGTCGTTTTATTCAAACAGAAACCTAGCTTGAGATCCAATTCCTCTTTTGCTACTTTAGATTTCAAATGTTAGGAATTTATCTACAATGTATAATATGTATTGGGTATTGAACCAACGGCGATTTTCTAATAGCTTCGGTACGGGTGCTGTTAATACCCGCCCTAATACTATAAAAAATACAATATCCTCCTTTCCAATCACATTAAAACAGCCTAAACACTCCCGGCGTAATAAGTGTAAAGCCCATAAAACGAGCATTTTTACAGAACAGCACATCGCAAAGAAGAGTTAATCGTGTGTGGAACAACAATCGGCGGTCCATTGTCCGCTCGGATGTAATCGCGCTGGCTCAGTACGCTTCCGATGTAGATTAACTCGCCACTCGCGATAGGGGAAATGTCCACTGTGGACACGGTCGCGTCGCTTTGCAGATTTTGTTTTTTTTTATGGTTTAATATTATGGATATTTGTTTAAGTGAGAATAAAAAATGTGGGAATTAATATTGATTATTTTCTTAGGACGTGAATTGTTGTTTAAGGTGTTTTTGTAAGTTGGTAAAATTGTATTGTTATTTTATTTTATTAATACATATTGCATATTGCCGAAGATCGGGCGAAATAGAGTAGAATTAGCTGGAAGGCGGATCCTAGCACCGGCCCGGATAACTCTAGATAGAAGTAGAAGAATAAACGTTGCAAAGATAATGTTTTTGGTTTGAAACATCATGTATTATTTTCATATTATTTTCTTTTTAAATTTATATTTCACGATTATTCGAGCAAAACCACGGTTCGCTTATATAAAAACTTACTTAGCAATTTGCTAAATTATCTACAATCACATAATTTCTGCAGATGTACAAAACATTAATGTAATTTGTTTTATTGTCTATTGAAGCAATAATAGCATGTAATAATTAAAATACTGATATGTATATAACACATAATTTCAGACATGATGATCATTAATATCCAAAAAACTCTTTAAAGTAGTGATGTTATAAAAAATACAACTCGCATATTTAGTATTCTGTACTATACAATAAATACTATTATATTCTATACAACTAGAGTAACCAAAAAAAAAATTTTTTTACTATATTCTTGTTTTTAACAGAAGATGTTTCTGATTTTCAAACTCATTTCTATTCTTGTACTAATTACATTGTATCTCTGGAAAATTCAAGATTCTTAGTCATACTATGTTAAGACCTACAGGTTTCCTTACTAACAGTCAGATGAGCAACGGAGCGACTGATCACTTTTGATCTTGATCACTCTTAGATATGAAAAAGGTTCCGTTATTCCTTTTTTTGTACGGAACCCTAAATAAATATACTGAATACGCAATTAAGTGTCTAACGGAAGCGCATAAACTACCGCAGGCCACTAAAACTCATAACTTTTATCGGTTGCGTTTTAAAATTCTGTTCGTACGCAAGATAAACATGCGGGTTTTTTTATAAGAATTCCGTGTGGAGCGATAGTTTTTATGGATTGTTTGGAAAAAATGGATGATAAAGTGTTGCTTTTTTAATGGCAGTAAATGGGCTTCGATAGGTTTATGTCTGGTAAAAGAATTATATCGCTTGCTTTAAAATGTTTTGATAAGGTAAGAAAGAGCAAAGTGGCATACTGATACAAATTTGTCTGTTTTCTATAGTTTTATTTATCTTTTTGTGCGATTTTAGCTACAACTGTATCAGCCCATATACTGCAGGGCACGGGCCACCTCTACAATCGAGAGTACAATTGAGAGCAGTTGAAGATGCTGGCAGCGCGTTTGGTCCGTTACCAACAGGCCACCACGCACTTTTCCTGTACAATAGGAGTTAATTAAATTGGATTTTGTACTATATCCAAGCCTCCATGTGGCTGGAAGTCAAACTGCCCACGTGGATAATGCAGATGTGCCGCCACTTGTTCTGGTTGGCAAATGATTCAAACTGATAAGGACTTACCCGATGGTTATTGATCCCTGCCTACCAATAAAAAGAGGGGATATGTGTTTTTTTACCATGTTGACTAACAAATTGACTCTTGCTTTTGGAGCTCAAATGGCTTAAAATGTGTGAGCAGAATTATTTATGTCAGAGTTCTATATGAAAGTGATATTTTAACCTTGTTTGAAAAATAATATTGTCAATTAAAGCATATTACAATGTTGTTTAAGGTGGCAGTTTTGTTTGTGTTTACAACATGGATGTACGGACAAACGATTACGCAAACAAAAAATATACAAACACTAGAGACAGATTCATAATTGGATAAATATTATAATTGAAGGTTACGCAACGTTCAGAAGTTGAAAATTCGATGGGTAAATTTAACGGTGTTGTATGAAGCAATAATTTGAAGAGATTAATTTATTTTCTACAAAAAAAAAATAAAATAATTATGTATTGCTTTATACTTTTGCAGTAATTTAAGCCGTAGAATAGTTTGTCTATCCATCCATAGTGTTAAAATTTCAGATCTCATAAGCAAAGCGTGTATATATTGTGTATTAATAGAAGAAGATGACGAAATTCAGTTAAATGACCGAAAATATTCATGTGCAATTATATTTTTATTTATTCATACATATTCATACCTATGTACTTATACATCACTGTACACAGAACTAGTAACTTAAAACGTAAAAAATCCTTAATGAAGAAAAATACATAAAATAATTTCTCTGCAGCAAAATCTTAATGACGAATGTCCTACGGCTTCCCCCCTCAAAGTTATTAGTACGTTTAACACTAATAAGAATCGGAAACCGCCGGCGACACAGTAATTACAAAGGCTTTGCGTACCGATGTGTTCCCTTATTACGGTCTAGTTGCCTACGTTAATTACGAGAAAAAAAAACTACGCTGATTAATTAATCATAAGTCTGTGTGGAGAGAAAAGCGTGAGAACTGAGCACTGTGCGGAGAATGTGTGTGCTAACGCTTAGACGGGTTGCTAACTGGGGTTGTGAAGGAAAGATTTTTAGACTTCAAAATAAGAGGCGCTGTATTTGACCCGCTGTATGTATTGTAAGTGAAGAAAAAATATATTATTGATGAATAAAAACAAAATACAGTATACTGTAAATAGTCTCGTTATACCTATTAAGCTACACTACTACCAACAAGACTATTACTAAAATATGCAATAAAAAGAAAAAAATATAAAAAGTACGAGATGGCCAATAATAAAAACCCCCAATCATGATTATGATTTTCTTAACTACTGAGCCGTATTGGATGAGGTTGCTAACAAATATATTCTATATATATTTTTTCATCAGGGTTGATTATATAGGTATTATATTCATTATTATCATAATGAAGTGGCCTTCTGGTCACAGTCGAGAGAGCTACCTCTAATGAAGTGATTATAATTTAAACACAATGTTTAAATTACTTTTACTTAATTACTCGGTATGCCCTAATGCGGGTTAACCTGGCCTAATGCGGGTTGGCCTGGCTAACTGTTAAGATAATATTGTAAAAAATTTAGAAAATAATACTAAACTTAGTAGCACGCTCAAAGCATTTACGGCCGGTTTCTATAATCCATCTATCTTTAACAAGAGATTTCTCTCGAAATTTCGATACAGTTTTTGCTTCAGTAAAGAAAGACAGAGATATTTAGATAAGGTGCATATATTTATACATATCTAGGCAAGATAATATTGTATGTCTATCTTTGTTTATTGAAGCATACAATGGTATCGACATAGTAACGGTATCCATTTTAACCTCTTGTTAAAGATAGATAGGATATAGAGAACGGCCGTTAGTGAAACGCTGTCGCTCATTGTGCGACCACACGGTGGAATGCCGTGGCTCATTGTGCAACCATAAAATGTGTGCGCATCCCCGTGCCCCCAATAGATTGCGTCGCCGGTAGCAACAAACAATTATTATAAATGCATTGTATAAATTACTCATAATTGCTTCCGAAGGTATTCTAATTTAATTAAAATAATTGGATGTTTAACAGAACTATTTTAATTACAGGTGATTGATGGGTGAAGTAAATATTATAAGAATGTATTGCTTAATTAAAAAAAAAACAATAGGCAGAGCCAGTTCCGATAAAGCGACGTAAACTTCCGTTGCGTTCTTCCTACGTACAATGTTTTATGGGTAGTAAATCATTGATCAATGCTTTTTTATTACGCGTAATAAAATTTAAATTATTTTTAACACGGATAAACTTTAAAATGAGAATAAAAAAATAATTTCGATACATTAAGCATGTTACTAGAATAATCGATAAAACGACCACATTTTCAACCAAAGTGGAATTTATTCTATTCTATAATTCATTTTTATAGTTTTTAATGCTCGTAAATTGGTCAACTTTGGTCAACAATGGTTGTGTAAACCGTTTATGCAACATACAATGTTATTATTATTGCCAACATTTTATTTTTTTTGTGGTATTTACATACAAGTATTATCATGCCGATGTTAACTACATTTAAATAGTCAGCATAAACGTTTGTCTCTTGCAAAACACAATTTTCCATTGCGTTGCTCGATTGCTTTTGCAATGAAGGTGTTACAAGATATTCAAGTAAACATAATTTTCCAAACACGATCCAAGCGTTCATTACTCCAGAGATTATAATCGATTCATTAGCCGGACGGGTAAGAAATGTGAAGTTTGCCAACAACCGCTCTTTGAACAGGTTATGTCCCCTACCACGCTCGTTGCGCGGCCTCTATCGACACATTTGTAACGAATCAATCGTTTGTGTGTATCGATTTGTTTATGGTACAGGGGTCTGTGTAGCCATGGTGTGGACCGGTGTCACCCGAGGCCATTCGTCGGTCAAGTGTACCCGTTTGACCGCGTAAGAACTATTTGCGTTGCTATTTCGCCGCGAGCTGTCGACGAAACGTATTACTGCATCTGAGTTCACGGTTAATGAACTTCGATTGCCGTGTGAAATGAAATGTACGCGAAAGTTCGCCGTGTAATCGGGAATTATGGTGATTTTATTGATAAACATATGAATGAGATGGCGCGTGAGTCACGGCCCATCAGATAGAGATGTCACAAAAACGACAAGAATACATGTTGATAATTAACCTGTGTCTGACAATGACATGGCTACGAAGTACAATCTACATTATACACTAGCGTATACCTAGATGTATGCAAGTCTCTTTGTGGGGCAATTATTTTCATCTGGATCTGGATCTGGATCAGCCCATATACGTCCCACTGCAGGGCACGGGCCTACTCTACAATCGAGAGTACGATTGAGAGTGGTTAGGCCATATATATTTTCATACACATTATTAATATGTATTTTCATTTGCCCAATTCTTTGTAGTTTGGTTATTTAGTTATTATTTAATTGCATAAGTTTTCAGTATTTTTTGGAATATTTTACTTAATAATTCAATTTATGTGTTTTTGCATAAAAAAATATATAACACCATTTACCGACCCCCTACTGAGTAGCTTTTAGTACTAGCATTTTAAATTTTATAATTAATAAATTAGGTTTGGCCAATCCTAGATTCAAACTGAAGTACGATCGGGAATTCAGAACATAAAAATATAGATATCGTTTTAAAAATAATTGTACTAAACATTTTAAATAAATCCTGCCAAAATACCGCAGCTGAGCTATCCTGCAATGCGTGCTATATACCGGAATCTTAAGAAATATATATTTAATTACATCCCTCTAATTTTTTATAGTTATTTATCCTTGGCATTATAATGTAATTATTTATTAAAAATTTACGCTTAATAACCAAAATGTATTTTGATTGAACTCCTTGAAATATTCTAAACACTTTCCACGGGCCGACCTTAGGAGAGCGGTTGTTTTGACTAAAGGTCATCATGGAGTCACTTAAAGTAAGTGGCTTGATTCGTGAATATAGTCACGATCTAGTTTTAGGCAACAGAAGCAGGAAAGGAAAAATATTAGCAATAATTTTAATATTATGACACCACAAAAGCATTTCAGTTTGCTTTAATACGAGTTTGGCGTTTACCCCCGAGGTCGATGTTGAATGATTACACTCATTTAAAATATTGACATTACCACCAACCTTTGGACCCAAAAAATCCAGATGATTTCCCTACATCAGACCGTTTCCATAAGCTATCAAAATTTGGATCTACAATTTTTGAAGTGGTGTCGATTTTTATGTGTTAATCTTTGTATATCAGTACCAATTATTTAAGATATTTTTTGTTAAACTTTAAAATAACTAGTTTCCATAACACGGTAGAAAGAAGTACTTGAGAGGCAAATATTGTATGCTTGTATAGTGATAATTGCGACGTTGACATCAAACGGTTTTCAGAAATGATTCAGCTTATGATTGCAAACAATTGCGAAATGAATCAAACTGTGAATAAATCTATGAATTCGCCATTTGCAGGTCGCGAATAAACTGAACTAATAAAGCGTTTAACTGGAGCGGTGCTAGTCGCAATTTGTGAATTAGCACTTCCAACGCGGTGTTCCGCATCCTGCGTCCGTTGAAAATATCAACAACTGCCAATGAACGAAAGCGAGAAGTTTAGAAAACATTGCGTATGTTTTATATCATGATGTTATCTTCGCAAGTTAAATTCAACATTCAATTGAATGACATCATACGTTTGTAGTAATTGCAACACCAGACAGGTTGATATGATCAAAACACGCGCTCTCAATGTGTTTAGATAAGATGTATGTGACGTTGGAAAGATTTCAGAAGCGGCTTCTGTTTTGATGGTTAGTTTTCTCTCTTGATTTTTTTGTTGTAAATACTGGAGTGTGATCGATGAAAAGTTAAAATTAATTTCGTACTGTCAAGGATCAAGATTGAAAGTAATTTTCATTGAGATATTGTTCTTAAGGATCATTAAAATTTAAAGCTAAAATCTTAGTGAATTTAATTATGATTATCTTATTTTAGAGATTCTAACTAGATATTTGCCTGTCTAGAAAAGGTTGAAGTTGATTGTTCGAGGTCGTCTCCTTTTACAAAAACCGTATTTGTGGAATACGATTTAATGTTTATTACGTACTCTTTTGTAACTAATTTTAGTAAATATTATTTGATGTATAATAGGTATTGGGAATAATTTTTCCATTATTGTCTGCCAGCAGCTATTTTACATTGTTTAATATTTAGTTCACATGCGCACTGGCCCTAAAAAGAATTTCCAGTAATAGCTATGATGAAAAATAAACGTTGGCAGTAACTTACCATCCAAGTCAAAGTAAAAAGAAGGCCATCCCAAGCCAAGCGAGAGTTGAACGTTAATATTATTCTAGCTAGAAACAAAACAAAATTTCAACGAGCAAGCGAAAATAAACAATTATCTTGACAACCATTTGGGCAAATCTTTATAAACGGTGCATAGTTTTCACCAAACCTCTAACATCTGACCTAATAGACAGCGCATACTTGATGTCATTTTTTTTGATGATTCATTTACGTAAAGAATTCAACAGGAGCTAAAAAATTGTACGGACTTTGTCTAATTTGAAATTAGAAACACAATCGAACGTCTTATTTGATTTATGAGAAATCCTAGCAGATTTTCGCCCGGTTATTTAAAATACAAAAATATTAATAGTTAAATTTGTATTGAAATTTATTTTCATAGTCGTAAAAATGCAATTTCATGTATATTTCACACCGATACACGGTGCGTTTCATAACATGTTGTAAAGCGTAGTTTTAGAGCGCTGCCCGTTCGGTTATCGTCCAGCCAGTGCGTTCGCAACAACAATAATGCCCTTATCAGAAGCATGCTATTCGATTTCGATTACGAGCGAGCAAACCGTAATGCATCGGTCCATAACTGACGACAGACCTGCTAAGTTTCTTTAACTTTATTCGTAATGAGAGGAGCAAGACCGATAATATTCATATTTTCACTTATAGCATTTGCTGCACATGATGACTAAGCATGTATTGTAGTATTTATCATCATTCCTAAGTTATTAAATTGGATCAAATATTATTAATTAACATTTGAAGAGTATCAGATTAGATTAGTTGGATTAAATATATCAGTTAATGATTAGCTCACCCAAATATTACAGGACATTTATTTGAAAAATTATAACTTACCTTTTGTTAATGCTTCGTCGAGGACTAATGTGCATTTATATGTTACCAGTTTATAATAATATTTTATTTAAATACTGATTATTGAGTATTGAGTACCTTTGGGAATCTTGAAGAAAGAGAATGGTATTTGAAGTCCATCTATCCAAACATGGTTAGTGTGATGGTATAAGATTTCAATGCCCTAATCGTAGGTTAGTAGGACTTTGGAAATATACTCTGAAGTAGGACTAACTTAATGTAACATACTTCTGCTATAAATTTCACCACTATCAATGCTCTTATCAATAACATAGTTTCGCAATTATCTATCGCCGTATCAAAACACAGCCACATATCATACTACATACAGGTTCTATTGGTGTATTCACATCGACTGTAAATCAAATATCGACAACTGCACCGCATCGCATATGCGATTGATAAATCAATTGTCTATGATAGTTACACTGTTATGTTGTACATTCGAATTTACGATTTAATGGCGACGATAAATACTGCGCGGACATGATTTGATAAGGCACGTCCAGTGTTAGTGTTAGCAATAACTTTAGCTGCTTATGTTGGTAATGAGCTGGGTGATATAAAGCATTGTGAATTATAGTTATTTGTCATGGGTGTCAGGTTCCTAATAAATATGAAGACAGTAATAGAATTAGTAAAAGGTAGCAATTTAGCTATCCTTCTGGAGCTCTAATTGTCAAAAGTTACCTTATTAAATGCATACCCAATCATGCTCTGGACGCAGGCCACCTCTAATAGGTTTCTCTCAAAATCTTTAGATAATTTGAGCTGGATATTTTGTGACCTCAGTTGATAAGCGAAAACTTAACCGTTTGCTATTTATAAAGCTCCTCCGCTATAAAAAAGGGATCAGTGCCCCAAGCAGGAACATTTGACTCTATAGTATAGTAATCGTAATAGTAAAATTTTGTATGGGAATTTGAACAGCGCCATTGTGAGCGTATTTGGAACTAAATTATGGCAGCGGGAAACGTTTACGACACTATAGTATGGTAATCGTATATGCTAGCGATAGTTGAATGTATGAAAAGTGGTAGCAGGAATAATTTTTGACGTATAGTATCGCCGATTTACTATCGAGAAATACGATTGTTTTGTCACCGACATTTTTACCGTGAGAACATTATCGAGAGTATATTTTTGTATTTCTACACATCGAATTAAGGAAAAATGTGTTAATTACGGTCATGCTTAGTGTTTCCCGATGCCTTAGTGTTATTGTGTGTAATTATCTACTCCGTATTTCGCTAGTTATATGAAATTCAATGCTGCAATATGAAGTTATAATTATTGTGATACCTAACTCAAATATGAAGGTTACTTCTTAGACTATGGACTGTTTGGAATCGGAGCAACGAACTTGGGAATCTTGCGAACAAGTATGAGGATATAGAAAGTCTGGAATTTATTGTAGTTAAAAACATACCTAACCTAAAACTGTAAAAAACTTACAAATAAAATATTTACATGGAACTTTGATTTTCGTTTTGCGTACCTACTTAATCATTTTATGTTATAAGCTTATAAGTCAATGTATAGTCGAGCAAGCTCTTAGGGCAGAGAAGTGTGAGCATATAATATGTGAAAATAATTGCCGAGGAACTTAACGAGCAAAAATATAGAGAATACTTTCATAAAGCTCTCCTCCTTAAAAATGTAGAGGGATTTTATAAAACATGTGTACATATCTTTATCTATAACTTAAATAATATGAGAGTTATTAATTTGCATTAATTGTTTGAGAACTAAAAATTGCTACGTTCGGAAATCTAAACGCATAATTAATGGAGTCATTTTTGTATATTGCGGAATAAAAGCAAGAAATATGTATTTGCTTATTAATTTATTTCCATAACCTTTCTACGCGACATTAATGCATGTTTTCTATTTTTTTGTTATTTTATAATAATAATAAATTAATGTACCCACGTAGTGAATGACAATTCCGCACGAATCATTCAATAACATTCGTTCATTACCCTAGGTTATCTGTCACTATCGTAACGTAATAGTATCGAGTTCACGAGAGTATGGTTAATCGATTCATGCTACCGATATGGAGTAGTAATAGTATAGTAATCGTTGTCACGATACTATTACTATACGATACTTCAAAATGTTCCTGCTTGGGGTACAGAAGTGATAAAAGTTACTCCAAAATATTTAACTAAGGTTTTGTTTACACGATATCTTTAAATATTGACTTAGAATGGTTTTTTTTACATAACTGAAATGTTAAACTTAAGAATAATAGAACATACACCGTTAAAATGAAGCCCATATTTTGCGTCGCGTTCTAATAAAGTATACAATTTATGTTATTTGGTCGTATCGTTTATACCGTTACAAAAATATATTAAATTTGAATTTCAAATTATAATATATACTACATAGTTTAAAGCTTTATCAAAACCGAGAATAACGTGATCGACTTGTCTTGTAGAAGCAGATTCTATTGCCTTATACTGCGGAGGTGATGTGACTCAAATGACAGCTCATATTAACTTTTTCAACGCAGGAAAATAGCTCTACGCGTCATTGGAATAATGATTTTCAATGTTGAGTAATTTGTTTCTAACGCAGGGACAGGTTCCGCCACACGCAGTCGTTTATTGCCGGGCATAGACCTTCCATCGCATTAGGCTTCATAGAATCCCACGATAGTGTGTGACGGTAATGTATAGTGAATAGTCAAGGAAAATTCTTCTGGACATTGGATGTAAACTGCTTCCTTTTTGCAGATTTGTAGTAAGTCTGTGTTTAAGAATAACAATAGCTTCGTGCTAATATAGATTGTATTAGAAATTTTGCTCTGTTCTCTTCGAATAATCATTGAATATTTATGATTTATTTTACTCGAAAAATAGGAATCCATTTCTATTAAAAATTCAGTTTTTTGACGCGTTACATTCACTTTCTAGTTTTTATTTGTTTCTTTTGAAATTCGATTGGTAATCTTTTTCGTTTTTGCAACCGCCGATCATCGTCATACCGCGTACTTGGAAATCACGCAAAATATTTCCCAACCACACAATAGAATACGATGCTCGGCCGCAACATGGCATCTGTCCTCATTTGGTTTTATGTCTCTTTTTGCATATGCGTAAAGTGCTCGGGCAAAGGTGATCCAAGGTCGATGTCGAAATAGAAAGAGAATCTTTACGTCTCATGCATAATAGAGGTAAACAAATCGCAATGATACCGAGCCGAGCCGGGTGCGCCGACCTACAAGGGGATTTAAAATGAACTTTATTTGCAAACACAAAATACTATTTAATATTCCTTTGATGTACAACATGGATCGCATATTTGCATGTATTACTTGTGTGCGCATAGCTCCGATGCCTTTGACGACATATTAAAATAAAGACATCATTATGGTCCACGGGAAATTATTTGATAAAAAATTGCTAGAATTTGCAACGAAGTTAGCGTTGTTTATACTGTGAATGTACTGTATGTTAATAAAATGGAATAGTTTGTTCTTGGAAGAAACTACATTATAGCTTCTTGGAAATTACTTGATCATGTTTTTGTGAGAATATAAACGTCAATGTACAATTACATTGAGGCCTCAATGAATGTAGAACAGGAATATTGGAATCAATAATTTGACTAACATAAGTACAAAAGCTAACTTCCTGTGATTGCAAATAATTGTGTTGATATTGAAAAAGCTTGAGGAAAAAAAGACAATTATGAGGAATAATTAAAATATTTATATTAAATAATCCTTTTGCCTGCCACATATGAATCAGCCAAGCTACTTAAATTCCTGCCCATAGATTTAGTAGTATTGGTGAAGGATTTCGGTGTCAAATGTTATACACTTCTAGTATAAAAGTTACTCATGAATCTCTGAGAATCTGTTAGTGTGTTAGTGGAATTTTATGCTTTTCTTTAGTGTATTTATTTATTATTCCTTTAAAGATTATTTTATTGGTATTCATGTATATAAATCCTAAAGTAGATTTTTTTTAGAATTATTCAAACTTTCAGATCGTCTCTTGATTTCCTGAAAATATTGTGCCGATTTACCTATATTAACAGCAGCAAATTTTGTGTTTCAGGTACAGCATTAATTGGCGTAATTATGGCTCCGTTGCGTAAGTAGCACGGCAAATATGTGACATGGTACCAGTAATGGTGTTTACGTTTTACTCGGCGACATGTTTATTGTGCTAACATTGTTGATACTTGATAGTTGATACATACACTCCTGTGGGTGACCGCTTTCAGTTGAAGAGCTGTATCATCCCGTATTTGAGTACTGCTAGTGATAATTATTCAACGGTGTATGTTTGAACCTTCACATTCATAGGTTTGAACCCACGTTAAGATCGAGTCTTGTGTCGTACGTATCATAAACTATGAGACACTTTTCGGTCTCAAACACCCAGACTCAAAATTACCTGTGGATCACACAAATTTTTGTTTTGTGTGCGGATCCAACCCAGGGCCTCACGTTTTACAGCCGCCGTCTAACCAACTGCACCACGGAGGCTGTCAAAGCTGGAGGCTGGCTAGCTATTTAGAATTTGACCTGATTATAATATGTTGTATTGTTCTCTCCTCGCTTCAGTATTTTAGTTTGTTTGAGCCCATAAGTATTTGTTTCGTGTCTGGATGTTTGTAAGACTGAAAAGTCTATTGTAGTTTTTGATACCTACGACACACGACTTGGTATCTTAGTATACGTTCAGGACTGTCATTTTTGTATTGCATGTTTCCGGCAATTCAGTAAACAGGTCGCCTGATGGTATATGATCATGAGCATCCATAACGTTTGGATCATAGTTGTGTTGCCGGCCCATACAATCGGGAGGGAACGAAATAGGATGGGAAGAAGGGATTGTTATTAGTGTATGAATGAGTTTTAGGTGTTCTTATTTATTTATTTTATTGTTTATTAATAATACAATAGTGAAAGGTCCTGATTTAATTAATACTTGTTTATATAACTAGTTTATTTACAATTTATTTACTGCCGCGTTTATTTATGTGTATTTGCGTTTGTGATCAGATAGTTATTGATGTAAATAATATTTTGTTTGCTTTTTGTGGCGGATTAAATTGTCTGTGTTTATTTAGCTTTTAGTTTATTTGAATCCATATTGAGTTTTAGCCCAATTTAGACTTCATGTAAATATTATATTCTTTTAAATTATATTGTCATTACGTTATTTTTGTTTAATATTATCTATAGTCTTTTCTATTTTTCCTTACTTTTGAAATTGCATTATTAAAAATAATCTGTTAAATTACACAATTACTTCCGAACTTATTGACGGGCAGATAATAAACCTATTTTTAGGTATATAGTTTTTGGTTTTCTTCGCTCAAACTTAATTCAGAAGTTGTTCGAAGAGACAGAACAACTAAAATAGACTTTATAACTGAATATGATTAACGTAAAACTACAGAATATGTAAACAAAACAAAACAAAAGCATATGTGTGTTGTATTTGGAATTAACAGCAATACCAGATGTCTTCGCTGTTCTTATTTATAATACTTTGGAATTTAAGAACAATTACCGGGATCTTAATGCTCCTCCGAAACCGCATTCCGAACCTGAAATATTGATCTTGAAAGCCCATTAGTGTCCGGCAGACCCTCGATAAGGCAAAATTTGACCGGTTATGAAATGGCAATTCGGTTAAATGCCAACGGATATTGACTGGATTGGGTTGGAGTATCGGGGAGTATTTAATTATGAGTCTGGTTTATTTAGACTTTTAGGACTGTAGGCCATAAACTATCATGTTAAATGTTTTTTTTTTATTATTAATTAATGTATTACTGAATAAAACATTTTAATTAATAGGAAGTTACTTCAAACTATTTTTATTTTCATTCATTTCTGTTCTACAACCATTAAAGTTTGTCATTTGTTATATGAAAACGATTGGCTACTGAGAATCAGTCGCAATTAAGTTATTCAACTATTTCTTTGGCACAATTTAAAGGTTACCCAAAATGAGTGTTATGATCTTACTAATACCTACTGATCCAAAAGGTTTTCGTGTTTACGAAACCTTTCAAGGCCTCAATTCTGTAAAGTAGTTGACAACTTTACCCATCAAAATCAACGCGACGCGACACCACTTTTGATTTGAATAAATCAGCGTTAACTGCTATTAGCAGAGCGCTATCTAGATAAAGGCTCGGTTATCATGCATTAAACATACGTGTTCGATTATAATTATCAGTGAAAATGTAATTTGCGATGTGATAAACCAGTATTAGAAGTGGACACGCGTCACACTAGCGTATCAATTAGATTTAATTTTATTGTACCGTTGAATTATTGGTTGTATTTAATCGTGTGAATAGAATTAATTGCCTCCTAATATATCATTATTAAATGTAAATGATTCGTCAAAATTAAGTTTAGATTTCCATTCCATAATTTGCTAATGATGTCATGAAGTCTTCGATCCAATAAATTAGATGTAAATGATCGAAATGTGAATACCTTCGATTTTTATGTTACATTGTTTTGAGGCTAACAATAAGTTGATTTGTTGCACTGAGGACGCATTGAAATGCTTAAAGAATTCGCACAGAATTTCTCCTTCTGAAAATGGCTTATCAAATTAAACATAACATTAATTATAAGTTCCAATGGGTTGAATTAGTAATTCCGATGGGAGAAAATTTCTTCTTATTGAATCTTTTCTACTAAATCTGCGCCTCTTAAAATGTTTAATTAAGTTAAATTAACAATAATGATATTATGAAGTGGTGTAAAATTGAAAAGATTTAAGATAAATGTAACAGTTATGTTAAAATATGTACATGATCCTATTGTAAGACATAATTATGCGTTTTAGCATGATGATTCTTGATAACATCAACACCGCTTCCAAAAGAACCCTAATTTTAATTTCCATAGTGTACAGCTAACACGCATTTTAATTTACAAGATTTGTTAACCGTGATAAATATAATGCCAATATATTTTTGTAATCGATTCTGTTGCCAATGGTCCCGCTTTTAATTCGTTGATTTAGTACCATAAAATTTCATATTTCACTGTTTGCTTTCCCGACGACACACGTGGCGAACTCTTCAAGTAACACGCGTTAAAATAACAAGAAAGCGTGAACGGAGAACAAATTAAAAATTTGTGCTCGATAAGCTATTTCCATAATTTCTTTCGAAAGGGCTTCAAAAATAAAATTTATGTTGCTTTTCTACGCAAATATTCACCTACATTCGTTTCTATTGGTGCTATTTGCCGTTTATCAATTAGAAAGTATCGGATGGGTTCAAATCGGTCTGTCACAGCGCTCGTAGCTTTCCAATAGTTTTTGATCGTCTCACGCGGAAGTGCAAAGGTCACGTAATCATTAATACTCGTCTGTACCACGGTGCTGTTATTATTCATTGTTTTGACTTGTCTCACTGCACTATTGTTCCCACACGTGTTGTCAAAGATCGTGTTTGGAAAATAATGACTCACTTCCATTCAATTCGTTGCGAAACGATCATCACTTATTGTATCAGTGTATTTTATGTTTTTTATTTTGTCGTGATTATTAGGTCTGTGGGTTTAATTATGTATTATTTCAGTTTTCACATTGAGTGCTTTCATTGCCTGTAAAATGTTTTAATCTTTGAGACCATGTTTATGAAAATAGTAGTTGTAATTAAGCCGCATAAAAAACTTTATCGGTATGTTGAAATCATCCGTAGATGTAGAGTACTAATCTCATTATAATACTCAATATCAACAGTGGACTATGATCATGGACTGTCGTTTCCAGTAAAGAAACATACGCGGACTGTTGTAAGTACTATTAGTACATACATAAATAAAAGAATATAACTTTTTATGACAGCAACTGGAATTAAAATATTGATACTAATAACTGCCTTATCGCGATAAGCTACGGGTAGGGGAAATTGCTTTGCAATTGGAATGTAATTAGTGTCAATAATTATCGTAAAAGCAAATTTTTCATATTGTCTATTTATTTCATTCAAATAGTACACAGTGTTACAATATTAGTTTGAAACGTGAGGAAAAAATATCAATGTTCTTATCACAAATGCGCAGGTCTGTTATATAAATTATGTCGCTTAAATAATATTGAATCATAATATGTTTCTGTGTATATGTAATTATAAATAAATGCTTGATACGTACGTAAGGAAAATCGTAAGTTATGTTTATATACTGTATTAAACGACAATGTTGACTTCATTCATTACGCTGTTGTATACTATAAATTATAATATCCTTATCAATGAATAGTTCACAAGAACTTATTTCATGAGGTCATCTTTATGACCGAGGGAATAAAGTGTGTATTGATAGAAATAAAATACTGCAATTCGGCTTACTGTCTGGTGCAACATAAAAAATAAAAATATTCGACCGTAACCAATTATGAAATCGACATGTCACATGTTTTTGCAACAATAGTTTTAGTGAATATCATAAAGGTGTTTTGGGTATGTAGAAAGGATGAATAAAAGGGGATTAAAAAAACAAATATTTAAGGCGAGTGTGAATGGAAGAGTCAGTAGGGGTCGAACTCATCGAACCTACCTCAACTAGATCGATGGCACCTTAGGCAAGGGCCAGGTTTAAAAGTATCATGAACCGACAAGAATGCATAAAGAGATTGATGGAAGTCGACGAAGCGAAAGTAGTATGTCAAGATTGAGCAAAGCGGGGGTCTCCGCTTAGCCATATGGAATACAGGTGTAAAGTTTATGCCTGTATATGTGTATATGTATTTTTAACTAATAGTACATTTTTGTAATATAATAAAGATTAAATTGACAAAAGTGCACAGCAGTATACTTATGTAGTGACGAAGTGAAGTAAACTTTTTTAGCAAATTAATAGTCTATTTTGGGGCTTTGTATTGTAACTTCACTAAATGCAAAGATCGAGCCATAGGTTATTCACGCAGCTGAAGTTTAGTAAGCTTATTTCTTCTGAACGGCCGACACCTACAATAGATAAATCTACAAGCGCATCGCAGCTTCCTTCTCCGTTTAGATTGTGATTCGATGAGGCTTTCATTGCGGGCGTCGAGTGTCGATTCATTGATAATGGTGTTTACTGTGTTCTCGTCACTAATTTTTTTTCAGTAGATTCCCTTTTGTTGCGTCGGGTGAGCGATATTTATCTTTTATTTTTAGCTCTAGTGTTACTCCAACCATAGCCAAGTGTTTCTTTGTGAAGTATTTTTTACTATTCGGGGGTTGATCGTCAAGATGTTTTAGTTTATCTCCCCTTACGTGTTCTTTTGGAATGTGTACACTTGGTTTGTCATTGATAAATATTACGTGCGAAGTGCAAACTTGGTGACTTCACAGAACAATTAAAATATTTATTTAGATCGTTTTATTGCTTGTTGATAAGGTAGATAATGACGGTTATCAACATTCTAAATGCTCGTTTCCGCCTGTACGAATTTTTCTTGGAAATGTTGTTTCCTAGATGGATGCAGTGCGAATTAAAATGAGCCTTGTACTACAGACATTATATAATTGATTTATAACATGCAAACGTTTGATATTGATAAAGAAGATAGTCTTAGCTATTGGATTGATTGACTAATGAATTAAGAATAGATCATGATCACGAATATGAGAATAAATATCAGATTTAAAAAATATTTGAACCCAAAGATGTCCCATTCAGCATGGGTCCCTTCTATTGTTAAGAAGGATTGAGTAATAACCCAACACAATAACCTCATATTTAAATGGAAATAAACCCTCAAAGCCTGACCACGTGCATACGGAACGCGGGCGTGCTATGAAAACAATTCATGTGTGCTATGTGTATTGCGAGCGAGTAACAAAAAGAAACCGTGTCGACACCGTTATGGGCCAACTGTATGTTGAATGCTGTATAGTGAATCTTGCGATGTTTGACCGCGCCGGGGCCAGCCGTACCGTTAGCGATGACCATTCGTATTGTTTTGTGTGATTTTGTGACTATGCAACATCGATGGGAGATTGTTTAGACGTTATTTAAAAATTTGAGAGTATTGAAATGAAATATTCCGTTTACGACTATTGAAATAGAAATTGAAAATCTTTTATTAAAAATACAGCCATACAGAGACTTAATACTAATTAAAATAATGTAATACAAAATAATGAAATCCTTATAACTAGTGTGAGCAGGGGTACCCAAACTAGGCATAGGCATATTGTGGGCATGGGGCGGATAATGTGAGTAATCGAAACGTCATGTCTAGAAGTTAAAAAATGAAATATTAAACTAAATCCGCGATAAAATCCTTAAATAATAGTTTTGTTTCAATATGTAACATTAGAGTAAATATAAAAAAAATAGAGAGTATTCTTTTGGTGTTAAATTTCAATAGAAGAATTTATGGTGTAGTGAGAAGGTATATGTGAAATGCGAGGTCCCCATGTTTAGTTTAGCACTTCTTACAATTATAAAAAAAGTACTGTGGGGTCGAAAACATTTCCATAGTTTATTATAATTACGACACAACACATTTTTTTATACCATTTTAAAATATTGTCAGTGTTATGAAGGTTAATTATTGTCGGATTGTTAATCATTTCATATTTTTATTGCCAATATATTTCGCTCGCTAAATCCTCATCACTTGGACATGCGTTGAAAGCACAGCCATGAATAGTAAGATATTTTCGATTCGATTATACTTGTTAAATGTGTCAAATAGTATATACATTATTGGACTTTTTTATATTGAGTTAGTTAACTGTATATTGTGCGCATTATAGTTTTCTATAGAGAAGTTTGTGTGTCAAACCATATTCTAAAATATTTTGTGGTACTTCTCAAAGTTGGACTAAAAATTGTTGACCAATTTACAAAAACACGTTTTGTTGAATATTTTGACATTGGACCAGTCACTCGTTTAACAAAAGGTATATATTCACTAAGTATTAGGTAACCCGGCTAAACACAAAAAGTGTGCTGATTTATTTTGGTGAATTGTGATTTTTGAATTTTTTAATAGTAGAATTTCTTCGAGAACTCATGTAGATTTATAAAAAGGATTTATAAATGATTAGCTGTAGAGCTGTAGCTTGTTAAAATTGATAACTAATTATTTAATATTATTAAAATACTAATTTATATGCAACTCTTAAAATGTACCTTAGAGTGAAAATTTTGCATTGTACCTGCATGAATGCTTATTAATAATATTATGTATAAAATTAGGCTTTATTCACCTTTCAATTAGTTGAACACATGGCACAACCTTTAGAACTTTGGAGTCATTGTTGTTAATAAACAGAAGAGGCTATTTTTTTAAGTAATATTTGTAACCTTTATGTAGGCTTCAAGTAAATCTGTGAGGTAGCGATTTAATTAGTATTCTTACCTAGATACGGACCGAACATAATATAATAATTAAAAGACAAACTCGACGGTTACTTTAATGTAAATAACACAAAATGATGCACGCACGCATTCGAAAGGTGATATTTAATACCTTAAAAAATACAAAACCGCAAGAATATAAATAGAATTGAAGGACAAACAATATTTTACTTCCGCATAAATTATGATAAACTCAGGGAATGTTAATTTCAATATAAATGATTTACTTAATACTGTTATAAATTACGTTTATAAGAACTTACTTCTTACTTTACTGGTGGTAGTTCTCTCATATGTGAGATGCTGCCTCGGTACCACCGCAATGTCTATTTCTTCCGCCAAATAGAATTTTAAATGCACTGTTGCGTTTCGAATTGAAAGACAATGTAACTACTGGACATATATATAATGAGACTTAATATCTGTCATGATGGCGAGCCCAGTGAAATTCCAAGCATTTCTTTGTAATTCAAGGTGTTAATTGGTTTTGCTACTATTCATGAGCTGTCGTACGCTTACCAACAGACAAACAGAATGCTCGTCTCGCAATTCACTGCAATAAAAAAAATCTCAAAACTCCATCCTAATCTGATTTTTTGTAACAGTCAAACGCCTAAACCACTCATAAGTCAAAAATGAAATAATTTCACAAAACAGTAAGTGAGTAAACGATTATACAATAAGCAACAAGCGCAAGGGTGGTCCGTAAGTCTGTTTGAAGCAATAACCGTTTATATTTAGAGCGTTTCTAAATCAGTCGCGGCGACAGATGTTTCTCTAATCGCCTGCCCCTTCAGATATTAGCTGGAATTGTGTTTAGAAAGCTATCGAGTGTATGGGAAACTATTGGACTGTTGAAGGGTGACTATTAGGAGAGATGGATGCCAATGTGCTGAACGTTGGAAGTGTTTAAAAATATTGTTACTTTTAAATGATATTTACTGATTTAAATATAACTAGGGTACTAGGCTAATGATTTGGAACACTTTTTGACTATATATGTATGTATTGTCTTGAGTAGCATAGGAGTCTGTATTTAGCTTTTCAAATTTGGAATACCCAGAACCGAAATGAATATTAATTATGTTTATTTTTTTTTTGCGTTTCACGTTTCGTTTGCAGCAAGGAGTCTGTAAACATTAAACATTTTTCACATCAGAATATGATTAAATAATTATATGTTTATTGTTAACAAGCCACGAGGTTTATTACAATGATTCACGCAACGCAAAATGTCTGTTGAGGTCAACGCCCTTTGAAACGTATGCAATGATTTTTATTTCTGCATAAACCAACAAACTGGTTTCTTTTGATTTATTGTCTTATTGCTTACTCGTTGTTACTCGTCGGCTTGTGAAGAAGTATTAAAAAACAAGCTCACCAAATATAGCAAGAAAATCCCCGTTTACCACTTGGTAGACATTGCTGTGATACAAGGTTCCATAATAGCCTTCCGTTCTTTCGAAATTCTTCATTTATGTTTGTATAGTATAGTTAGTATTGAGGAGATATGTCTAAATAGGTATTCCAAGCTGGATTCAGGCACTTCTTACGGTGTTATGGATCTCATTAATGTGAGAGGCCTGTGTTCTTTCTGTGGTTGATTATGATTTTCGTTTCGAATAGCAGTTTCTTTGTTGAAAAATATATTTTTTAAAATTTAGCCACGCAATGAAATTCTTTTGTACAAAATCATGCAAATCTCGTCGGTGTTTTCGATTTATAAGTGCACAAATGGAAAGAGAAACCTTTTTTACAACATATACCCTAAATAAACTTCGGATTCAAAACATCGTTTTAGTTAGGTACTCAGCTGTAAAAAGCAAAAATATTACCAACATGAACCTCATTTTTTCCGGTTTGAATGGCGACGCGTAGGATTTTAAAGTCAGTTGGAATTTTATGTGAATTTTAAATAGATTTAGTACTTTGACATTTTATTAAGTTTGCAATGCATAGGCAAATAATGTTCTTTATTTTTCCTGCTTGTACTAGCACGGCAATGTTACTATGCAGCGTTTGATGTAAGTGCAGTTCAAATAGGAACAGAATATGAATAACTCTTTTGCATAGACAAAATTTTATCGGCATGAAAGAATCTGGATGCCATTGCCCGATGCCAGACGTGACAAACTTGTGCAAGTCTTTGTTTTAAATAAAAGAGAACCCAGTAAAAAGACAGATTCAATAAAAAATGAAATCCAATGACCAACCGAGCCGAGTTCTTTCTTTTTATTTCGAGATTAACAAAATTAAATACGCAATAACTTGTCGCCGCTGAAGACGCCGCGGGCGATCCGCGCGCGATTAACAATAATGAATGAGGAGGATTTTTTTAATATTCAATATCTCACTTAGTGAATTTACGGGATGTTCGCTGTGAAATACGAGGATGAATGGAAATGTGTGTATTTTTTCTTGAGAATTGTATTTCAATTGTTTTTTTGAGTTAACGATTGTGCTGTACCTACTGTACTGTATCATATGTACATTCCCGATTTAACGATTGCTTTAGTTGAATGCCTTTTGTGTTTTGAGTGAAGCATAGTAATGTTATCATGTTAGTGTTAAATGATTGAAGCCGAGACTAAAGTCTGAAGTTTTCGTAATAATAAATATTATCATATTGGTTTATTGGAAAGTGATTTCTGTATATATTTGTGTCTTTAAAGTTACCATAATTAATTTGGTATTAAATTATATGTGTTCTACCAACGTACCTCTAAACATTTTCAGATTACGAATATAAGTATTTCTTATTACATGTTAATTTTTTTTTTTACTCATCATAATTATCTTTTATAGGGAAACGTTGTAAATAAATATTTGACGACTTATTATGTTTTATCAAAACGTGTAAGGAGGTAGGAGAACTCGAAAGAATTCACAAAATTTTCGTCACATTAATTTAACAATAATGATTAGTTTGACTTGGCAAGTGTTCAATATCGTACAGTGTAACCCTAAAAGCATTTTGTTTTTATTAAATATTTATGCTTTGATTACATCGATCAGTGATGACCATTTAATTTCGGTGGATAGGCCAAAACACAATACATTAACTTTGTGCAGATTTTCGCTAGAGCAGAAAAAAATCTCGCATCTCATTTTTAGCTAATATTTTTTTCTCTTATCGCCTCTTTTAATTCCAAAGCGTTTGCGCATTAATAGCAGAGTCCCACTTTGTCGAATAGTATAATTCAAAAATATGTTGTGCGTAATTAAAATCTCCGGCACGGAGGCTGAGCATCGGAATTGTAAAATTTCCACGTTGAAAAGTAAAATTAATGCAATCACTTTGTGTACTCCTTTCTTTGCTTCGTCGGGCGTAACGCAGGTTACATTATGATGATTGTTCAAAAGTGGTTTTTTAATTGAAACTCGCTGTTCTATTTGCACAGTTATCGTTTAATCGTGCAACAAATGTACGTGTGTTTTGTTGAATAAATTTTGTTATTTTTGTTTTATGCGGGTGGGCTTTTTAAGCAAAATCTTTATTTAGTTGTTTAAATGAAAGTGTTTTTTTTTTTATAGCAATGAATGGTGAGACGAGCATGCCATGCATCTGATCGTAAGCGATGCAACTTCTCATGGATAGTAAAATAACCAAACAACAACATGAACAATGGTTGGCATTCCACTGCGCTCGCCATACTGACTTAAGATTTTATGTCTCAATTTGTTCAATAGTTACTCCGTTTAATTGTTTTAGGAGTTGTGCCCTTTGTTCCAATAATGCGTAATGCTTTTGTTTTAGCTTAATATTCCGTGATTGCTTGAGAGAAGGGTCCTGCATTCACAGACATTAGTGTTAATGATGATGCCGCCATTATCGGCCCATGTACGTCTCATTGCACACATCTGACCTGCATTCATAACACGAGAGGCTATTACGACCATTGTTGAGTAATTTGCCATTCTTGTAATGGATTTTGTTCAAATATTTCATTCCATATGATAATATTTGAAATATTTATTTCTTTCTTTTAAATGCACACGAAAAAGGATAAAATAAATTTAATAGAAACTACATTCAAAGGTACACATCGGTCTTCAGCGATCTTATCGCTCTAGGCGATTTCTTACAGACAACTTTTGGATGTATTTATGAAAAGAAAAAGAAAATATACATACATACATACATAATCGTCACGCCTGTATCCCATAGGGGTAGGCAGAGACTATAGACCGCCACTTTGCTCGATCCTGGCATACTACTTTTGCTTCATCCACTTTCATCAACTTCCTCATGCATTCTCGTCGGTTCAGGGTACTTTTAACCTGACTCTTGTTGAGGGTATCACCGATTTGGTTGGTGTATGTTCGGTGAGGTCGACCCCTACCGACTCTTCAAAAATTTATTTTGACTCTTCAAATATTATTTTTATTTCAGTATCACCACACAACATATGCTATAACATACTATAGGAACTGTTGGACGTTGATCTACCTAAAAGTTTTCCACAATTCGTGTGTATCTTATTGATTAATTATTTCCTTACCCTGAATAGTAATAAACAAGCAAAGAAACAATACTTATGCTTACAAAACCAGAACCCAATAAATCTCGTTAATAAAATCCAGAGCAAACGGTCAGCGATAATGAACTAATATAGTACTGACACCCGACGGCCAAACAACGCAATTACGTCTTTCATTTAGACTTAATTTAATACAAAACCGAACTGCCCAAGGCCGCTGGCAATGACCGCAACGAGCACGGACAAACATCTGGACTCATTAATAAAGATTTCCAATCCGCAGAATTGCTGGAAACCGGTATATGGTTGGCAAGATCTTGATCTGGTTATGGCATTAGACGATACGATGCAGCCAAGGCAAATAGGAGGAAATGTCGTATAAAGAATTGTAATTTTATACGACATTAGGTTTAACGTTAAAGGAAATTCAGAGTGCATCTTTTATAAGGAAAATTTGAAGTGATATCCTTACTTTATACGTATCGCAATTTATTTTATGTATGTACGCTTGTAACATGAGAACCATTGGTTCGAATTGTGCGATATTTTATGGTTAAATAATAATATTATTTGGTTAGGTTTTTGTATAGGTTTTATGGGTGATTATACAAAAGTTGGGTAACTTTTGAGGATATTTTGTTTACTATAATAATTAAATCAAATTATAACAAATTCGGGTGCATATGATGACAAATCTAATGATTATATTGTTCCAAATCGGGCCAGTCACTTTTTTAAGTAAATTATGAGATATTTAAAATTTTCTGAATTTGACTGCCAGGGGACTGACGAGGCTAACATAGTACTGATAAAGTACACAATTTTCTAAGAATTATAATGAAATTTAATAAGAATTAGTACAAATCTCTTAGTTTTAATAATGGCACATGTCTTTTAAGTATTCAAATCACTTAGTAACAATTAAAAATAATTATAAAATTAAAATAAACGTAAATACCAATATCTTCGGCAGCATTAACTGATTTTAGCGATTTCATTGTCATCGGAAAGAACATATTCCTCGTGGGACCAACTCTTCTTCATTGAAATGCCTATCAACACTAAAAATATACAAATAACTAAAATATTTTATAAAAAAATAAAAACCGACTTCAAAACAAAAACCACAAAAAATATTAAAATAATAAGTACCACTGCAAAGCAAAAAAATAATATTTATTTCATTGGACTTGTGCATGTTGATTAATTTGCTTAATGACTTGACTAGCCAACAAATCAAAATATATGCGTAACTTAATATTTTATTATTTTTTGGTTTTTAGTGTGTTTTTGTTTTGAAGTAGGTTTTTATTAAAAATTTTAGTTATTTCCTTAAGTACTGAAGTTTTTGTTTTTCTTTGTATTCCGCTAATTTAATGGGGCACTTTTAATTCTGGCCAAGCGAGCCTTTTCGGCTTCTCTTTTTTTTCTAATCTTCTTCCCTAGTCAAATTGCTTTTAGTGTGCCGTATGATATTCTAAACTGAAATATAAAATAGAAATGCTTATACACGGTAGCAATTAAGATAAAAGTGCTCTAAAACAACAACAAAAAGCAGTATTATGGAGACAATTCAATCCTCTGGCGCGATACCTGACAAAGGACTGACGCCAGCGGATTGACGAAAAAGACATAATTTGAGGTTATAATCAGAACTAATGTTTTTTTTTGATAATTTCGAATATCAACAAACCACATTTTAACAAATCATAGTTAATTATGTATAAATGATGATAAACCTCAGATTAACAAGAAAATAACGACCCACCACGGGACTGAAATTTTGACTGGCTTTGCATGTGTATAGAAGACAAACACAACCCAAGAACTCGTACAGTGATGGCGGCCGTCAAATTGTGCTGTCCGCAACTAACTTCATTACCAACATTAATACATAAACAGGGATTTGACCTTGACTCGGTGATATATGGCGAGAATTTCAAATTTAAAGAACACACAACGGACTGACGGATGAAAACAAACACAAAGTTTCTTATTTTTTTTTTAAATAAATTGGAGAACATTGCATTATGAAAGTTGTAGTATATAATACTATGTTCATCACAGATTGTAGTAAATTAGTAAGTTTTCTTAAATCAATGATAATGTTTAATTGATAGTCACTTGATTGTTGGTTTTCGGGATTGTGACATGCCAAAGGACTGACATTTTAAGTATTAATTTTGTTTTTTTATTAACTTGTATTTAAAATGAATAAGTGAAATTGGGTGACCATATAAAGGACTTTTCATTGTTTTAAAATATGTTGTTATTTCAATAAAATATAATAAGACTTTGTATATATTGGCTGATGACAGCGAGTTACCCAATTTTTGTATATTCACCCTTATTAGAATAGGTAAGCTAGGTCCTGACATAAGTAGTTATTATTATTATAATTAAAATATGATCACCATCATGATATTGCAGTCCACTGGTGGACATAAGCCTCTCCCAAAGTACACCACAGAGTCTGGTCTGCTGCTTTATGCATCCAGGCGCTGCTGCTCCTCTTGTCATTCCTAAATTCGTCCCACCATCATGCCAGAGAGCGTTCCACACTGTGTTTGCCAAGACACGGTCTTCACTCCAAATAAAATAAATAAAGGCAGCCTCCATGGCGCGGTCGTTTAGACGCCGCCTGTGAAACGAGAGGCCGCGTGTTCAAACCTCGCACCGAGAGAAATGTTTGTGCGGCCCACAAATATTTGTTTCGGGTTTCGGTGTTTTGTGAAAAGTCTCTCGTAGTTGCTTATACCCACGACACAATACTCGATCTTAGTGTCGAGTCAGGACTATGTATGTGGCTGTTGGGTGTTATTTATTCATTTGGGTGTTAAGGTGCAGGAACATCAAAAAAGTTACCTCCAATATTATTTCATAAAGCTGTAACATGCTCTTCTCCAAAGTGTTTTTTTTTTTCTTTTTTTGCAAAATATCGCTCATTCAGATAGTCATTAAGGTACAAGTAAAACGATCGAACGTGCATGTTCTTTAGGTATTATTGAAACACGCCATTGCCATGAAAAACAACATTGGGACAGAACCTGGAAGTCATTACGATAATAGTTATTCACTGTTGGAGTAATTTGCGACCAGCAGCGTAATGATATTTCCGCCGCCCATCACATAATCGCTTCTGTTGGTAATAATCTTTGGGGTGTGACGTCACAATAACTGAAGTTTACATAGTACGAGTATATTCACATAGTGGGACGGTACATGCAAGGCGAATGTGGGTGATCTGACACCTCTGCCCACCCCTTCTCGGAAAGTATTATGAGTTTGTGTACTTTGTCTAACCCGGGCTTCTAACCCGAGACCTTAGTTTTGAAATTATATCGAAGTATAACTGCCAACCGAGGCAGGAAAAATTTCGTTTAATTTAAATTATTTTTTAACAATCAAGATTATGTTTCCTGCGATACTGATCTTTTTTAACGCGGTATTATCTGTAGCCTTGTTTCTGGTGTCTTTGAGTATTTCGAAGAAAAATGTAATGATTAGATAAAGTAAAGTGATTATTTTTAATTAAAACATCATCTGCTGGCGGGAAGTATCTATTAAATTCGTTAATTGTTTAGATAAAATCTTTCAAACAACATGTGAATTAAAATGCACGTGTTTTTGACAAGGATCTAATTTAGAATCTTTAATAAGGCGGGCCTTGGCAGTTAATAATTTTATTTATTGGAATGATTCTATTTAAACCAAAGAGCAACGGTTTTATTGCTATTAACTAATTATTAGTTATATTTACAATGCATGGCGTTTGATAAAGCGTCAATTTTTTTAAACCAATTTGTCCGGCCAATATCGCGCTGGGGATTTATTTCTTACATAAAATATAGTGCGCATAGCTTCATATGCGTTCTGGTCTTCAGTTATTCTAATTAGGTCTTTCTAGCAAACAAGTGTATATTTTATTCACATTTTATTGATTATTATGATATCAACACATGCAATTTAATCTGTTTTAATCACGTCAATAATAATATTTATAAAAAACAATATTATCTAGTCCTCTTTATCGTCCACGTTTTTTCAAGCCTTGATCATTGCGTGTCCATTATCGAAAATATGAGCGTGTAATTACTTTTACGTTCAATAAAAAATCACTTTTGCATTTTCCTCAGTACAAAATTCTACGGTTCAATCCATATGTATGAAAGATTACCTCTTTTGATCGAACTCTGTATGTTCATGTGGCGGATCATTAGTCATCGTTCGAGGTCGCGCATCATTCCCATCAGATTGCCCCGAGGCACTCCGGAACCGTCGCAGACGTTTTTAACTTTATGATTGTCAAATTATTGGTTGATTTCTTTTTGTGTAATGACAACGGTATATCAGGCTTTAGTAGACTTGTATCAGTCGCTCTTAAGTTCATTTTTGATGTTACTTTATTTCCTTAATATCATTTTTGTTAATTTAATTTTTCGAGTTTTTATCATACGTTTTCGTTACTGGTTTTTGTCTTTATTACTTTTTTTTAATATCAGTTTTATTAATTTATTACAGTATTTATCGTACATTTTCGAGCCTCTTTTTAGTAGGAATTAATTGGTGGTTAAAATAATTTCCTCATTTATATGACTGGTTTTACAACACCAGATAAGGGTAGCTGTTTTATATATTGCTACTTTTATATTGTGCTGTACCATTTCTAATTTAATTAAATATGTCAACGTCAACAGAGTACATGACGAAGGCTGTAGAGAAATAAAAATAATAATGAAAATTTACAGTAAAATTTCAATTTAAAAATGTTAATATTTTACTTACCACTTTTCATAAAGTTCTATTAGAATTTGTAATGTAAATGTTTAATAGGATCATTAATACAATTATAATTATGCATAACTACATCAAAATCATAAATCACGACGGTTGAGAAAAAAAAAACTTAAATCAAGAAGCATATCGAAATGGTTTCTAAAATTAAATTAACGAGATGCTTCTAACATTGTATTACGTGTGGCACGATGGAACCTGTTAAATATGCGTACCGTTATGCGCGGTCAATGTCGAATAACCATCTTCACATTGGTCGGAAGTGAATCTTCGTGCGTTGACATGGGTGCTTCTACTCGCTTTTCTATTAGAGATAGTCAAAGCAACACTGCGTCTTCGGAGTCTGATATATGACTTTTAAAACATTATTTAATTGCTCTCTAATTAAGCCAAAAAGCGTAGGGTGTTTACAGTAATTATCATAGAGCACCCTAAGCCATTTTTAAACAAAACAATGTGACTCTCTTCTTTAATAATGTTTAACAATTCTGTATTTTCAACTTTTATTTGGATATTTTAGCAAAGCATGTTTCTCAGTTTTTTGAAGTATTATTTATTTACACAAATCATTTGCATATTGATGTTCTTCATCGCCCAAATCGTATGTTGCTGTGCCTTTCAATATATGTCATATTTAGAGTTCATTAAACCGTTGATGTTAGGATATTGTATTAACACCATTTCAGGTGTAATTGGCCGTAATATATTATTTCATATCGGATGGAAAATGTTAATGGCGCCGATTGTGTTATTCTAAAGGCCGTGTGTTTTCCTATCACGTCAATTGTAATTTGTAATTGCTCTCGTCCAATTTGGTAGTAATTTGTTTGTATTTGTGTTGCACGTTGCCTGTAGAGTTCATTGGCTTTACACGTCGGGCATGACGTTCGCGCTTTGACAAAATGACGCATTGTATTGTTCGGATACAACAAGTTTCGTTTATATGAGATCATGGATTTTATCGGGTTTGTGCATTGTCGAGATGAAATTTAATTGTGTGTATCTTACATATTGTAAAAGGATTTTCAGATTATTTTCTTTTTCTGTAAAAATATTCTTACACAAAATAGTTCCGAGTGGGCTGGTAACAATGATGGTAGTGATACTATCTAAAATTTGCTGACATAATATTTGTCTCAATACATATATGGTAGGGGACGAGCTTATTGCCAGAACTTGTGGTAGATATCTCAGAAGAGACTGCCTGGGTAGGTATCACTGCAATGTCTATTTCTCCGGTCATAAAGCAGTGTAAATGCACTGTTGTGTTCCGGTTTGAAGGAAATTGCAGCCAGAGAAACTATTGGACATATTGATACTTAAAATCTTATGTCTCAGGACGGCAAGCGCAGTGGGATGCCAAGCATTGCTTTGCAATTCTAGATATTGTTTGGTTTTGCTACTGTTCATAAGCTGTCGTATCGCTTACCATCAGACGAATGCTCTTCGCGCCATTCATCGAAATAAAAAATGCAAAAATGTGGGTTTTTCTGCTAAGAGTTTTAAACGGAAAAAATATTGTAAATATATAAGCAGTTCTTGTGTACAATATTTTCTGATTCGTTTAACATTTCTGCCTACTTATGTAGCTGCTATGTATTTTTATCGCATTGCATATGGAATGTCGAAACATATCGACAACAATCGTACCGTATACACGTTTTAGTTGTTTCTTGCAAGAATTCCACTTTGTATAACCAGTTTATAGTTTTCATCATAACCTGGGCGTCCTCTTTTAAAACATACATACCTATATACATACATAGACTTACGCGTTTTTCTCAGAAGAGGTATGTAGAATTAGATAGCCGTACTACTTGGAAATCCACGGTTCGCCTTATGTTTTCCGTCCCACGATGAAATAGGGAGCGAGGCTATTGCCATAATTATCTGGCACAAATTTCTGACTTTAGTCTGATAAATAGAAAAATCGAATAATATTTCGCCCGACCTGGGATTCGAACTCGAGACCTCGGCGTTATACTCCCACCGTGGTATAACTGCGCCACCAAGGGTGTCTATTAAGGCGCTTGATTAGATTGCATTATTAATAAAACATTTTTACTACATTAACTCAATACGTCCTCTGGTTGTTGACGATAACAAGTTAAGAGCAGAATAAATATTCAAAATCAGAATGCTTTTATGGATAGAGTGCTACAAGAATACTTAATTCCTGCTGTTTTGTGTTTGTGATGTGTTAACTTTTTTTTACTGAATCGGCATAATGACTGCATTGCACTCGATGGTGGGTCTAGAATCAAGATGGAGTGCCGAACGCCAAAAGATAATTGTCTCCCGACATAAGGCTTATATTACAGTGACGTTCGTCCGTTCGAGGTGTACGGTCACGTCTTTATTATTCGCACTAATTTTGCAAACGCATCTCAAACTTTGTTACTTTCCAAATTATAAATCTATTATTATGGATACACATAAATGTGATGCCTGCAGCGACAATATGTCGGAGGGTGTGAAGTGCACTATGTGCAATCGGTTACTGCACTTCCATTGCGCAAGTATAACGGAAGCAGGATATCGGAAGTTGGGTGACAGAAAACTCACGTGGCGGTGCAACAAATGCAAGTCATCCGGTTCCAGTTCCAGTCAACCACCACCTTCACCAAAATGTGAGTCAGACAATACTATAATATTAAGGGAGATTAAAGCTCTCGCTGCTAAACTGGAACCGCTAGAATGTCTTAAGGATGACATAAAAGCATTGCGTTCCGAATTTACTGCCCTTAAAACATCTTTAGACGATACCAACAGGGAGCTGAAAGAATTTAATGCTAAAATAAAGGAAATAGAACAACGTCTTACGCAAGTGGAAACAGTGCAGTGTCAAGTCGATAATGTATCGGAGCGGCTAGAGAAGTTGGAGCTTGAAGCTGATGCAAAAGAACAATGGGCGCGTTTAAATAATATTGAAATTAAAGGGATTCCACAGAGCAGTAATGAAAATCTGTTTGATATTGTTACTAAAGTTGGAGTAAATATTCAATGTACCATTAACAAAACGCAAATAAACTTTATAACGAGAGTTCCTACAAGAGAGAAAGATCGGATTAAGCCAATAATCGTCAGTTTCTGTAATCGCTACGTCAAGGAAAATTTTATAGCGGCGGCTAGACTCTTGTCTAAAACTTCACCTCTAACAACAGCACATCTTGGTTTCCCACGAGCTCAGAAAATATTTATAAATGATCATTTAACAACCAAAAATAAGGAACTTCTCAACAAGACGAAAAAGACAGCATCAGAAAAGAGTTACCAATACGTCTGGGTAAAAAACTCGAAGATACACACACGGAAAAACGACACTTCTCATATTATAATAATAAATACAGTCAAAGATATTGCAAAAATTACATAAAATCACATAATAATAATAACATTGTAACAATAACAATTATACATGTCAACAATAATATTCGTGTTCGTAATGTTGAGAACCATGTACATCAGTGTGCTAATTACATTTTCCAATACTTACTGTGTCTGCCGATTGTGTGCGTCGGAGCAAAAAATAGGAATTATTATATCGGTAGGTACATCTTTTACACAATAATAGACCCTATTAGAATACCCATTCAGTTCAATTTGGTAGAAAGAGATAAATCACTTATGACCAATATCGATCGTGCGGTGTCGGCTATTTTTTGCATTACTTTCTTTGTTCTCATTCATAGCCTATTATCCATTCAGAACTCAAATTATTGTGTATCTAATTGCTGTGTTTTACCGTGTTTGTTTGATAGCGAGCAGATTTTTACGGTCTACCCGTTTATGCATGAGATTTATAACTATTTTATTAATTTGTTCTTCTATATTATATTTAAATATGTATCGTTTATAATTATATACTCTCATAGACTTATTTTAAAATGATACCTCTTACGATATATTATCAGAACGTACGCGGTTTACGTACAAAAACAAATAACTTCTTGCGTAAAGTTTACCTTAGCGATTACGATGTGATAGTACTCACAGAAACCTGGTTAGTAGACGGCATTAGCAATAGTGAGATATTTGATGGTAGATACTTGGTGTGGAGACGTGATCGTGATTATCGTCGCACAAGGCAGGGTAAGGGGGGCGGTGTGTTGATCGCAGTGCGCAGTGATTTTATGGTTACGGAGCGGGTTGACTGGCGAAGTACTGCTGAGGATATGTGGGTATCCATTACTATTAAAAAATCCAAATCTTCTGTATCATGCAATATTAATCTTTGTGCGCTCTATTTGTGTAAGGAAAATACAGGTCACTCATACTGTGCTCAATTGCAAAACTTTACAAATAATCTACACCGTTTAGTTTCCACTCATATTTTTGACCAATTTATTATATTAGGCGATTTTAATTTTGGTAGTGATGTTGATTGGACCCATATAAGTGACAGCTTAGACTTAAAATTAATTAATTTGTCCTCTGCATACATAAACGATTTCATAGATACTATTAATATATGTAACTTGTCTCAATATAACGGTGAACGTAATGCCAATGGCAGACTTTTAGACCTAGCATTTTCTAATGCCCCATTAAAAGTTATTGTATCCAAAGACCCCTTAGCTATACCTACAGACACTCATCATCCTCCTCTTGTTGTCTCTGCCGAATCAGTTGAAATGCATGCAATTGCTGAGAAATTAAATATAAAATATCTTTATTATAAAGGAGATTACGTCAAAATAGCATCTGAACTAATTAATATTAAATGGGATGATCTTTTGTATTTGGGTACATTGGAACAAGCGGTTACCTTGTTTTACAAACACCTGTATGAGCTTAGGGATAAATATATACCGCGAAAATCAATAAGAAAGTCACAACACCCTGCATGGTATAGTTCGTCACTAATTAAAATACTTAAAGAGAAGTACAAATATCATCGCAAATATAAAATTTACGGTAACACGGCTGATTATCACTCCTTTTCAATTTTACGTGACAGGGCATCAAAAATAGAGCAGGAATGTCATGATTCATTTATACGTAAAATTGAAGAGTCTATTGTAAATAATCCAAAGTCGTTCTGGTCGTATGTTAAAAGTAAAAGAGGTAACAACACATATCCCAGTGTAATGAAATATCGGGCTACCATAGCTAATACCGGTGAAGAAATCAGCGACCTGTTTGCCACGTACTTCCAATCGACATACCAACAGCCGAGTCCTGAAGATGATATTAATCAATCCGTACCTCAATGTAATAGTGATAACGCCGTATGTCTAAGTTCAATTACAGTTAATCCAGATATAGTTTTGAAACTTCTTAAATCGCTTGATTTGTCTAAATCTGGTGGTCCCGATATGATATCACCAGCATTCATAGTTAATTGCGCAGAAAGTCTGGTTAAGCCCATATGCATACTCTTTCGGAGGTCCTTGGCACTGGGTATGATTCCCAACGTATGGAAATCCGCCTTTATAACGCCGATTCATAAAAAGGGAGATAAGTCCAACATCGAAAATTACCGCCCTATATCAAAGTTATGTCTTTTTTCTAAAATTCTCGAGCGAATTGTTTATACGGAGGTTTATTCAGCAGTTGCATGTAATCTTGGTGAGGGACAACATGGGTTTATAAAAAATCGGTCCACTACTACTAACCTTATTCTATCTAATGAATTTATATCCAATGGCATGGAGAAAAGAGCGCAAGTAGATGTAATATACACTGATTACAGTAAGTGTTTCGACCGTATCAATCACAGAATATTACTGAAAAAAATAGAATCAGTCGGAATTCATGGTGACCTATATCGATGGTTTAAGTCGTATATTGAAAATCGATGTCAAGCTGTAGTACTCCATGGTTATACTTCTGGGTGGAGGTTTATTCCTTCAGGTGTGCCCCAAGGATCTATTCTGGGTCCACTTCTGTTTAATTTATTTATTTCCGATATAAATGGGTGCTTTGAACATTCATATCCTTTATTATATGCTGATGATATGAAAATTCATAAATTAATACGAAACTCATCAGATGTTGAAAATCTACAATCCGATCTAGATAGATTTGTTCACTATTGCTATATTAACCGTCTCGACCTAAATGTTAAAAAATGTTTTCATGTACGCTTTACTAGACAGAAAACTGTAATTGGGGGTGGATACATACTTAACAACCACAATATAAATACTGTTAGTAGTATAAGGGATTTAGGGGTTATTCAGGATAGCAAACTTCTATTCGATGAACACATTGACAATATAGTTAATAAGGCTACGAAAGCGTTAGGATTTGTAATAAGAACATCAGCCCAGTTTCGCTCTATTAAACCTATTAAAATTCTTTATTGCTCCTACGTACGAAGCCACCTCGAATACGCATCACAAGTTTGGAACCCGCAATACGGAATTTACAAATCTCGACTGGAGACCGTACAGAGAAAATTTTTGAGATACCTAGATTATAGAACACAGCAACAGTCACTTGATTACCTACATCGTTGTAACAAATATCACTTTTTACCACTTGAGCACAGACGTTATGTAAGCGATGTGTGTCTCTTAGTTAAATTGGCTAACGGCTCCATTGATAGTCCTGAACTATTACAACTAATATCTTTGCGCACACATCAAATTGGACTGAGGCAGCGAGCTTTGCTGCAAGTGCCGATAACCAGTACAAAATATAGGCGTAATGCATTTATGTTACGAAGTGCCACGAGTTTCAATGACATTCCACCTGAACTAAATATTGATCTGTTTTGCACCAACGTCAGCACAGTGAGGAGAAAACTTAATAAAAAATATTATAAAGAGGATATTGATTCGACACAGTAATTTTGTTGACATTTTTCTTTCTTTTTCTTGTTACGTTCGCTTGTTTATTTTGTCTAGTTGAATAATAATACTGTTTGTGCATATTTGTTTTATATTTAAATATGGAGACTTGTCATTAGCAATAGTTGTTATTTATATTGTATATATCTATCATTGTTATTAGTCTGTAAGTCTTCTTCAAAATTAATAAAATAAAATTAATAAAATAAAATAAATAAATAAATATTATATCCTCTTCAATTCACTGCTATGCTTAAAACATAACAAAAATCGTTTTCGCTTAGGTTATTTGAAGCGTAATATTTTTATCCGAAGTGAAACTTTTTCGTAATAATAAGTAAAATCCAGTCACGCATTAGCCCCATAATAACTTTGTACACAATCGATACAAAGTTTGCGGCGTGAAAGAAGAACAGTCCGCATATAATTTCATACTTTGTTTCATATTATTTTGACACCTACATAAGGTTGTGGGCGACATTCCAATTGTGAAATGAGACTCATTTTTTTGGTATCAGCAAATATTTGCGGAGGTTTGGGCGTTGACGAACCTAAATATATCATGATTACTTAATATTACGTGCTACATAGGACGTGCAGCTAATATGAGAACAGCAATAGGAGATTTTTGTTATAGAACTTGTAGTATAAAAAAGTAATATTTATAAAATATATCGTAGAAGCGAAGAATCAGTTCGACTACTCTGGGTCGAACCACAGTCTCACAAAAACATACGAAAATCGATATTTTTTTTGTGGTATTTTATTCAATAAATAAGATTGCCTAAGGAACAATACTTATTTCTTCTCGTACATTTATCTTCTCTTTTTCAAGTAATTTTGATAGGGTGATAATAATGTTGTATGTTTATAGAGAAGTAATAATTTACAAGGTGAATCTAATGCATGTTTTTCACAAAACGTTTTAGAAAAATCATAACACAATGAATCAAAGTCAAATAACATAACACTCGATAAATCATTGGAACTAGTTCTATATTCTATATAATAGTCTGCGTTTAATTTCACAATGGACATCATTCATGAATGTTTAATCTGTGCGGATGCTGAAACGAGATTAAACAAGGAGCATCAAAACACATTATCGCGTATGTACATCGCGTACTATTTAGGAGCGTCTGTCGGGGTTTTAGTTTCACAATCATATCCAATTCAGTGTTCGCAATGGCCGGGATGTTTTCATTGACGTTAAATTATGATGAATGCAGCCATTGTTGTGTGTGCACTTATTACTGTGTCGACCTTTTGTTCGCCAAATTATTTTGTTGCGCAATTTCTCATCATTGTTGCACGCGTGTTGATCATATTTTCAATACTTTTTGATTATCGGAATTTTGAAATTGGAACGTTGTTCATTCGTTTGTTTTGCATTAGCGCCTTTGTGAATGATTGGTGGAATTTTAATCACAGCTTGATTAAAATGTAAATATGTATTTTAAATAAACATGTGAATACAAATGTTGGTATGAATGTTAAGTACAACATCGTGGTCAGCATGGAAACTACATAGCATACAAATTGCAGTAAAGATCTAACCAAGTTTTACATACTTATGTAAGCAGGAGTAGGTAAAAGGGGAACTAAAGCCACCCATAGTTTAATTCGTTCAGTTTGTGTCTGTTGTCATGTCCGAGCCATGCTCACATAATCTAACTTCATATTTTACCCGTATAATGAGTCGACTTTTATATATTTTTTGTTCCTAAATAGGTATATTATTTTAAATCTATATTTTAAGGAAGTAGAAGTACTTTACGCGTATATTTATTTATAGAAAGTCTATTCAAATATTTTATCCACACGCCCCTAAAACAAATAACGTTCGGCCGTAAAACTTATTTAAGTGTAATACGTCTGCGAAGGACGCACCGCATTCTCCCGAATAGTGTTCCCTATAAAAACAACTTTTCACATAACGAAAATCCCCTGCCTCTTCCAATGTCTTTAGTGGTGGATATATCGACTTTTGTGACCCATTTCAGAAAAATTAGAAGAAAAATTGTTTTTTAAATTTATCTGGGTGTAAAATAGGTATTTTCCAAATTCCGACTGCAATTTATAGTAGACTGTGTCGATTTTTTTATTGGTTACTCGTGTAATTCCCACTTTCAGTGGTCGCTAGTTCGGTCATGAACATAGGCATTTTTTTAACATAGATAAATAATACAAAAGGTGGATGATTTTTTGCTATCTTCGTTATATATAACACAGTACATTACAGTCCCGAAGTACAAAATTCTTCCTTCTATTTTTTAGTTTTAATTTATTTTAATATTTTTTTACATATATGTACGTCGTTTTGTTCGCTAGTGACAATTAAATATTCTTTCTTTCTTTCTTTTTTCTTACATCGCTAAATTCTATGATATATATTTTGAATTTCATAATCAAAAACGGGACATTTCAGTGCCCCAAAGCTTTTCTCGTGGCCAGGCCTCTGACACTAAAGTATTCTCTAATACTCGACATAAAATCTGGACGTATTGTCATGTTAGAATATTATACTGCATGCCACTACCATCATTTATAGTACGGCATACCCAGCAGTAGAAATCGAGTATTACCTCAAAGCAACCTCGGGACTTGTCATTTGCACTTTGAACTTTGACTCTTTAGTCTCGACTTTCCACTGTATACTGAGTTTTGAAGTGTTGTTTACACTAATGAATATGTGATTATACGGAGTCAGGTTTTGTTCAAGGTTTATAACGCGCTTGAGTTTAATTTTGTCGCCAGTAACTGTAGAAGATGATATTTCAAGACTTGAAGAATGAAATTTAATAATTATTATTTTTATCAGTATCTACTTATGGTTATGGTTGCCCGGGAAAGAGTTTGTGACCCGCGTGGCGATAGGTTCACCTCTTATTACATCTTAGGACGGACAAAACTTCAGCGAATTATGGGTGACATTTATAATTTACTGGGAATTAATTTTATAGCTTCTAATTACTTAACATTATAATCCTGAAATCATTTGTTAAAAAGAAAATATCAATAAAATGGCAGTTGCGATACCATCTTCCAACTGAATATTCTTGTAATATTATTGGTTCTTTTACATGAAATGGAAAAATGGATGATTAATGTTTACATTACTCGGAAATATGTCTGAAGATATCTTTGTAACGTACCCGGAAATTCAAATAGAAAAGAGATCCTATTACATTCCAACAAATTGACTAGAACTACTCAGTCACGATTTGCAGACATGACCTTTTTAAATATGCTGCTGCCTGCTAGTTCTACTGGTAAATTCAGAGCAATAAAATTGACATTAGACAGAACAAAGACTGCAAGCTACTGTGGTCCGTCTTTTTCGACAGACAATCTAGTAAAAGCTACAGTGAGAGAAAAAGCAGAACTAATGATAGACAATTTGTCCGTCGCTGGTAAGTTTAAAGTCTTCAATAAAATAGGTTAAAACTAATGGAACAAAACGTAGAACTTACAGATTTATTTGTTTTGTCTAAAATGCTAGAATTTTTTATTTTTTATTTCTGTCTTTTACGGGATAAGTTTAGTTGATTAATTACGCGGAATATTTGTTCAGTTTGGGGAATTGAACGATTCTACTAAATTATCTAATGTCATAATATATTTTTTGAATAAAAAATCATAAATATCAAATGATATGAACTGTCATCGCTTCATAGGCTGCAAATAACCAATCAACCCATCCATTAATTAAACTAAGTGTGAACAATTTTACCACTGCCTAATTGTATGTTATTTGAATTACTAACAGTTCCTCACTAAAGGACCTGGACAGTTTCTGCCTAGTTACTTTTTATCATGTACAAAAACAAGGCAATAATTGAATGAATATAAAAAATCAACTATTAATTTAAGAATATGTCATATTTCTGTAGAAGTTTAGGGAGTAAAATAAAGTTTTATAAGATTTTGCATTGATACCTATCCATTTCCGCCATTGCCGGGGCCACCGCATAAACGTTTCGTTCGCAGTAAAGCAAGTGTAGGAAAAAGATAATAACTTTGTCTAAAATATTCCTAAAAATAATCTATTAGTAGGTAATAAGTCATAATAATTAACAATACTAAATATATATAAAGCAATGTTTGTAGTATATAACTACACATATATTCTTCCCATTTTTACACACTTTCATTGCAACAACTAAACGCTGCAGTAAAATACTTGACACTTGACAGTTGCATGACAGGAACCATGCTTTGTTTATTTGTTTACATTGTGGCACAAATATAATACGTTTCAGTGTATATTTTGTGTAACTTATAAAATAATAGTTTCTTTAAATTCCAAATTCGATGATAAAGCATTTATGTAAACGTATTTTTATTCGATTCAATAAATTGACAGATAACCTTCAAAACCTAACCTGAAAATAGGATATATTTTTGTAAATATCTAAAAACCCTGAACTTTCTAGGCTTTGTAACTTTTCTGTATTAATCTTGGAACAAAACTTACCCCAACAATGCAAAACTAATTGATGTAGACGAGATTCGAAGTACTAGGCACAGCGCCATACAAAAACTGGCCATGTCCTTCAATGTAATTATTTGTTTATCTAATGCCTCCTCGTAATCGGGTAATTGACTTTGCTAACATAACGAGTATTAACATTAATGACATTTCTATGTAACGTGTCGCCAACGTATAAGTTTGTAATGACGATGAATAAATGATCACCACTTTTGATAATTACACACGAGTAATCCATTTCCGCGCTCGTTCAATATATGTACGGCTCTTCATATATTAGTAATTTATGATTTGTAATTAAGGGTAGCTATGAAATTCTTTAGCTGATAAAAGATTTTATTTACAGTAGATTACACCTCAATATTTATTTCTCCCGACTAACAGTAGAGTAAATGCACTGTTGTGTTCCGGTTAGAAATAGACTGCAGCGAGAGTAACTACTAGAAATATTGAGTCTGTCATTAACATCATATGTCTCAGGATGACAAGCGCAATGAAATGCCAAGCATTTATTTGTAATTAATAATCGTGGTGTTGTTTGGTTTTGTTACTGTGCATGAGCGGTCATATCGCTAGCCATCAGGCGAGTGTCATTCTCGTCTTGCCATTCATTGCAATAAAAAAAGCCTCGGATTGCTTAATATTTATTGCTTTGAATCGTGAGCCCTTATTGGAATATATTTTAAATGACGATTTTACTTATTTTTATTTCTTTATTTAATAAAACACAAATATAAAAACCAAAATACATTTTAGACCAATGAAACCGGGTTCCTATTTGACCGTGGAGATGGACTCAGTTAGATCACAAAATAGCCTGCGAGTTATGCACTTTTTCGAGTAAATGCTAGTGGAGCTTCGGACCTTCACCAATAAAGTGAACTGACGACCTAGTAAAAGCTGCGGAAAGTCGTCAACTTTTACCAACAGGTAACAGTGAATATACTTGGGTATACTCGTAATATACTAATGTATAATATACTGTCGCGGATAATAATGATACCTAACGAAATGTTTAAGAAAAAGACAGCCTCCGCGGCGCAGTTGGTTAGATGCAGGTTGTGAAACGAAAGGCCGCAGGTTCGATCTCCGCACCGCGACAAATTTGTGTGATCCATGGGTATTTATGAGACCGAAAAGTCTCTCGTATTTACTGATTCTCACGACACAAGACTCGATGTTATTGTAGGTCATGACTATGTATGACTGTTGGGTGTATTTAAATATACATCAGCATAATCACAAGGAGGAATCTTTTAATAGAAAGAAAGAAACATTTATTTGTTACAAGCAATAAATTACAGCTTTAAGTACTTCATACAATATATATTCGTATAACAGTGCTTATCAACAAAACGGCTCAAGCTCAGCATGTGATGGTATAAACCAACGCTGGTCTTTCACAAGGCCGGTAGGTGACGTCACAAGCACAATAAGTCTAAGATGAAACAGGCTACGTTAATGGCTTTATTAATGGACAGATTTAAAACCCATATTAGGTATCCAACGTTTTGTCTTCTTCGCTCATACTGATTTCAATTGTCGTTCGAAAGAGACAAAATACTCGGTGGCTAAAATGTGTTTTAAATATTTTTATGAATAAGGCTGTTCGTATATTAAATCAATGTATTAAAGGTTGAAGAACTATCCAAGATATACTAGATTTATCAATGTAAATAAGGAATATTTCCTTCAATATTAAAATAAATATCTGTTCAGGATATTATGTTTTACTTCCGTACTCATATCCTAAATCTGTGAACTTATGATATTTGGTTCTCTTCGTCCCCTCGAGGCTTAATTACGTTGTGTTCTTGTTTCTCTTCTTTCCGTCTTATTATTTTTTCTTCTGTGAATTCACGAAGTTTGTTGCTTATTAATATCTATTTTGGTAACTACAATATATTGCATGTTTTGTTAAGTTATACCCCGCGAAGAAGTGCTTGAATAAAAATCTTTTAATTATGTGACATCTACTGTCGACACGGTAAACGTTTAACCAAAAATAATATTATATTTAATTTCTATTTCTTATAAAATTATTAAGGAATGTTAAAACAAATATAAAAACCGAAATTAACATACCCCAGATAACATTGTACCAAGTTTAAAAAAAACACTGGCTGGTAGTTATGTCAAAAATCGCGAATTTCGGATTAAGTAAGTTGCCGAACCGAACTGAAATCCAGCTAAGGGTGAGGTTGGCCAAAATTCATGAATACTAAAATCAAAGCCACCTGAAGTGATAAGAAATATGTGAATTAAATACTATACCAATTTCAACCTGTATATTCAATACAATATTTGAAAGTATCATTCACTTAGAAAAAAGACATAACAGTTCCAACTGCAAATTATTTCTATATTATCTAACCATTGCAGACTAACATTAGCCACAAATACGTCATCAAGAACCGTTTTAATTGATTTGTACATCGCCGCTACTGAAGTATTCTCCTAAGGAATGAAACGTTACATCGCATTTGCTTTTATTACCGTACAGAGGTTTATTTTTAGATGGACGATGTCGGCATTCAAACCCTTTTATACTACCGTCCGACCATTGACAATGACTGACACATGGCTTTTATGAGACGGATCTTTTCTATGATCAATTTGGATGTATTGATTTCAATAGAGTTTGAGAGTGTAAAAAAGTTAGTGATATTATTATGAATAATGGTGATTCATTGGATTTAATAGTATAGACGATATGTAAAGTAGAAAAGCAGGTATAACACTTGGTAATAAACTCGAAGAATGAAATAATTATTTTAATATACAAGCTTTAGTAAGACGCCGTGAGATAAGCTGCTTTTGTGAATATAATTTTTAATTTTAGTTTATCTACCTCTATTTTTTTTTAATAATTAGCTTAAGAGAATTATTAAGTTGGTGTCCTAAAATATTACTGTAACATGAGTTATTTTTCCATATTATAATACACAAAAAAATTAAGTGATTTATAGTTTATTCATTAAAGGCTTCATTTCAAACTAGAAATTCTAATACAATTGAATCTTCAGTATGAAGCACGCAATCCCAGGCGTATATTTTTAAATTTCTCAGCGTAAAAATGAAGTTTGCCAATTACCTGAGATTCGTGACGAGACAGCCTAATTAAGGCCTTGTTAGGATAGCATTAGCCGTGAGCACTCTCGAGATAGCACCAGCCCCTTAATGCGAACTCTAAAATTATCTCTTGCAGACAACGAAGCTGCTGTTCCTATATTTTCTTGAAGTTTGTGAAAAAAGACTCGTAGTTTTTTTTATCTTAGAGGTAGTAAAGCTTAGGTTTACTCCCAACACAAATCAAAATTATTTTTGCGATAGCCACAAAATAGAACAAAATTATTGGTGAAATAGACGCTGATCAAATGAGCCATCGTATAAATAGGAGTTCACAAAGGGATTAGAACTACTGATGTGTTCCGGGAATCCTTGATTGCGTTTCCTGTGTTATCATAATCTGACATTATAGGTGATCGCATTTGGTTTATAACGTACTGGGTGTTACTAAATGCCATTCGAATGCTCGTTTTCTGAATTCTTTCGCGAAAGTCAAGCAGGTCGTTCTATTTATATTAACCGGCGAGAAATGTTGATCTTTGTCTGGATTAATTTTTACTAATCACTCAGTGTATTTTTCCATATTAGCTATCTTTATATTGAAGACAAGGTTTGGGATTCAAAATGTTGGTCCTGTTATGTGCCTAAATTAAGACATCCAAAATTATTTTCTATACATCTTATGTGTATAATACGAGTATGTTTCAAAAAAGTTTTACATCGAATTTATGCTTTCTCCATGTTTGTTCTCAAACTATGTACTTTTGGGTTCTTGATCCTGGAGAAAGCTGTTAAATACTCTAGGCATGAAATATTTAATACTTTTCTTTTTGATAACATTTACGTCTTATGGTCCATCCTCATCTTTAATACATTAAAGAAGTACATTTACCGTAACATGTTTTACTCATAAATTTCGGTCTAGCTAATAATTTCGCTCCATATTAATGTTCAACTGATGCTCTACGCCAATTGTCGAGCTTAAGTGCAGTCGTGTCCTTTTGTAGATTTCGTGATGCGTTTCATCTCGACTGATTCACGCTTTTAGACCGGTCTTTGGTGACGTACAGATGTCAGCAAAAGTGTTAGCGTTGGCCATATAAAGATATTTATAGTTTGTGCATGCTTTTGCAGGCGTGACGCTACTAGACGAGATCTAAATGGTTTTATTTTTATTCCAAACCTAGTGGCCTGGTCCGCCTCCGCCTTGGCAGATACTTTTTGACTCCGCTCTACATCATAAACATATTATTTTTCGTACCCTACTGATTTATATTTATTTCAATGTGACTACCATCCTCTATACTGCTCTTCCCATCTCGTCCATCATTAATTCCGCTTAGTACAAATGTGCTAATGATACGTAAACATTATTTTGGTGCAGAAATATTTAAAAACTGATAAATAAATACACCCAACAGTCACATACTAACCCCACACTAAGATTGAGTCTTGTTTTGTGAATATCAGCAAATACGAGAGACATTTCGGTTACAAACACCCAGACCAGACCCGAATCAAATACCTGTGGATGACACAAAAATTTGTTTCGGCACGGGGATCGAACTCTTGGCTTTAGATTCACAGCCGGCATCTTACCAATTGAACAAAATAGTAATAAAAATAATATGTCTCTAACGCTTTACCCCTCGCATGTACATTTATGACATCGTACGGATGACACGATCGGGCGACGAGGCGAGTAGCGAAAGCATCCTCACTTTCACCTCGTGCCGAGACCTTTGACAGTAGGTGTAGTGGTCCGACTAGACTGCGAACCGTTCAGGCGTGGTCCATGCCACACTGCTCTATGCCTATTGACCTTTCTGTGTGCGCATCGACTACTCCCAATGGGGAATTGCGGAGTGGTTTTTGTGTTTGTTTGAAACTGGTTTTTGGTTTTTGGAGTATTGGCACAAATGTTTGAGTATTCTTTATCCGCTTAGAGATTTATGGATGTCAGAAGTAAAGAAAATATTGAAGGCATTTTTTTAGTTCTTGTGGCGACTTTTATTGAAGAAGATGTATGTGATGTGTATATGTAATTCATTTCGAACGATTTAATATTGTTAGGAAGTTAAATGAATAATGGAGCACTGGTAAATATGAAGTAGTTAATCGATAGATGGAAATAGTGATTCAATACTATTGGCTCAAACTTAAAGGAAAGGCACAAAGGAGGATGCTGAAACTCAGTAATGCGCCTTAATGGTCATAACTAAGCAAAAGATACACATTAAAACTGTAAGCCAGCACATGTAAACGTATTAATAGATGGCTTTCACCGTCTGCAATACAATTATAAAAAAGAAAATGTTTACGGTAGTTTTTAAGGCGATTACTACCGGTGCTTCAACGAACACGGCCGCAGTAATGATACTCCTCTGAAGTATAACTTTACATACATTTTGTGTGTACTTTCTATTTCATCTCCAAGATTTATCATCTTTTTACATTTTGTGAATGTCTCGAGGTTTGGCTTTATGCTCGTTGTTGCACATGAGATTTCTAAGAGGTTGCATGAATAACGATAAATTTCTTAAATTTAGTTTTATTATCTTCAATTGAAGTGGCTTACTATCGAGTTCAGAATTTGACTATCACCATACACAATTGATCGATAATGCTTTTTTTACATTAAGAGGAAAATAGTAAGACATGCTGCCTAATGGTAATTAATCATACTTGTCCATAAAGACGAGAAATCAGCGCTGTACATGCCACATTGAAAATATGTTATATAATTCTCATATGAATTCGACAAAAACAACCACAAATTAGATTAACAAAAAACTTGAGTCAACATTGCACTGAGCACATGTGTCCTAAAATCTCTTGGGTGACATAATCACGGGTAATATGATACGTTAACAGAATTATGTTTGGGGTGAGTTTCTACAGAACGCCCTCCAATGTACCATATCACGTTATGCGTCATGGGGCACGCATTCAGATGGAGAATCGATTTTTGGGGTAAAAAATCGAGTTAGGGGTGCTTATGAATAATTGCGGTGCTTTTGTGTGTAACCCTGTACCATTTTTATGATGTCACAGTTTTTGTCAGTGTAACGCAATCAGTCAATTTACCTTATCTTGTATCAGCCCATAAACTTCTCACTGCAGTCGGGTTTCTCCTCTATAATCGAGAGTACGATTAAAAGTGGTTAAATTTTATCTACATATATGTAATTGTTTATTGCTATTATAAAGGATTGTTATAAAATTAGTCCCTAATAAACCAAATTAAAATTACTAACACACATCATATACAAATGTATGTCGAACATAAAACGCCTAAAGTGTACTGCGTGATCCTAAACCTTATAGATTTTATCACCCACCGGAAACTAGCATTGCCCGTACAATAACACTAACTGTAGATTTCAATTTGTAGGCAATGGCTACAATTTTACACAGAAAATGGCTTTTACCTCATTTACTTTCAATTGGATGTGACGTATTGTCGATTCGCTTGTTTTCTGCGGATAACGACTTTGCAGGGGAGCTAATTCACTCGTCTGATGCTACAAATATTATGTCGACTTGGTTGGGAAGATTATTTCTTACTAATCGTAAGTTTAGGTTAGACTTGATAAAAATGTACATAGTATTTTGTTGGTTAAATATGGATACACTATTTTGTTATTAGATAGTTAAGGAGCAACAATGGTAGTTTAATTACTGATTACCCAGTGGCGTAACAATAGGGTGGCAAAGTGCGCAAAATGCCACGGGCCCCCGGCCTAAGGGGCCCCTGGTCCGACAGGGTCTCAAGCCCGATAGGGCCCAGGCTCGATTGGGCCTCGGCCTTAAACCGAGAACCGAAAACCTTAAAAATTATAATTTAATGAATATAAAGTTAATATTTTCCAAATAAAGTACATATCTTATTCTAGAAATTATTTAAATTGTAGGAAAAAAATGAAAGAGAAAGAGGGAGTCTGAAGCGATAAATAGAAAGTTATCTAAAATAAGTCAGTACTGCAATAGACGTGGAAGTACTAGATTCAGCCTCACAGCGAGTAGGTCTTAAAATTAACTCCAACAAAACCATACTAGTGATCTACAACCGCAGACCTCTCGCTGTATGTGGCCACCAGCTTGAAGTTGTTTCTTATTTATCAGGCTGGGGCAGACCCTTTAACTAGGTAGAAATATCTTTGAGAAAGATATTAAAAGTCTTCACCTATGCCAAAAAGCTTTAAAGCGATAGCTTTCAACCAGTGCGACCTACGGTGTTGAGACTTGGCCACTTACAGTACTACTGATCCACTAGTTTATAGTCGCTTAGCGAGCTATAGAGCGTGCTATGCTCAGAGTCCCGTTGGAAAATAAGATCCGTGATGATCTTATCGGACAGAGAACTAAAGTTATAGACATACCACATTGGATTAGCAAGCTGAAGTGGCAGTGCTCTGGCCACATCTGTCGAAGAACTAATAACCGTTGGAGTAAACTTGTTCTTGAGTGGAGGCGGCGTGTTGACTAACATGGCGTAGGACGCCTACCAGCTAAGTGAAGAGTGAAAATTTGCAAAATAGCGAGTTTTTGCATGCTGGATGTGATGACCTGACAAAAGGGTGAAATGGCGTAATTTGGAGGAGGCGTATATCCATATAACAATGGCGGTTACATTGGACATTAGAAGAGCAACAATGCATATAAAAAAATAAACATGTTTTTTTTTTACATCGAGAGCTTACTATACTCCACGAAGTTACTAATTTAGTTTTCGTGGACATAGAGATAGCCCTGATAGCCATAATAAAGCAGTTACTAGCAAAATGTGATCCTGATTTAGAGGAATGGGTAACTAAGTCCAGGGGCTAGATTAAATACTTAAGTCCGAAAATGCAAAATGAGCTAATTACTGTTTTGGGCCTAAAACTCCATTATATTTAATACAACTTGAGATTTTTTTCTAAAATAGACCAATTATTTGAAGTTTATCGCTACTGTGTGATAGAAAGAAATGAAAATGGAATTCAAAAGCACTCGTTCATCGTTATTACAGAACCCTTTTTTAGATTTTAGAAAATGAGTTATGTTCATAATCGGATGAGAAACATGAGACCAAAAAGATTTTGTGATGTTCTGTATCAGCCCATATAGGTCCCATTGCAGGGCAAGGGCCTACCCTACAATCGAAAATACGATTGAGAGTGATTAGCCCATAATATAGTCCACCACGCTGGCCTAGTGCGGGTTGGCGGGCTTACATACCATAAAAATTCTTGCAAATCGCTATGGTATGGAGGTTTCCTCACGATGTTTTTATTCACCGTCATAGTGCGTGGAGATTGACTATACATGTCAGAAAATTCAGACTGAGATTCAAACAATATTCATAAAAACGAAACTACAATATTCATTTTTTTTTTATTATCTACGAAGGGCCCCATTTGATGATTTTTGCCACGGGCCCCCGATGGTGTAGTTACGCCACTGTGATTACCCTACCTATAATATTCGCATATATACGTGTTCAAACAAATAATTATGATCTGTCGATCAATTGCTTAAGAAAATGACCGCAGTAACACAGTTTCACGTTAACAATTTTTGTCGTATTAGTGTGAACACGTATTTGTGAGCGCACCCACGATATAGCAGAAATCCTAGCCAGGTGTTGTATTAATGAAATTGACACTATAAACACATACATACATATACTCATGCCTTATTCCCAAAAGAGAAGGCAGAGGTTCTTGTAGCCAGAACACCTAAGTTTGGCTTTGTGTGTTCATTCCCACTATGGGATAGGGGGCGAGCTTATCGCCATATTGGGCACAAATTGCTGACTGATAATGAGTAGAAAAATCAATCATCACTTTTCCGACCCGGGATTCAAATCCGTGATTTCAACGTTGTAAGAGCACCATTTTCAACTAAGCCACCGAAGTAAACACATACTACCTAAACCCCACACGTCCAAGTATACCGCAACATGCTTAGTTATTGTTTATTTAATACATTACTTTGTTACAGGTTAGTCGTAATGAGATTGCTGAACACTCGCGTTACACTCTCCACGTCGTACGCAGAACACTAGTGGGTAAGTTGACACTTTCACTGGCTCTCCGCGCTTGAGGCTTGTACAGTATTTGCATTCGGTGCGAACAGCTTTTAATGAGATGAATGTCGATTATCGCCTTAGTTGAGAAATGGTTTAAGCAAAGATGACTAGGATGAAACACTGGTATATTTTTAGGACTTAATCTATGGTTTGGGAATCATGTCCAAACTGACAAAAAGTAAAAAAAGACATTGAGACTAACATGAAATCCATTTTCAATTTAACAAAATTTTGTAATCATATAAACGAACTTGAATTTTAAAGCCATCTCCGAAATAAATTTTGTCACTAATATTATTACATAATCGATGACTTTACGCAGTTACCTTTACCTAAGTTCAAGTAGAGGTAAAATATTTTCGCTTTCTACCTAACACAGTCCCTTCGCTGCTTTTACTTTCATTATTTCCATATATTTACCTTGGTATAGGTTACTGTGACCATTTAAGATTCACAATCTATGAACCAGCTCATTTGTTTAGTTAATTAAGTTTCATAATTATATACGTACATACATAAATTCACGCCTTTCTCCCATAAGGGGTAGACAGAGGTGGCTGGACACCCTATCGCTATATAGGGCGCATTGGCTTCATAATTTGAATCAAGAAATACATTTTGCAAAGGTTTGAAGTTCATTCATTTTATAAATACTTCTTAACCGCATTTAACAGTGTCTACTGAAGGATACCTACACAATTTAATGATTTCCTCTTATTTATAATGATTAACGGAAATGTTATACATTTATTGATAATACTTTTTACGGAATTTTATCGCGGATTTAGTTTAATGTTTTTAAAGAATTATACTGGGTATATCAAGACTGATACCGAGAACGAAGCCGGGTGGTAGTTTTAGTGAGAACAAAAACAATGCAACTAAAATTTTTGCAAAAAAACGCGACAATGTTTTTTTATGATTTTTTAAATTACGTAATTTTTGGATGGTAATTCCATAGTTTTTGCTAAAATAATAATTTAAAATCTTTTATACCTTAGAGTCCTTATAAAGAAAAGGGTATATACTATAATTATAGGAAAAAAATGAATTTACCATCCAAATACGACCATACGAAAAAAATAACAAAAAAAAATCGTCGCTTTTATTTTCAACATTTTCTGTTGCAATGTGTTTGTAGGCACTAAAACTACCACCCGGCTTCGTTTTCGGTAACAGTCTTGAGATACCCTGTATATTTATAATTTATGTCCTTGAATTTCCTTTCATAATCGCACAAATTCTCTGTAATATCAGTACCTACCATATGTGTTATTTGATAATTATTGTATATCCAATTAATAGCTCTAGTGTCTGTTTTAGTAGGTTGTCATGTACACATCTTATCAGATCGCACCGTATACTCCTATATAGAAACCAATCTAGTTTTAGGATTTCCTTTGATCAAAATTAATAGAAAATTTAATGGTTAGTCATGACATTCGATACGTTTAAATTATAATGAGTAACTTATTTTCAAGCTTTCAAAATAACGTTACAAATTTTATATAATATGAAAATAATTTCTTCGTACGGTAATAAACAGTTAGTTAATAAATAATTATAATAAATAACACCCAACAGTCACATACATAGTCCTGACTCCACACTAAGATCGAGTCTTATGTTGTAGGTATAACTAGGAAAGACTTTTCGTGCACTTAGTATGTGTATTTCTGCTGTTTTTCTTTCTTTTTTAATTTTAATTCTATTTTTATTGTTGCATGTTGTGATAGCCTTAAAAGGTGAAACTTTTATCTTAATACTTTTTGTATGGTTTTAGTGTAAGTACATTTGAAACCACTTGTGGTTTTTTCTGAATAAAAAATAAATATGCATCGAAAATGAAAAGTAATTGATGATTGTGTGTTCATAAATTATTTTTTAACAAATATTTTGTTTACTTAATATTGAAAACAAAATAAACTTTATTGCGAGTGAGAAATATTTGAGTTGGGTACATTTAGTAACCGAAATTTCAAATAGGGATTGTTACTGACTTTAGATATTTAATATGACCGCTTCAATAACATATACAAAGTCACGTGTTGTTCTCCCATCGCTCTAGCATACTAAAATCAATAGAATGACGTGTGAAATAACGTCCCATAACAGAGGTTTTGATTTCACTATAAACATTAAACTTGTATTGTAATTATTAATTAGGGTAGCGCTCTAGATACACGCGCTAATGGGGACTTTACTAATAATAATGATTGTGTTGATTTTGTAATGTTATGACATTAGTTCATCAAAATATTGTTTGACGGCCTCGATGGGGCAGTAGGGAGTCAACTGTGAAACGAGCGGTCGTGGGTTAGATTTTGTGGGTTAGAATAATGCAGGATTCTAATGACGAAAGAATACTTCAAATGGGTTCTGTAGGATTAGAAGCCTATTCAATGCAAACAAACAATCTTAACTCTTTATAATATTAGTTTAGAAAAGTGTATTAGGAAATTAAGTTGAAATGGACTAAATAAAAATATAAAAATAAAGTGTCTTTACCAAATACAGCATTGCAAAATAATTGTGCCCTAAGGCGAAAATGCATTTACATCGGGCGTTTGTTGATAAAAAACAACTTCGCCATACAAAGCTTATAGGAGCACAGCCAAAGTTAACAGAAATGTGAAATACACACAGGCATGTACAAGCCCTGCTCTTTTCGAAAAGAAAATATTTTTTGTTTCGAATTAGTTTTTTGTGAACGAACCGTGATATCTAGTATTTTATTGCCAGATCTGTTTTACAGGACGTCTTCAATCGTCGCCGAAAGCGCTGTTGTCAAAATAATAACAATAGATTTTCTCTTTTCATAATATATTACGTTAGACATATTAATACTATTAGATTAAGAGTATTGTTGTTGTTGTTTTTATTTTGAAAACATATTCCAAACAGTGCCAAATTTTGCCACACACTAAGTGATTTTAGATTATCTATACCTTCTGACAATATTTTTTAAAATACGAAAACATAAGCAAAATCTGCGGCGTTTTATTATTCCTTCTGCGTCCTAAGTAATTCAGACAGCAGTCATATTGAAGTATGGCCTTAATATTCCAGACGCATTACTCAGTGCGCGAATGTGTTCGTGGCTTACTTTTGTTTAAATAAATGCATATACATGTATTCCCAACAAAGGAGAAATAACTGTTAGCTAATGAAAGTGCGAGGGTGTCACAATAACACTATTCCGTTATTCTCTTCGCTGTATTGAAATCCATTTGAAATTGGGATGGCATTCTACGTTACACATGTATATTTTTTATTTCTTTTTTCTGTATTTTTATCAAATAGCCAGCTAATAGTTTTTTTGGTGAATAGTAATTACTCTAGCGAATTTAATTTGTGAATAGAACCTTACGGAAATAAAAGTGCGACTAAACCTAGAAGTGACTCATAAGGTAAGAAATGTTGTCATTTTCTAACCAGTATTGAACGTAAAGGCATATCAGTAGCTAGTTCCTACTCATTGCATGTTGGAGACTGAGTTACTGGCCTTAATAAGATGTTTATTTTCTGAGTCATTCGATCAAGCCCAACTCACCGCGATAAGTTCCTGTTTCGTGATACTTGTTAATGCTTCTTTGTACAAAGCTAACAGCTTGTTAGAGCAGGCTGAAATTAAAAGTGATGAATGTGAGATAAAAACGAATGCCCTGCAAACGTTTTACAAGCACATAAACGCTCATGTAAATTAAAATTATCTGATTTAGATGTAATGCTTAGTTTAACAAGATCTTGGACGAGTAAATAAAATGAATTAAATCATAAGTTTTATTACATTTCCAGAAGAGCAACTGCAAGTAATGGAATATAAATATTTGCGCGCGTAAAAATTGTTACTTAAAACTCTATCGTTTCTTTTCCTCTCACAGTTTTTGTGTGTGTTTAATTAAAAGCGTCGTCAAGAATTGTTGAATGAATAGTCATAGAATTAAACTGCTTAGTTTTTAAAGAAATATTTTTCGTATCAATCAATTTAACTTCACCGATTTTCTTCCGTCAATTGAAATTATGTTTAAATCAGATGACAGAGGTATCTGTAGATGCCAGTGCGGATTTTAAAACGTGGCATATCTTCGCTTTGCTCAGGCTTCATTGCAGTTTTATTACGTGGAGGATCTTCTTTGAGAGCTCGGCTTATCCGCAGCGAGAGGCTGATTTTCTTTAAGCCTCCTGTAGGACGCCGTAAAATTGTGAACGCAGGGTGATATTCTTCAGAGAGGAATAAGCTTTATTACAACTAAACGCTTTGTCAGTAACAGGATCGTGCTGTTTTTATTGCAGTGTATCTCGCAATTTTTTTTATTAGAGATTAACATGGCCTAAAAGAGTTATGTTTTTATACTTGCGTAATATATTTTTTATGTTACGACCGAGTAATAAACTCTCTATGGATATTCTTAACCTTCATAAAAAATGAATGAAGTTATGTGGGTCGAGCTATTAGTATAATTTTCTTGAGGTCAGACTTACGACCCAACGTGTAGGGCTCGGAAACGGTCGTGGATTTTCAACGGAAGTTTTATTTGATTGGATTTATGTGTTTGGTTTGGACACATGTTTGCGATGAAATTTAATGGCACTTTAAAATTTTTAATAGATTCGATCAAACATAGAGGTTAACGGTGAGAAATAAGTTTTTTTTTTTTATATATTGACTTCCCGATTTTTCGGTTTCTTTACAGCTTTCGTGGTCAGAATTCGGGGCGGAATCTTCCTATATTACAGACGCGTTAATTTTAGGAACCATAGATAGGACTATGCATAATACATTGACAGTCTTAGTGCAACTTATCAAAGGGTTGTTAACTAATAAAATACTAAAGTCAACATAAAATTGGAACTCTAGACTAAAATTAAAATTCGGCCTTTATTTTCCCGCTCGCTAGTCACGTTTCGTGTTTATAAAAATCAAAAATTACATTTTATTTCATTCGTTTGATACCGTTTTAAAGGTATTTATTTTGTTCATGACGGAATTCAAAGGTTTTTCATTTATTTATACACAGCTGAATGGCGTTGCGTATTTTGAAATCCTTTCTGATTAATTCACGGTTCGATACAGCCGCTGAATCATGTAGTAATTTGTGTTAAGGTTATTGAAAAGCTTTCGTACAATGCAGCCGTGCATTGTGATATGAAGTGTGAATGTGATATATTAATTATGACTCAATATTAATTGTTGGGTAATAAACGATCAATTTCGATGCAGAATAATATAGGGCATAAAATTAATCTGTGATGTATTGTATTAAATTCTTTATTTTATGTGTTCTTTTGACTCGGGCTCGATCAGAATATCCTGATAATTAATTATTTTTTGAACTTAATTTTCGACATTGTTATGGCAGATAGATTTAACCTGAAACTCGAAACATTGCATCTAATTTTGAGTACTATGCAACTTAGCTGGAGTGTTCATCGACACGAGATGGCTGTACCTCGTCGGGTCAGAATTATTTCGGCTAGATTGTATCCGGATATACACGAATTTAGGTGGATTACTAAATGCGTGGCCTGGTGGTAAACGGACCAGATGCGGCCGACATGTTCACGGTGGTCGCGGGTTCGACTCCTAGGGCACAACTCTGACTTTTCGGAGTCATGTGTGTATTGATAGTTAATCACGGTAAAGGAAAACATCGTGAGAAAACCTGCATATCATAGAGATTTTTTAACATTGAAATGGTAATTCCACCAATCCGCATTAGGCCAGCATGCTGGACTATATGGCTTAACCCAACCGTAACTACTCTCGATTATAGAGGAGGCCCGTGCCCTGCAGTGGGACGTATATGGGCTGATACTATGACGGGTCTTTAAAGTATTGATACGAATATTAACACTTCCGCGAGTCTCAATGACTTCTGGCGTATTGTAGTTATTCAAGAGAAAACGATTCATTTGCACGTCAACGGGACGCCACCTTCGGAACAATGCTATCGCCCGTCATCTTCGATTAATGCGTCGTGCGAGCGTGTTCCGTTTCGATTTGAGATTCTAATAGTGGCGTCTAATTCTTCCGTTCTTTGTTCAATTGACTTCGTCGCTTTGATGTTCTTATATTAGATAGGCTCACGACTCCGTGTGAGTTTTTTTATTGGAAGTCTATCAGTCTATCTATCAGTTGGTATGATTTATTGCTCTTCCGCTGTTGGAAGGATAGGCTTGGCAAACTATGGGTCACTATGGTTACATATCTACCCACTACTCCTAAGTAACCGTCTTGGGGTTGTGGTTCGTTTTATTATTGTTGTATATTTATACAATTAATAAAAATCCTTTCAGTGCCCAATATATTTTATGTGTAACTAAATTTATCTTTTCTTTTCCTTTTCTTATGTCAATCCTGTGGTAGTCGGACAGATATTGTCTCGAGCGATGCGACCGCTATTTGTACTCCTATATTAAATATTAGTTTATTTTAAGATTTGTCTGGTGTACCAAAAGTATAAAAATAAATAAAATATATTCTTGCACACAAGGCGAACCGTCCAAGACCTGGTAGCAACTAGCACCTATGCCTAACCATTCTGCGAAAGAAACATGAGTTTATGTACAAATGTGTAGCATCTATGCCTATCCCTTCTGCGAAAGAGGCAAGAGTTTATGTACAAATGTATATAATTGCGTGACTCTTATCCACATAAATATATCGAGTCTTATCTCTTCTATTTTAATCACAATCCTGCAAGGTCGCTACCTAATTCAAAAAGAAATTGTTTGTGATTAGATTCCGTGGATTATAATATATACTTTTACTGGCACACTTTACACAGAATTACATACTTATCTAATTTTAGATAATTTTAAATCCACCTAAATCCGCATAACTTGCTATTAGTAAATTTTAATTTATCGTTATAAATATCTTTGTTTTGTATAGAGATCCATTTTTCCGTGTTCTAATGCATTTTACTATTCAAGTCTTCAATAAGCTTTGCAAGAAAATCTACGAGTTTCATTAAAGAAAACAAAATAACTTCATGTAATCAAGGTAAATGTGTTTGAATTGGATCTAGTAATTAATATATTTGTACTCTCTTTCTTTACTTTTCTAGAATTAAAATTTAGTATTTATTCAGTCTTTTGTTTTTTTGTAAGTATCTAAGTTAGCATAAAATGTATTTCGTTGCAATCTATAAACGAGCAATTTTAACTCGTTCGTTAATTTGGATTTTTCTCTATAAATAGTATATTCTAATAGTATTTCAGTATTAACATCTTCTGTACTATAATTATTGTTTGTATCACATTTCTATTTACTAACATCTCGAATATCTTCATAATCTCCGATTAAATGAGACATAATGACGTCACGATCCGCAGATTTGCTGCCAATAGCCACCAGTCACGCACGCATCATCCCGTTTTGATCGATCGGCAAGGTCGTTCCGGTACATTGTTGCTAACGACCCACTGAGCATGGGATCGGCTGGAATTCCAGCAGGGTCACGTGGTATTACATGCCATATTATGTAGATCTAGAGACGAAATGTCAGCAACTGTTAATAATTGAATGTCTAATACTTGATATTTTGGAGAGTGCAAATATAAATAAGAACACCCAACAGTCACATACATAGTCCATTATATTAAAAATGGTCAATTTAATCATTTAAACCAAAAAAGGCATGATATTAGAGACGGTCAAGTGTGAGTCGGGCTCTTGCTATTGTTTTGTACACTTACCAATCTTTTACACGTGTTCGTATTGAACAAAATGTAAAGAATAAATAAATACATCCAACAGTCATTTACACAGTCCTGACCCCACACTAAGATTGAGTCTTGTGTGTATCAGAAACTAAGAGATACTGTACGTTCCCACAAACACCCAGACCCAAAATATATATCTGAGGATCACAGAAACATTTGTTTCGGTGTGGAAATGATCTCGCGGCCTTTCGTTTCACAGCCGGCGTCTAACCAACCGCGGAACCACTAACCACGGAAGCTGTATTATTGTTGGTTTGGTATGAAGATTAGCTAGTAAATGTTTTTAGCAATGCCAGATTATATGTCACTATTAAATTTTGTTTTTGTAATGTAACTGATGACTACAAGAAGCGTATTTCAAATTGTTTTTTTCTATTATTTATTGAGGAAAGGAATGTAAACTTTGATTACCAACGCAATTTGCAATGCTAAAGGTCGTTAACCTTTATCAATGGTTTTAGTATTTAGGCTTCTGACCTCTGTTTTGTTAGTGAGGTTTATGAATGTGTTTATTTATTCACGTCTATTACTCCTTCAACACAATTCGGAAACAATGTTTTATGTCAAACTTCAAAGACGTGTATTTTATGACCGCCTTCGCAATCTGTAGCCAGAATATTATATTTAAGTAGGTACTTAGGCACTTAAATAGTTCATGGCTCTAGTCATTCAAACTGTTTAATGTCAGCTTTACTAATGTAAACAAAAGACATCACTAGAATCATTCGGTTGCGATAATCAAGCTGCTTTCAAAATAAAAGAGAAGCCACATAAATAAATGCAGTAATAAATTTCAACTTAACCTTCTGTAGAAACTTACGTAATTGGACTTGCTCCAAAACAAAACGTATCTAAATTCAAAACATAAACAACAGCAACAAAACAAGTACAACAATGAGACGACTAAAACGGAAAATTTGCGCAAAATTCATTTATTGTTTCTCCTTGAAATTTGATTTCATATTAATTGCCCTCCCGATTGCTAAGCCCGCAGGGTGGATTTTGAAATCTAATTTACTTTCAATCTGAAGCATTAAACTTCAGTTTATTTTGGAGCAAGCCACCTAGACGTGTGTGTGTTTCATTAAAATTTAAAATATTGGATGTGGATACAAGCCAATTTGTGTTTCGTTTCGGATGCAATCTGAGAATCGTAATTACGAAACAATAAAGGGTCCGGGGTTGATAAATTCTCTCATATTGTAAATTTAAGTTCAATTTGATAGTATCATTTGCAGTTGTTTCATTTATGAAGTTATCTCACTTTATTTTTGACAATCTTTTATTCTATTGTTTATTAAATTGTGAAAAAAAGAAAATAAATATGTTTTAATTGGTAGTAGGTCTCTCATATATGAGAGGCCATCTGGGTAGTTATCACCGCAATATTTATGTCTTCCCCCAGACAACAGTGTGAATAGATTGTTCTTTTTCTGTTTTCAAGGATATTGTAGCAAGAGTAACTACTGGACATAGTCAGACTTAACACCGTCTATCTCAGGGTGGGGAGCGCAGTGTAATGCCAAGCATTGCTTTGTAATTCAAGGTGTTGTTTGGTTTTGCTACTGTTTATGAGAAGTGGTAATGCTTACCGTCAGACGAACGGCATGATCGTCTCACCTTCCATTGCAATAAATAAAAGGTTTAATATCTTAGGTACATTTTTTACTTAAATTTGAAGCTTATATCTATAGCGCATCTTAACCGAGATATTAAAAATAAATGAAATATAAAAAAAGGTTTAAAAAAAAACAGAGTTCATTGAATTTTCTGATTGAAGTTTGTATTTGTACACGTTTTTATGTAACAGTTTGTTCCCGGAACTGGTTATAAACTTTGATATTGTCGTACGCGACCAACATCTTCTCGGCTAAAAGCATTGAAGACGTAGAAGTTCTACTAGAATCTTTGCTCCGACCCGCTGTGAACTTTCTACTACACGACAAAAAGTTCCCAAATCAACTTTGGAACTATTTTTATGTTTGATCACATATAGAATTTTAGTTATCAAACTGGTTAAATATGAGATACTTATTAACAGTCTTAAGCTACTGGAGTATATTTCTTAGTGAAGGCTTCTTAATGGATTATGTTTTTGAATATTAAATACTTGCTAATTTTTCTAGACTTAACCACGTTGGCGATAAATACGTAGTTTCGTCTGCTAGTGTAAATAGATCGCTCTTTTTGATAATTTCCTCTGCTTCTTAACGCTCTTATTTCATCTTCTCATATACTTGCCCAACATGGTTTTAGATTAAGTGACTCCTAATATCAATAGTTTTGGGAAAGAATTAACTTTAATTCTTGTTTTCGTTTACAACTTTTTTTAAGTGTGCGGTTATATTGAAAGTAATAAAAAAATAATTCTCAACGAGTTTATCTACTCTCTGGATGAAGTCTTAATACTGGGAAAAGCTATCAATTTCCTGCTTTCTAATAAAATAACGTAGGTTTCATAAATAAAAATCATCGATCAACATGGTTATATAAACCAGCAGGACAACTTATTTCATAGTAATACCACGAAACTATCGTCAAAGGCAATTGATCACATTGTTCACAACACAATAAACGTTATATAGACTGATGTTGCTATTACGTCTATTGGTGGTAATTGACGTTTCTATTTGATTATGTCTCATGACCGTTACACCAAATTAGCATTCACTTTGTGAGGATCTACCTACTATACTACGCATGTATGTCTTTCAGCTGTGAATAGAACTCTCTTCGTGGTATTTAAAGACGGGTTTTGAACTGATGTACGCCTTGATGTGGTTTTGGGAATGGATTTAAATGTCCAGTTTGAACAAAAGAAAAATGTTGGTGCCACTGTTAATAAAATTGCTGTTACAAAATATCTTTAATTGAGACTGATGACGAGTCACGATGGAACATAAATTATTCGTAGAATAATTGCTTAATTGTTTCATTTACACACATGCCTCCTGAACTCTAACACATGTAATTGGTATGGTGATATTTGGTATCATCTCATATGCGTCCATTGTAGGGCACGGGCCTCCTCAACAATCCAGAATAAGATTGAGAGAGGTTAGGCCATATTATAATCCATCACGCTTACGATGGTAAAAAAACGATATCCTTCCACCAGGGCTTGTTGCTCTTTCTAGCAGTACAGGACATATAAATCCTTCACCAATTGTTTAATCTACTTTTTAAATTACAGAAGACTTACTACGGACACATATATATAAATATTTTAAGGAAGAAACCGCTTCTAATCCTTTCCTAAATTATGGTTACAGCACAGTACTGTATCAATTAGACCCGTCGCTAGCACGTGCGACGTTAATGTAGATTGCGTTCATTGTCATTTGCGCTATATTAATTGATTAATCTACTCGGATCAATGGACTCTTTGTTTTGACAAATAAACATTGTGACCGATTTGCCTAATTCTTTTGCAATTGAAATTTTAGCAAGGCCACAATATTCATCGCAAAAAATTTATCTTCTTTAGGACAGTTTATTTATTTCTATAAAGGTTAATTTGCTGTTTTTTCTTTCTATTAACATTATAAAAATATATTCGTGGATATAATGCATCTTTCGCAAAATTTATCCTTTTGTCGGACTGTTTTACGTCTTAATATAGAACTGATCATATTTCTCAACGGATATCGTGAAAGTCAGTTATGGTACAAAATCACCCAGCTCTTGTCAATATCCTATCGAAAGCTATACTTCAATTATATAGCGGAATGGTGTCTTAATTTTATGACCTTAATAGATGCATAATATGACTTTATGCTTCTACCTACGATTTCTAAAGATCAATACTAATTATTTATCATATCTCTTCTTTAATTTTGCAAAGCAAAATTGTGTGATACAAAAAAAGCTGTGACACAAAAAAAAATATATGCATTGATCGATGTCAGTATCAGGATTTACAAATTACTTTCCTTTATACAACAGCAAGATATATCTCAGTGGCAAATTAAATTCTAATATATTCAACACAGATTGATAGTTGAAGAGTTCTGCCGGCATATTTAATTTCTTTCAATGGAACATGTTTTATTAACAAGAATAATCCATCGTCCTCGATCAAGTATGTTGCTACTGCATATTTTATCATCCAATTAATTTTCAATAATTATTTTTACTTTGTTCTGTTTATCATTGAAACACTTAATAGTTTCGGTATCAATTACTATTTATAAAATAGATTTGGTATTCGTCTTATGTAGAATTTAAATGCAAATGAAAAGTCTATCAACCTTTGGTCAGCTTGTTGGACTAACATCTAAACTCATACTAAGTCCTAACGGTGATAGTCTTTTCCAATAATACGTTTGCATATTCGTGCACATATTTACACAAATATGTTTATGTACTAGAAGAATGCACGGGTTTGAAGCAAATTTAAATCATTTGCCATTATATGATTTCTGTTTTCTCATTTCCTTTACCCGGTGTAAGTTGTGATTGTTAATTTTGATCCCTATGTATGTGAAACTTTAATTCCTTCGTTCCCATTACAGTCATTATTGTCAATTGTATATTCTTCGCTTAGGTTATTTGTTTATAATACGAGAAAAAGGCTATTCACTCACTCGCAATTTGTTGTCACTTAAATTGTTGTATACTAGAAAATATATGGAATAGCGGCCAGCCCAGCTTCGCCCGGGTACAAATAGATTTCTATACAATAATATGTACATATTATACATATTAACCTTCCTCTTGAATCACTCTATCTATTAAAAAAAACCGCATCAAAATCCGTTGCGTAGTTTTAAAGATTTAAGCATACAAAGAGACATAGGGACAGAGCAAGCGACTTTGTTTTATATGTACTATGTAGTGATAACGAAAAAACATTAATCTAAAACTCAATATTTACTCACGCATGTAAAACATACTAATCGAAAATAATTGGTACGAATAGTCGCATTCGTTAATAATTTGATTAAAACGTTTGATAAGAACATTTCAATTTTATTTGGTTCTATCCATAGAACAATTTACTAGGTAAATGTTTACTTCGAACAATAGTAAAAACTGTTGTTAATTTTTGTTTTTATTGTTACTAGTCCCTCGACTTACTACTCGATCAATGTATTTTTAGCGTGTGCTACATTGATTCATATGTATTTTACTACTTTTTAACGGTCGCCTTACGGATCATTTTGTATTGGTCTTTAAGATTTCCTGCGATTACGATTTTGAGTTTATCTGAAGTATATTTTTCTTCACTTGCATTGAATGTATTTTCTACAAAACGCTCTCTGCCACAAATTCCAATAAATAATTTAAATGTTTTTATTTTTTTATTCCAATGAATGGCAAGACGAGCATGCCGTTCGCCTGATGATAAGCGATACGATCGCTCATGAACAGTAGCAGAACCAAACAACACCTCGAATGCTTGCAATGCTTGCAATGCAATGCTTGGTATTCTACTGCGCGCGCCATCCTGAGACATAAGATGTTAAGTCTCAATATGTCCAGTAGTTACTCTGGCTACAATGTCCTTCAATCCGAAACACAACAGTGCATTTACGCATTGTTGTTTGACGGGAGAAATAGACAATGCGGTGGTACCCACCTAGGCGGCCTCTCACATATGAGAGACCTACCACCAGTATGTCAACGAATTACTGAATTTGACAAAAAAAAATCTTAGTAATTATATGATAGCTAAATCAAACACTACTAATAGCTATATATTATTCAATCTACTACATTTTACAAGCGCAACTATTGAACATATTATTATCTGAAACGACATGCCATATAAGTCCTTTTTTTTGTTTAGCCAACTATTGTGTCTCTTTCCTCGCACTTGTCTACGATCTTATCGAACAATAATTTCACACAATGCATCACACTGGCATTCTTAACCTTTTTTATTTCAGCTGTGCATTGAACATTCATATGTTAAGTTAGTGAAAGGATTTATATAACTCCACATAATAGTGCAACGGACGATGTGAGTTTACACATTTTTTTGCAATTGTCACTTTCTGCATTCGCAACCCGGTATTGTGAACCGGTGAGTAATGGATCTGCGAAGTTGGAAAGGGCAAATCGTTGAGTGCTTATTGGCCGATTCAATGATTGTAATTGATCTCCGAAGGTCTTCTAAATGGTTCATTTTATTAGTATCTTTGTTGAGATAGGATCTCTTTTCATATTATGTAAGATGTTTAAGCGTTATTCGATCACTTTGCACTGGGTTAAAATACATAAGAATCATATTGAATTAGTGATGAATTAAATGTTACCGGTGGAACCCTGATACTCCTATCGCGTTTTTGGCACCTTATACATTTAAAGATTAATACAAACAATTTAGTAGGCCTGTTACTACATGAGCATTCAAGGACTTTTTGTAACAAAATCATAATTGAGCTTTATAATGTAAATACATTCACACATAATTTATTATTGTTGTTCAATGATATACTGAGATCATAGCATTTGCAATAAAGCATAAAGTATATGCAGATATTTGAAATATTGTGGTGTACAATGTAATGCGATATGAATATGATAAATGACCACACATCTACGGATCTAATTGATGAATGTGCAGAATCAGTGCTGCTTATGTAGAAAGTGGTCAGTGCTTCCTAGCCAAGAAGCACTCACCCGTCCCGTCAATTTCGCGGACATCGCTTTGATGTTTGTTTCTATTTCATCGGTCAATTTGCATCTGTGTTGAGTTTTCTACAAACACTTCACTTGCGAATCTATCTACATTTTTTAAATATGGTTTTATTAAAGTTTTGTTCCTTTCATTTCATTTAATTAAAGTTATATCTAACTCTCGCCATTACGTACAATTAAATTGTTTTCGACAGTAATTTGGTGCTAAAACAGAAATTCTTGGGTGCTATCTAGATTTGAATCTGCTAATTCATTTACGTCGTGAATCGAAACGCATCCGTGCATTGTTTTAGCGTGCTTCAGTCATGTTCCAAGTCTATGTTACTTAACATGTTTGAGACTAAAATAACAACTGAAAAGTATATTTTGGAGGTTTAATGCAATACTTGCTACAAAATAATTGCAATTTCCAATACAATTTTGCACCGACTATGTATTGTTTTAAATTGTTGTTTGCTTTACATTGTACTTACTATTGGCTTGTTTTACGTCGGAAATATTTCATAAGTTGCATTTGAAATCAATAGGTTATTTAAATAAGATCTTGTTTAACTTTTAATTAACTACTTTGTTTGTGAGTACGTGTATTTAACTTCAAACTCTATGCTATTAAATTTCGTCACTGAAGCGTATATGGTATTTAGCAGGGGTAGATTTTATACGCCTGTTTAATAACCGATTGTTCAAAATGTGCTGATTGGTAAGTCAATACAACAATGTTTTTTCGCCGAATAATATTAAACAACTATTATCTTATATGGGCAACTTAATGTAGTGAGGAGTAAATATACTCATAAGGTGACAGTTTCTACAAAATTTAACACGCCTTATACAATTTTTCTCACAGTTTTGAAACTGGTTTGCAGACGGCGAAGTTTCGTGGCACATTACGCCTATCACGATAGCAGATCGGCCTACCCGGATGTGAAGAGTCTAAAAGTTGCACCGAGATGCGCTCTCGCGTCGTGACGACGTAATGAGTGATGACGTAGTCAGGTTAACTGTGGTGCTAAACAAAATCTAGACTTTCCTTTCATCTCCTTACTTAGCTCCTTTCGTATTGTCTATTGTAGTAACGAATTGGTGAAACTATATAGTTTCGTAACATTTAAGAGTCTTGTGCTAAATTGTTTGAGGTTTTGTGTTTTGTCGTCGTGCTTTTGTTTAGTTCTGCGATGGTAAATGTAAATGGTAAATGGTTATTTTAGTATTTTACATACTGGCACAAAAATTGTCAGGGTTGAATACGTGAGGCCGTGGGTTTGATCCACGCACCAAGGTTAATATTTGTGTGATCCATAGGGCTTTGTTTCGGCTCTGGGTGTTTGTGAGACCGAAAAGTCTCTCGTAGTTTCTGATACCTATTACACAAGACCTGATATTAGTGAGGGGTGAGCTATGTATGTGACTATTGTTAATTAATTAAAGTCCACAAACAATTTTAAAATATTGTTGTATTCCCAGACACAACACATTTTTGCTTTTCAAGCACCGCTTTGATGTAATCTCTAGAGCATTGATCGCAGATGAGCATTCGCTAGATATAGAATTATTTAATATTCAAATTACAGCAATCTTCTCGCTGTGTAATCATCCCTTTCCAAGAAATACAGTGTTGCACAATGAACTCTGTCAAATCAATTACCTGTTGCTTGAGTAACTTGAACACATTCTAACTGCATGTAATGAAAATGATGAACAGCCGCTCGGGAATCCTGAGTTTACGAGGCTTAGAGGCGAATATCACTTAGAAGAACGGGATTGGAAATTATAATAAAATTGTACCTGTTTGTAAAGACACCTAATGCATGGGTATAGAGCTACAAGTCGTTGTAAATTTCACAGCTATTTTTTATAGTTGTTGGAACACAATAATATTAGTTTTAAAATTCAAATATAGAGTTATAGTTTTTGTATTCCCTATTTTTCATCTAATGGGGAGTGCATGTTTAGGTCGTTGTTTAAATATTTCGCATAATAATAATTTTTAACAGGCCTAAAACTAATTTAAATTTTAAAGCAAATCTAACAATCCGTACTAATGTCATATTGCTACAAATTATGTATGTGAAAATCCTAAACACTTTTTTTTATTTATCTAAAATATGGCGTCCAAAGTTTCGATGTTAACTCTGAATTGTAATAATGTTTTTACCACATTATTTGTGATCAACATTCAAGTCACAGGTGTAGCTTAACAAAGTGCTAAGTTAGAAGGAAAATTCCAACTTGACGGAGTCAGCTGTAGGTTTGCTGTTAATATGTGCATAATTATATTACATTATAAATTCAATATTGGTAATAGTCAAGGTTAAATGTGGCCGTTCATATATCTGGATCATAATATGTAAGGAAATTAAATAATGTATTTTCTTCAGCATAAATTAGTTTACTATACGAAATAACCACACTGTCCTGACTCCCAACTAATATTATAATACTACTCCTCCCAAACAATTAGGCCCCAAGAAAATACTTGCGTATCATATAAAATTTGAAATGGGTGCGAAGATCGTTTTATTTTATTGCAGTAAATAGCGAGACGAGCATGCCGTTCTCTTGATGGAAAGCGGTGCGACCGCTCATGAACAGTAGCAAAACCAAACAACACCTTGTATTACAAAGCAATGTAGGCATTCCACTGCGCTCGCCATCATGAGACATAAGATGTTAAGTCTCAATATGTCCAATAATTGCTCTGGCTACAATGTCCTTTAATCCAAACACAACAGTGCATATAAAATGCTGTTTGACGGGAGAAAAAGATATGGTAGTTGGTACCCACCCAGACAGCCTCTCACATATGAGAGACCTGTAACCTCTCATTTCACACTTAGCGTCTAACTAATAGCATAACAAAGGCGCTTACGCATGGTCATTTTACTGTGATTAATTATTTTATTTTTGTAACAAAATATAGGTAGATTTAATAAATACACCCAACAGTCACTTCCATAGTCCTGACCCCACACTATAATCGAGTCTTGTGTCGTGGGTATCAGGAACTAGGTGCGAGAGACTTTTCGGTCTCAAACATCCAGATCCGAAACTAATACCTGTGGATCACACAAATATTTGTCTCGGTGCGGGGATCGAACCCGCGGCTTCACTTGTCACAGCAGGCGTCTAAGCAACTGCGCCATGGAGGCTGTCACAAATTTCATAATATTTTTTTTATAATTAATAATAATATATTATTATTTTATTGTGTTTGTTCTGGTAGCACCACTGCCTACCCCTACTGGGATGAAGGCATGTGTTTATGTATATAAATTATTTATTTATCATTAACTTTAGGTTATGTTAATTTTATAGTTCGCTAAGATATCAAGACAGTGTTGTCGGAAATGGCTTGCATCAATCCGCTTCCTGCGACCTTGCATAGTTCAGGTATAGCATAATGTTTATAAATAAATGTTGCGTGTCTTGCCTATCTGTGCGATACAAGTACATGTTTTTATTATTTTATTTTATAATGGTACTGTATTCGAAGTAAATAGCAGGTGATGTCAATGTGTATTACTAAGGAATTTTAATGCATGCGATTTAAATGTCTACATAAATAATATTCTCGAGTAAGAATGTTGTATTTTTGCTATTTATGTATAGTGTGAAACATTAAAAATAAATAAATAGTTAAGTACTATGCATATCGGATTATGATACGAGCCAGTTAGTTCGTCTTTATTCAAAAAATCATAATATTTCAGCAATTAATAACTGAGTACAGGGCCCGGCCCGGATATGTACGGGTGATAAGCTTTTTTGAAAATATTCTATCGTCTATGTTCATAAGGAATAATTAAGGATTCTAATGGTGAAACTATTTTGAAATCCGTCCATTGGTTTCAGAGCCAATTCAATTCAAGCAAACAATCAAATACTTCCTCTTTATTTATTTATCCTTTTTTGCATCATTCATAGAACTCTTTACATTAAAGAAATAACATAATAAAAAATGCAAAAGGTGGTCTCATTGCACTGGACACTCATATCAACCTTTTTATAATTTATGTTTAGACAACTTTATAAAGTCAATATACTTATACCCACATAAAAACCGTGACAGGTTAATTAGTGTACATACGAAAACAACGAAAAACTATTTAAAAAAATGAAAACTAATAAACTTTGCTGGTGGTAGGTCTCTCATATGTGAGAGGCCATCTGGGTAGGTACCACCGCAATGTCTATTTCTCCCGTGAAACAACACTGCTTGAATGCACTGTTGTGTTTCGGATTGAAGGACATTGTAGCCAGAGCAACTACTGGACATATTGAGACTTAACATGCTATGTCTCAGGATGGCGAGCGCAGTGGAATGTTGCTACTGTTTATGAGCGGTCTTATCGCTTACCATCAGGCGAACGGCTTGCTCGTCTCGCCATTCACTGCAATAAAAAAATAATAATAATAATAAAAAAACACTGAGACCCTAATTACCTCTTTAATTACACTAAGATGACCCAAGATTCTGTGATCCGCTATAGTTCAGCGACATCCGCGTGTCGACCTCGAGGGCGACCGGTAACAACCAACCCAACTCTCAGGCTCAACTCGAAAGGTCAGCTTGCCTCACTGCTATGTGATCATCGTAAATGCGACGACCTCTGACGTCTTATTAAATTGTTTGGTGCATTGCAAAAGGCGTGTTTCTAAGATGTACTGAGGTGGAAGTGATTTCTATTGATTGTTTGGTGATTTTTTTAGAAATTTATTTCGTCTTATTGGTGTGATTGTAAATGGATGTAGGCTACATTGGCACCGTTTTCTAAATTGTGTCTTTTTTGAATGCCTCGGTGGCGTAGTTGGACTACGGAATGATTACAAAGCTGAAGTCTAGGGTCTAGGGTGTTCGAGATAGTGGCTTTTTCAATTAATTTTATTAGCGAGGAGTCAGGAATTTGTATCGGTTACGGCGATTGACTTGCCCTTATCACATCACGGGGCGGAACACACAAGGCGAAACGTAGGTGTTCTGGTTGCTGCACCACCACCAGCACGTCTGCGTACCCCTTCAGGAAAAAAGCCTTGACATTATGTATAAGTATGTGTTTGCATTTCAAAAAATAAACACATGAGTAGTCCAACACTGCATAATAAAATTTCATGATAGGCGCATGCCAATAAAGCGAAACAAAATCTTGAGATTGATATGATTTTCTGGTTGGGTATAGTAAATATTATACACGTTACGTAATGTAACATAAAATGTTTAGTCTAGTTCTATCAATATATCACTACTTCAGCGCCTTCAAAACAATCACTTAATCAAATTACATCCTCTATACACAAAGTAAGATTATTACAAGCGTCTCAATTTCTCAAATTAAGTCTGAATTGGCGGATGATTGTTGCAACGGATATAACGGTTATTGATTCATTATTTAGTGCTGCGTCATCACAATCGTGCATTTTTTAGTTAATTTTTTGTTCATAAGCTTGTTTTATTTATCAAGGAAACTGTTAGTGATTTAGATACGATCAAACGCGGATTCGCTGATGATACTCCTCTTTTTGCTGTACCCGGAAATTTTTACTGTTTGTTTTTATGCGAGATATCATGTAATACTAATTAAGGGTTTTATTCGTTTTGTTTTGAAAATTCATTGTAATTGAAGTTTCTAGCCAAATTTAATCTCAAAATATTTGGGAAAGGTTTGTAGATTTATTGCAATTTAGAATCCTGTAATGTTAGAGACAGGTTATACTTTCTCAAGTCACATTAAGCATCGTGATGGGAAATGTTAGTAAGTTTCTGAAACTATTTAAAATTAATAGACTAGTATATAGTACTAGTAAATCAACGTCAACTCTCAGAATAAGAAATATTTGTCGAATTAATCCTTGTCGTCGACGACTATCGTTTTAACCGTTGTCTCTAGATTTGTTAGGAAAGATTAATCAGGACTTGCTATCTGCCGCGGAATATTTCCTAGAAATCTGTTGATCAGCAGATTTAAAGTGAAGAAGAATTCTTGCAATATAACTCGTTGTAGGTCAAATTGTTTTATCCGTTCTTGGTGATAAGAAGAAAAAGGGAACATTATGAATTTATCATTATTGACAATAATTGCAAAGAATTGTTTTAAATCTGTGATTTCACCTGTAGATAATATGGTCGAATTGAGGCTATATAAAGTACGTAACACGAATCGTGAACATTATATTAATTAAAATCCTTTGAGCAAATTAAATCCAAACTAGGTAAAAACATTACTTAAAATAAATAACCGAAATCTTGTTTCACAAAATTCCCAAATAACCTCTTTAGAAGTGCAACGGGCATTCATTGCGACCGAGCGAAGCCTGACCAGGCCGCCGGTGTTAATTTAATTAAATAACTTACTTAACTAAATTAAGTATTTTACGATAGCACATCAGTTAGAATACAACATTTTCTAAAGTATAATCACAACTCAAATTCTAGAATCTTCTACAAAAAAATATTTTTTAGGGAAAGAACCACTTAACGAAGATTGAATAAGCATCCATTGACCTCACAAGTTCGTTTCTAGCATTTGCTTTTTTTGTTGCATAATTTTGATGGTTTAAAAAATACGGAAATGATTAGTTTTAAGTGTGTTGATGTTTGCACGTCCATGCATGGCATATGAGGTTTTCAACAATAGAACATTATGTATTACGAGCTCGTGAAATGTGCCCACATAAGATAAGAAGGAACACTGAAGGTTTTAGTAAATTCTGCGTTAGAAAATGAAATAAAGGTAGGCAAGTATTTGCTTTTATAATTTAGGAAAGTATATGTTCAGCGTAGTTCACGAAGTGTGATGATAAATACTATTGTATTATGTATCGATTTTATGTTGAAAGTGTGGTAAAGAATATTACAGTTTCGTAAGTAATCTAAATGAATGATTTTAGTGTTTTTTTTTTTTTTGCTGTGAATGACGAGACGAGAATGCCGTTCGCCTGATAGTAAGCGATACGACCGCTCATGAACAGTAGCAGAACCAAACAACACCTTGAATAACAAAGCAATGCTTGGCATTCCACTGCGCTCGCCATCCTGAGACATAAGATGTTAAGTCTCAATATGTCCAGTAGTTACTCTGACTACAATGTCCTACAATCCGAAACACAACAGTGCATTTAAACTGCTGTTTGACGGGAGAAATAGACATTGCGGTGGTACCCACCCAGGCAGCCTCTCACATATGAGAGACCTAACACCAGTATATTCATTATTTATTTATTCCGATATTCATTCACATATCTAAAATCCATTTAGTACTATATATTACAATATTTTATAAAGTAGTTAAGTCACGCCAAATTTTGAGTTCCTAGTGAACGGTCCTGTTTAATATAGTTTTTTTTTTATCGCTATAAATGGCGAGCATGCAACAGTAGTAAAACCTGTAATTACAAAGTAATGCTTGGCATTCCACCGCGATCGCCACCCTGAGACAGAAGGTCTTAAGTCTAAATATATCCAGTAGTTACTCTTCCTACAATATCCTTCAATCCGAAATCCGTCAGGGCATTTACACTGCTGTTTGGCGGGAGAAATAGACATTGCGGTAGTACCGATCCAGGCGATCTCTCACATATGAGAGACCTACCACCAGTAGTTATTCCTATACACTGGTTCCTGAGAAGTCATACGGAAAGAAATAAAAATATCTTTATTCACTAAATTAGTTGTCCTTTGAATGAAATCATGACATTAATAACATTTCTCATGAATTTAGCACATTAACAGGAAAGTTCACGAGCTGCTTAGTATTAAGGTTTTTTTTTTAATTTATTTATTGGGAAAACAAACAAGTGTACAGATATATTACAAGTTAAAAGATCTTAAGATTAAGGTAGAGTACACTCCATTACGTTTTCACAGATTACTTAAAGTACAATAATGTAATTAACAAAGGTACAGTAAGAACAATTACATATTTAATATACAATCGCTTTACGTGTTTTGGCGCATCAATAGGGCATATATAATTTGTTTTTTAAATACATCTTTTTTAAGAGCATATATATCTATGTTAATTAAAGTATCATTATAAATTTTAACTAGTCTATGAAGAGGCGCCCGTTCTCCCGCATTCGTAGTTGTAGCAAAAAGTGGATAGACGCGCACCTCTCGCCTAATTATAGTTCTAAGTACAACATAAAATATGTCATTAATTAGTTCTGGACAATCAAAATTATTGTGTATTAACCCATGTAACATCATGGCCTGTAACAGCAAGCGTCTCGACTTCAGTGTCAGTAACTCGTATTTAGCCAGAGATTCATCATACGGCAAAATAGGTTGTCTCTTATTATGGCATTTATATGGCAAGGTCTTAACAAACTTAATCGGATTTATTTAAAATACCATTTCGTTAAACTTGACTACTGAAATTTGTATACAGATTATTATTCAGTTATACAAATTGATGGCGCCTACGATGATGCTGATAAATTATATTTTATAATGCTTGTTTACTTGATGAAAGTAAACTTGTTTACGTGGAGCTTTTCTGGTATTTAACATTTGGTTAACAGTTGCGTCGTCACCGAAAAATATTAAGTTTTTATTTTTATTACTTGGCTCAATTTTACGATTTTTTTTTTAGATTTTAATCAGGTTCAAAGGAATTATGGTAATTTATCCATTCATGATATTATGGAACTGCATGAAATAGAATTTAAGGAGAACATTAATGTTAGTGACCGATTATCGTTGTTTGGTTTTTGATAAATGCTTCGCCTGTATTTAATTCTTTGCAATTTTTAAGACTAGCGGATCCGAATTTGTTGAACTATCAGAAGGTTGTATCAATCACGATTTCTTATTTCTTACATCTCGCTATACATACACATTCAATGATTTATCTACATTTATGTAATCATCTGTTCATACAATTATTAATCCTTTTACATCCGGATCAGCATCTTTGCTTAATATATTTAATAGAATCCTCATACCGATTTCTGTTGATAAATCTACACAATATTAGCTATGAACATCTACAAATTCGTATTACTGTATTGTAGATATACGTTTGTCTACTACAATAAACTCGTCTTGAATTGCTAAATGTACTGTTCGATCAACAGATGAATACTCCGCCGCCCACAAAGCAACTAATCAAATTCTAGCCTTTGCGCACAAAGTAAGATTATTACAAGGGTCTAATATTCTCAAACTGGATCTAAATAGGCTGATGTTTCTCTACAATATTCAGTACTGTCTAGTCTAACACAGACAGGAATTATTGCGCGCTTTGTGGTTTCAAGGTTCACTGAAGATTTAATGGGATTAGAAGTAGAAACGTAGATTTGGATTTACTTAATAAATCTACATTTAATTATTGTGCGGCGGTGAGTGAGTGGATCTGATATGTTTATAATTACAAAGATAAATGCGTATCGTGTTTGTTCGGTTCGGGGATGAACAAAGGCTGTAAATGATGAGATTTTGAGGTATGTTGCAAATAAAATGGATTATTTATTTGGTTTGTCTCTATCTCTGTATAGTTTTAACAGATTTTCAGTTTTAATGACCTCATTTACAGCACTCCTTCAATTACAGATTATTTGAACAATACTGGAAAACTATTTCGTTCTTTACATCAAAAAGTTAAATCCTAAATAATTTGGTATGGTAAAGTTCAACTATAAATTATACTAAATCGTAGTTAAACCCTTGTTAATCTATTTAATCCATTTGGATTTCAAACTATTGTGAACAAAGTATCTATTGAACAAATATAAATTCATCAAGTAACTAAACATATACGTGTAAGTTTAACTCACAAATACTCTCAAGCAGACGAAACTCAAAAGAAAGTCAAATTACTTAATTCAGTGAAAACTTTGTTGAACATGAATTCATTATGAATCGACCGCGACGGAGCAAAATAAAAAAACGACAGTCACACATTAATTACAAACTAACGACTTGTAATAAGACACCGCGATTTCAGTTGAGACATTAAGACGAACAAATTCCACGTTCATGCTACGTTTACCTTTAATGTCAAAAGTGTTATCTTTGCGCCGTTGAATTTGGATACCTTTTTAATGTTGAGCGAAATTTATGTCCTGTTTACGGGAAATGGGGAAATTATACTGTCGCCGTGGACTAACATTGAATATCGTGATGTTTTATCTTCTCGAGCGTAACGCGATAATGTTTTCTTTGTGTAAAGTCAACATTATGGAATAAGATGTAAGATGAGTTTGAGCGTGATGAATTTCTATATCATTTTGAACTGTGAAATTATTTGCTATATTCTAGTGTTTATTTGATAAGAAAATTCTTAAGAGATTTTTTTTTAAATTATGTTTTTATGGATGTTACCAAATTGTTTCATGATGTTAATAAATGTTAATAGTGAAAGTGTGCTCAACTTTCGAAACATCAGTATATGCCATAATGCAAATTTTATTAGTCAATGTGAACTCCACACTTGAAATGATTATAATCATAAACAGTGTTTTTTTTAACTAGAACCATCTACATATGATTTCAGTTTATTTATATACAAATCTTAACGAAGTTATTATTATAAGAATAGATACATAGGTACTTACTGATCTTAATTATTTAGCTCGTCAACACAATTAAATTCATACAATTTGTTTTACTTGAGCTCATTATTACTGAGTCATGATTAAAACATCAAAATATAATCAATCTAAGCAGAACAACAAATAACATATTTCATTCTTTGACGTGACATCTGCTGACGCATAAAAATGTCAATATTAAGATCTGGTGACGTCCAGATTGAAAGTTTCGCTTTAAAATTTCGAAATGCCCTTTTGAGTTTTGCTGCGCCAATAGAAATCGTTGAAAAATCCTTAGTGCGGCGCCCGGTTTGATTGTGTCTCGTGAAATAAAAGAATACGACGAAAGTCGCGCCGTTTCTGAAGTTCAAATGGCGACTGTTATGAAACTTCCTCGGGCTGCATCGACGAGATCAGAATTAAATTAATAAAACGAACTTATATCTGGATTTTTGATGTAAAGAATTTCTATATCGGTGGGATTTATTTATCAACTTATGTGGGAGATTTGATAGAACACTGCTCAAATTTTGTGATGTAAAAAGTAGGTAAAGTATGTATGGTATTTAGATGTAGGTTCGATATCGAATTAGTCTTCACTTCACAAACAAGATATCCTACATTTTTCGTTCGATAAATATTAAGCAAAGAAAAAATAAATCACGCAAATTCAATTGAATGTTGTGCCATTAAAAGGAACTCGAACAAATTGCCAAAATCTTTTCTTTACTCAGTATACCTACCATTTATAATTTTATCGCGCGCATACTTCAACATCTCTTAAGATATAAAAAGGCTCGTACTGATTTTGCATCCCGGGGGACTTTCAATTTCAAATTGCTCGCGAGTTGAATGGGAAAAAGAAGATTGATATTTGGGATTTTTTCCTCTTGGCCGTGCGTGGAGGAGGCCTCACAAGTGACTGATCGCTCGTGCCTCCGCCGGCTAATGATATCCGAAGCTTATCGGATTGACTGTCGCGCGTCATTTTTACGGATTCAACGGGATTTATGTAAATTTGTTTTGTCAGCGACGTCGCCTTGTTACGGCCCCGCCGAATCTGTCCCGATATCAACAATATTGATATTGCTGTCGCTTTGCTTTGATAGATTTTTTTTCCGTTGCGTTCGCTCCCAGTTTGAAGTGTTGGCTTTTTTGTGATTGTTATAGCTGAGCCTTTGTCGTGCGTTGTTGTGTTCTTATTTTTGTAGCTACTGCCTATTACTCTGCTTTGTGTGTCATGCTTTAGTTTTGGAAACTACGATGTTTTTTCGAAAAAATAGTTTGCACACACATGCCGTTAAAATAGTTCTATGTTCAAAAAATATTATTTGCTTCTCTATTCCGCATTTGAATAGAGTTTCAAATCATTTTGTATCCGAGATGTGTTTAACCTTTTTCAATCCATAATATGGTAAACTATTTTATGACTATTTTTACTTAAAGTGTCAAAGCATAACCATTAGCAATTTGTCACAAATTTACCCTTCAAGGTCTGAAAAAAAATTACGCTCACCCGAATCAATAGCAATTAGAACACGCGTTTCATAACACTTTGGTAACGCGCGCAACGTATGCAAATGTTGATATCCACATAAAATTTTACTTCTCGCCGATACGCACACGTATTAATATTCATGGCACCGGCTGTATTCCGACGCAACTTACCAGTCGATGTAATTAAGGCGTTACAAGCGCCGCACAATGTGTTCACTGTCTAGTACTGTGATCATCGCAGATTTGCTCTATTCAAACGAGAACGCTTCTCAATACGTCCTGTAGTTAATGGTTATGCCATTGTATTGATTAGTTATATAATCTCAGCGCTGTTGTGTTGCTGTGCGCTGAATGTATGATTCGACGACGTTTTAACAACGTGCTTGATGTCTTGTGTTCGTAGAGATATTTCTTGACTAGCGTCTGTTACATGATAGTCTTAAGGATTTTTCTTCGTTCTATAGATCCAGCGACGAACAAATAGGTCACCTGATGATAAGTTATCACTGCCGCTAATGATCACCCACAAAGCTTGGATCATTAATGTGTTACTGGCAAGAGGGGAGCTGGAAAGAGCAAGCATGGAAATAAGAAAACGATATTAGGATTATACTGACTTTTGCTATTCTGCCCAACTGTTTTGTGCAGATTGTGGCACCATAGAAGATGTCCAACATTTGTTGATGGAGTGTGTCAAGACGAAGACTATGAGGGATTCTCTGATAAATGCCTCCAAAATTTATTTATTAGATGTTGGGATGTTTCAAACTATCCTATCAGAGCCTCTTTCTAATGCAGCAATATCAAATTTTTGAACTTTTGAATCATTTAGATTAAGATTTAAGATAATTTAAGGATATGATGAGGTTGACATGGTGTAAATGTTGCTAAAAGCCCCTAATTTAAATAAGAATAAAAATAAAAAAATGCCCAAATGTTTTAGTCTAAAAAATCCTCTCCGTCAATATCCTCTCATATTACCTGTTTGGTTATTATCGTCACTAAAAACACTATATACTGTTTATAGTCACCGCAGTGTGGAAATTCATCAGCTAATTTAAGCACTATATTGTACGGAACTGTGTATATTACAAGCGGGCAGCAACGGGCTGCGACAGAGCAAGTTCTAGACAAACATACCAGAAATGCGAAGTAACTGACCACAGCATTGTGACTCGGCTAGTTTCTAGAGGATGTTTGGCTTAAACCGACAACACAACGAAAACGTTAACTGGAATATTTTTACATTTTGTTACCGTTTAAGGTTAGCTGAAAATAGCCTCGTTTAGTTAATTTCGAATGTCGTTCTTTTTATCTTTTAAAATATCTATGCAAAGAATTAGCTAATGCTAATTAAATATGCGTCACTATAATTGCAGTCTATAATAAGATGATATGAGAGAAGCTTATTGAATTTTATTTAAAATTTACAATTGATGGAAATTGCATTTTAATGTCATTAAGTTTGTATAGAGCATCTTCGGCAATGACTTCGAAAAGTGAACCTACGAGTATAGTCTATTCTGTAAGAACAGCTATAGCGGTATTCATATCATCGCCGTCGGAATATCACACTTGACCTCCAACGGTTTCTATAATGTTCACATTATAATTTAATATAATTCAAAAGACTTTGATTCGGTCTTTGACCTTCCTTCCCGTTACATTATTCAGTGTCACGTTATTAATCCGGCCCATTATTAAATTCATTTTCAAATATAAGCTTTCTTTTTTTATTTATTACTGTGCAATGTACACTGTCAAATATGTATATGTAATATACTAGATAATTGTTGGGTTTGTTTTATATGCCGCCTGCCACGGTGGCGTAGTTGTATTATGGTCCGGTTACAAAGCTGAGGTCTCGGGTTCGAGTCCTGGGTTGGGCAAAGTGATAGGTATTAGATTTTTCTATTCATTATCAGCCCGGATCACATTATTGGACGGAAGACGAAATATGGGAGTCCTGGCACCTGTGCCTACCCCTTCTGGGAAAAAAGGCGTCAGTTTGTGTATGTATGTGCGTTCATATATTATTTTCACGAAAAGGTTTAGAACTTTTTTGTTAATCGGTTTTTGATCGGTACTGGAATGTTCAATTTGTTTTGTTAAAAGTTTTTCATGCTATTAACGCGCTCATGTAGGATTTAATTTGGAGCGTGTGTTATTAATTACATTTTTGGAATTTTGCAAAAGATTTTTTTGTTCAATATTTACTTTTAACGGAACGTTTGGTATTTTATGAATGCTTTACTATCGGTTTTTATAGCGTAAAACATCGAAACACGTGAAATTATTCATGGATCATACCGATTTATTATAGTTTTTTTTGTCTATACACACAATGCCGTGTTCCGCAGTGACGTACATGGTTTGAAACAGATTTAGACACATCCATTGGTTTCTAACAGAAACACGTTTCATACAATCGAAGTTCGCCTCTCAGCACAAATGAACCTAGTATATTGTTTTTTATCAAGGCAAGCACTATGTAAATAAAGACATATACAGCCAGTGGAGACAAGGCCCTCAGCATTGATTCCTCGGTGATTGATGTGTATCTGCTTGTGACAGGCACGTAATCCGATCTGATTTTGTGTGTGTGTGCGCGTCTAATGCCTACCGTGTACATAAGCTCTCCTTTAATCCCCGTGATTGAATTATAATTCTCTTTGTGTATGACAAGACCCCACTTTGTTTCAGAGATGAATGAGTTGAAATATAATGGATTGATAGAACATTGGACTTTGATACAGTGAATGGAACAGATGAAATTGATTCGATGTTCGCTTTAGATGAAGATGTTTTTGAGTAGATTAGTGATATTGTTATTGTGATATTAATCTTATAGATTGGCGATGTAGTTATGCTCAAGATTTAATAAATTATCATTTACAATAGTTACTTTACAATGCTTTAAGGTTTCATCATCATCAGCATCATTATCAGCCTTTTGTTGACCATTGCTGGACATAGATCTCCTCCAAATTGTGCCATTTCACCTTTTATTCGGCTTATCGCATCCAGGATCAGGCCAGCAACCTTTCGCAAATTGTCACACATACTTTAAGGTTTAACAATATCTTATTCGGATTTGATGAGGAAATTTTAAAAATGAAATAAATGTGTAAGTAATTTACCGACTACGAGCACTATTGTTTATATTTTAACCTGTTTTTTTTTTCTCAGCTAAGTTCATACTCAGCAGAAAACCTCATGGTTTTCTAGTGTTTATTTGAATATTTGCTCTAACTTAACTTCATGGAATTTTCTGTACTAATTATATCTACATAATCTTATCAGGTCAAAGTGTTGTTTATTACCATTGAAAAATCTTTATTATCGACACGATTATTTACCTCTTCAATGCGGCGACATAATTGACGTCTTGGTAATATTCATTAGTTTACATAATTGAACTTTTTTTTATACCCCAAAATAAATGTATTCAAATATGTTAGTCTACCTTCCTTAAACCAAAAAGTGTTAGTAAAAATATTCTATCACGTCACAAATTCTTCCCTGCAGTCAAACGTTTTTTTTAACTACCTAACGTGGTAACGGACAATTTATTGTTTATTCGTTCTCTTGAAACCACAATTATCTTATTTCGGATTGATTAAAAATGACGAGTAGAAAGTGTAAACAAAGTTCTGATCGTTTTTGTTGTGTTTGTGGACAGTTTATATTTTCAAAAAAGAGAAGTCCCATTACAGATTCGTTAAAAAGTGCATATCTCCATTATTTTGGATTTCCTGTTGCAAATCAAGATAAAAAGTGGGTGCCTCATGTGTTTTGCGAAAGCTGTAGAATTGTCTTACTCCAGTGTTCATCAGGAGAAAACGTTCACCTTCCATTTGGTTCACCAATGCTATGGAGAGAACCTAGTAAAACGGTTGTGGAACATTTTTTGGGAAATAAGAGAGGTGAAGATTACAAAGAAATTGTTACCGATTTATTGGAAAATTTTCAAAAGATGGGAGTAAACATGTCATTAAAGATTTATTTTCTGCAATCACATCTTAATTTTTTCCCTGAAAACTTAGGAAGTATGAGTGATGAACAAGGGGAACGTTTCCATCAAGATTTAAAGGTTTTTGAAGAACGACATCGAGGATTTTGGGATGAAAACATGTTGGGGAATTACTGTTGGTCCATTATAAGAGAATCTGATTCAAATAGCTATAAAAAGAAGGCAGAAATTTGACATTTTAAATTTTTTTTTAGTATTAATACCAAAATTATGTATTTCAGTTAAGTTAATAAATATTTCGTAAGCCAGA